>JAWUZG010000028.1:9867500-11117500 GCA_036785705.1 Acanthornis magna | reverse complement strand
TCATCTCTTGTTTGACCACGTGTACATTATGAATTCAAGAAGCTCCTACTGAGGAAAGGTACATCAGTACATTGTAATCAAAACATTCAATGGGATGGCATTTTCTGGCAGCAGTATGAAAGGCTTCATGAAAAATAAACCTTAAGCATCTCAAGTGAGGGTGTCTGTGCTATTGTCCTGGCACAATAAGCATCTTCTGTAGCTTAGCTTTTACCCTTTGATATGCTGCTTTCAGAAAGGCATAAGAAAGCTTCCTGTAGCTATTGCTGCCATCTCCCACTAAGCCAGATCGCTGTGTGGCATTACTTCTCTTCCTCAAAGTTAATGCTGAGGAAGTCAGCAATGCTGAGAAAGTCAACAATAAGATGAAAAAGTGGTCTTAAGCTGTGTGCAAGAACCATTGTTTACTAGGAAAGGAGCTGGAGGGGCGGCTTCACTTACATTTTGCATCTCTGTGGTTGAATCAGAGAGAAATGCATTCCTTCCCTCTCCTCGTCCTCCTACATCCTTAAGTAATAATGCAGGAAGACATTGGAAATAAATAGTTCCTTGATAAGAATGTGTATCTTTAGTTTTCTTACTTAAACGAAAGGACTTTATTAATTGGAAAAGATCAGCTTTTGTTTACATGAATTTGTATGAAATAAATAGCTGCAAAGAGGATCCTAAAAACATGAATCCTAAAGACTCAGACATCAGAGGCAATTAAAACTTTAGGATTTGCACATACTGAGGGAAAGAGTGGCTATACAAAAATAACTTTGAGGAGGATACTTCCACAGCAGAGAAGCAGCTCACTCCTACATGCAGCAACACATACATGCAGCCTACTTTTTTGTCAGGAATGGATTCCAGGGTCCCAGGGGTCCTGTGTGAATATTGTCACTCTGCATTCACAGCTTCACACGCAAGAAAATCCACTGCAACGTGCATTTAATCCTTCAGAGGAGCCTGGGAAACTCAGCCTGGACTTTGCTACATATCAGAAATCTTAAAAATCCATGCCCCCTCCTCATTGCAGGTTTCATAAGGACCCCTTCACTGCACAGGTGAGTTAAATCTTCTCATCTCCTCCTCCTTTCCCAGTAGCACTGGTCTCTGGGAAGTAATAATTCAGGCAATCATCAAAATCTTTCCTTCATGAAGAGGTGGATATACCTGGGTGAGTAGTTAGGCCATCTAAAAATATGAAACTGCACTGTTCCAGCCCTTTCCCACACAGCTGGGGCATCACTGATGTTAGCTGCTGAGTTTTCAGCATCTCTAAAATATTATTTTTACAATATTCTCTCAGAAAAAAACCACAATAAACACTTCAGATTCCTAGTCTGATTTAAGTATTCATTGAACTCTATTTAAGTCAGGTACAAAACAACAACGTCTCAAACACCAGTGACTGTATCAATTAGTAAAAGATGATATTTTAAGCAGAATTCTCTGTGGGAGGCTTCATTTTCCCATTAGAAACTTCCTGATCCTTGATTATTTCTCCGTCATCACTGGTGCTTATAATTCTCCTCATTTGCTGAGAACATCATTAATATTATGCACCAGATAGGTAACAAAGTGACTTTTAAAAAAGGATAAACTAATTCACAGTAGGAAGCCAGAAGTGTACCAGGTTGTGGATAAATCTGTAAAAAGGATCTCCAATTATGAGGCCAGAACCTCACAGCTGTGTATGTGAATGTGTATTTACAACTGTCTCTTGTTAATTTATTTATTCTTTCACCGAGCCCCAACTGATGTTACTCCCCTGGGAGG
This sequence comes from Acanthornis magna, assembly GCA_036785705.1. Taxonomy (NCBI): domain Eukaryota; kingdom Metazoa; phylum Chordata; class Aves; order Passeriformes; family Acanthizidae; genus Acanthornis; species Acanthornis magna. Next base: position 11,115,736 of record JAWUZG010000028.1, on the reverse strand, counting down.
CTATGAATGCATTCATATGCGAATGCATTAATAGTGGGCATGAACTAGAAAAAAAAATTAGGCCCAGCGTGTTTCCATCCAAAGATGTGGAAAACTTTGATTATTCATTGGTCAAGAAAGAGCAATAATAAAATCCCTTTCCTTGTATTAAAAGTAAATCAGAAATGCAGGAAAGAGCAGCTTGCCACCAACCTAATTGTTCCAAGGGCTGCAGTTTAGGCCAAGACTGGGGCATCTATATTTACCTCATTCTGATAGGAGACTGTCAATCCCTCAGGACTTGAGAAGTCAGCGTCCTCTCCACTGTGTTTTCTTTATTTCTTTCTCTGTAAATTTGTTACATCCAAGTTTGAATCTGAAAGTTTTTCTGTATCACATTTGTGTATATTTCAGGTGGTTTTGTTAAATGAATCTCTCTGGAGTACCATGGTACTTGCCATGTTACAAAGAAGCATTGATGCTGTGAGAAATTTGGGGTAAAACCAGATCTTTCTCATCCCTGGGCTTTCCCCTTGGGTGTTATTTCTTCCTTCCTTCCCTGCAATAGGGAGCACCAAAATCCTACGAATACCATGTTTGGGTCATTTGCTGGAGAAAGACAACCTGGAAATGCAATGTATCTCTTTACTATGGCACCTTCTGTAAGTTGAAACATGACTGGCAAAAGACATGAGACCATCTTCTCACTCAAGACAAATATAATTCTTAATAAACAAGCAGTTTTTACAGACAGGAATAAAATAATAATGTATCTCTGGTTTGCAGTTTTCTCTTTTAAATCCTCCTAGATAATCTATCTATATGCACAACTTATATTGCACACATGAGGTCAGTGAAAACATTCAAAATAGGTTGATTAAATTCCTTCTATTTTGTGATTCCAAGAGTTAACATGGATATTGTCTTCAGAAAACAGAATTTAAGATATACCAGTCGAAACTGTAATAGTGGTTGGAATAATAAGGTTAAACATGAGTGAACCTTAATACAGAAACACAAATACTCCTCTGACCCAGTGACTGCTTCAGAAAGGAACCAAGTGGAGAATCCAAGCAGGATGACACAAATTGGTTGTCACTGCTTTCACAGGCGATTCTAGAATGAGCAGCCTGTCAGCAGAGAGCCCTCACTCAGTAACTGTGTCCTGGTGTTGGCTCTCCTGTTGTTAAATCCTGCTTTGTGGTGGTGACCAGATTTTAATTCCTCTGGTCACAGACGGATTGACGATTTGTGACCTGCAACAACAAACTCCCAGTGCAATCTCTTATGCCATTTTCTTTTCTATAGCTCTTCCTAATCCAATTTTCCCTGTTCCCTTCCCTGCTGGCACTGCATGCTGAGCAGTAGGAAAGCTGCTGCCAAGCCTGGGGCCCTGCCTGTCCTGGGAGGTTGTGGAGCTTGGGGTGTAGGAGAGGAGCTACCCCAGGGCACCCCTGATCCACCTCAGGCACCTGAACTGCAAACCTCTTTTTTAACTGGCAGTACTAATTCAGATTAACATACTCTAATTATTCCTGCCAACCACCACTCTCTGCATGGCATGTCCCACCTCATTGCTCACACAATTTTGCTGCAGTAAGGCTTCCTGAGCGCTTCTCCATTGCTCATATTTTAATGTAAATATTTTTGGAGAGCAAGGTTATCTGCAAATTATCTCATTTTACTGGACTTTTTGCACAGTACTTAGCAAGCAGATTACATACCATTCCTGCAGAGAATATTGAAGGCTTACCTTGTGCCTGGCTGAAAATATATGCATTCTGATTGTTTCATTAACAGCAATTGATTCTGGTAAAAAAACAAATGAACAAAAAAATGCCACAAAACCCCAACAAACTTATGTAAGAGACCCACAATTCTTGTTTGTCAAAATTCTGGCAAGAACCTCATGATATCATGACTACCTAACAGTTTCACACTTAAAATTATTGTTACAACAAGTTACATACCTCTGAAAGTAATCCTGGGTGATGTACATTTTCCCCGAGTTATCCCTATTTTTTAATAATAAGGACAAACACCTGTTGCTTTCTGTTTCCCTATTCCAGCCATTGCATTTTAAGAGCTGAAAAAAGCAAACTGAGAAGTGGGAGATCCCGAGAGCACGGAGGTGTTTAAGCCCACTGCAACTGGGCCGTGTCCAAAGTGAGCCTGTGAGCAGACGTGGTGCAGAAATTGCAGACAATGATTCAGATCTCAGTGATGTAAGATACAGTATTGAACATAACATAAGGCTATAAAGGAAGCAGATGATGCCCTACACCTACTAAATACAGCATGAGATATCCAAAATTTAATCATAAGTGTACAGGGATGACACTTGATTACAAACATGGTAAGATACACAAACCAGGACTTTTTTGTCGTTCTATTTGTTCTGCATTTTTTGCTATCTGAATAAACCAAGCCTGAGGGGATATCCTGTATGAAAAAGGCTGCTTGTCTTGAAAGTTAAGTTCATTAAATCAAATCCTGACCTTTTGGAGTTTATGCTAGCTGAGCCTTTCTGCTCCCTGGATAGCAAAACTGTTGGTCCACAGATCTCACTTTTTCATCAAACATTCCTCACCTTCCCGACCATTAAATGATCCTCCTTGCTCTTGAAGCATTTTCTGATGCTCATCAAAATGCAAACAACTAAAGGTCATCTATGAAGCAACTGTTGAAACAACATGACTTCGGTTCTAAAGGAAATACTTCACAGAATAAAATCATTCCTACAATCACAAATTTCCAAATCAGCACAAATGTATCATTGTAAGAACATCTGCACACATTTATAGGCACACATCTACTATATATAAATATGTATGTAGCCACATGCACACTACAGCAGATAAGACACATTTTAGCTTTCTGTGCTGGCTGTACTGGGGCCCTCACCTGAATATATCATGTACCTTTAACTCCAGCCCGAGATGAACAGATTGCTGGCTGAATGGAGTTTTTTTATAGCACTAGTCCATGGGGAAATTCTTCAACAAAAATGCTTTTCTGATCACATTTGCAATTCATATATGCTATGAACAGGATTCTATTAATTGAACACTGAAAAAAAATCCTAATTATTGCATATATTATTAGTGACCTTCATGCCTCTACAATAAGCAAACCAGCAATGTTCAGTACCAATATACGTTCTGAGGGTTTTCTCACTGTGGATTCTGTACAACTGCTTTTCAAATGGTTTTCTCCTAAGGATTTCTACATTTAGATGACAAATCAAGCTTCTCTAATTGCCAAATTGTATCTGCTCCTTCACCAAGAGACACCTCACAGAGTTTCTGAGTCAGAGTAACCAGGCAACCCTAAGCCTCTAGACTAGGAGGCAAAGGAAAACGTGTACACCTACAGCAAGGAGAAAAATTATCATTTCAATCTCTATTCAAAAATTTGTCATAATAGAAATAATGTTTGCTGTGACTCAAACATTTCAAAGGGTGCTATAAATCCTCAGGCTCAAGATGTCCCAGTCAGAAGCCGAGGAGTTTCTTGCCAGTTCTCCCAATGCTGCTGGGCAAAGTGGAATCCTGGCAAGAACTGGTCAGGCAGCTCTGGGCCTCTGAGCTCCAGCACCGTAATGTCTTTTGCTTCCTGTTAACTGTGTAAAGTCACACCAGGGAGATACCAAGTGCCAATATGCTGTTTTTCCTGGGCAGAAATCCCCTGATGGTCCAGTCAAAGCCAAGTCTTTGTGGTGCAAATTTCTGCAAATCCCAGTGGCGACTTTCCACCAAGGGCAGCTGCATCAGCCCAGCTTTGTTTTGATTCACTGAGATTTATCCAACGACCTGACAAAGACCACAAAATCGTATTTAAAAAAAAACCCTACCTTAAAAATAACTATTTATATGAAAGAAGCCAGAGGAAAGGACCATCAGCACTGGTCATGGTTCAAAAGGTGGCTAAACTGAGAAGCCAGGGCATTTCTTGGGGTGGTCCCTCTACCTGGGGATTGCTGTCAGTATTATGGGACGTGCAAAGAACAGCGCTGCCATGGCTTCAGCAAGGATAGCAGCTGCCTGGGGGGCCAAATATTCTGTGGTGATTGTGTGCACATCCCTCTCTCAGAGCATCCCCCACAACTTGGCAGTTGGGAGGCATGGATGAAATCCACTTTCCACAGAAGCAGCTGTTCAGGCCATCAATCCCCTGTCCTGATTGCTTCTGATCAGCTTGGCTGCTGGATGCAGAGTGCTAAAATAGCACAAAAGTGACAGATACTCCTCCCCCCAGCTCTCCAACCTTCCCTACTCTAAAAGGATGGGTGTGCTTGCTGTGCCCAGCCTCCTCCCTGCTCACTCTGTGATGCTTTTCCCCCTCTTATGGCTGTTTGTGAGGTCTACTGAGTCTCTTGTGCATCAGTGGCTGTGGCTTAAAGACTTTCATCCCAACCTAAAGGAATGCTCTCCTGCCTTTAAAAAGCTGACACGACACCCCCAGATTATTCAACAGCACTTAGCCACCATGGGGTGCCTCAGGTTCAATTACAGAAGATCATGAAATGTCTCAGCTACACTGCAGGTACACAGCTCCCAGGGGAGCAATGATTTCTGCAAGTGAACATCAGAACTTCCTTGTGTTTACCTAAAAAGGAAAATGAAAACGAAATACTGGAATTATCTTTGCATGTATATGCTGCATTTAGTCTCCTGTTTTCAACGCTGGAGAGTTACCTTATGGCAAAGACTTCTAACAAAATCCTCTAGGACTATTACTCCTCGCACCTGCTTGCAGGTCTGTTCCCTCCCTGGGGGTTGCAGAAGGGAGCAACAGACTTTGGTGGTCCCTCTGGCTTCCTCTGATAAGGCTCTTGGGAGATATTTGCAGGAACTTGGAAGAGCTTCTCTTCTTCTCTTCTCCTTCTCTTCTCTTCTCTTCTCTTCTCTTCTCTTCTCTTCTCTTCTCTTCTCTTCTCTTCTCTTCTCTTCTCTTCTCTTCTCTTCTCTTCTCTTCTCTTCTCCATTTTCTGTTTGTATTTTCCCTTTCTTCTTCTAATGCATAAATTAAGGCCTTAATTGTCCATTTGTTTTAAGTAAAGCTGTTCCTTGAGTCAGATGTAGTTTGAGGCATTGAGGGATGTGACTGGGCCTCATACTAATTTTTAATTCCTGTCGTTCTTAGAAGCATTTTGGATTGTTGTGTTGGTGTGTCGTGAAAAAAACCACAGCCTGAGAAATGCTGCGATCCTGGAATCCGAAAAGTGCTGCGATCCTGGATCTGTCTCTGGGCGGCCTGGCCGGACACGGCTGCACACAGCGGCAGGGCGGGCGGGGGACAGAGGAACATTGGAGGGGCAGAAGGGAACGATGGGGAAAGCACATGGGGGCAGTGCCGTGTCCCTGCAGCCGGGCTGGGGACAGGAGTGACGGGCAGAGTCCCAGGGCCGGGAGCGACGGGCACTTCCCTGCGGAGTCCCCATCCCGGGCACGGCAGCCCCGCACTGCGCCCCGGTGCCATTTGGCACTGCAAACTGAGCCGGGAGGATATTCCTCACGGGCCGCGTTTGTAGGGCAGAGGGAATTTTGGGGGTCGGTTTTTCGGGAGGGCTTTGCGCGCTGGCCGCGGCTCAGGGCTCCCCCCGGTGGTGGCTCCGCGGCTCCGCGGCTCCCCGCGCTCCGACCCTCTGCTCCGGAGAGCCCCAGAGGGGTTCTAAATAAAGGACTTGGAAGGGGCAATTCCATACAAGATTTACACTGATACGCGCTGAACGATTTCTGGCATGACATTACGCTAACTGTTCGCTGTCTTACAGGACCACAAAGTCCTATTTCACAACTAAATAGCATTTCCCCATTTGTGTAGGTCACAATATGGTTCAAGACTTTTAAAGAGGTGTTTCAGTGCCAGTCCAATCCTTAATTAGGCACTCACTCAGACTCAAACTTTCCCAAATGATACAACCAGAGTAATGGATCTAAAGGATGCTTTATCTGCAAATGTCCTAAGTATTTGACATTTCTTAGTGAAATCTACTGGATTTCTGTGATATTCAGTGCTCATAAAAGCAGCTGAGTCAGATCAGTAGGTATTTTTGATAATACAGTCTTTTATCTATAATTAACTGCAATGGGAAAAGTTCCCCCAAGTGGTTTCCAAGTCTATTGCAACAGAAAGTAAAAGACGTGGATGGCAGTGGAAGGAAAAATTCCTTTATTTATATGACGGTTACAAAATAATAGAAAAGACAGATGCAAGGTGAGTGACTATATAAGGATGCTATGCAATATTTATGCCTCTCCTCTTTACTATATTGTCCAGTTACTTCCAGGCATCTAGTGTTCCAGGCAAACCACAGCGTCTACAGCTCACATCCTGGTGGTTTCTGAGACCCTGAAAGTAAGGAATGACAGCAAAAAAAGTTTAACATTCAGGAAAATGTGTTTGCAAAAGACGTAGTCACATTGGTTGGAGGCAGTGGGAGGATGGGACTGTTTAACCAAGTCTGTCTAAAGTACAGACTAACAAGCACCACACTTTCCACCCCTGTAAAATTGTCTGCTCAAACGAGAGTGGATGCGAGAGAAAAGGAGCAAAATCAAATGCTGAGCATCACATGCAACTCTGGGGGGTCTCATCGTAAAAGCAGAAGCTGATCTTTGACAAAATGCACAGGGTAAAGGAATGAGAAGCAGAGCAGAGACAGTGGGGATGTAACAGCTGGGACACAACAGCTCCTTATTGCTTCCATACTTATCCTCTTACTCCAACAGCGCATTTAGCTTACAAGTCAGTGAGCACAAATTTAGGACTGAAAAACCGAGGATTTAATTTTAAACAAATAGCCAAAGTTCTGATGCCAGGTTGGTGATGGCATTGAGGTACCAGACCTTGCAGGGGCCCCCATAATCCTCTCAGGTGGTGCAGGTGGCCATGCCTTACCCTTGCTGCAGGGAGGGCAGGTGAGCAGGAGACAAAATACAAGCTGCAAACGGAAAACAGCCCCTGAATCAGTGAGAAAAATTCCCCAGAGTCCTAGAAAAACCTCAGCCCTGTTCTTGATAGCAGCTAAAGAGGAAAATTAAATATTAAGGAATTAACAGTGGGAGACTAGTAAGTAAAAGAGGCAATGCCACGTGCCAGAGTGTAAATACTGTAAAATTGGGAGCTGCTTTCTTTCCCCACACTATAAAAGCATATAAGAGGCCTAAAAAGGTGTTCTTTAAGATGATCAGTGTAGGTAGCAGCTACTGTTTGAAGAGCGTATCACTGAAAACATGATGATCAAAGGGAGATACACTAGAACATTTTATAAGCGACAGCTTCTACAAAGTAAGCAGTTACTCAACAAGGCTCCACCTATAAGACTGGGGAGTCACCCTCCAAAATTTGTACACAAAGGACTTAAAACACAATGAAGGCTTTAAAAGAATTTTTTTTTTTTCACCCACTGCAGGAATTATTTTATTCACCCAGAGGGGAGTGGAGGAGCAGCCATTGCTCCTTCCCATGGCTGAAGCCCTCAGAGTCACACACATTTTCTTGGTGTTTGAAATTCAGCCTGTGGATTTGGCATCATGTTTTTCACAGTGGCAGCTGTTTCTCTTATAGCTATTATATCCTCTTTCTGCCTCAGTTTCAAAATATGCACTTGCTATGAAAATAGCAAAATGAGAATGTTTTTAATGCTATAAAAAATGGAGATGGGCAGATTAGGGTGGCAGGGGTGGCCCTGGCAGAGCTGCAGGGCTGCTGTCTGCTGAGCCCTGCACAAGGAGGACTAAAACACATCATGAATGGGGATGGCATGGGAGGGGACAGGGAAGCCCACAACCTTTGCAGTGTGAGTTTTGGCCCCTCCAGGAAGGCAAAAGGAGTTGGAGAGGTCAGTGACGCTCCAGATGACAGGGAGCTGGTATTTCTTAGCACTTCAAGTTTTCATCTTTAGGCAAAGAGCATGAGACTATGTGCATTTCAGTCATGCTTTGAGGGAAAGAAGTGGGCTTAGGATAAGTTCATCCAGCCACCTCTGAAGTTAGGTTTCCACAGAAAATTTATGAGGAATATTCACTTTCCTTCAGTCTGCCCTCACAGTCATACTCCAAATCTGCTTTGTTGCAAAGCAAAATGTTCTAAGCATACCAATTCTGCCTCCTTTGGTGCAAGTGCCTTCCTACAAAAAATTGCCCCCTGACTTTGAGTTGTAGTAAATCATATAATGAAAAAGAGGCACAAAAATATCGTTAAAATTGCATTAGTTATTTTCTTGTGCAGTGGAAATGGAAAGAGCAATGGAAATACCAAGATATGTTAGATTCTGGGAAGAAAGAAATGAGACACTGAGAGTGGCAAAGGTCTCTGAATTTTCCATGCACATGTCATTTAGAAGGCAATACAGTGATAAATTAAATATAAAATACTTATTAGATTTAATTTCAGTATACAAAAGAGAAAACATATTAAGCGTTGCTTCCCCTTTTTCAAAAGAATGCCTCTCTTCACTCATCTCAGAAAGGGACATGCATAAATCTTTTAAGTGACTAGAATAAAGATTGTGAGATGCTTTATTCAAGGAAAAGTCTATGGAAAGAAACCTGAAAGCATTGGCATACCTCAAAAAGGCATGTTGTTTAACAAATGCCCTCATTACAGTTAATTCATTTCAAGCTGCAGAGCTGTGTATGGAAGCCTGTGCTTGAGCAGCCATAAAATCAGAGCCTCATTTAGGCTGGAAGGGACCTTCAGAAGTCCAGAGTGTGGTGGCAGGAGGGCTGGAGTGAGCAAATGTCACACACTTAGAGCACAGAAATGGAAATCACAGCACAGCTGTTGATCTTGTTCTTGGCATTCTAATAAGATGTTGCCAAGGCAGATCACAGCATCTTTCAATAAGTTGAAAGAAAGCTTTCACTAAGAGACATTCAGCTGAGAGTTCAGTAAGAGGCCAGAGTGAGAATAGTCCAAAACCCAGTTTCTTAACTTCATATTTCACCCTTATAAATTCAGATGCTAAACAAGAATACTTGGAATACAACAATTTTAAAAGGCCACTAAACCTCCACAATATGACAGCTACAGAGACAGGCAGTTATGTGAGAAGGAAAGCACTGGAGATGTGTGTGACTGCCCAGGAGGGTGTGAGGCGTTTCCCTAAAACCACTCTCCATCAGTCCATGGGTGAGAAGTGAGTAACACAAGTTGTGCTCTGGCACATGTGCTGGGCAGCAAAGGCCAGCTGGGTGCCCAGTGCAGGTTTTCTCTCTGCTCTGACATGGGAGAACTTCACAGAGCATCTGCCAGGGGAAGGGATATGGATGCCAGGGCCAGCTCTGCTTTGGCAGCTGCTGCATATCCCTGACACCCCTTTAGTAAACTTAGAAATTTGAAATGTCTCTGATCTGGATCTGGGGAAAATTATGACACTCAACAGTTATGCACCCATCTTCTGCTCCCTCCCACTTCAGTAGTGAAGACAAGACAGGATTCAAAAATTCTGCTTTAGAAGGTAAAGTCTGGCCAAATCTGTCATGGTTTTGTCATAATAACATGTGAACTTGTGATTTTTCACTGAGGTAATTATTTCAGCTGAAATCTTTGCATTTTGATTTATCTAAATTAGACAAGAGAAATCTCAGGGACAAACAGAGAATGGCACAGGCACAGACACGGACACAACAGAAATACCAAGGATGACTGGACAGATGCAGACAACATCTTAAAATTCAAGAATCCAGAATATTTCCTGTCTTTCTCTAATACAAGTTAAAAGTTAATATAATAATTTCTTATACAATAATATAATAATTAATATAACATAAAACAGGCTACAGTATTCCTGTAACAATAGCAGTGCAGGAATACTCTTTACTGACACTATTTTATTTCTATCTCTTTATTTCTGAAAAGATTAACATTAGGCCCATCAGAAACTAGACTTTCTCAAAAAGATGCAATCTTTGACATTTTGATCCACTCAAGGAAAGCTCCATCCTAATATTTGAGAAAACATGAACAATCCTGTATCCAAGAGGCAGAGGCAGAGCGAGGAGGGAAGGTGGAGGAGCCTGTGTGGCCATGGAGGGGGATCAGGCCATTTTTCCTGCTGTGGCTGCCTGTGTTGCCATTCCACAGAAGCAGTCCTGCCACAGATTGGAAGGATAACAGTCAATTCTGTGTTTTCTGCCATCCTCATCAAATCCTACTCCCTGGCTTTTTCACAGGAGCTAACAAACTGGTGACGATGTAAAGACATGACTTTGACATTGCAAAGAAATAACTTTGAAAGACACAGAGACAAGTAGATCCCAATGTGTCCACAAGCCACTGTACAAACATCATTTGGCATTGCTGCTTGAGCTCACTCACACCCCAGCACAGAAATCCATCCAGCACCCACACGGATGTCAGCAAGGTTAAAGAGCTCAAGCTTCTCTGCATTTTCTGACTTAATCTTTTTGAGGTGTAGATGTGGATGGAGATTAAAATTTCTCTTTGTTTGAAAAACACTCTTGTGAGTGCATTCTTCTGAGATACACAGCACATCTCTTTTTCTATCAGACCAGCAATTCCTGCACCTGATACCTAGATCCCAAAGCCAAAATGTCTCATTCCCAGGAAAGCAGGCCTCCATCACACGTAATGGCTATTTGGGAAGACAACCACCAAATATCCCCTCTTTCTTCTTTTTTACCTCCAGATTTTATTGCTGAGGACCGTGTAATTCAGTATGGGATATCTTTCTGGTCAGTGAGGGTCAGCTGCCCCAGCTCTGTCCCTGCCCAGCGTTTTGGCCGCTGCCAGCATACTTGCAGAGGGGAGAGCGTGAGAAAAAGAGCAGGTGTAGAAGGTAGGCATGTTTTGCAAGCACTACTAAGAAACAACCACAACATTGGGGTATTATCAACACTGTTTTGGTCACAAATCCAAAACACAGCACCATATGGGCTGCTATACAGGAAATTAACTGCATCCCAGCCAAAACCAGTACACACGGAGAGGACATTCGTGATACCTACAGTGCCTATTTATGGATGATCACTCACACTTCTATTACCATCACTCAGCACAAATTACCATTTGCAGGTTGCCCTCCTGTGGCATTCTGTAATAGACAAGCAATGAAATTGCTCCATTGGTTGATCCCCTAATCCAAAACTGGAATTTATTCAATGACAACATCATATAGACATTCTGCTTCCTTTGAAAACTTAGCATGGCCCCTGAGAAATTAACACCATCACCTCTTCCTACATTGGTGGTTCTACCAGTCACAAACTGAGAGGTAGTATGTGAATCTAGATTTGTCATGCAGGAAGTCTGGCCAGCTCAGCATTGTTTCCTCAGGAGTGTATGCAAATTTACTGATAGACTAAACCAAATCAGCTAAGAGGCATTTAGCCTAGTCTGGTAGTAAATATAAATTGCCCTGAAAGCTGACACTCATCCCGGGTATAAGGTCATGCATATTGAAAACTGTCTGCCATTGGGTACAATTCATAGAGCCTTTTTGGAGAAAACACTCCTGCTCTACATCTCTTCTCAGAGCCAGATAGGTATTTATGCCATCACAGCACACCAATACCTCAGGTCGCTGGTGGTAGGGGATGGCTGGGGCTAGTGGGGCGAGGAGCAGCGAGCCCATGGTGGCTCATCAAATGCACACCCAGTCCAGCAGCGCACACTGGGAGCCCTTTGCTGGTGAGTGAGCACCACTGTTCTGCTGTGATACACAGACAGTGCACTGCAGGCTTCCCTGGGAGCCAGATGGAGCCTCAAACTGGTATCAAGTGCTTTCAGTTGGAGTGCTTAGAAATTGAGTTCAGGCCACTTTACTGCCAGTTGGTTACTGACAAAAGAGCTAAACAAATGTCAGGAAAACAGAAAACAATGTTAATTACACAGTTTTGGAAGGCTCCTAAAAAAATACAGTATTCTACAAAAGCCAGGAAGCAGAGGGGTGACTCCCTGTGAAAGCACCACAGTGGATGGCAAAGTTCAGTAAAAAACTGAAAATTATATAAGTTTGCTTAAGGAGCATTTTTCTCTGCTTAATGTTTAAATCATTCTATTAACAAGTTATTTTCAGCATAAGATTTTGCTTGCTAAATGCTAAAGCTACCCAGCTAACCATGTACATGCTCGGTGCAAAGATAACTGCGCTTGGGTGCAGTCTCTGGCAAGCACAAAACCTCCATTCAACCAGTGCCATGCCAGAAGCCCCCAGGGAGCCAGGGCAGTGAGCAGGGATGTCCAGGGGTGCCTTGGTCCTTGGGGGTTCTGCTCAGTTACACGGGTGGAGGTGCAATGAGTTTGTGAAATCCAGGCCCTGCAAGGTTTCCAAAGGAAGGAGAACTCTATACATCATCCAGAGTGGGATTCTGCTGAAGTCTGAGACATCGAAATGTAGATGCCAGTGAGATCTGATCCACTGATGCACTGATTTCAGCTGCATCAGGAAGAGGGAGCACAGGTGCCTGACCCAGTCCCGTGGCCGGAGTCCCAACCAACTTGGCAGTCCAGCCCTTGGAGCCTGAGAGGGACAGACTCCACTCTGCCAGGGAAACCAAATCTGTGGCAGCCTCAGTCACACCCTGTGCTTCACCAACATTATTGACTCCATCTGCTGTAATGCAGGTTACACGCTTATCTCACAGGTATGTGTGTATGCCGAGATCTAGGTTTGCATATGGATTACTCTTGGGCTGAGTTCAACCCCCCACAAAGGCCCAGGTAGTCAAAGACAACCAAGCCACTGACTCCCAGCTTAAATATAGAGCTACGTGTAAATTTAGGAGAGGATAACTGGAACAGCCTAATGTAACACTGTGATAAAAGATGGGGAAACTCTTCTTAGAGCTGTAAGGCTTCTTTATTTCCCTCAAAGTAAGAATAAATAAAGCAGTTTCTTTCTGCATCGAGGACATCTAGAGGACTGTGCTACATGTTTTTTTTCCCTTGCATAGCGTAAGTCACATCATGATTGCTTCACCTGACATTGGGACACCATGCATACAGTGCATACTAACTTACTCCCAGATGGTTCATGACCCTCAGAAGACAACAGAATGAGCCCTTCTCTTTGGCTGACCTTCTCCTTGATGCTCCTGCACTCACACAACCAAACTGCAATTGGTTTCCTCATTGAAAGGCCAGAGAAAAAGTGAAATTAAGGCAGGCTGCTACGCTGAGGAGATGCCAGCGTGGCCATAGCACTGCTGGCAAGTGAGTGTAAGTGATCCCAGCTGCAAAATATACTAGCTGGCTGTTAGATCATCTTTTTAAAGTAGCCACCCAAGATATGAAATTCTATCTCATATCTTAAATATGTTTTGTGCTACCAATAACATGGAGACAGCCTAGTTAGCTTTTCCTTTGGACAGGCTGTGTCAAAGCCCCAAACACAAACACTGTCTGCTGTGCCTCATTTAAAAATAATAATTAAAGAAAACTCCACCTTAAATGTTTGTTCCTAAAATTGGTGCCTCTCTGTACAAATAGAAAGTAGGTGACTAAATGTTCTAGGACATGTGGCATGATGACAGTCTAAATCAGGTGCTGTAATCACCAATTTGCTTATCCTTACGGGTATTCAATCTGAGCGATCCAACATCCTGAGCTGTGCCAGCTGGGAGCATGGGTGCCTCGCAACTCCACAGTACAGATTTAGGATGCATTTTGGTTTCCTTCTTGTACTCCACCAGCAGGTGTATGAGCACTGCCCACGCTGGAGTGCTGAAATTATTCTGATAGCACTTACCCATTTACTCTTTGGCTGAAGGTGAATCCCAGCAAACCTCAGAGCTCTGTCACATTATACATGTGGTTTTGGATTCCTGAGCAGGTGAAATTGGTGATAATCATGTGAAGTTCAACAATCTTCCTCTTCTTACACTAGGCAGCATCTGCTGATATCTATGCAGCATCTAACTGTCCACTATATCCAGGACATTTTCCTTCAGGCTTATGAACGAAAAGGGAGGAAAGCAGAGCCGTCAGCAGATGCAACCTCTCACAAAGGTGCTGATTCCCCTCCGCTCCGGCTGGGGAAGCGCTGTGAGGTTTGAAAGACCAGTTGCACCTACTGCAGCACCCAGCAGAGCTATCCGAGTGACACTGCCCCACGAGCCATGGACATGTCCCCTGGGGCAAGGGGCAGCACTGCCTCTGGGCAGCAGTGAGACCATCCAGCCAGCACAGAGGCACTTAGAGCTACACTTAGAGCACTTAGAACTCACAGCTACCTAATAATACAGGTTTGATAAGTTGTGGATTCATACTCAGCTGCTTCTACAGGCTGGTCCTGACTTACTGGAAACTTCACTCTAAGTAAGAAATAAAAATTGTACGTTATTGGTGTATTTGCAGGTTTATCAGCTTCATTCGAATGCTGACTGGACTTAAAGGATGCTTTCCAAATGAACAGAACTTTAGGATAATTAAAAACCCCGAAGGGGAGAAAATTACCAACGGTATCACAGTTGTTTAGTACAGACTATTTACATATAGACTAAGACTTGCACAAGTCTGTATATGCCATCCAGAACATAAAACTCATACTTAGCATGTAAGTCACAACATCTGAGCATTTCAGTCCTTTCTGCAGCATCAAGATATATTTTGAAAGTTAAGTATTGAAAAATACAGTGTCATCCTCCAAATTATAAGAATGCAGTTCAAATATTGCGGTTGAGGATTTAAAAAATTTTTTTGGCTAAAATTTATACAGCAAAGCAGAAACTGAAATGCTAAGAAATACCCCTAATCTCCAGGAAATGAGATTTTAGAAGAACACAAAATATTAAAGGAAAGCTGAAAGACTTGTGAAAGTTGGCACAGGTAGAACAGACACATAAACTTTTACTAACTTTTTCAGGCTGAGCAAAATACTGCTTTGACATGATAAGAAATTAAAATAAATTGCACAGAGCAGTTGAAATTCTTTTATTTAAGGCTGCCATATCCATCTCACGTACTGAAAATGTGAAAATGAGGTAATCTATTAGCTCACCGCTCACTGTGATATCAGTTCTTGCCACCAGGTCCAGGAGCCCACACATCTCCCTGTCAGCATTTTATTGCCTCAGACACTAAACTTGACAACATTTCTTGTTAAGAGTCAATTAATTGCACAGCTGACGTGGAAATCTGTGGTGAAGTACCAGTTTCTGCTTGAAGAGATTGGGGCTTTGGTTTGCTCCTCTGCTCTGCAGTGGCCTGGTACCTTCCACAGGGATCTCCCAGGATCATGCACTGCCAAAGCCAAGGACTTTCTGGAGGTAAAGCTGCCAGGATAATACGGCATTTCCCTCTGGGAAGCTTCCTTCTGGTCAGCAGTATAAAGGAAAGCCCTTTCTGTGTCATTCTACCTGGCACGTCCTTTGGGCATCAGTTGAAGGGATTTGTAAAGTCACCAGAGCAGTTTCTGTGTGACTGGAGGCAGGTGGCCAGGGAAGAGGAGCTCTCACCCTGGGGCTTTGAATCTGCAAGCAATAATAGCATTGCCCCTCTGTTGTACGTCTGGGTCAGGGAGACTGTGATATCTCACTTTTCAATTAAAGTCAAGTCCCAGAAGATTGAAGTTGCAAGGTCTGGCCCACTTTTCTTCTGAGAACACTGAAGGACTGCTTTGAAGGCTCACTTGCACTGGGCCTGCCCGGTGCCTACAGCCATAGCTCTGTGAGGAAATCTCCCTGCCACTACATTTTCCCCAGCAGGTGAATAGTAAAGTGAATATCAGAGGTGGAACACACAAAGGCAGTTTTCTCACAAAGCTGTCTGTTTAGGAGTAGAGAGGCCACTCATGTGGTCTCTGATGAAGAAGCTCTGCTGATGAAGCCCCAAATTCTTGAGACTGGCTCTCCCACCAGGGGTCATTCCTGGGAGCATTCAGATGATGGTGGAGACATGCACAGCGATGGGGAAAACCTGAACTAGCATGTGATTTTGGTGGCAGGGTGTGCACTGCCCAGCCACCCACCTGCTCATGATTCCCTCTTCCACAGCAGGAGTGGTGGCCTGGGTGAGTACACAGTGAAGCTTAGAGTACCATCCCAACCCAAATCTACTTTGTATAATGGTTGAACTGATTTTGGCTGATGTGGGTTGGGTGAAATTACTTTGTTTTCTACTGATAATATTCACATGAGTTTGGAGGGAACTACCTTTCAATCATCTCTGAAATGTCTGGAAGAGGTGTGATCTGTGTAGCACCATTTCCTCAGGAATGTGTGTCATAGCATGAGCATTCCTATAGCTGTGTGACCTGCCTTTACCATGATATGCAGCATGCTTCTGCTAACTCTTGGAGATGTAGGATAGATCAACATCTCAGCTTTCACCTTTTAAAAAATTACCACAGTTGTGAAGACAGATAAGAAAACACAATGTAAGAGCAGTCTGTAGGTACAAAACTGAAAATACCCATCATACTTCCATTGCAAATGCTGTCAGTTCATTTCAATTTTTGTCTGTTAATAAGATGGCTCAGAAACTTTGCAGCATTTCCAGACTCAGAATGACTGGGAGGGGACTCTGTTCCAGAAAAGCTTGTGCTGCTGAAGTCGGTGAAGTCAGTGGTACAAATGAAGATGAAGGTTTGCAAAATTAAACTTTTAAAATGCACGTAACCAAAACAAATGAGATGCGTCATCCTTTTAGGATCTGTCTAAGTGGTTGCCTTTTCTGTGGTGAATGCCATCTATCCTGCATTGAGGCAGTGTTGCCAATGTAAACATGCAATACCTGCGTCTACCATGACTCCAAATCCAGATTCTCAGAAATTTCACCTGTGTGAAATAGTAGTGTCAGTTTGGGGAGCCCAGCCTGCCCTGGGACTGCACATCACAACAACCCCAGCATGGCTGTTCTCTGGTTGAGTGCAGAAATTGAGTTTCTAGGTACTTTTTGGCACCAAATGTTATCTTGACTACATTGAGATGAAGATTATGGATCACTTCTATTAACTGACTGCACATACGAACACTTGTGATGCAGAGCAGCAGGTATGTGTCTGGCATATGGAGGCATGGGGCTCTTATTTTCACCAGGAGTGTCCACCTGGCACTGCCCAGCCCCAGAACAGGAGTCCAGATCCTCACCCACCCATTGAGGCTGATGCAGTTGCAAGCAAGTACAGGCTCGCTCTGTACTTACAGCTCTTACTTACAGAAAATTATTTTGCTTTTTTAGCAAGTGGTTTTGAGGTAAGTTTTTTGCATTTTCATGATAACAACTCTCAGTTGTTTGTTTCTAATGCAGAACCCATTTATATTTATGAAAAAGAATGTGTCAGAAAGTACCAGAAAATTATACCAAGGAAATCTCAAGATGGTTTCACAAGTCGTTATTATCATCCTATGAGGTCAGGAGGAAACTGGTTTGTTTAGTGACACATTGTTTGATTTAGCAGCTGAGTGACTCACACCAAATTGAAGATTTGTTGCAACATTGAATGCTTAATTGCAAAGATAAGCTGTGCTGTTAGTTCAAAGATAGTGTGTAGGCTGAGATGAGCAGATGCCAAAATTGTGAAGACCATTGCTGAAGTTTAAATTATAAAGTCTGAATTGAAAGCTGTGATTAAATAAGGACTGTTCTTCATTAATCACTATTTAGGTTTCCCCTCTTTGTTTCATTCTTCACTTCAACAGAAGCAACACTATAGAGAGGACCTGAAGCAGAGCTAAATATCAGTGACTGATTTGAATCTTGCTTACATGGATCCTCCATTTCCACCATGTAATTAACACCAGTGAAACTACCCAGGTGCAAAAGTAATCAGAATTTTGTCTTTATTCATTCATTTATTCTGACAGCATGCAGACCTCTCCCATAACCTCTGTGTCCTGGGCTTGTCCCAAAAGGCATGTATGTGAGCATCACATAAATGGCTCCTTTTATTACTGAAGCTCCCTCCTTCCTATTTGCTTTCCCTGGTGCAAACAGAAACATCTCAGCTGAGCACCCAGTATGAGTGGTGGCCGAGAGTTGGCAGGGTCATGGAAAAACTGGGTTGCCAAGGTGGGTGGAGCTCGAGCCCTCTTGCTGGGGCTTCCTGGGCCTGGGTAAGAGGGTAACAGGGAGGGGGAAGAGCCGCTTTTCTTAAGTGTCAGTCTTAAAAGTGCTGGCAGAAGTAGTCCCTGTTTCTTAACTGGGAGCTGAAAGTCCCTGCGTCCTGACGTCCTTGGGGATTTAGGAGGGAGGCAGCAGAGATGAAGCTCTCTCTGCAGAATCAACTATGTGTGTTAAATCTAGTAACCTTAACTTCTCATCTGGTAGATCCAGGAATGACGTAAACCACGGGGGCAGGAAAAGTGTATTTGCTCTCGTGCAGCAGGTGGAAGCAGAGAGATTCCCCACAGTGGGTTGGCAGGACGAGGGGCCCCCAGCACCAGAAATGGCACCAGAAACGTCCGAGACACCGCTGCCCACGGGGGGGGACATGATGCAGAAACTCCCCCTCGTTGCTGCGAGCTTCTTGCTTTGCTCACCAGCAGGTGGAGTAATGTCTGACCCGCAGCAGCTCGAGGTATCCAGCCGGAAAAGCTTCCCTATTCATGCAGGAGAGCCCGGATGCTCGCCGCTCCCGCTCCGCGCTCAGTTTGCGGGATCGCTGTTGGCTGCTGCCCGCTCGGACACCGCCGAGCGCATTCGCGGCGCACGCACGGAGCAGCAATGGCTGTGGCTGACACAGCAAAGCGACAAAGTGTGCGGTGCGATGATGCCGCAGCTCCCGCCGGCGCAATCAGCGCTGTGATTACGGTGACACCGCTTGTGCTCATCACTGGGCCATCAAGTCCAGCGGGGGTGGCAGCTCCGCAGCCACCGTCACGCCATTGTCCTTGGCTGACGGGCGCGGGATCACCCCGTCCTGCGCGTCGGGAATCGTGTCTGCCAGAGCACCGCCCGCTTGTTTTGCTAGCAGGGCTTTAAAATGCCCCGTGCGTTTCCCGCAGCCCCGAGGAGAAGGTGCACGCTGTTTATTCCCGTGGCTCCCCAGCGAGATGCAGCAGGGCTGTCCGGCCGCCGTCGGCGAGGTGGCTCGGCTGGGCTGCCAGCCCCGCAGCACGGGTTTTGCTCGGGGAAAACTAGAGGAGGTATTTGAACGGGGTAAGCAGGCAGTGAAAGCTAAGAACAGAAATCATCAATAAAATAACCCCCAGAGCTGTTGGCTGAAATCCCACGAAATGGGCGCCAGGAAAGGCGCAGGCGTGGGTTTGTGATGCTGTCGGCACGACACTGCGCGGTTCGTGCCATGGAGCGGACAGCACCCGGAGGGGAGGGGAGGCGACACGGTTCTCTGTGCCCGCACGGCTCCCCTGGCTGTCACCACAGACCCCGACCTGCGCGGAGATGACAGAGACCTTCATCTACAGAGGGCACTCCAAGCACACCCCACTGCTCTCCTCGCACCCCACATCGGAACCCAACAGCTATCGTAGTGTGATGGGAGTTACAGAAAATAGTGTTTATTATCAACTCAGAGCAAACAGTCATCTTTTCCCATTGCTTTGGGGAAGATTAAATAAGGACCCATGAGTGGGATGTAAAGAAGCGAAGCGATGATTTGATTCAGAAATCATGGGTTCGGGGGGATAATTTCAAATCAAAGCTTTTCCTTTTTCTAAGAGGGGATACAACTGCACCGGGTGAATCATCACTCCCAGGGGAAAAATAGAAGGGTGAAAACCCTCCTACCTCCCCTGTGAAAGTGCTGTCTGTGCCCGGTTGTTCCCGTGAAATAACAATGTTGGCTGCAGGGCTGTTCTCTTGCAAATAGATTAGGCTGCTGCGGTTTAAGCTTATTGGAGATATTGCCCTCAACTCCCAGGATTACCTTATCAGCAGCAACCAGATGGAGCATATCAGCCATTCTACACCTGTTGATCCTACGTGGGAGCCAAAAAATTAATTGCTTAGAAATATAAAAGTAAAAACCTAAAGTCATGAAAAAAAGAGAAAGATTAAAGGGGGAAAGTGGGGAGGGATGGGAACTTCTTGCCTGATACTGGTATCAGCACATTTTGGAGGATGTCTTACGTGGCATCTGATGCAGTTTGCAAACCCGAGACGGTGGAGACCCCAGAGAGCAGATATTTTTGGCAAGAAATACCTATTTAGCGGCTACCAGCCGTGTTTAATTTGCATACATATGACTCGTGGAGATAACAGCAAATGCAAAAAGCTTTCTCAAAGGATGCTGCACAGCGATGCCGTCAGCTTCCCGCTCCCGGGGTGCCGCTTCCCCGCCTGGAAGCGCTCCCAGCGGGAATGGGGCTCCCTGCCGCGTGGCTCTGGGAGCCGCGAGGAGGAGCTCCCGCCTCGGCTGAGTCCCTGCTCAGGGCTCAGCCACAGACCTGAGTCTGTTCCCAGCCTGACTGTGCTGTGGAGCCTGAAGGAACAGCGGCTCCCAGATCCCAGCCCGTGACAATCTCCAAGTGCCCGAGCCACCGGCGTGAAGCGGATTAGATCTCCACGGCTGCCACGGGAATGTGTACCATGAAACAGCTTGGGAAGCAAGCCCGTGGGAGAATGATCAGGCTTGTTCCTTCTTCTGTAAATCACTAGTCACATTTTGAGTGATGGGGAGTGAATTAGGGGAAAATGCATACAATGACAAATATAGAAAAACCGATATTTTAAGTGCTGCTTTCTGTCCTGAGGAGCCCCGGAGCTGGGGAGAAGCGAGGGTGCCGGGATGTTCCTCACTCCCTGCATCCCTGGGGAGTCATGCAACCACCGCAGCACTGGAGGAGGCAGCGGGGTGGAATCTCACTCTGCCCCGCACCTCGCACGTCTCTCTGAGCGCTCTGCGGGCTGCTTCATTTTACACCCATGATGTGTCCGCAGCTCTGCCTGTCAGGTACGCGGGCTGGGCCCGGGCAGGCAGCGCAGCAGCCTCGGCTCCACGGCAGCCCCGACGGCGAGCAGGCTGTGCCGAATGCCCCCGCGGCTGTGGAGCCCGGGCTGGAGCCCCGCAGCACTGCGCACCTCCGAGGAGTGCCCGAGACAGCCAGGCGGGTACAAACCTCCTGGTGGCCATCCAAAAATGACCCAGAAGGTGCAGCTAGCGTGCCTGGGCACACACTGGGGAGACAAATGTCCTTCCTTTGTCCGAAGGAAGGGTGGTGGCAGAGGTTTGTGACGTGGAGAAATGGGGCAATTGCCAGTCGCACCCCAGGGGAACCCCACTCCGAGCAGTTACCCTAGAAAGCCTTATTTTTAGGAATGTCTTATCATTTTGATTCCCTGAAACTAACTTTGCATGATTCTGACATTTTGTTGTGCAGTCTTAAAAGACAGCAGTGTTTCCACAATCCTTTATTTATGGATACAAAATTAAAAGAGTGCTGCTAGAAGCAGCAGGGACTTGAGTGCTCCTATTCAATTTGCACAGCACACATTATTCCTCCTTGTTGGTTTAGCATAACTTTTAATTAAAATTGTCAAATCTCTTAGGCCAGCCTTCATTCATGACCTTTAGCCCCAAATACATTAACTTCTCACTGGAATAATGAGGTATTTACTCTCAATCTTTGTCTCTTCTTTTAATTTTCTCCCATTAAGTGATACAGGCAACTGTCAGAAATTTCTTATTCTCCTCATTTACCCTATTCAGGACTTGCCTCCTCTTAAGAGCTGCTTAAGAGGAGCTGGACTCTGATACTCTGCCTCTGTACAGCAGTCCACAGCTGCTCTCTCATTGCATGGACCAGTCATGCTGGGGAAGGTCAATGATGTCTTAAAGAAGTCTGTAACACTTGCTTGAAAGGGGTGTGAGAGGGAGAACAGTTTACAGGGAAGAACTTTTTCATGCAAATACAGGACGACTTTCTCAGCATTGCATTTCATGTCCTGTCATATATAACAACAGTTTTGTTTTCCCCAATATACCAGGTAAACCTCTGGGAGCTGAAGACTGACACTGAGGTCTATGTACCTGCCAGCGACAGATTTTTTTTTTTTTTTCACGTAAGCTGCAGCACTGATTATGAGACGTCACTGAAGCCTTGTTGGGCACAGCAGTTCCACTGTCTGTACTGCCAGATTTTTGAGTCAGCTCCTGATGTGTTTTAGCAGGGGCTGTCGAGGGCTCTCTTGACTCATTCTTAGGCCCTGGATGGAGATTGCAGAGCTCCTGATGGGCAATTTGGGGTGAGTCACTATCAGTGACTGGGCATCGTGTGCCTTTTCTGTCATGTTCAGCATTAGGGAAATATGTAGAAAGTTGCCTCAAAGATGATTAATAATGGAATGAAGTTTATGTAGAAAAGGTCTGCATACTGTTTCACAAAACCCCTGCTGCAGAAGGGAAAAATGGGCAGGAATCTTCTTGTGTCACTGAAGGTTTCTGCAGTGTTACTCGGCAGAAATAGGTGCCTAAAAGCCTCTACCTACCTCACCTATCTGTTACAAGTGTTCTTTCAGATGGGATGAATCACTTTCCTGGAATTGCCTGTTCCTCTCTACTGACTTTAAAGAGAGTTATTTGTCTTCATTTGGCCAGCTAAATATCACCTCAGGCAACCAATGGGGAAGAAAAAAGAGCTTTTTCCTCTGTGTGGAATGGGGTCTGAGTTTCTCACTGACTCTTAGTCCAGGAGGTACAGGAGATTTAGGGGCAGTGTCTGCACACTCCTCTGTGACAGTGGAGGGAAGCAGACACCTCCAGGGGAATCCTGATTTGTGGGCAGCACTGCCCTGGCAGTGCCCAGCTCTCTGGGCTCCACACAGACAGCAGCAGATGCTGCTGCTCCACAGGCAGCTCACACCTCCACCCCAACACAGCTGCAATCAGTCCAGCCAAGGTGAGCTGAAATAACTGCCTGGAAATAAAACAAATGGAAGAAAATGAACCTCAAAACAATTGAAATCTATTGTGGCAGCTCTGCCACACTCCCCATCTACCACAGCAGAAAGCAATCCTTTAAGGGACAGATGCCTGTTAGAGTGCCACAAAGGACCCGAAAGCACGGTCTCTATAAAAACAGCCATCAAAAATGTGAGTGAGAGCCAGGATGTCACACAGGCATTCTATAATTTCAATCCTTGTGCAGAAAAGTTGTGGGGAAGAGAATATAAATACATGTATATATTTATGTACTAAACATCATCTGTCAAAAAGATCACGGTGAGATTTTAGTCTTTTATGAAACAACAGTGACATCCAGTGGTGCTGTAGGTGTAGCCGAGGAAAGGTAAAGCCTTTCACCCTGGGACAGGCTCCCTGTGCCCTGGCCCCTCGTGGGAGGCTGGCAGGATGCTGGCAGCTCCAGCTGCCCACAGTCCTGAGCAGCTCCTCTGTAAGGGATGAACCTGTAAAGGAAAAGAGAGAAAAAAAGGTGTTTTTCAGAGCATGGAGTGAGAACACATGCATTTCAGAGGCTTTGTAATGGCATATATAGGTAAAAAAAAGCAGCTGGTTTTCAGAAAAACATCTTCTTGTCAATAAAAGTCTACTTCCATGCAAACAAATGCATCCCATAAAAACTTACTCCCGGGCACTTAATTTCACTTACTCTAAGACATAATTAAAATTGTCTTTTTCTTTTCTTTAATTCCCACCCCATTTTCTGTTTTGTGTACTGATTTACAACCTTCTTAAAAATATTTTCCTTGGGCTTTCTCTCTAATCTCTTCCAATTTCCCTTTATTTTTCTACCATTTAGATTTGGATTGGCTCAATTAAATTTTCTTTTCTACTTCTGACTGGTTCTCTTGAATAAGCTCTCAGGGATCATCTGCCTCGTTCTGCTGTCATTTTGACTTACTTGCTTATCTCTTTCCATCGATTTTCCCGTAGGACTTAATTTTAATCCAATTTACAGTGTCGGTGATCTGGGTAGTTTCTTTTAGTTAGATTTAGATTCCAACTGATTTCCTTCCCGTTGTCAACTGTCGGGCTCGCTCCGTGTAAATCATGGTACTCACTCTGTCTCGGCCAGGCTGCTCCCTTCGCAGCTGGGGCTTGCTGGCTGTCGCCTGCTGCTGCCTGGGGAGCGGAGGGAAGGACGGAATGGCTGCGAGATCAGGTGGCAGGAGGCAGGGCGACGGAGGCAGACACCCTCCCCACCCTGGGCTCGTTATTTACTTGTGGCCGGAGCGAGGAGAGGGAATGCAAATCTCTCCTGTGTGTCCCCGGCAGTCTCAGTGCCGAGTGCCACGGGGTGGGGAGCACAGTGCCCGAGACATCGCTTCGGCAGCATCCCGAGGGACATCAGCTCCAGCTTCCCAAGGAGCCATGGACATGCACGGGAGCCGGGCTCTGTCTGCATGGCTGTACCACTCCTTGGGTTTGTCGAGGAAGGGTTATTTGCCAGGGGCACATCTAAAGAGCCATTAACTAGGGGTGTGAAGCCAATACTCAGTAATAAAAACATTTGAAATCCTCCCCCTCATCCCTGAACTTGCATGCTCTTGTTCCCACAGTAAAATGGTCAAGATTTGTTTGCATTTGTCAGGCATGAAGCTACAGTGAGCTGTGAACACTCTTCTTTCCGGGGTAACTCCAGGAGGTATTTGTAGCTGTATGATGCTCCTCTCACTTTGATTTCTTTCTTTTGCTTCTGTCTTATTTTCTTTTCTCGCATAATTCACCCATCCAATTCCTTCTTTGAAATGTAAATGAAGAAGCTGTTTCATCAGATCTATATGGAAAATCATAAATGCTCTTATCTCTAACAGCCTAACCACACATTTGGGGAAAAAAAAGCCCATACTATAATATGAGCACATATTTTTTCTCAGAAGTGTATTTCTTTATAATATTTAATTAAAGATATAAAAATAGCCTCTCCAGCTATTTTCCAATAGATCTGTCTTGGCTTTCTTCTGTGGGAATATTAGGAAAATTCTTAAAAAGGAATTAAAAAGTAGCTATGCTTGGAAGCAAAGCTGCAGTGTTTTTGTGCTGCTTGCACTGAACATCACCACCACAAACCTCAGCTGAATCTATCAGAAAACATTATGTGCTCTTTCCCTGCCATACACCCATCTTTTGTCCAGTTGCCAACTGGCTTAATCTTTCATCAGCAAATAATTTTCACTTAATGAGAATTTACTGTTAAGTGCCTTTTAACTCAGGAGCACACGTTTCCCCTTCATCCAGCACGAGTTTTCCTGTGCAGATTGCAGCAGTTACTGGAGCATGATGAGCCTTATTACAGGTATTGATTGGTCTTAGGCTGCTGCCTAGACAACTATTTGCACTGAACCTCCACACCATCACGCACAAGGACCTGCCCTCATTTTTCAGTGGCTGCTTGTTTTCCTGGTGGGGGCATGGGCAGGCTCGCTCTGGCCAGCTCCGGTCAGCGTCCGCAGCCGCGCTGCTCCGTGCCTTGTGAGGACACTGAGCAAAGGCAAGGTGGAGGCTGTAATGGGCTGTCACCTCTCACAGACTGCGCAGGGCTATTTTTAGATCAGCACGTCAGACACGTATTTGATTGATGGGAGCTTGCTTTCAGCTGCTACATCTCTAAGTGACTTTTGGAAGCAGCTCCACGCTCCTCCCCGCAATGATTCCTCTGGGTTTCCACTCCTGAGAGCCAGGAGAGCAGTGGCCGCCTGGGCACTGCAGGATGAAACTAGAGAGATAAGGACAGCGAGGGTAGCACCTTGCCATAAACATGGGCAGGGTGAAATTCATTATAAATATCTTCAAGGTGACCTATAATGTCCTTATCATGACATGGGCACACTTCTTGCTATACTCCATGCACTTGCTTAACTTTTATCAAATGAGAGTCCCACCAGGATCTAACAACATGCAAAAACAGCTGAAGGAAGTTGCATGAGCAATATCCTGTTATTGTTCTGCACCTCTGCATTGACACTTGCTGCATTGCACATTGACTGTATAAACACTTGTTCTCAAATGATGCCCCACTTGTGAGGAAACTGCTGCCATAGCACCCTGAGAGCTACAGCTCTGTGCAGGCCTGGGCAAAACTTTCTGAGGAGCAATCTGCAGTCAAAAAAAGATTCTTCCAAAAAAGATTTTCTTCCAAAAAAATTCTCAGAGAGAGATGAATCCTGTTTCTTAACTGTCTCCAACATCACACTGGGGCTGGTTTTCATGTCCTTGGAAGTCTTTACTGAAGTGCTGCTCAGTACCTCTGTTCAAAATTTGTGCCTTCATTTTTTTAAGGGCCACAGTGTTATTTGCAGTCTCCATTTGTCTTCTTTTAAAGGGGAAAAATGAGCACTATTGTCTTGTCTGCTAAAAGATGAAAGCAGGCTCACTCTAGAACAATTTTAAAATCACCAGGCTGTTTGTTAAAGCTGTGCTCTATCTCCTGCTCGCCTCTGTTGGACCTCTGGTCCCATGAATGAATGAGATGCACACCAGGCTGGAGCAGAGCCTCAGCTGCCTCCTCTGCAGGGTTCATTGGCTCCACAGTGGTCCCCAAGCAATCAGTGCAGGGCATGAGGCTCTCACTTGGGGTGGGATGGGTCTTTACCTACAGCACTTTTCTCCATGGGATACAGAAGCTGGGAGAGCCAGCAAACCCTTTCCTAAAGTTCTGGGGACACAGCAGCCAAATTAAACTCCTAAAGTGAAGACTAAAGCTACCTCACACACACCCTAGAAACACAGAGCTGCCAGATACCCTTCCCTTCTCTGCTGTGACCCATTTATCTAGTTATGGCATTAAGCATAATTAATTGCACTGCTGCATTTGCAATCAATTTTAAATTAGCACTTCAGTCTGTTTGTTTGTTTGTTATCAGTAAAACTATCCAAGGGTCTGAAAGTAAGTGCAGATTAAGAAAAAATTGAAGAGGTTTAGTTCAAGTCAGGCCACCTCCTTAGGGATTTGGGCACTGTTAGAAGATACCTGTTTTCAACCACCACTGGACCCTGATCCTACCATCCCTGTATGCACAGTCAGCAGCTTACATTTTCAGAAATAACTAATGGTCATTGAAGTTCAATATGAAGGAATTGCTATCTGCCTGCACACACCTACTGCGGGGCCTGAAATCAGACCTCGAAAATGCAGACTTAAGAGGCCACTTCGTAAATACAGAGCAAAGCGTGCATTTAGTTTTCAGATCTTTGGCATATACATTTAGATCCTTGTATTTCATGGACTATTTGCAAAGTAGGGTAATAGAGCCATGAGCAAATCTAAGATGCAGGAGGAGGTATCTGGGGGTTCAGCCCTGAGTAAAGTAGGTGTTTTCAAAGAAGTGAGTTTAACTGGCATCGTTTGTATGCATGCTCCCTTAAAAATCTTACTTTGAAGGGAAATTATCTGGAAAAAGACTATCCTGCATTGACATAGAAACAAAAGGAGTGATTTCATGATGCTTGAAATGACAGTGGCTCTTCCAGTTGAACTCGATGGGAGCAGAGCCGGTGTTTGATGGCTCCTGCTTCAGTGCAGCTCTGTTACCATAGCACCAGGCTCTCTTGCAGCACATTTTCCATCAAGTGCTGGTTAAGATTTTTTTTTCTTGAATCCAAGAGTCCAAAGCAAGTGACATGTTAATGGAATGTCTTCAGAAGAAAATATACGCTCTGATACTATTATATTGTAATAAAGATGCTGACTCTGCAAGATTCCCTTTGATTTTTCTGTCTCATCTTTCTTAAGATTCTGAATCTTCTTCCATCAATGTACTATCATTTCCACTAGCTGGAATGGAAATTTGCCATGAACAAGGGAAAATGGATGAGAGAATAAATACAGGTGCTCCATCTTAGCACAGCACTCTGGATTTTGTTTCTTAGTATTATAGCAAGTATTATAGATACTGAACAAACTGATAGATAGTAAGGGCAAATCCCTATCCAGTCTTGGTTCAAGACCAAATTCAACATATAAAATAACAAAGGAATGGAAACATGGCAGTAATGCTTCCTTATATTTTCAGCCTATGACCTGGATTTAGGAGCTTCAGGTACTTCTGTTCATTGTTAAAAACAAAAGCCTGATCGCCCTGGATCCCTCAGTCCTGCATAAAGAAATAGTCACCTTCAGAGCACTTCTGATCCCATGGCACCAACAGATAGCCCAGGCTGGTGATGGTCAGCCAGTTGTTAAAATTAAATAGGATAATGTCAGCCCCGTGTTTGCAGTTTTTAAGTAGGGAGAGATTTTTAAAAGTGCTCAATTTGTGTCCCTAAGTCCCAGAAGCAGTTCATCATTTACAAATATCTAAAAGCATATTTTTTTAGCTCCACCAAAAAGGTTTTGACTCAATCTATAAATTTTTATTGGATTCTCTGCTCTCATAAATCAGTGTGTTCTCAGTAAGCGTCAGGAAGGCCTACTACTGCTGTCTTCCCATAAATTTAGTACCTTTTAATCAAAGAAGGAAGCTTTGTATTGTAGCAGGCAGCTTATAAAGTGGCTTTTACCAAGCTGAGCCACTTATTTGTAAGCCTCTCTATTAGGGAGCTACAGATAAGCCATTTGAGAACTGAGCAAGGTCTGATGGCTGGACACCAGGGCTGTTCTCAGTGATACCAATGCAGAATTGGAGCAATTGCCCCGGAGTTGATAGCTGGATGTATAAAGGCTTTTATTTCATAAAAATATGAAAAGTCCTCCAGGCACACACTCATCGACCCCAATGTGCATGTGTTTCTTCTCTACAGCTTTCTGCTGTTATGAAATGAAATACTTTTTTCAGAGGGAAACAGGAAGACCACTTTGTTTTTCAGCACCCTTTTAATCTTGCAGCAGGATTAAAATGCTTTTTGGTTTAATGCTAATCATATGCCCCCTGATTTTAGAGTGGCCTGGAGTTCCTCTAAATGGTTCGTGTGGCGTGACGAGGCTGCTTCTGAGAGGATTAGAGAATTGTGCATGTCATTTAAGGTCAAAAAGGCCTCCCTTTAATTTTCAAAATACCAAAATTTCTTTTCCTAAAAATTTAGTCTCCCTGCAAATACATCCATAATAATAATACTGAAAGTTGGGATGTAATTTGTCCACTTCAGAGGCCTTGCTGGCAAGGGAAGCACCCCACGTGTGATCAGCAGTGATTACAGTGTGCTCTCACTGCCAGAGGGGATGCCCTGAGGTACCCCCAGCCTTTGTTCCTGAGTGATAATCCCCTTTGGCACCCTAGTGTCACCAGCAGGGCATACCCCCGGCTTGGGGTTCATTTCTTATGAGACTTCTCCTCTCACCAAATTGGGATAGTGGTATTTCTTTAATTCCTATTTCCCCTACCTTGTTTTCCCCCTTAGGCAAGGCCACCTGAAAGCTTGGGTTCCGGGCTGTACAAATATGGATTAAAATCTCCTTAAGGATCAAAACATCTGTCTGCAGATCTACTGCACATTTTTAAAAGAGCTGTTTTGCTTATGTAGCCTGCTAATTTTTCAGACAGTCATGAAAGACAGACCAAATCACCTTGCAGAATTAAATTATTTTCTTATAAAGTAGCTCTTGCCACTTTCCTAGTTGATAAATTTAGCAAAAATTTTCAATATCTCTTCTTAACCCTCTGTTACATTTAATTTTAGTACATGCACTAGCATGATGCAAGATATTTGAAGGCTTGGAGTCTTTGTCAGCGGAATTGATTGGCAGCCTGAAGCAAAAATAACTCATTATAATGGGAAATATATAGAATAGATTCATTTCTTTTTGCATTCAAATTATTTTGGGGAGGAATTTTCTATGCTAGTTTAAACTCCTACTCCCTTTCCTCCCGCCCTCTCTCACCTCTCCCACACATACTTAGGTGGTTCCTGCTAATATTTTTACTGCTTCTTTATTGCAATATATGTATTTTCAAATATTTGAGTGTTTTAATTTGTCCCAAGAGCAAAGGATCAAGCAGTGAAAATAATCTTACCTATCTCAGTGCTATCTGAACTGATCTCCGTCTTAAAATAGGTATTCTTCTGAGGCATATTATCTTTATTTAAAAACATTTCATTAAGTTACTTGATTTGCAAATTAGCCATTTAACATTCAAATCTTGTCTATGGGAATATGTTCCATATAAGATCAGATTAAAACTCCTGACTAGGGAAAGAGACATATAGAGAAGGTGAAAAGGTAAGTGACTGTTTCTCACTAGCAGCAACTAAAGAACATTAAATGACATTTCCAGCAAATCTCAAAAGATGAAATAATTTGCTACAGAATCCATAACTGAACTGTGGAATCAGTTGCTGCCACAAAATGCCAAATGTGGATACCCATGAAATGCTGGGCACTGGAGATATGACAATGAGCTCACTTGAGCTTTTGTCTAGCTCAGCCTGTTGGCTCTCACACTCTCAGGTTCCTGTTGTGTTTCTCACCCTACATCTAGAAAATTTATAAATTAATCTAGTTTCAGAATAATAGACAACAAGTAAATTCATGCTAATCCATGGATGTAGTGGGAATTCTTCCTGTAGATGCTGAACTCCCTCACTCCATGGGGGCAGGACACACATGGCTCAGGACAACCTCCCAGCCCTATCCTCATGGCTCATTCCGCACATGAAACAGATTCTTTTGTTTCTTAGCCCTCAAGGAGACACATCACATTCAGATGGTAGATGGCTTTTTGAAAACAAGAAAACAGAAGTTGAATAGACACACACCAACACTTTGGCAGGGAAAAATGTATCCTTTCTGTGCCAGTCCTTCATTGTCCTGTCAGGTAAATACTCTGCCTGCCAAGGAGATCTACCCTTTGCACATAGAAATATGCAAATCTTCACCACTGTGTTCCAGGGAAGGCAACAGTAATGAGGCAACCTGGACTTGAAAAGTCTAATCATGGTGAGACTTCAGCTTCGTGTCTTTCCCTTCCCTTTAAGAATGAAAGAATACATCTGTATTTTTTGGGAAGTTGTGCCTGAAAGCTGCTGGCAGCAAGTGTTTCGCATCATACACTGTCACAAGCAAGCCCAAGCCTTGGTGAGGGGAGCACTGCCCAGCCCCGAGACGTGGCTCAGCACAGAACCCAGCCCAGGGCTACTCCTCCCTGAGCTCTCTGCTCCAGTGATCCAGGGCTGGGAGCATTCATGGTGTTACCAGGTGGCACTTTATGGAAAAACTTGGGTGCATTAAAGTAACCACTGCCTATTCTTGGGGTTCAGCTGTGAAAGGCAGCTCAGGAAGCTCTATGCCTCCTTTTTCTTTCGCAAACTGCGCACCTGTGGATTAGCTAAACTGAGGACATGACCTGAACTCACTCTGTGGTCATGAACTCCAATTATCTGACCTGAGCTCATGGTCAAGCTGACCCAAACTCCTCCATGGATCTGAACTCCATGGTCAAGCTAGGCTAGCAAATAGATGGAATTTTCTTTACTTCAAGGGAAATCATGTGGCTTGGCAGCCTGGTGTAAGAGAAAGAGAAATCTGATCTCTTTGATTCCTTGTGCCCTAATGACTTAGAAATATCAGACTTCACAGGTGGGCCACACTTTCTTACGAGTCAGAGTGTTCTGTGATTCTCTCCTCCCTCCTAATTACAGCAGAGCTTAAAAAACCTATTGATAGCTTTTTATACGTATGGCTTATTTGTGCTTTTTTTTTTTTTTTTCCCAAGGTTAGAAGAGTATTTGACAGCTCGCAGGAGGAAGTACCTCTGTCATTCTGTGGCTGCCCATGTGACCAGTGACCATTTCCCCATCAAACAGACAGGATCGCCTCCTGTAGAAAAGAAAGTCAGACAGTGCAGTGTAGAAAGAAGCTCCACAGCATTTCCCCAGTGCTTTGGCCTTTAGGACTCCCTGAAGGATCAGTACACATCCATTTGTTGCAACACTGGGGAAGATACGATCTTCCTTTGTGGTCATCCTAACACTCTTTTTTAGGGTGATGCACTGTGTCAAAGTCAGGCAGCTTCACATGGCAGCACTTTGGCTCCTTCTGATTGAGTTTTTTGTCTGCTCCATCTTGGCAGCTAAAAAAATCAGCTCCATTTAATTTGAAATAAAGACAATGGATGTCAGCACTGAAATTTTCCAGTCTTTGAGAGGAGGAGTCAAGCAGCTGCCATGTGCACAAGCCTTCTGTGAGGGCTTTTCTCAGACTCAGCAGGGAAAATGAGATTCGGGCAGACTGTGTAATCAGTGATTCTCTCTAGCTCCTGAAAAAGGGCAAATAGACTTCAACATCCAAATTAAAAATGCAGCTGAACGGGCCGTGAAATACAGTACCTACAAAACTAGCCTGGTTTGAGCTGTGCTCTCTGCTTTGCAGAGAATGTGGCTCCCGTGCATGAATAGCTGTGAGGAGAAAAGAAAGAAAATATAAGACAGCTGTGCAAAATAAATATTACTTTACTTCTGTTTTAAGAATAAAATATCTCTAGGCTCATCTAGAGCTCATCTCTAGAGTTTGTAATAGAGGGGTATTATTTTTCGTAAATGAAAATGTCAGAAGTCCAATGTACAGGTTTGTGAGTTTAATAGAAATGGTTTCTGTTGTGATGATAAGCTTTATATTCTAGTCACGATGCATCAGCAGTTTATTCTGGAGTTCATTCTGAGGAGGTAATGACTAGGAAAATGACAAAGAAAACTGTTACTGACCATTAGTGAGCAATCACTCTGTCATATTACCAAGATAATTTAGATAAATATGGGGTTTAGCTGTCTCCAAGGGAGACGGGATGCTGATATCTTAGATAGTGGTGCTTTTTAAAGCTTTTCCATTTGATGAATATATATTTTTGCCTCAAAGACACAGACTAGTTCCCCATATCTTCCTGATGGAAACAGTAATAGCTCATTTCAGTGCTGTCATCTTTGCTCAGTTGTGTAAAGCATGAAGCTACAGAGTTTTGCAGCAAATATGGAAAGCTCTGTTTGGAAACATAAGGTATTTAATAAATGAATGTAGAGTATACCATGTTTTTCTTCAATTGGCTTCCATTATTTTCGCAGCTGCTAATTATGCAGTGTTGATATTTAGAGAAAGAGTAACAGATTTATCTGTTCCGTCTGGATAATCAGGCTTTTAGAGCATGTCCTTCTACCAACATTGGACTTAACTCTTCCTCTTTCTTTTTTGATCCTGAGGCCATATCAGGTTAAATTAAAAGGTGCAAATTTCAGTTGAGATAACCAGACAACTGTGTTCTAATTTTTAAAAGTGGTTTCACTGTAGTCATCACTGGCATAAGATGGCTTACAAGGAACTGCATTGGATCAGCTGGATATTAAGACATGAATTCATAATACACAGGCCAAAATCTTTCAAGATCCATCTGCAAACACTAGATTTAGGCACCCTGTATAATATGGGCTTTTCCATGTTGTACGTTAAATATCACATCTTTCTCTTAAAACATATGATTTTGCAGGAAGGTTTTGCAACAGTCAGGTGATTGCCCAGGTGAAAAATGAGATATTCAGGTGCAGGGGACACAGAAAGCAGCATCTGCACTTTTTCCATACAGTTGCACTATACACACACAGGGAATCCTGCCCAGCATGTGGAAGTGCTGAAAAGCCACTGCTGTAAAGGATTCCGTCCCCATTGTTCCCACAATCTCCACATGTCCATGAACAGCGCCAAAATGGATGTGCTACACATCATGCCTGGCAGGAGCCACTCCATAACCTGAGCTTTCATCTTTAAATTGACTCCACATTCTTGAGCATTGTCAAAGTGATGAGATCTACTTGGAATGGAAAACATCCAGATCCAGGACCAGAAGGAGGTGCAAATCATCCTGATTCACCTCCGAGGACATCGACTCTCCAGGCACAAAGGACAATTTGTATCTTCAATTTCAGTAATCTTCTAACTAAGAATCAAACTAAACAAAAGAAGGGCTCTCAGAGTCTCAAGAATTGATGTTGCAATAGGCTTGGGATGAGACTCTGTTACTCCTGAACTCGTGGCCAATTTTTGCAGTACAGCATGATGCTTTTGCATCAATTTAAGTGGCACAGCTATTGAATATTAGAAGGTCAAAATAAAGTGAGTGGGTGGGATTTGATGGAGCTGAAAGGACAGAACTGGCACAGAGGGCTTGTCAGATGGGTGGGCTAGAGATGCAGACTTACCATGCCTTGGAGTTTGATGGGATAGAAATGATACCTGCACAGTGCATCTGGTTTAATTTGGGATGTAGAATAAACTGCTACAGGCCTTCTGTGGGGCTGAGACTTTATGAGGCCCTAGCAATTCATGAGAACAATCAGCAGCCCTGACTGCAGCCCACATTCAAACACTCCCCCAGAGCAGGGAGCCATTGCTCTCCAAAAACTACATTATTTTTTGCAGAGTTAAGTCATGATTTCTCAACCCTTAATGTCAGCCCTGCTGAGTGAGAGCGGATACAACCACTCCAATTAAATATATAGCAAAATAGTGAACTCATTTTGGATACTTGGGGGCAAGTAATTCCTCTCTGTTGCACTCACCCTGCCTGGTGGGAGGCAGTTCCTCTGCCTGCAGGCAAAAAAGAGCCAATGAAAGCATAATTAATAAAGGCTAAATTTGCACCATTAATGTATCGTTGATGTAATTCACTTACTGTTGTTTTATTTTACTCTGGCCAGACTTTCCCGTTCTTTTCAACCTATTTTTAGCACTGCAGAAGTCATATTGGACACAGGATGCCATGGCTATTTCCATAGCAACAGGCTCTTCTAAATCTTGATTAGAATTTCTTGGCAGTGCTGTTTTCTCAATGTCTGGTTTTTTTGAAAAAAGCTTTAGTTAAGCTTAAACCTTTAAAGAAGACATACATCAAGGAAACAGCTGTAAGTGGATACAATTATTTTCTGGAAAAGTGTACCAGAATTTAGTAGGATGTGTTTTTATAGGATTTTTGAACCCACAACTGTTAGATAACATGTATATTAAATATACCACACGGTGCATGGTTCCAGAAGGTGAATAAAAATATCAGCCTCAGGAGAACACTGGTTTCTTCATATTTAATCCATGTATTTTTCCCTCAAAAGGCATGTTGCAATGCTTTGTGTCTTTCTATACAACAGATTTTCCCAGTGTTCAGGTTTCTCTTTTGAGTCAGATGTGTTTTCCCCAAGGCTGTCTGGCCTTTTACCCGGGACCAAAGGGAGATTATGTGCTTCTGAAGTCACTAAGCAGGTGCTCAATTTTGTTTGTTTTCTTTTGCCCCTTAATACATCTTTACTTTTCAGCCTCTATGTGTTTAATTCACCGGAAGTACAGTTCTAAAAGAGGTTAGGGAAAGGATATATACTTGTTATGCAGTCAAAAAACTTGTGACTAAAGTTGCTGATGAACTGGCATGATCTCTGTAATACTGTGTAAAGGTTTCAGAAGTTTTCAGATTAATCTGAATTAATCCTAAGAAATAACAGAAGAATAACAAAGCCCCAGTGCACTTTCTGCAAACAGTAGCATAAAGGCCAGCAATTATTTTATTTGGTTATCTTATATAAGCAAAAATTTTTCATTTATCCTAGCTGCTAAATTAATATGAGCATGGTGGTCCTCCAGGTTCCAATCAGTTCTATGACTGGAACTGATTGTGGCAGAGTAGAGCTGCAGAGCTGGGTCAGTTAAAAAGTACTAATTTTGACCTCTTTGTTAGGCTGAACAGTGCAGTTAACTTTACAGAAAGTCCCTGTTTT
This sequence comes from Acanthornis magna, assembly GCA_036785705.1. Classification (NCBI taxonomy): domain Eukaryota; kingdom Metazoa; phylum Chordata; class Aves; order Passeriformes; family Acanthizidae; genus Acanthornis; species Acanthornis magna. Next base: position 11,080,248 of record JAWUZG010000028.1, on the reverse strand, counting down.
GCCAGTCTGATCATTGGTCAAAATGTCCAAGCCTACCACAGATGGACAAAACATACAGAAATGTATCTCCCAGATAGACCCTAGCAGGACAGCAATTACTACCACAGGATCCATTACTGCATGGTAAGGCATTTGTCACTTTACTAACTTTTCAGTTACTTTCTTATATTTGCATTTAGATAATTACTGTAAAATGTGGGAAAGTGTATTTACTGTTCAACACTTTTCTGACAAGAGCGGTAGTAGTGGCCAGATCAACCACAGGCAGCCCAGGGCTTTGCCCTGAGCAGCACCCAGCAGGTAGAGAGCAGTAAAAGCACAGGGCAAGCTTGGAATAAAGCCTTCCAGCTCTGCCATTCCAGCCTCTGAAAAATTGCACCTCTGACACTTCCTGAGAGAGAAATAAATTTGTATTTAATTTTTGGCAGTGGATTTTTCTTTGTGGAATTTGTCTCATTGGTCTTGTGGAAATGACACTTAGAAGTCATAATTCTGCAACAAGGAATAACAGTTTGATTCTACATCATAGGGAAAAACAGCTGTTATTTGATTTGATTTGCTTTGGGCCTATGAAATTTTTGCCTGAAGTCCATCCTCTCTTTCTTTACTGTTACGTTCACCTTGTCCAGGACACTTATGCTCTTAGAGACTAACTCTTTCATTTATTGTTGAGCAAATGCATTCTAGTGTAATTAATCAGTGCTTTAATGGAAATTGCATTATATCAATAACCATCCTATTTCCCTTTGTTTAAACTTCCAGTTCCATTATGTTCCCAGTGGGCAGAAATTTGAGGACTAGAACGACCTAAACAAGTCAAATTCAAATACATAATGCATTGCTACAGAGGTACAACCATATTCTCTGCTGATTCTCTGCTCCTTTCTTTTAACTACTCATGTTTGGTGCATTTTCTTGACTGCTGAACTTTGAGTTTGCAATTTTAGTATGATACTTATAGCCCAAGTTTTCACTTAAGCCAGGTTAAACAAGTTTTCACTGTGCTTTACATTTATCTGCATTCAAACTAATTTTCTAATCCCCAGTCTGTCATCACTTTCAGATTCTTCCACTGCTCCTAACAACCAACCCTAGTTCTTTTTCTTTCTGAATAACTCTGTGTCATCGGCAGACCACGTCACCTCCACTCTCATTCCATTTCCAGGTTGTCTATGACTATGCCGCACCACTCAGACCCCACTGGTAATCACCTCTACTGTTAACACTGGTCACTTATTCTCTTTTTTGTACCTTGAAACCAATGAACATGTTCAGGCCAGGGCCATCTTTCTTCCTCCCTTGCAGGTGAACTACTTGACCAGCCCATTGTCCAGTAGATATCAAAGAACTTTTGGCTATCTAAATACATGACACCACATATGTTGATATCTAGATCTATGACTGGAAATTATCTGATCTTATCAAGTTGTTGCAGTTCGCTTTGTCCATATTTGCTCCATAACTTTTCTAACTGGCCCTCCATTATGTTTTTGCACGTGTATTTGTAACTAGGTGTCACCAGCACAGTCTGATGTGTCGCAACCAGGACTTGAAGCATGGGCAGTTTGGGGCACATGCTGTACAAGAGCACTGAAGGTAAAAAAACATGAGCTTTACCAGGGCTCTCGTTTCACACCTTTGAAAGTGATTCTAACACTTGTGCTTTCATGAACAACATGGATAGAGCTCCTAACAGAGCCTTGTTCATTGTTGACAAGTGGATATGTTATTTAATGAATTCGGTAACTGTCATGTTGAAAAGAGGAAAAAAGTGTCACGTTTGTAGACACCCCCACAGCCACCATCACAGACAGACAGCCCTACAGACACCCTTACAGACAGCCCTGCAGCCTCCCCTCAGCCACGCACAGCTGGTCAGACAGTGTGTTTTAATATGGGAGGAGGGAAAACACAGACTGAAACAGCAACAACTGCCAGTCAAATCACCTTCCAAGCTGTTATGCTTCCCTGAAATGGTGATGCTCTTACACAGCCTAGGGAGATTTTTAAATTGATGTTTTTTCAGTGGTGTTATTCAGGTTGTGGATACCTGATAGCAGGAAGGGATAGACTGTACTGATGGAGAAACATTTGGTGTTCAACAGCAGCTGGGGAGAGAGCGAGGGTTGCAAGTTAAAAAGCACAGTCTTTATTTTCTTCTATTTTTAATGATGAAAACAATTTGATGTTATATGTAGTAAGTGGCACTACAGCATTATTTTGGTTTTCTGTCAACACACATTCCCCCCACAAAAATCTTTATTTTACAAAAACAGGAGGAAAAAGATCAGCCTTCTGTCACAATTTTCTAACATTTTGTAGTCAGCTGCTCGAGGACACCATTACATGCCAGCCATTTTTTGAGCAGGGATTTCAGTATATCATAGCCAGTGTTTATATTCTTGTGTTAGTCTATTTGGGGATAGAAAATCTATGTGAGATATATGAAGTAAAAGGATCTGTGGGAAGTAAATGAGTTCCCATTCTTGCTGAATCATACATAAGATAAGGTCACAACAAGACAAAATAGGGTCACTTTCAGACAAAATATATGTAATAATATCAGCAGAGTTTCTTTGATTAAAGATATCTTCTAGAGAAATTAAGTGATGTTATGAAAGTGATTTCCAAATATAGTTGCAAGATAACCTTTACTGCACTGCTTTTATGGCTATCAATTAAAATACATTTCCCCATGAAATTTAATATGTCAGTTGTAATAGCTTTGTAAATCTTAATGTTCTTCCATCTGTAGTTCAAGAGGTAAATTCACGGCAAAAAGGAGGACATACTCTTTCCTGCAAGGGAATATCTGGTACTCCACAGGCATACCAGGTGTGAATAAATGTAAGCTTTTACACATACTAAATGCACATATGCACGCAAATACATGAAAGTAAGTTAACCAAATGTTAATCAAAACAGTGTTTTTCTTTATAATGTGCTGCTTCCCTGTTGCTCTCTGTTGGGTCAGGTGATTAACTCCGTTAGTTGGGGGAATGTGGTTTCAACACTGATCACATTTCCTTCAGCCATAAGTTCAGCATAAACCAGACAGACATGGATTCTTGATACCTAGTCCACTGGAAACAAGAGAGAGAAATTAATAAAGAAATAGATGCCATTGTTTGCTTAGGTTTATATTCAGATGACAGAGTCCTGAGCAAGCCAAGTGATTATTTTTGGAGGACTACTCAGTGCCCAGTATGGTTTTGATGGTTTTGGTCCCTCATTTCCATTTCCTTTTCCTTACCCTGGGCATTTCAGCCGCTCGGGGTGAAGCATCTTAGCCTCCTAGCCCCACACATTTCAGATGGGGCTGACCTACTCCTGCCTTGCCAGAGCTGCCTTTGTCCCCTGTGCTCACTGATAGGAGAGTTGGGTGACATGGGGTTGTGCTCCCGTGCTGCCTTAATTAGTCTCCCTGTCTCAATCTACCCAAGGAAATCAGCATCCATTTTCTCAAGCTGTCAAAAGGCAATCTAAAAAAGGACCTCTCTGGCAAAACTTTAGGAAAATTCAGCATACTCCAGAAAATACGCTTTGTGAGGCAGATGCAATGCAGCAAGTCTAGCTGTATTGCTCTGCTCTCCAGTAAACTTTAAATGTTGTATTATGGTAACTTGGTGCACTGGTTTTGGATAATGTGGAGTTAATTTTCTTCACAGTGGCTGGTACAGGGATGTGTTTTAGATTTGTGCTGAACACAGAGTTGATAACAGAGAGAAGATTTTGCTATTGCTGAGCAGGGCTTACACAGAGCCAAGGCCTTTTCTGCTTTTTGTAGGGCTGTGTTGGTGAGGATGTTAGGGGTCAATGGGAAGATGGGAGAAGACACAGCCAGGACCGGTGACCCAAACTGACCAAAGGGATATTCCAAACCATATGACATCATGCTCAGTATATAAAGCTGTCAGGGAGAAGGAGGAAGAGGGGGACATTTGGAGTGGTTGCCTTTGTCTTCCCAAATAACTATTGCACGTGATGGGGCTCTGCTCTCCTGGAAATGGCTGAACACACCTACCTGCCCTTGGGAAGCAGTGAATTAATTCCCTGGTTTGCTTTGCTTGTGTGCACAGCTTTTGCTTTCCCTATTAAACTGTCTTTATGTCAACTCTGAGTTTTGTAGGTTTTACCCTCCCAGTTCTCTCCCTGATCCCTGGTGGGGAAGTGAGCGAGTGGCTGTGTGTGTCTGGTTGCTGACTGGGGTTAAACCACAACACCTTGATAGGACTGTACATCCTCTTTATGCTCAATGATCCCATGCATTTAACTAATTTTGCTTTCAAAAGGCCAGTGGGGACATTTTTTCTCCAAGATTTGTGTCATGGACGTGCCATAGCCTCGATTAAAGCAATATATAATATTCAGGCATTATCAAAATTGTCTTAAATTTGGTGAGTTACTGAACATCACAGTCAGAAATTGTACGTGAACATTTCTCCAGACTAATGTAGATATCTCAGGTAAATGCTGCCACTGTTATTACAGAAACTTTTATACTCACAGAGCCTTAGCAGATTTATTATTAAGTTTTCTTCCCTCAAATCTTCTCAGTTTACTGTATGTGACAAATATAAACTCAGAAGACTGACCCTTCACAAATGCCAAGCAAATATAAAAATACTGCAATGCCTTTTGCAAAAGCATCAGTCACTCATCTCCCAAGGCTGCAAGTTTTTGATCTAAGTCAATGCAGCCTTGCCTACTTCTTGTTCTCTCACTCCTTTGTCAGGTTCAGGATTGTGTCAAGCCCCACATGAGTGTGTTCTGCTTGCTCTGCTCCTCCAAAAATCATCTGCTTCATTTCCAATGGGAAAAGACTATTTCTCTTTCATGCAGTTATCCTGCTTCCTTCAGAAGGTGTCCTGGTACCTTCACTAGGAAATAGTGAACTAAGAGGATGCAATTTTTTCATTTTGCATGTTAACCTCAGACCCCAGGTACTTTCTTTATGTGTCTGGTTTTCAGAGCTTCTCTCCATTTGTGAGAACTTTGTATTAAACCAAAATCTCAGCAAATTATGTCCAGCCTTTGGTTTTATAGGATACCCCAATTCAACAAAATGTTCACACCAAACCTAGTCCTAAAGTTGGCCCCTTTCAGTCTCAGGGAAATGTAGAGAGCTGATGGCATGTTTTCTAATAAAACATGACACAAATCAATCTGTTCGGTGTCATGTTTGACTTTTGAATTCTGATCTCCCAGATGGCATTGATTACTCTGCATCCAGCAATTTAGTATCAATCTTTCTGACATTCTGGGATCTCTGTAGATAGAGATCTCTATGCTTTAATTTATTAGACTGACATTTTGTTCTGCTATTTAACAAAAAGAGAAGGAAGAGTTGAATGCCAGTGTTCATCAGAATAGTTATTTCTGACTCAGTCATTGACTATCCAGAGCATAAATATAGTTTGTTTCATGTAGGAGCAAGATGTATTGCTTTTAGATTTGCATTTAGGGAATGGATCATTCAATTACCATTGCATTTAATTTTACCATAGGGAAAAACTTAGTGTGACTTATGAATAAAATCATTATAATCATGATTATTGAGCAAGATGAAAATAAAGTTTGCCAGGAACTGAGCAATTTCTATTCCTTGGCTTCATATTCTATTTACTGAATAATAATGTCATTTGGAAAATAAATGAAGACTAAGATTAGCCTTTCTAAAGAGAAGACAAGAACTGCTATTAAGCAACATTTTCTTTCAGGTTGTTAGAAATAATGTTCCATATGTTTCAGCATTTCTAGTGTTGTAAATATTATTCTTTTTACATAACTGACTTAAACCATACGTCCTAGAGATTAGCCAGATCCTGCTATCATCTCAAAGCTGATTAAATCAAAGTCCATATCAAAGTGTCACACTCTTGGCCATGGGAATCACAAGATGTGATTTTTGCTGCTTCTTGAGGACCCAGAGCTGATTATTATCACAGTCAAGGCTTCTCCTGGACTGGGGCATTTCTGTGCCATGCTAGTGAGTGTGTCCACATCACCACTGTGATTTGACCTGCATGGTTTGACCATGAGACTGCAGTTTAAGAAAATCATCACCACCTATCATGCAGGGTAATCTGAGAGCCTGCAAAGTGTCTCCCTTTTGGGGGAAACAGAGCAGAAGATGGGCTCTGCAGGAACACCTCAGGTGCTTTGATCAGCCCTGGGTGCTTGGAGACTGCACAAAGCGGCCACCAGCTGTGGGCAGCATGGAAATCTGCCCCTCAGCATCCACTGCTTCACTCATCAGCTGTGCCACTGTCGTGCCACTCGTCCAGCCAACAAAGAGAGCAGTTATCCACTCATTCCTTGTGTCAGGAACATGATATTAGATGAGAGACTGACAGGTGTTTTGAGACAAAACTGAAGGGAGTTACAGGATTACCAACCAGTCTACTGTAGGGGCAGAAAGAGATTGCTATGTTTGCTGTTGGGTATTGCAAAAGAGAAGGATCCCTCCCATCAATAATATCTGAACAACCCAGTCATAACAGCTGCAAAAGCTGGAGGAAGCAGGGCAAATACTTCAAAAAGAAACCCAAGATCTTGCATTTTCAGGTGGCGACAGTAAGAACACCTCGTATGTAAAGATTTGTTCCATGGCTCATTACTGTCCCTATTTAAAAAAGGTTTGATTTCAAACCTGCTCAGTTTGCTGAGTTTCAGCTGCTCACCTTTGCATCCACGCAGCAGCCAGCTAGTCCTGGGCTGCAGCAGCGCTGTCTTGTTGAGGCTGCCCCATCCCTGCCCAACCAATGCCTCATCCAGCTCCTCTCCATGGCCGTGTTTGTACAGCTCATGCAGGGGTCATTGCTGCACTCCTGGCCTTTGCTATCCTTGCCACATGCAACACATGAAGCTTTTGAGGAGAAAGGAAGTAGTCTGAGGATTAAGCTCCTTTCCCCGAGCACCACAGCAAGAGCAAAGGCAGTGTGTTATCTCTGCAGGTGACTGGACAATTTCCCAGCTGATTGACCAGCGGGGCACCCTCGAGGCATTGTCTGTCCAGGTATCTGGAGCAAAGCAATGCATGTAGTAAAGAAACTGTTTTTCCAGGTGTTACCATCAAGTTCTAAGACATGGGCGTAGACTCAGACCCATCTCTCAGCCTTGGAGCTGAGGACTCAGCCTGTGTGAGGAGCTGCTGCCTAAAGTGAAGAATCCTTCTGGACTTCAGTATCAGCATCCACAGGTATCTGTAATGTAAAGACCAGCTGTGTATCTAAGAAGTTAAAACCCCCCAGAACATAAGTTAGACAATTGTGTGTTATATTGGTTTTTAAAAAATGTGTCTTACATGGCATTTTCTCCCATAAGGTGGCCTTTGAATGAGGGGAGGTGTGTGGAGGGAGGAAAGTGTCTTTCTTATGCTCTCTCTTTCAAAACTTGTATTCAAATAAGGTAAAATTGAATAACCTCGCCCAGGACAATTGCTTGGATTCTAATAAAACATGTAAATATAGTAAAGATTAAGATCCTCTTGTCAATAAAGAATTTGAATCTTTAAAAGTTCACACAAAACCAGTGGGAACACCCGACCAAGGCATTTCAGTTCGGCAGGATGCCATGACTGTGGCTTTGCAGTGGAAGGCTGGTGAAGAAACAAGCTGCTGTTCTGCTGCTCCCCCTGCATCCTCCTGTACACACGATAATGGCAATTAGCTGAAGGGCTTGCAAGCCTTTCACTGCTTCTGTGCCCTCATTTCGGTTCTGCAGGCACATCTGGTGAGGTCACACTTCACTAAGTGGGAGCATATAAATGGGTGAGAAACAAATGGAGGAATATTATTAGCCAATACAAAACTGCATCAGTCATGTTGAGACAGTTTTAAAGTAATAGCTATTATCATTTTAATTAGTATCTAGAAAAAACCTGTAAGTAGTTCATCTCCAGGAACATGCTACATCTATTGATTTTGTATATCACTGAACTAAGCCATAACTCTGAACTGTTTTAACAAGAAGTATCCCCATTTTTTAAATATATTTGTATTTCAAGAGGTGCTTTTAATCCTTTTTGTGTGTTTGGGAGAATGTGGGCTATTTTGCCTTTTTCTGTTCATTTGTATGTTACAAAAGTCCAAATATACTTGTCTTTTTATAAACAGGATTATGCCAATGCTGGACAAGGACTTTGTGAAACCACTTGGTACATGGCAACTTTTTTAGCTCTTTTGTGAAAACGTTAAAGAATACAAAGCTCATGGGTCTCTACATCCAGTAGATGCTGTTGGATTTCCACAGACTATAGACTATAGCTGAGCAAAGAGGCTCTTCCATGCAAATAAACTACTTCTCAAATTCAGTATAACGTTAGTGCCACTTAGCTGCTAGCAAGGCTGAAGCTCCTCAGTGTCACTGGGATCAGTGAATTGACTCTTTATGAATGGTTTTATTTTAGTAAATGATAAAGAAGAAATTTAAGGAGAAGTTTGTGAGGGAAACACATCAGAATTTTATTGTGATGATGCCTGGCTTTGGGGGAGTCACATTGTTAAATCAGTAAACAGATGAGGAAACAAATCTCAGCTGACTGTAAATGCAGAGCAGTGGAGTGCAATTGATGGCAATTAGACTATTGGTGCTCCCTCCCCTTTACTTTCTCAGCTTTAACTAAAGTGCTTGTTTCTCTACAGAAATCAACAACATAAGGGTGTATATATTGCTGCCAGGAACATGCAATTGACACTTTTTATCTTTAAAGTGTTTGCAAAGATTGCTTAATCTTCAGGACTTCCCATCATGCATAGCCAAAGTAATTCGAGGTGTTTTCTAGACACTTAAGGCAGAATTTGCACGTATTTGACAAAATTTAAGGGTCTGCAAGCAGCTCAGATTGACTTTTAGAGAAAACTGTATTGAGTAGGGTGATATCTCCACACACACAAGTTCCAGCTTGATTTTGTGAACTTTCTGTGCCCTTAGAAGCAACTTTCATGACCCACAAAGACAAGGTAAGCAATTGCCTGCATTGCTGTGAGGCAGTCACCCAGCCATGGCCCTGCTGCCTTCTCTGCCTGTGCAAAGACATACAGCCCTGCATGGCAACTGCTGGAATTGAGGAAGGAGGATGTGAAGACTGGCAGAGAAGCAGTTTCTTTCAAAAGAGCTGTGATGTATTTTCCCAGAAGCACTTACTGCCCTCTTTCACACAGCAGTCGCAAAACAATTGTGTTAAGGACCTTTCACCGTTCCTCTTTCCTCATTCACAAACCCAGCATTACCTTTATCCTAGTGCTGTTGCTTCCCCAATGCCTTCATAGCCCCTCTCCCTTAGAGGAGGATTAAATAATTAAATTTGCCTGTACCATGACTGTCAGCTTTGTTGTACTTTATTCTAGACGCCCCCTGTGCTTGTGTTAGCAAGACAGAGAAATTGCATTCTGCAAATAGATCTTGTTTGGGAAGAAAAAGGACACAGGCAGGGCAGCAGAAGGAGCAGAGTTCAGAAAAAGTTCAGAGTAGAAATTGCATTTTGGTGTAGGTAGAGTCCTCTGGTCGCATACCAGAGTAAAGAGGGCAGGGAGACATGGATCGTGCAATTGTGTCTTACCTCTTTGGTAGAACTAGACATTTCTAATGAAATGCAAAGTGGAGAAAAGGATTTTTGCAAAGGATGGAGCTATTAATTTCCCAAAGTCAGCCTGAATTACTCAGCTGTATCCCATAGCAGCTTCCAGTTTAGAGATCCAAGGAGGGCAATCTAGGGAGAGTACCTGCACTAGGCTGGAACATTCCATTGTCCAAGAAAGGGCAGCCAGGAGGGATGCCAGAGAGGCTGAAACATGAGATGGTTCTGGAACATTTCCCCAGAATCTGTTGATATTTCAAAGCAAACTGAGGCTTGTGTACTGGCTCCGATATCTTGATTGCAAGCACCTATCACTCCAGCATAGCACAGCTGTGACACCAAGGGAAGGACCTCTCCATTCAAGTGTGTGTCTATTTAACACCAAAACTGAAGAAGTCCGATTTCTGCAGTGTGAAGCCAAACACACGGGGGGGGGGGGCCTGTACCAGTGCTATTGAACTGAACATCAGAGAGCCAGTGCCCTGGACCAGCACGCCAGTAAGTCATTGGTCCTGTACCACTGTAATTGGAGAGTCCCCCCGAAAACCTCGCACCTGCTTTGCTGCAGGATGTTCCCTTTGGTTCAGAGTGAAACCATCTTCTTTGGGTACACAGAGGAAAAAAGGAGTCTTGTGAGAGGGCAGGAGCACAGAGCAGCTGAGGGAAGAGGTGTGACCCTTGCTGGGTCATTAGGACAATGGGCATATCGTGGAGCTGAGCAAGGTTTGGTGCCATCCTCTGTGTGGATCCAAGACCATAACCACGCTCAGGAGAATGCTCTCTAAAGTATTTATCCCTAGCAGAGGAGTGATAGCAGGAAACCCACTGCTTGCAATTTCATTTTCTTAAAAAGCATTTACATTTCCTCCACCCACACAGAAATAGAGCGAGAATGCTGCTCTCACCTACTGAGCCATACACCGTTTTCAGTCATTTGTTTTTGTCTAAGTGAATCTTCAAGTATTTTAAAGAGCAAGGAGGACAAAAGCACCTTTCACAAGGATAATTACCTAATACACCTGCATCAGAAGAGGGTCTTGTATTTGATTACTTTAAAGAAGAAAAAGTATCCAGTGGCAAACAATGGAATTATAAATCTATTATTTGGGATCACACTATGATAATAAATCAATGGCTGTATCCCTCAGTTCCATTTTCAGCCTCTGTAAACTTCTCAGTACCCCTTAATTGGTTTGATTCTCTTATTGATTTTTACAACTTGCAGGGGTCACTAAGGTTGTAGAGAAGCTGTCTCTACTATGCCACTCTGTTGCCACCCACTGTGTGACAGGCCTCCTGCTATCTTTTAGAATCCTAACTTATACCCTTTCAATATTCAAAAGAAATAATAAAAAATCAGCATTAAGTATATGAGGAGCTTATTGTCTGTAAAATGCTAGACTTTTGAATAATTTTGAATGTAGTAAAATACTGCAGAATCTTTCTACTGGCATTTTAGGATGACTGAGTTTACTTAGACAATTCAATATTTATGTCTGGAAGAGAGAAAAAGAAAAGGGGAAAAAGAGAGACAAATTTAACAAAAAAGGAGTAATTATTCAGAACCCAGTGGGTGAATTACTGCTCACAGTAGATGTAGGGTGGTGTAACTCCCCTCCATCATTGTCATCACCTGCAAGGGCTGCTAATAGACATTATGAGGGTCTTTCATCTATAGAAGTGCTAATAGATGCCATTCTAATGCTGTCCATCATAACAAATTACAATAATTTGCAACACGTCCATAGAGAGATGGGAACAATTCAGAAATTAGTAATTGAAATAGTGCAGTGGCCATTAAAACACTTGTGGTTAGCAGCTGCTTCCAAATTACTAGAAAGGGGTATTTACATAAACAAGGGCTTTCCTTTACCAAAAGGGGCTTGTGTGTCAAGTAGGGTTTGCAGTTCCCTTTTCTGGTTTCTGGGCATCTAGCAGCAAATGGAAGAGTTCAGCTGCATGATCATATTTACTCTCCCCCCTGTAAAGAGCTGCTTTAGGGCATTTGTATGACTGGGTGTCCCCTAGTAACAAAGCAATTAAATTACACTGAGTAATAAAGTGCATTCTTAACCCGTAATCCAAATACAGACATTTTGTTTCTTGTACACTTTTTGAAAGGTCTTTCTTATGTATTCTGAGATTAAATATGAGACTTTCTTCTAAACAAATCTGTTTAGTATTTAGACCTTTAAGGTGATTCCTGTTTGAAGGACAGGATTTTTCTGAACTCCCCCTCTATGGAATTGCCTTCAATCCCTTAGGATATGCAGAGGAACAGCATTGCCAGCAAAAGGCATATCACTGGCAGTTTTCTTTTCTGATTTGTTTAGGTGTTTTTCAGACATAAGGAAGACAAAATTAATAGGAATAAGTTATTACTTTAATCCACTTAGTTACATTTGTACATATTATTAACCGACTAAATTTCTCTTTGGTTCCAAAACCCATAGTTTCAAGAGAAATTTCCGAAGCAAGGGGCCAAGATGTGGAGGGGCTGGGGCCAGGGTTAGCTGTGGTGCAGGGCAGAGGGAGGTGGGGGAGGAAGAGGGTAGAAGGGTGGTGCTGGCTGTGAGGGAAGGTGTGTTTCAGCACTTAGGTACCAGTGGAAGGGTGTGACAGCAGGGCAGGTGTATTCGAGAGGCACATCAGGGACACACTTGTGCCATGTGCAAGACAGGACAGGCAGAGAAGGTTGGTACGGGTAATATAATACAATGTAACATAACATAATATGTTGTAAAATCCACTGCTGGTGCGAGTCGCGATGCCGCGCTTCCCAGGCTCAGTCCACCTGGCCTCCCGGTGGAGCGTCGAACCTGCGAGGGCTGGGCTTCGCACACGACTCCAGGAGACAAAGAACGCGGGAGGAGACCGGTGCCAAAGATCCGCTTTATTAACAGGTCCAACTGGACAACTGAACTGGTCTCATCGGCAGACCGATCTGCCCGCACCGGGTTTGTGCAGGACATTTTACCTGACGGGCACACCCAATCAGAGGGAAGGAATGGGGCGGAGTTGGGGTCTCGGAACCAACCGAATACAACCGAGGGTGGGAGTAATTCAAACGAACCAGTCGGGGGGGGTAACTGCCACGAAGTTTCTGGACGAAGGGGCGGGGCCATCCTTGCCATCACGCCCCAGTCGTGCCCAATAGGAGTGGAGAGAACCCAGATCCCCCCCAAGCTGGCCCTTTGGGGCGGTGCTTACACCCCTGATTCCGACTCTCCCCCCCCCAGGGAGGCCAAACTGTCTCTGGAGAGGATCTGACCCAGGTTTTGTCCCTCCACAATAATACAATATAGTGCAATTAATATAATTTCTGTGGCTGATGTTTCTCAAGAGTCAGAAAGAAATCAGTGAGCAAAGATGTTTGCTGACTTGTTTGCTTGTGACTCTAATGGATGCAAGAAGCTGGGGAGAAGATGTTTCCAGAAAAAGCAAAAAAAGTAGTATTAGAGAACATCCTGGTTTACTTCACTTTAGACATCCCTCTCTTTAGGCTCTGCATAGAAACTGTACTCATAACATGCATCCTAGGGAGGAAGGTTTTACTGGTGCACTGATACAGACTGAGAGAGAAATGTCACCCATAAACATGTTGACAAAAGGCAATTTTTATGTCTATTGACAAGATCATGCACTAATAAAATATTTTTGGTCTGTTGGGGTTTTTTTGGGGGTTTTTGTTTTTTTTTTTCTATAAGGAAATTCTGTATAGGAGACCAAGAGAGAACTTTTGTAAGAGAAAAAGGAAAAATAAGAGAGAAAGGCTATTTTATCTCCAGGAACTGAACACTGTCAACTAAGTTACCAGATAAAACAATGTGGAACAGTAATATTTTAAAAATGTTTTTGTTACCTTTTATATACCACTGGCTGTGACTTGGTTCCTGTCAGTAAGCATCTGGAGGGGATGAAAACTTCTCAGAGCACAGGTTCATTTTTTTCAGGAAATAAAAATATTTAGTCAAAATGTCATATTACAGACAAGAAAAACAACCAATTAGTGAGAAATTAAAACCAGACAATACCAACTTGGTAAGAATCGTAGAATGGTTTATGTAGGAAAGGACCCCTTAGATTATTTAACTCAAACCCCCTGAAGTGATCAGAGACACTTTCCACTAGACCAGGCTGTCAAAAGCTCATCCAACCTGGCCTTGAATACTTTCAGGGGTGGAGCATCCACATCCTGGTCCAGTGTTTCACCACTGTTACAGTACAGAATTTCTCCCTCATACCTAATCTAAACCTACTGTGCTTCAGGTTAAAGCCATTCCCTGTTGTCCTGGCACTACGTGCCCTCGTCAGAGGTCCCTCTCCAGCTTCCTTCCCTAGGTACTGGTAGGCTGCTATGTGATATCTTGGGACCCTTCTCTTCTCCAGGCTGAACATCCCCAACTCTCTCAGCTTGTCCTTGTAGGACAGGTGCTCCCAGCCTCTGATCACCTTTGTGGCCCTCCTCTAGACTTGTTCCAGCAGATCCATGTCCTTCTTATGTTGTATGTATCCTTCATGGTATGTGCCAGTCAATAATTCAGGTTAACAGAAAAGAAAGGCAGTGGTTCCTCAATTATTTGAAATCTTAAGACTACTAGTTTTTCTTAAAAAGTTCTCTTGAATGAAAGTCTGTAGCTACATTATGCAGGAAGTTGTAACCAAAGGAAGATGGTGGTATCTTCCTGCCTTTAAAACACGTAATTTCATTTTTGCAATCTGCCATCTGGGCAGAAATACCAATCCATCGGGAATTTGTTCACAGGTGTAGGAGGATTCTGACACACTCCTTTTGTTCATTTTAATTCTCTTGCGCAACTTTTCAAAGCCTCAACTAATATTTTTTCTTGAAATACCAATCTTTTGAGCCACACATAATTTCAGTTTTATCTCTAGGCTGGCAACGATTACCTTATGGACACTACAGAACAAGAGTTACTATTATGGATTTCTATATCTCTGTCTTCTTTGGCTATTACACCACTGATGAAATCTGCACATGCTGAGAGCTTTCCACTCTTACCCACCCAGTCACCTGTTACAGCCCCATTTCCTGGTGTAGGAATAGTTCTTTCACTCCTCAGAGTTTATGACAGAAGGAGTCAACTGTGCTGATATGAACCTTCTCTTTATTTTTTCTTTTTTTCACTTTCTATGAAATGATATACCAGTCTTATGTGATAAAGTGTCAAAGTCATTTTTCTGTGCTTTTTCATTTGCCTTATATCCTTCCATTCCTTATCATTGATTAATGAATCTCATAGACTTTTGCCTTTGACTTCTGTTTTCACCATTTTTCATATTTTATGATTCTATGCAGATGTGTGTGATAAAGACTTATCAATGTCAGCATCCTTCTACATCTGCTTCTTTCACAAAAAACACTCTATTTGGCTGGATCTCTGCTCACCCTTTCCAGAGAAGGGGTATTCAGACTGTCTCTCACTGATGACCTGCTTTATGTTGGCTGTAATTAGCATAGCCAAAAAAATTCTAAGATCTAATATTTGCATTTGGGGATTTTTGAGGATTGTTTGCTTTGTTGGTAGGATATGTCTCAACCTGAAGGTGATGTCCCATTGCAGCCGACACAGCATTAAGGTTTTGAAAATTTCAAAGGAAAAATGTTCCTAGTAACTATTTTTGTTTATTACAATGTGCACAAATCCTGCTGATCTACTGGTCCTTATGGTTTCCTTGGACAACGCTAGGGAGGCTGAGTGGACATCTCTCAAACCTCACAGCTGACTGGTGCCCGTCAGTCACTGGTAACTGACGGCAGCTGCTTTTCTGAATAACTTTACATGCTGCATCTTCCAACCCCACAGTCTTCTTTGTCCATTTCCTTCCTTTTCTGGATGGCAGCTAAAGTTTTCTCCTTCTTAGTGATGGTCTCCCCTGTTGTGTCACTTGCCCTGTTTAATATCTTCACAATAATAACAGCTTGTACTGGGCCTGCTGTGCTGGGGTTACCTGGCTCTTGGCAAGACGTGCATCACCACGTGACACTAATTTCTGCGAAGATCCAGCCATGCCAGGGCACAGGCTTCCACTTGTCAGTGCCAGCATCTGGACAGTTTGTATTGCCTGGGTTTGTTCCCCAAAAACATTAAAGAAAGGATTGGAGTAAAGGCCCTGTTCCAGGTTGAAAGCTGAATAAGGAGGAAGAAGCAAGTGCTAATGTTTAACAATCACTTTTTAAGATGAGGAAAAGTGTGGACAAGTTGTGGGACTAGTTTTGTTCAACATCTTCATCAATTATAGTGAAACTTTCAGGTTCGCAAGTGGACAAGGATTCAACCTCATTCTTACTGAGCAGCTTATGTATCTCTCCACTGCACGTCCCCAAGCTTCAAGTTGTTGCTTAATAACTCATATAATGAAGAGTTAGCAATAAAAAAAATTCCTATGAGGATGATGTTCCAGTTCCTGTGAGTCTGAGACATCTTTTATGCCCACCATTGATACATGGTGGATTCTGTTTAACAAGAGAAACAAAAAATAGTGAAGGATTTTGTATGGTTTTATAACTTTAAAGGAGTGGGGACATTAGAGTGTAGGAAAGCAAATCCCAAGGTCAAAAGCACCGTTGTCATCATACGGTCAATGATGCTATTTTCATCCACAGTATTTCTGTTAAGAATGTACTTCATGTGATGCTGCAGGAGTGATGTAGATGCTCTTCATACCCTTGAAAATCCTCCCCTGCACTGCTTGGAAGAAGGTCAGGTACCTTACTGGATGGATGGAATCAGGGACCACATCAGAGTCAGGATGTATTTCAGGAAGCAGACAGATTTTATCCAGGAGCAATGTGCCAAAGTCCTTCAGAGGCCACACTGGAAGAATGATAAAGGATTTCTTCCTCTTTTTTAATAGTCTGGGGGAAGTATTATGATGCCCAGATGTCTAAGGAAAAAAAGAACTTCCTTAAGAAAACCCATGGATTTAGTGTTCAAAAACCTGTGGCTTCAGGAAGGAAGATCTCAATTCTGATTTAACTTACAGATGCTCCAGATTTTCTCTTACATCTCAAAATGTACATTTAAAAACCTGCCACCAAAACCTTATGTTATACCATGGAGTGAAAACCTGAAGGACATTTCTGTGTCCAAAATGTGAGTTGAACGTATCTGACCTGGAAGTAAACTGGAAGACTTCTGTGTCTGCCACCTCTGTGCAGGAGGAAGCAGAGCACATCTAATCAGAGGACAGACAACTTGAATCTTGTATGCAGTGTCCCAGGGATCACCTGTGATCCTTGGAAATACCTGCTCATCATGCCACAATAGATAGCTGTGATATATAGGTGTCACTGTTGTTTTTCCCATATGCCAATCAAAGAAATCATGCGATTCATAGGAATCTGGGGAATTACTGCAGCTGTCTGTGAGACAGACTGGACTGACTGTAACTCATTTTCTTCCCTGTGTCTGTCATTGCAGCTGAATATCAGTAGGGAGATCCAAAATTCAATATTGAGCAGTGCCCTAAAAATTAAAAAAAAAAAAAAAGTCACACATACAAAAAATGCAAAATCATTGCCAGAGCTTCTACTTAGAGCCAGGCAGGCTGCCAGTTCCTACAGAAAAGGAGATTAAGAGATGAGAGAATTACCAAGTTCAAAGGTAGAATGCAACTGCGAAACACTGAGCCTGATTCAGTGCCTGTGGGTAAGCCCTGTGTGAAAACCGGGGAGTCAACCAGCTTCTAGAAGAGACTTTAAGTACTTGACTGCATAAAATTAGCAGAGGTTTCTGCCTAAATGTTTCCGTGCTTGCTCCAGTGTACTGCAGTAACTGTTCCCAGGCTTAGTGGCGGTATGAAATACCCTGTGTTTCCTTCCAGTGAAAAAGCATGTTTATAACCAAAGTGACATCATCACCTGATTCAAAGCATTGAAACCACTCACTCTGCACAAAGTTTCCTCCCAGATTATTTTTTTAATTAATACTTATGATTTTTGTCTGGATCAGCTATCCCATTTCCACACTCCATGGGAAAGTCAGTGTTTTCACTCACGCCATTTCACTTACCTTTCTTGCCCCTCCTTCCTCCCTGCAATGGTCCAAACTCACCAATCCTATGTTGCTCACATTCTGAGCAGTTATTCTAATCAGGTTTGGCCCTTTCCTCCCTGACTCTGGGTACGTCCCTGGTACAACACAGATCACCTGAACTGTGTCATGGATCTGTTGTCCATCTGGCAAGTGCCCTGAAGGCAGAGCTAGCCCGTGTGGAGGAGGCATTATCACTCCCCATGGGATGTGTCCCCAGCTGAACTGGGGTGGAGGATCTGATCTGCCAGGAGTTTGAGGAGATGTGGACCTACCAGAGCAGGTCATACTTGGAAATTGAAGTCTAATGATCACCTTCTCAGCACCACTAAGAACCCCAGTAGACCCTATATGAAAAGGGGTGAAGCTTTAAGATGGACCACAGGATGACCAGAGGGGAGGATGGAAATGCTGGAACTGACATGTTCTGTGCGAGAGACAAGGGACTGAATTCTCCTGAGCTGAATCCTTTTGAGGAACTTTTGTTAAGTTTCCTTTGTTTGAAGGCAATTTGACAGTTCAGGGGAAGAGGACAAAATAGAGGGTAATGACCAAAGTTTGTGGAAGGAGAGGACGCTCAAGAATGTAAAGAGAAAGGCTCCCAGAAGCAAGGATATCTTTAAATTTCAAATGCCATGAGAAGATAGCAGCAGATTACTACCACAGTCCATACATTAACTTCGTTCTTTGATCTACCACATCTTACACACTTTGTCAACAGTGTGGGCCGTTGCTGCAGGCCATACTTGCTGCAGGACCTGTCTGTCCAGGACATACAGAGTGGCAAATTGAGAAATCAAAGGCAGGCACAAATGCAGATCCAATCTTTCTTTTTCTTCTAAGGAGTATTTTGTGCAATACCGTGAAGCACTTCAGGGCCAGCCCCTCAGCCTCAGATGTCTGTCTGTGTTAAAGCAGCTGCCCTCCCTGGCACTGCCTCAGACGCTGCCCACCTCCAAGGGTCAGCACGTCCACCAGCCCTCCGTATTGCACACGGCGTCCATGACGTGATGGCAGGGAGTTCCTCCTGGCCGGGTATGACAAGAGCCACTGTCACATGCTCCCCTGTGATTAATAGGAAGGAGCTGGGAATACACCAGAAAAAAAGAGTTTTACGAATACACTGCTCTGGGGAAAGGGCAATTCCACATGTGAAGGGGGCAGGCAGGTGCCAGTCTTCGATTCTGTGAATATATAATGGCTGCCTACAACCCAGTGCATTTGTACTTTTTTTCCTTTAGAAACAAACATTAGCCTGATCAAGCTCCAACAGATTGATCTAAAATGGTAGCCTTTTTTTTAATGTCTTCACTTTTGCAGTGGTATCAGAACAACATCAATTTGTTTACACAATTATAATTTTAATACCTGATTTTTTAATGTGACAGCAGTAATAATTATTCTCTGCAGTTCTGTGTGAACCTTCTCATCATGACACTTTCAATAATCTGCCTATTCTGGTCTGCTCTGGTCTGTTTGTTCCTTCAAACGAGAAAATGACAGTATTTTACTTTTTTTTTTTTTTTTTTTTTTTAAGAGAATGATAGAAACTATCAAAATATTAGTACATATTTCCATGACTACATATGTGGCCAAAATATTTTCTTTCTAGAGTCCAAACTCCTCAGTAAAAGTCACTGCACTCAGCAAAAAGGTTTGAAAGGGCATGCTTGTATTGTGTTTATATTTCAAAACGATGCAGTCATTTCATGGTATCATAGGCAGCATTAGACTTTTGTGTTTCCAAATGACACACTGTGACATGAAGCAAAAATATTTAATTTGTTTTAAAAACCATTTTGAATAAGTTTTTCAATAAAAATTGCAGTGCAAGAGTTTATAAAACAAGCTTCCCTTTATGATCAATATATTAGCGGTATTATTGATTTCTGTAGAAATTATTTCTAACAGAAATTTTATACTCATCTTTCTTGTTCTACTAATTAATTCAATAGTCAGGTGATATCAAATTAGTTCTCTAGTGATTATTTCCTTCTCTATAGGGTTTATGAGATGAACTTGATGATTTTATATGATTTTCTAACTCACATTAGGCTGACAGAAATGAAGGAGTATTGCAGAATGAGTCAGCAAAGTACCTAATCATGAACTCAGGTTTAAACAATTCTTAAATCTCATTAATATTTGAATTGACTGTTCATTGATGAGCACAGATAAGACATAGTGCACCAGGATTCTTAGGGAAATGGTATGGAATACATACATTTATATGTGTTATATTTACACACACACACACACACACACACACACACACACACATATATTTATACACACATAGATACATGTTTGTAGGAGGGTTGGGGTAAATCATTACTTGAAGACTTGCATTTTAGCAGATTTTCTCCAAAGATGGGGTGAAGAAATGAGTTCAGCAATTGTATTCCTTTGTTGAGGGCATTTGCAGATCTTGTCACTAAAAGTCAGAGCAAAATATCGGAAGATATACATCAAAGGCCATTTAATATTTTCTCCAGAACCCATTGGTAGTGTGGGATAAATGACATCCTGTATGATAATCCCAAGATATCCCAGGTAATTGCTTCCTTCTCGCATGGAACCAGGGGTGTCCCTAGAAAGGACCCCTCCCCTAACGCTACAGATCTCCACTTAATGGCGTTTCCTGGAATTGTCTCTGCCATGTCCAGCCTGCTTTCCTGCAGCAGCTTTTAGGGAACAGTACACAAGTCTGTGCTGCTGTTAATCACCTTTGGCTGGCCAGGAGACTGCAGACCTTACAGCATTCATCCATGACTCTGTCTCCGCCAGGTTTGTCTGCTGTAGTGCAACTCTTCGGTCGTTCACTGAGCAGTGCTGCTGATGGAGGGACCGTCAAAAGCCTTCTTACAACATTACCTCAAATAGGTATGTGTTTTTTTCAGTGACCTCTCATGTATGTTTATACTGCTGAGAAAAATTACGTTCCCTTCTATATAGAAAAGTGATATAGTGACACTTGGAATTGCATGATTTCTGTAGTATCTCTGGCTTTCAGTGCTAATCAAGAGCCTGGAATAACAAACAAACAAACACCTGTGTAGATGAGCAGGGGTTTGCACACATTGCTTTAAATTATAGGCAAAAAAGCTTATGACGAGCTAATATGCTTTACGGTAAAAATGTTTGCTGATGCCAGTGCGTGGGAAAGTAAACTCAGTGTACTTGGAGGCTTAGAAGTGAGTCACTTCATTTATTAGTGGAAATAAGCACCCAGAAACTGTCTGACTACTAA
Organism: Acanthornis magna; assembly: GCA_036785705.1. NCBI lineage: Eukaryota > Metazoa > Chordata > Aves > Passeriformes > Acanthizidae > Acanthornis > Acanthornis magna. Next base: position 11,059,361 of record JAWUZG010000028.1, on the reverse strand, counting down.
GCTGCTCTGATTTTCTTTTTACTTGCAAATATTATTCCAGGCAGGCCTAGAAAAGTTTTGATGTTGTACAAATGAGGTGTACAAAAGAAAGGGAGGCATAAACAAGGTGCAACACAGTTCTTCCAGGGTTTTTCCATATTGCAATGTCTGCAGAATTTGGCTGTTTTTCAAAGTTCTTCTTTCCAGCAGGGCTTGATCCCATCAAACCTTTGAAAGTGGCAGAGCTCTTGAGGCCACGAGCTGACCCAAAATTGGCAGAAATGGGGCCATTTCCTCATGTTCCATGCTCCCAGCTCCTACCTCACACTCACTCACAGGCTGGTGCAGGCAGCAGGGGTCACGGGAAGTACCAGCAGCTGGATAGCTTTGGCTGTATTACTTTTGCAGGGAAATTGAACCCCAGCAACAGCACTGATTCCTGAGCTACTTGCTGGGATTGCCCTCTGCTGGGCCAGGGCAAGCTGGGCTCCCTGCACAGCGCTGCAGGCACCAAGGAGCCAGAAACATCATTGCTCCCTGCTCATCACTGGCCATCAACTCCCTTGCTGTCTTGATGGTTCCTGTCTGAAAAATGATTCCTATTGGCACCAGTGATTTCTAAAGCAGGGCTGCTTTTCATTGTAGGAAAGGCTCTTTAGGTCTTGACTCTTTTCCACTCACTGGAAAAAAAGCGGACAGGGTTTGACAGGGACAGCCCAGGTACTTTGCAGCCTGCCATGCCCCCTGAGAATTATAATTTCATTAAAGTTGGAAAAGATCTCCAAGATCATTGAATCCAACATTTGACCAAACACCACCACGTCAACTAAACCAAAGCACTGAGTGCTACATCTCGTTGTTTCTTGAACACTTCTAGGGATGGTGACTCCGTCACCTCCCTGCAGATCCCATTCCAATGCTTAACCACCCTTTCAGTGAAAAAATTCTTCCTGATGTCCAACATGAGCCTCCCCTGGCACAGCTTGAGGCCATGTCCTCTTGTCCTGTCACTGGCTGCCTGGGAGATGAGACTGACCCCACTTGTATACAACCTCCTTTCAGGCAGTTGTAGAGAGCAATAAGGTTCCTTGAGCCTCCCTTTCACCAGGATAAACACCCCCAGCTCCCTCAGCCACTCCTCATTGGACTCACTCTCCAGACCCTTCACCAGCTTCACTGCCCATCTCTGGACACACTGCAGCACCCCAATGTCTTCCTTGCAGTGAGGGGCCCAGAACTGGACACAGGACTCAAGCTGCAGCCTCACCAGGGCTGAGTTCAGAGAGACAACCATTTCCTCTGTCCTGCTGGCCATGTTATTTCTGATGTAGTCCAGGATGCCATTGGCCTTCTTGGCCCCTTGGGCAGACCTGGCTGAACATGAGTAGAAGTTTTGTTCATTTTAGAGGTTGCAGGGCTGAAACTGCACCCATGTCTCATGGGTCTGGAAACGCTTCTGATTCAGTAGATAATGTCTCTAGTAGCCAGCTGTCACTGCAGCCCTTCCAGAGCACCTCACACTAGCCAGGGCAGACTCCATCTAGGAAACTCTTAAATGGGTGAATGAGTGGCACAGCTGTTTAAAATGCTTTCTTGCATATTGTGTGTTAACATGTTCCTGTGAAAAGGCCCGAGAGAAAGCGCACCAGGGTGGAAGGCTCTTCGTCCTGATGGCTCCCCTCCTGGTCTGAAGAAAACCTGTAGAGGAAGAGGAGACTGTGCCATCCCTTGGGGCCACATAGCCAGCTAGGGGGATGGAGGTGTTTGAGAAACACCCACAGGCAGGGCATGGGGCCATAAAGGCTGAGGAGAACGTAAAAGCCTTTCAAGGAAGCCAAGTACTGAGAGAAGGAGGATGCAGCCACAAAAGTGTTTGCTGCACTACATGAAAACACTGAAAAGTTGTTAGATGGAGAGTGAGATGCTGTCAGACCCGGTGCTTCCGTGTCTACTGTTGCCCACATGTTTGAGGTTAAGAGTATTCCATCCAGAGGGGAGAACTAAGCCAAGTGCTGTCTGTTGCTCTCAGTTTAAGGGCTCAAATGCCCCGGCTGATAACTTCTGTCCTGGATGCACGAAGTTCTTCCTTCCTTTCATTGTGGGTGAACATAAAAGGACGTAACTTGCGGGAAACGAGAAGTGAAAAGTGACCTGAGACCAATGCGTAAGAAATGAGTTTGAAATTATAGAAATAATAGTGTAATCCAGAAGTATCTCACCATTCTGGAGAATAATACAGCTACAAAATGAAAGAGTAAACATACAAATAAAATTATATGCCCCTGGTATATACAAGACCTAAATATTCACTAAATGGTCATAGCCACTTTTTACCTTCAGGTATCTTCAGAAACTTTATATAAATAGTACTGTTATTATTTATGATCCATGGAATTATCTCTAGCTGCACTTGCTGGTTCTCCAGACTTGCCCGCATAGGTTGTGACTGTGTCAGTTCTAAAATAAATACGGCCAGTCTGGCTTAGTGATTGAGTGAAAGAGACGTGGATCCTTCAAAAAAGCAACAGGTAGCATTCTTCTTTCCCTGTCTCTCTGATGTGGCACCTCAGAATGGTTTAGGGATATCATGTTACTGTCCCTTTAGTTTTATAAAACAAGGAGAAGTACTTTGGGCACTGAAGAAATTTGGGATTGTCTGTGATTTCTCACCATATATACCTTTGGCATATGAAAGGACCATTAGGCTCAACTTCCCATTTTGTCTTTGCATGATTGTGTCCTATTGTAGCGAAATGCCCCCTGCAATTTCACCTGGTTGTGGTAATCCTCTGTGTATCTCAGCGAGAACTGTAATCAGCCTCCAGGAGTTACAGCAGCAAACACTATTTCAGATGTGCCTAGAGTGATTTTTCTTGAACGTATGTGCACTGCAACTTGCCATTACCCTTGCCTCATCTGGATCATTAGACTTAAAATATTTCACACAGATCTAATAGAACTATGGGCTCATTTAGTACTTCACTTAAAAAAATATTGTGGGTGGACAGAAGTAATTTCTTGAAATACAAGACACATGCTACTGTATGATCATTACAGCTTCCAGCCTGTTTCACATCATTTGCCAGGTGTTAGCTGTAACCTGCCCCTATTGCAGAGCATTTGACTGGAGCAGTTTACTGCACAGAGCAACACAAATAAGTCCCTTTGCCAATGTTGGTGCTGATGGAGCTGATAGAGATGATCATAGCGTTTGCAGTTCTGCTTTACTGTACTATTGACTGAAATTTCAAGGTGAATCTTAATAGGGGAAAATTAATCACTCACTGAACAAGTGTGTACACTGTCCCAGGCATGAGCCACAAGACTCCAAGGAGTCAAGCAATGTCCAAACCAACCCAATGACTGTTGTGAAGGATTATCTGCCTTTATGTCTGTGGTGCTTTGACCCTGGCTAGAGGCCTGGGCCTCACCAAAGCCACTCTATCACTCCCCTCCACAATTGGACAGGGGAGAGAAAATATAACAAGTTTCATAAATTGAGATAAGAGCAGGAAGAGATCACCCACCAGCAGCCATCACAGGCAAAACAGACTTGACTTGGGGAAGTTAGTTGAATTCATTACTAATCAAAATCAGAGTATGAAAATGAAAAATAAAACAGATCCTTCCCCCCACCCCTCCCTTCTTCCTGGGCTTAAGTTTTATTCCTGATTCTTTACCTCTCCCCTCCAGCAGTGCAGGGAGACAAGGAATGTGGTTTACAGCCAGTTCATCACATTGGTTTTGCCTCTGCTTCTTCCTCTGGGAGAGCAGTTCTTTCACTCCTCCAGGCTGGGGAAGGGGGTCCTTGCCACAGGACAAGTGCTCCATGAACTTCTCCAACACCAGTTCTTCCCACATGTACCAGTCCTTCCCAGGATTGTCTGTGGTTTCTCACCATACATACCTTTGGCATATGAAAAGATCATTAGGCTCAACTTCCCATTTTGTCTTTGCATGATTGTGTCCTATTGTAGCCAAATGCCCCCTGCAATTTCACCTGGTTGAGGTAATCCTCTGTGTATCTCTGTGACCTGCTCCAGTGTGGGTCCATTCCATGGGCTGCAGTCCTTCAGGAACAGGCCCCTCACAGGGCCACAAGGTCTGTCAGCAAACCTGCTGCAGGATGGGCTTCCCACAGGGTCACAGCCCTTTGGGCATCCACCAGCATGGGGCTGGCTCCTCCACGGCTGCAGGGGCACAGCTGCCTCACCATGCTCTTCACCACGTGTCATAGTGGAATCTCACCTCTGGTGCCCAAAGCACCTCCTTCTTCTCCACTGACCTCGGTGTCTGCAGAGTCAATTGCGTCACATATTCTCACTCCTCTCTTCTCTGGCCACAATTGCTTCTGTGCAAAACCTTTTTTTCCTTCTTAAACATGTTATCCCAGAGGCACTGCCACCATGGTTGATGGGGTCAGCCTTGGCCAGCATTGGGTCTGTCTTGGAGCTGTCTGGAATTGGCTCTGTGGGACATGGGGAAAGCTTTTAGCAGACTCTAAAAGAAGCCACCCCTGTGGCCTGTCCCCGTGTCCCACCACTGCTACCAAAACCTGGCCACACAAATCCGGTACAGTATCAGAAAACATCTATCTGTGTATATGCACATATAATTTGGAAAACTGTATCTCTTGCTCATAGGAATTTTTTTATAAGCAGTAGTTAAAAAGAAGTTTTGATGATGTTACAAAGTTACTTAAAGTCTAGAGTTTTGATTCCAGAAAGGAATTTAAGCAGACTGAAGCAAAAGTTTAGCTGAGCATACGGAGAAAAGGCAGAGCTAACAGACCACCTGGACTTCTTCATTTCCTAACACTTCAGCAAGTAATTACAAGCTAAGTGTGAGAAGAATCAAGAGACATATTGGTCCCCTGTATGTGATCTTTCATTCTTATACCAAATTATATCTTTTCATATAGCCTCTCTTCATTAATTACTTTCTGTAAGACTTGCAGGACAAGGTCTATTGGAATTTAATCCCAGAGTGGAGGAATTACGATCCAGTGACAGAGATGTTGCGTGTGCTGAATGCAGACTTCTTACTGATACCCTTTGCTTGATTTTTCAAGCCTGAAAACCTGAATAAGTGCTTGAAGAGTGTGTTAACAACTCTCATTTATCTTGGTTCATAAAAATGCAGCCAGAACTAATGCAGAAAGCCCCTTTCTTTTAAGGAAGAGAGACACTTACAGAAGGTTTAGATTAGTTCAGTAGATATTTAATGTAGGCAGGAAAGATGAGTCAGTGCTCATGGAGTGAGATAAAAGCTGTTGAGGTTTCTGTTCCATACAAAGACATGTCAGCAGTGGTCAGACCTTTGACAACATATTAATTCATTGATGAAAAGCTGATACTTGGCTTTTCTGTCCTTTAGTGTTCTAGAGAGACTTGCTCAAAGCACTGTGCGGTACTCTGTTGCTTTCAAATATTTCTTCCTACGGTTCACTATGTGATTTTTCCTGGACAGAAGGAACTGCTTTAGTTAATGCCATCCAGAGTTACAAACCACTTCCTACTGCCCTGCAGTATATGTACACCTGTGTACTTTTAAATACAAAGTTTGGTTTAAAAACCCTATTTTTTTATGATTGGGATGTTGAAATGAATAATACCTGGAATCCTACCCATAGAGACAGTCCAATGCACACAGTAGTGCTGATAAACCCTTGAGTTTTTTTTGCCAGCTGTTTTGGTAAGCTGCAGGGTTGTGGGAATGGAGACCATAGGTAAATGGTTTTATCCTTTGTAGATGAGGGACTGTCCTATATTTTCATTGAATATTCATCAGTAGCCTGGCCACTCATTGACTTGTGACCCTTTAACACAGCAATTAAAATCCAATTTTTAAAAATTTGGTAGAAGTCAGTTGCCTGAAATCAAGTATTTAATTGTACAAGAATCAAACAGCACAGAGTAAAGGGGGAATACTGCACACAGGCACTGTAAGAGGGGACACTGAGCATATTAGGTACTAACACTGGGTCTCAGGATCAGTTTTAGATGCTTGTTTTTATTCACAAAACAGAAAGACCAAAGAGCTCATTCTGTCACACGGAGCCTGTTACTTTGGTGGCTATTTCCCAGTCCTAGCTGTTTGTGGCTTTGGTGCAGCTCTCTATCTTGTCCCTACAGCCCAATTTTCTTTTTTTGGTGGCAGCAGAATGTTTGTTAGGCAGCCTCATAGCAGTTCCCACTGTCTTAGTTTCCTGATATACCACAGCTTTTATAACTACTCCAGGACTTGTCGTCTCTCACCCAACAAGCATGAGAAAGTTTGGCCCTTCACCTCTGATAATTTCCATCAAAAGTTGCCATGCATATTTCTCACATTGCTCAATATATGGATCTCACATCCTTTGGTCTTGACTTCCTGCAGCCCTGTGTGACTGCACGCGGGCAGGTGTAGATATGTAATGAATAACTTTGTGTTTGTTAATCAAATCTTGGTCAAGCGAGAGAACAAATAGTTAAAAACTGTGTCAGGAAGCTCACAAAACTTGCCTAAGTAGAGGAACAGACAGAGCAAGGCCAGGAGGAACAGATAGAAACAAGGCCAAGAGGCAATTTCAGGAATGTAAACAATATATGAGTCTCCCCCCCTCCCCCGACTGTAAGAAGGTCACAGAAAGAATGTCAGAGGAAGACTACGGCCCTCAGCCCCACGACCACCAGTAGGCAGAAAAAGACCCCCTAGCAATAAGCTGCGCAGGGGCAGAGTACTACCAGAAGAAGAGTATAAAAGCAGAGACTTTAGAGGGGTGAGCTGCGAGGCGTTGGTGGAGCAGAGACTCCCCGGCTGCCCAGCGCTGTTTTGCTTGCTGTCGCTTGCTCAATAAATCAAATTATTTTAATTGGCCTGCCTCCAGTCAATCTAGTTTGACTTTTAACTTATAACAGATATATGTTGTCAGCTGATGCAGCAAAGGAAACTGCAGTAACGAGGGGGGCCAAGGCCATGGCTGTTTTGGGTTTTTCACTGAGCTGGAAAGTTGTGCTGAGTGAGCACACGGCAGCTCAAGCTCCATCACAGCACCGCTGCTCTGTGGTGCGCGACTGTCCAAACCCAGGTGATTAGTTACTCTCCTCTCAGGAGAAGTTTCTGGTAAAACAAACAGACATGTAGGTACACTTGGACAATCCTTATACACTTTGCCTTCCGTATTCCCTCTGGATTTCACTCATGGCTATCACAATCTCTGGCAGCTGACGACATTTCTTACCTGATGACAAACACACACCGTGAATGTTCCAGACTCGTTCCCTAGGCCAGGTCTCCGGCTGTAATGCTGCACTGTCTTGGGATTCCTAAGCATGGCATTTTTCACCTAGAATATCACAATTTCCATTAATTTTGTTTTGGTAGTCTCAGGTGGGTAAGATGCTATTTCCTTTTAATCCAGAGTTGAGTAGAGAACCTCACAGGACTTCATCAAAGATGGTTATGGCCATGGGCCCTGTCAAGACAGGGGCTGAGCTTCAGACAAGTGTATCCTCCGATGCTTTGCTGTTTCTTGATTTACCTGGCTCTCTTCATACTCAAGACAGAGTGCCAAAACTGGGGCAGCAGGAAAAATTGGGAGGTTGGCCTCAAATGCAAATATAAGCCCAAGGCTAATGTGACAAAATAGATCTGAAATGATTACAAAGACCTCTTCCCATTTCTGCAGTTTGAAAGAAATGATCTTAGCAGCTCATAGGGACAGAGTGCAGCTTCAAGGCAGAAGTGAAGAATTGTAGATTCTAGACCTTCTGTAGGACACAGATTAAAGGGGAAGAAAATAAATGACTGAACTACCAGCCTGAGTGACAGATGAAGCACCTGGCAGCAGCATCCTCCCTCCTTCCTAAAGCAGACGCCCTGATCCTGCCAGCAGTCAGAGATGCTGGTGAGATCAAAGCCACAGAGAAAGCACCCCACTGCAGCCTCCAGCCAGTGGCAAATGCCTGTCTGCTCTGTACACATGAGATTAACTGAGTCCTTCATAAGGAGAATTAGTAAGGCAAACCAGACCAATGCAGCTAACTCACAGATGTGGTATTGAATCCACGTGCAAGACCACGGGTTTTTTAACAGTAAAAAACCTGTCCATGGGACATCAGATCAGATCCAGAAAGACAGGTGGGAGCTTATGGGTAAATTTATACAGCCAAAATCTAGAAATTCCATTTTGGGTGTTTTAAACCAAGAAGGTAGTCTGTGAATTTAGCCCCAGAAGCTACCCTGCCCTTAGGTCTAGAACGGGCAAGCACACAGGGTTATGGCAAACCAGAAAACTCCCAGAGTCCTGAGATTTTACTTTGCCAGAAAGATTCAGGTCTAGCCAAAGAACTGCATGATGGATGATGCTTGAATTGCAGGCCAGAAGACAAATTAGGGGAGCCTACCAGAAAGTTCAGTATAAATCACAAGAAAAATATATTTTACAGGCTTGAAAATTATAGTAAATGAACTTGATATAGGTGAAAGATGAACTGTCAATTTTAAACTATTTTTTGGGTAGAGTTCACAAGTATTCATACTTCTTCTAGTGGGGCCAGACTAGACATTTTGATAAAAGAAGCCACCTCTGTGTCCCCCCCCACAACTACCAAGAACCAGGCCATGCAAAACTAACACAGGTTTGTATGTTAAAATGTGTAAACTGAAATAAATTTCATGCAGCTGTAGCAGTGACAAGAAATGTATGACAGTCACCTTATTTTAGTGCCTGAAGAACTCCTTCAAGTGTGGTTGGCCAGCTCTTCCTTTATGAGCTATTTCTCATTTCGTTTCCTCAAGAAATGCCTTGTTTTTGTTGCCTGGGATCCTCAGCTTCTTGAAAGACCTCCAAGGCATCCACAGGCTGCATAAGGTAGGTCCTCAAACAGTGAGGAGCCACTCTGAGCTTGACCCCATTGGCAGTGCTCTCAGCTCAGATAGCAGGACAGAGCTCTTCAGATGTGCGTCTTGACTCAATACCAGCCAGCATCAAAGCAGACCACCAAGGAACCCAGTGCTTTGCACAGGGGTGGCTTTAATTGCAGTGCACCACAGGAGATTTGTCTTAGCTGGTGTCTTTTGTAGTGTCCTTTTGATTGGCTTTGAATCACTCTACAGCAGTAAGTCATATTTTATACATTTAGCGAATGCTGTTGCAATCAGCGCTATATTTGGCGTTCAGATGTATGCAGAAAAATCGGCTGAGCTGGTTAGCTCCCCATTCCCACTGAGAAGTGCTCCAGGGTGTCAGACAGACGAGGCTGCACATCCACTGGAAGGCACCTGTGGCTGCAGGAGGGCTGTCCTGACAGAGTGCCCCAAACAGGGCCCTCAAAGGGCCTTCCCAAGCCCTCCTGTCTAGTCTGTAGGATGCCTCTAGGATAAGCACTCCCACTGCATTGGTAGGGAGAAAGCTGAGGAGCAGCTGGTCCTTGCAGTGCTCCCAGCCAGTCCGACTCCGAACCTGCTCAGCACCATGTCCCACCCATAAACAGCAAGGCATTTCCAGGGACACTCCTGGCAGACATCCTGGTCCCCTTTGCTGGGCAGATACACCCAGGAGAGGATGGCATTCTGAACCCAATGTGCCTCTGAGAGGTTTGTGTCGGCTCACAACATGCACCAGACACGCTCCCATAATATGGTAGTTTACTCACGTATATACAAGTGGAAGAACAGGACAATAAACGTTGTCGCTTACAGGCACACACAGAACATATAAATATCCATGACACAGAATCTCATCTATCCTTGCAGCATCTTCAGATGTCTCTCAACATCTGATTTTACTGTCTTTTTCCTGGTTTAGATACCTACCTGTCCTGTACTAACCGGTTAATAGATTTGAATCTTCCTCACAGTTGTCCCTGTAATGTTCCCTTTTAGAGTCACAGTTTTTAAACAGTGGAGCCAGAAATTTGAAAGACATACTGGTAAAATTGGTTCCCAGACAAAAGTAAAGATGCAGGATTTCAAAAGATTCTTTGCTTTATTTGGATGGAAGGAGCTCAACCGTAAACAAATAATATTTATTGGAAAGAAGGTATGAAATCACACTATAAAAACACAAAATAGCTGAAGAGTAACTTGCTGATTACTACAGAAAAGCACATGATAAGCACACATGAATACAGGATGGAAATACTGCTTAAACAAGTAAATGAAAATTTATTTGTTTTACCAAGGTAGTCAAGACCTACATTTTTTCCTTAGGATTTTGGTTTTTGTTTGTTTTTACATTGTCTTCAGTTCTGCTCCTACAACAGGCTAAATATTTCTATTATGCATTCCCAGGTTTTCTTAGAAGCTGGAATAATGCTGTTGCAATTTAACAATGTGACAGAACAAAAAAAAAAACCCCAGCAGAGGTGGAAGAGTAGAGGGACACACTGCATCCTCTTTGTACCTGTACTGATTTTAGTCTGTGTGGTACTAATGAGCCAAAAGTATTGTTCTGTTTGTTGTCGGTGTTGTTAAATGGTTCAGGTTTCTATAGCTCCTCATACACTAACAGTATTTTTATTCTGCAACTGAATGGATTTGTTCTCTCATCTGCACATGAGAGATTAATATGTCACATTCCTAACAGCATTAATAGGAGCTGCTTGCAAAAATCTTTTGATGACGCTGAGCCAGGTCATTCAGTAGCAATGCAGACCTAATTTTGCTCTGGAGGTAGCTGGATGCTGTCTGCAGATCTGTGTGAATGAATAAAAATTGTGTTGTGGCCTCAGTGTGCTGTGTTGGATTCTTTGCAAGTCACCCTCTTGAAGAACTGTGAACAGAGTTCTTGAAGAACTCAAGAACAGCTTCTTGAGTGAAGCTGTATTGGCACTGAGGAGCATTCTCTAAAATAATGAGCCTTGAATTCTGTCCTCCACATTTTTGTCTTTGTCTCTTTAAAAAACAACAAATCAAGCAACACCTCAACTCAGAGATGCAGAGATACGGAGAAATAGTAAACACAAAGAATAGTACATAGTACTATTGGAAAGTACTACATGGAAAAAACAGCAAATATGAAGAAAATAATAAATAAAAACATTCCATTATGACTTTCCCCTTTGAGAAAACATTTCATGGAACATAAAAAGACAGAAAAATAAAAAATATTAATCTCAGTGTAATGTATAAAAAACTGGACAGAGATTTCTGCTGTCTATCTAATGTAACTTCTCTACTTGAATAGGAATCTGCTCAAGTTAAGTTGTAGAGGCAAAGTTATAAACAATAATTAATGTGACTGATCACCCCACTTTACCGAGTTGGATTTAGAAACTGCAGAATATATGATACATGAGAAGAATAATTATTTAGACCTATCTAGAGAACAAAAGCAGAGGCCCTTATCCTGCTAGCAGTCTTTGAGGTGCTGGGAAGGAAATCCAAGGCAGCTAACCTGGATTGCAACAAACCTGAGGCTCTGACCTAGAGTGACCAACATCAAGGAGACTCAAATAGACCTGAAAGAAGCAGAAATTAATGTTTTGAGCAGCTCCAGCCAGAATCATAAGAAAGGCGCTGCCAGTGAGGTTTGCCTGGAAGCCACATGAATCACATTGACTTCCCAGAAGCTGTTTGAAAGCTGGAGGTTGGACATAAACCTAATTTTCTCCTGTGTCTTTGACTGTAAACACTTCATTCTGTGTTGGGGGGCTTCACCACCAGGCACTTCAGCATGGAAGGTTTTTACAGGCTGTGACATCAGCTACTTTGCAAACCAAACAGGGTTTGTTTAGTTCTCAGTTTTCTGTAAGATGAATCTCATGTGTGACACATCTCACATCTCAGAGAATACTGCCTGCTGTCTGTGGAAGAAAGCACAACTATTTCAACTAAAAACTAGACATGTCTGCAGTTTGATTTGGCGCTTTCAGTCATGAATCTCATGATAAAACTGAGATTGAACCTCACCACATCGTGAAACCAACTTTACAGACTGAGGACGCGTCCTCAAACTACTGAAGACAGCGATGCCTATTTTGAAAAGAGAGGAAAAGAGAAAATGCATTTGCTAAGAAGAGGCAGTTCATTGGTCTATCTGATCATAACTCCACTGGTACCTAGATAAGAAATCTTAGCATAACTGTGCAAGAAGACCACAAAACAGAAGATGCATAATGATCTTCTGTACAGGCCCTCCAGCTGAGAAGCCCCAAAAAATGTGGTACAAACGAGAAACAGTTTTTTAAAACCCGGTTATTTGAAGAATAAACTCAACACTGATTTTTTAATGGCCTTTTTCAGAAAAATGTCATCACTTTTAGAGCCGCTGGTGGCCTCAATAAGCCCTCTGTCCCCAAGTGAAAGACAAAAAGGCCCTATGTTTTAGTTAAACTGCACTTGGCATCAGAGCAAGCATTGTAAGATGGTACTGCCATCTTCATGAATAAGAAACATTTGATTTATTTATTAGTTTGAAAGTGAGAAGATTCTGGAATTTGCTGTCAAGTCAGAAGACTTTCTATTGTATTACCTGTTCTTCCAATTTGTATTAATGAAGCTGCAGAGAAGAAGAAATTAGCAACTTAGTCTTTTATGAGTTATTTTCAGTTATTTCCTAACTAAACACATAGAGTCCTCTGTATTCATATTCCCTCAGTCATGGTTTAGTACCTAAGACACTTGAGCTTGTCACCTAGGTCCTAGGATGCAATCCTATATAACAAATGCCTAGGAAATGAAAGTGTCCTGTCACCTATGTGCCAGAAAAAGTGATGGAAAGGCTATTTCCTTCCTTGTTTTCTCACGGCTGGTCAAGAAACAGCGGTAAGAAAATGAGTAAATGCTCACCCATGTACCTTGTTGTTTATCATTTTGCCCATCAGGAAGTACAATTTGAAGGTAAGGTAGAGCATTTATTTTAATTGTCCACTAGAAATGCCCTTTATGCAAAGTCTGCATCAGTTAATGATACTTTGCCATTCTGAGAGCTGGTGTTTTTCTATTATATCAGAAACTGTAGACTTCCTGCAGGCAGATGAAATACTTTTTATTAGTCCCAAGGGCTTAGCTGTTCAATAAATTAAGAGCAGGAAATCCAAGACATGTTATCTCTTCTACCTGAATTAATTGGCAAATTGTTCTCTGTTGCATAACAGGTGCAAAACACATCATATCCTGCGCCTTGCTCCTTCTGAGACAGCCACCCGAGATGCTCTGATGCTTTCTGTGCAGTGGGTCTAATGTATCAGATTTCAAAAGCGAAATCTTGCCTGCTCTCTGTGAGCATGGAGATCTCTACTGCCTACTGCAACACCTTTGACAATGAGCTTATAGTGTGCATGTAGACTGCAGAATATTCATAAATCCTAGGAATAAACAGTGCCAGAAAGTGTGAAGTATTGGACTTTATTGTCTTCTATCTAAAGAGGCAATTAGGGAAACAGCTCATTTTCATTTAAAAGAATTGCTTGTGAAGGGTCAGTCCCCAGCCCATTCCAAACCAACACAAGTTTTACTGTTACCTTGAATGACATCGGGGTTAGGAATGTAAATATTAATAGGCACATCTGAAAATCAGAAACACACATGTACTCTCCCAATCAGAAAACAGTGCCACAGTGAACTCCCTCATAGCACCACAGTAATTCGTTGTTCGATACTTGCATGCAGTAGCATTCTGAACACTAAACTAGATGACATATCTTTCCCATAACAAACTCGGGAGTTTCTTCTCGAGTCAGACAGGTCCAGGGAGCACAGAATCAGGCTCACTGTCCTGCCAGCACTCACAAACAGGGCAGGCAGGAGGTCTGCATTGCATGGGAAATGCACGCAAAGCTCTCCTAGGTGAGATTTTGAGTTTTTCCTAAGATGCAGTCCCTTTTTAACAAACAAACAAAAAAAATTGTTTGTATTTGTGGAAAGTTTGTGTGCAATTTTCTGCTACACACGGCTCCTTTCTTTGGACTGAAGCAGACCTTAGGGCAGAAATCCGAGCTCAATTGTCAGCTGGCAGCAGGGGAGCGGAGGGTGGCCCTGCTCTTCGCTGGGCTCGGGGGTGAGCCCCAGCCTCCCCCGCTGCTCCGATTCGCTTTCCCTCCACATCCTGCCGTGCCTGCTAAGGAAGGAGCTGCCACAATCACAGCCAGAACCTCAGGACACAAAGCCATCTCTGGGAACAGCCTCTCTGCACTAGACAGGCTGATGGAGGACGGCAGTGCACACGGGATAGCAGCAGCAGCCCTGACCTCAGCGTGGCTCATCAAAACAGGCAAAAATCACATTGCTGTCTCAGTTGTGAGAGAAAACAATGACTAGCTGGTATGTTTTAGCAAAAAGGGATGAAGGAGACAGTCTTGGTTTGTGTTGAGGATGCTCTCCGCAGGAGACTGTCAGGCAACAACAGGGTAGGAAAACACCCTAATCCTGAGGTCAAGATGCTGCAGAAGGAACACCAAATTTTTACAGCTGTGAACAGAACCTGTGGGCTGCGCAGTCTGGGGTCGGGCCTCTAACAGTGAGCAATTTCAGCTCCATCAAAAAAAGGTACATGAAGCACTGTGACAGGCAGAGATGGGATAAGAAAACCCCGTATAAAATGCCTCATCCTAATTCTTCATTTTGGACTGGCTTGGCATCTGGAATAAGAATTTACAGTCTGGTCTTTCCAAACAGTGTGTTTGTAGATTCACAATTGTGTAAGGACAGGTGAGGAAGGTGGAAAGAGCAATAGTTACTATAAATTATTATATATATTTAGTATATATTATATATGGATAATTATTATATACAGCTTAGGTGAAGAGAACGTTACTGTGGTCACAAAGTCAAGAACAGGCTGTGCTTAAGACTGCCTGTGAGTGAGCCTGATCATATTCTAAAAACAGCTGTTCTTCTCAGTGCTACCTTTGTAACGGGGGTGAAACAGCCCTACCTCTACTTCCAGCAACACCTTCAGCCCTGCTCTCTCACCCCTTGCGACACTGTGCTCTGGTGTGAAAATCAGTTCAAAGTCCAGTTCACACAGGAATCTGTAAGGGAAAACCCAGCACCTACATGATGTTCATAATTTAGGGTGGATTGAAATTAAATTTCACTTTGCATGATCCATTCCTCTCAGACTTTTCAGCATTAGCAGTTGCAAAGGCTGCAGAGTTTGAGGAACAGAGTTTATGCCGCTCAGCCTGTACCTGACAGCACTTTCATAAAGACCATTTTCACCTTCAGGACTGAAAATTTCCACAGGGTTACATCCATTACAGCTCCTCTGCAGGTTTCCTTAACAACCCCTTTAGAAAGCCATTTTAAAAGGCAAACTGAAGATCTAACTCTGGCACTGGAAGGCAGCTAGACACAGAAACTGCTGGACCATTATACTAATTGCAACTTAAATGTTTTAAAGAACAGCCAGATAAGTTTACCTCAGCTTTGCAAAGGTGTATTATTTAACAAACACACAGAGTACAGTCTTCTTTTCTATCTAGATAATACAAAGGAGAAAACCTTTTACTTGGCTCTTTTTGACTGTTGGCTTTGGGGTTTTGAATGTTGGCTTTTTCATTTAATTTAGATCTTGTTTATTGAAACCTTCAGAGTTAATCTGGATGATTTACATTGCCATGTTGTTGTGACTTACAATTCATATTGAATCATGTCAGATACCATCTGAGGCATAAGTGTATAGCAGCAAAATCAATACCACCTAATGCAGAAATTCTATTTAAATTTATAAGATGCATTCTGAGACTTTTTGTTCTTTTAATGCAAATCATAACATAGGACAGATAAGGTACATTTTAAAACTAGGCCTATAGTCAGAAAAACATGAGAGGTTATTAAGTTTATCTTGATTATCTTATGAGTGTTTTTGACAGAATATATTATCAGGTATCTTCTTAACTGTGAACCCTTGCTACCTATAACAACTTACACGAAATGCCAAAGCCAGTCACTCTAGATAGCTTATATTAGTCCTAATAATCTATAAAATCTGTCCATCACCATTTGACAGACTGGAAACTGGCTACATGTAGGTTTCAAAATCTTAAGAGATGAAAAACCATTCAAAACCAGGCATGTTTCTAAGGGAAGTCTATATCAATCTGTCTTTCTCCTAAAGAATTTTATTCCTGAAAATAGCTGGGAAACTAAAGTATTGTCTGATAAAGTTTGCAGCTAATGGCAGAAATTGAGGGAGTTACAAATAATGGGGAGAGATGATCATGCATAGAGCAATTGGGACCATTTAGCACACCAGCTGCCATAATCAATATGCAATTAATACTTCCAGGAACATAGAATAATTGATGCTTTAACAGCTTTTCATTGTTTTAAATTCTTTGCCTTAATTTGAAAGTAATCTGAGATGGACAATACACTGGCACCTTTTGTATTTTATTTCAGTGTTTTAAGTTACACTCAATGTTTAAAAATCCATGGTTTTATTTCAAAAAGTGCTTGTTACCTACAAAGTCTTAATGACAATTTGGTTCTAAAAACTCATCACCACAGAAATGTTGGAAATACTCTGTGGGAGCAGAGGAAATTCAGTTCTGCTCCTGTTAATAGACAAGATTACAAGACTGTCTCCTTGTTCAGGAGAATGGAGTGCTGGAAATGCACATCCAGCTAACCAGTAGAGCACTGGGACACAAGTGTGGTAACAAAGAGAGATAAGAAGTTTAAAATCAGGATGGCACACAGCTTCCCTCCTCCTCTTTTATTTTTTTTCTAATCTTATTTTTTTCAAAATGAATATGTTTTATTCAAATGTGTTTACAATCAAGTAGAAAAGAAGAGGAGGAGCAGCAGGGAAGACAGCAAACTGCAGAGCAGGAAGGCACAGCTCGGTGTGTCTGTGTCTGTGTGTCACTCGCGTAACCAGGCACGGAACCCTTCCAATGTAATCCTGTTTGTGTCACTGTTTGCTATACTCCCTAACTGGATTAAAAAGACGACAAATCCAAATCCTCCAAGGGCTATCTTTGGAACATCCTCAGAGATTAATGACAGGCTCACGAATAGGAAACTGTTTATAAAACTCATTTGTGGCGTGCCTCTGGATTAGGAGGCTGAGGAACTCAAAATAGTACAGGCAGAATAATGGAGAAAAACTCCAGAACAAGCTTTCCAGGTTATTCTCAGATTATGTTGTCATTCTCTTTTTGTGTCTGTCTCTTTTTTTGCTTGAAAGAAAAATAATTTTCTAGGGTTTTTTTTCTTTGGTTGGTTTTTTGGTGTTTTTGTTTTGGTTTGGTTTTGTTTGCTTGTTTTGGTTTTGGGGTGTTTGGTTTTTTTGTTTGTTTTTGTTTGTTTTTGTTTGGTTTTTTTTGTTATTTTGCAACTGTTTGGAATTAATGAAGTGTGTATTTGTGAAGTGTGTGAAGTCTGGCAGTGCTTTTTACCTCTGGCTCCAAGGGAAGGCTTAGACTGACAGCAAGCTGCTGGTATGTCTGAAACAGGGAAAAAATGTGTACAACAAAGAATGTTGGACACATTCTGTTTATCCATTCTGGACATTATGTGATATTCCAAACTTGAAATTGTCTCAGATAAGTATTTTGAGCCTCAAATTTGCAAACCTCAGAAGTAATGTCCATTCAAAATCAAGGTTGCTTTTAAAAAAGTTATTGAGAAAAGGTATCACCAAACAAAACTCATTAAATTGCTTAGGTTATCATTCTTTTCCATCTTGTTGCTGAATACTTAGATTACATTTTACAGTTCCTTACATATTATGAGGGTTAGAAGTTTAATTTTTCCAAACGGTAACTCAAGGTCCAGTTAATCCACAGATTAAGGATCTGGTGCCTTGTGACTCTTGCCAGGCCTACTGGAACTGACACAGTCTTGAGAGAAGTTGGTCTGAGGTAAACCATAATGTCTTTAGTGCCTGTACAGAAATGTGTGCACTCTGGCTACTGAACAAGACAAATTCCCTCTCCATTTCACTCGTACAAAATGACATCTATCATTGCTGGCTGACACTTCCATTTGTGCACTGTGACCCCTTCAGAGGCAGAAGACAAAACACTGTTCAACACTGAGTCTTCTTTTATCACCTGATATGAAAAGACCCTTTTTTGTCCCATTAAAAAAAAATTGTTAAATAGCAGGACCTGGAATGCAATGAACTGAGGAGACTGAATCCTATATGCTAATTAGATGCACATATCAAACATCATTTTAACTGGTTCAATTATCTATACACTGATGCTGCTTATACTTCCCTAGTTCACAGTCCTATTTATACACCCAAGTACACTTGTGTTTAGTAGTTTCAATAGTGGTATTTATTTAATAGGTATTTTACTCAATGTAGATGGTTGATCACCTAAACCGTCAAGGGTTGTGAAGAGCTACAGCTGTAAATATATATACACAGCATCTCAAAAAGGCAAACTGAAGGCACTGCTAATACATACAAGTGAGACCCTCCGTACAACTGTTTCCAAAAGACGTTGCAAGAAACTACAAAGTGCCAAACCTGAAACAGCTGAGCAGTTTGCTCGGGAGCTGCTGCATTAACGAGATGACTACAAGATGACCCACATGACCAATATTACCACGTGACTGGTGTTGTTTATTGCCTAGTTTAGTTTTTAAATCCCACAATTTTCAAGCCAGATTCACGGCTTCATGATTGAGGGATATGTTATGCACACTTGGAAACAGCAGCACCACAACCCCAGACCTTTACCTGCACATTTTTAAGACTGGCACTTTAAATTACCCCCAGGTATGCAGAAAGCAGCAAACCTCAGATGTCTCAACACCTTCTTACTGTTTGACATCACTGCATGTAAGCAAAATCCTTTAATGTTATTTCAGTGATCAGTGTGTTCCAAGAAAAGGATAAGAGTACTCTCTAAGTAACTGCTGACACCAGGACACATTTTGCAGCATATTTCTCTGCAGTTATCACTTGGTCCCTGAGCTTCTCTAGTGCAATTTTTTAGAACTGTAGAAAGTTTTATATCCCAAATTTTCCAATACATCTTTTTCCTATATTTTGTTTGAAAAAATTAAGAGCACTTTTAAAAAACTGAATTTGAGACATGAGTTAAAACTGTGTTTAACTTAGGACTTTCTTAGATGAAAAACAACACCTGCAAAACCCTAAAACTTTGCTACCTCAAATCCTGTGAAACGGAAAGCTGCGAAATTTCTACACAATGCCTTTCACATTTTACTTGCAATGTTTTTTCCCCTACTAGATATGAATCAATAAGCATGAGTTAGATTATCAGCATTCAAAGGTTAATATCTCTGTCCTAGATGTGCAACTCCTGGGTCTAATGACAGGGACCGATAGGGACACATTTTAGTGAAGAACAGTCAGCTTCCTAAATTATTCCTACTTTCTGGCAATTCCTGCTTTTTGATTACTATAACTCTCACCTGTGCTTATGGGCTTGTTGAGACTGTGGAGCCATTTTTGAAGTGGGAAATTTCAAAATTCTTTTGATTGCAGATTTAATTGGATTCATTAATTACCACTGAGCATTTAAATTATCTTCCTGTTTGTCAAATGTTCTGTATTCCATGTGCAGTTAAAAAAAAAGTCTTAAAAGCACATTCTGTAAATTTAAAGGAATACAAACATTTCTCCTTTAGGAACTAAGTTAGGTCATAGGACATGACAAAGCTGTTGAATAGTTACAGCTTTTCATCTGCAATGATCTGGGTTAGATGTTAAAGGTTTTGTATCCTATTAACAATCTCCTGAGCTAACCAGCCCCTTAAATGTGATTACAAGGATCACGCATCTAAGACCTTCAAAAGGGGTTACGGAGCTCTTTTGATCAACTAAAGAAAATATCTAGCAAAGCTCAGGGTTGCTTCAAGAAAACTATGCATTCAATAAATAACTTATGCTTTTGGACATCCTTGATAATTCATTATGGTAGATGGTATTTATGATCAAAAGAATACTGAGCTAGATGCAGACAAACTCTGTGGTGGTTTTCCTAGAGGATATTTACTCAGGTGTTGCAGGAAGTACTGCTTCTCTGTAATAAACACCAAAAGGGGAGGAGTTCCTTATATTTGCTACAGGCTGTGCTCAGTTAAGCAGCCAGAGAGGTCAAAAAGCACTTCCCCAGAGAGGTAAGTTTTTTGATTCTTATAGTGGTGGTCTTCTGCTAGTTAAGCATGCCTGTTTATTTTCGTAAGGTTTTGTTTATTTATCTGCTGATCTTTTTGTGTGTCACTTGTTATTTGTGTATGTACCTCATTAGCCATCAAAACACCTCCTTTTGAGTAGAATATTATTAAAAGATCAATTTTAAAGAAAAAATTCAATGAAAAGCAGGAACACATGCCTTAGGTCCCACAAACTTTCTATGACTGAGCTCTGGTCAGGATTTGGAGCCTAGCAGCCAAGGACATCCTTTTGTAGGGAGGGTCCAGGGTCTCCTGCTTATCTGCATCCTCACTTTATTTGGATGAAGTATGATCTTTCACAATACAGAAAATATTTTATTAAGTTAATTATAGTCTTAATTTGGCACCTTAATCACAAGAGCATCTCCCCCCCCAACCCCTTTTTGTTATTAGAAGCTTCTAAGAATGTAGAAGTCTGAATGTATCAGTTCTGAAGTAAAAAAGGTCTATTTGAATTATTTATGTTTTGGGTCCCTTATATTTCAATGATGAAGACTAAGACTTATTCTAAAAGCAACTCTAATGCAATCTGATGTTGAAGAGGCTTTGAAAGGGTGTCTGTTCATATTGCTTTCATATCTGTCACATAGTAATTTAAAAATACTTTTCAGACTTGCAACCACAATACTTCTAATGAAGGTAAAAACTATGTTGAAAGGAAAGGAGAAAGTCTGAAATTAATCTAATCATAATCTGTTAAAAAGATACTGTAGTACAGGTGCTGTCTTATGGCATTGAGCACAACTTAACTGCATGCCAGGTACAGCTGATCACACTTCATTTATTAATATATATATCTGGATATTGTCAATACATAATATTTGTCCTTAATTATTTAATTTTTATTTTGGGCAAGAGAAAGTGTATACACATATTTACTGCAGAACTTTGAAATCTCATCTGAAAGGCTTGCTAGATAAAAGCAAAGCAAATTATTGTTTTTTGGGAAAACAACGGGCAAAAGTCAAGGCATGTTGAGATGGAAAAAAACATGAAGGAGTGAAAATAAAGGGAAAGGAGAAATGTGGCTAGGCTGCATGACACGGAATGTCACATAATATTTAATGACTAAGTTTTCCAGCACAATCAGTGTCCATTTGACACATCAACTGTCATTCCCTATGGGCTGAAATTCCCTGTTTGTTTGAACAGTGTCTAGCTCTATAGGCCTGTGTCATTGGTTGTTTTGCTGTTTAAAGTAGGACCCTTTTTGCAGCAACAGGCTGTCATTACGTGTATATCGTTCACAATTACCTAAATGAAAGATACAAGTTTTTTGGAGTTTCATAGACCAGTTCACCTGAGTAATTAATTAATGCAGAAGACATAAGTGTGTTCAAGACTCCAAGTAGATCAGCAGAGCTCTGTCATGGGGTTTTGCCTTTGAGGCCCCTTTGACAGAGGGAGTGCTCATAGGAATTTCAGGTCTTCAGAGCTAACAGATGGTAACTTTGGCACACAGATAGCAGGAGGTAGACGAGGTGGGCAGCAGTGGTTTTAAGACAGCACTGCTAGAAGTGGAAGGGGTCATACCAACAAATCACTGATGTTATTGTCTTTTCTGGTTCCTATGATTGTGTCCAAACACTTCTCAGCTCCTTGCTCCAGGTCTTGAATGCACGCAAACTCTTCCTGGGAGAAGAGCTATGAGTGCCCATGACTCTGTTTAGTACTTGAGTTTCCACTGAGAGGCTTCCAGCTTTTTTCTGATGGTGCACTCTGGTCAAGCATGATCAGAGGATTAGACTGTCACGCTTCTGCATGTGATTTGCCATCCATCAGACACGCAACTCGAAGGCAGTGGGGTGCCAGGCACTCGCAAGCACAACAAAACGCAATGAGAGCTCTGCTCAGGGATGGGGAAGCTTTTGCAGAGTGTTGTTCCTGTAGTGATTTGAGCCTAAAAGATATGGATATTTTTACAGCGGAGGTGCCGTTATGCTAGTGCCTCCAACTCTAATTAGTAAAATGGGATCATAAAACTAGGAAGCTCATTTTGTATTTTGTAGGGTCTCAGCCAGGGGAAGAGTAACACTATGAAGGGACAGAGCAGCCAGCAACAAAAGAAGTTAATAAGTCTATATGGGATATTAAATTATCCCACATAAATTTCCACATGCATAATGCAGTGTACAGTCTAAAAATGTCAGCAACTTTTATACAATAAAGTAGTAGTGCTTGGATGAAGGAAATCAAAGAGGCCTCTTGTCCTTATACATATCCGGCTCATGGCTGTTTAACTTTGGGGTTTGAGAAGTTTCTGTTGATGATTTTCCCACAGGGAGGAATTTTGTAAGGTTTCTTGTCCATGTGATTTCTTTGATAGCTGGGATGGCATAAGCAGCCTGTTACAGATATATTCACATGGAAAAACCATCCATGAGCTACCAGGTGTCTACTCTGCTTTTGTGAAAGATGTAGAACATAGATAGCTCTGAAACAGGTCCCCTTATGTCAGACCTGTCTGAAAACAAAACCCAAGTTCAAATATTATCAGAAAAATGTAAGGAGACAAACTCAACACGACAGCCAAAGTCTCTGATGGAGGCACATGATCCCCAGTGTTGACTGGGTTTGGCTGCTTCGTTGCAGTGGATGTGTCAGAGAACTTGCAAAGAAAACCTAACCAGCGTAATTAAAGCCTGGGTCATGTACCACATACGGGCTGTATTGGTAAAATTCATCAATTTCCCAGCTTTTGAGTACTTTATCTTGGCAACTTCACCCTGCTATTACGTTGTTACACTTCTGTTGTGCTGCTGCGGTGTAGTGACCTCTCCGCAGAGGTGCTAACGTGAACTCGGGCGTGCACAACATGTGAGTTATTTTTAGCGGGCCAGGTATGTCCATTAGGTTTCCTCAGGGCAGCGCAGCCACGGGCAGCGCCAGGGCCACGAGCCGCAGCTCTCCCGTGCCAGGCCAGCAGCCTCGGCGGGCGCCGTGTAATCCCCGCGGGGCGGGCCAGGGTGCGGGGCTGTGACCCGGCTCTGCCGGCGGCCGGCCCGGGATCCCCAGCGGTCGCGGCCGGCCCGGCTGCGCTAGCACCGCCGCTGTCCCGCCGGGAGGGAGCCCGGGCCGCCCCGGCTTTGTCCCCGCCGCGCCCTGCCCGGGGCGGGCCGAGCCCTGCCGGCTTTGCCGGCGCCTGCGGGGGATTAGCGGGGCAAAGCGCTCATCCGCCGCTGACCCCGAGGCGGGACCGCAGCCGGGCCGGGGCCGACCGCAGCAGGAGAGGGAGGAGGGCGAAGCCGAGGCACGGTGGCCGGAGGTGGCGCGGCCCCAGCCCCCTCGGCGGGGCTGGCTCTGCGGGGACCGGAGGTTTCGCTGCGGGTAATCCCCGGCCGGGAGCGGCGCGCAGGGCAGGAGGGCGAGTCCCGGGCCGGTGCCGGAGCGGGGGTAGCCAGCGAGCTGCTCTGCCCCGCGGCCACGCCTCGCCGAGGGGCTTCGGGCCGGCCCCGCGGGATGGTGGCCCGGCCCCCGGGGTGGTGCGGCCGCGGCCGGGCCGGTGCCTGCCGTGCTGCCCGGGTCGGGACGGGACCGGAGGCGATGGGCGCGCCCGGCAGCGGCTGCTCGGAGCCGGGAGGTCCCGGCACCGGAGGGTTGGCTCTTGCGCTTTCTCGTTCGGATGCATCCTGCTCGTGTCTACTTTCTACTTCCCCCTACCCCCTCTCCCCCGCTTTTTTTTTTACATTTTCTGTTGAGTGTTTCTGGCTAAGAAACGCGTGCGGAGTGGCGGGGACAGGTGCCTGTCCCGCGCCGAGCAGCGGTGGGAGCCGCAGCCGGGCGCTCCCGGGGCAGGGCGAAGCTCTGCCCGCCCGAGGGACACGCGGGGCTGTGGCGTGACCGTGGCCGTGGCCGCGGCAGGACACGTGTGAAGTCTTGCCGTGCCCACTCACACCGCGTAACTTCTTGCCGGCTAATGCTAAGTGCTAGCAACTTTGCTTGTTGTCTGCAATGCCTTCCTTATCTTGCTATCAAGTTACTGCATCGCCTTAATTTCAAGCTCTGACAAAGCTCATTGATACAGCAGCTAAATTAATTTTGAGTTGCCACTTTGCTGCTGTTAGAAGTTCTGAGAAATACGGAGTGAGTGAGGTCACACCATATTGATTTTTATGGCCTTATAAAGTTTTACTGTGTTAAAATAGGAAAATTAAGTGATGCTTTAGCTTTGAAAGCCAAGTTATTTGCTAATATATTGATCTAGTGTTTAGTCATTGAAAAATTATTCTCATCACTTGCAGTGCTTCTCTTCTGGGAGCCACAAAATGAGGTGGATATAATTCAGTTCATGGATTGCTAATGTCAGTTCATTACTTCTGGTGGCACAAAGTCCAAATACAGTTTGATAATGAACCATTCCCCCTTCTGTTATTAATCTTGTTTCATGAATGTAATGCCCCTGCATAAATATTGTCTGTTGGATGACAATTGCCACAAAAATCTTTAACTCTCATTTGTTTTCAGAACAGCAGAGCTTTTAGAATTGACTACAGTAATTAAATTTAGAATTTTGTTCCCGTGTTCTTTTCATACCCTCTTCCTTTAACTCAAGGTTGGCTTAAAAAAGGTTGGGGTTCTGTACTGGTGTCATGTTTAAACTCTGAAGGATTGCAATCCAGTGGGTAGCCCCCATGCATGAGAATAGGTGGAATGCTTGCAGCCCTCGCTGATTCTTTAACCTATTGCTTAAAACATCCCTTCCACCAATGGAGTTTCCTTAGAACTGTAAACCTCAGCATGCAGTGTGACTTTGAGTGTTGTGGGGCATGGCAGGGAATGGACGAAAACCAAGGTGGAACCTAACACTGAAATAGATCCCTTGCATCCATGCCCTCTGAGTGAAGAGAGTGAAGAGATGGAGCCTCCCATTAGCAGGGCTGGCCACTTCAGTCTGCAGCAAGTCAAAATGCCAAGATCAGCTGAATAATAATCAGCAGATGAAATGTCAGTGTGGACACCCAATATGCATTTATCAATAGAAGGAGATCAGGTACTGATACCACACAGTACTGCTTCTCTACTGTGTGTAGAAGTTTTACAAAGGTCAAGGAGTCCAGAGGCATCAAATGTCTCTGAAAGCTGTCTTGCTTCCTTGGGAAAGTTGTCTCTGGATAACAGTCAACAGAGAGGAAACGTGTTTTTAGAAACAGAAGAAGCCATAACCCAGCCTTTCAGAGAGTAAACATTAAAATGTGGCCTCAAAGTTAGATCAATTTCTTCCCTGAACAGCCCTAAGATTCATGTATATAAATATATACATATACAGGAAATACGTTGTCTGATACTTGCCTAAATTGATCACCACTCCTTGCCTCCAAATGCTTTATGTAACCATTTATTCCTGAATTTACATTAATTTGGGGTTTGGTTGCTGGATTCAGGGTTTGCTTGGCAGTGTCACTGTGTGGTGCTTGCCTTGTCTGTGCATCATCAGACAGCATCCAAGTTGCCTGACAGCTTTCAGGTGATGAGATGTGGCTGGCTTACAGTTTTCCTGACTCTAGTATGGAGCTGGTACTCATTTTATCAAGTTCTAACTCTTTGTTTCCAGCATTTAAGTAGGATAGAATTGATTTACCTTTACATGTGTGCATCTGAAGCAGTGTAAGTGGGCTCCTGTTGTAGGCAATGGAAACGGAGTAGAATCAGCAGTGTCTGGAGACTAAGCTGTCTTATGCTAAGATAAATGCTAACTGGGTAAGGTGAATCAATTTTTTATTGCTGAAGTGGAATTAATAGCATCTAGCTTAGGTTCCAGTAGGTATATTCTGCACATCAGCTTGGGTGAAGCCTACCTAAATTGATGTCTTGTGTCCCTCTTACTCATGTAAGTACACAACAGCGAAAGACATAGACTGAGTGTTAGAGAAGGCTGTTGATTTTTAGTCTTCATCTGCCATAGCTGGGACTAAAGAGATTTTCCCTCCTCTGGAAGGTTTCTTGCAGATGGGAAGGACAGTTGAAAGCAATATGGAATATATAGAGTGGAAAGTAGTAAGCAAACTGATGTGCAGTTGAAGAGGATAATTCAGATAGACATAATAGCACAAAAACTATGTAATTATGCAACTTTGTTGTTGTTTTAGAGTGAAATTATAATGCTAAGTGCATTCAGTTTTTGACAAATTAAGTTTAAAAAACACCCTGCAAACCTCTAAACACTTGCCTTTAACTAATGGCCAAACTAGATAATCTGCTCACACCAAGCTTAGGTTTGAGTATAGTTCCCATTCGGATATAGGTTGTATCACCATCAAGATCAGAAGCCAAATATTCCCCCAGAATTGAATGGGGGTGGCATTTAAATTTCCAGAGCAAAACTTACTCTTTGAATGATGGATAAAATAATATACTGCATAAATGACTCAGTACAGCTACGTTCATACTAGCTGAGAATCTGAGCTGCAATCCATGCTCTTAGTTGAATAATCAAATTATTTGGACATTTAACCAGAAATTGCTAGGTGCTAGTATGATGAAGGGCATATTGTAGCCTCATGCTTTTTGGCTTGTTTTGAGAATTCCTTGTGGCAGCCTTTAACTTTCTTATTAAGTACTTGTCAGTGTGGCATAACTCATGAAATAAGAAGAAATGTGGTTTGGGATTTGACTGTGCCATTGCATTAAGTATTTGAAGGCCCCATTTTTATCAGTGCCAGACCAAAGAACTTCCAAATTAGATATTGGATAAAGGCAATAAAAGGGGCGAACAAGTGAGGTGAGATGAGTTTTTTTATTTGATATAACAAGCTGTCTGTTTTTGTTTGTTTGTTTTGTTTTTGTGAGGGTAATTATTTTTTCTGGCGTCCATTAAGAAGGAGGTTTGAGTTTCACAGTCTGAAGGAATGCATTATGTCACCTTCAGAGAGGTAATAGGCCTGATATGTCCTTGGCACCTGATATCTGCCAGTCATGGCATATGGAAAGATGTCCAGCACTTTGCAGGGTAGGATATGTGCAGGAGCTCTCTGATTAAACAAAAGTAATGTTTGCAATGTGAAGGAGAGAGTGATGTGGACAAACAAAACAAAAGACAACTTCAGTAGGTGTGTTTTGAAATCAACCAATGAGGTCCTGGCTGCAGTTTTCAAGACCAGAAGGTTGTGGTAGCTGGGAGACAAGATGGGAACCTAGAGGCTGGATTCATTGTAGTTATATGTGAATAGATGTCTGCTTTGATAAGCATATAGGCTCCCTTTGTGGAGAAAGATGAATGATGTGAGGCAAGGTGGCTCTCATTTTATTAGCTCTTTATGGAGGAAATGGGCATGTTGTCACCCAAGTGAAATGAAGGTCCATTCAGAAACTTTTGGGGAGGAAGGTTTAGAAAGAAGTTACACAATTAGTTGGTATGAAACTAGTGAAAATACTGGATTAGCATATAATATTCTATGTGAAATTCAAGATCCATTGTGTTTTCAACCCAGCTGGCAGAAGCAAAACCTATTGCTTATTCCCACGTGACTGTGTTGTCTCTAATGCTCTGTGGCATTGACTGCAAATCCCTCCACAGGGCAATTGGTTTGTGTCTGAAGCTTTGGGTGTGATAAATGTACTTGGCTGAATTGCCTTGGCAGCAATAAGATAGTCCAGAGGAGATACACTGTATTCTTCAGTTGGCTTCCCCTTCCCTCTCCAAACTGACCGGATACTGAAAATGATGGAGGATGCAGTGGTGTGCCAGCACAGCTGCTGAACAGGGCATCTCTGGGCATCTCTAATATTTAGCCTGAAGTCTGCTGTATAGAGTGCGTATGTTTGATGTGAAACAAAAAGTCACACAGGACTGGCTCATAAGATTTCTCACTCAATTTGTTCTTATAACTGTCACCAAATCCCCTTCTCAGAGAAAAAAACCCCAACCAACAAACCAACAAAAACCCCAAACCTTGCTTTCTTGGAACTCCAAATCTACTTTTTCCTTGTCTTGAATACCCTGAGTTGAATCACTGTGTCAGTCTGTTTGGCTCTCAAACTTACAGGACAATGTACTCTCTGATTTACACTCTGTTTTGTGAGCTCATTAAGAACTATAACACAACAATCCCCTTTTGCCCAGGTCAGTATATCACATGGATTCATTTATTCACCGTTCCAGCCATAAGGTTTCATACCTTGTAACCTATAACTCTTAGTTCGTGCACCTCCAAGCAAAACCAGAAGAATAAAACCTAGTTGGGAGTAAGAGACTGCTTATCCCTTCTCCTCTGTCATGGCGCAGGTGTCCCCTTTACCACACCAAGCAGCAGGAAAGCCTCAGCAGTCCAGCTGTGGTCAGATTCGCTTCTAAACCTTTTTGGGTAAGCTGATATTGTATACCTTCCAGCTTGGAGGCCTGGCCTATACCATTTTTTGTAATTGAGCAGATTTTGGGGAAACTGCAAAAGGAAAGATAATAGGAGACAGAGATTTGCCGGCGATAATGGTGCATAATGCATATAATGGCTCTTGAGCTCTTTCAGGCCACCTCTCTGCCTGCTTGGTGCTCTTGCTTTGACTTCCTGGCACTGTGCCCAGCATCCATCAGGCCTCACCACCAGGTTAGCCAAAATCTGAGCAGAAGCTGAGTGAACTGTCACACTTAGCACACCAGAAGTATTTTAAAGGGTTCTTTTTTTCCTAGCGGTTCAAGGGTAAATTCCCTTCTTAGAGGTTTGGATCAAGTTATAAATTGTGGTGGCTTTTAAATAAATTTTTAATGGTGAAGGGTATGATAAATTACCCAGTTGGTTGGGCATCCAGACATATTCCAGGAACAGTCCAATTTACTACTGAAATATGAGGTTAAATCATTATCAGCTTTCAAAACTTCACTGAGATGTAATAAAACATTATTCATCATCCAGAATAGAACACTTGAAATCATTCTATTTAATATATTTTTAATAATAGAAGTGGAAACTAAACAATTTATCTGAAGGGACATGTTCTTAAACTTGGTGAAAATGAGGAAACATGATATTCAGTATAACTTATCCAAGTTATGATTTTGAAGCTGTAAATCAAAAGAAAGAATTAGGGTGAATAATTCTTTTTGGAATAGCAGTCTTAAATTATTGAGCTAAGTATGACAGTTACTGAATGCATATTTGTTAAGTATGTGGTGACTTTTCTTAACACAAGATGATGTGCAACTGGTGTAATTTTCAAAAGAAAACAAAAGCACATGGCAATTTCTCTAGGACTTCTTCTCTGGTAGCCAAACAGCACCTGCAGGATCATGGTTCCTTAGCTCTTTAACAGTTCTCATTGTACCAGTCTCTGCAGACAAATAAACAATTGATACTGGGAGTCAATGAATTTCATTCTGTCAATGTATAGGGAGTTAATGAAGCCTGGGAGGCTGTCTGAAGCTCCAGGTGGTGATGTTTTTTCTTAGAGTCTTCTACTTCATATAAAACATATGTGCAGCAGGGTGGACCTTTGCTTAGGCATGTATTTGGAGATTCAGGGTATCAGAGTTCCCTGCTTGGCTCTGGCACAGTCTAAATATATGAAGCTGCTCTTTGAGTTCCTGCGTCAGAAGTGCTCATCTTTGAAAGGGAGGAATGAAATCTTTCTTTCTTCAATGCTGTGTGTCTCCTACAGCCTGGGTCAGAAGCTCCTGTGTTTTCTTGTAATGTGAGACACGGCAGGCTCTAGATTTTGATGGGAAATTGCATATTCTGTAGCAAATAGCCTGTATGTTGACAGGCTTCAATATGGTTTGGATGCCTCAGTTCTTATGAAGGCCACCATTGATACCTTTTCACTTTTTTCCTCTGAAAAAAACCCAAACAACTAGTTACAGATTTAGTGTCCAGTCAGGTCTCAAACAAATAGCTAGCTTCAATTTTAAAAACTAAAGCTTAGATAGAGAAATTTCAAAATTCTATCATTATTGAAACCCTCAAAGCAAGGGTTTGAGATTATGAATCCTAATCCCTTTGTCATTCCAAATTTGGTTATTGTTTTGTGAAGTCCCAAATATGAGCTAATTGCAAACCATTTATAGATGAAACGATTAAAAAACCCCAATAGAGCAATTGTAATTGAGCACTACTTTAAAGGCAAAGAAAAAGAAAGTTAAAAAAATGTTGTTACTCATTTGTGTTCTTTTTGTGGGGGGCAATAAATGGCTTTGCCTGAAAGTGGTGAAGTTCCCAAGGCATGGATAAAGACTAGGCATAAGGCAATGAAAAAGGTGATGCCTTAGGAAGAGACTGAAGTCAGCGCCCTGACTGTGTTGCGTCTATGTGAATCCCATGGGACAGAAGAAAGACGCAAATTTTGAATCTGGAATGGAAAACTAAGGATTTACTTATTGCAGCTGTATGTCTCTGGATCTTGATCTTTACTTTGACCTTAGCCCGGAATAGTGTTAAGGGAGATTTCATTGTATTGTGTAAAATTAGGTCATTTCATTCCCACAGTATGTGAAATGAAGGAGTTGGGCCATTGCTGGTTGCAGTACCCACTACACAACCTGCAGGTTTCCTGGTGGAAGTGAATTGTATCTGTCAGGACAATCCATCAGGTGTTGGTGTAACCTGGTCAGTGATGGATACAATTCAATCACTGTAAAGCGTGTAAACCACTTGTTAAAGGATGTACATTGGTAAACATGTTTTCCATGCCTCTGAGTGCTTGACTGGCAGAAGACCATAATACTGTGAAAAGATCTGTCACTTTGATCTGCATGGCCTTTTGAGATCTATGGCTTAATCCAAATGTTAAGAGTAGGCTTATAAAAATGATTGTTCACTCTAAGAGTTTGAATTAACCTAATGCTACTATTTAAAATGTTTTGGGGTTTTTTTCCCTCTACTTGCCTGATTCTTGGTTATGGACCCAAATTCTTAAGGATTTTATGAACTTGGCTCTCTTTCCCCCATCCCTCCAAAGATCCTGGAGTGACAATATATATTCATTGAAGAGAATTTATGGCAACTGGTTTTTCACTCCACTGGTTTCACTCAAGCTTGAATTTGATTCAAATTAACATTTGAATTTCCCTTCATTTGATATTGTGTTTACTGCACATACCTTCTTTTGATATTGTGCAGACAACGCAATACCAAATGAAGGGAAGTTCAAGTGCAGCAGTTCTTGTTCATTATGCTATCTGTGCATGCACACTATATGCAAAAACATTTCCAGTGTTTGAGGCTGGAATGTGGATTTCTCTTCCCACTTGTAGGAAGCCAATTGCTATTAACCATTTGTTGAGTGAATATTGGGATCTCTTTTTCCTAGGAACCATCATTTGAGATGCTTCCGTTGACTGGGAAAACAATAATATTTGATAGCTTTCCTGATCCTTCAGATACCTGGGAAATAATTGAGACTATTGGCAAAGGAACATATGGAAAAGTTTTCAAGGTGTTAAATAAGAAAAATGGCAGCAAAGCAGCAGTCAAAATTTTGGATCCTGTTCACGTAAGTTACTTAAATTACTTGGTTTCATTGTAAGTTTATGTAGTCTTTTCTCTTAATCTTTGTAGATAATTTGTATTAGAAGTGACTGTGAAATAAACTCTTTCAGCCTGCTAAGTATCAGGCTAGCTATCAATGCATTTTTCTTATCATAAGTGATCTTGGAAGTGGTTGCTTATGGTTAAAGTCAGAAATAGACCTAAACTTTGTTACTTTTGCTTTGTTACCACTTATTTTTCTCTTCTTTTCAGTACTAAGAGTCCTAGCTTATTCTATTTTTTTACTGTTGCTCTTTCTTTTTCTTTTTTTTTTTTTTTAAGTTTTTTGACATACTAGCCTGTAAGGAAGTTATGTACTTCTAAGTACTTAAGCTATAACTTCAATCATCTGAGTACCTGCTTGTAGCTGAGTTACATGCTATTAACGATACTTCAAAAGTAAAATAGTGCACTTTATTGTTATTGTTCACTCTGTGTTTTCAGAATGTGCCAAAATATGTAGGTCTCACAGAGGGATCCATCTTTTCAAATGGAAAATGCGAAGGGAGTATCTCTACACACAAAGCAGCAGGTGACTGGGAGGTGCAATTATGAAGTTGTAGAGTATGGTTTTGTTCTCAATAACTGGCATTTGTTGGGCAGCAGATTAATGCTCAGAGTGAGGAAAAACACTCCTCTGGTTTGTAAAGGCTCACCCCACTGACTTCAGTGGTGCTGGACATGGCTTGGCACTTTTCTTGAGGACAAAGCATGGAAAAGCAGCTGTTCCTTTTTCAGTGGCCCTTTTGAATTCATCTTCTGCACTCCCAGTATAGGTTTGGGAGGTGTTCCATTGCAAGACCTCTGGGCAGGAATGGGTGGACATGTCGTGCTGTGTGGAACCAGCAGGTCTGGAGCTGCACAGCCATACAGGGCTCTTCTACCTCTGCACATCACACAGGGTCAGGTTACGATCCCATGATACGAAAGACTATGAAATTTGTTGGTGAAAACAGAAGAGTCTTCCATTGTCTTTGCTGTGTTTCTTGCTGATCTGCTTTTTACTTCAGCATGCTTTCAAAGCAACAAAAGGGTGCTCATCTCAATTCAATACCACATACCTCTCCCAAAGGAAGCGTAACTTGCAGCCAAGTGATAAGGATCTTGATGAGTTCAAATGCGTTGGAAACTATTTTTGACTCTGTTGCTTTCTGTAAACAAGGTTCTTGTGCTTACAATGAATGGGCACAACTTCCTTGCCATTGGTGTTCATCTGAATGCCTGTTTGGCAGGAAATGTTTCTGCTTTCCTCTGTTTCACGAGTGTTCAGGAATGATTCTTAAGCAGCAGCTGCCTATGGCAGGAATTCCTGAAGGAATCAATGTTGTGTACACTTTGGAGGCTGCAGAAAAGGATTAAAGGATGATGATAGGAAGAAAAAAGAAACGGTAAAGCTGATGCTAGAGGAAAGAGAAATAGAGTAAGTAGGAAAAAGGAATAGAATGTAAAGGAGACAGAAGAAATGGAATGGATAAAGATGCGATATAAGAAATTGAAGGGCAAAAGTATAACTGATGAAAACAGGTTCCTTATTTTAGTAAAAAAATGGGAGTAACGCAGTAGACATCACACTTCCAAGACTTGACTCTTAACCATATGTATTACCCTATTTATTCCAAGAACACTATTTATCTTTTCCCCCTCCTATGTAGAGGGTGTTTGGAGTAGCTGCTGTACCTCCATGTTAATGCTAAAATGACAGTCCTGTATTGGAGATAGAGTGAAAGCAATAAACGAGTTCTTTTTATTTAAACTGAAAGTGTTATTAATGGCTGCAGAGGGAGCCATTGCAATGAAGAAAAAGATACTTTATGTATTTTCTTCTTTACATTTTATGATTCTTTTTCTTTGAAGATCATTTCAGAATTGTGCCACTTGAGAGGTGGACTGGAAACAAAGCAGAAGAAATGTGATTTGGTTTAACTGATATTTTGAAATTAAACTGGGAACCTACATTATCATGGGTGATATAAGACTGAAATAAGCACTTAATGTTTAATCCTTTAGAGCACAGATTCTTTTTACTGAATAACAGCTCCGCTTTTTGAAAATGAAACAGGAAAGCAAAGGTGTTGAAATGAGAATAAAGATGGAACTGAGAAGGCTTAGTTTTCTCCGCAGGACTATAAGTAAATACCATTTTGCTTTAGAACTCTTAGCCAAATTACCCTATATATAGGATGAAAATATTCAGTCTGCCATTTTTAATACAGTATATGGATGAAAGCAAATATGCTAAATTAAGCCAAATATTTCAGGTTTTTTCCTTCATAAAATACCAAGGAAGATTTTCCTTTATAGTAGGCACAGAATGAATATTCTATTCATTTAATTTCTCCTTATAATTGTAAAAATCTCATAAAATCTGAGTACCCCTTAGGAGACAGAAACCTCTATTAATTCACAGTAGGACAGTAGGCTAATTCTCTTCCAATTTCCCCAAGGCAGTCAGAACTATTGCATGCTTTGTTTTTAATTTCTTGCCTTTTGACTCTATCTTTTTTTCTTTCTTTTATTTTTGCCAGATGCATTTTCTGTCTTCATCCCTGCTTCCACTCTTTCCATCCTCTGCCACCTTCAGTGCTTTGGTTCTTTCTTCCTTCCTTGTATTTTTTTCAGTATTCTGTGTTGTACTTATGGGAAAATTACCTTGAAGTGAGTTCCTCCTTTTCTTGAAAGAGGAAAATTCCTGCTGTTTGTCAGTTGTTCCAATAACAAGATCTCTAAAACCCTTCCTTGTGAGAAGACTTACCCTTATAATCTTAATAGGAAAGTTTAATGGCTTGATTCATGGAGATACGGGTGACAGAGAAAGTTCAAGGCAAAAGGCTTGTGTGAGGAGCTTGAATTGGATATTGGAGAGATTTGTATAAGAAACAAGTGAGCAAAGTGCTCTTGGGGCAGGTGTGCTGAAGAGAATGAGAAGGAGCATCATTTGTTGGGAATACAAAGCATTCCCCTTCTCTGCCATGGTCTCTTCTATTTGGCTGTGCTGAGACAGGTTTTTGACAGTGAGTAGATGCTTTTCATCGATATGAAATCCATATGGATAGTGGAGTTCATAAGGGAGACTTCTTCTAGAATGAATTTTTCGTTTCTTTTAGTGCAGTTGTAAATTGCAAATTGTATAAAAATGTTTTAAATCTGAAACAAGTATGCTAACTTTTTTTTTTTTTTTTTTTGAGATCTGAACAATGAGGGGAAAATGACTGCAGGTATTCTGACTTTATCTGTTGTCAGGAGGGATTGAATATTTTCTCAGCATGACTCAAATACAGTCTAATCATCATCCCTCAATGAGCAATCCCAGTGCACAGGTGGGAAGGGTTTACCTGAGTCATCCAATGCCTGCTAATGCCTGCCAATGCCTGCGTCCATGTTTAGTCTGAAGGGATTTGCACAGCTCCTGGTGCATGTGTTGGCAAAACTTGTCCTCATATCTCACCTCCAAAGGGATTTCCCTCCCTGTCTAAGAAACCCAGGGTCTGTAACGAGACTGACAAAAGCCGTGATTATTTTAGTCCAGTAGGAGAACCCAGAGAGATCATAAGTGTCACCAGCTTCTATGACAGTAGAAAATGAGAACAATTCCCAGATAATTCTAGAAAGTGGGACAGCAAATGAGTAAGATGTTGCTGCAATCATTCTTGTTCATGCACAGAGAGGTAGAGAGGTAGTTTCAACTGTACCATTTCTAGCTGGGGACACCATTAAGACTAAAGCAGTAACATGTAACTTTCCAAGGCATCTGGGATTGTGGATTGCACTGGCTTTGCTTTGAAATCACAGAATAGTTGAGGTTGGAAGGGACCAATGGTGGGGTCATGTGGTCCAACCTCCCTGCTCAAGGAGGGTCATCCTAGAGCACATGGCACAGGATTATATCCAGAGAGTTCTTGAATCTCTCCAGAGAGAGACACTTCACAACCTCTCTGGGCTGCATGTTCCAGTGTTCTGTCACCCATGCAGTAAAGAGGTTCTTCCTCATATTCAGGTGGAATTTTCTGTGTTTCAGTTTCTGTTTGTTGCCTCTCATCCTGTTGCTTGGCATCACTGAGAAGTGCCTGGATCTGCCTTCTTGACAGATCCCTCCCTTTGCCCTCCCTTCAGGCGCTTGTAGATATTGATGAGGTCCTCTCTCAGTCATCTCTTCACAAGGCTGAACAGGCCCAGCTGCCTCAGCCTTTCCTTGTAAGAGCGATGCTCCAATCTGTTAATCATCTTTGTAGCTCTCCTCTGGACCTGTTACTGGATCTCCATGCCTTTCTTGTACTGAGGAGGCCAGAACGAGACACAGCACTCCTCACCAGGGCTGAGTAGAGGGTCAGGATCCCCTCCCTCAACCTCTTGGCAATGCATTTCCTAATGCAGCCCAGACCCCATTGGCTGCCTTGGACCCCAGGGCACACTGCTGGCTCATGGACAGCTTGTTGTCCTCCAGGAACTTTGCTCCTTCCCCAGTCTCCTGAGAGCTGCTGTCATATCCCATGTTTTCATTAGTTTAAATTGATAATGACAAAATAAAATTTTTAGAAATTACTGTTTTGTATTCAGTAAACAGAACCAGGCTTTGTAGCCCTCTAAATGGTACATTCATGTTCTATTTGGTTTTTTTCTTTGTATTGTTTCAAACTACGTTTGAATTGACAGAAAATACTTTGTGTTGGTTTCTTTTTTAAATGACTATGATTATTTATTTATTAACTCCTATGTATTTCTTGTTTGTTATACTAGGATATTGATGAAGAAATTGAAGCTGAGTACAACATTTTGAAAGCTCTCTCTGATCATCCCAATGTAGTCAAATTCTACGGCATGTACTATAAGAAAGATGTGAAAAATGGAGACCAGCTTTGGCTAGTTCTTGAGGTAAATAATGCAGAAAAATAGGATGTTTATTCCAGTTGGTATTCCATTGTTGAGTATAAACTCAGTGAATGAGATGCAAGCCATTTCTTTAATGGGGTTTTTTTTTAGAGTAGTTGCATGCAAAGTGATAAGTGCTGTTGTTTATTCTTTTTAGTGTTCTGATTAAATGGTCTGCTCTGAATTCAGTGTTCTTATCTAGATATTATGCTGATAGTCCTGTGCCTTCAGAATTATAATATAAATTCTAATAGAACTCATAGGATTTGCTACCTAAAATTTTTCTTTGGTGAAAGGCTTGCCATGGGAATCTTCTTGTAGGAGCAATTCTTTAAATATTACTAACATACGACATAACAGTTAACACAGTATGGTGTTTTTTTTCCAAATGAAATTATAAAAATTATTTAACTGAATTCGTTTTTTTTGTGGGAGGTCAGTGCACAAATAGATAAATATGCCAAAAAAAGCGGCTACAGCCCAAATGCTGTTGAAAGTAGATTTCCTCAAATAAAGTTCAGAGCAAGGTAAGGTCTGTAATTTGTGTGTTTGACTTTAGTTTTGAATAATGCATGAGCAAAGAGCTTGATCATTACAGTTTTCATAGATCCACAACCTGTTCTGCAAAAACTTCTTCTTATGTCCAGAGGAAAATGAAGAAGAATGTTTCTGACAGGAATTGTGTGGTTTGCCTGGTAATCAAGACTTTTACTGTCATTTGATCAGAGTTTGATAAGGTTGAGATTGTATTTACTTAGCTGAAAAACCATAAAATACAACCAATTCTTCAAATTTCCTGCCAAATATCTCAATGATGCAATGGTATCTAATCCTGGAAACAAGCAATCAGTAATGTGTAAGTTCTAAAAAAAAATCTATACCGAATTCTTTTGTGTTCCATTGGAAGATGTTTTTAAGAGTAGTTTGCATTGGAAATTGTAACAAATTATTAGGTTAGACTGACATCAAAAGGTAACCGGTCTTTGTGAAGTGAGCATCTTGGAAAATCCAGCTTCTGTTGTGTCTGCTGGGCATTTGAAACTTCCATCTGTGAAACTTCTGGCCTGTAAAAAATGGATGCCAAACAACCAAGCTGAAACAGACTGCAAGGAAACAGTCGAGTGTTTATATTTTAACTTTTATATTTCGCATGGAATGTTGTTCTTTATGTGAAAAACACAAGCTTACATGTGGCGTATGTTTTATATTTACTCTTTTCATGCCGAGCTATACATGTGCAAGTGCTAGTATGGAGTGTGTGGAACGGTCTTGGATGCTTTCTGTCACTGCACATGTAGATCCATGAATGTAATGGATTTCAGTTGGTGTGTTTAGATATGCATAAGTAGGAAAATAAATTTCAATATTGACTTTGGTGAGCTTTCCTTTTAATAATAGTGTATGTGAAATAAAACTGATTTTAGGAAGAGTCTGTTGTCCAGTTTTGCAGTCCATTTCCCTCCTGCTTTTCAGCAACCATGATTGCTGTATTACAGATGTCCCAGACTATTCCATTTAGTATGCATTTATAGACACACTAAACCTGATGATGATACAGCCGTGCTGTAGTCTCCCCTTATGAGGATACAAGTTGAATTTTTGCATCACCATTATATGCTGATTTTTATTTATATGATATTCCACACAGTAGAATATAATGTTTTCAAAATTACAAAAATGTTTCTTAATCTAATTATATTTCAGTGTGAAGAAATTTAGAATCCTGCTCATTTGAGAAGGAAGAATATGTTAGAGTCTCCAGTGGATTGCAGGCTCTATTTCACACCAGCTCTGTTTCAGAGTAGTTGGTGCAATCTGTACAATGCTGGTTATGCACAGTCTGGACTGAGTGAATCTGATTCATCTTGGTTCTTATGTAGACACTTTTCCTTGATCTAGTGTAACCTTCACTAGAAAAATCATGTGGAAGTGTCGAGTAGCTTGTGCTTGGAACCTGCTTCTCTGAAGAGGTGTCATTTTACCCTTTCCCTCAACCTTTTAATGTGGGAAAAATCATTAATTAAATTGACAATTTGTTTAAATGAATTGATAATTTGTATATTTGTGGATTTTTGCAGGCAAAGTGGTATACTTTGAGTTTCATCTTCTGGATGTTTCTTGATGTTAATTGAAACTGCTAACCAGACACTGATAACTCAAAAGAATTACAGAAATATTGCCATGATGGATTATTGTGATTCAGTTGGCAGCTATGTTTGCTGATTTAAAATTTGCCTGAGGTGATTCAAATTTGTTACCTACCTTTGATCTTTCAAAGTTAACATTAAGAGGAAAGGAATTAAATGTAGAAATACTTAAATTCTCGAAGTCCTTGAGATGCTTCTATTTGTGATAGGGTTTTTTTTAGAAAGAAGAAAAAATCTTAAACCCAGTAAAGAGAAGCTCTCAAGAGTTTGAATTAAATCAGAATACAGGAAACTAGTGCATCAGTTCACCTGCTGCTCTTTCTGCAAGCACAGACAAAGTACAAACCCCTGGTTAAATCGGTGTATGGACATTGTAACAACTGTAAAGGTAGCACCATATCGAAAAAAGGAATAAAATGCCAGTATATCAAACTGCCAGCCTGCTATACCAGGGTTATGTCGGTCCACTGCTACCAGTTTACTTCCAGTGGCTTTCCAAAATGCTTGTAAAAGGGTGAGGGCTGAGACAGAAGCTGTTGGTGTGTTGTGGGCACAGAGTAGCCCACCAGTGCAGTTCCTGCCCAGTTATCAATTACAAGGGCAGTTGCCTTTGGTGAGTAATTTAAATGTAATGAGAATGAAACAAGCTGAAATCCCCTGATGAAATTCCTTTCTGGTTTTGTGGAGATCCTTTAGAGAAAATACCATTCTTGAATTTGCCTAGAGATGGAGAGCCCAGCACAATGTGTAGAGTATCAGTTATTCACTCCTTCCCCATCCAAAAAGTGACTCTTCATAGCAGAGAGCTTTCATCAAAGGTTTAAGCCAGATAGTACAAATGGATTTGGAAATGGAGAACTGAATGGATAACAGAAATCAGTTGTGATCTCCAGCAGCAGCAAACATTTGTCAGCATTGTAGTACAGGAGGCTTATTAAGGAGGATTTGAGGGAGGATGATGCTATGGTTTCCTGTTTTGTTTTAGCTGCTCCTTCAAAGCAGAAAGGAAAATATGCTTACAGGTACCCAGTAATGGATGCCGGCACTGTGAGCTGATCAAGGATAGAAGGAGATCTCTTGCTGCATAAGGAGTGGTGTTAGAACTGCTGTGGGGTTTGACAGTAAGAGCCTCCAGCTCATGCCCATATGTTAGAATTACATGCAGTGTTTAAAAGGATGTTTAAAATGTTTAAAATGCAATTACATCCATGTTTGATGTGATTGAGAAAGGGCAGCCAGTGTGAGGGTCCAAAGGAATAATGGCATGGTCGAAGATGGCTGGTTAGGGATAAGTACTCACTAAAGCCAAGAGAAGAAGGTGTTGCAGTAACTCTTAGGTAAAATTAAGAATGCTGAACAATGCATGTACACTGCTGCGTCTGGCCTGGACTGAGTCTGCTGTGCTATTTTATCTGCTCTTTGGACAGAGAAATTTAGCAAATCAGATTCTTCCAGATGTTTGCAAATCTAACTGTCGTCACAAAGAGTGCCCTAGAGTTCATGGAATATTTATAAATTTTCCTCACAGATTCATAAATGAACAGTGACAGCACAATTTACATGTGTGTCAGAGAAAAATGAGTATAATTAATGCCAAAATTTTGTGTTGTTAATCGTCTTGGATCCTTCACTGACCTACTATATGTGAAAGAATTTCTGATCATGTTGCATTTTAAGCATTGCTTTTAATTCTAATATATGGGGAAACTCACTGAAGTGCATCCCTCTTATTTAAACAAAACAAAAACAACCAAAAATCCTCTGCTTTGTTATATAACATCCTATCTATGGAGTATATTTATCTAAAGAAATAACAGTCTCAGGAAGTCCAGTTGCTGAGAGGAAGGGAGGATTTTTTTTCTTAGTGCAGAGCTGAGATGTTAATAGTGGAATTCTAGGTTGCAATGTGGTTTCTAAAAAAGAGGAGCAACAACTGTCCATTTATTAGTATTTTTCTTAAAAAAAAAAAAAAGAAAAAAAAAGAAAAGAAAAGAGGAGGCTAAAGTGTTTCACTGCTGTTGTGTACATTAACTTGAATGAAGCTTCAGCTGTTTGAGAGATGGAAGTCTGGGTGATGGAAAAAAAAGGAAGAAAGACTGTAAACTGTAAAAACTGTCTACTGTTAAAAGCCAAATACCACTCTACTCCCTACACCCTCCCCCCAATGAACTAAAACAAACCCAAAACAACCACAACAGATTCTTTGACTTTTACAATAATCTCAGTTTTTGCAGTAGCTGACAATATATTTACTCATTTACTTTTGACTCATTAATTTTGATTTTCTAAGCTATGTAGGGAGACTGATAACTTCTGTGTGCTTGGTAAATAGATCAATATTTTTTTTTAAATCTGTATGTCTAGATAATCTTCCTTGACCAGGCTTGCGGTGCTTTTGCCTCATTCCCATATCCCAGTGTGAAAGGGCAAGGAGCCCTGTACCGTGTATGGAGCAGGGGCTGGATATGCTTCCTGCAGGGAGAGTGTGCTGTCACCGCCTCATGGGCAGCACAACGAGACTCTTCACAAGCCACTGCTCCTTTTCCAGCTGCAGGCTGCCTCTTCAGGGGGCTGTTTGTGCCCAGGCAGGCTGGGCACAAAAAAGCAAAGCTCAGAGCAGGATGTGCTCAGGAGAGCACAGTTCTGTGCTCCTCTCTTGCTGAGATTCCCAGCACCATGTAAGAGTCATGATGGTCGGCAGTAAAGCATTTTCTCTCCATCAGCTTAATCTTTTTCCTTTCTCAGCTAATGGCTTTGTCACTCTTCATGGCACCTCTCTGTGCATGGAAGAGGGAGAAAGGAGTGTCTGTCAGTGTTGTAAAGCAGCTAATTCTTGTCCTAGATGTGCACATATGTTTGGCTGAAAATATCTGCAGCCTCAAGTTCTGTGGCCTCACGTTCTGCAGCTTGGAAGGGAAGCAAAGAGCCTGGGAAGTCGCTGATCATGCAAAAGTTTAGAGAACAAATTCGTGTCGTTGAAGCTGTTGGGACTTCAGTTGTTGAATTCCATTTGACTGAAGATTTTGTCTTAAAAAAAGTAGTACAATAGTAATGAAACAAGAAGCATTTGGGCAACGCTCTCAGGCACATGGTGTGAGTCTTGGGGTTGTCCTGTACAATGCTAGGAGTTGCTTTTAATGATCCTTGTGGGTCCCTTCCAACTCAGAATATTCCATGATTCTATAAGGAATGGGTAGAAGTATGGAAATTGGAGTTGTTTTTATTGCTGTGACAGTTTTAGCAGGAGTGGGAAAATCCAAATTCAGTCACATGTTCCTTTTTGTGAGGCCTCTCTGAGTATTGAGCACTGGCTGGAGTGAGCCCCACAGGAATTTATGGGAGTGCCTTGAAGCAAGACCCAACAGTCTCATTTTGGCTTTTAAAAAGATGTGCCTACCTGAGGTAAACTAGAGACATCACTGTATCAGTTACTTCTCCTTTACATTAAATAGAGGATCTTGTGGTCTGGACAGTTTAATAATTTATTTAGGATTTTCCTTTGGCATGTTTACAGTATGCTTTTATTAGATACAGGAGTTACTATATGTTTCCATCTAAGGGAATAAGTGCAAGTTTACAGAGAAAAAAAAAAAGCTTTGAATGGAAGTTGTTCTGTTTAATGGAATATATAATAAGAGTTATAATAAGAAAGCAGATATACAGCTTTTTTTGCTATGTGATATTTGCTGTAAAACAGTAATGTTTCAGGAAGTTAGCATAGTGAAAAATAACAAGTCTAATTAGATTTTATAAAAGGCTGGGTGAGGGGAAGGAAGCTGTCATTTGCCTAAATATTATTAGCTATTTTCAAATGGCATATATGGAAGAAAAATTAAACAATTGAAAATTGTTTTTCATA
Source organism: Acanthornis magna (assembly GCA_036785705.1). NCBI lineage: Eukaryota > Metazoa > Chordata > Aves > Passeriformes > Acanthizidae > Acanthornis > Acanthornis magna. The sequence goes on along the minus strand of JAWUZG010000028.1, from coordinate 11,016,966 downwards.
TTTCTTAACACAGGTCATTTTTTAGTAATGTCTTTGGTTATAATTGCTCCATTCAGACCAACACTGAATGTTTTGATCCATTACATGCCTGAATTGGGCTTGATTTCTCCATTTCTAATATGTCCCTCTTTGCTTCCCAATTATAGCAATTTTTCACTCTTGAATCATATCCTATATTCTCAAGACCAGAGATGGGTGGCTACAATTATAATTTGATGCTTCAAAGTTTTACTAAATATTCGTAATTTCTCTGCATAATGAGTATTTCATATTATGTTGTCATTTGCACAGTTTACATCTTTTAAACAACTGGTTATGGCCCACCTTGCTGGAGAATACTCACAGGCAAAAACCTGGTTCTCAGTAACCTCTAACAATTTTTGCCACCATGCAGTAAAGCAGAAGCCCAGAGAAAAATATTTTGAGTTTTACCATACCACTATGTAATTAAGTAACATATGAATAAAATATTTAACATCACTTTTCTTTCTGTACGTTTTATTTTTGATCACAGTTTTGCCAAAGATGTGAGGTAGTTTAAAAACAAAATAAAACAAAACACTAAAACCCACATTTGTGTAGCTTTTGATGAGATCCAAGAAAACCAGACCTCCTTCAGCTTTAATGGGGAAGAGCATCAGTCATTGTAAGAATGCTTGGGTGAAGATGTTTTTGCTCTGTGCTGGAGGGTTTGCTGACACCTGAGGGTTAAGTGCTTAAATTCAAGTGTGATAGACGATACAATTTTGCTGATTTTGTGCTCAGTTTGCATGTTGGCTCTGTCTATAAAGGGAGTGACTGCAGGCACTCCAGGAGCAGGGAGAGGAGTCTCCTCCTCATTCCTTGCTGGGCAGAGGGGGCTGAAAGCTGCGGAGGATAGAAGAGGAACTGTAGCAAGGAACAAGGAGCCAGGAGGTACAGAAAAGACAGTCAGGTATCAGTGGTGATGAAAAGTTTCCTGGGCTCCAGAAATGATGCCAGCATTTGTTGCAGTTCAGAAGGCTGTGATTTTGCTGAAATCACACCCTGGAAGCAGGGAGCTGCCTTGCACACACACAGTGAGCAGGGAGAGATTGGTTTACAAAACACTTTAATTTCAGTTCTGTCTAATCTAGTCTCTCTGAGTTAATCATTCCAGCAATTCATTAAAATAAGGAAAAAAAGAAAAGAAGAAAAAAGGCTTTTGAGTTTAGCATAATTTTGTTCTTAGAAAATTGTATTTAAGAATGTCCTTCATGATGTTCTTGCTTAGTAGGGTCCCGTGACAGTTACAGAGTCCTATAGCTGATTTCGTGTCCAACACACTCCTGTGAGGAGGCGAATTGCCTTAGGGATGAGTGGGTTTCAGCTTCACTCCTTTTGTAAAATCAGCCTTTGGACAAGCCCCATTGTTTGGATCTGTGCTTCCCCAGCCATGCTTTCAAACTCAATAGGGAAGATTTCTATTGCAGTAATTTAAATTACAGTGAATTAGACTAAATTACTGTCTTCGTGTAGAAACACGCACATAAAAAGGATTATGAGTGGTGTGGACATGGCAGTACTTGAAACTACTGTCTGAACCCTGAATCATATAGAAACGACGCTACAAAAAAAGGAAGGTGCTTTGAAATGTTTCTTAATTGTTGAAGAGTGAACAAAAGTAATGCAGTTCTGAGCAGGCAATAAAAGCTGTGAAGTGCTTGCTATTACCAAAGGCTGCCCTATTTGCTTAGGAGATTTTGTGTGTTTTCTAGAGCCTCAGCTAAGGTTTGCAGCAGTCAGTAGAAATACTTCTGTAGACATTATGGATCCCAAAGTTAGTCCCTGTTTTTTCTCCCTAGCCAAGGGAATGCTTTTGCCCTCTAAGTGTTATTTTTACCACTGCTCCATGTGTATAATAAAATGAATTGCACTGAGTTTGCTCTATCAAAATTTTCTGTCTTGATAAGCTGCTTCTTGTATTTGCTCAGAAAGTCCTGGCCTTTTACTGACCAGTACCTCTCAATTCTATAGTTAGGTTAGCTCTGATTTTGCAAAATTACCCTTCCATTTATTTGATTATTTAAAAATTAAAGCTGTGCTGTGCTGTTTCCAGGCCGTGAAGCTATAGTTGAAGCTCCTTTAGAATTTCTGCTTTAAATATATTTTGATCCCAATTGCTTTACACAGAGCTATTTGAAATCATGATTTGGTACCACTTCAGCTGTATAATCTTTTGAGAAGATGTGGACAGGTGATACATTGATTCTCCATCAGCAACTTGATGGGGATGTAAAGGTATTATTAAGAATGTGAATTATGGGATGGTGCAATGTAAAGTTAGGGTCAGGTTAAGCTAGGAGGAGAATTGAGATGGGCTCAGTCCTATAAACCTTTTTAACAGCACCATCACCTACTTGCTTTTTTTCCCACAATATTACAAATGTTTTAGAACAGAAGAATCCTCCTTTTGGGGATTAGTGTTTTTTTCCTTGTTTATGTAAAGCCTGCTGGCTTCATTCAATTATGCTGAATGTGAAAGAAGAAATTTAGGCAATAATCTCATAGTTATGGCTTTTCTATTTTTGCCATGATGTGAAGATATCTATGATCTGACTGAGAAATATAAGAGTTTGTGAAGGCCAGCATTGCATAAGATGAAACAGGCAAACTTTTCCTCTGGCTGGCTGTCTTGTCAGTGCATGTGCATGGCAAAGAAAATGAGAAGTTAAAAGCCAAACTGAAAGGAAAGAAATCAGAAGTAACAAACAAACACCCGTGAGGCTGTGACTAACACAGCCCTGGAGGTGCTAGATGATATAAGAGAGCAAAATCATAAATACCACATGGTTTTTGATCACTGAAGCAAAATAACTCAGGGAAGATGCCTGTTTCAGTGATACGTTTTGTTCACGCTAAATTGAAAGCAATCAACTTTATCTAAAAGCATAGAGAAACCATTGCTGTGGTTTCTTTTGGTTATGAGTTGTCTTGTCCAGTTGTTAGGAAAAACAGGAGCTACAGTGCACATCCTTCTTCCTTTTGAGATGAAATTTAAACTGTGCTGCACAGACAGGAGCTGTGCATTGAACTACTTGGCCCATTGGAGAAACCGATTTAGTTCCCTGTGAGTTTTCACAAGAGCCTTCAAGTATGCATGGAAGGTGCTAGGTGCTGTCAGGGAAATGTGCTCTTTGGCAGTAATAATTATGAAAATTTGTCACGCTGTAGACAGAGAATAGGAGTTATCTGGTCACAGCTGACCCTGTGAGATGGACAGCCCATGGAGTTCTTTCTTGGTGACAGAAGGCAAAGGAAGTGACTCCATATCGTGTAGATTCTGTTCTAATGGCTGTATAATGTAGATTCTGTTCTAATAGAGAAGATCTCTTTTGAAAAATTGAAGATGGAAGGAAATTTGAGTGAAAAAGGCCCCAAAGTAGTTGCTTTCACTGACCTGAGAAAAGAAAGGTTGGTAAAGATGGCAGCAGGGTAAAGATAATGGATTTAGGGAAAGTCTGCTTTACCTGGTTTGGGGAACTGGTAGGTACCTGTACTTAGGAAAAACTATGTAAAATATAGGAAAGTGCCAGGGTAGCTGGGAGTTCTTTAAAGACATTAGAAACACAGCAGCAAATTAGCTGGTGCAGAGAAAAAGGAGCACGGTAAGAGACTAGTAAGAATGCAGTAAGGTCTGATTCTTCTAATATTTCAGAATGCCTTCAAATAGGAGAAACCAAAATGCTCAGCTAAGGCATTTAAGGACAAGTTCAGAGGGTCTAATGTGGAGAGTGGTAAAGACAAGGTTGCTAGAGAAATGAGATACAGGAATATTTAGTATTATGTCTTTACAAAGTGAGGAAAAATAGTGTCTCAGGGAAATACAGACCAATCTGCTTAACTTTGATACTTGATATACAACAATTCCAGAACAAATTCATAGAAACCACTGTAGAACATGCAGAAACCAGTAATATGGTAAGTGGTCAGCTTGGCCTGGGCCAGAACAAATTGTATCAAAATGTCATATTTTAACAGGATAACTGGTGTAACAAGGGGAGAGCAACAGATGAAATATGTCTTTTGTAAGGATTTTATATGGTCCCATGTGACATGCTTGTGAGGAAAATGTGGAAATACAGGAATTTCACAAGAACAATAAAGCAAGTAACCTCTTTTTCATAAAACTGGACTTAGTTAACTTTTGGGCTAGGAGAATCTCAAGTGGCTGTCTGCTTTTGGTCTGTTTCTGTTCAATAATAACCTGAGTGATGACAAAGAGTCCACATAAAAAGTTGAAGTGGTTACCTAGTTTAATTACAGGCGCATTGGGGAATAGCATCAGATTCACAGATACGAATACCAGAGGAATTTTTTCAAACCTCAGAAAAGAGATTCATGCAAAGTACTGGTATCCATAGGAAGAAGAAATGGGACATACCTGACCAGGCTGTGGTTTTGCAGAAAGGGATTCTCCGCAAAGTGGAGATTGTTGTGTTCTGTTCAGTTTTTCCCAGCTAAGACAAGACTTCTAAAGGAATTCTGTATGCAGTTTGGAGTGAGACAAACATCAGTGGCAAATTGAAGGCAGTCTAAGTTGAGAAAATGTGGATAATTTCAAAAGGTTCCAACAATTAACCTTGTACAGCCAAAAAAAAAAGAGAAAAAAATTACATGTCATGACAGTAGTCTGACAGAGATGGGAATAAAAAATAATAATAATTTATTATCAGATATTGCTGAAAGGAAGGGCAAAAATCATGTAGTTTTGTTGGAAGCAAACAGGATTCAGGTTGGATAGCAGGAAAAACGCTCTATCAGGCTAGAAAAACACAGAAACAGACTACTTTGAAAGACTGGAATCTTCCTTGATGTGAGATTTTTAGGAGGAAGTTTGACATGCATCTGTCATATCTGAAAGTACCAGGTCTCTGCACAGTGCATATGTGGTGGACTAAGTGATTTCTTGACATCCCTGTTACTCCTCTTCCTTCTGTAGTTTTATGATGACAAACAGCAATAACTGAGATTCTTCTGTTCTTAAAGCAGTCAGTCTTGAAAATAAGGTACAGTCAGTTCAGAGACTGGCAGTGCTGCTTAGGAGAACAGGTCAGATTATTGATCTGTTCTGAGAACAGGGAACAAAACAGAGATTAGTGCCTGTGATCCTTCTGTGTGATAACATTAAAGCAAAGTTGGACATTTTCATAACTGTAATTCATGCATGCCGTCAGTTGTGCATATGTGATATGCTGCCCAGTCATTTATGTCTGTGCAGCCTGTAAAGAGGGGGAAGGAAATAATTGTAATTGTCCCACTGTTTGCCTCCAAGCTACTGAAGTCAGATGAAAGCACCTTGACAACTGCAGGACACAAGCAAACGTTACCTGAGAGCTTTGTACAGATGTATAAGTCAGGAGCAGTTGGATGACTAAAGCCCATTTGTAATGGCCCTAACAAAAGTGCAGCCGACAGTTTTTTTAAAAGGGGAGCTGATACTGAATGTTTCTTGAACGGGCACCAGCATCGAGAAGAGCTGAAGAGGAGAAATGTATAATTGGGTCAGATGAAGAGTGACTAAGACCTAAAAAGAACATCTGCATGACTGTGATGTGATGGCAATTTCAAGTGACATTTCATGTGTTAGGATCATACTTTTTTATAATTTTTTTGCTGAAGATAGCTTAGCATACTAATAGCTCAATTACAGTGGCACATGGTTGTGGCAGATGGGTGGGTGGAGAACTGCATGTCATCCCAGTATGAGTCTTTGCCTTTCTGAGTGCCAGAAAATCATAAGGGAGGAGCCTTTTTCTACCACTGTAGAAGAGTCCTAAGCACCTCTTTTGATACAGCTATGCATGGCCATCAGAGCTACAGCTCTTTAAGGCAGATTTTCATATGAATCAAGCCTTCTATTAAATTATTCTTTCCATTGGTTTAGGTATGCAAGATCTCCTTCGTTCTTTCCCACTCTTTCTGCTGTCTTAATATCCAAACTAGGAACTGAATATTGTAAAATTCATATACTCTTAATTATATATATAAAAGTCCAGCTTGGAGGGGACCTTTGGAAGTTGTTTGGTCCAGCCCCTTGTTCAAAGATTATTAACTGAAACCTTACAGATTTGCCTTTTCAATTTAAGTTTGAATGTTTCCAAGCATAAACGTAAAACAGATTCACTGTGGAATCTCTCCCAGTGCTTAACTCAGTGGGAAAATGTTTAATTTATGTCCAGCAGGAATCTCCTGTTTTGCAGTGGGGGATTGTTGCCGCTCATTCTTTGCTGTGTGACAATAGGAAGATTCTGTCTCTCTCTTCTCCACCCCATTTTAGGTAGCCTTAAGGGTTCAGTTTACCCTCCTTTCAGTTGCTTGGTTTTGTAGATAATATTTGTATTCTATCAATGCAGGCACTGAAAAAACTGCCGGTAAGGAAAAGACATCTAAATCACAAGGGAACAATAGAAGAAGTGACTAATATTAATTTGATGAAAATTACTCATGTACAAAGGTCTGACATTTCTAAATTACTTCCTTGTGGGACGATCACGAATATCTTCCCTTTCTGTATCTCATAGGCTGGACATTCCAAGAGTCTGTCCCTTTAAGCTGAGTATATTCAAGGCAAAAATGGGGGCTTCCATCTGATACAAACCACAAGAAATTATTTTGTGTATGCAAGAGAGAATGTGTGTGAATGTGTGGGGGTTTTTAGTATGGGAAAGAGAAATAGAGTTACAGACTGATTAGCTATTTGGTCATGTGAGTTCACAATGTTTGCAACAAAATAATACCTACCAGCGCCTCCCTTCTCTAGATGCTTCACTGAAAACTAGAAAGAACTTTTTAAAAAATTATCTCTGTTGCCTTCATAATTTCTTGTCATCCAAGCATTTCAGTTGGCTAACTCAAACTGAGCAACTTTGGTGAGAAGCTGTACAGTATTTTTACTGTGGACAGCATGCTACTAAGAAGCAGCAGATATCATAATTGTAAGTTGCAGTGTTTAACAACACCCCAGGAAACTTTCTGTCTATCAGTACTGCTGAATAATGTTTATCCCATAATCTCTCATTAAAGGATTGTATGAATTAAGGTTATGTGATTTTTTTTTTAATGATTTAGCATTTTTTACTCCTATAAGTTTCTATAGGCTAGAACCTGATCTACACCTCCAAGGATAATTTATTTCCTGCCTACTCAAATTCCCAAGCAAGTGCCATAAGTCTCAAGCCCAGCACCGTATTGGACAGGAGTATCGTAACTTTCTGTAGTTTCTTGTTTTGAGAGGGAAGAGAAGAACCTGACTCATTAGGAGAGGGACTTTTTGGTGTGTTTATGATACCTTTGCCTTGAGTACACATGCAACTTGATAGATACCCTCAGTCAGGAGAAAGAATCACCATTTCAGCTTTAGTTATGTGCATGATTATAGGGACATGTGGCAGCTTCACCTGCAAAAAATACACACTAGAGATCGGAAATTAGAGCAGATACAACATTTTACCCATGATGGTAAAAATAGAACAGGGCTAATACTAACCTGTGTCATCCTTGTCGTCATCGTTCCCCCCTCCCACCCACACAGCGCAGAGCACACAAATACAGTGTCTGCCATAATCTCCTTTTCTAATTGCAGCTGTATTCCAATAATCCCTTTTCCTCCTTATAGCTGCTTGCATTCTAATACCTAGCCTTTTTCGCCCTCTTCCTCCTGTGCTGGGCATCTCAGAAAAATGTTATTTGTCTGTTGTAAATGAAAGTACAGCTCTTTGACACAGAAGTAGCAAAAGAAAAGTTGCCCTGTGTGTGTGCAAGAACCTGTGTCTGTAACATCCTCAGCTGACCTCTGTCTAAGCAGCCACCCTGCCTTGGGAGTTGGCGGAGTATTTCCATGGTGGTGTGGCTGCCTTCTGGGTTCTGTGTTTCAAGACCTGTTTAGCTGACCTTTTACATACAGTTTTTGTTCAGTCTAAAATAATCACAGTTAATAATCACAGTTAAGAATCACATTACCTGATATTTTAAGTAAGTGTTATCTTATAATGCATATATTTATCTTGTAATAGGGTTTTATATCTTATGAGAATAGTAGAAAAATTAGTTAGAGTAACATATTAAAGAAAGTAAAAATTAACATTACTGACCCAGACAAATAAATTCTGTATTGGCTTTACTGACTAAACATTGAAGAAGGTGATTTCTGAGATGTAGTTTCTCCCTTTTTCTTCCTACAAAAAGAATATATTCCTTTCTGCATTGGTTTTCTTTACAGTGAACAGGTATACAGCTCTGTAAAGAAAAAAGAAGTTCCATCTGTAAGCAGCAAAATTTGAGATAATGAAGAAAAATAGTTTGAAGAATATCATATGTGTAATGTATTTCACAGTTGGTTTGTTACTTGTCAGACAGTTTCAGTGCCCTGAATTCAAGTTGTCTTCGTTTGATAGACAGGTGTCTGTTTAGGAAGGTGGGAACCTTCCTTAGAACAGAGAATGTGAATCCCCTTCCCTCCGAATTATTATAACTTTAGAATCAAGGGCTCTCAGGCAAAGGTATGGGAAAAGGAATAAGAGTTTTTTTTACTAGTATCTATACTGAGGTAAACAATCAGTAACAAAAAACAGTAAACAAGGTAAAGAAAAACAGTAAACAAAACAAAAAAAACTCGGTGGCAAATGTCCCTGGACTGTCAGGCACGTTCTCGGTTGGTGCAGTCACGGTCACGGCCAGCAGGGGCGCTGTTGGGCTCCTAGACCAGCCGGACAGGTGCGATGACTCCCGGGAAGCTGCAGATGGCGCTGTGCCGCGAGGTTGGATCTGTGTCGCGCGTAATGGCCGACGGGCTGGAGCAGGGTGGAGCGCAGATGGACGGGGGGGCGCAGCAGAGAGCCCGGAGCCGGGAGATGGAGCGGCCGGGTCAGCCCACCCGGGCCAGCCAGCAGAGGAGGCGGCAGGAAACTCCGCAGTTGGGGCAGGCAGGGTGCGGGGCAGCAGGCAGGGCGCGGGGTGGTGGCAGGCGGGGGTCCCGTTCCGCTGCAGTGCAGCTGGGAGATGCACCCTCCCGGAGGGGAAGAGATGATTGGAGTCCCGTGCCCCGAGAACTCACCCACCAGGTAGAGAAAAACTAGTGCAAAGCCGGGCTTTTCTTTTCCTGCAGTCGCAGCCAAAAAAACGGAGAGCCGTTCCTTCCACTGCTGTCTCCTCCGAGACTTGTGAGCGAGTCCGTGTGTCGTTATCAAGTCTTGCTATCTCTTGTTCCCGTGCCCGCCCAGCCAAAAAGTCTTTGTCTCTTTTGTGAGAGTAAAATGTCCTCTAAGTACCGATCGTTACTTGCCTAGCAACAGAATGGGAAAAATTCCACTTCCCCCCCCCAACCTCCAACATTATCCACCCCGAATTTTTTCCATTCCAACATATTACATTGAACTTAAGCCTTTAAACTATATACATACAAGCATTACTCTGAATATACACATACAGATATGCATACAGGCACCGTGTTATGGGCAGTTCAACCCCAACTGAGGTCTCCCTGAGGTATGCATCGTGTCTCTCCATCCTCTTGCATCACCCACCAGGTACACCCTGGTCCTTGAGCAAAGACAACCCCACGGGTGGGTCTATCTTTGCTCAAGGCAGAATTAATCCAAACAGTTTTCCCCAGCATGCCTCTCATTTGCACTACTGGAACCTTATCCCCGTCTGCTGTTTGCAAGGGTTCAGATTGGGCAGGGCCAGCCCTGTTGGTGGAGCCTCGGGTGTTAACTAGCCAGGTGGCCTTGGCTAAATGCTGTTCCCAATTTTTGAAAGTCCCCCCACCTAAAGCCTTCAAGGTGGTTTTTAGCAGGCCGTTGCATCGCTCTACTTTACCAGCAGCAGGTGCATGATAAGGAATGTGGTACACCCACTCAATGCCATGTTCCTTAGCCCAGGTGTTTATGAGGCTATTTTTGAAATGAGTCCCGTTGTCCGACTCAATTCTCTCAGGGGTACCATGCCTCCAAAGGACTTGCCTTTCAAGGCCCAGGATGGTGTTGCGGGCAGTGGCATGAGGTACAGAGTAGGTCTCCAGCCACCCAGTGGTGGCCTCTACCATTGTGAGCACGTAGCGCTTGCCGTGGCGGGTTTGAGGCAGTGTGATGTAATCGATCTGCCAGGCCTCCCCATACTTGTATTTGGTCCACCTTCCCCCATACCACAGGGGTTTCACCCGCTTGGCTTGCTTGATGGCAGCGCATGTCTCACAGTTATGGATCACCTGGGAGATACAGTCCATGGTTAGATCCACCCCTCGGTCTCGTGCCCACTTATAGGTGGCATCTCTGCCCTGATGGCCTGAGGCATCATGGGCCCATCGGGCTAGGAACAACTCTCCTTTGTGCTGCCAATCTAAATCTACCTGTGACACCTGTATTTTTGCAGCCTGATCTACCTGTTCATTGTTTCGGTGTTCCTCATTAGCTCGGCTCTTGGGGACATGGGCATCCACATGACGGACTTTCACAGGTAGCTTCTCTACCCGACTGGCAATGTCTCGCCATTCGTCAGCAGCCCAGATTGGTCTTCCTCTACGTTTCCAGTTGGCCTTTTTCCACCTTTCCAACCAACCCCACAGAGCATTGGCTACCATCCATGAATCAGTGTACAGGTACAGCTTTGGCCACTTCTCTCTTTCAGCAATGTCCAGGGCCAGCTGAACGGCTTTGAGTTCGGCAAGTTGGCTTGATCCACCTTCTCCTTCTGTAGCCTCTGCGACCTGCCGTGTGGGGCTCCATACAGCTGCTTTCCATTTTCGGTTTGCCCCCACAATGCGACAGGAACCATCAGTGAAGAGAGCGTAGCATGTTTCATCTTGCGGCAGTTGGTTGTACGGTGGAGCTTCCTCTGCGCGAGTCACCTGTTCCTGCTCCTCTTCATCGGTGAGACCAAAGTTTTCACCTTCGGGCCAATTTGTAATTATTTCCAAGATCCCAGGGCGATTCGGGCTTCCAATACGGGCGCGCTGCGTGATGAGGGCAATCCATTTACTCCACGTGGCATCGGTGGCGTGGTGGGTAGAGGGAACCTTTCCCTTGAACATCCACCCCAGCACCGGTAGTCGGGGTGCAAGAAGAAGTTGTGCTTCCGTGCCAATAACTTCTGAGGCGGCTTGGACGCCTTCATAGGCTGCCAGAATTTCCTTCTCTGTGGGAGTGTAGTTTGCTTCGGACCCTCTGTAGCTTCGGCTCCAGAATCCCAGTGGACGACCTCGAGTCTCACCAGGCACCTTCTGCCAAAGGCTCCAGGACAGACTGTTGCCCCCGGCTGCAGAGTAGAGCACATTCTTCACTTCTGGTCCTGTCCTGACTGGGCCAAGGGCTACCGCATGAGCGATCTCTTGCTTGATCTGGGCGAAGGCTTGTTGTTGTTCAGGGCCCCAGCGGAAATCATTCTTCTTGCGTGTCACCAGGTAGAGAGGGCTCACAATCTGGCTGTACTCAGGGATGTGCATCCTCCAGAAGCCTATGGCACCTAGGAAAGCTTGTGTCTCCTTCTTGTTGGTTGGTGGGGACATCGCTGTGATTTTATTGATGACTTCGGTGGGAATCTGACGCCGTCCATCTTGCCACTTCACTCCCAGGAACTGGATCTCTTTGGCAGGCCCCTTGACTTTGCTCCTTTTGATGGCGAGACCGGCTTCCAGAAGAATCTGGATGATTTTCTCTCCTTTCTCAAACACTTCTTCTGCTGTGTCCCCCCACACAATGATGTCATCGATGTACTGCAGATGTTCTGGAGCCTCACCCTTTTCCAGTGCAGCCTGGATCAGTCCGTGGCAGATGGTGGGACTGTGTTTCCACCCCTGGGGCAGTCGGTTCCAGGTGTACTGCACGCCCCTCCAGGTGAAAGCAAACTGAGGCCTGCACTCTGCTGCCAGAGGAATGGAGAAAAATGCATTTGCAATGTCAATAGTGGCGTACCACTTTGCTGCTTTGGACTCCAGTTCATACTGGAGCTCCAGCATGTCTGGCACAGCAGCGCTCAGCGGTGGAGTCACCTCGTTCAAGGCACGATAGTCCACAGTCAATCTCCAGTCTCCATCAGATCGGCGCACAGGCCAGATGGGGCTGTTGAAGGGTGAGTGGGCCTTGCTGACCACCCCTTGGCTCTCCAGCTCACGGATCAGCTTGTGGATGGGAATCACAGCATCTCGATTCGTTCGGTACTGCCGGCGGTGCACTGTCGAGGTGGCAATTGGTACATGTTGTTCCTCCTCCTTCAAGAGTCCAACTGCAGAAGGGTTCTCTGACAGTCCAGGCAAGGTGTTCAATTGCCTAACGCCCTCTGCCTCAACAGCAGCTATTCCAAAAGCCCACCTGAGTCCTTTCGGGTCTTTGAAATAGCCATTCCGGAGGAAGTCTATGCCCAGAATACACGGGGCCTTTGGACCAGTCACAATGGGATGTTTCTGCCACTCCTTCCCAGTCAGGCTCACCTCGGCTTCCACCAGCGTCAACTCTTGTGATCCCCCTGTCACCCCAGCAATAGAAATGGGTTCAGCCCCAACATGTCCCGATGGCATTAAGGTACACTGCGCACCTGTATCAACTAATGCTTCATATTTTTGTGGCTCTGATGTACCAGGCCATCGAATCCACACAGTCCAAAAGACATGGTTTTCCCATGCCTCTACCTGGCTAGAGGCAGGGCCCCTCTAGCCCTGGTTATCATTCCCTTCCTGAGCATGCATTCCACCGTCAAGGGAATCTGACACAACATTTTCCCTTCTGTTGTACTCAGCAGGTTGGCTATAGGAAGCTGAGGCTACCTTGGCTCTGGCAGAACCCCCTCGGCTAGCGTTGCCCTCCTTAAGCTGACGCACCCTTTCTGCCAGGACAGAGGTGGGCTTCCCATCCCACCTTTTCATGTCTTCCCCATGGTCATGCAGAAAGAACCACAACTCAGCTCGTGGGGTGTACCCTCTTTCTCTAGCTGGGGGACGTCGGGCTCCAGTGTTGGGGCCTGTGACTCTCACTGGTGCCACACTGTTTTTCCTCACCTCCTCCCTGATCTCGTCCCTGATCTCCTTCCTCATCTCCTTCATCTCCTCCTTCAACTCCTTAACCACAGCAGAGATCTGAGCCTGCATTGGGCCATTGATCACACTTGCATAATGCCTGAGCTTGTCAGCTACAGAGCCCACTGTCTCACGGTTGTCATCGGCATTAAACATTGCAATGTAGGTGGCATATTGGGTTGGCCCTAGACTTGCCAGGTTCCACAACATTTGCCCTGTGCATCTGACCTTGTCAGGATCATTTTCGTGCTGTCCATCCCTCCCAAAAAGCACCTCCTGTACTGCCACTTCTCTCAGCCGTTGGATCGCTTCCTCAACGGTCTTCCAGGGCAATCTACGGTAGTTCTCCTGCATTCTGTCTTTGTGAACAAACCTCTCTCTTACACTCATTAAAAGCCTCTCCCAGAGAGAAATGGGTCCCGCCTCCCTCACGAACACCTTTTCAACACCCGCATCCAGGGCCACGGAACCCAAATTCCTGGCCTCATTACCATCCAGCTGCACGCCTGGGCCCATGCGGTCCCAAACCCGAAGTAACCAGGTTGAGAAAGCCTCGCCCTTCCGCCGCACAATGTCATCGTGCAGATTACGGATAGTGTCGTATGGCAGGGACTCGGTGATGATTATAGGCCCAGGCTCCCCTGCGGGTTGTGAAGGCCCTGGTTCCCCATCATCATCAACTGGGCGTACCGATTTGGTCTTATACTTCCTCCGCTGTACAGGGGCAACTGCTGCTGACTGTGACTGCCCTTGAGGTTCAGCTGGAACCTGGACGGTTGTAATGTCCGTGGGTTCCGCTGCTGCACCATCTAACTCTTCCCCTGTGGGGCAAGGAGAGGGCTTCCCACCAGCTGAGGAAGTATATTCCTTCAACACCTGACGTATCTTTTCCCCTCTCACTTGGAATGCAAAGTTGAACAGGCCTATCAGCAACCCCAAGCACTGTAGGACGTCATTGGTATTTAGAGAGTATATGAACCCTCTGAGCCCTGGTAGGGTAGGCCCAAAGAGATGGGTGAAGGGTTGAGAAAAATCTTCCCCTAGTGTCGTCTCGTCACAAAAGGTACCATTACCAAACAGACTCCAAAAACATGTACTCACGGTGTTAAAGCCCTGTAACCAAGTGACCGCCGTCCAAAGGAAATGGAAAATCCATAGATTCCTCACCTTATTGACCCATTGTGAGAACTGGATAACAGCCACTATAGCCTTAGTTATAGGACCCATGTTTAGATAGGGAGCTGCAAATGGGAAAACCGTGGCCACGAGAATGTGCCAGCCAGACCAAGGTATGCTAGACCACATGGTGTCACTTAGTGAGGTTTCTATGTTCAGCACACTAAAAATGGGTCTCCCAGAAACTGTTATTCCTTTTGCACCCTTTTTTTTTTTTTTTTTTTTTTTCCCTCAATGCCCTCGAGCCCCACGTTGGGCGCCAAAATCTGTCTTCGTTTGATAGACAGGTGTCTGTTTAGGAAGGTGGGAACCTTCCTTAGAACAGAGAATGTGAATCCCCTTCCCTCCGAATTATTATAACTTTAGAATCAAGGGCTCTCAGGCAAAGGTATGGGAAAAGGAATAAGAGTTTTTTTTACTAGTATCTATACTGAGGTAAACAATCAGTAACAAAAAACAGTAAACAAGGTAAAGAAAAACAGTAAACAAAACAAAAAAAACTCGGTGGCAAATGTCCCTGGACTGTCAGGCACGTTCTCGGTTGGTGCAGTCACGGTCACGGCCAGCAGGGGCGCTGTTGGGCTCCTAGACCAGCCGGACAGGTGCGATGACTCCCGGGAAGCTGCAGATGGCGCTGTGCCGCGAGGTTGGATCTGTGTCGCGCGTAATGGCCGACGGGCTGGAGCAGGGTGGAGCGCAGATGGACGGGGGGGCGCAGCAGAGAGCCCGGAGCCGGGAGATGGAGCGGCCGGGTCAGCCCACCCGGGCCAGCCAGCAGAGGAGGCGGCAGGAAACTCCGCAGTTGGGGCAGGCAGGGTGCGGGGCAGCAGGCAGGGCGCGGGGTGGTGGCAGGCGGGGGTCCCGTTCCGCTGCAGTGCAGCTGGGAGATGCACCCTCCCGGAGGGGAAGAGATGATTGGAGTCCCGTGCCCCGAGAACTCACCCACCAGGTAGAGAAAAACTAGTGCAAAGCCGGGCTTTTCTTTTCCTGCAGTCGCAGCCAAAAAAACGGAGAGCCGTTCCTTCCACTGCTGTCTCCTCCGAGACTTGTGAGCGAGTCCGTGTGTCGTTATCAAGTCTTGCTATCTCTTGTTCCCGTGCCCGCCCAGCCAAAAAGTCTTTGTCTCTTTTGTGAGAGTAAAATGTCCTCTAAGTACCGATCGTTACTTGCCTAGCAACAGAATGGGAAAAATTCCACTTCCCCCCCCCCAACCTCCAACACAAGTGCACTGAATTAATCAGAATTGTCATAATCCATTTGGTTTCATTAAATACGTCAGTGATGTGCTGAAGTTAAATGATAGAAACGCTGAAAAGATAATGTCATTGTAAAAAAATATCTAACTTGAAAAAGTCAGTGTGGAAGGCAGACCAGCATGGCTAACGACAGTAAATTAAATCCTGCTTGGGAATCTGATCCTTATCCAGCAAAGCACTTAATCCCATCATTTAAGCATATGAGTTCTTCCCTCTCTAAGCATGCATATTGTCCCACTTAGGTAAGGGTGAGGTTAAGTGAGTTCCAAGATTGTTGCCATAGAGCTCAGCCTCTGTCAGACCACAGCCCTTGCTGACCTGATGGGGGACACATCTTGCAACAAGAATTACGTACTGAATGATATTTCTGTAGGCATTCATGTGGTGCAAGTTCAGTGCAGCCTAGGGGTTTCAAAGGTAATCAGAGAATTATTATTATGTTTGGGTACAAGGGGATAAAAAGTGCTTTATACTGTAAGGTGCAAGTCTTTTTTTAATTGCAGAGCAGAAAAAAAATGTAGGGGTATAGAAGAACAGATTAAAAATATACACATACAAAAGAATCTGATGTCTGGAATTCTGCAGTTGAAAGGTTTTACTGGTAAATGATGCCCTTGATTTGAATATACTTAAAAAGTAGTGAAAAGGAATTACTGTTTTGTGCTACATTGTTAAAATGTCTTACATGGGTTTTTAGTTTCATGTGAAAAGCTACTGGATGATACTGTATAAGAATTCAAATTTATTTTACTGTTTTATTAGAAGCAGCTACTCCTTCAGAGAGGCAATGGGTGTTCAATCAATGAGAATTGTCAGGTGCATTACAGATAGTTTAAAGGCTTTAGTGCCAATTTCATCTTTGCAGATGTGCAACTCCTACAGTAGTAGGTACTCACTAAAGCCACATTGTTGCTTCTTCCTGCAGAAAAATTGTAAGTGATAAAAATGAACATGTGAAGTTCTTCAGTCTAAACCAATCTGGTGGTAATGTGTGCTCACTATCCTTTCTAGAGAGCAAGGATCTCTTCTTCCCACGTATACAGGACAGGTCAGGGGTTTGCAGGAGTCTGGCTGGACTCTCTGGAGAGAGAGAGGATTGTCCAGAGCAGACTGTGGCTCTGCCTCTGCACCAAGGAGCTGACAGGGTTGATGCCACAAGGGCTATAATTAGTCTTACACCCATGGCACACCTTGTTTCAGTGGGAGACCTTTCTTTTCACAGTGCTTTCATCATCTTCCACGATGCCCATGCCTTGCGTATCACCTCTTCCTATGCTAGGCATTAAGTGCTGCTTGGCAAAAAGGGCAGATCTGCCCTTGGAAGATTTCTAGTTGAGGAAATTTCTCTGCTGCCTGTCTTTTGTTGCCTTAAATCCATTTTATACTGTACAAAGCTTTTGTACCTGAGAATGGGTGTTGTAATAATCTGCATTGGTGGTGAGTTGCACATGATGAATATAAGAAGCAATTAGTATGCCCCACAAAATGTGCTTTCACAGCTAATTTACTGCACTGTAATCTACTACTGTTTCAGAGGAAAGCAGTCATGGATATAGGAAAACGTAGGGATAGACTACTGTACTTGTGTTTGGGCAAGAAGAATTAAATGCAGAAAGTGGTGAAAAATATCGGCAGAATTGCTGTGTGTTGTGTGTATAAATGGTAGACTTAAGGAGAAATTTGCCAGTTTAGTAGAATCTCATTTGGCTACAGATAAAAAATAATGCTGAAAATGAAAACCAGCAACTGCTGCTACTCTAACACTCCTTAATTCCTTTTTATATTCCCCTTATGTTTTGTAGCTGTGCAATGGTGGATCTGTGACTGATCTTGTGAAAGGATTTCTGAAGAGAGGCGAAAGGATGAATGAACTTATAATTGCTTACATTTTACGTGAGGCTCTGATGGTAAGATAAGCTTTCAATGAAAGGACAGTCAATATTCAGCTCATACTTTTATATTTAAATTAATGAAGATCATGTCCCCACTAACACAGCTCACTGTCTTGTATTATAGTAGTGTCTAATGAAATCAAGGTGATGTGTAATTAGGATGGTTCTTTTTAAGCAAGCAAGGTAAATAGCAGTTAATCTGTTTGTTTCACTATTAAGAGATTGAAAATTGATTTCTGACCATTGATCAATTTTCTTAGTTAATACAGTTCAGCATCAAAATTGCTTTTCTTTTGAGAAATAGCAGAAATATAATCAAAATACTGTTCAGCTTCCTATGTCTGGATCCCAAATACTTTTATAGTAAAATGATCCACATATCTAGCAAATTCAAACCCTGCTACAAGAATTTGGTTTTGCTCATCAGGATTAAGTGTATTTATTTATCATTTTATTATAACTGGAATTTTTCTTTCTCCAGTGGAATTTAGGTATTTGTAGTTTTATTTGAGTTTATTCTCTAAAGGTATTATATGTAGTGCTGTTTTTCTGCTTTCATCTTCTGCCTTCATTCTGCTTTTCATCCTTTGACATAAAGGAGGGCAATTAAAAAATACCTTTTCCTTATCGTGTGGCAAGTGATTTTGCAGTATGAATGACATCCCTTGGTTTTGGATTAAAAAAACTTTTAAATATTTTTCATACATTTCCACTGCCTTGTTGTTTCTGCAAATGTAATACAGAGGACAGACCTGTTGTTAAAAGTTCATGTTTACATCTCACCTTCCAGGGGCTCCAGCATTTGCATGAAAACAAAACTATCCACCGTGATATTAAGGGAAATAATATCCTTTTGACCACAGAAGGAGGAGTCAAACTTGTGGATTTT
The DNA here is from genome assembly GCA_036785705.1 of Acanthornis magna. Classification (NCBI taxonomy): domain Eukaryota; kingdom Metazoa; phylum Chordata; class Aves; order Passeriformes; family Acanthizidae; genus Acanthornis; species Acanthornis magna. Next base: position 10,998,729 of record JAWUZG010000028.1, on the reverse strand, counting down.
GGTATGTTATGTTTACTTATATGTACAGTGTTTTACATCTGAAGTACAGAAAATAAAATAAATAAACCTATTTTAGAAAATATTAACTAGTTAATTTTTGTTAAGTTTTTGGGTTCTTCATTAAAAATCACTTAGATAACCAAAGTTATTTTTTTTTACTTGGTGGAAATTTTAGCAATTTTGGTAATGTTGTTCCAATAGTTGGTGTTTAGTTCCTCCGGGAACTGTGCACTTGTTCAGTCAAATTAGGAGCTGATAGGAAAAAGCTTCATGATTTATATTAGAATATTTAAAACTTACTAGATATTGTGATGAGTGAGAAAGCCCCACCTCGGACACATATACTTCATTAATTTGGTTCAAAACAAAGCAAGAGATACTTGATGGCAGTAGAGGGGGAAATATTACGTAGGTAATCCCCACTTTCTAAAGTCTGGGAAAATGAACAGATTTTGGCAAATCTAAAAAGAATTGGTATTAAAAGGGTCAGTTTAAGTCTGTTAGTCCTGAAGGGATTCTTGAATGCTCTCATCTGGTGTCACCACCAAAAGGGAAGCAGAGATTCAGACACAGGTAAGTGGATGCTACCTGTTATTTATCAGCCATACCACAGTGATTTGCCTTAAAAGCTATTGACTGTTGTTTTATATGAGGAGTAGAAATATTTGCAGTGCTTATTTTTATGACCTATTATCTTCAGGTAGAACACTGTCTTCTTATGTTTAAATTGCATTTATTGGTCACTGTTTCACGACACAGTAGAAAACTGTAAATATATTTAATTCAGCAGATGGAAAATCTTTATTTTTCCTTTACCCTCCTATTTTGTTGATGATATTGATTCAATTGATGCATAACAATTGCTTAAACTAATAATTGGATTTTAACTCCCTTTTGTATAGTATCTTCCTGCCAGTAGATTGTATTTATGGAACTCTCATGACTTCACACACAAAATCCCCACAACTGTTAGGGTTAATAATTCTTCTGAAATGTCATGTATTTCTTTTATAAAGAATACAAAATAAAGATAAAATCTCCTTAGATAAAATCTTCTGCTGAGAAATCTTAATACTTCCTAAATCATCTGCCATACACTTACTAGAATTTTATGATAGTCTGGAAGTTTAATGTGAGGCAAAAAGCAGTATTTTTGCCCACAGGCTTTTAATGTGTTGTGGATACTAATTTTTTAAGGTGCTGAAGGCAATTAGAGGATCAATGCTTCTGAAAATTAATTCACTTATGCAGATGTCAAAATATACAAACTGTAGGGAGGAGGACCTGAATTCTTTATTCCCCAGTTAGTGCAATCTACTGATAAGGCTGTAATTGAAAAATAATCTTAAATTCTTGTGGGAAAATTGTGATGCCGAAATACAGATTAGAACGGGCGCAAGAAACAAATATACAGACACGCACATTTATGTGGGCTCAAAAGGGGCCTGTGCTACCTGCAGTTCTTCCACTCAAAGGAATATACAAATGGCACTCTAACTTAGGAGTAGATTCAAATTTTCCCTGGCTTACCTCCCCAAGAAGAAAAAAAAACTGAAGCCAATAATGAGTAGTTTCAAATTGAATAAATTTGTAGTCTTCATAAAATCATCATGGAAGACATACCATTCACCTTTCAGGCTGCTGCTTAAGTTATTCAGCTGGGATTTGTGAGATTTGTGTCTTCTACTTAAGAGGATTTAAGCCCACATTAATCAGATTCCAAGATCATTTTTTTAGCCAGGAATGTGAGTTGATCAAAATCTCTCCTGTTGGCGTTGCTGCAGAGTGTTGTACATAAACATTTATTGGATCAGGGACTTAAACTCATAGCCATATTTTATTATACAAGACTCTAAAAATGAAAGGCTACAGAGTAAGATAGACACAGAAGCACAATGTCCTTTTCACCTAGTAAATACTCAGAAGAAGCAAAAATTTTGGTTTAGAATGAACCAATTATTACACGGGGCCAAACAAACACAAAAAATCCCAACCCAAATAATCACATCATCACCCTTTCTAGCAAGCACACAGCTTTTCTGTGTGGAGAGGGGGACAGAGACAGAGAGCCAAGGACTCCTTCAACCACCAGACACACATGACCAAGGAAGTGAGCCCTTCCCAAGATATTTTTGTCTGCCTCATTCTCTGCATGTTGGATGCTGATGAGATGCTCCCGAAGAAGTCCTTGCTGTCCTCCCCTGATCCTTTTTACAGTGGTTTTCTTCTGAACATAAACCCTGTGTGTGAAAGATGGGCTTGTGAAGTGCCTTATGGAACATGAATCTAGAAAAAAACCTACTCTCAGTCTGTGTATGTTTAGCAATTGTTTAACTTACTTGTGGTTTTTTGTCCTTTTTTTTAAAGTACATTTAGGAACTTTTTAAGAAACACAAGTGAAAAAACAGTTAACTTTCAATGAATTAAATCACTCGAAAATGGCTTTTTTTCCTTCATTGCTTTTGTACTCTTTGAAATTGGTGTATAGTGCTCTGCCATTGTGAGTCCTTCCTTGCACAGTGATATCAACTTTTCAGAAGCTTCATTTTGGGATGCAATTTATACACACTGCTTTATGGTCACTGTATCATAGGTATTTATGTATCCTGGGACCATAGTTTCTGGACACTGCACAGTCTATAATGGATAACCTTCACAACACCCTTATGGAGAAGTAAATTACTTTAATTCCCAGTTAACAGCTGGGGGTCTGAGAACTTTGAGAGACTGAGTTGGTTGAGATGACACAGAAAATGTGAGAAGAAGTTCTTCCAAAATCCAGGCTAACTGTCTGAACTGTTTGCCTTTCTAGAGGTACAGACAGTTAAAGAGATTGACTTTGAAAGAATACCACAGCCCCACAGCAATGCCTCACTCAGATTGCTTTGAAGAGTGAAATTTTTCCTTTCCCTTAAAATTCTGCTGTAATATTGTTTAATCACCCCAGTAATATTCTCATATCTAAGAAACACCCAATGCCAGTATAGATTAATCATAAAATGAAGTCCAATACCTAAAGGAAGCTTAAAGGAAAGTTGGAGAGAGACTATTTAAAAGAACATATAGCGACAAGGGTGAATGGCTTCAAATTGAAAAAGAGTAAGTTTAGATTAGATATTAGAAAAAAAATCTTTACAGTGAGAGTGGTGAGACACTGGAGCATTTTCCCCAGAGAAGCTGTGGATGCCCCATCCCTGGAAGTGTTCAAGGCCAGGTTGGATGTGACTCTGAGAAACCTGGTCTCGTGAACAAAGTCCCTGCCCGCGGCAGATGGGTCAGAACCAGAAGATCTTTAAGGTCCCTTCCAACCCAGGCCATTCTATGATTCTTTTATATCCCACAACAATGCTTCTGGAACTCAATTACTTCTCAAGGGGCTGCCAGATTAAGTTTTAGTTTATACTGTCCCAGTCACAAAAATTTTGAAATACTGTTTTCAGGGATGCCTCCTCTCACATTCTTCCAGTAAAATAATTTAGATCAGCAGAGATAAACAAATTAATTTTTATTTTCTACAGTTAATGAGTAGCAGCCAAGGGGATCTACTGGGAGCATGTCCACTGATCACAGATTCAGTCTCTAAAATCATTAAACTTACAAATACATTAATAGTCTATGTTTTCTTTGTAAGAGAAGGCTGACTGAAGGCAGTTTCACTACCTGAACATTTATTTGTGGGAATTAGCTGTTAAGCTATTTTGATAGAAAACCTTTGGGGTAGGATGTTATGCCTGAGAATTGCAGAAATTAGGCTCCAAGAAAGGAATATCCTCTACCACATCATATAGTTGCATGATATTCAAGTGTGGCTACTATGTTTTCAGTATAAGATAGAGATTTGATAGAAAAATAGACATTTACATTAAATTCCCTGCAACACTTTAAAGAGTGACTGCTATGTAATCTCTTGTATAAAAAGAACTGGAGGCAAGCAAGGTGTGAATTAAATTCCATTTTGATAAATATTCTAAATTATACGCTCAGTTTCCTATTAGTGTTCTGGGGAGAAAGTTTTTACATCTGTTCCTCAGAACTCTGGTTGTACGCAGTGGATTGATGTTAAAAAGACAGATTTCAAATGAAATTTTAGCCTCAAAAGGTGCAGAAAATTAATTTAATGAAATTTAAAGAAATTAATTTAATGCCAGTTACCTTTTGAAATGCATGTGGCAAATTTATCTGCAACCTTTGCTGCCTAAATATCTGCCAGTGTCTGATCTTTTTTAATCAGTTAAAAAGCTGGCCTGAAATCACTTGAACACATAGCACACCTCATCTGAAATAAAAATTCATATATTCGTCTGCATCTTTTAATGTGTATCCAATTTCTTGGTATGCTGAGGTTATAACATCTGTGTCTGCTGAGAAATACTTGCTTCATTGAATAGTCCCTCTCAATTCAGTTTCTTTTCTTGGAATCAGGATGCTGCACAGGACCTTTCATATACTAATGTCAATCTAAGGCACAGTTCTATAATGCATTGTTCAAAATGGGAGAAAACAAGCTTAGCTATATTGTTATTGTTATTGTTATTATTTTAACTTTGGTCTGAAAAAGTCTGGGTGACATTTCATTTTGAAAGATTTGAAATTATTTCTGAAATCTGCTACTGTTTCAGTGCGTCTGGGAGCTTAAAAGCCAGAGGTTTTCATGCTTATATGTTTTTGAATGAAGAGGATCCTAGAGGACACAACTCCCTATCAGCAAACTAGACAAGTTGCTGATGTCTCTGGAGTTGTGGAGGAAAGAATCATTTCTCCACTAAAAGTTTTAGAACACCTGTGGTCAAGTGGCAGGTGATTCTTTTAGCTAAAAAGAGGACACTCTAATGCTGATGGAAAATTTTTCTACAGCTATTTTTTTGAGGGTTAACCTTTAGGCTGATAGTCTTGACCAAGAGCACAGGTAGCTCATACTTCTCTGGGACTACTGAAACCTGCTCTCCCAAATTAGAAATATCTCAGAATGAGCACCTGTTGCCTTGGAAATCTCCAGAAAAAAATATAAATTATGCTCCCCCACTTAGGAAATGCATATTTTTCCAGCAGCACTGTTTCTTACTGAAGGCCATGGCTGTCCATGCATCAAACATACTTTCATACCACATGTAATTAGACTTTTGCTGTTTTTTCCATGAAAGATCATTGGGAAAAGAAAGTCAGACATCTATATGGGTATTAGAAGTATTAAAATACCCGTAAGGAAAATAAAATGTGGGTGGACTCATTAAATCTTTAGAATTCAGGACTACTTCCAGCTACAAGAGATCCCATGATTCCCTGTAGTTTGCCCTGCCATGTAACTGTGGGAAAGGGGATATTAAAAAGGGTTGGTACTCTCCATTTTTGGTTTCTTTGTAGGCATTTTACTAATAGTACCTAAAACTCTCCATCATTAGAGGCTCTGGATAAGCAATACATAGGAAAGATCTATGTTTTTTAATATGTAAAGCAGGTTCCAGTGGAAGACATGGAAAAAAAGGTAATGCAATCTCACTGCTGCTGGCAGATGGTGGAAAAATACAAGCTGTGTTGCTGCAGTTAATGGAATAATGTCTTCAAGGGTTATTTTAGCACCGTGGTTAAATAGGTTGCATGATTAAAACATGTATTGTAATATTAATGGAATATATTGTGAAGGTAGGGTGATTTTTCTACTTTAAGCATGCTTAGTTTGCATTTTTCTGCTTTTCTGTCAGTGTTGGATGTAAAAGTTGTGTGTGACTATTTTCTTGGCATTCCAAATGCGGTTTCAGTTACCCAATTTTGCATACAGCTAGCACAGTTCTATCGTGGACAGTAGCCAGGGTCAGCTAGAGATTGAACCTGAGTGCAGCTCATTGGGGAAAGAATGGATTGGGGAAGGGAACATGTATTGCTCTATTTAGACAAACTGATATTGCTTTGTTTAATACTTGAACTATTGCTTCTATGTAGTTTGGAAACTGCAGGTAGACAGAGGTCAGCTTTTGTGTTTGGAATTTAATTGGGTTATTATTTTGCTATGGAGAGAATGATCATTCTTCCTTTAAAGCTATTTGAAGTCTTTTAAAGTTAAGAAGAAAAGAAATCTTAATACTGGCATTTTTAGATTACCTTATTATTATTATTCAAAATTGCAGTTTGGTGAAACTAGTCAATGGAAGACACGGTTTTGGTAGCATATTTTTATATTAATTCTATGTTTACTTCAAAATGCATACATAATTTCATTTGGGCAATGCTAAATGAAAGTATTGATTTCATAATTCAGTTTAATTATTAATTTTAATAACTAATCTTAATAAATTCATTTTAATTTATTGGGTTTTTTCCCCCCTAGAAAGAGTAATTCTGCCAACATTCTGTTTTGTGTCTCAGTAGTGGTGTACAACTTCTTCCTTACAAATTATGGACTGTTAGTAGTGCTTTACCACTACTAGAGATCAATAACAATTGCTTAACGTCCATTAGAATGCACAGGTGTTTTTGTTACGTTTTGGTCTATGATATTTATGTCTATTCTAATACAGAAATACAGGCCAAAATGTTTAAAAGTCTGTGAATGTACTAAACAGGTTGAGTTTTTGAAGTGTAGCTGAGCCAGCAGCTGCTATAATGACAAATCAAGAGAAGTAAAATCAGTGACACTGTACAGCATGGCCAAAACAATGGGGACAATTGTTTTGGTAAGACTGCATCTTGATAATTCCATCCCTTTAATTTTTCACCTCTCCTAGTTTTCTTATGCATGAGGGAGCTTTCTGCTGGTTTTGTTGGGAAAAAAGCATCTGAAATCTTGGGTCAGAGGCTGGGGAGGGAGCTATGGCACCGAGCGTCATCCTTTCACTGTGACTCTTCACTGGCTCTCGTGTTGGCTTGCTGTGACACAATGCTTTGGCCAATCCGAACATGACCTAAATGACCACGAATAGCCTTGATAGGTGTAGTTTGTTTGCTGATCACAGATCAGCCTGGCAAATGCCTGGGGCATGTGGCATTGCAGAGGGCAAGAAGGCTCCCAGGACTGTGCTGAGACTTCACGTGGCACCGGTCGGGCTGCAAAGGAGGGAGTCTAGAGCCACCTTGTGCTCAGAGCATAGGATGAGAAGTCAGTTGTGAGTGATCCAAGTTGGAGTGTTGGGGCGTTTCAGCCTCTGTCCATTTTAATATATATCATCATTCCCAGGTTTGCATGTCCTGCTGACATTGAAGAGGAGCTCAGCATGACCTTGAGTAGTTTTCCAAACTTTGTAAAATACTTATTCTGGAGTAGTCAGAATATCCTATTGTGTCCTTTTCTGCTTGCCCTGCATTAGCTATAAATGCTGTCTGAATCATTCTGCAAAAATGAAACAATTAATTAAAATAATTTAATTTGAAAGTATTCAAAAGTAAAATAATTTTCTTTCTGCCCACAGCTTACTTTAAGCAATGAGTCATAGCAAGGCTTGTATTTGTCTTAGTCATTCTAGCATGCATCCATAATAAAGCTGTCTGCTTCACTGGTTCAGATCAAAACCAGGCTGTTATTGTGTTGTCATTTCTGCATACCATATAACATGACATTCACATGTTGCTGCTAAAATGCGTCTACCAGGAGACTATGGCAGAAGCCAACAAAAGTAAAAGACTTTGAAGAAAGCTTTCTTCATGAGCAGCTTGTCAAACTGCTTTGAACACAATCAAAGTAATAATTCCAAATTTTTCAACCCAAGGTTAGCAGGGATAAGATGGATTGCATTGACTTGAGCTGTGGAGCTTTTTCATTGTTGAATGTTTAATTCTTTGTTGAAGGCTTAGTCCTGAAAATTTTTGGGGGGGACCATGTTTGAATGAAAACCTTTGTGCTGTCCAGTAACAAAAAACAGAAATCATGTGGCTAAATGCTATATCCAGGATAAGCTGTTCACTTGGTCTTTCAAATATTTTCTTCTATTAATTCACATAAAGATGTCACTGGTGGCTTAAGCATTAGAAAAGATTGATGCTGAAAGCTGGTGTCGGATGCTAGAGACACATGAAGGGAGAAAACAGCCCTTTCTGGCCAGCAAAAACTTCCACTTGGTTTTGTCATGGGTCACGAAATAGTTATCTCTTGAGATTATTAGAAACCCTCGGGTCTCATCTGCGCGTACTAAACCCCATTCACTTTTTACCTGAAAGTTGAACCCAGTGACTTATTTGCACTGGAGTATTCCAGTCCCGAGGTCTTTTAAATATTCTGTTTCATCAGCATAGGTGTTGACAGTAACCCAGATTATCCTAACAGGACATAGCACAATGAGAAAAATTTCCAGAGTTTTGTCAGTCATGCAGGGGTAAAAAAATCCTTTTCTGGGTGTCAAAGTGGCAGTCAGTTTGAAATCTAAGGTATAAGGAAGGCAATATCTGAGAAGGAGGAATTTCCTCACCATCGTACCACACCAGATTGTGTCGTTGTACAAGTCCCTGAGGCTCTAGAGAGGACTAGTTCTCCTATCCAAGTACATCTGGCCAATTGGGCAACAGGACAAAAAATGTTCCTGTGCATCCCTTTCAGGAAAGCAGCTGAAGCCCCGAAGCATGAGATTTGATTAGAATCATTGGTGGTGTGATGCACTGAACTGTCAGGAGCATGTGGAGGGGAGCCTGTGGTCACCTGCTCTGCTGGAGGCGCAGTCTGTGAGATGAAAGATCTTGGATTTCTTAAAGAAAGAAGTTGTATTAAACCCTTCTGTTTAGAAAAGATTATATATCTCACAAATGTAGTGCCTTTTTTAGGGCACTGTGTCATTTTATTATCAGTGTGTAACTTGTAATGATTCTGTTTCAAATTTAGGATTTTGAATTTTTTCCTAGTGTGCTTAAAAATATTTTTTCTTTGTCTTTAAGCCTCGTGGTGAGTTTACTGTGAAAGCAACTGGACTTTCATTTCTTTAACATCCATTTATATCACCCTGTATTTGATAGTATAGATTCGCTTTTTTATGCCCTTTTACTCCAAGTCTCTTAGTTTTGTAGTAAATGCTGTGGAGTTTTCATGTCCCAGGCAGTTTGTATATATGGTCTTCTTGCATACTAAGCTTTTTATCTTTCTGGACCTTTTGGTTATCTTTTGGATATGCCTATTTCAGTTAAAAATTTACATCTGCAGTGTGTGTTTTCCTGAGGGTTTGGGAAACTCCAGTTTTCAACATTAAAGCTATGTACATCAAAATAACACAGAAAGATGGAGGATGTGGTGACAAAGGACAAGGAAAAGGTGGAGGCACTGAATGTCTTCTTTGCCATGGTCTTAACTTGTAATCCCAGATCCCTGAGATCAATGGGGAAGTCTGGGGCAAGGCAATGTACCTTCAGTAAAGGGGGATCAGGTTAGAGAGCATTTGAAAGAATTCAGTGTACACGAGTCCATGGGGACTGTTGGGATGCACCCAAGAGTTCCAAGGGAACTGGCTGATGCCATTGCAAGATCACTGCTGATGTTCTTTGAAACATCTTGGAGATTGGAGATTTCTGACGCCTGAAAGAAAATTATTTTCCCTCCAATCTTCAAGAAAGGCAAGAAGGAGGATTCAGAGAAGTACAGTCTAGTCAGACCCGCTTTGATCTCTGGGAACGGTGATGGAGCCAATAATCCTGGAAATCATTTCTAAACATATGCCAGACAAAAAGATGATTGGGAGTAGGCAGCATGGGAATGCAAGCCATGCTTCATCATAATGTAATGTAACACCTTTCAACATAAAGTGCTGCTGAACATTCTAATCTTTTTGACTCATCATTTCAACTTTCTTTCCTATTTCTGTATATCCATCTTACTGGTCAGAACCTGATTTTTAAATCTAGATTTAATTTGAGCACTTATCACTGAGCAGAAATTCTCAAGCATGCTTTTCTGGCAACAGCTCACCCAAGAAAAATATATTGCTCTGTGTTATTTTCATTTAAAAGTTTACTTTTGGGGTCAGTTTATAGTCTATAAGGAATTTTGAATACTGACATTGTTTCAAAAAGTTTTGAAACATCTCTTGTAAAGGCGTCAAACCAGCCCCTTGTGTCCTTGTGATCTGTTAGTAACATTTTCTATTAGATGTCTTTATGCTTCCAATAATGCTAAGTAATGAAATGTGGGAGAAGCCCTTGATCTCCTTTTACAGTCTTAGGAGGGATGCCACTGTTTGCAGTACAGTTACATGTGGTTACATACCTGGTGTGTTGTGATGTTGGCCTTTTGTACTACCAGAATTGCTTTGTTTTAATATTGTTCTTTCTCTGTGTTTTGTTATTATGGAGTATGAAGGAATGAATTGAAGGAATTGTATGACTGAAGTTTTTCTTAGCATTTTGTATGCATTTCACCTGTTCTGTCTGAAATATTCTGACTGGACATGTACCATTACACCAACACAATCTGCAATAAGCAAACAAAGAAGTTAGGGTCAAGGCTAGCAGCAATTACAGAGGAATTGAGTCCTCATTGTTGTGAGGGAAGTAGCTGCTTCCTTGTCTGCACCCTGACAAGAAGAGTGGCTTCTTCTCAAAGAGAAGCTTAAGGTGCTAAAGGAAAACCCGGAACCATTAGGACCTGTTGCCTCCACATCTACTAAAAAAGGTGGAGTTGAGTGTTCTGGGAGACTGACTTCACACCTTTGGGCAAAGAGGTGAGGAAGGAGTAGCCACTTCTTGCATCAAACATGGAACAGGAGTGGCAAAACACACCTGCCAGAGGGCTTAAGGGGAATGCAGTGTAAAACACTGCTGCTGTTTTACATCTGTTTCCCTAGGAGATTAAAAAAGGTTGGGAAATAATTCCAAGCATTTTGGCCTGTTCAGCTCTATCTGCAGGGTTGACAGTGTGAGCAGTTTTGGTCCAGAGAATAGCTTGAGGAGTGATGGAGTTACATGTTCTTAATCTACAGAAGGTCACAATGAGGATGCTTTGGTAGTGAAGTGTACAATGAAGACAGAAATAAAGAAGGAATAAATGGCTAAAGGAGTGTAAGCTTGTGGCAGTAAGGTCATTTTGTATGATTACAGTCTCCCTGCTGTGTGTCAAATGTGAGTTTAGTACAATTTGCTAGGGCTCACCATTCCCTCACTAGCATCAACCACTAAAATGTGCGTACTTCTGTCACAGGACATCGTGATTGAGTGATGTTGTACAGCCTTCCAGCTTAGATCAGAATGTTGTCTGCTCAGATTGGGCGTTATGAGACAAGTCTTTCCGAATAATAGGAAGCTAATTTCTGCCCTGTTTTTCTTTTAGTGAATACTAAGGTCAGAAGTAAATGGCTTTACTTGCAATGTTTCATTTTTGCAATGAAAACCTTGAATAATACTCATAGTGGAACTGTCCTCATGTTCAGTTTTTATCAGTAAAATGGTGCCTGAAAAAATAAGAAGAAATGCAGCTATATGCACAATATTTTTCTTTTTAGTGTGCATTTGTATTATTAACGCACATATTTATAAAGCTGTTAACTTTCATACGCAAAAATAATTTCTGTGTGATAAAACACCATTTTGTGCCATATTTTAGATTTTTTTTTGGGTTATATTTGGCTCATTTTGCAACAAAGCAGTAGTAAATGGGAAGGGGAGGAGCAAGACGTTTTTGTTTGAAAATATATAAGTTAAAAAAGGCTGGCCAGCTCTATGCTTGACTGGTAACTGAAATGCTGGAAGAAATGTTACTAAGTGTGGAATTACATCATCTTTCCTCTATACACAGAAAAAGCCCAAGGAAATATCATTTGTCATAAGACCTACGCTGCATAATCTGAAATGCCACTTTAATGCTAAGAGCAAAAGGATTAAAAAAAACAACCAAACAAAAAGCACACAAAACCCCCAAGAGCCTGAAGAAAGTAGTGGTGAACAATTCAAATTAAATCAGGTTTTTGCAGAAATAAGAGAAGGGTGAGGAGGAAGAAACCTTCAGTTCATTTAATAATTGCAGTTAAAAGAGGAAAAACCCAACAGTGCATAGACAGAGAAGATTGAACACATTAATGTAGATTTTATATTTTGTTCCTCATGTCCATAGAAAGTTATGATTTTTTATAAAATCTGACACTGGAATCCTAAAAATATAGTTAATGCCTTCCTTTGCCTGCAGATCTGAATCCCATTTCCTTGTCCAAGACTGCAAAAAAAGAGCTTTGCACAGGGGACTCCCACAACATGGAGGAAGGGAGAGTAGCCTCAGCTCCCTCTGAAATCAAGGATCTCTCATAATAATGTTTGTTGGCATCCCTGCAATGGCTTTAGACCTGAGGTGATGTGTACTTACTAAATGACATGTTTTTCTGGGAGCTCGGAACAGCCACAGACTCTGTGAGCCGGAAGCTGGACCTCAGACAACTCCTTGAGATGGCAAAAAACAAAGCCCCTGCTTAGCTGAGCCGAAGTAGGATTGATGGACTTTGTGCTAAGACTCACATTGTCCTGCTTTCCATGATGCATAACACTGTGTTTTGGACTTTCTGCAGACACAGGGAAAACGTTCTCAAGGCAGGGGTAGACTAGAGGGAGGCAGCCACAAAAGCAGTGATTGCATTTATCTCAAAGGAACAGGCAGGGTCTTCCTTGCAGCCCTTATTTTCAGATGTGGCATACATTTCTGTGACAGCCAAATGCAGGTATTTAAGTGAATCAGAGCTGAACATATAGCTTTAGAGTGAAAAAGCAGATCTAGCTCTTCATGGTTTCTTAACTATACCGAAAAAAACCCCAAAATAATCAAATCCTATCTAGACAGAGGTTTAGTTAGTATTCCTATTGGACAGTTAATGTGAATTGCTCTGTTATGAACTGTCTGCAGGGTTTTCAGGAAGAGAAGGTCAAGCATTTTCAAACCAGACAATGCAGAGTTGAAACTGGCCAGTAGTGTTCACTGGAGCTTCATGTGTTTCAGAACAATGAAATGGAACTCACAGAGTGAAACGGAGTCTTTTTCCATTTTAAAGAAAAAACAAATGTGTGTATGAAGGCAAAATAAGTGAGCTCCAGTGTCAGTCAGACTGAGGCTGGAGCATGTAGAGCACAGGACCTTTCTGGCCATCCATGGCATCAGCTCTTCAGAACATGCCTCTGGTGGGCTTCGTGTTGGCTACTACTCAAATCTGTAATGGTTTAGGACTTGCTAGCTGAGGGGCTGTTTCTCTCCATGTGTGGACTTCACAGTTATTTGTGACTCACAAATTCATAATAGTTTAGGGCATACTGGCTGAGGGGCTGTTTTCCTCCCTGTGTTGTACTGTCCCCTTTGCATGCGCTGGAGCTACTTCCAGCCAAAACACCCTTGTTTTGTAAGGAAGGAAATTGGTGGCAGACTGCTCAGATTTGTGCTATAGCACACTTGAATTTCAAATATTTCAGTGTCTTTTAATTCAGAACTGCAAGAAATGTTTAAACTTCAGAGTTCACTTTCCAACTCTTGGCCTGAAATAGTTAAATCCGTAAACTACAGCTCATATTGCAAAGCTGATTTACAGGCTTGTTGCTTTGAGAATGTGCTTTGAGCATGGAGAGACTTCTGCTTTTGTAAGAATTTTTGAGGTTTCACTGTTCTGTTATTTCTTTTTTATGGCAAGGCAGTTGAGAGATGAGAATAGGTATCTTTTATAGTGTTAACATGAACTCTATATATATGCATACATATATATGTATCTATATATATAAAATGAAACAGAGGTTTAGTGTCAGTACTGAGCATTAGAAGCTGTGGAAGGTATGGTACTTTTCCACCCTCCCTAAAGTGTTTTACTGCTCTTCTAGAACAGGATGTAGAAAAACTGTAATTAACCATTCAAAATATATGGAGTCAGATTACTAATCAAATGCTCATTTGGGACTAAGTCCGGGTCCTGCTGAAGCCACTGGAGACAAGGGATGCAGAGAACCTCTGCTGAAGAGCTGAGTACCTTTGGGGACTGGGCCTCTCTTTCCAGAGAGCTGGAGATTTGAGATTTACCTGCGGAGGAGGTCACAGCATGACAAGACAAGGATGTCACCCTTCAGAAGGGCTGTCTTGGATGGAAGTAGCCATTGCTCTGATTATGGCTTCCCCTCGTTCTTCCAGGTGTGTCTGCTCAGCTGACCAGCACTCGTCTCCGCCGGAACACCTCCGTGGGCACCCCATTCTGGATGGCTCCAGAGGTCAGGTTTCAAAGCATTTTGTCGCTTGTACTCGAGCTGCTCTATTCTGCATTTCTGCTCTTTGTCTTTTTTCCCGGTCCTTTCACCAAATGAAACAGCAATGTCCTTTTAAAAAGTGTTTCAAACCTCTTTTTCTTACATATTTCAAGGATTAAGTTAAAATGGGGTTTATTTTTGAACTTACAAGATTAGAGACAGGGAGCAAGACATTGAAATGCTTACTGAACTGTTAAAGAATATAGAGTACTGCTATTGATACTTTCCAGCCTTTCAAGCTCTGAAACTATAGATACCACATCGCCCCATGTATGGAAGTAGCCCAGGTTGGTACTGTGATACATTATAACTTCTATTTTTTTACTTCTACACCTGGAAAGTTTTTAGTACTATATATCCACACTTGCTGCAGCAAGAAATGGAAAAGGTTATTATGAATGAAGAAGATGCCCTGTGATTCTGTGGAGGTTTTTTCGGACTGAAATTGAAGCATACATTTTAAGCTGAGGCAGAAAAATATTTCCTTATAAATAAGCTTATCTACTTAGAGTATTTGTGTGCACAGAAACACAAGCAAGTGCATCTGTTTATAGCACATGAAGCTACTCTGTTTATACACATTCATTTTTATCAAGACATTCTGTTCGTACACATAGGTCTAGCCGTATAACTAATGGCATACATGTTGGTTTAGATCTGCAGCTAATGGGATAAAAAGTTCTAGATTCATCCAGCATTATGGATGGGCTGAAATGTATATGAAATTAAATACTTTGCTGTGATCTAATGAACTTTATCCAAATCCACTTGATCTGGAAATTGGCTGATTTGGTTGAATAAGGACTTAGTAAGAGATAGTGAATTCATCTTCTGCCTTCCTGATTGGTTCACTTCACAGAGAGAGCAGTATAGTTACAAAAATTGCTTAGCAGGAATAATCCATATAAAGAGTTGTAGGGTTGCTGAGTTTCTTTCTACTTCCTCAGTCACAGGATGCAGTTTATCACCTTCAGCTGAAAAAGCCATGGATTTGCAGCCTTTTGTCATATGAGAGAACATCTGGCCAGAGAAGGTGGTGTTCATGGACACCTGCCTTCTCTAGTTTAAATATTGGGGGGGGTAGGGGGAGGTCGATAATTGGGTGGATGCTTTAGCTTTCTAAATGTTTGCATGTCTGTTTTTTTCACCGAATGTTCTGTAAGAGATTCCTCCAGCTGTGGAGGAATCTTAAATTTGGACCTTTGACCATCCCAGTCTTTTACTCCAACAGGTGATTGCCTGTGAGCAGCAGCTAGATAGCTCCTATGATGCTAGATGTGATGCATGGTCACTGGGTATTACTGCCATAGAGTTGGGAGATGGAGATCCACCCCTTGCTGATTTGCACCCCATGAGGGCACTCTTCAAAATACCAAGGTAATATCTTCATGTGTTTGTTTGTTGATGGCTTAGACTGAACTTTTTCCTTACCTGCTACTTTCTTCAAAGTTAGACTGTATAAGTTTGTGGATTTTCTTTATATTATTTATACTGGGAGATAGGTTAAAAATCCTTTGCCCAGCCGTATATTCTGCGGGCTTCTCTTCAACCACGTGTGAGAAGTTCAGAGCTGAGTGTTGCTACATTTGAGAAAAAGTCACAAGGCTCCTGAGTGGGCTGCTGCCACATGAGCACAGGACTCACTTGAGTCCCGTATATTCTGTTACAAAGAATGACATATCACAGAAATACAGAGTCTGAACGTGCCACTGTGGCGGCCAGGTCCCACACCAGTCTTCAGGAGTTATCTTCTGTCCTTTGAAGCAAAGGTTGTTCCACCACTCACATACATTTAGGCTTCAGCTTTTCATTAGTTTGTGCTGCTTCTGGCAGCTCCACTGTTGCTGTCCTTGGGCAGTGCAAATAGCAATTTCTTTTGTGTTTTTTGCTTTGAAGCTGAAGATATAAGTACCCAAACTGCTACTTATGCCATTTCAAAGAATATCAATCTCCAAGTGATGATCATACAGTTGTTTGTGGATTTCACTCTAAGATCTGGAGCAGTACCACAACAGCTGAGCCCACACAGTATGTGTAAGCACTTTGACTCTTTTTCAGCCAAAACATCCAACTAAATTAGTTTAAATTACATTTAGGTTTAGGAAGTCTTGGCTGACCTGGCACTGAAAGAGAGTATGAATGCTCTTCTAACCCTTTCTTGCTAAGGGAAGAGCAGTTACAAACTGTTGTGGTCAGTCACCGCAGATAGGACTTCAAAAAAACTTCTGGCTTATGCTCTTACAAGTACTGGGCAACTTTCTGCCCTGGAGCAAATATAAGATCAATACCCTTTCATTGCATTAAGTAAAACCTGAGACTGGTAGAATAAATGTTAAGCAGCACTTAAAGAAAAGCAGTTATGGCTGATTGAAAAGAGACAAAAAGTCACCTCCATTGGTTGAAAAGAGAAAGCAAGTCACCTCCATCTGTCGGTCAGTCATTCCTTTTGTCTTCTTGACCATACTCAGTGAAAATGGCACCCCTGAAGGGAAGAAGACTGTCAAGACCATTTCAACTAGATTAACACCTAGAATAAACAGCTCTAACAATAGAAAAGAAAGCAGTAGTATCTATTTACAATAGATCTGTATTTAGACTTTCACTTCTGATTATCTTCTGATGAATGAGGAATAATTAATAAAGAACCAGTTCCTTTGGACATTTTGTTCAGCAAGTTGATTAATTCCGTCCTTCTGAGAAAGCTTAAAATAGAATTTCTTTTAAAAAAATCTCTTAAGAAAGTATATTGCTTCAAGCTTAAAAAAAGGAACTTGCCATTACAAGTGAATAGTGATTAATGGGTTATTAGTTTAATTTCCTTTTATTGATTTGATTGAAAAAATTACAGTGATTCTTAGCTACACTTGGTAGATCATCTCAATGCTATTTCTCCTTATTAGTTATGTAAAGTAGGAGAACCAATGAGGCATTGCATCATCTACCTATGCTCCTTTTACCAGTGGAAATCAAGATATTTTTTCAGTGGCCTTCTAAAACTCATTACTCAGCCTGCCTTCACACATTGTTTTTGTCAAGTGAGTAGCTTATTAACTTATCATTACACTGACCTTTGCAGGAATCCTCCTCCAACGCTACAGCAGCCTGAACTGTGGTCACCTGAATTCAATGACTTCATTAACAAGTGAGTAACCACTGAGACCACTCTGGCTGAATATGGAGCAAGTGTAAATGTCATGTGTAAAATATCTTTTGTGGAAATCTGTTGCAGCTAATACTCTTCCTTAAAAGGCTAGTTTGTAAATCCAGTTTGACTTCCAAGTGAGGCTCCTTATTTAAAACATGAAATGGCACTTCAACACACTTGACGTTTCTTAATTTAAAGAATATTTCATTTTAAAATGCATTAATTTAACTTCTTGGACTCATCAATTCTGTGAAGTCGTATCAGTTTTCAGTGCAGAGCTGTTTTGATTAAGATGGATGTATTTATTATGGAGGCATGAATGAACTCCAGACAAGCATTTCAAAACTTAACTGCGAACCCTCAATGATCATACATTTTTTTTTGCCAGCACAGGTGCTTGACTAAAGATTATGAGAAGCGTCCAACAGTGTCTACTCTTTTGCAGCATGATTTTATTAAGCAAATTGAAGGAAAAGAAAACGTGCTACAAAGGCAACTCATGGAATTTATTGATGTTCATCAACAAATGGGAGTCACTGAAAAGGCAAGGTAAAAGTAGCTAAAAAGTAGATCAGTTGGGTCAATGTTGATATTTCCACTGTTTCAGAATGGATAGCACTCAGAGAAATATTCAAGACTTATAACTTTAGCTGGCAAAAAACCAGAAATATTTTGAGTCTCCCATACAGACAGTGGAAAGACAGAGGTGTCATGACTCACATGTGGGATGAAGCACACTTTAGAAGTGCCTCCCCTTTCTCCTGTGACTCAAGATACAGTCTTAGGTCCCAGCTTTTAGAAAGCTAAGGTTAGGTGAAATTAATGTTTGGCATATTCCTACATTAGCATGGTCAGATAATGTTTAGTTTGAGCAAGTATGCTAAAAATGGCTAATCAGGTTCCTGCAGGAAGTGATGTTCCTGACTGAAAGATAGTGATAGCAGACTATGTTTTGCAAGCTTCAAATCTTATGTCCTGTTGAATAGATACTTTCTTTCTTCCTCTATTATTTAGTGATATCAATTCTGAACAAATCACTTAGCACCTGATAGCTTTTATTTAAAGTACTTGAAAATGTCTTGGCTCAATTTTACAATTGAATAAACTCCACACAGTACACTCATGTATCAGGTGTGAAATGTGGTAGATTAGTATTGATGTGCTACTGGTGTGACTGCTCCTGCTTCAAGGTAAAGCGTGATGATTTTTCTTTTTTTTTTTAAGTGGAACATGAAATTTAGAAGACATTTTGGCACTATCATCTATGTGGAAAAAGCTTATTAAAATCTGCCACATTTCCTTTCACACATTTTTAATAATAATATATACAGCAATCTTCAGTTCTAATTCTGGAGAATTTTCTGTTTACTCTATGCTTTGAAGATAATAGTAAAAATATATTTCTAAATAATTATCATATTGAAGTTTTCTTCAACTTTAAATGGATGTGGGAGGAGTAGCGCATTGTCATTTGTGACATCTCAGTATAAAACTATGCATTTGGCTTAAATTTAAGCTTCAGACTGGATTTATATGTTCTATATATTGCAGACTTGACATTTACTTAATCCAGAAAGATTCTCGAATTCAAATAAGCTTATTGGATGTCAGTGCTGAGCCCTAAACCAGGAACATAATCCAGACTTTAAATAGCATTTATTTATAAAACACAGGGAAATGATATGTGGTAAAATAAGTCCAAACCACTAAGTTATATGAATTGGAATCATATTAATACACTTGTGATATGAGTCCATTTAAAGACTAAATAATTTTGAAAAAATCAAGCTTCTAAGTCAATTAGATATTGTGACCTTTAGTACCCATTTTAGATAACTCATTTTTGTTTTCTTTTTTTTTTTAAAATTCTTTATTTTTTCTTTCATGTAGATGCTGCACAAAGCAAACTACATGAACCTTTTTTTTTTGTTTTTTGTACACTACAAACATAAAGAAAGTGGCCCAATTTGCATGTGCATAGAGCAATCAATGGCAAAAGAACAGGATGACCTACTGGTATTTTCTCTGTCCTGTTTAGAATGTGTTTTATAAACTGATGGCTTTTCATGAGAACTACAATTTAAGGGAATGTATTACTATGTGATGAAGTTACCTATGCTTTTATAGTTGATCAAGTGTAACTTTTATATAAATATTCCCAAAGGAAAACAGAATTTTCTCTTTCATAATAGTAATAATTTCATATTGGAAACTGTGCAAAAAATGTACTTATATAATTAAGAGTGTAATTTAAATGGCATGGTTAGCCCATAATTCAGTTTAGCGATTTAAAATATTAACAAGTAGTATTTCCAACCTAAATGATTCTGTGATTCTGTAATTTTGTGAAATATGCTGTAAGACTGACTACAGAATAGCATTTGTGGGTTTTTTTCTGCTGTGAATGACAAGAGATTATGCAAAGATCTTTGAATTCAGTAGCCATGCTATTTAAAAAGTCTTTTAATTCTAATCATATGTATCTTCTGACCTTCAATCTGCACAGAGCAAGTGGTGTTAAAGGCAGTGTCTGTACAGAAGTACCATGTAAATCTGATTTACAGACAAGACATAGGCTGTTTAGTGACAAGTCCCCTGGAAGAGCTGCTCTTTTCTTGTTTGTGCTGTTCTGGGGCTGTTTTCACACTGTTGTGTTAAGGCCCTGCTGTGGGATTTCTGAACATCCACCAGTTGCTGGCAACTTTCCTTGTAAAACTTCTTCCTGATCTCCAGCTCACACTCTCTCAGTCCCTAATTTGAAGGCATAGCTCTCCTCCATGACACTGGGAGTGACAGAGGAAGGCAGGTAGTTTAAAGGATTAAAGCGCTCTTCCTTCCACCAAGGCAAGAAATCCTGCTCTCTGTGTTGTATAAATGGACATGGTACATAAAGTCAATCAGTTTGGTAAGGTTGACTTAAAGCAGAAAGTTAGGAATATAGTTATTTTATCAGTATGTGTTTACTTTCCTCATCAAGTTTTGCTTTATTAATAACAGCTTTGTATTTAAAAAAAACAACAAAACACTTGGAAATTAATAACTGTGGTCCAGCCGCTGGATCTTACTGTGTGCACTATTTCCGTTTTCACTCAAAATCAAGTCACCTTCTTAGCTCATTGTGCTGAAGTGTAGTTTGGTTCTCACTGCTTTCTGCAGTGGTAGTCTGGTGACGTGCTTGTGATCTTATGTTGTTGTTTGCTGAATGTGCAGTTGATACATTTCAAAAAGAAAAGCTCATTATGTCACATTCTCAGGCCTTTTTTGCAGAAACCCTTACCCTCAGATCCAACCTCTGTGTGCTGTGTGTGCTCAGGAAGGATGTGTAATCTCTAGGCACAGAGTGGAGCCACCCTGAAGTCACTCCCATTGTTCCTGGGGGATTTTCTAACACTGAGGTGTCCCCGAGTCATGAGGGCCCTCAGAACTTCCCCAATGTTGTCATTCTAGTGAAGAGGAACCAAGGTTTAGGTTCTTGATTTCACTGCATCCTTTCAAGAGATGGAAACAAGAGGAACAACAAGAGGAAGAGAGCCCACCAACCTGACTAACCAGAGAAATCTCAATTAACATTGATAAAATTTTAAATGGCAATGTGCCACAGCCTGGATCCAGACTTAATAAAGGTGATAGAAGATAGTACCAGGTTTTCAGTAGCCTTTGAGCAGTGTTCTAGCACTAGAATATCTTGTCCGATGCAAGACTCAAAAAACCATGAATACTAGCAATGAGCTTCATTAAAAATTCCACTTATTTACTTTGAGCAAATGCAGTACCTTTTTCTCTAAAATAATCTTTTTTTTATGCTCAAAATATCTATTTGTGACTTAACCTTTCCTAGCTCAGAACTCAGGCTGAAATGACAATAGGAATAGCAGGAGAAAATATCCCTTGGTACATTAACATTTTCCCATAGCATCTTGACTGAAACATCTCTAAAATCTGCTGCTGGGAATGATATATGAGCCATATATCCAATATGCTATATGAGATTTGCTATATGGGATAAATCCATATTAGAGAAGAGGTGAAGCAGGTGAAGTTGCATACTAAGTGCAAATAATTTTGGTGGGTTTTTTGTGAGGAGAGTCACTTTCAGGACAGGGGCCTTGAGCTTGACAAAGGCCTTCAGTATAGCTGTTAAAATTTATAATTAGTGATGAGCACTGCAGCATACACCCCAAAACAGTTCTAAAAATACACTTCTTGCTAGGCCAAAAGAGGGAAAAAATCCCTGCATTGTAAAGAATTTTACTTTGTAACAGAAATAGCTGTCTTTGAAACAACCTTCAGAACTGTCGCATCTACACCTGACAGTCAGGCTTGTAAGACTTTTATCTTGAGTTGTTTGGCTGTCTTCTTCTTGAATGCTTTTACAATAATCTCTGCAGAAATATGCAATGATTAGTACATTGTGTATTTCCTGGGAATTGTGAGTCATTTCAGAATGAGCTTTATATGCGAGGGATATTCAGTGCACCTAGATTTCAGCAAATTACTCTGCTCCCCAGATTAAGAGTCATCTTTATATACTCTCTGAGTAATTATGGTAAAGAGACCTATTCTACTGCCAAGTGATGCAAAGTTTTGAGTTAGCTGAATTATTCTCCTAAGAGTTTGTCCTTCTGATAAACAGGGATAGCACTGAAATCAGTAATAGAAGCAGTAGAATACTAAACAGTTGCTCTATTTAACTATTTGGAAAGGTCAGGGAGATAATTTCATAGAAGTTCATGTCCAACATGCACAAAGGTGGTTGTCAATTCACTGACCCCTATTAAAAGCAGGGGGTACCGTAACATTTCCTTTCGTGACTTTTCCTGATTGCACAGGCTTGTGCCGCTCATTTTCTGGGTGTTCACTCTGTCCCAGGCTCTCTGACTCATCCTGCCAGTGGAAAGCAGCTGACAGCAATCCTTCCAGCTCAGCTCTGCAGGGCAGGCTGGAGCAGAGGCTGGGAGATCACCAGGCTGGCTTGGCAATGACAGCACGAGGAACTGAACAAGACAGTACACACAGAGTCCAGTGCTGTCTTGGCCAAGGTCTCCAGATGGCATCTGGATTGTAGGGACTTAAATGGGAGGTTTTGGGGTTCCAGTTCAATCTTTGAGCCCATCAGGCCAGTTTTTCCTCTCCTGGGACTCAGTGTGGGCTTTGTTATACCAAGAAGTGTGTGCTTCTGCGTTGAGGACACTCCCATGTAGGATGGCTGTGCTACAAACTTCTCTCAGGCCGTAGAAGCAGTAGGGAGTTCTGGGAACAAAGGACACAGAATAAGCAGCTCTCCAGGCCCATGTGCTTCTTGCTGATACACATCTCTGTATCTGAATAATGTTCTTCTATATAACACAATGGACTATGGCAATGCCTGAATGGAGAATCATTTGCCTTCTGAAGAAAACAGGAGGAAGATGTTCCTCCTGCATTCAGAGCCCCTCAGGAGAAATGCTCTGCAAGTGGTACTTTACTGTTGTGTCAGTCCACTTGCTCTGCAACTCATTTCTCCTGAAGCTGGGACACCTCAGCAGGCATTGCTTAACCTTGGAGCTTCTCCTTTATCTTCTCAGTGTGGCTCTGACCACGGTGCATGGGCCTGACCCATGAGGAACTAATCCCAGAGTCCTTTTAGAGATCTCCTGTTTACTCAGTTAAGGACACATATTTCCCCCTGAAATTTGTCAGGGATACAGCTGTTTCTTGCGACTGTTGTGAATGACCAATAATCTGCTTTTTGTGCAGCTCATGGTAAAGCAGCACAAACTTTGTCAAACAGATTGTGCAGAGAAGGACATGGCTCAAGTGGCTGGACACAGGCCACCTCTGAATCAAAAGCCCCATAGCTTTGAAGGGCAACAGTGTTTTCAGCAACATTGCATAAGCTGCAGCACAGCTCCCTGAGACTGCAGCCTGTAGTATCAGTGCTGTGAATCATTTAAATACAGAGGGGAACACAGGTTTGTCTGCAAAGCATTGTGCAGATGCAGCTGAAGTCTTATCACTAGAGTCTTGCACTTTCTAAAGTCAGGTGCAGTTTCTTCATAGATAGCAGACTGTAGTTTTATTTAAGCAGATTTCACAAGATATATCTGTGAAGACAAAATTTTGATTTTAAGTGTGAATTAATATTGCTTTGTGCAGCCTCCGGAGAAATCACCAGCAAGGACAGATCCTGCACAGGATTCTCTGTGTTGCTTGTCATTTTACTGCTGTTTGTAACTGCTGGGATGCATACAGCTGTTTCCACCTTCACCTTACAAAAACTTCACTATTTTTAGTTTATTCTTTACACCCGGACTAAGGCCAGCCCTTTTCCTGTCACTTCTTAGTCTGTAGATGACTCTCCAACCAGTTTAGGCAGAGAGTTCAGCAGGGCATCATGAGTCACACTTTCCTTTTCATGGTATTTTTGGAACTATCAGAAATCCTTTAAATACATTCTGACAATTTGAAGAAGAAAAAGCTGCGGTTGCCTCATTTTGATTTAACTGAATCTTGAAAGATAAGCGAGGGAGGGGGGTGTGGATGTGAAAGAGAATGCACAGAAACAAGGCTGCCTTGACTCATTTTCTTGTCCATACTGCGTTGATCTTTCTGGCCTTTAGCTGCCTGAATTGCTTGTCGGGCATGCCTGTAAAATCCAATGCCTCCAACTCATTTTTGAGCAGAACGGAGATACATGGTTATTTCAGTTCACAATGTCTATGTGCATGTTCTTAATGAAACTTCAGCGCTGATGTCAACAGCATTGATGTGAGTTTTTTATGTGGCTGGAGTGAAGCAGTGTAACTGCCCTTGAGGGGTCTGTGCCCTTTGATAGCAAAGTGGAAAAATATTGTGTTCGGCAAATCTGCCACTCTTATGTACTCTGGAGAATGGAGAATATAATCTGGTCCAACAAGCACTAGTGTTCTCATAATGTCAGCTGAAGAGGATTACAGGAGGATCGATTTTATGTAATTAAACTTCCCTGGCATACACGGACATTTGTTTCCTTAGAAGAAAAAAAAAATAGAAAAAGAAAAGTGTCCATGACTGGAGCCTTCTCCTCCCTTCCTGCAAGGCAGTTGTTAGCTTCCTACATTAAATGAAAAAACAGTAATTGAAACTAATCCTGGGAAATATCACTCTCTCACTGATAGACAGTAACATTTAAGGATTTAACATATTAAAAAAGATGCACTCAATGTGTAACAACTTCACCAGAAATGGAAAGCAAAGCTTGACAAGTGCTTTGTTTTGGATCTTCCTTTGGCAACGGAAGAAACAGAACAGCGGAGCTTGACACAGTCCTGCAATTCTCACATCTTTCACTCATGTACATGTTGATAAGTCTCTCTCAAAGTCATACTGATATAAGATGCATCCCCTGGACACAAAATGACCTTCATACAAAGGAGAAATTGCTTCAACTATCCAAATTCAAAAATTTTCAAATGAAACTGTTAAAAAGAGGTGTAAATAGGAGTGTGGATTATAGAGGGGATACATCTCTATTGAGAGGGTAGGATATTGCCTGCACCTCTGCCTTTGGATTCAGTGATGTCCTTTAGCTGCTAAATGCAAATCAGACAGCAGCAGATCATGCAAGGCTGAGGAGTTACTTTAAACCTTAATACTGCCACATCCTTTTTTAATACAACCTGGGGCTACATGCTACCAAAAATTGTCTCAGTCTTATTGCAAGAACAGTACTGTCAGGACAGCTCTCCTGGTACAAGTGGATTCCAAAAGAAAGGCAAAGACAGGTCAAACTAAGGATAACGTAGATCCTGTTAATCCTATGGTTCATTGTGCTTCCTGGTCACTCAGCCTCCTCACTGGGTATCATGCTGTGGTGTTGGCACAGAAACTGTGAAACTATGCTAGCTCTTGCAAGGAAGTTTTACATGTTTGTGTCTTGATATTAAAGTTGCAGAATTAGTCAGCTATGGGTGTGAAATGCCTGCCTTTGCATTGTGGACAGTTAAAGGACTCCAGTGCTGGCTGGCACCTGTGTAAAGGAGGAAGAAACCCCACCATTACCGACACCAGGATGGGGACACGCCATTCTGTCATCCCCAGGGAATGATTGTTAGAGACAAGAGAAACTGAAAGAAGTGCTAGATGAAATGCACTCCTGCCTGGATTTCCATCATCCAGATTGTGATTGCACTTACAGTTTGGGAGGGCATCATTTGCCCATTTCTTCCAGTCCCTTTCAGTCCTGGCAGTTAGTAATTGCACCAAGTAGGTGCCTGCTTGACTTTCTGCACCTACGTCCCTCATCAGTGCACAGCCAGCGTGACCTGAAGCAGCACTCATGAACTAGGTGACATTCATGGAACAGGTACAGCACATTAAACAATGCAGTAAATCTGTGGGTGCTCAGAAGTCTCTTAGCTTTCCCCACCAGTGTAGAGTGAACATGAGTTCACTCTAACTTTCCATCTTAGTGGGACTACACTCTTCCTTCTGTCATCTGCTCACTCTGTATCAAAGTTCTTGCCCATGTAGAAAATACCTGTCTGATTTTACCCATGCCATATATCCAAATATCAAAATTAAATGAAAAATTTTCCTGGTCTTGTCTGGTATTGAGGTAAAGAGTGAGTGCTTCACACAACAGCTTCCCTGCTGCCTCAGTTTGCTGAGGTGTATGTTCCTTGTGTTTGAGAGGTGCCTTCCTACCAGTGGCATCAAGGGGAGTGAGGTCATATCAGGAGATCAGATTTACTTGATAGGTTCTCTGTTCTTGTGCCTTATTACACATCTGAGCTTGATTTACTTTGTGAATGCTGCTGTTACTTACCCACTTTCCCTCATTTTCCCTCATCTCATAAAGCAAGTATAACTAATATGAATTGTAAACCTTGCATTCTCTGCTGCTTTTGCTCTATTTAGCAATGCCTTTACTCTTGGATAAAGAATGATCCAGGACTGGGAATTTTCTTGCCAATTAAAATGAGACTTTTGTTTGATTGAAGGAGAAAAGAAATCTAACCTTAAGACAAATTTAAACTTGAAGTTTAACCCTAATAAGAAAAAATATTTGACATTTTGTTTCCTTCTCTTGTATGGCTTTTTTTCCTAGCGAGTCTAAGTAAATTTGGTCAAGATGTATTTCACTTGCCCCAGTGGTTCTGTAGCACTTTGCTCTACAGTGTGGTCATCTGAGCCAGACTTTAGAACACTGTCATTACTAAGTAGAAATGTTTCCATCCTGAGTGCTTTGTCTGCATCATCTTTGCCATACTATTTCATCATACACCCCTGGATTTGTCCTAGCCATAATTTTTATCACGATCTTTTTGTATGTTGGTGCCAGAGTTTCACTGTTACGTGCTTTATAAATATGTTCCTTTTTTTCCTTATGTTGCCAAGCTCCAGTCTTGCAGCTGGTGAAGGGGTGTGAACTAAGCAGGGATCTATAGAGTGAAAAAGTTCTTCATAGTAGAAGTTGTGGGATCAAATCATAGCTTTTGAATTGTCAAGTACAGATGTGCTGTACCAAGAAGTTCACTCCTGTCTTGCTATTTCAACATTTGTGTGTTTAAATTCAGAACAATGGAAGCTGGAATGTTTTGGCCTTCAAGATGGTTACAGATGCAAGATCTGCTCTGTGTTTCCTTACACAAGGAGATTGTATCTCTTTCTTTTCTAGATTTGAACGCATTCATACAAAGAAAGGAAACTACAGTAAGTCACCAGTTTCAAACCAAGAAGAGGTAGATGATTTAGCAACCTTGGAGGTACTGGATGAGGTAAGAACCTCTTTTTTCATGTTTTCCTGAAGAGGAGTAATCACATATTAAATCACAATGGTGTGCTGTTGATTTTCAAATTCAACTGTGTTGTCACACTTCAATGTATAAGTTGTATAAGTGTACAATGACATTTCACCACTTTATGCCAAATATTTTAGATAAGATTTACTGTGTTCCAATGCAAAGCTAAAACAATCTCTGCAGTTACAGCTATAGACCAAACATTATTTTAAAACCATTGGTTTAAAAGAATTTAGAGAACTGGATTTTATTACACCTAAGTACCCAGTTTGCAATGGTGTGTTAACCCGAAATTGTTCTAGGTCCAAAACCTTCCTTCCCTGTTGCTTGAACACCGAGAGTTGTCTTAAACTAGCTTACCATACTCTCCCAGACTGGGCTCTCGCTGCTTATTTTGGTGTGGAGATTCATGTGGGTCATTTATGTTGGCTGAGGCTCTGACTTGTCAATGCCTGCTGGTGAATTTTTGACAAAATTACTGATACAAATAACACTTGTTTGTCAAAGTTCAAAAATGAGTCCACTAGGAGCAGGGGAACATGGCATAAGGGAGGGAGGAAGTTTGCTGTGTTTATGCTTTAAATTTCAAAACCAGAAAGAAGAATCAGGCTGCAGCACATTATCTGCAGGTCTTGGAGGCCATCAGTGGTTGTAAACAAACTGTCGTTCTTCATCTGCTGGGCTGAGCATAGACTATAATTCACATTCTCTTATCTATGAAAATCCTCTGCTGTATCTTTGTCAGTCCAGAATACTCATTGTGGCACTTATGTAGGTAAGCTATATGATGCTGACAGCTCACAGAACATCTTCCATTGCCTGAGAGCTTAGTTATAGTAGCTTGATGTTTAATTAATTTGAATTGGGCTAATCCGTACTTCATCTACTGCACAAAGTTCAGGTTTAAGCATTTTTTTAGTATTGGGAAGAGTAAGAATTTTTTTTTTAATCTTTTACCATGATACATAGAAACGATCCAAGCTAAAGAGGTTTTACTGCACAAAAAGCTGGACTAGCTGTAATATATCCCATCTCCTCAGATGTAGAGCATTCCCATGGAAGTCTTCAGGAAGCCTCTCTCTAAAGGAATCCTTTGACTATGTGATGTTACTAAATCAAATCCATTTTAAAACCTCTTTCACATATGAATGGCAGCTTCTCAGAATTGTATTCTTTCTTCTACCCAAATTTTTCTTCTAGTTTAGATAGGCCCATCATAAGAGCAAGAAAAGACACCTTCTTTTGGCCCAAGAAATAATTTCAAAAAGGGCAGAAGTTCCCCTAAAATAATTCTGTAACATGAATCTGAATATGGCCAAAAGGAAAGAGAGCATTCAAAACCAAAAAGTTTATCAAGGCAATGGAAAACAAAGATTTTCTCCTTATGTTTTCTCATGAAGGAAATAAAACTTCTACAGCTGTTGAGAATTCAGCTTTTAAGTGTATTAACCAGGACATGGTGTACAACACTGTGAACAGATGGATGAGGAAGGAAAGCAATTCCTTCTGTAGTCCTCTGCTGCCAGCTGTTCTGTTCCAATGGGTGTGGGGCCTAAATATTTTCACATGTACCTCAGATTAGTCTCAAGGCTGGTTTGAATTTCTTCATTCAGCTCTGTGGCCTGTTTTGATTGGAAACCTAACCAGGCACTTTACATACCCAGCTGTACATGCAGAAGAAGCTGAGGGAAATTACACAAAGAAATTTGAATGCCACTAATGGGCCCTTCTTTTTTCTTGGTTCAGGGAGAACTGTCTCTGCAACAGCAAAGAACAATCGCAGCAGAGACTGGTTGTTAATACGGGAAGATGCCTCATTGTTTATGTTAATAGGAACCAAACAGTTGAACATCTGTGTTGTATCATAACTGAGAGTAACGTTAGAACAGCTGTAATGGCAGTTATGGGCTCAATCATTCGGCTCTTGCTTGATAAGTTACATGAAACTGAAGTATTAGAAATATAGACAGGACTGTCCCATGGAAACCTCTGATTAGCTGAATGAAAGCAGCACTTACTAACTCCTTTTTCTACAGCCGCTTGGGATCTGTAAGTATATAATGTTCAAAGTGAGTTTGGACACAAAAAAATTAGAAATTCCACTGTGTTTGAAAATATTACTTACTTTTGATCATGATCAATTGTATTCCTGACTATAAATACCTTCCCTCCCTATCCTCACTCATTGAAACTATATAAATATTTTAAACATTTTCCTAATATTCTTTTTCCCCCCATATGGTTCATTGTTCCTGTTCCTTCTCCATCAGAATACAGTGACGGAACAGTTGCAGAAGGGTTATGCCAAGGATCAGATCTACACATATGTTGGGGACATTCTCATTGCCGTCAACCCATTTCGGAACATAGATATTTATTCTTCACAGGTGAGAAAATCTAGGTTTGGTTATTTTAAACTAGCACCAATTTCCACTAAGATATAAATATTTGTGTTAAGTATACGGTAAGACCGTTTTTTGGAATTTCAGCACAGAAATGAGAAACTAAAAAAAAAATTAATTTCTGGTTTCTTTATGTCTATAGTGTAGATTGTGCACAGAGCAGCCCTGTAAAATGTTAACGTCTGTGAATTTGTCCCCTCACTATACAAAAGGGAATTTGTCTCTCCGTTATACAAAAGGGGAAAGATATTAAACTCTGATCATACAATTATTTATGATTATTAATAAATGGGTTATGGGTTATTAATTATCAGATACTACAGGTACAGAAAAGATCTTAAGTTTTAACATCAATATCATGCAGAGATACTAATAGGAAGGGAAGCACAAATAAATTTAAACGATAATTTGGAACTATGATGTCTGACAACAGTAAATTTTCTCTTAATAAATTGAGTTTCATAGTGTAATCAGGACTAAAATTATAGAAAATTGCACTTCATTTTTTTTATCAGTTCTTATAGTACTAAGTACATACGGATTCATGGTATAGTGAATGCAGTAACAGTTCCCTCAGAAAACATCATTGCTGGAAACCTCAGCATGCGTTACACTAATCTAAAAATAAAACTAAACTTCAATTTAAAAAAGTTTTTAAAGGACAGTGGTAATGTTTTTATTTTTCTTATACCTAGCATTCCAAACTGTATATTGGAGCCAAACGGACTGCCAACCCTCCTCACATTTTTGCTGTTGCTGACATAGGCTATCAGTCCATGGTGACATACAACTCTGATCAGGTATGGATGACATGTCCTAATTACATCCTCTGCCAGGCTGAGGGCTATGTGATGAGCTCAGAGTCTTGCTCTGTTCTCTGCAGTGTATCGTTATTTCTGGAGAAAGCGGAGCTGGCAAGACGCAGAGTGCCCACCTGCTGGTGCAGCAGCTCACTGTCCTGGGCAAGGTGAGTGGCACAGGGAATGTCTCTGTAAGGTTTGCTCCCTTGGCCCTAAAGGGCTGAACCTATGGACAGGGCATCGCTTGTGGGGTGAGACTGGGACACGTTTTCCAAAGAACTTTGGAAGGTGATGCTGATCTATCTACTCCTTCCTCCCTCCTGAACCAGGGCCACTTGAAAACATGTTGGGGTTTCCACAAGGAAAAGTACCCACTGCAGTGAGGGCTGTGACTTAGTCAGTTGCTTGTTGAATTGAGTGCCTTCGAGTCACCCAAGCAGTGCTGAAAAAAATCCTTTTCTACCTTCTAATCCTTCCACAATTAGATTGCTGTCAGTGGGACATGGTCATTCTGGAAGTGGCCACCATAACTGTGCAAATAAAATGCCATTTTTTGCATGCCCCAGGTCCAACTAATGGATTGTAGGGTGCAGTGGAGCAGTAACCAGATGATAACAAGGATCCTAAAAGCAGATTGGCCATCTCAGAGCCATAGAACTACAGAAACCACAGAAATTCATTTGTGGTGTTGTTATCATTGTGTGTGTTATCTCTTCCAGACAGCCTTAGTTCTGAAGATTGCTATATTCTGACAGATTTCTTTTATATACATATATGCCTTTTTCTGCATATAATTCCCATGGGAATGGCTGCCCTGATTATGTCATGCTTCACAATACTAATGAGATGATTAAAGAAATACCTAAAAATGTATCTATTTGAATAATAACTCATCATTTGAAGCAATATCTTTTTCATATCCAGGCTAATAACAGGACTCTGCAGGAGAAGATTCTCCAGGTGAACAACCTTGTAGAAGCATTTGGGAATGCAGGCACTATCATCAATGATAACTCGAGCAGATTTGGAAAATATTTGGAAATGAAATTCACTTGTGGTGGCACTGTAGTAGGAGCTCAGATTTCAGAGTACCTCCTTGAAAAATCCAGAGTGGTCCACCAGGCAGTGTAAGTATGAAAATTACATTTGACCTAATTTGGGGGGTTACAGAGTAGGCCTATGACGCAGGAAATCATCTTGGTTCAAAACACAGAGATGAATAAGGTGCCTGGATGTTTTTTCTTAAAAATTGTGTATGAATATCTTATAAATCTGTAAGCTAGCTGAAAACCACTCCTGATTTTTTTTTTCATTGCCTCCTGGGTTATTTGAACAAATCTTATAAAAATGCACATGTGATATATAAAATAAGAATGTGCAAAGAATTAAAAACTTTCTAGTAGTTCAGTTATACATGCTTTGTATTTACTTCCTCTAAATTTCCTCCAGTGTTGTAGCTTATTTCTTCTTTGTTTGCTCATTTTCCATTTTGGAACATCTAGTAGGATTTGTTTATAGAGAGTTATGGCTCAAATATCGCTGCCCAGAAGGACTTGCTGGTGTTAATGGGTGAGAGGCTGACCATGACCCAGCCATGTGCACTCCCAGCCCAGAAAGCCAAACGTGTCCTGGGCTGCACCAAAAGCAGCGTGGGCAGCAGGGCCAGGGAGGGCACTCTGCCTCTTTACCCCACTCAGGTGAGACCCCACCTGCACTGCTGCATCAGCTCTGGGGTCCCCAGCAGGGAGGACATGGACCTGTTGAACAAGTCCAGAAGAGGACCACCAAGTTTATCAGAGGGATGGAGCACCTCTCCTGTAGGAAAGACTGAGAGAGTAGAGATTGTTCAGCCTGGAAAAGAGAAGGCTTTGGTGTGATGTAATTGTGGCCTTCCACCTGAAAGGAGCCTACAAGGAAGATGGAGAGAGACTTCTTGCAAGACCGTGTAGTGACAGGAGAAGGGAAATGGCTTTACACTGAGGGAGAGTAGGTTTAGATTAGATATTAGAAAGAAATTCTTTAGTGGGAGGGTGGTGAGAAACTGGAACAGGTTGCCCAGAGAAGTTGTGCATGCCCCGTCTCTCGAAGTGTACAAGGTTGGATGGGTCACTGAGCAACCTGGTCTAGTGAAAGTGTCCTTGCCCATGACAGGAGGGTTGGAATGAGATGATCCTTAAGATCCCTTCCAACCCAAGCCGTTCTGTGGTTCTATGTTCTAATGGTGCTCCTGAGGCATGCCCTTCAGCTCCTGCAGAAAGCAGGGGTTTGAACAAAATTCCTTTTTGCCATTCAGCAGTGACTGACTTGGGCATCTCAGGGTTCAGTCACGGTTGCAAATTTTCACCTAAGGATCCAGTTCTTTCTCATAAGGACACAGAAACTTTGAATGTGTGATAAACCTCTGTCCTAGGTTTGGGCATCCAGCTTCTAGGCAAAGCATGCCAAGTCATAAGGCCCTTTTGCTGAATGTCTGCTTCTTGGTTCAGGGCTAAAGGACACAGCAGACACACTGGACTCAGTGAACCTCTCCCACTGTCAGAAGATTTTTTAAAATAACTGGAGTTAAGCAGCCAATTCAATGCGGGTGGGTGAGCAATGTGCAAGATCTCACACAGCATCCACCAATTGCATCAAGGGCAGAGCAGCACTGAGCTGCTTTAGCACTGAGCAGCCAGCCTGGCAGTGTCAGGACAAACACACAACGGCATGAAAAGGGTGTTCACAGGAAG
The DNA here is from genome assembly GCA_036785705.1 of Acanthornis magna. Lineage (NCBI taxonomy): Eukaryota > Metazoa > Chordata > Aves > Passeriformes > Acanthizidae > Acanthornis > Acanthornis magna. The sequence goes on along the minus strand of JAWUZG010000028.1, from coordinate 10,965,732 downwards.
TTCTGTAATAAAGCTTCTTTCAGAGTCGTCTGTCAGTTTGTGTGTCTTGCTGTTATTAAAATAGCATTTATTAATAGTATGTGTGTCATCAGTAAATGCAGCATGGTTATATTACTAAACCATTTTATTGTTTCTGTTGTTCCAGAGGAGAGAAAAATTTCCATATTTTTTATTATATTTATGCTGGTCTCGCAGAAAAGAAAAAACTGGCACATTATAAACTGCCAGAATATAGACCTCCCAGGTAATGCAGTTTATTTTTGCATAAATTGATTACTAAGAAATGCAGTGTTGTATTCTCAGCCTCATTTACATTCTAACTCTGTATCCATCAACTCTTTCAGATATCTGCAAAATGATCATTTCAGAATAGTGCAAGATTTCATGAACAATAGCTTTTATAAGTCTCAGTTTGAATTAATAGAACAGTGCTTCAAAGTCATAGGTTTTACACTTGAGGTGAGTGCCAATAACCATTTTCTTTTGTGAACTTTACCAGCTACCTTAATCAGGAAAAACGTATATAAAGCATTCAAATCTCTCTTGTTATTTTCTTCCTTTATCAGTATTGTGTTTATGTTTTAAGATCTTGCACGGTCAACTTATTGTTATATTGTAACATTTAAATTTTTAAGGTTTCAAGGCATTGATAAACCAATAAAATGGTATTAGTCAACAAGACTTTGAAATCAGTGAACACAACACAGCTGAGTAATTGGGAGGAGAGGGGAAGATTTTAACAAATTTAATGCATAGAAAATGATGTTGTAACTGTTTATTGGCCAATAATTTTAGGCCTGTGAATATGAGCTTCATCTCAGTTTTAAGAGGAAGTCCATGGTGAGAATTCTAAAAATTCATTGAGTTGATCTGAGTATTGGTGAACTCAATACTCTTTTACAGCTCCAGGGATGACATTGAATGAAGTTCTTAAATCCATTTGGAGATTAATCTCATCACTAAACATTAACTGAACCCATTCTTTCTTTATGATCTCATATCGTGGCTCGACTGGCCGTTAAACCCCTCTCCTCAGTCTGTCTCAGGTAGAATTAAAATAAATAAAAGGGCTCTGGATTTATAAAGGAAAGAAATCCCATCCTGTGTCCTAGTTGTACCTTAGGAGAAGTGGTGCATCACAGGTGTCCTTTATCTCTGACTTTATTTATAAACAATATATATAGTAGAGGTATGATCCATGCAGTATCTGTGAAATATAACTCTAGTGCTGCAGAATAAGTGTATTTTGTAATTTCTCTGACAAAACTGTATGTGGTAAGGAGCTTGTCACAGAAAATTGCCTACTTGATTTGACTATTTCTGGCTTCTCTCAATGTAAATATTTGAAATAGCTAGCAGAACAGATTTATTCACCTATTTTGTTCCTCCATAGTCATTTTGCGTTAAGTTGTAGTAGCAGTGGCATTCACAGTTTTTTTCTCCTCTACATGTTATTCACAACTGCATTTAGTAATATCACACCTGTACTATCACATCCTTTCACTTGTGCTTTCACCTTTCCAGAAGCAGCATGAAAGGACATTCACGGTTCAGCACTGATAGCAGTTTTGTCACAGCACCAGAGACCTTGATAAGTCCTAATTTAAGGCATGAAAAGCAGCAAGTCTGTTTTTGTTTCCAGTTCTTTTGTTCACTTGGATGGGTGGAAACAATAATCCTCATCATCCAAAAGAGGCCTTCCATACATATTGAAGATGCAGTTAGAACTAGGTCACTGGCTGCATTGTGCAGTCCTAGCATGGATCTTCACTTGATTAACTCAGCAAGCCACCGTGAGCTGAATCTGTGAGGAATTACCTACCTGTAGAACCCCACAGTTCCAGAAGCAGGTTGAGTGCCATAGGCAGTCTGCTTGTGGCTGCTTGCGAGCCCCAGGCATGTTAGCCTGTCTTACACCCTCCTCAGGGTGAATTAGCCTGTCTGAGGCTCTGCTTGCAAGAGGGAAGGAACAGTCTCTTCCCCACTGAGGTTCTGATACTGGATACATGTGTGCAAAGAGAATTTTTTTCAGTGAGAAAAATATCCCATAGGACATTGAATTCATTTCCTAAGTTCACTTTTTAGTAATGCAGCCTTAAGCTTTGACATTCATCCCAGTGCACAGAGGAACTTCTATATAAGAATGTTTAATGTTTTATTAGCAGAAAGCCATGGACAGAAAAAACCTCCACTCCAGTTAAAATTGAGACCTAAACAAAGCTTAATTTCTTTGAAATTTGCTTTTAACTGACTGACAGGTTTAAAAAGTAACTACTGTCAGTACTCCCTGTCTTAAAATTGCACTGTTTTATTCCAGGCTGAATGGCAAAATTAATAAGAAAGGACTGCCTGAGGGGAACAATAATTATGCTATGTAAGGCAGATCAAGCCAGATTTCAAACACGCTGGAAAAGGGCAGAAAAATGTCAGCAGCTATACATATTGTATGGCATGATGGCAGAAGTTAAGCTATCCATTTCTTTGCATTTCAACTGTGTCCCTAAGCTTAAAATGAAAATGATTGCTTAATCCTAAGTAAACTGTGTGCCAATTATCCTCAGCATAATTTTTTAGAGTGAGCTTATCCAGTTTGTCTTGCTGTCACTGGAATCACTATTTATTAACTGCTAGATTAACTTCTGAAAGTGTTGAAAACAAGCTCAAGTATTCTAGAGCAATTAGAGATTTTGTCTGAGTAAATGATGCCTGACATGGTCCCAGCAAACTATTGAATAATATGGATAAAATGCTGTGCAATTATAAAAAGCTCATCGTTATAAAATACCAATCAGATTTGCAAAACTGCGTCTTATAAAACTACTACAGAAGTTTTTAACCTCCTACTTACAAAACACACGAGTACTGTATGCCTCAAAATATGTGGTGTCACAGATTGCTAGTCTTCTTTACAGCTATACCTAGTATTTTCTGGGTAAAAAAATACTCAGATCATCAGGTATAATGATAAACATTCACAGTTCAGATGAAAATTTGCAGTTAAAATCAAGTCAAACCTGCAATGAAAGCATTATTTTACTAATTCCAAATATTATTTTCTCATGCATAGGTACTTAAAATAATTTAGTGTATGTATGACATCACTGTCCAGAGTAATAACAGCCTTTTTCAAGATAGAGTCCCTTCTCACAGAATCACAGAATCAACTAGGTTGGAAAAGACCTTTGAGAGTCCAATCTCAAGTCCAACCTATGACCTAACACTACCTTATTAACTAAATCATGGCAGAACCTCCTAAATCATTTGAAATTTAATTTTTTTTAAAGTAAAATCCAGATTAAGATGCTTTGGTGAGTTCCTAACTGATATTTTGAAGGGTGAAGTGCTTTGTCAAATCAGAAATGCGAGGTCCCACTCTTCTCCCAGTGAAACTTCTTCTGATGACATTGGTGGGAGATGATACAGACCTATTATATGTAGTATCTTTGTTTCCATGATGCAAAGTACATAGATGCAGATTTTTTAATATTTTTGTTGATCTAGGTATTAAATTTTTAGACATGGTTGCACCTGCAGACACAGTGAAGGGTAGATAGAAATAACCCCTGAATTCTTTCTGTGTAAGAGGAATGCACACCACTGTTTTTGCTTTCCCTTCTTCATGTCTATCCTGTCCTGTCAACAAGTACAGAAGAGAGATTAGGCTATGGTTTGTCTTGCCCTATTTGACTGTCTTACTCTTGAAATTGCTGAGTACAGAATAGGAATAATTGCTGAGAACAACATTCCTAAAAGTAGTGGGCATGTGACAGACGACAGGAAACAACACGAGCGCACATGCCCATTGCAGAAACCACAGAGACAAATTACCTGGCTATTAAGTATTGCATTTTTTTATGTACTTTTCAGGAACTTGGAAGTGTGTACAGTGTCCTGGCTGCCATTTTAAATGTGGGCAACATTGAATTTTCTGCAGTAGTATCTGAACATATGATTGACAAGAGCAACATTTCCAATCCAGTAGCCCTTGAGAATTGTGAGTGGTTTTTTCTGGGTTTAACGTTGGGTTTTTTCAGTGTTTTCATAGAAAATTTATTTTATTGCAAGAGAGATATCAATGAAGCTGTATTCACATGGAAATTTTGCAAGAATAATTAAAAGCTGAAGGTAGATTAATTCTAAACCCATCTGAATGAAAATACAAAAAAGAAAAAAAATTCCATGTTATGCATCTTATTTGACTAACCAGTTCACTGGCATACAGGAAACATGACTAATACTGCAGATGCCTGAAAAAATCTTTGGAATTTTTCCAAGGTTATTTGAACATTTGATGGAGAACCTCATTAACACACTGAATAGTTTTTTCCCAGTTTCTTTCTCAGCTGCTCATTACTTGTTCCCCACTTGTGCCTGTTGAAATACAGCTCACTAATTCTTTAGAAGGGATGCCTTACATCCTTAAGCTGCTGTGAGGTGGAGGAGGCAAAGGGGCAAAGATTCTCAAGAAATTTGCTACAATTTCTCAGTAATTACACCTGGGGAGATAATGACGTCTTCACACTACCTTCCTATGTTTTCTTGCCATAGAAAAATATTGTGGAACTGGGAAAGAAGCACCCCTTTTTTGGAGAAAAAGGAGAACAGCAGTGGCTTGTATGAGTGGGTCATAACTGAGAGGGGTATTCACACCTCACAACTTGGTTTCTTCTTATATAGTCACCAAGATTCCCTAGCATTTCTCCATAGACTGTTTGGAGAAACAGCCTCCTTGATAAAGAAATTTAGAACCTAAATCCTCTGCTTTGAATTGCTTACTCTTTGGCTGCATTGGTAGCGAGGAAGGTTGGTGCCTACATTAGATAACGACACTTGTTTGGTGTGAAATTCCTCATTAGTCGTAGTTCAAGGCTTTGATTTGGCCCTTATTCATAAAATGTTGAACTTGCAGCTTTAGTGGCAAAAATGCCTGTTGTACCTTCCAAAATCTGTCTCTGAGCTATTCCTGTGGCCTTCCTTCCCAGGTGCATCCTTGCTGTGCATTCAAGCAGATGAACTACAAGAGGCCCTCACCTCTCACTGTGTAGTGACTCGAGGAGAAACAATTATTCGTCCCAACACTGTGGAAAAAGCCACTGATGTCAGAGATGCCATGGCCAAAGCACTGTATGGGCGCCTCTTCAGCTGGATTGTCAACCGCATCAACACTTTGCTCAAGCCTGACAAACATTTAAGGTAAAAAAGATTTTGCAGAATAAAGAGAGACTTTTTCTGTGGGAATGATAATGTCTACACTGGTGCATTTAGTGTACTTAAGTTCTTTTTCTCTGATACCTTTTTGTCTATGACACCACTTTGTCAAAAATGCTTTGTCCTGATAGTGAAAGTACAGTAGATATGGTTGGCAAAAGCATCTTCTGTCTTCCTGTTGAACTTTCCTCATTTAACCCTTTCTAAATTACATACTAGCTACTTTTTATTTTGTATTTTTTCAGAGTAAACTTTTGATATTCATCATGTTGATTACATAGGTCAAATTCTGCCCTTATTTACACTGATACTGTTTCTCTTGTCACTGTTGTTATGAGCATGGCTTCATATATGTGTGGGAATAATTTTCAAACACTTTACTGAAGGTATTGTCCACTTTACACTTCCAAGGTGACATTTTAAACACCATATCAATAACAAATAGCTTTGGTTTGCAAATCTGGATTTCATGGATTTTTTTCTTCTTAAACATCAGAGAGCCAAGGTCACAATCCTAGAATTTGTCTAAACTTTTAAGTGTTTGGTTACAGCAGAGCAGCAATAAACAGAAGTTTAATCAGTAAGTGATAGGATAAAATCCATGATAGATGGGGCAGCACGTCTAGCCTGTGTGCCTCTCTCACTTGTCCATTACAGAGCCCTTTTCAAATGGAATACTTACTTATTATGCTGATGAGGAGGGAGAAAACTCAACTGGAAATGTTCACTGTAAAAAAAACCAAACAACCTTTGCTTGATTTTGTGGTAGTAAAATAATTTGCATTTGCTATTTTTATGTAATTATCTCTGGAAAAGGAATGGGGCAGATAAATTTTAGCAGTCTATTTGTCAAAAATGTAATTTTGAGACAGATTAAATAGTCACCAAATTTAGATCCCGCCACAATGAAATGCTTCCTTTTTTGAGATAGACTTCACAAAGAGGTTTAAGTGCTATTCATGAGTGTCTTGAGGCTGATTCTTAATTTCTGATTTCCTAGATCTTTATAAAAAAATGGTTACAGATAGCCCCTCAAAGAGGTTTTATAGAAAGAATGTGATTTATATTTTACTTGCCTAGAAGAGATACTAATGTCAGCCTCAGTTTGTTATAAAATTATATCCTCTTATTTTTTTGCTTCAGCCAATAAATATTAGAGCTTTTTTCCAGTTGCAGAAGTGATCACATATCTTCAGTGTGTCCTACTTAAAATTTCAAACCAAAGTTTTTCCAGGGCTTCTCTGGAATTTAATTGGTAATTTGAATTCACACCACATCTCAGTGCATAAAGTAGTTATTTAGATGCATAAAATGTCTAGCTATTCATTTTTTTTACTTTAATGTTAAACTAAACAATTTTAATTGTTGTGAGTAAATAATATGAAGAAATAATACTTAATGACAACAGTTTAATTTCAGTATGCTGGTGAGTAAAACCTGTGTTATTACAAGAGAAACAAAAAGAACTGCATGTTCTTTCTGTTCTGTAGTCTGCTTTTTAGAATAATTACTAACAAATATTAGTGTAAAAATAAAATTGTAGATCCCCTATTCACTTATCAATTGACTTGGTGGTTGTGCGATTCCGTATATCTGTTATGCATATGCAGTAAACTTTGAATTGATCTGCATTTATTGTATTTCAAACAAACAATTATTATCATTTTAAGCGATCCCTGGTTCAGGAAAACTTATCCTGTGTAACTCATGTACAGATTTGATCCATGATTTCCTTTTGTGAAATAATAATGAAGGTAGTTAATGTAAAATAAAGATACAACAATGGAAAGTTTGTTTCATTCTTGCAGTGAAAATGATGATGGCTTGAACATTGGAATTCTTGACATCTTTGGCTTTGAAAATTTCAAAAAAAATTCTTTTGAACAACTCTGTATCAACATTGCCAATGAACAAATTCAGTTCTACTTCAATCAACATGTCTTTGCCTGGGAGCAGGTATGTGCTGATTATTTTGATAAAGCTTTAGTATTACTGAACATATAAAACCTTGTCTCAGGAAACTACATTATTTCTTCTCCATAATACATTGTAAAATGCAGACTATAACAAATGTTTTATAAGTATGTATTCTGTGAAGCAGTGCTTGCTATTTGCAAGTAAAATGGCACCATAAAATGAGTTAAACTTGAAATTTACAGTAACTAAGCAACATAACACTGTGATAATCTGATAGATTCAAGTGCAATGTTGTTTTCTTGAGGAATAATGAGTGTTGTAATGTATGATTCTCTAGTAAAAAAGTAAATGAGTGGTAAAATATTTTGTTTGGGAGTGCAGTGTTCGTAATAGTTTACTAATAAGCTTAATGAACACTGAAATTCCGTTATTAAAAACTGCAAATTTCACAATTATTTTGTTCTTATTGAGAAACTAGATTGTGTCAGCTAAATAATGATGGATTTAATGTAAATAATTTATTCTAAAGCAGAGAAAAGGAATAGCATTGTAAATATTAAAGTTTATGGAATTGAGGAGAGGGGAAAAACCACAAAAAATATCATCTCAACTTTGTAAATAATTCCAGGGGAATTAAATTAACCTTCTTCAAATTACTATCCAATATTGTTATTTGAAGAAATAACATGTTCAGGAAAAAAATTAATCTTGCTGAAAATTGAAATATTCCAAAATTCTGTGTGGCTGTCAACAGTCAGAATTCAAATTGTAGGTGAAATTATACTTCTGCTGTTTTACTGAACTTATTGGTATTTATAATACATGGATGAAAATCCTCCTGAATTGTAATTTTAATTGTTATTAGAAACAGAGTATTTTGTCAATGTTAATCACTGTTTAAGGATAAGACAGATACAGGTTTGGAATGCATCCATGTATGCAGGTGTGTCCATGCATGTACCTGTATGTGTCAGTCTGGAGGTGTATATATCTATGTATAACATGGCATTTTTTAAAATGGATCAACATTTTATCCTCTGCAATTGTTTCAGGAAATGTTGTCTTGCGGTCTTATATCTTGTAGTTGTTTTTATAGATTTATGTGCAAGATTCTCAACACAAGCATTTCCTTGGTTTTAGTACCATCTGAAAGTCAGAGAAAATTTAACTCAATCTACTGTAATTTGTTAGGCATCTTCTTTCCAAAATACACAAGTTCACAAAAGAAGGGCACTTGGCTATTGCTGTTTCTAACAGTTGGGAGATGGAAATAGCACCAACTGCAGCAGCAATATTTATTCCTGTCAAACCCAGGCACTGACCAGGTCCCATGGACTTGCCTATGTCCACTTTGCTTAAATGTTCCCTAACCTGATCCTCCCACACTGAAGTTAAGTCTTCCTTGCTCCAGACTTTCCCCCTGGCCTCAGGGACTTGGGATTATCAGTCAAGACCAATGCAAAGAAGGCATCAAATGTCTCAGCCTTTTCCTTGTCATCCACAAACTTGTTCAGCAGCAGGACCACATTCTCCCTAGCTGCCTTTTGCTGCTGATGGACCTGCCTTGGCTTTCTCTGTACACCCAAATATTGTCTTAATACTCCTTCTCTTTTTTAATTAGAGTTGAGTTCAGTGTGATGTGCCTTTACTTATTTCTAGGTATCCAGGTACAGAACTTTTTGGCCAGACCTAAGTTAATGCAGAGGTTTGTTGTGTCACCATGTATTAGGAGCAGTTTGCTCTCTTGCATGTGCCTTGCTGCAGTGTGGTCAGGGTGGTTATTCTGCAATTGAGCAGATGAGGGGAAAAATTAACTTCTTATTTTGACAATATATAGTTTGCTCATTTCTCCTTGTAGAAAACTAGTACAGCAACTACAGACCCTGTGGAAGGGAAAGGTGATCCTTATTTATAGAATCTCTAAGTATATCGGTTTTGCCCATTTTCACTCATTCTCTCATAGATTTCATTGACTCACAGGCACATAGAATACACCACAATGTGCGTGTGTCTGTCTGTGTGTCTGTGTGTGTCTGTGTGTGTTCAGGTGGTCTGGCCGAGGTAATTTGTGAGTGACATATAGAATGGACACCAGCTAGCAAATCTTCATCATGTCTGTTAAGTTCTTCTTGCTGAAACTGTTTTTGGACATGTCTTTTACAGCCTTTAGCAATTGTTCTTCGCCTCAAACCCTTCTTTACTTCAGCCTCCATAATCTTTAGGCAAGGTGATTATCTGGCTTTACTTCTTTGGAATATATACATCCTTATGCCTACAGTCCATTTCCTTGGTGGGCTCGTAGGAAAGCTATAAGTGATGTGCCATAACCTTAAAGTCATCCTGCTGCTGTCAGATGTAGAGGATATTCCACTTGCTAGCTCTCTGCAGGGTTTTTTATGTAAGTGAAGGCCTTATGTTCTTGATGTAACCAACACTTTCCTCAGTTTTATTGTTATTAACAAATGTTCTTCATTCAAATCACAGGCTATTACATGACTATTCTTTTAAAACTCTTTTTTCTGGTGCTTATATGCGCATTCCCATTCATATTCCATTTATACCAGTCCTAATATTTCCATTACAAGTGTCCACATCCAGCTTGTAATACCAACCAAGGGAGTGTCTACCTTAATTTACATCAAACCACTACATCAGATTATATCAAACTTCATTATATTATCTTGTAGCAGTCTCCAAAGATATTACTATAGCAGTGCAAAATGAGCTATATAGATTAAGTTCATGCAAGTGTAGGTGTAAATCTCCCTCTTCCAGAGATGGGAAATGAGAAATGTATTATTCTGCATTACAACCCAATGGCATAGAATGATTTGTGGTATGATTCATAGTCATTATAAGACATCACTTTTCATTTATTTATTACATGGTTGTCCCAGTTTTACATCACAAAAACAGCCTTTGAGGAAGCAGCTGGCTTCAGAATCTCTTCTGTTCACTGTAAGGACTTTCCTGTGTTGACACCAGTAATGTACTTTAATTGTAAATTAAAATAAAAAGTATCACAGATGTAAAAAACAAACATTAGAATGATCTCTACCCTCTGCTGATGTATCTGCCTGCCATTACAAATGACTTTACATGCAAGCGTTTGTGTCTTTAAAAGACAGAAGTTATGTTTATGGGAAGGCTGATGCCAGCAGTCGCCAAGACCTTTGTGCTGACCTTCCATTAGCCCAGGCTGACTGCTGTGCTGCTGGAGCTCTCCTGTCACGGGGGTCTCAGGCTACTGTCTCCTCACAGCCCTGTGCAGTGCCAGGCAGACATGTCAGATTGCCCTGTGCTTCCTCAGAAATCTGTAACACAACTCAGCATTCAGCCCCGTAGATGTACCCAAGGAAGACTGAAGAATTCAAATTCTTTCACACTTCCCTGAAGAGAATTAAAATGTATAGATACATTGTTTCTTCATTTCTCTCCCTGTTTTGCCCTGTTCAGTATCATATCACATGCAATTTGATGAAATTTGACATATCTAGTGGGAAGTTGAGGCCTAAATCAGCTGATTATAGTTTCGTTCATAGTTAACCCATGTTGACCTAATAAATAGTAATTATGTCATTTGAGAAGGTTAATTGTGTTTTGGCAACTTGACCAATGAAGACAGATAGTAAATAAACTCATAAGGTTGAATTGTATTCAGAGTTACAGGTGACATGGTTTTATCGTTGTCAGTGGTCTCTTTTCTGTATCTGAATCTGAAAAGTATTCACAGTTTTGCTTTCCTTGGAAGTGTGGCCAACAAAAACAAGGCCACAGAAGTGACAGGGGTAGAAGGAAGGATTGGTGGTACTATCACAACCTGAGGCTTAGGGTGTCAGCTAGAGCGGAGTGTCTGCGTGCCAGTGTGGAGAACTCAAGTCAGAATTAAGGGAATTTATTCTTTATTGTTGACTTAATGTTTGCATTTAAGAATAAAGGCTTTTAGGCCTGAATGCAATCTCCTTTCCCTAATTTAACAGAAAGACTGGAGTGGGCATATAGTTTAAGATAAAGATGGTGTAGATTCCCAGTAGTCAATGGAGACAAATAGATAAATAGGTCCCTATCTCTACTGGGGAGAGAATGTGGGCTCTCAACTTAGTTGCTGCTTTTACATGTCCACCATTCTTGCCGGCAAAAGTTGTTTTTAGCTTAATATTAAGCAAAACAGAACTACTGGACCTTCTGTCCTTCAAGGTGTTTCCCTTACATACTCAGTACTGATGTAAGTTAATTTCTTTCAGCTCCATGATCTGCAGGTCACATTGACCAGCGAGACAACCTTCCCATTTCTTTCTTACTTGTCATTCCCCCATAAAAAGTAAAAGGTGTAATGGCAGATAGCTAAAATGTCTTGGAAAGTAGCAAGTTTGCTGTCAGTTGGAAGGATCATACTTTTTGCATTAAATGTATACAATGTTTATTTTACATTCTCATGACAATTTAATCTTCTAATTTCAGCTGGAAAAGGTTAATTCTGAATAAGTCTCTGGTGTCCCCATTTAAACCAAAGTGTCATCATAACATGTTCTCAGCAAAATGGCATTACTTTAATAAACATGAAGACCATTTCCTAATGCATTTAATAATTCTTTTTTTACCGTTGAAATTGGGTTGCAGAAGCTAATGTTACATAGTTTTGATCATAGAAAAGATACCATGCAATACTAAGATGAGATAGAAGCCCAACTAATAGTGTAACTCAATTATTCCTTTTGACATCCCATCCACAGGAATACTTTCTAATGGATTATGATTTAGAATTTCAAGAAGTGGCTATTTTGTGGAGGTTTCTTGTCACAGAACATCACGGGGGAATTACAAAATCCTGTAGCTGATTCATCTTATTAATTCAAATAAGACCTCTTTCATTACAGTTTTATGATGTCCATCATTAAAGCTTTTATACTTGCTGCATGTATCCTAATGATGTGGTTGAAACTCGCCGTGTGTAAGAAAGTGCAGTACAGTCTCATTTCTGAGTCATCTGTCACACTGGTGCCTGCCTTGGCTATCTGCTGTTCTGCAGAGGCCCATGGGAAGCGATGGAGTGAACTCTTTCCATATCCTGCTGGGCAGACGGAGCATTACTAAAACTGACAGTGCTGACACTTGTTCAGCCATCGAGACACAAAAGGCACAGTGGTCACATACACTGCAGCTTGGAAGTCAGGCCGGGCAGGGACGGGAGCAGATGTTGCTGTTACAGCATTGCAGTACTGCTACTAAGAGCTCCTTTCTTTTTCAAGGAGAACACTTTTATCAGCTCTCTAAACCAGCCTCTCTCACAAGCATTCGAAGTTGGAAAAAGTTAATCATTAGATAGGTTGGTTGTGAGAGCTTGTTTGAGGATGTCTGAGCGTCACAGAAACACTGTCCTCTGATAGATTCATGCTGAGCAATCTCTTCCCCTTGCCCCTTGATAAGGGTACTCCAGATAATCCTAAGAAGTAACAGCTGGTTCCATGAACATCTGTGTGTCAGTGCAGCTGTAGCCCTCAGTTAGGCTGCCCCTTCTCCTCTTATCTTTGGGAGATAACACAGACTCATTCCCTTTCTGCCACCAGCTCCTGCAGGTATATAATTAACTTCTTGCCTGTATCAGTGATACCTTTATTACTCTCCTGTCTTGTCCTGCTACTCAGGTCATTGATTAAAATAAAAAGCAAAACTCCACCTGTCCACTGCTTCAGGGGAGACATGAATGAGGTTAATGTTATGTGTCTCAAATGAGGAGTCCTCATGGGGCTGGAGGAGAGATTCTTACTGATTACACCTTTGTATGGCATATAAACTGAGCTATAACCTATCCTTAGAGTGAAGAGTGTCCTGGGAAATTAGATCAATCTGGATTTTGGAAGAGTTTAGGTATATATTTTGTGTCCTCTTTCAAATGGATCAGCAGATTTTTATTTGTGCCTGTATTTTCAGGGCAGTGTTATTGATTTTATGCCTTTTGCTGTTTCTCTCTTGCTTTAAGATTAAGAGGTATGAAATCTAATAACATGTGCTTTTCTGTTGTATACGAAAGTGAACTTCTTTTTGAAATGCTCAGTGCATTGCCTTCTTCACTCATTCAGACTCATGTGAATGACACATAATGAGAGGTCTTCCAGGGTTAGAGGTCTTTGAACTCATTAATGTTAGCCATCATTCATTTTTGTGACACTCTTCTCACAATGAATTCAGGTTAGCAAAATTGTGATGTTAACACCATGCATGAATTCAACATTTTATAATGTCCTATCCTTTGGCAGAGGGATGATTTGTAAAGGGGGCTTAACTCTGTGTTTCACAGTACAGCCTGCACAAGACTGAAGGCAGCCCTGGCACAAACAGGAACATTTTGTGGTGGATAACTGCTATTGGTTTACCTATTGCAGGAAAGAATAATGGGGGGTGGCAGTCCCTAGAGCATTCTTCCCTTGGTAAATCTACGGCTGTCCTCTGCCTTGCTAAAGCATTAAGGAAGGTCATTCTTGTGTTCTCCAGCTATAATCTAAATTATATTCAAGATAAAAACATCACAACGCACTGTGGGCACAACATTTGTTATTTGTTTTTTCTTAGTCTGGGAGGAATCCAGAGATAATTGCAGTCTTCAGGAGAAAACCAGCCAGACCAAACCAAATAAAAAGAAGAAACCAAAAAGTCCACCCCACCAACTTTTCTGTTGTTTTTTAATCTTGGGGAATACCTTTCCCTAGTTCCATAAAAGGATTGAAAATGTGGTAGAGGCAAATCTGTGTGAATTTATTCAATTTTTAGGAAATATATACACAATTCTTTAATTATTAGAAAGTGTGTGCACCCTTCTTCTCCACATAAGAATTTTTCCAGATATTTGAGGAGGATGATCAAACAAGTAAAGCCACTGTAACCTTGTAGTCACTTTTGTAAATCTTAGCCATCACTTAGATCTGAGAAATTTATTGGGAATATAAGTATAGCTCTAAATGGTTAAGAAATATTTTCTAGATTTCAGACTAAGGACATAAATGGACCCTGAGGCCTGTATTTGCAAACACTACTTTATCTTCTTCAGCTGTTTCTTTAATTCTTGCTATTCCTGTAAAATATCTCACGTTACCAAAGATGCCACTAGAGTACTGAAATACGTATTCAAAACCAAAAATCCCAGCTGACATTTGTTTCTGCAAAACCTTGATGTCTTTAGCCCTGAGGCACACTTTTTCAATGTAGTTTTAATTTGCTGCAAGTGAGTTTGTGGATTATTTTCTGAAGTGGTTCTGTATACACAGACAAAACATGCCTTCTGTTTCTTGCTGCAGAACGAATACCTTTATGAAGGTGTTGATGCGAGAGTTATAGAATATGAGGACAACAGGCCCCTCTTAGACATGTTCCTGCAGAAACCAATGGGTTTATTGTCTCTGCTGGACGAGGAAAGTCGATTCCCACAAGCAACAGATCAGACACTTGTAGGTAAGTATGTGGTTCATTTCAGAGTTTTGCAGCTTGTCTTCTGTCAGATTCCTGTTTGGCATGTACAGTTCAGACTACATGCTAGTTATGTTTTTAGCGAGCCCTCATTTCAGTGACACAGTGTGTTTGAGGGACACATGCATGCAGGGATGGTTGTATCCTCAAAGTTCATAGAGAAACATCAATAGTACAATGAACCTAAGCTGCTGATCCAAGTTCCAAGTTCTCCTGCCTTCAGGAGTTTTTTGCTAGAGAGCTTGGAAAGTAAAGATCAAACTGAGTTAAAACTTGAGGTTCATAGACCAACAACCCTGTTTGCAAAGTTGAGTCATGTTCAACTCTGATATTTTTGGTGAGCAGTATCTGAACAAGTGTAATACTTGTTAAGAGTAATGACTACAAACATGCTTCATTGCCTTTCAGAATATTATGCTTCCTGAGTGTTTTCTATTCAGAAATCAAAATTAAAACACCTAAATTCATTGTAATTCAGTCCTGAATATTTCAGTGCTGTTGAGTGAGTAATTGCAGTTACCATTGACTTAGTTATTTCAGGGGTATTTCTGTGCAGGTAAATCCTTCTTTTACTCATTTTTGAATGTGCATAGTGTCAAAGTTTTAACCAACACTTAATCACAAAAGATAATGACATCCAGTAACAATGCCCATGCTAAAGCAATGATATGTGTTTGTTTTCCTTTTATCCTCATACTTTTTATTCTACAGTACTGAAACCCTCAAACGATGAATCAATCAATCAATCAATCAATCAATGTTTCCTTACAATTCCTGAAGGAATCCTTAGGAAGGATTACTGCATTGTTTCATATATTTAGATCTAAGTCTTGGAAAAGCAAGCCCTGAAACTGTTTGAAACACATGGGGATGCGGCACCTGGGCACATGGCTTAGTGGTCAACACAGTGGTCCTGGGTTAAGGGTTGGACTTAATGATCTTAGGCATCTTTTCCCACCTTAATAATTCTATGATTTTCTGAAGTCACATATTAAAAAATTGGTACAAATTAAGTAACTTGTCCAAGAGCTCGTATATTCTCTATCCAGTGTTTTTTGTTACAAGACTGTTATGGTATCTCTGTCCTTGAAAACATCAGTGTCTGTTTTGTGCCTCTGAACTGCCTGAGAAGTCAGGCAATATCCTTGGAGGGATACAGCTTCAGAAGAGAATGTGTGTACAGTAACTCCGGTAAGACAAGCTATGTGTTTCCTTTCAGAAAAATTTGAAGATAATTTGAAGTCAAAATACTTTTGGAGACCCAAAAGAGTAGATCTAACCTTTGGAATTTATCATTATGCAGGAAAGGTAAGACACCTGTTGATGTTAGTTGGGGACTGTGGAATGGTAGGGCTGGAAGGAATAGAAGAGGTCAGCTGAGTTGGTTCTCAACAGTCATCTCTTCAGTCCACACATGGGTATGTTGGCAATGTCTTACAAATCAAAAGTAAATTGAAAAGTTCTTATCCCTCATTAAAAAAAAGCAATAGCAGGAGTGTATTTTTCTTAAATGTCACCAGGTAAATGAACTGACTGTATTATAGAAGACCCAAAACCGTAATTATTATGTAATGCAACTGAGTGCACTTCTCCTTAGCTCTTTGAAGTCCTGCTCCATGCTTTTTCCCACTGTTTCCAATCAGGACCCAGCTCCATTCTTTGTACTACCCCCTACACCCCATCAGCCTTACTTTGTTCTGTACTTTGTCATCAGCCAGACAGGGAGTGCAGGCTGTGCTTCCTGCCTCATTCAGTGAGCAGCATCTTGCCTTGTGCAAGCTGACGTGCTGCACCTGCCCTGCAGACAGAGGAGGAGCTGCTGCTACGCTGCAGCAAGGTGACACTGGTCACCTGAGCCTTGCCTTGGGAAAGCAGCAGCTCTCACCTCCTTCTGAGCTCTTTTAAAGGGTACAGAGTGAGCACTGATGGCTCACACAGGAAACCACGCTGGGTCTGTGCAGTGCTGGAGCAGCTGGCCTGGGAAGAGGCAAATACTGCCCACCAGCTGATGGAAGATAACTTAGCCCTTGTGTAAGACAGCCAGCTGCAAAGAGCGTCTTCTAACTGCTCTGAACCTCATCTCCAGCTGAATGGAACCTCACCAGCCTGGCATTACTCACTGCTGAGGAGTGGAGAGACAGCTCTCCCTGTACCACTGAAGATGGGAATTACACCAGTTCCCCATCAACCCTTTCCATTTTTCAACAAGCTTTTTCAGTAGGAAGTTTCTTCTACTGTCTAACTTATGTCTCCACTGCTGTCATGTAAGCTCATTACTACTAGTCCTGTTTATTGTGGAACTGGAGAATAATTATTTCCTCTTCCTTTACAAGTCTTTTTCATAATTTAATACTGTTACTGAGCTTTTTTGTGGGGGATTTTCGTAAGTTATGCATCCCAGTATCTTCTACCCTCTTGAGAGGTAAGGTTTCCTTGTGAATCCCTTAAAGCATCATTGAGATAGAACCCTGGAGTTACATTTTGAGTTAGGTACACCATTCTTGAAATTTTTAGAGAAATTTTGGTTGCAAATATGCAGTTTGTGATTCTGCAAACTTCCTCTACAAGTAACACAGAGATCCCCAGGAAATGTGTTAAGTCCTGGGTCCAGTACAGAACAATATGAATAGCACAGAAATATTGTACATAGTCATATATGATGTGGTTGAAATCAAGTGCATTGTTAATTATGCATTTACATGTGTACAAGTGTAAAGGAGGACTGCAATACACTTGTCCTAGTGATAAATCCACGCAGGTTAAAACTACTATTAATTATCCACATTAGAAAAATAAATGCTGCAGGCTACTTTGGAATGATGGATTTGCTTTTAGTGATCTGCATCATGTCTCAGTATTGAAAAGTTAGAACGTTCAGTGGTCAAAAGGAAGACTGTAAGCAAGAGTGAGCCTGATGGCTGAAAAACTATTTTTGTATCTTGATATATTAAAAACCCTGTTCCAGAAAGCATAAATTTACAATTATTTTTCAAAACCCAGGAATATCTGTAAATGCACTTTTTAAACAGGTTCTATATAATGCAAGTGGATTCCTAGCCAAAAACAGAGATACTCTGCCAGCTGATATTGTGCTGCTACTGCGATCATCTGAAAACAACCTGACGCGACAGCTGGTAACCCATCCTCTCACAAAAACAGGTATTGCTGTTGTGGTGATCTTCTTAGTTTTCTCTAGGCTTCATGATGACCACTGCTAGGTTCCATGGGACCGCTCATTGATGACATTATACGCTTTGTGGCTTAACTTTTTGACCCTAGAATCTATACTGAATGGAGCCCCAACCATCTCAAGCTGCAGGGGAGGGATTGGTCTGGTCAAGTGCCAAGGAAGTGGTAGAGACTTCTTTCAGGGTCCTCTCTTCAGGGTAGGGGATCAAGACAGGGAGTGGAGTGCATCTCTTGAGGTCAGGACTGAACAGGAAGGATCAGGTAAGTCACTGGCCTGTTTTAGACAGGGCATGTATAAATTGCCTCAGTGCAATTTATCTCTAAGTGATAGAGAACAAAGGTTGGGGATCCTCACATCTGCTGCAAAGAGTGAGAAGACACTCCTCCATTTCCTCAGTCTTAAGAGTCCTTTACAATAGGTAACTGATGGGGTCCTAACAGTAAGCTCTTCCTCAGGGAATTTGTAAGTAGAAATAGAGGAATAAAACTGGCTCTACAGAAATTACTCCTAAGTTGCACCTTTTTGCACTGTCCTTGCAAAGTGTCCTACCTTCCACTTCAGGACGATGGGTAAGTCTCCTTACAACCAGTTTGTTCCTGTCTTGTAGTACTCTGTGTGTGATGGCATGGATGCCATACAGTAAGTACTTCATGATGTTACTTTCTCGTACAGCTAGGTTGGATACCTATTTCTAACAGAAAAGCTAAATTAGAAGAGCCTAAAGGAAATTAAAGTCTTATCATAACTTACAGAAGCTGAGGTTTTGGCAAGGCTTCCTTTCTTTACAAAGGGAGCTTTGCTAATAAAATGCAAAATTTGGTCTTGAAGTTCTATTTTAAGTGAGTGTTCCTGGGAAAGCACAGACCTCAATGTCCTTGCCTGAACTTTTTGACTTGTTGATATCTGCTAATATACTAAACTATAATTTCCATAGAGTCAAAGTAAGCATCCAAATGGCTCCAAGAACTGATCCCAAGTCTTAATGTTTTGCAAGATAACTCTGAAGGCTGTTTTAGTCTTCTTAAATATTGTGAAACACTTCATGTAGCCTTTCAAAACTGACCGAAACCATCCAGCTATAGCCAACTAAAAATTTGGTTTCTGATCTATGTTATTCATCTAGAATCAGAGGAATTGTGGAGGTTTACCCAGAGTCCAGCCCATCAGGTGTTTCTCTTGGGATGGGAAAAATCTCTAAAGGTGCCTCTCTCCACTGAATATAGCACGGATCCTGTAGACCCCTCACTTTCAGATAGCTAAAATTAGCTCTGAGTAATCCTCTCTTTTTCCTTCCCACCCTGTGATATTCAGCTGAACCCAAGGGAGGTTTAGACCTTGATATCATCACTTAATACATGATGCATTACCTCACCATGACACATATTTGCAGCTATCGTTCCAACTCCTATCCACTTCTTCCTGATAGTAGCTGAGCACAGAGAGATATAGGCTCTCCCAGTGGAGATCCCAGAGGTGTTAGCAGAAGCAGTGGCAGCATGCAGAAATTATTAGGTTTTATCAGCACAGAGAGACATGATGGAAAGCTCAGCAGAATTTTCTTTATTCCTTTAAAAGACCAGTGTCTGTGTAAAGTGAGCCAACACACCTAGTCCTTCAGAGTCATCATAATGAAGGTATTGCTTGATTCAGAATTCCAAAGTTAGAGCCTTGAGACTATGTCTGTGCTAGTAGACCAAACAGAGCCAGTGAACAATAGCTAAAACACTCCCACATTCTGCTCATTCTGATTAATTGTGAGAATGCCTCCCTGGGACAGTTTTGGTTCATGTCAACTAGTAGCCTCCCAGGAATTCCCAGCCACACTTCAAGGGAAAGCATAGACCAGTGATGGTTTCCAGCAAGGTCTGTGGAAATGTACAGCCTTATTTTTACCAGGGGGTGGAAAGAGTAGTGAAGTGTAGAGTTACATCTATAAGCTTGAGTCATGCCACATCACTTTTCCTCAGGGCCAGGGAAGGATACTAGTGCCTTTTTTTTAAACTAATATGTAGCACTAGAAGTAGAATAGTACAGTAACATTTTAGTGTAAAACCACATGGATGCTCTAAGATGTCTCTTTCTTACCTTCTGCAGAAGTCTGTTTGTTTATGTTTTTATCTAATAGATGACGTATGAGCTGAAGGAGAAAAAATCATCCTGTTCCATGTTCATGCAACTTTTTCAGAGCTCCTTCCATCCCAAGGGTTAAAGGGGAAACAAGAACATACTCTGAAAACGTTAACAACCTTTATAATCATATGGTTGCACTAGGGACATGAATAAGGTGGTTCAGCATCATCCTTACTTTAGATGAGATGTAAGCACTTTGGTATGTTGCTTTCTTTCATCTTCCCATAGGTAACCTGGCACACACGAAAAGCAAAACTACAATCAGTTACCAAATGTGGACCTCACAAAAATCAATCAGTCATACAAAGGTAAGAAAACTGGTTTTGTGATTCTACATTGAAGCCTAACTTAAACTAGAAAGGCAGTAGTTGTTTTGGTATTAAAAGTAAGCAAGTAACCCCTTCCTTGGTTTTTCTCCCTCTCCTATTTTCTTTTCTGTTTAGCTGGATATCTTTGTGTTGTGCAATTCATATTCCTTCCGTGAGGTAAAAACCTAACATTTCCCTTCTTTCTGGCTATAGTTTTATAACAACCTCAGGGGAAAAAAATACTATTTCCCGGCTGTATTGTAGCAAAAAGAGAAATTAAAATCCTGATGTGGAGTATAGCCACATTCATTACAGAACTACCAAATGAACAGTGATGATGAAATAACAGACAGGATGTCAGACATTGTCTGGTTATTTGTGGCAGTTATTAGATGCTCTGTTATCAAATTGTGCCCTCTGTGTGTGTGAATGTTTGTGAATTGTGTAGAAAAGTATTGGTGTAACTGGTTTGTGCTAGTGATCATGCTGTAACTTTTGCTGTTTATAATAAAAATTAATTTTAAATAAATAATTAATTTTTATTTAAATAAAAATTTATTTTAATTTTTAATTTATTTAATTTAATATATTAAAATAAATTTTTAAAT
This sequence comes from Acanthornis magna, assembly GCA_036785705.1. Classification (NCBI taxonomy): domain Eukaryota; kingdom Metazoa; phylum Chordata; class Aves; order Passeriformes; family Acanthizidae; genus Acanthornis; species Acanthornis magna. The sequence goes on along the minus strand of JAWUZG010000028.1, from coordinate 10,944,910 downwards.
TATTTATGTTCTCTGAAGGGTGGTTTCTTGGGGTGTTGGAAAGGGCACTACAGGCTAACTAGAGATGAAATGTGTAATTTTTTTTTTCTTCATCTTTATAGACTGAAGCAGGAGATACTGGACATCATCCAAGAGAGACAACCAGCATGAAAACACAGACAGTTGCTTCTTATTTTAGAGTAAGATATCAGATGTTTTAATAAATATTTCTAGAGTACAATAAACGTTTATTCTTTTACTCTTTGAAATGCACCTGTTGAGTTAGAATCCGTAGTAATCCGTTTAGAGTTTATGAACTGCAGCCATGGTGCAGCAGTCTGTGCAGTACAAATATCTTGAGGAGGTTATGATGTTTCATCTTTAACTGAACTTGATTACACAGCCACGTTGCTGTCATCATTATGAATGATGATCAATATTAATCTTTCACTTGTTTGTTTTTCCACCAAGGAAGATAAAGAGAGATGGGACATTAGTGATAAAGCTTTTTTTTTAAGAGTTTAAGAAAGAGGACAAAGTTAGTTGGAAGCAGGGGCTCCACAGAAAGTTCTTGATGGTCACTGCACAGAGGCTGCCCAGAGTTCATCCTTGTGGCTCCTTCAGCAGTGCTCTGGACCTTCCCAAGCACTGGCTGTGCTGCTGGTCCTGCAGTAGAAAATATCAGGGAAGAACATCCTTTCCTTCAAAGCGGTGCACTGAGTTGGTTCTGCTCTGAATTTCCAACTCTTATTTAGTCATCTCTCCCAGAAAACCATCAAGTGGCTGAGGGGATGTTCATGGCAAATTCAACACACAACTCAAAGGAATGCTAAGTTTGCTGATGACACTAAATTGGGAGGAGCTGTTGACTCTGTCAGGGGCAGAGAGGCCCTGCTGAGAGACCTTGATAAATTAGAGCTCTGTGCAATCACAGCCACATGAAGTTCAACAAGGGCAAGTGCTGGACTCTGCTCCTGGGATGGGGCAGCCCTGGCTGTGTGTGCAGCCCAGGCAATGAGAGGCTGGAGAGCAGTGCCACAGAAAGGGACCTGGGGGTGCTGGTCCATGGCAAGCTGAACATGAGCCAGCAGTGCCCTGGCAGCCAGGAGGGCCAACCCTGTCCTGGGGACATCAGGCACAGCATCGCCAGCTGGGCAAGGAGGGGATTGTCCTGCTCTGCTCTGCTCTGCTCTGCACTGGGGCAGCCTCACCTTGGATATTGTGTGCAGTTTTGGGTGCCACGAAAGCAAGACATTAAACCATTAAAGAGCATCCAAGGGAGGGCCATGAGGGTGGTGAAGAGTCTGAAGGGGAGGCTGTGTGAGGAGCGGCTGAGGTCACTTGGTTTGTTCAGCCTGGAAGAGACTGATGGGAGACCTCACTGTGACCTTCAATATCCTCATGAAGGGAGGAGGAGGGGCAGGTACCGATCTCTTCGCTCTTGTGACCAGTGACAGGACATGAGGGAATGACATGAAGATGAGTCAGGGGAGGCCTAAGTTGGATATCAGGAAAAGGTTCTTCACCCAGAGGGAGGTTGGGCACTGGAACAGGCTCTGCAGGGAAGTGGTTACACCACCAAACCTGACAGAGTTCAAGAAGAGTTTGGACAATACTGTCAGGTCACGGTGTGATTCTTGGGGTGTTCTGTGCAGGGCCAGGAGTTGGATTTGATGATCCTGCTGAGTTCCTTCCAACTCAGTATATTCTGTGATTTTATGACCCATAAGAGTTCATTTACATCTATGTCAGAACAACAAGGAGCCAGATCTCTCTTTTGTAGATACAATTGCATAGCTTTGTAGACTGTGAAGGATAATTTCAGCTTAGGTATCACAGTGGTCCAAACCTACATAATGTTCTAATATTGTAGGTGGAAAAAAAATTTTAATCTCATTCAAACTTAATGTCTATGATTCAGTGCGTTACTACCATCAGAGGCTGCAAATTAGTTAATTATATTTACACTTTCCTGATATTATTTTCTATAATGGAAATCCTTGCTCAGATCATGATTGGTAATGCTCTTAAATGAAAATTCAGCTTCAGCCCCACTGGTTTACTCATACACAGAAACCTATGGGTGACTGAGAAAAGCATATGCCACCTCAGACTGTGTGGAAAAAAAGATATCCATTAGCGTGTCCTACTTGTTTGTGTTCAGTTGGCACACTAGTGATGGAGCTAATTAAGCACTTTGCTGCATGGTGCAGCTTCTGTCCAGAATAGAATTGCACATTTTAATAGGAAACATATGGCTCTTGACGTCCTACACTGGTTTCATGTAACCAACCTACTGCTGAGCTGCATTTGCTCCTGGCTGCCTCTTTCTGTTGAGTCAGGTTGAATCTTGAGGAATGAGCCTCTTCATTTGTGTTTTAATAAGATCCTCCCATGAAGCAATTTTTTTAAAACACCAGTCAAGGTTGTTTACAATCAGATTCCCCTCAGCCGGCATGGGGAGCTACAAGCTGCATCCCCTCTGCTAGCCTGGTACCCTGGTGAGGTGGGAAAAATGCAATTTTGGAATCATGATCTTGTGTACTTCTAGTTTTGCTCTCCTCAAAAGTTTCCTCTTAACAAGGCAGTTATGGTATCACCCTCAGTCACAATGAACAGGACATGCCAAGATCAGAGCAGTTCAACCAGCCCTTCTTCTGGGGTGGCATTAGTTTCCTCCAGTCTAATGAATGAATTGAAATATTTACTGGCTTGCTGCTGTTCCACTTCCCATCCACAGAGGGATGATTTACAGCCTGGGTGAACAAGGGTCTTCAAATAAGTGACAACAAGAAAAATAAGTGGGCTGTAATTACCTAACAAAGCTCCCAGATAAGCAAATAAATGTAAGGAGTGTAAGTGTTCTGTCATGTGTTGGACATCATGGAAATCTGTGAGAATACCCTGGGTGAAATTTAGTACATTTATTTGGAATCGGTGTTTCTCTCGAGTAGTACACACTAGTAGCTTAGAGATCTTATCAAAGCTCGAATTGTTTTTGGATCATTTACTTCCTCTAATCTTAAAGTACCAGCATAACGAAATGCAAATGGTTTTGAACCTGATTCTGATCACATGAAATAAAATTTCAACTACACGTGGACCTACATACAAGTTTTATAAGTATTCTGACAGACCTCTTGTTACTTTTTTTGCAGTATTCTCTGATGGATTTGTTATCCAAAATGGTTGTGGGCCAGCCTCATTTCGTCAGGTGCATCAAGCCAAACAATGACCGGCAGGCAAACAAGTTTGACAAAGAAAAGGTGTTGGTTCAGCTGCGTTACACAGGAATTCTGGAGACAGCAAGGATCCGGAGACAGGGTTATTCACATCGCATACTCTTCGCTAACTTCATAAAACGGTAACATCGATGTGAAGAAGCTCTTTGCTGTCCTACAATTGCTGTCCAGTATTTGTTAAGCATCAGCAGTGTTTTTGACATGGTCTTTGAAAAAAAATACAAAGACATTTCCTATGACAAAGAAGGTTACAGACTGGATTCAGTTCAGGGACAGGATTAGTGACCTGTTTTTGATGGGTAGGGGAAGATGATGCATCTCAGGATGATTTTTCAGGCTCCCTGAGCATTTGAGTAAAAATTTATTTGCTTATAATCTGCAATTTTCTTCAAGGACTTGAGTTTTAGAAATTTAATACTTCAAAATAAAGTCAAGAATTTGGAGTGACAGCATCCAAGGAACACCACAGTTTCTCCAGCTCCCAACCCTCAGCACTGTGCAGCATCTGCTTGTGCAGAGTAGATGATAATTTGGGATTCCTAGTCTAGGGCTGAAAAGTTCATTGAGTGCATAGTATTGTTTAAAATATAATTCCTAAGTACTAGTCACTTGTTAAGAAGCAGGGTAATGAACTCAGTATGGTTTTATAATTCCTTTAACTATCTTCTTCCTCCACACCAAAAATCTGTACTTCTCTCTCACAAGTAAAGACCCTGAGTATTTGTCTCAATTGGAACAGAGATGTGTGGAGTGGAGATCAAAAATGGGAAGAAGCAAACACCACCTACGTCGACAGAAGAATTTAAAAGAAATAGTGCACTAGAAACAGAGAGCTAGCAGCAGAGTGCTGCAGGGGCATGAGATGAGAGGGGAAGAGCAAAGGGATGTTTTTACAGCACTGTTTCTGGAAAAAGTAATCCTGGGACTGTTGCTGTTTTGGAAGAGTGAAGTATGGGAAAAGATAGCTATCACTACAAGATGTGCTGTAGCTTTTGATGACAGCTTTTTATAAAAAAACTCCCAAACTGAACTGTTCAGGTAAAAAAAGAGGAAAATAGGGAATATAATGGGGTAGCTCTCCAGAGAGCTGATTACAGTGAGGCTGGGCAGATCTCTAGCACTGAAGACATGGCCCTCAAATGAAAAGGGATTTTTTTATTAGATATATGTCTTCTTATTTTGGGTTTAGGTTTTTTAATAGTTGAAAGGTACAGGTAGACCTGAGATCATGGTAACACTATTGTGTTATAATAAAAATAAGCCAATTCATCGTGTTTTGCAAAAAAAAAAAAAAAAAAAAAAAAAAAAAAAGGAGCTGTGAATGATAATGGAGAAACTGACATTGTCTCTTATTTTATTATTCCATGAGCAAACTGTTATCATCATTTAAAGCTGGTAAACCCAGGCTTTGTGTACAAAGGCTGAATAACAAGAAAAAAAGCATAATGTACTGTCAGGAAGCACACATAATTCATGTAATTTTCTTAAATTAAAAAACCCAAGATAGATATGGTTCATTTTGTTATAGAGCATTTTGGAAAGTCCTGGAACAAACAAGAACTTTTCTATCCAGCAGCTAAGCTGGTCTATTACAGGTAGTTTTTATGAGTGAGCATCGTGACCTCTTTTCCTAGTCAGAATTAATTCTGAGTAATGAGTTTGCTAGATTAAATGCTTACAGATATGTCAAAATGGCACTTACGTGTTCCAAAAGGATCTGCAAAGCTGAATCCAAAGAGGTAACAAGAGCTGGGATGCATCTCAGGCCAGATTAAGTCACTCCAAGGTAGATGATCTAGCACATGAAATAAGATAGGAAATTTTCATGACATTTCTAAATATGAAATAATATAATTTAGGCAGAAAAGCTTTCAATTTTTTTTTAATTTTTTTTTTTTTTTTGCCACTGGAATCACTTTCACAGAATGTAGAGAGCAGGAAAGAAGTGGTGCACTACTCTACTTGGGTTGAACTCATTTTAAAAACCTTCTGGTCTTGATATAGAATTAAAGAACCCTCCAGGGTGTGCAATATGTCACTCATCCACTTTTGATTGAGTTTCTCAGTAGTGTGTATAAATGACTGCACTTTCTTTCATATGATGTTTTGGTCTTTTCAGTGCTATATTTTCTTCCATGCAACTGTTTTTATTATTTAAAAGAATGGTTTAAATGTATTTGCATGTATTACCCTCCATTAATCAAATAAAGAATCATTCATTTGTCTTTAGGTATTACCTCATCTGTTACAAAACAAATGATGATCCTCCAGTCAGCCCGGAAACCTGTGCTGCCATCTTGGAGAAAGCCCACCTTGACAACTGGGTTCTTGGAAAAACTAAAGTAATTTTTTAATATGCTGTATCTTCATCATTGCAGTATGCCATTGTTAACATATTAAGCAATTGTTTTCTCACCCATTTGGTTAGAGTAGCTCTTGGTCTCTACTCTTTTTAAAAAGCAAAGTCCTTAATATACACCAGGTATGTGTTGGCAACCCTTGTTCTGGACTCATTTTTCAGGACTTATGTGAGTTTCATGCTCGATAAAAGCAATTTAGTAAATAAACAATGCTTTAGTTTTAGTTTTAAAATTAGATGAAATTGAAGGCTCCATATTTGGATCACGTTTATGTAATATACATTAGATTTGTGAGGTTAACAAAACTGTCAGCCTTGTAGTTTTGAAAACAGATTTATAGTTACAGACTGAAGGTTTGCACTGGAACTTTAAAACTTCTTCCTATAAAAACATTAATAAGCAGGGACTGACTAAATATACTGAAGAGAAGAGTAAGGTAAACTAATATCCCAAACAATGAAAATGCTATCCCTAACAAGAATGATCCTTTAGGTGCTACAGCTGAAGAGTCTGTTCATCATTTGAAACCAACTTGTAACTCTTGTAGATGTTAAATGGATTGAGTGAATAAAAGGCCTGGGAGGGTAACTAAAACTTTTGTTTGTTTCTCTGTTTAAGGTATTCCTCAAATACTATCACGTGGAGCAGCTAAATTTAATGCGGAAGGAGACAGTTGACATGATTATTTTGATTCAAGCTTATGTCAGAGGGTGGCTGGGTTCGAGGAGATACAAAAAGATAAAGGAACAAAGGGAACAAAGTGCTATTAAAATACAGTCAGGTAATAGATTTAAAGCATTTAACATTTTGCTAAAAGCTAGTGCATGTGTACAGTTGATAGATGAATGTGCGTGCTGGATGTGGATTTTGCTCTTTTCCTGCTATTACATTTGACAAAATATCTTACACTTGGTCATATCTGTTCTTATTAAGAAAAATTTCTTTTAACCAGGTTATGACAATCTCTTTACTGAAATTACATTTATCAATGTTACGTTTAAAAGGCAATTTTAAGAATGGAAGGATGTGATTGCACAGATGATACTCTTATTAATAATATTCTGGCATGCACTGACACGGTTGTATAATATAATAATGAAAATAAAATATATGAACTGTCCTAGATAATAAGGCCAATTACCCTGTTGATGGAGGCATCAACTGAACTTTTTAATACTTTCTAACATCATCTTATTTTACATTCTGATTCTTTCGCATTTTGTATTCATTTAATTCATAATAACTTTACGCACCAGAAAATGCAGTTTTTATGTAGATTTACTACTTGTGCTTGTTCGTCATGTTTTTTGAAAGATAAAGCCTGCAAAATATTTATGAATTTTTTAATAGAGGTCTGTAATTCCAGACTTTTTTTATTCTTAGAGCCTTTTTTGTATCTAGTAGTTTACTTAATTTTTAACATCTCTTTTCAGCTTACAGGGGGTTTGTTGCTCGTAAAGAATACAAAAATGCAAAGCATAATAAAAAAGTGGAAGAATACGTTACCAGATTTCAAGCAAGTAAGAATTGTTTGCTTTCTCGGCTTTTAACGTACTATCCATACACAACATGCTGACCCAGATTCTCGCTACACTGATTGGCTATGCCCATTTGCATGGTCTGAGGTATAATTTATCTATTAAATATCTGTACACAGTGGCTGAAATGGGTCACTGTATTCTGTTACCTGTACCACAGAGTGGTTTAGAGGCACTTTCCACTGCTGTGAAGAGGGGTGCTAAATGCCATAGCAAACCTTGTCACTCCTGGTCTGAGGTATTGAAGTACTACAGCTACCCAGAGTGGGTATTGTTGAAACCCACAGGACCCTGTCTGCATATCCTGTGTGTGTGGGTGCTATGCCATTAGGAATAGGGTTTCTAATGTATCATTAGTGGTTATATCTGAGAAGACTGCAAGCTGTAATTTCACTCATGTCGCTTTTTCTTTTTTGCCATCGCTTTGTTTCTCTTTTGCAGCCATAATGACCCTGGGCCCAGGTGCTGCTATGGGACAACTCTTTTTCCTCCCTGTACTTTGGTCTCCCCTGTCCCTGCAGAGACATCTCCAAGCCAGACTTAGGCTAGGCAGCTCTGAAATCAGGAGCAGGACAGCTGGAGAGGCACAGGACTGAAGGCCAGGTTGGATGGCACTCTGAGCAACCTGGTCTAGTGGAAGGTGTCCCTGCCCATGGCAGGGGAGTTGGAAGTAGATGATCTTTGGGATTCCTTCCAACCCAAACCGTTCTATGATTATATGGTTCTATAAAAACAGCACTGGCACAAATCTGCACAGCATTTTCAGTAATTACAAAGGTGGCAACCCAAATATAAGCTAGTGTTGCCAGTACCCAGGCGATCTAGATTTAAACGACTTCAGATACGCCTTCATGAGTTTATACCACCACCAGTGTTGGTTTTAATCATTGTCAGATGCATCTGTTAATTGCACTGGCTCAGTCTTAGTGTGTACTGAAGACCACTTCACTGCAGTTGGTAGAACTTCGTCAGTGTAGAAAACCATCTAAAACCAGCATAAAATCCAGTAATGTGCCAAAAATTATTGCACATCTGAACGTTGTCAATTATATTAGGATATTTAGCAAATGCAAAAATATAAATATTCCACTTCACTCTGTTGATGTCCCAAATGTTTCATTTTGTCCACCTTTTCTGTCATGCCTGCAGTTCCATTTCAACTTTTTCAGTGCACAAGAAGCCAAAACTAAAATGAAGTCCATTTTTACTTAGCTTTCTCTGTTTTTTCTCCCATTTATTTCTAAAGCAAAATAAAAGTCCTCTTCCAGTTTGAAAACAAAGCTTTGACAGCTAATGTCTCATAACAAACTTCTCAGAAAACTTCAAATGTGAACCAGAATAGTCTAAAAAGACCATGTAGCTTATGTTGGCATGTCCATTGACAACATAACTTGATTTGTTTCAAAGTAACTCCTGTTGAGTTGCTTTTGTATTAAAATAGAAAGAGAATTGTCTCAGAAATCCAAGAAACTCAAGAAATACTCTGAGTGCTTTACAATTTGCACTTTTCTAAGGCCCTGTCAGACTGCAATATAAAATCCAATTGTGCCTCTCCCAATGAGTATTTCTATTTCTTTATCCTATATTTAGTTACCAAGGTGTAATTTATGCCCATTTTATATGGTGCTTCTTACACAGAATGACTGCACCTAGAGGAGCCCAAGCTGGTCTAAGTTATGAGTGGGGAATGCTAAAGCACATAAAACTTAGCACTAATTCATTACATGAATGTGTTAGAACATAATGCTTATGCTCCCTTCTCATTTTTAAGTGAGCTTGACCTTTTCTCTGTGATGCAAAACACTGAGAAGAGTTGAAGTAAGAGTCCGATATCTACCAGGTCCACAGGGTATTTAAATCACCCGAATCCACTCTCCCCATACTCTTGGTACTGCATTTGGAATTAGAGTTCAACAGAAATATTTTTACAAAATGCTATGTTCTTTTTATTTTGCCACGGATTAGACGATTTGTGTTGAATCCCTGGAACTGCAGATTTGTCCAAATCACAGCACTGTGGAGACTGTGCCAGGTCCCATTAGGAAATTATTTGCAGGTTCAAAAATTTTTGAGGCAACGTTCTGAATGCGATTCAGTTTCTGATTAAGACACTTCAGTGTAGATATCTAAATGTGATCTAGGTGTCTAAACTGCTTTTATGGTCAGTAGTGCCTAGGGTTTGGTTAATTTTATTGAAAATCAGCAAATGCTCAGCTCCTTTGCCCTCATACTGGTATCTAGTGTCATTCGAGGTGCCCTGGTTATCTTGTCTGGCCTCCAGCTTTCTTTCACGTGGCATACCCAACTTTTCCTCTCCAGAAAGTCCCATCTGTCTTGTTGTTTCCGCCAGCTCCGTGTAGATGCCTTGCTATCCTGGAGCATTTCAGATGGCACCAGATACCAACGTGCTGGCAGCTGCCACGAGGTCCTGGTGACCCATCAGCACCTACATGGCTCAGGGAAGCCCACGTTTGAGTCCTTCTTCCTGGTTCAGACCAGAAACTTTATCATGTGCCTCCCACAAAGCACGAGTAGGGAGTTTCCTTGCCACAGTGCCGCTGGTTACTGTGGAGCTTAGCACATCTTTCATGCTGAGCTTCTTCATTTTGAATAATAAGTCTTTGCCAAAGGAGCATGAGCTAAGTCTTCTGTAACTGCTCAGCTATAAAATTTTCAGTTTCTCTCTGATCTATTGAATGTTCAGCTAATTCCAAGCCTGAGCCAGTTGACAGCCTGGTAATCTCTACAGGCTGATAATAAGGCATTTCCCAGGGAAATGAAAGAGAGAGTCAAATCAATTGCCTGAATCAGGCAAAGCAGGTACATGAAGCTCAGAGTACTGTGTTCTAGACGCACTTCTATAGCTCTGTGCTTCTGTTTTATTCTGCATCTTCCTGTAGTTTCTTTAGTCAAAATATGAAGAAAGTGCTTGTTTATATCCTCATGTAGAATGGGTACAGCTTTCCAAAACCTCAAAACATTTCATGGGAATAATTTCAGATGAAACATAATCATAATAGGCACCCTGGTCTGTATTTCCTTATTAGCTTTTCTTTAATGCTGTTAGCACTTGACTGTCTGAAATGTGTGTGACACCCATTGCTTGTTGCCTAAGGTTGTTTTGCATTACAATTTGTATCAGTTGCCAGAGGATACTTACTCAGGAAGAAGAGAAAAGAACTAACTGAAACAAGAAACAAAGCAGCAGTAACAATTCAGTCTCACTACAGGGGATATAAGGAGAGGAAGGTCTTCAAAAGCAGGAGGTAATGTTATTTTCTCTTATGTCACTCAAATGTGTCCCTTTCCAGTAGTTACACTACTGAATAGCAGCATTATAAACTAAGAGTGAGGAAAATTAGGATTATTCTAGATATGTATGCAGAGGTAATGTGTATTTATGTGGAGGTTTTTTATGGCAGTAGCCAATTTTCTCATCTTTTCAAGCCCAAGGAATAAAGGCATATTTAGGGGAAAGATCAACAATACTGTACTTACTTGTAATATTAATGTAATCTGTAGATGAGTCTCTTTTTGGAATTAGCTCGTAATAAAAAATGTGCAGACAAGAGTGAGACAGATGTCTGCAAGAAACTGTTCCTATCTTAAGTCACTGTTTGTGATAAGCAATGATGACAGAGAAAACCCAGAATACCTTTAGGATTGTGTGTATTTACACATTCTTGAGGTGCTAAAAGTTTATGCCTTATGTTTTTGTTAACATTTAAATTAATTCTTTACTGTTTTATCAGCCCTCCGACAGCCTAGATTGTCTTCCTGGCAATTTTCCATGAAGTTTAACAGGGATGTCCCTTTTCACTTAAGAGATGATGATGTTGATGACAATAATATGGATGATATATGATATGATATGATATGATTTCACTTTAAGAGATAATAATAACAACAACAGGAATTGCTATCTTTAATTCCAGCTATATGCACTTGATCTTTCCCATGTTGCAATGTATCAAATTGCCAGTTAGTACACAAAGACCACCAAAGGTAGTTGTAAAGTTGTCTCTATTCTTCATCTTCTTCAGCTGTAATTTTTGCCCAAAACTCTGTTCCATTCAGGGAAGAACTCAGAAAGCAAGAAATAGAAAATGCAGCATCCATTAGCAAGAACGAAAATGATGAAGAACTTCAAGATCCTGAGGAAAGTCCAACTGAAGTGAAGAGTGCCCTCCCTGGAACAGAAGAAGAAGCAGCTGTCATAGCAGAGGATGAATTATCTGCTGTGGAATTCCTTGAAGCACAACTGCAGCCAACTCAAAATGATCCAGGGGAAGAAGTGGCAAGCGAGGAGACTCAAGATGAAGCTGATGCTGTCACTGACAGCAAGTGCTCTGGGTACAGTGACACAGGGAATGTGGAGGAGCAAGAGAAAACATCCACTGAAGGAGAGGCATCTTCTGTGGAGCAGAACCCTGCAGTAGAAGAGGTTGATGAAAGTGAGGAACAGGACTCTTTGGAAGAGTTACCCAGCAAATCTTCTGTCCAAATCTCAGATGAACCTAGACTCCAGCAAGAGCAAGATAATGAAGACACACTCAGTGCAGATTGGCAAAATCAAGAATCTGCTGTAGTCCAGCCCAGGACCAACAGGGATGTGGAAAGAAACCACCTAAAGCGTGAGGCAGGGATGCCTACAGGCGGTAAAGGAATTACAAGAAAAGAGTCACTAAGAAGAGGCTCATGGAAGCAAGCTGAGGCAGAAAAACAAGATTCAGAAGAAAAAGAGAAGGCAGCAGTGGTAATTCAGAGCAACTACCGGGGTTACAGAAGGAGGGGACAACTCAGAAAAGAAGGGAAGCTACCTTGCAAAAGTCAAGAGAAAACAATAAAGGAGCCAACAGAAGAAACAGACATTCAAAATAACAATCCCCAAACAACAAAAGGTAGGGAGAGCACCAGTACAGAGGCTGAAGACTGTAAGACACTGAAGGGAGACTCAGAGAAAGAGGCTTGTGATTTGGCAGCCTTTTCACGACAGGTAAGAAGCTTGTAAGCAACATATGTTGAGCATAATACTCTATGCAATGACAGAATGGTGAAGTTATTTTACTGACTTCAATGGCCCCAAGGTTTTGCTCTCTAAACTAAGAGATTTTGTAATATTCTATAAAAGTGCATATTTTGGTTTGGAAGAGAAAACAGCCTTTTCAGAAAGGAGGAAAAGACAAAGAGTGCTGGCAAAAATAATGTTAATAGGATTTCAGTTAAAGGCAGAAGCTTTGCCTTTGTTGAAATGTTTGTTTACCCATCAAGGTCCCTAATTCAGTAAACTTGTGTAATATCCCTGTAAATGAAACTAAAAGTTGCTGTGTCAATGTCAGGGACTCGCATATGTGCAGAGAAGTATGCCTACAGCTGTGGAAGCAATCTTGCATCAGCAAGGCACCATCTGCTCACATGTGTGAACCAATAAGAAGTACCTGTAGGACTGGACTGCAGTGTGGAGTTTCCTATGTGTCTTTTTTTTTCCCATCTTCACTTTTTTTCAAGAGGTGAGGAGGTAATTGTGGTAGGGGTGTACACTGCAGTAGGTGGAGCAATACCTTTTAAATTAATCCACTATTTTATCTTTGATTACTTTGAAACATGTATACTTATTTCTGTAATAATGTAAAAATATATTTTTCAGATATCAAAATTATCTGAAGATTACTTAGCATTGCAGCAAAAACTGAATGAAATGATATTGTCCCATCAGCTGAGACCTGTGATGCTGACCAAAGATAAGCAAGCTAATGGCCGGCTTTCTTCTCATGTTTGTCAGTCAGGTAATGTTTAACCTTACTGTTAGCAGAATTTTCATTTGTAAACAGGACTGACAAGAAGCAACTCCTGGTCATGTTTTTAAACCCCAGGGAACCAGCAGATGAGTTATTGAGCTGCTCATATTACTCAGGCTGTGTATTTTCGCACTAAGCCTCATATCAGTACATGTCTGGAATACAGTTTCCAGAGAAATATCCAAGCCTGGTTGGTATTTATGTATTTATCATTTTTCTTGGTGTTTTGTTTCAGTGCTGCTTAGGATTGCTGAATGAATCTTTGTGAGACCTAGACATAGAATCTCTAGGAATATTTTTATTTGGTAAAAATTCCCTATTGGCTCTTTTTAACTCATGTGTCACTCAACTATGTATGCCATTGGTAGGATATGGGACTACGCTTTAAAAACGAAACAGTTTTTTAGGTAATATTAAAGTCTATCACATACATGCTGAGTAAATTTTTAGCTATCCACAAATGCAACTGAGGTTTTTCAAAACCTGTAACTCCTACCCATGTTGGTGGGTATGTCCTTAAAATTGGAAGTAAAATTTTATTAATATTCAGTATCCATTTAACTCACACACTTATGAGGGCGTGATCTCTAGAAATACACCCCAGAGTTATTTATATTCCAGTTAACATGGGCAGTGAAGGTTCCCAAAATGCAAGCACGCTTGGAGCAGCCTGGGTAGCAGTGGGGAAGAGTACTGGGAGAAGAAAGAGGACATGGGATTCTGAGCATGCAGATCATTAAGGCCTGTGCCCCACCAACAGGACCACAAAGAACTAATTGAGCTGCTCAAGCCTATTCTGTTGGAATAGATGTAGCAGGGAATTTCCTCAGCCCATGTCCTGGGCTGCAGATGTGGCAGACATCTGGCTTTGTCTCCATTTCTGTGGCAGGGCTTGTGCGAGCCCGCAGCGCTGCTCTGGGGAAGAGCTGGGATAAAATCTAGGACTGTCCCTGGCTGCCCAGAGCTAGCTGTGCTATTTTCATTGTAACACTGGGGATTCAGTTGTCGTGTGTGATGAAACTTCTTTCTGTTCCCATGACTACATTGAGAAGAACTTAAAAGTACTTCAGTCCCACTTCGGAGTCCTCTGAAATGGGCAAGCTGCTAAAATGAGGGCTTGGTGTTTACACCTCTAAGGGTAAACTGGCTACTGGTAGGTAATCTATGTAGTTCAGCCTGTTTCAAAAACCAAAGTCTGCAAGAGAAAAGAAATTGGAAATGGAAAACTAAGAGCCATGATCTCTCATTAAAGACAGAGCAATGTTTGTGATTGTCATTAATGGGTTTGTACTGAGTTCTCTATTAAATACTGCTGATTTATTGACAAGATAAGCCTGAGAAATTAAAAATCCATGCTTTGGAAAATAACTCTCGGTTCTAACACATTTTCCAGCAGAAGGTAGAGAAAAGAGGTAGATAGAAGGAAAGGGAATATACAAATCCCTGTTTTATCAGTAAAAGATCTCATCACTTGCACGAGTAAACCAGGTGAAAATGTACCATTACATTCCTGCCATGTGCAAAATGCAGTGAAATCTACCTTTCACACTGCTATTAATTTAAGTAGCCTTACAGGAGACAAAAGCTTGCCAGGGTTTGTCACCTGTGCATCCAACCCTGCCTAAAGGGGTGACCAGTCAGCCACTTCACTTCCCTTTATCCCTGAAAATGTCATGCTGCTGCAAAACCCTGAAGTGCCACAGTGCAGAAGTTTTCCGGTGTGCTAACCAGTCCGCTGAAAAACCTTTCCTGGTGTGGAATGTGAACTTTCTTCTTCTACACTTGAACATAATTCACATGACAGGAAAACTGTTTTCTTTTCCAGCTATGACCAATGCACAGGGTAGTGAAGACAATATATTGCAGTAATTCCCCAGTTTGCCTTTAAACCAGTTGGAAACCAGCTTTATCACAAAACTGCATTGTCTTCAGTAGATGTTTATTATAGCAAACATGATCTAACTAGATGCAGAGAATATTTAAGTAACAATATACCTGTGTTCAGTACATTTAGGTTTGTACTGTCTAAAACATGGGAGTTGGCAACATTCTGGATATCGTACTTTCTTCCTGAATGCAATATAGTAAAATAACTACAAAACCCCCAAAGATTTGAGGTAATGGACTGCTCAAGTGAAGCAGGTAGATGCTTATTAACAGGGAGGAGTCCTCCTGTCTTCCTGCCTACATTATGTGTTACAGTAGGGTTTATATACACTCATTTACAGCAGGATATGCTTTTACTGCAGCCTTCCCTCTATGGCTACTTTTTCTGTCCTACTCTTATGAAGACAGGGATTGTTGAACTTTAGATGTTCTTTAAATCATGTGGTATTTACCTATTTGTAATTACTTTGGTCATTTACATTTATTTACACTTTTTCATCAGCTTCACTAGTTTTATATGTTGTTTTACAGCTATAACACGTGAATTTTATTTTATAGCTAGATGGGAAATCTTGGCTGCATTTGTCTGTGGGTAGGTGGCCATTGTGCAGCATGAGAACTTACCACTTCTTCTGATTAAGATATTTTATTAAATTGCTACCCATAGAAGGGGAGGAACCGAGGGACAGCTGATGGCATACTGTGACAAATGTTCACATTTTTAAAACTGTTTGTTTGCTTGTTTTTAATAAAAATGCATAGCTTGCAGTTCAAAGAATATCTGAGCAAAAGGTTAAATTAATTTTAAATCCACAAGGTTAAGTTGTTCTTAAATTAATTTCTTTGCATTTATAAAATGTGTAAAGCAAGCTCCACAAGGCTCCTAGAATAAACAAAATTCCCTGTGGCTAGAATCTGAGTAGGTTATATTTTCTTGCTTACACGCTTTCAGCCAAATGTAATGGCTGCACCCCAGAACTGCATCTCTGGACTGCTAGTGAGCCTTGGGTTGCTGTGATGTCAGAACAGATGCACAAGTGGCTGCCATCAAGATTTTTGAGAGCAAAGCCTGAAGTGAGGGGAATTTGATCATTATGGAAGCATTTTTTTTCTTTTTTTTCCAGATGAATCATAGTGCCCATCCTTCTACTTATTAAATGACAGTTCAAGTACAAAATCTCAGGAAGAGAATTTTCTATCTTTAGAATAAGATTTACGTGGTATGAGGAACCCCAGTGCAGCTGAGGACCTTTTCAGCTAAATGATGCAATGAGACAGGCAGGGTTTTCATCCAGGATTCCTCCTGCTGTAGGCTGTCAAAGCACTATTAATAGAGGTTTAATGGGCAGACTTTGCAAGGAAAAGGGAGCCTGTGTAGCCCTGGGTGAGCAGAGCAGTATTCACCAGCCAGACTTTCTTCTTTGCAAGTGAGTGGTCAGCCAGGGAGCACTGAGGTGTGGGACTGGAGAAAAACAGTGTAGTCAAGCACTGCTGTCTGGTGGCTCTTGGCTACTGGGCACCATACAGACCGAATGTAGAAGATCTGTGTTGTGAGTTGCTCAGATCCATGGCAGAGCATAAGAGTTGGGAGGTCATGGAAGTGGATTACAGCCTTAAATATCCTTAAATATCTTCTCTTAAAAAGCAGTAATCCCAGGTCACCAGACTCAGAAATGAGAGGTGCTGAGGTGAGTCCAGAGAAGGGCAACAAAGCTGATGAAAGGTCTGGAATGCAAGTCCAATGAGGAGCAGCTGAAGGACCCGGGGGTGTTTAGCCTGGAGAAGAAGAGGCTCTGGGGTGATTTTATTGCTTTCTACGACTGCCTGAAAGGCGGGTGTAGTCAGGCGGGGGTTGGCCTCTTCCCCCAGGCAGCCAGTGACAGGACGAGAGGACATGGCCTCAAGCTGCACCAGGGGAGGTTCAGGTTGGGCCTCAGGAGGAATTTCTTCACTGGAAGGGTGGTTAAGCATTGGAATGGACTTCCCAGGGTAGTAGTAGTCACCATCCTTGGAGGTGTTTAAGTGCTGGATATGGCACTTTGTGCCATGGTCTAGCTGGCAAGGTGGTCAAAGGCTGGACTCGATGATCTTAGAGGTCTTTTCCAATAGATATGATTCTGTGATTCTCTATTAGTGTAGGCCAGAGACTGAAACTGCTTCCCTCAGTGGGGCTGTGGGATTTAGGTGTGAGAGATCGAACGCTCTCAACCTCTGCTATACACAATCACAAAGTTCTCAGTCTCTTGCAGTTTCTACTTCTAGGTCTGTGCCAGAGTAATCCCTCTGATTTTTGCCAGATTACTAAGAATTTGCAGCCATCAGCCATAATTTCCAAACCTGGCTGTGTTAAACATCCCATGAATTAAAAATACCCAAAAGTTATGAACCAGAATGTTGACGAGCAGTGCTTTTCTCTATGCAAATTCCAAACTTGAGTAGTTACATCCTCATGCTGTGTACAATTAGAACAGTTAAAAGGTATTCCCATAAATGATGGAAGCAGTAATACCTGTTAGCTTCTCATTATCAAGTCCTCGCATTCCAGTTGCTGCATTTCCATTTTTTCTGATTACTTCCAACTCCCTCTACAAAACCTATACAATTACTGCTTTTCCTCATTTTCCTTCCTGCTTAATTCCGAGCCTGGCTTTATACTTCTGTCTCCATAAGATGTGGAGCAGCTCTAAATCAAATATGTAACATTTCACCTAAATGACCTGAAGATGGCTTTGTCTGTTTCTCTGGGTGGCCTAATAAATAGAGGCTTTTCATTCCTTAGATGTTTATCACAGCTGTAACCACACTATTTCTCCAGTCTTCAGTATAAAATCTGTTGTAAGTCATAGTTAATTTACATTAGCCTCCACAGATGTTGATTCCTCGAGATTGCTGTCTTCCAAGCTTATCATTGTATGTCAGAATGTGCAGACACAGTCCAACCTAAAGGGCTGTTGATACTGACTCATCTTTATTCAAGCATTTTTTCCTCATCCTTGAATGTTTCAAGCACATGCAGCTCCCCTCAGTTCCTGTAGTTTGTGATGGTGTCAGGATACACATATATATTATATACACATTTCAGCATATTTGGAGATCAGTGAGGGCTGAGTATGAAAGTATTAATATGTTGTACAATTGAGTGTGTGTGCAACTTAGGCAGGAACATTTGTGGCAGTGCTAAATGAGCTAGCTGAGATATTGATGGGAATAAAGAATTTTTCTTAGATTTACTAAACCTTCTTTAATGTTATCTGGCAGCCACACTGTTCACATGCTTTTCCTGACCCCCAGCACCCCTAACTCTGTATTTCATTCATTCTCATGGAGAACAACTTTAACTTTTGTTATCATCACTGGATCAAATGTATGCTTTGACAGTCTGGGCAGGAGAGAGATTTAACTTCCTGGGAATGTTTTAGGGCATGGCTGACATTCACTGTCAAAAGCAAAGCATCTAGGTCATGAGAGGAAAACCTTTTTTTTTTTTTTTTTTTTTTTTTTGACTAACCAAGTACTGACTTGATACACTTGAGAAGTCTGAGGAGTAAAATCGCCCCCTTTCAACCAGTTATTCAGTGTCTTCCTCCTGGTAAACCCTTTAAAAATGAATGTCTGTATTGCATCAAAGTTTCCAGTTTCTCCGCCACACTGCTCCCAAGGCTGTGTCCCAGCACTGACAGCACCTCTTCAGGCAGATACAACAGCAAGATTGGGCTGTCTGCAGGGATGGGAGTCTCAGCAAGTCCTCCAGTCCAGCTCCTTAGCTCTGCTAATGACTAACTAGGATGTAACCTTAAGCAAGTCTCGATGGGCCTTGGTTTGTGCATCTCATTTACCCTTCTAGTAGGATAGGGATGATAGCACCCACCCAGCACTTCCAAAGTGCTTAGACAGCTGCTGTGTGAATGGTTTTTGTACCAGTGTTGTAAAATATCTATTTAAATGCCTGTTAGAAGAGAAACATAAGTTTTCCTTTTACATATAAAGCACACAGCCAGATCTTGCTAGAGATACTTGAAGTCTTAAGAAAAAACAAGAAAAAATAATCTTAAGAAAAAATAAGCGACAAGATATTTTACTATGGAGAGACTGGACTTCAATAAAAATGTTTTATTTGTAATGGAATATAGAAGCAATGTAATTGCCTTGTTAATAAATTAATTATTTCACTCCTCCTTTCTGCTTCATTGCCTGCTGCAGAAAGGTGTAGTCCATATGGAAAACAAGCACATCTAACTCACTATTTATCAGATTTGTGTATTTAATTTGTATCCCCAACCTTTAATTTTACTAAGTAAAGTATTTCTATATTTATCATATAGTAATAAAAAAGCAAATTTTACTTTGTATTATCCAGTACAAGTTACTACCACATTTGCTGAATTTTGGTAGCAGTGAACACATAAATCTAAGTGCAAAAGGAAATCACAGCTTCACTTTCTGCTGAAACAAAGAAAGCAAAACCTTACTGTGTGATTTGGAGGCAAAACTCAGAAATGCATTTTCTGCCCTATATTTAATAAGGAACAGTAGAGGTCCAAACTTAGAAGGCTGCCTGCCCCAACATGGTATTTCTGTCCCTTCAATTCTTCTGCACAGCTTATACATATGTCCAACACAAGAGCTGAGATGAAAAGCTTTTTTTTTACTGAAACCTTTATCATTGTCAAAATGGCTTTTTTTTAATGTAAAAAGCAGTCTTTTTTGCAGAGCACACACACAAGAAGTATACAAGTAATTTCAGTTGGAATAATTGTAATCTAGAATACAAAAATGCTTTGTCTGTTTGACATTGATGAATTAAATAATGTAACAGCATACACAGTGATGAATTCTTAGGGGACAGTAAAAAATCTTTAGGCATTATGAGAGCCTTTTCACTGGCATTTACCTAGAGCCCCCAAACTGGCTTCATTTCGTTTTTCGGACTGTCATGCAGTCATGGTCTTTGGCATAATTTTTGAAAATGTCCTACAGACAGGGTGTTAGGTGTTTCTATTCAACAGCACTGTATTGTAAGGGATGTTTTATGGTAGTGTTTCCACTTTGAACTCCTGTTGTGTTTAAAAATAAAATAGGGAAGATATGCCTCTTCTCTCTCACAAAAGGAAAGTCAGATAACTCCAGGTGGCCCATTTGAAATGCAGCAAGGTAGCAACAGCCCATATTAAGAGCACAGTCAAACCTGCTGTACCTATTGAAATCAAGGAATGTCACTTATATTTAATACAGGTTACTGAAATGAATTTATTGCATCTAAAATTCATTGTTTAACATGAATTATCTGTAACCTGGCTTAGAAAAACACCATTGTTCTCTTAAGTGCAAAATATTATGAAGATACTTGTTCGTTCATTACAGAAGAAGCAGTCTGCATTTCAGATAAGAAACTAAAACAATAAATGTAATCATTATCCAACTACAATTTCAATTAACATTATTCATTCTGGCTCCTCTGTATATCCATGACCTTTACAAGCCTTATTTATCACACATAACAAAAAACTTAAACAGCTAATTTTGCAGGAGTCAACACTGATGTATTACTGATCATTTCTCATTTTAAATGATTGTGCTACCTGCTTAATTTAAAAGATGTCTGCTGTACATGGGAGAGTTTTTATTTTTATCGTGTGAAAGGGTTTCTGATGGTCATAGGAGAACAAAATACATTCTTCCTTCTAGGAGTCAATCACATGTCAAACACATCTGGGTTATGGAGTTAAAGTCACTTGTTGTGAAAGGATTATATCAGCAGAACACACTTTAGTAATTGTCTGGGATCTAGATCCCCATTCCAACCTCACACTATATTCATTTATGAATAAGGAGATTTTTTTTCCCATGGACTGTCCTTAGTATATCTGTGATAGGACAAGGACAGGATTAAACCTCACTGGATAATGCAATACACATTCAGTTCATTGTGTCTCAACCTTGTGCTGTGTGTGACTTCACCCACCACCCTGTATGTGTCCCTATGGTCCTTCTCTATCGTTGGTGTTCTGCTGCTGTGCAGTCCCCTTCTCCTTCATCATGAAGGAATTGCTGCCCCCCGTTAACTTTTCCTACAGCTGAAGTGGAAGGGAAGGACACCATGTTCACCAGGCTGTACATTTGTGGTCCCTTGTCCCTCCAGGGTCAGTTCTGTGGTCTCCAAGAGCAGGCATTAGGAACCCTGCGCTCTCTGTTCTGTCTGTGACAAAGAGCCTATGAACCCAAGCAGCCCTATATGAGCACTGTCAGAATTGCATATAGATTTTTAAAAAGCAAATACTCGAGATATTTTTCTAGTTCTCTATGTGCCAACCAATGCAATCTGCAAGTCAGTGTCTAACTCTGAATTGGCAGAGTGCCAGAGGGCAGTAGCTCTATTTTGTGTGAGAATCTTGATTTCATTTCTATTAGAGTGTAAGCATTTTTCACATGTTTGCAGAAAGTTTCTGTAGAAATGGAGACCAGAATTCAAGTACACTAACAGACTATGTTGGATGTGATGGACATGGTCGTGCTGTGTTGCCCAGTGGCACATGATTTGGCTTGAAATGAAAAGCCCCAGCAGGAGACCTTGAGGAAAAGCTGCACTATGATAATGTAGAGGACCAACCTCTGGAACAGAGGCCTAATGCTAGTTCCCTCCTTCAGCACCTTACAGATTGACTTGAGTCTGAAAAAAATCATCATTCCTGCCACACAGATCCCCATTAAGAGACAGTAGCCTCACAGTAGCCATTACCCTTCAGAGCCCTTTTCTGGATTTGGAGCATCAGCCCTTTTCCGAAGGAAGCCTGGGCCAGGCACTCCTGCAGGCTGTTCCAGACAGGCATTTGTTATGTGGCATTTGTCCCTGTGGGCAGTCAGGATTCAAATGGATAAACCCATTCTCTGCTGATGAAAATGTCCGAACCCGTTGCTTTCTTGAGTTACTGCAAGTAGTAAAAGCAGCTATGTGCAATTTTTTCTCTCTGGTGAAATTCTCTCCTGTTTTTCCAAAAGCCTCCCATTCTGTGAAGAAATAAGCATTGCTATCTTCTGCTTTTTTACAGTTGTGGCCAAAGTTGAAGACTCTCGCCCAATGCAGAGACCCCCAAGAAGGCCACGAAAGCCCAAGACATTAAATAATCCAGAAGACTCCACCTACTACACTCTAATACATGTGAGTTTAGGAAGCTTTTGTGGGCTAAAGCTGTCAGATGATTCCCACCTAAACTGTCTTTCTAATTGCCCAATTCCCATTATTCTTTTCTAATGCAGCATAAAACCTGTGTCCTGCTGAAAGGAGACAGGCCGCAAACTTCACATTTCAAACAAGACTTGAAATTGAAGTACAAGTTACCCAGACTGAGGAGCTATGTCAGACCAGTATTTACTTCTGTACCTAAACATACGTACTTTCATTATATGCATAAGCAGCATTTGCATTTTCAATATGCAAATCAAGGGCCGTGTCTCCATAGTTTCTTTGTAAGTCACAGGAGAGAACCAGGAGAGTCACAGGTTTGTTTGGAGCTATTTTGAGCATCCAAATTAGTGCTTGATCTTGCAGAGAGAGCAAATACTAAAATAAGCTGTATTAGTATGCACACTGTAACTTCCTTTACAAATGTGTCAGATTGTGATTATGAAGGCATTGGCAAATACCAACAGCTCAGGAGACTAATGGATTTGAGTGTCTCTATATATAGCCTTTGGTCCAAGTTCAGATACCGAGTGCTGCTTTCCCCTCTTGACTTCAGTGCCCTTAAATATAGGAAAAAAAGCAAGAAAATAAGCAGAAAGAGTGGAAATGTAAAAGCAGCTCAGAAAGCACTTCCAACAAAAAAAGCAATTAAACTGATTTGCTCGAGGTGCCTGTATCTTAGTGACCTATTTTAACAGCCGGTGAGAACCCAGCTAATAAACTAACCGTAGCAATTGCTTCTCCTTTCAACAGAAGGTGTCACCAGGGCCTTCAGGGACAGTTGTGTCTGGCATACCAAAAAAAAGACAAATACAGCTATGTTTTATTCTGGAGCTTTGAAATAACACAGCTTTGGAACGGGGATATTTTGAAAAGAAATTACACTCTTAAAAATAAATTTGCGTGTAAGAATAAAATTTATTTTGTGAAAGCAAGATTGGTGAGATGAAGCACTGAAATGAAAGGAGTGACACAGAATCAGTATTAGGAAATTTCTGAGGAGAAGGATAATTCTGAAGTAAATGCCTATTTAGAAAGCTAAGACTATAGAGTAAGGAACATAGTATTTTCTGAGACCTAATTTGTCATATGGCCAGCTCTGTATCAGAAAACAGCCATGACATCAGTGCAAACAAAAACTGCAGCAATGCCAGGAAATTTTAATCAATTTTTTAGCGGCAGCTTTTTAAGGTATTAATCAATATTACCTTCAATGAGTTGTATTCTCAAGAAGGTGTGAAAAAGAGAAGCCTGTCTTCCTGACATGAAATTCACTGGTCAAGGAAAGGTTCAGTGGAAATATCTATACACTGAGGCTAAGAAAGGAGACCTACTAGTTCTTAAATTCTTAGACCTTGGGTAAGTCATTAAGCTCTAACTTTAGATGGTAGTCAGCTTTAGAGGGCAGTCAGCTTTCCCAGCTATTACGGATTTTCTACCTTATTAAAAATCTCTGTGACCTTCAGGCATTCACAGATTATTATCAAGCCCAGATCACATGAAAGTGAAGAAACACCATATGAGTGCATTTAAAAAAAAATGTCTCTATCTTCTGCAAAATCAGGTATTTCTCTCACATCATGCTACAGACATTAATTAGACACCTTACATTCTCACTCATCTCCTTGCATATCAAATTACCAGAAGGGGTATACAGGTATAAATGAAGACTGACAATAGCCCATTGTTCATATAAGGCACAAGAATTTTATTTTGGGGTATATTTCTTTAAATCAGCCTATCATTTTGGAATTATATGTCATGTTCATTTGCCTGCATACTGAAGTCCATCAGGATTTCTGCTTCTCAGTGACTTTACAGTCACTAATTCTAGTAAGTTTTCACTCATTTGCAAGAAACACAATTAAGACCATCTGCACTTAAAAAGACTGCCTTTGAAGTGTGATGCGTTAGGGGCTGCAACATAGCATTGTTTTGGCTGTAGGGATAAAACTCTATTACAGATAAGAAATTATTCACATTCCCTATGAATCTTCTCTCCTCTGCATTTTTAGAAATCTTGTATCCTAAAGGTCCTTTTGCCACATAGTATACTGTTTTTAAATGGGGTTTTTGTCCATTTTATTCTACTAAAACCTGTGTCAAGGCTAGGTTGGCATGAGAACAGGATTATGCCTCCTCCCACTGCATTGCTTCTATTCATGGAAATTCTCATGGCATCACAGTAAATTTTCCTCAGTGAGATAGTGTTGTCAACTTCATTAAAACAGCTATAGCTATTTGAAACTTTCTGTTCTGATCATCATTACTTTGGCTTTTTTTTCACAATATGGCAACGAATTTGGGAGCAACAATGCTAATCTCATTCT
The DNA here is from genome assembly GCA_036785705.1 of Acanthornis magna. NCBI lineage: Eukaryota > Metazoa > Chordata > Aves > Passeriformes > Acanthizidae > Acanthornis > Acanthornis magna. The sequence goes on along the minus strand of JAWUZG010000028.1, from coordinate 10,920,596 downwards.
CAGTCTCAAAGGTTCTTAAAAGCAATTTTTCTGGGACACTTGCTCATTCTCTGTCATTTCTTTTAATGCAAAAGATACAATACTATCCCACCTAACACTGATGAACTGCATGTTTGCATAAGCTTTCCTTTTAGTATTTTTAATTACTTTGTATTTTCTTAGAAATCAATACAAGATGAAAAACGGAAACCACGAAAAGAAAGGTAATTTTTTTCATTATCTCACTATTGTCATTCTAGTACTCTAGAATAGTTTTTAGCTGTACTTCAACAGGGAGAATAAAGCATTGAAAAAAGAATGGTGATTTGGTGATTCACAGGGGGACATGTACACAAAGTTAAAATATGCAATTTTCATCGACTAAAATCCATTATAGAATTCAGTCATTCAGTTTTCCTAAAACATGGGCTTTTACCATGGTAACACAAGCATTATAATAAGTTAAGATAAGGTCCACATCAAAGACAGTTCTGACACAGAAAATAATTGAAGGTGCTTAAAATTCTAGTCAAAGCAAATGGGCAACCAGTTCTTTTTTGTTAGCAAAAATACAAAGACTGTCAAAATTTTCTCCTAGAAATATATGTATTTGGAAATAGATAATAAAAAATTTTAAAAATTACTATTAATAACAGCTAAAGAAGAGTAGCCCTTGAAATTTGAAGTAGAAGTGTTTTCTTCACAGTGTAACTAACCTATTTTGATGGATCTCTGCAGAAAAGAAGGAAGCAATAGGTATATTCTGCCCTTCTGTATTCTGCCCTTAGATCCTTAAGGGTGCTGTAGACCTGGTTCACTGCTCCTGACATACATCACAGCTTTATTTTATTTGTGTTTTATACTGAGGCTTTTTTGCTGCCCCCTCAGTGGCACTGCTGTGGCACCATGTGTGCGATGGCAGCTCATAGATGCCAGGTGAATGGGCTCTCCGCACTATCCTCAGCTGAGGCTGCAGAACACAAACTCCATAGCTAAAATACGTATCTTAAAGGATGTGGAATGGCATTACATCTTTCGAAAATGTGCTCACAGCACTGAGCTTCATTCAACCACAGTTCAAATCGCACTTGATTATGCCGCAGCTTAAAGGACTGATCTTATGTCCATGTCCCCCATGTTTGGTCTCTTTCAGCTTTTTTTCTGATGCCATTTGGGCCCTGAAAAAATTTCACACCTATTGACTCCAGCCTAGGGAAAAACCAAAACACTAACACACCAAAATCTAGTGTTTTCTCTCATTGGCCTGTTAGGTTTCTCTCATCTTTAGTCTAGTTAATCAGTTCCGTGACTGCATCTTCTTTCACGTGCTGGCTCCGTATTAGTGGACCATAGCAAGTGAAATCAATTAATTACTTCCAGTTTCTACCAATGTGAGGATTGAATTCTGAACTTCTCTCTTCAGTTTCTTTTTAGGATATTATTTTTTTTCTTAGATATTCTAAACTGAATGTTGGGATTGATTTTTTTTCTGTATATATAATACCCTGGACAGCATTCACCTAACAAAATAAGAAATATCTGCATTATTGACACCCATATCTGAACTAGTTGCTTTAGACTCTCTTCTGGTACTCAGAGAAAAAATAGTCATCTTTATGAAAATTATTCATCTCTTGCTCAAAGAGATATCTAAAATAGGCCAGATGAATTATACCATAAAAATGCCTTTCCAGTGAGTCTAATGGCAAACCCAAACAATTTCAGTCATCTGTGTCTCCTTTATGAATATATAAAAGTATTTAGCCTTTCAAAATTCTCAATATCTACATTGTACAGCAGTCACACTTCAGAGACTGATTTTTTGTGCCTATATATATTTTTCCTTAGATCCTCAACACATAAACAGAACTAATAATAATTATTCAGTTGCCTTGGGTTTGTATGTTGAAAATAATATTGAAAAGTTAAACTGTTAACTTAGTGCTCTTATTTATTGACAGTCTGAGCAAAGTGCTAGATATAGATCTCTACTACCAAGAAATTTCATCTACTGACTCCAGCTCCAAGGACAGCAGTACTACCACAAGAAGGAAGAGACACCCAATTGAGCGCAGGACTTCCATTTTAAGAGCTTCTGAGCGGTAATTCACACAAAATAGTAATAGGAAGAAATAAATATTGTATATCCTTGTTGAGATACTCAAAAGATTATTAAAAAGAAATACACTTTCAGATTAGACATAAATCTATTATTTTAGTCATAGAAATTTGCCAAATTAACTTGTAAAACATATAGCTGAAAATTTCCCATCTTAAAATGGAAATATCAGAAATACTCTCCATGCAGGAGGGATAAATGCCAGTGTGATTGGTGTTCAGCCTACCTGCTAGTTTTTGGTTTCCCAAGGGCCAGATGGACAGACATTCTGCATCTCTGATCTAAAATAAAATTAAACTGAAGCAGAACCTAAAAATTGTATTTCTGATTAGTTAGGTTTTAAATAGGGTGGACGTATGCCAGACTTTCTGCATGTTTTCTGCAGGTAAGAGTCCAGCTTGACTGCCTCCTTCTCCTGCTGTCCTGGAGCAACACAGGTGCCTGTGGCTGTGTGCGCATTGCCAAGGTGGACAGCCAGGAGAAAAACCCTAAAGGGAGGGTCTGCTCGACCTCCTCTCTTCCCACATAGATTTCAGAGAGGGTGACCTCTGCCAGGCTAAGGAAATTCATATTCTCACTCTTGCCAATGCACCCACACACACTGCACATGCAAACTCATGTCTATATATCTTACCGTATTTGTATCTTCTTGCATGTTCCTTAAATGTAAAAAAAAAGCTTGGAAAACTATCTAGGTCGAGGTCTTAAGGGAAACACTAAGCCTGAGATGACTACTGAATTTGAAAATGTATCTGTAGTAATAGAGAAAATGTTTGTAGAACATTTAGAATGTGGAACGTTTTGTGCCCCTTACGTATTTCATTTCTGGCCTTTTTCACGTAGGATCTAAATGAATTTCAGGAAAGTGTTGTGAAGACGTGTAATTAAAAGGAATAATATCAGGGAATTACCATGTAGTTTACAATCATTAGAAAATGTTGCATTTTAAGGTGGTTAATTACACCAAATCTCTCACCCTGAAGTCTGGTTTAGGTGAGTGAAGGTTTTGCTACTGAGCTTACTAAAAGGAAGTTCTCACCCTTTACTGTGTGCTGCTCTGACTGCAGCCATAGGGAAACAAAAGATGTGTAACTTTTAAATCAACACTGTTACCTCAGAGGGCAGATGAATGCAATTAATAAACATTTCTGCACTTCAGTATATTTTGAATAGAGTCACCAGGATATAAAAACTGTACAGCCATTTCAATGTACAGAAGTGAAGCATTGAGTATTTTTTATTTGGCATTTTATCTTCAACATTGGTGTAGGACCAATGGTGGGGGCATCTTTAGCGTAGAACATCAAAAATTTCTGTAATTATTTCAGAGTAATTTACTTTTTAAATAATTGTCTTTTATTTTTAATCTTGCTCCATGGTAACAGCTGATGCCACATCACCATTCCAGCCTGTCAGAGGAGGCATCCAAAATGCATCTCGCCATCTGAAAATAAAATAAAATGGACACTTACAGTGAGCTCCACCGGCAGGTTAAATACAGAGCAAACAAATTTATGCCAACTGAAAATCTGGTGCAGTAACCATCAGGCAAATGCTACTGCAAAGCATCTCCATGCTCTCAATGGTTTTATGTCCTTTTATTATGTTCCCTTCACAGAGGAACATGCTGTTCTTCTGTGTTCATCTGCTTCTGGTATATAATGTGTTTGTTCCGAGGTGCATGTTTTGTGCAGCACAGGAAGAGGCCTAGCAAAGTCAGCTGATTTTTTCTCTTTCTCCTTTTGTTTTTCCCCCACAAGGGTGGAGGTTAAGCAGTCAATTAGGAGTGTTTGCCAAGGTAAATGTTTTGACTTTAATTTCTGAAACACTTCTCTGTTTAATCCCTAGGTCGAGGGTTGCAGAAAGACCCCTGGAAGAGAGTAAAGCCGAAGATAATCCCTATGACTACAGACGACTGCTGCGGAAGACCTCACAGCGCCGGCGCCTTATCCAGCAGTTCTAGCTGCTGCTGCTGTTCCTGCTGCCATTTGGCTTTTATTAACATAATTTTTTTTTATCATTTTATACCATGTGTTTCCTTTTCTTTTTTTTTTAATCTTCAATGTTTCAAGTTTACGTGTGTGTTCATGTGAATATGAATTACTGTGGTTTACAGCCCAACACCATTGCAAAGGGACACTGTCAGTCACGTATCGTATTCTTCCCTAATATAAAAATCAGCTTTCTTTTGTGTATCACTGCTACACCCTAAAATTATTAAACATTAAACATCTTAAGTCTAGTTTGCTTTCTTCAGTGCATATTTTTTCTCATTTCATCAGACTAATCCAATCAAAATATTGATTTACTTTATAGTTCCCTAGTTAAGCTTTCAGATCCCCATATGCACCTTCAGAAAACCTTAGTTATTGTTTCTAATAAATGGTTTTACAGGAAAAAAATTACAAGAGCACCATGGGGGAATTTCTGCTCATTTTAGTTTACAATGTCTAAATTTTGGGATGACCTGTTTGTGGCAAGTGTCCCTCTAATGAAAATGAACATAAACGATTGATTGGATACCATACTATGGCAGTTTATTTCATTATTGACTTTACTGTAAAGCTAGTAGCCAGTTTTAAAGGTCAATATTGTGTGTATAATCTTTATGTTGGAGATGTCCATTTATGGGAAGTATATCCAGCCCTCTCCTCTGCCTCTGAGCTTTGTGACTAAGTGATGAACTTTTAAATCATGTTTGCTTTGTTCTCATTTGCATTAGATTTTTAGGAATCTTAATCTCTGGGGTACCAAGAAAGGAATAGAAATACACTCTCTGGTTGATTGCTGCTGAAATGTAATAATCATTCTTAATCAGTTCCACTAGAAATTAAATGAAAATAAAAGCAATAGCCACAGTGTTCAAATTTTCCCCTGATTCCTTATTCAAAAGACCTTATTTCAGAGAAACCACACAGATAATTGCAGCACTTCCTTTCAGGATTCATAATTGCATGTTCCCAGCTGCAAAGCAAGAGAAGGCAAATTCATGATGCCTGATCCTACTCCATTCCTTAGCTCTCCTAAACATGACAATTGGCGGCAGCAGTCAGCCACAGGGGCTGGGTTTTGTCCATTCCCCATGCACATTTGGCCTTTTCCCCAGAGACAGATAACCATTGCTTCCTGATCTGTACCTAGTTACAAGGGTCTGCACAGGATTAAAATGTGCTGCAATGTAAAATTTGCTATAAATGGTTAAAATTTTGAAATCTGTTTTAAAGTTGCTTTGTCATGTGTTATTAAAATGGTAAAGTAAATAAAAATGCACAAAGCAGTGATCCGGTTGGTTGTGTCTGAATTACACCCAGAACCGACAAAACACTGTGGACTGGGGCATGAGCAAGCAAGGCAGGGAAGGGCTCACAGCAGCCTCTGGCCGTGGAAAACTGGAGTTACTGTCTACATGCAAGCCAGCGTGATGCGGCAACTAGAACAGACTGTAATTTAACATGAAGAGGTGCCTAGACTGGTTTTCTTTTGCTTTCCGTCCACGGCAGTGTTTTAAAGCGTTGAGATACTTCTGTGAGGCCTCATGGTGGGACAGTCCCCGTAGCCATGTGGGTGCCTGCAGAAAGCAGAGAGATGCCCGGGGCCGAGCACAGCTCGGGAGCCCCAGGGCCTGGCTGCGAGCAGCGTGGGGACCGTGCAGGACCAGCGCTCTCGGCAGAGCCACATCCTGACCTGCTGCGCTCCTGCCTCCCTCCAAGGCCAGGGCTTGAAATCCCCCCCGTGTCAGAGGAGAAGCGGCCGCGGCAGGGAAAGGCTCCGCACTCCCGCGGAAACGCGGCTGGGTGGAAGAGGGAGGCTTGATTGCCTTCAGAAACGACGTCGTGAAGGGAGCGGGAACAGCTGGTTTTCGTGCTCTTCCCGTCTGGCCTCCGGGCCCTCTGTCTCCTCGGGGCTGGAGCGAGGATGGCGGCTCCACGAGGGTCCCCAACTCGGAATGTTGCGGGAAGCCTCCGGGAGCGCCTCGGGGCTCCGGGCACAGGCGGGCGCAGCCGCGGCGTCGCGCAAGGCTCCTCCCGCACGTGCGTAGGAGCCGGGACCCCCGTGCCCGCCCGGGAGCAGGAGGGACAGCGGGAGCGCAGCCCCCTGCGGGCCCTTCCACCAGCGCCTTCTCCGCAGCGGCCCGGAGAAGGCGCTGCTGGAAGGGCCGGGCTGGGCCGATGGGACGGCGGGGGCTCGGGAGGGCTGTCTCTTCCCCACCCCGGGACTGCCGCGCTGCTCGCCTCCGGCGGCCGGGCTGTCCCGGCCTCGGCGGCGCCGCCGCCCAGGAGTGCCCTGCTCCGACGTGCGGGGGTGCCCCGGTGCAAGAGTGGGAGGGGGGTGGGGGGATTTCCCCTCGCTTTGCATCTTAAAGGACTGATGCACTTCCCCGTAGTCTCAACCCTCCGCTCGGGGTACCAGGCTGGACCATCGCGGCCGCCCGCGCCAAGACCGGGAAAACGACCATTCCACTCCGCTCAGCGCTCGGCGGCATCGGGGTCTCGGCCCTCTGCTCCCGCCCCGCCGGGCTGCGGCCGCAAGGACCGTCGGCGGGGTGAAGACGGCACGGGTCACCTCGCTCGCCTTTACCCCCCGAGGCAGCTGCAGCCCCGGCGCACGCAGCCCCTATAGCTCGGGTCTGCCCCGAGCACTATCGTCCTCCCACCGCCGCCCCTCAACCCTCCTATGCACGGTGCGGACATCCCTTAGAACAGCCGACACCGTCGCCGCTAGCCGCCCGCCCCGTCCCGTCCCGTCCCGGGCAGCAGCGCCTGCGGGGCGCGGCCGCGGCAGCTCGGCGGAGCGCGCCCCGGGGGCGCCCACGGGAGACGCTCCCACCCACGCGTGCCCAGGGCGCTCCCGCCCCTTCGCCTGCCGCCGCCTGGCGCAGCCGCGCGCACTTACACACCGCACACTCACACTCACGCACACTCGCTCAGGCCGCCTGGGCTGCAGCTCGCCGCTCCTCGCCCGCCCCGCCGGTTCGCCTCCGCCATGGCAAGCCCCGGCTCCGGCTTCTGGCACTTCGGAGCCGAGGAGGGCTCCGCGGCCGCCGAGACCCCTGGCACAGGTAGGGGGACGCCGAGCGGCCGGGCGGGACCGGCCCGACGGAGCCGCCGTGACAGCGCTGCCCAGTCTCCGGAGCCCCCTTTGTGGCAGCTCGACCGGCGGGAGTAAGCGGTGCCGGCGGCGGGGACCGACGGCGGCTCGAGCCCAGGCCAGCGCCCTGGGATGCTGCGGGGCAGGAGGGGGGTCCTGGGGAACGGGGCCGGGGGTCGGACCAGGCGCCCCAGCCCACGGCCGTCCCCACGGACCCTCCCCTCGATTTTCTCTTACAGCCAGAGCTTGGTGTCAGGTTGCCCAGAAGTTCACGGGAGGGATCGGAAACAAACTCTGCGGTAAGGGCAGGGAGGCCCCGGTAGCCCGCGGCGGGGGCGCGGCTGCGCGCCCGCGGAGCGCCGCGGGACCTGCCCCGGGCCGGGGGGGCGGGGGACGAGGGTCGATGCCCCGGTAATGAGGCTGTGTGTCCGTGTCGCTGTCAAGCCCTGCTCTACGGAGATGCCGAAAAGCCCGTGGAAACCGGCGCCAGGGCAGCAGCCCCGGGGGTAGCTGAGCCGAGGCCGACCTGTACCTGCGACAAAAAGCCCTGCGGCTGCCAAAAAACAGACGTGAATTACGCCTTTCTGCACTCAACAGGTAACGGCGCTCCCGGGGCACGCTGCTCCTCTAAAACTAGCAAGAAAAAACAGCGGTTCGGTCGGGAAATCGCCTCCGCCCGCGTTGCGCGGAGGCGTGGGGGGCCCGGCGGAGCTCTGCGCCCTCAGCCCCGGACCCCGCCGGGCATTTCTCAAATCCGCGAAAAATCACTCAAACAACAAAAAATTCCGTAAAGAAAAACCCAAAGCAGTTAAAACCCCGCGTGCTGGAGCCTGCAGCTTTCTCATTCTAAGGAGCGCTGACAGTAGCCACCTTCTCTTTGAAGACCCTGCGATGTAATTAAGGTTGGAGGGGAAGGAGGGAGGTACAGCACTCTCTTACTCATTTGCTTTAATTCGAGATATTTTTGTACTTCATATTTTCTGACCTTGGAGGTAGCGTCTCCGCTAATGAGTAGATCCCAGCTTCCCGCCGACACGCGTTGGAGCTCTCCCGTTTGCTCGGCAGCCCGGGACCCCAAATTAGGGGCTTCCACTACAGTCCGGCATTGACTGAGCCACCGCGCTTAAACAAAAGCTTTGTGTACACCGAGAGCCCGTGCAGCATTGCCTCAGAAAAAAGCATTAAATTATCAACAAGTCACTTGCATAGGAAAGTCACCACGAAGGTATTTTATTGCAAGGCAAATGACACTTTTTAAGGTGCTTCTTGTAGCATTTGTTGCTCAATCTTTAATTCTCCTGGGATTCGTTTTCCCTTTTTTCTTGTTTCCCTGCTCTCGCTTTCTTAAAAATTGGTCTGAAATATACTGTGGACAGAATTGGCCAATTTAGATAGGGTATTAAATCGTGTTATCTCTCTGAACATGTCCTTGAAATACAACCCTGCCAATTTGCTTATTAAATGAAAACAAAACCTTTTCGTATTAAACACACTATAAAGGGTTCCTAAACATAAATAGGAGAAGCCTTTGTTCAAAATCTATGCATGAAGTCATAAAACGAAGTTAACTCTTAAATTTCTCCGTTCCCAGATCTTCTGCCGACATGCAATGGAGAAATAACAACTATGTCTTTCCTACAAGACGTTGTGGACATTTTACTTCAGTATGTGGTGAAAAGTTTTGATAGATCAACAAAAGTTATTGATTTCCATTATCCAAATGAGCTGCTCCAGGAATATAACTGGGAACTGGCAGACCAGCCACAGACCTTGGAAGAAATTTTATCGAACTGCAGAACGACTCTGAAGTATGCAATTAAAACAGGTAATAGCAATGCTCTTTTTCTACCCTGTATGGTCTCATCCATTGATTAAAGGTGTCATTTCAATTTAGCTTGAAACGTTAAAGATTGAAGCAGCAACTGTATTTTGGCAGCTCCAAGCAATTTCTAGCAGAGACAGAAATCGTTTTCCAAAATGATAAAACACTCCAGCAGCTCCATCTCTGTAGCTGTCAGAGCAGCCTCGCACACCCTTTCCGATTTAAAATTAATGCGTCTGTGCGTCGGAGTTGCCGAGTGTGCTGCTGAGCAGACTTTGCACCCCCTTCACCACTTTCTGCCGTTCCTTTTCATCCGTTTCACGTGTGATGCCCCGGCGATGGCCTCTTGCTCCCTGCAGAGCGGGGGTGCGGCGGGCGCGGAGCTCGGGGCAGAGGGGAGTCCCTGCACGGGTGGCAGCAGGGACCAGCCCATTTAACAGCCAAAGTCGCGGTAAACGGCTTGTAAATGCGACATCTGGGCCGCCATTTGCCGTGTCTCTGACTTCACCTGCAGGACGTAAAATAAAAATTGGAGAATTTAGCAGAACCGTACACAGGAATATTGAGGGTTTTGTTTCAACTTCAGGCTCAAGCAATAAAACCAAAGTCTGATTTGTTTTATCAGTCATTCGTTGGTTTTCACTGGGGAAAGCACGGATAGGTTGACTCCTACCTGCCTGGCATCCCCCGTTAGTCGTGCCCCACTGTGGGCTTCGCGGAGGGAAGGCGGCATGGGGCTCGCCCAGGCGTGGGCAAGCGCCCGACTCCGTGCCGGGACCACCTTAAATAAACTGCGGCGGAGCAGGCAGAAAGCGGAGCCGCAATTACGGCTGCCATTGGTAAATAATAGGGAGTCCGGGGAGCTCTTAGTGGAAATTTGAATTACTGAGAAATTGCTTAAAAATAAATGTGTAGCAATTACTGAATGAGACAAAAGGCTGATTTGTGACTAGAGGTTGAGTGGAAAACAAAAAAACCCAGGTTTTGAGAAGAGAACAGACCGATCCCAGATCTGTGTAATCCTCCTCGTTTAGAGGTGGAAGTGACCAGCTGCATGTTTTTGATGCATGAGTCGGGTGCTGTCAAAATGTCTGTAAAATATTGCAATAAATAGAGAAATTATATCCACGGGAACAAAGTCGGTCAGTCCAGTGATCTATGTGATGTGTCTGGGTAGGGCATAGGAAACATGTTTGCACGGAATGATGTAGAATGTGGGAACTGTGATTCTGGCAAATCAAAATATAGGGGGTTTTAGATGATTTTCATTAATTGTTTTTTGTTATAGCCTGTTTTCACATAATAATAGACCTATTTAATTTTGTGCATTCAAAAACGACCATTTAAAACAATGTTACCATTTCTCTTCCTCTCTGTAAATACTGGAGGCTTTCCCATCTTGGCATTTTAAAATTTGTTTTAATGAAAATAACGTTTTTGAAGCCTGAGGACGGGTGCTGGGGGATTTTGTGAAATGCAGTGGTGTGGCAGGGTTCAGCCCGGGGGGTGCAGAGCCACCTCGCTTGGCTGCTGCTGCTCCTCAGCACCGTGGGGTGACAGCCCCAGCCTGAGAGGGGCTCACGAAATGCCTGGGGTTTATACCAGGAGCCCTTCGGCACGTGCTTCGGAGTAAAACACTGGAATTACCCCCAGAGGAACGACAGTATGGTGAGGTTTCTGGAGGCAGCGTCTGCCTCCACTCCTGCCGCAGGAGCCCCTCGGACACGGCCCCTCCTGGGCGGCGTTTGGCTGCAGGGGCCCGGGAGCCTGATTGAAAAATAAATTGTATTGCTTAGATTAGTCTCACAGCTGGATCCCCAGGTCCGGGGATTCGACAAGGCAGATGGCTGATTTTTCGGCCGAGGGGCAGGTGTAGCTTGCTCCCAGGTGTTGCCTGCATTCCACGGCTCGCTGGGGTGCCCGGGGATGCCACACTTTGTGCCCCCTTACCAGCAGAGACAGAATTCTTGCTGACAGAATGTAAAAGGCAGTGACTGCGAATGCAGGGAAAGATGGGTGTGAAATCCAGTTACCGTGCACTGCATAACCGAAATTGAACAGGGGAATTAAAATACGAACGTGTAAAAATAGCTTGGGGACTCCAGGAAGGGCACAAGGAGCCGGTTCTGGCCGAGCCTTGCTCCCTGGCAGACCCTGATGCTGGCCATGCACGCAGTGAGGCTGCCAGCACGGCCAGACTCAGTGCTGCCAGCCGTGCCTTTATCGGAGCTGTGCGGCCGTGCCCAGCCCTGCTCATCGCTCCTTGTGGCGGCTGTGGGGGCTGTGTTCATGCTGGGCATGCCCGTGCCTCACACCGCTGCCGGGGAGTGTGTTTGAGAGGGGGTGTGGAGCAAAGTCACGCCCTCAGTAGGGAAAGCCAGGCCCCGGGTGTCCCTGTGCCTCGGCCCTAGTTCTTGGCCATCACCTCCGGTTTACTCTGGGATATCTGTGGAATACATTGCTTATTGCCGAACAAACCATTAAGTAATGATCTCCTATTTTCACCTCTCCCCCCATTCTTCACCCTGTCACAGTCTCTTTCCCAGTACCTCTTTGTTCAGGAACAACCTCGACAAAGGATGTGTATTTCCGGCAGAGGCACCCGGGTAGTGATTTTTGAGCACCTCTTACAAACTCTTCTTACCCGGCCAGTGCAGCGTGTATTTTAAGCAAAGCCTCAGTTTTCCGTGGCCATCTAGCCGAGAGAAGAGAGCTTGCTCTCGTACCGAGGTGTCATATGGACAGACAAACCCTGCAGCAGGGGCTGGGCTCAGGTTGGGGCAGTACGTTCCCTGCCCTTCCACGTTACAGCTGTGCCGCAGAAGGGAAGGGCATGGAGCGGAAGGGGCTCAGTCCCAGGTGTGGGTGCTGAGGGCTCTCCCAGCAGCAGCAGCTCCTGCTCTCTCCGTGCTGTCGTCTCTCGATGCAGCGCTGCTCGCTGCAGGGCACGGCTGCCCGACCCCTGCGTGCGCCCGGCCCCGCTCCTGCGGCGGCTCCCAGAGCAGGTGGTGTGCTGCGAGGTTTGCTTGAAGAAACAAGCAGTGACAACGCGGCTGTCGCCTGGGGCTGGCTAGGGCAGAGACCCGCTGAGACAGAGACCCGCTGAGACACTGCAGCTGCAGATACAAATTCTGCTACTCCCCAGCTTTTCGGTGTGGATTTATTTCCAAAATAGGAGTTTTTGTAACCTCTTTGCGCCTTCCTGTAGCCCAGATCCACTAAAGGCTTTTAGCTCTTCATTTTCCATTACCTTCAGGTGAAATTTGGGATCCAGCTGTGATATGGAACCTAAGCTATAAATACGGAAATCTCTTTCAAAATCGCTCCGTCAGGGGAGGTGCAGTTATCTGCAGGCAGAGCCCCTGGAGCAGGATTGCTGAGGCTGTGGTGGTGGTGATGGGGTGCATGTGTGTCTTAGGCCCACCGACCTCACTCAAGAGCGTGAAGAGCAGGGAGCAAGATGCAGTTCATTCTGCTGAGTCTCAGCATCATTCCTTGGTGCCTCAGGGACTTTGTCTGCCTGTCTTTGGCAGCCCAGACCAGGGAAAGGTGGCAGTTCTGTCACTGGGCAGAGGGAGCTCAGTGCAAAATGCGGTCAGGCTGGATGGCAATAGCACGGGGCTGGTCTCGGGTTAAGGGCACAGGGAGATGGAATTTGCATGTGTGTCCCCTGCCCCATATCCTCAGCTCCGGTCTGCCTGCTCAGCCTGATTACTCTGCCTTTGTGTGCTGCAGGGTGGGAGCTGGGGAGCAATTCCCTGTGCTGCTCTGCCAGCCATGTGTCCACGCCTGATAAGAGGCCACAGGAGACCGAAGATAAGTTTTCTCTCAGTGCTGGGTCTGCATTTCCTCAATCATCTTGCTCTATCTTTTGTTTTCTCTGATGGCAATAACAGTACATCGTCTAAGGGTCAGGACAGGTGTTTTCCAAGCAGAGGCTGCTTTCCTTTGAGTTGGATGGCATTTAAGTAATTGTGGGCCATCCATAATTTGTACCAGTAATTATGCACTTATCAGGGGCTTGCGGGAAGTAACTAGTAAAAATGGAATTTTAATGCTTCCTGAGTTCAATGGCTCTAGGCATCTTTTTAAGGAAAATCTCTAGGAGGATTTTAGTAAAAAACAGGAGCCAATTAGATTAACCAAGTAAATGGACTATCAGCTCACTGAATATAGTCTTGTGCATCATTCTGCTGGGGCAGCAGTGCTGGTTTTCATGGTGTTTGATTAAAATCACTATTGCAAGTAGCCAGGCTATTTGTAATTGCACTCTGACAGTGAAGAAATGACAAGGACCACCACCTTCCCTGCCATCTTCGTACAATCATCAGCCATTGAGTCATGTGCAAAGCAGTCACCAAAATACTCCATTTTCTCATTTCGCCCTGTCTATTACAATCATTAGCCATTCATCACTGATGTTATATGTCCTGGCAAGCTCTTCAGATGGTGTCTCATGCGTGCCTTTCAAACCTAGTCAGGCAAAACCATATCCAGTGACAACATGTGACACACTAACGGGAGCAAACAGCTATTTTTGTGAGGCAGCAATGTGCTAATTTTCAAGGCATATTGAAAGGATAATAGGGAATGTTGGAATTCATTATTCTGCGTTCAGTGTAATTACTCTGATTTTACTGAGTTTGGAATGAGAAAGAAGAGAAATTATCCTGCCTTTTTCAAGAAATGTATTTACTGCTGTTTGCTTTGTTTCATACCTTGAAAGCGCTTCCTTCTCTATAGAAATATGGAGGTAAATATACTGTTCAGCACTGAATAGTTTCATTCAGAGTCATCAGCCTTTTGATAACATTTTCCATCTTATGCAGGGCACCCTAGATATTTTAATCAACTTTCCACTGGATTGGACATGGTTGGATTGGCGGCAGACTGGCTGACATCAGCAGCAAACACTAATATGTAAGTGGCAGATTTTTTATTTAATATATAGATATTTAATATAATTTTACAGTTCTACTCCAAAATATTAGTTGCTATATCTGTATGAAAGAATGATTTTATGTTAAAATTGCTGGGGGGAAGATTATCTGCTTTTTAAATGGTTACAACAGTTATTTACAGAAAGACATCCAACATTGTCCTGGAGGCAGTCTTTTATAAAATTTCATCCTACTGATACGATGTTGGTTTTGCTACCTTCCAAAAGCACACAAAAAGTACATACTTATAAGCATTTTGCATGCACGAATACATGAAATGAAAGGTGTGCTAAGTGAGCAGTTGCATTCATGTAGAGGGGTTGTGTACAATCCATACTCGGAGCAGGCAGAGCCATTGCTTCCTGTAAGAAAGAGATGCAAAATTTAAAGTGTGGGTTTTTTTTTTTTTTGCTTTGGGATTAGGAAGAATATTTGTGTACTTGCTTAGCTTCACGTCCTGTCTGGTCATTGTGATTAGGACTGCTGACATGTGCCTCTAGACATGCACATGGGTTCGTGCCGGGCCAAGGGCTGGCTCTGCCCAGCGCCGCTTGGATATAGGGCAGAGCCTTGAACCTGGAAGAGGGGGGCAGGATTATTTTCACTGAAGTGGGTGGAAATGGATTCTCAAGCACTGACTGCATTTCTCCTTCTAGACATTTGATGTCAAATCAGAAGGAAGACTGTGGAAAGTATTCTTAAACAGAACTGTACCTTGTATAAGCTGGAGTATATTGTGGCTGTAATATAATGTAATATTGGAGAAAGATATGCTAGTGTTGAGATGAAAGCATTAAATATGGACATTACTACATTTCAGGTTCACCTATGAAATTGCTCCAGTGTTTGTACTTTTGGAATATGTCACACTAAGGAAAATGAGAGAGATGGTTGGCTGGCCAGGGGGCTGTGGCGATGGGATATTTTCACCTGGTACATGACATTTCAAGCTTTCTCTATTTTTCACACTGTGGTATATGGCATCCCCTGTAGCTAAAGAGTAAATATAATTAAATATGCATGTTTGAGAGGACACTTGGTAGTAAACACCAGTGGCCTCTTTGAGATAAAGTATTGCATGTTTATGAATTTCAGGGATGTGATTATGAGGGTCTGTTTGAGCAAATTGCACTGCATGATGAGCAGCTGTAATGGCACATGGGAAGCATAATGAGATGAGACATTTGCCTTGCAGTTTTGCTTTGCCCCCACTTTTTATGGATTACGTGAAATAGAAAGACTATTGTATTAATAATGGAGGGAAGAAACACAACAAAGCTCTCCATCACCGCAGGGGAAATTGGAGCAAACAGGGAAAGACACAGCATCCCTTCCAGCAGTTTTAGTGGAGCCAGTAAGACCCTGCCAGCATTAGAGCATGCTGTTGGCTTTCTGTGTGAAGCTGACCTGTTTTGTTCAGTGGGGTGTTTGGGTGGCTAGTTCATCTGAGTGCTTAAAGGCTTAGAAATCTGATTCTTTCAGGGCAAGTCAATAAGGCAAAAAAGTTAATGTAGAGAAATCACTGACAAACATTGTTAAGACCTTTTAAACTTTTTTTTATCATTCCACTTAGTCTTTTGATTTATATTCTTTGTCACCACTTCTCTTACTCTGTAATTTCATTGCTCAAAAATTTTGGCCTGTCTATCTTACAAAATTGCAAAATATTGAAAGAATGTACATTGGGTATAATATCTTGGCTTGTCAAAAGGGAACAGACTGTTAGCTGTTGCAGAAGGAGCCTTTTTGGGAGGGAAGGTAGTTGGCCTACCAGAGAGGGAAAGAGTGCACTGCTGAGTAGAGGAAAGGCCTCACTGATAACAGCCTCAGACATTCAGCTCTCCAAGGCCATGAAGGTCAGGCAAGGCTCATCTTCAACTTCTCTCATCTGAGCGCACACATGGGAAGTGGCGTGGAAGTTTTACTCTGGCTCTTTCCACAGATGTAGAGAAATAGGTGAGAAGAACTGGCATTGCTTTTTGATGAATTCTTACTTTAAAAGCACTGAGAGCAAAAGCTCTGACAGCTTTTACTGTGCTGCTTAGAGATCCCCCTGAAAACCTTACCCTCCATCACATCAGGCATCTAAGTGTGTATCACAAGCCCGAGGACCAAAGTGAAAGCTTTTGGAAACTGAGCAGTGGTTGGTTACCAACCCTGACCTGACTGAGTACAGCTGCTCTTAGTTCCTCTCCTTCCCCCTGGGCTGGCCAGGGCCCTGCAGGGTGAGAGAAGAGCAGCGCCGATGCTGCCCAGCCAGCCCTGGGGGGCAAAGCTGGGCATGGCACAGGCTGGATGAAAGGCTCGGGGTACGTGCCAGATCTGCCTGAGCCTGGCAAACACAGGTAGACATAGTGTGAGTCAGGAAAGGTGTGTGCCTCAGGAGGAGCTGCTGGCCCTACTGGGGCTGGGAAAGATCCTGCCTGACATGGGGCCAGGGTGTTGCTGGTGTGTCACAGCTGAAATCTGCATGGGGATGGGCTCTCTGGCAGGCGTGTGCCTGTGCTGGCATTTGCAGGACTGCCCCCCTCATTCTTTTCTTTCCTTGCAATTCCTGATTTGTGCAAAGTGCATCTTTCTAATTTACTCTCTTAAGGCAGCAATAGTCAGTGTGCAGGTCCTGCTTTTTTAGGCAATAATCAAAATAATTTCTGTGCTGTTTTCTCACTTCAAGCTGCCATGGCTTTAGCTGAAGACCTTCCTCTTGCAAGGAAAAGGTTCTTTCTCTCTGCATTCTCTGGAATTAAATATACAGTATCAATACATGTAACACATAAAAGTCCGATTATTTTCTCCAAGTTCTGTAGGTGTGCTTTGTTACCTGCGATTAACTGTGGATGTAAACACAGCTACAAAATTAAAAGCAGAATGCAGGCTTATTAATAAACTTAAGGTACAATGACTGAGTAATAAATGCTAATAGGAAAGCCTGGTATTGAAGAAACTTAACATTTCAGTCGATTCTTTTGACACAGAGCCAATGACTTTGGACAAGATAGGCCAAATTGCTTCAACTTGAGCACCTGAGTTCAGTCACCTTAATCACCAATAGCAGCTGTTGCATGACATCTGTGTTTTTTAGGGGCAGGTACCTGAGCATTTCATCTTAATCTCTCCATTTCTTGTTTTGTCATTTCTGAAGAGAGGTGTAGAAACACGTTCATATATCTCAAGATAGTTGTAAGGGGAGGAAAACCTCTGATCTTTACTGACCTGTATGCCAGCAATGCCATTCTTCTGTGGCATTTTCCCTTGGGTTCACAAGAGGGCCAGTGAGGTCAGGGAAAGCCCAGAGCAGGGCAGCCTCATGGCCAGAGCAGAGCTAGGATACTGATTAGAAATTAAAGGCACGGCTTCTGTTGGCTGTGGAATAGTATGTATATCTCTAGTGAGATTAAAACAAATCTTTCAAAAGTCGAAACAACGTTAAAATTGCCAGCACAGATACCCAACAGTGCTTCCTTCATCTGCGTAAAGACTGTCCAAGCATTGGGACATGGGCTAGTTACAGCAGCTCCCGTGTATTTGAGGGAGAGGGGAGGGATGTGTCTGCAGGGCAAGTTCCACCTACAAACAGCTGCCATAGGATGAGCTGAACCATCCTCTGGAGGTGCACATCTTGTGCTCTTCGCTCCATTTTTAGAAGGATGAACGTTGCAGTAACTGAACTCTACCTCAGTGGCATTTCAACTTGTTCATTTAAAACCTTTGCTTTATATAAATATATGTGCATAAACATCAATATATAATCAATCTATGTGTGTATATATATATATACATATATATATACACATGATAAACCTGATGGATTTCATGGATACATATCTGTCTGTCTGTGTGTTTGTGTGTATACAAATGTAAAAGTTCTCAGCCTCTGCCTCAGGTACTGCATTATATTCCCATAGTGCTCATGCAGCATTGATGTAAAGCCAAACATTGTTCCACTGTAGACACAGAGACTCAGTTTGTAAAAATATCAGAAAAGAAAAACAGACCACTGCAGAGCTGTCCATCTAATACCCAGCTTGAAGTGGGTAAAATATCCATCTTGAAATGGCTATTTTAATGTGAATGTATGCCAGTGATTTAAAGGCAAGTGTCAGGGACATTTAGCCTTTTTCCCTTGTTCCCATCAGAGGACAATTAAAAATATTTGTTAGAATTACCCTTTTTCCTTTCTCTTCCCTGCTCCCGCTGCAGTCACCCAGAAGATAGTGGCTGTTGGGTCTCAGTGGGTGGGTTTGCTAAAAGCTGAGGCAGGAAACGCCACCCTGATTTAGGAGGGGAGAGCACAGATTAGGTGGCTCTTGCAAATCCCTTAGGAAGCTGCCGTGTAGGGGCATCTGCTTAGGAGGTGGAAGAGAGTGGGGATTAGGTATTGATGGCATACGGAAAGCTAAGACTGGGGACTGAAGGAGAAATGGTAGCTAGAATGAGGGTGAAAGGAAGCCCTAGTCATTTTTTGCGGTGGTACTTTTTGCTTAAGTTTTTATTTGTGTGTAGTAGATCCTGTTATTACACAGCCCAGCTGTGAGGAGCGTCAGGAAGAAGAATATGTGTTTCTGCCACAAGGCAGAGACATTAACATTACAGTTAGAAAAACTATAGCAAGACTTGTTTGTTCTGAAATGATATTACAATGCATAGAAAAAGTAACAGTATATTACTGTGGACTCCAGGTGGTGCCATATCTAACATGTATGCTATGTTGATTGCACGTTTCAAGATGTTCCCAGAAGTTAAAGAAAAAGGAATGGCAGCTATTCCCAGACTGGTTGCCTTCACATCAGAACATGTATGTGTTTCTGTTTTTTCCTATCTGTTACATCTGCTTGTATGAAGTTTTGATGAAGAAAATAGCTGAACAGGAATTTGTTGTCAACTGTCTTCATTTCTGTTATTCCTTCACTGGGAATAAAAACATGGGAAGAGGCTGGCTTTTTGATAACAGAGGGATGATCTCTGCACTTTTCTGTGGCTGAAATCCAGGGAGAGCAGTATCTACAAACCACTGCTATTTCTTTGCTCTCACTTGTGTCAGTATAAATGTTGATGTGAGCGGTAAGGGCCACATCAAACGTGGAGAGCTCGTCATTGGGCTTCAGCACTTTCTGCCAGAAATGTCATCTGTTCGGGTTACTCTGAGGCCACAGAAAATCCTTTTGAGTCAAAATCTTTCCGTCTGAAACCACTCCTGCTGTTACTTAATGAGAAGGTGATAACATACATGAAGACAGTCGTATGGCGATGCTGTGTGTGTGTACAGCAGAGCAGCTGCAGTATTTGTTGGGCAAATGGGCTCCGCTGTGAGTTTCAGCCTGTGAGCAAAAGCTTCAGCACAGGGGGTTCATCACAGGCACCGCTGGGACCTGTCAGTGCCAGAGGCCAGGGGATGTGGGCACAAGAGAAACAGGAGTAGTCCTTGTGAGAGAGTTCTTTGCTCTTTATACAACCTTTAAGAGGTCTCTCTTGGGGGAGTTGTTTTTGGCCTTCTGACCATTTAAAACTCCGTGCAGCTTAGAGTGGAGAATGTGGGTGCAGGAGGAAAGAGGAAGGGTCATCCCCAGGAGGGGCTGTGAGCTGTTCTCAAGCTTCATTGTCCTCTCCAGCTGTGGGGGCTCAGCCAGAAAGGACTCATTCATGGCTGAGGCTCAGCAGGATTCTGTCCATGTTAGGTAACAGTGTCCTCCTGGTGCCTTTTTTGACTTAGCATAGAATGTGTTTCCATTCTATGCAAGTGTGAAGAAGAAAATACCCTAAAAAATGATCAGAAAACTGCAGGAGGAAACCTCTCTGAGGATGCCTTTCATAGCAGCAGGATGGGATGAGATGTGATACACAGCTGTGGGCTCCACGTTGCAGAATAATGGTTCCCATAGCAGTTAAAGAGGACAGTCTACAGATGAGTAGCAACTTTCCAAAGCTGGATGTACAGCTAGAGATACATTATTCATATGGAAGTTACAAGACTAAGTCTTGCAAATAAGGCTCAGCATGATTATTTAAAGTAACAAATCCTATTAATCATTAGAGAATTTCATTGTTTTCATAACGATGGAGTGTTAAACAGTGACCCAAATAGTGCTATCAGTCTCCAAATAATGAAATGAGCTTTAATAATTGTGTTTTCATGCCAGGGAAAAAGCAGTTCCCTTAGCAAATTAAACATTCAAAAATCAAATATACTAGAGAATTCACAGGACAGCATCTGAAATCCATTACATTTTAAAAGTATCTTGAAATTTCAGTTTTATCCCTTCTTCAATCAAGCTTTTTATAAAGTATGTTCTCATCTTCTAGAGATGTTAAGAAGCTGCACTATGTGAGGACAGGACCTTTCAACCCTTAATTGCCCAAAGGATATGGGATCGTGGTTTAACCCTCAAAACAGCAGAAGCTGTTACAGGAATTACAGAGGCCTGGAAGTACAGTCCTTTTTAAGATAGGAAGTGTCATGCAGGACCTGAACAGACACCTAAGATATGCAAATGTCATTTGTCTCATTTTTCACATCATGCTGATGATCTACCTACTTTTAGACTTCTTGGCCTGACTGAGGTTTCTCTCTGCCACAGTTGGATGCTCTTGTAAACCAATGGGCAAGGAACAAGCAAACTGTAGAATCATAGAATGACAGAACATCCTGAGTTGGAAGGGACACATCAGGATCATCAAGTCTAGCTCCCTGCCCTGTGCAGGACACCCCAAGAGTCACACCATGTGCCTGAGAGTGCTGTCCAAAAGCTTTTTGAACTCTGTCAGGCTTGGTGCTGTGACCACTTCCCTGGGGAGCTGTTCCAGTGCCCAACCTGCCTCTGGGTGAAGAACCTTTTCCAGGTATCCAACTTCGGCCTCCCCTGACTCATCTTCATGCCATTCCCTCAAGTCCTGTCACTGGTCAAGAGAGTGAAAAGATTGATACCTGCTCCTTCGCTTCCCCTTTTGAGGATATTGAAGGTCACAGTGAGGTCTCCCCTCAGTCTCCTCCTCTCCAGGCTGAACAAACCAAGTGACCTCAGCTGTTCCTCACACAGCTTCCCCCCCCCAGACTCTTCACCATCCTTGGGGCCCTCCTTTGGACACCCCCTAACAGCTCAATGTGTTTTTTATGTTGTGGCACCCAAAACTGCACACAATATCCAAGGTGAAGCTGCCCCAGTGCAGAGCAGAGCAGGACAATCCCCTCCTTGCCCTGCTGGCGATGCTGTGCCTGATGTCCCCAGGACAGGGTTGGCCCTCCTGGCTGCCAGGGCACTGCTGGCTCATGTTCAGCTTGCCATGGACCAGCACCCCCAGGTCCCTTTCTGTGGCACTGCTCTCCAGCCTCTCACTGCCCAGTCTGCACACACAGCCAGGGCTGCCCCATCCCAGGAGCAGAGTCCAGCACTTGCCCTTGTTGAACTTCACATGGTTGGTGACTGCCCAGAGTTCTAAGTTATCGAGGTCTCTTTGCCCTTGAGGAAGTCAGTAGCTCTCCCCAGCTTTTGTCATCAACAAACTTAGCCTTCCAATCCTGTGTCCGAGTCATTAATGAAGCTGTTGAAGAGCACAGGGCCAAGGATGGAGCCCTGTGGAACCCCACTAGTGACAGGTCTCCAGTCTGATGTCACCCCAGTCACTGTAACTCTTTGTGCCCAGCCTGTGATCCAGTTGCTCACCCATCATGTAACGGGGTTATCCAGCTGTGAGCTTTGTCCAGAAGGACACCGTGAGAGACAGTATCAAAAGCTTTGCTGAAGTCCAGAAAGGTTACATCTAGCCTAGGTCAACTCAGTGGGTTACCCTGTCACAGAAGGAAATCAGGTTGGACAAGCAGCACTTCCCCCGGTGAGGCCATGCTGGCTCTGACCAATGACTGTATTGTCCTCCAGGTGTTGTGTTTCAGTACTTCCCAGAATAATTGTTTTTGTGAATTTACCAGGCATTGAAGTGAAACTAACTGATCTGTAGTTCCTGGGGTCCTCCTTCTTGCCCTTCTTGAAAATCGGGATGATGTTTCCCAGCTACAGTCAGCTGGAACCTCTCTGGATTCCCAAGACTAGATTCACTCAAAAATCACTGAGACAGGCTTTTTAATTACTTCAGCCAGCTCTTTGAGAATTCAGGCCCCATAGATTTGTAGGGTTCCAGCTGGGGCAGCAGATCCATACTATCATTTCCCCATGCACTGCACAAGTGGCGTGATAGTAAACAAAGCTTAAAGTAACTGTACGTGTTGAAAAACTTGGAGAGTTTGGTCTTGAAATTTTCAGTCAGAGGCAAAGATTTCAGTAGCAGCAATCCTCAGCCAAGAATTTCAGCATCCCAGATGAGGCTCTATTTTCATTACTACCAGTCTAGAGCTTCCTTTACTGTAAATGAATGAAGTTGTGTCACAGTTGCCTCCACTACTACTGTAATCAGAATCTGAACTCAGTCTGATGCCATGATAGGTTCAGCTGCCAGTGGGGGAGAAGGGAAGGGAGGAGTAAT
The DNA here is from genome assembly GCA_036785705.1 of Acanthornis magna. NCBI lineage: Eukaryota > Metazoa > Chordata > Aves > Passeriformes > Acanthizidae > Acanthornis > Acanthornis magna. The sequence goes on along the minus strand of JAWUZG010000028.1, from coordinate 10,898,176 downwards.
TCACAGCTTTTAAGTAATTACCTCCCTAATTCAGGAGTGCATCATGTTCCAAAATTAGGAGCCTCACTCTCTGCACAACCAGCAAAGAGAAGCTCCTCTGGAGAGAAACTCGGAGCATCCAAATTAGGAACCTAAATATTCCTTAATTTAAATGTTCTAAATCACCTTTGGGAGGGATTCACCTACTTCTGTGCACTGACCATAAAGAGCCTCCTCACATATGCAACCTACATTTGGTGCCTAAAATAGGTTATGTGATTATTCCAACTGTGCACATTCCCAGCCAGCAAATCTTCCCCAAGCCACAACCCAGCACACTGCTTCTGTTTGTTTCACCAGTGATGGAGAAGTGCCCTGCAACTTCTTGGGTCGGTCTTGCACAGGTTTAATTTCATTGAGATGCACTCACACTCAGGATTTAATTCAGTCCTCTGTATTCATCAGGACATCATCAGTGTTCTTTCATTTGCACTGGTGCAGAAGCAGTGATGTCCTTCAGGACAGCTGTTCTGGACTGCACATGACGCAAGAGACCTTGACTCAGAGGGGAAAAAGTGATGGATGCCAGTTGTAAAAACCTATTTCAGTCTATCATTTCAAACACAATGAAAAATCTAAAGTGAAGGCCTCCTCTTGTGTTCCAGCATATCAGATTTAGGTTGATGCAATCATTCAGAGGAGTCCATCCTTTTTTCAGCATGGAGAAAGCTGCTGAATGGGATAGCTGCCTTCTCAGAGTATTTCAGTTGTTCCATTTGTCTATGAGGCAAGACCTGTTAAATTTTAACCCATTCCCTGTTGTGATTTTGACCTGCCCAGCCAGCACTGTCTTAAAGAGTATCCAATAGTAGCTGGGAATAGTATGGAGCAGGGGTTACACCTAGCAGGCAAAAGGACAGAGTCATGATGCCCTGAGAAGGAAAAGTGTGCAGTGGGGAAATTCAGCTGTAGAGAACTAGGTGGGTTCAAGTCACAAAACAGCGTTCAGCCTTTTTAATTGATAGTAGGAAAATAGCTTGAAGAGACTTGCAGCATTTATGTGGATTTGATGATTAATTAGGGACTGTGTGAGCTTAATCCACAGTTCAGAGACTGAAAAAAAGGCTGGTCATAATTGGAAAGACACAGAGCTTTTTCATCTTCTCTGTTCTCCAATTGAGCAGGACTGTTCTCATGTGGTCCACAACAGATTTCTTATTTCCAACTTGTCTGGAAGCCCCCAAAGAAGAACATCCTGTCAGGTGCTCAGCTAGGAAGTAGCAACACTATTCCTTACCATAGCTTTGGAAAAGAAAATGCAGAGTAAAAACTGGCTGGTAATTGGGTCTGATCTGACAATAAGGGACTTTTTCACCCAGTTAGAGACCATGGAGGACACAGAAGGGGCTCTCCTTGCCTCTGGCATCTCCCCATCTGCACTGCTCTTGTGTTGAAGTCACTACTGCTGAAGACTTCACTACGAGTGCAGCTCTGGCCTGTACCACCTGGAGGAGGATCTCTTGGCTCTTCAGGTGTCAGCATTGTAGACAGCTGGACACACTTGGAGGGATCTCACCCTCTGGGTGAGCCCTGGGAGAGGTGGCTCATCTGTGCTGGTAGGGGACCACCCTCCCAGCAATATTGCACTTGGCATCCACACAGCAGCTCGAGTTAGCCATAAATCACCTCCTCAGCTTCTTGCATGCTGATTTCCCCTTGTGGATAAGCCCAATTAGGTGCAGGGAATGGGTCAAACTATACCAGTATCTGTGGGAGAAGAGTGGCTTTGGGAAGATTTTACTTGAACACTTTCAGAAACCTTCTGTGAAGCTTCTTGGTACTGATGCAGAAGGAAATTAAAAAGTGACTTCCGTGTCTGTGATTTGATAGACTATTTCGCACAGGCTATGGAAGATTTTGGTTTGGTTTCTGTGTAGAATGAATGAAAATCTGATCTCTAGTCTACCATTTCCATAGCCAAAACTTAGGAGACACTTTGCAGAACTGCCACCTGCCAGAAGCAGTCCAAGGGGTGTTGTGTGTGGTGCAGCTTCCAGAGAAAGATTTGAGGAGCCTGGAAGTCCTGTTTTCTCTTTAGTAACATAGATTACAAAGCCGTAAGTTACACTCTGAGCATACAGAGTAAGTAGAAATTAGATTTGTTTCCACCTAAGGAAACTTAAAATCAAACTGATGGATTCACACATTGTTTCTCTGCATTACTTATTGCATAATAACTAGAACATTATTTTTGATGGTATTTGAAGCTGGGGCAAACAGTGAAAATTTGGTCCTATTTGAGGAACAACTTAATTCAAGTAGCACCATTCAAATCAATGTAAAACCATTTTCCAGAAAAGTAGTGCTCTGGGGCAGTGTATCTTAAAGGAGAAATTAATGATTTGGGTCTAATCCTTCATCTGGTCAATATCTTGTGGCTTTTATACTGCTACAGTATCCTCCTGAACTCAATGCAATCTTTCTGACCACATATAATGCTGCAAAACTACCTGCACTGGAAAAAAACAAATGAGTCTGGCTGATTGGAAAAGCAGCATGAAGTTGTGTATATTTCAGAAGTGGCAAAAATGTACATACTAGTATGTTCAGAAACATTCATATCCTCATTTCTCTCCTGATACTAACAAATAGCTTTAAAAACTAAATAGCAGTAGGTAAATGAAACAACAGCAAATACATATTTCATTACAGTGTATTTAAAATTTGGAGGACACAGTATGCTCTTTTTGTAGGTAATTGAAGGAGAAGCTCTAGCTTGAAATTAGATGATAAAGATAGGATTCATGTTGCTTAACGTTAATCACCTAAAGTGTAAACATTTCATCTGAGTAACTCTATACACTTTTTATAGCCAATAAAAAAAAGAGCAAGATCTGCAGAAGAAATTCATCTAAAGTCTGAAAAAGATACCAAAGCCTTAGAGATGCAGTGAATTCTGGAGGTGCCTTTTCTTTCCCACTTTTGAGGGAGCCCAAACACCAAGCCTGGACCAGCCACACATTTTTAGATTATTTAGAGAGAAATAGCCCAGCATACACATCCAGGGATCCACAATGCTTAAAGCCCAGGAGAGGTGAAGGGGAAAGTGTGTTCACCTTCTTTGCTGGTGAATAGATGATGGGGGGTGAGGCTGGGGGTCTGGATCTGCTGGGCACCAGGCTGCCGGTGCTAGACCTCGGGGGAGGTTCAGCTGCAGGATGGCTTGGCTTGCTCAGCATCTGGGAACTGGTTACTGATAAGCCACCTCCACAAAGCTCATGCCACTCTGGATTTATGTAAGCAAGGAGAAACAGCAATATGAAAAAACAGCCATGCCCTATGGGGCTCATGGCATTAGGATGGTTCTTCCTGACAGCTTCAGCCATGCCAGATGATGAGCAAGTAATTTAGCAAGCTATAAAAATAGAAGCATCTGTATATTGGAACACTTTAGATAACAGTGCCATGCTTTTCAGCATCATAACGTTTTTAATTATTCTAATTCTTCCATTTTTCAGAGGGTCTATTCTTTTTTGCACCTGTAATACATTTGCACTGTCTCTACCTTACAAAGCTAACCATGTAAAAATGGCTATCTGGGGAACAAACCTATACTTAACAGCCTTTGAAATTTTAGACAAAGGGAAAATTCCCCTGGCTCAGAATCACGTTGTTTCTTTTTCCTGACCATTAATATGCTCTTAGTCACTAATATCCATACCTTCTCCTTCACCACTGAATTGTACCACATTTCTTTCCATAGAGAAATTGGTTCCTCTGTATTGGGGATGTATTTGCAATCTTCCACTCACCCTTTTGCAGTGCTTGAAGTGGGGGAGGAAGCCAGGAGGCTGAAGTGACAGCCCATTCCCACCTCTGGCAAGCACAGGACAGTGGTGAAACTCCAGACCTTCCAGCATCTCCAAGCCTGGCTTTTCCTTCAGGACTGGCATGAGGCAGTCTGCCCCTATCCTTCCTTTGTTACCCTGGTTCTCCCACCATAAGCCTTCAGATCTGTGCAACTCTTACATAGGTGTTTTGTGAAAGATGGTGTTAAACTCCCCTCTTGGTGTGGCTGAAAAGTCTGTAGCCCTGGTATTTGCAAAGGGGTCACATTTAATGTCCTTTTTCGTTAGCCCACTTAAATTGTCTGTGAGCAGTTCTGTCTGATCAGGCTTATTTCTGTAAACAGTTTCATCTCTTTGCCCTTTATAGTTTTCTGTGTTTATGTTACACAGGCAACCAAATTTTCAGCGCCATCATAGGAATATTAAACTAAAGTTTAATATTTATCATTGTGAAAGTTTTCTCTGCTCCTACAACTATTTTTTTTTCTATTTTGCTTTCATGCTGGCTCTTTCAGAGCCTCTCAAACACTTGGAGTAATTCCTGTGGCATTGCCCTAAGACACAAAAACAGCAGCAGTCGTATGTCTGTGTCTGTATACACAGATTGAGCCATTTCATATTCAGAGTTTGTTTAGAAATTGTAATTGCATTTGCCCTTCTGTCACAGACTTCTGTATTTCTTCCCAATTTATCCCTAAACCAGTTTTGGTTCCTGACCACTGAATTCCCTTCAGTCTGTAAAAAGCCTTCAGGCCACTGAGCTATCAGCACTACATTCATTTTTTCCCCCAGTGCTCTTTTAGCAGTGCCATGAGACTTCTCAACAAGGCAGCTGAGCTTGGCCATATTCCAGTAGATGCCTTTGAGCACATGGGCTTAGTTTTCTTCCTCATAGTAGACCATTTAAATCTGTCTTTTCTTTTTTAAGGCACTTTGAAGGGTTCTGTTTTCTAGTGGAAAAACAAATTGCAACAGTAAATCTTTTTTAACTAGTGTGGAATAAGGAGCAGAACTAATGAATGTAATGTCATTGACTCAAACCCCAGTGAAATATATCTGTGACTCTTCACTCCTAAATCTCCACCTGCATTTATATATTTGTACTACCCAATATGTGCAGATCAGTTCGTGTAATACATGAATAAAAAACAGATTAAATTTTTTCAAGTATATGAGTTTAATTCTAGTTTCATATAGCATATCAGCAAACTGTCATTATGCTGGCAATATTCTTGCTCTGTTTCAATATTTGCCAAGTTCAAAGATACTTTCCTAAATTTGTGAATTTTTTATAAGCCTCCTCCTGCCAGTAGCCATCTCATAGCCTCTTCTCCTCTCTCTCATGAAGTTGCACTGCTGCCCCATAGGGCTCAGGGAGGCCCACAGGGCTGGGAACAGACTTCTGTATCTTTGGTGTTTAGAGGTTTGTGGATTGGTCACAATCCAAGCCTTCAATTACAGTGCTGACAAAAAGTCCGCTGAATTTAGTGAAGCTGATGAAACTCGTGGAAGTGTGTTTGTTCAAAAATTCACTTCTGTGAAGTAAATAACATGCCATGAAAAATACCAGTATGATGGCTGAGCTGTGATGTTCAATGTATAAATACTTCCTAGCACCTTGTGACTCCCAGCTAGAAAAATAACAGAGCAAACTCTGTCTCTAATGTGACAGTGCCAGTGACCAATGGCTTTAACAGGCTGGGCAGTGTCAGGGTCTTGGACATCTGCAGTGGCTGCAGATGCTGTACACTTCCCATTCTCACAGACAGCAGATACCACAGGACTTTGTTCAGAGACAAGGGGTAGAAACTTCTTCACCTGATGTCATCACCTGATGGAAAGCTGTTCCAACACACTGCATTTGAAAAATAAATGTAGTATGAAAAATATTTACCTGAGGAAGTATTTTCAGAATGTCCAATTTCATCAGTGAAATACGACTCCAGAGCAATCTGGACTTCTTCAAAATGTCTGGATATTGAAAAGGTCAGCAGACATCATGAAAACTTTAAGAATTTCAACTAAAATGGTGAGATACAGGCATATAAAAAAAGGAATTTGTAGTGGAGACTCTTATGCAGTCTTAACCCTAGCAGTCAAGACTCAATGAAAACTACACCCTGAGCAATTTTTAAAACACAGAGGTTTGTTACTTCTTAAGTTGGACATACATGTTGCAGTTCTTCTTCTCTTCTTCCTCTTTCATTAACTTGGCTTAGAATTGCTGTCCTTTTCAAAGTGTTCATTATGTATGAAGCCCTTTAGGGTGCCGTGAATCCGTGCCCTCATGGCCTTTAAGTGAAGCCCACATGTGTAACCATTGTGCCAATCTCTTTCCCTACAGCTCTGCTGCTGGCAAATGCTCCCTTGACAAAGCAGTAGTGATTAGTTCTTTGCTTTGTGATCTTCTGCAGACTAGGTCTTCCTTTCATGTTTAACACTCTGGACACTTTAAAAGCCTTGTTAGATTTTTATCTTCTGGATCTTTTTTATAGTGTTGCATCCTAAGCTAATGGTACTGTAGTATACCTAAAGAATTACCCTTTTTTTAGTGCTTAGTAATCTGTAGTTAAAATTACTTTGGACAATATTGTTAACAGCTGGGTTTGAGTTAATACAAAATCAGATTCTTGGGGCTATAATTTGATATAAAACCATTGCATTATCATAATCACAGGGATTTAATTTAGAATTATAAACCAACACCGGCTCAGGAGTTAAGTCCTATGAGGGAGAGAAAATTAGGCTGACTTGCACTCCAATATGTAACTTCCACATTTTATTTTGTACATACAGATTAACTAATAGTCTTACTATAGTAATAATAATAGCCCTGTTCTGATTGTAAACTGCAGTAGCTCTGTTTATTAGTAGAAGTTATTACTGGCTTTCACTGGCATGAGATCACAATTAGGCTTCCTATCTTAATGTCTCTCAGTATATTATTTGGGCAGAAGCTATGTTGTAGCACATGACTCTGGACATCACAAACTAAATTAATACTCTGGAGAAGACTATTTTGTTTCACTAAATCAAGCTCATAGCTGAAACTGTACAAGCAGTAGAAGCTGCAGGTATGCATCAAGGTCCAGCATCGACCACAATTGTGTGTGTAATATTCCAGGAGTAAACCCAGATTAGAGTGATTGCTCTTTCTCCAGTTGACAGTAGTGACCTGCTTTGAAGCCTCAAATTACAGTGATCAGTTTCCAAATGGGCTATGAATGGAATTACTGCCTCCTGGGGCTTCTTGCTGAAGGCTTGCAAGAGGGTAGGGTTTTTTATTAAATTAGATAAGAAATAATAAAATCAATAAATAATAATAAATGTATTTTTTCAGAGTCACTTTTCTGTGAAGAAAGGAGCTGCAGCCTTGGGTATTGGTACAGATAGTGTGATTTTGATTAGATGTGATGAAAGGTAAGTAAAGATGTCAAATACACCTCTTTTTGTGGTACATAAGAGAGAATCAGAAGGTGACCAGCTCAAAGAGAGCATGTAGGATGTGGTCAGCAGTTGGTAAAATTTGCCATAGCACTGTCATCTTCAGCAGCCTTACACTAATTTATCCCACTTGAGGAACTGGCTCTGTTAGTAGTTTCTTTATGGGTCCATTTTTGGAGTTCATAAAAAATCTTTAAAGTTCCTTTCCTCTGAGTTTTTTGATACTTTTTCCTTTCATTCTGAAGTGAAACAGGATATCAAACTAATATCATTTAACATTTTGTGTTAAGAAACCAAGGAGGAAGCTTGTTTTGGTTGAAATAGACTCACACGTTTTGGTCCATTAATAGGAGCTGGAGTGGGCCTTTTATGGGAATAAAATATTTAGGAGCATTTCCTAATGTAATTCTGTTACTTCATGCCCCCACCATCTTTCTCAGCTGGATTACATTTCCCTCAGTGCCTTTGATAGGGACAGGTTTGTGATAGGATGTGAAGAGAAGGATCTTGGCAGCATTGTGGGAAGCATAGGCTGAGGACGATGATGGTCTCTGGAAACCAACAGCACAGGAGGCAACGAATCTGCAGGTCACAAAGGCTCAAAAAAAACGTGGGAGATAACTTCTTGCTTAACTCACCCAACTAAAAGGTTTTGATTCTCTGTGAAAACCCATTTTGAGAAAAACAAAATTATATTAACAAAATCAACATATTCTGACAAAAAAAATCGGTTTTAGGGAAAACGCTTTCTATGGGACAAAAATTAATACAGCAACTCTTACTGATTCTACTGAGAGTCTCTTCAATGGAAAATGCTATTTGAGTCCCTCATTTTTACAAGGTATTGAATTAATTATGTCTGTAGCAGAAATGGAAGGTTTTGCTGCGATCAAAATACTCTTCTCCCACATTAAAAACAAGCACTGAGTAAGCAATTTACAGTGCTAATCACAGTGCCTGCATATTGACTTATGGCATTATTATCTCTTTATTAACAAAAGACTGAACACACCTTGAAGAGGATTTAATGACGTCAAAACAACCAGCACACATCAAAATAAATCCCCAGTTGTTCCTATTCACTAAAGATGGATGTAGATCAATGAAGTCGTGTCTTCCTTTTCTTCTTGTGCAAATTCAGTGCGATGATTTTCTGTGATGCCCGCAGTGGTTAGCTGCCCACGCTGAAGTAAACAGCAGGATTACTGTGTGTCTCAGCAGACACCACAGGGACACAGCGAGCACCACAGGGACAGAGCAGATTGCTTGCACAGGATGAGGGCTGGTGTGGTTGAGAAGACCCTCTGTGAAGATGTGGGCCTGTGGAAGAGTGAAGGAGCACCTTGATTTTTTTTTTTTTTAATGTTTTCAGCATGACTAAGTGTACTTCCTAGTGGCTCTTTCCCATTCTGACCCACACCTGCCAAGTTTGCCTGATTTAGCTGGTAAACCTTGACCTTGTTTGGGTATTGCACTCTCCTGGCCATGAATTCCTGCATGTTCTCGATGTGACTAGGGGCTGCATAATCACTTGCTTTGGTAAAAAAATTGTGTAGTAAAAGCATCTGCCTAGTTCTGGATATGTTGCTATGCACAAGCTCAGTAAAATAGAAGCTATTAAAAGCCAACATCTAAATTATGTTTTGAGGAGGAACTCATTGCCCTCCTTTGACATGGTTTTATTTTCTTTATTCTTCTAATGATCCCAGGAACAGTTTTTGAGGATAAGACAACTACTGCTTTTCTCCGAACATGTCTGTGTGTCTGCGGGGTGCTCACAAGGAGTTGAATAGTCTTTAGACCTGCCTTGCACTTCAGCAAGAAAAATCAGGCCTAATTTTTAGATTTGTAGAGCCTTTTTTTTTTAGTTATTCTTTCAGTATTTCAGTGTTTTGAACATGCAGGAAAGATTTTGCAAAAAAAAACCTCAGAAGTACAAACCCATTTCTACTGAAATAAATACCATCTTATAGTAACCTATGTAAGGATGAAAATTAAAAAACCAACAGCATCTTACTACAATAAATAAATAATTCTAAAAAAAAAAAGATGTATCCAAATGTCATGGGAACAGTTCAAAGGTTTTTATGCAAAATGAAACTAAAACTAACAGGTTTATTAGTTTCCATGTAACTTCCTCTTGAGCTTTAATAGAGGTTGTTCCTTTTTTAATAGCAGCAGGAAATCAGAGCTTAGGGAAAGAAGAAATCTGAAAAAAAACCCTTTAAAAATTAATATTAATCTAAATGTACAACATTCAAAGCCAGTGAAGACGTTTTTACTGTAACATGGGAATCTATCATGTTTGGATTGCTGGTGTTCATACTGCCTCTTCTTCGATAGACTTACTTGTGTCTAAAGCAAAGAAAACCTTAGCTTCAATATTTAGTATCGGCACTGTTTTTTCTTGTGCCTAGTTCACCTACAGGATTTCCTCAATTAGCCTTCAAGCCTTACACGACTGAGTCTGAATCTGAAGTAGATGGTTCTTTCTAGAGGTGTTGCAGACACAGTCAGTGCAGAGAGCCTGACAGTGCATTTAGCGAGTCTAGACTGGCAGCTCCCCACACCCTGCTTCAAGCAAATGCAAACATGTCATTCACTAAACCGTGGAAAAGTCACCCTGAAACGAGTTCATCCCTGGCAAGGGAACACAGAGACAACTGCTGAGAGCACAGCTGAGTTGCACTGCTCAAGGCCATGCAGCTCCTCTGACATTTTCTGTGCTTGCTGAAAGAGGACCATGGGATTTGGCACCCTGCGAACTTCTTGGGATGCTGGGCTGAGCCTCTCCCTCTCCCTGGGAACCTGAAGCTTTTTCCCAAGACGGTAACTTCAAACAGGACCAAGAGGCTCCAAGGAGCAGCGTCAGTCTGTCATGGGATGGGCATGACATACCTTCTCTCAGTTAGCATCACCATATCGATGCAAATACATTAATTAAATAATTAGGGTTAAAAGACTAATGGATGGAGTCTTTCTGTGCTCTTCAGTCCTGCATAGCTCTTGGGCAAAAATGTTACTTTGCTCCTTCTTTGGGTTTCTTATTAAGAAGTAACAGAAGTTGATTTCAAGATCAAGTTACTGATGTAACTCTCTCTTGCTTCAGAGGGAAAATGATTCCATCAGACCTTGAAAGAAGAATTGTTGAAGCCAAACAAAAAGTAAGTTTACCAGTTTTTCTGCTTCCAAAGAATTAAAAAACCTGAAGAATGGTAAGACCAGTTGTTTGCTTTCCTTGGTAAAACAGTACAGGCTTGCCCATTAAGTTTCGATTTATTTCTCAGAAATGTAGCCTGCCAATTAATAAAGCGAGAGTTGCTAGGAAATTAGGTTTACAGCTACTTAATAATATCTATGAACTATTTGGCTTTCTTTTTATATGTTGTTCTGCATAGCACCTTCCTCTTTTATATTATCAGCCTATGAAGCAGTTTCTCAGCTGAATATTGTCAAAACAAGAGTAATCATTTTGGGAAATTTATTTTATAGTTATAGACTCACCAAATCAATGGAAGGTAAACTGAAATACACACATCCCTAAAAATGCACACTTTTTTATGTGTTCACTAACACAAGCTAGAATTAAAGGATCAGATTAAAGTATACAATGAACTCAGCCCTGTGTTTTCACCATTTATATTCACTAGACACACAAAGGTCAAAGCTGATTAATAGCACAAATCTTCATTAAAAGTGCACATTTTCCAAGAAAAGTAATACAGTAGATAAAAAGGCAAAATGACAGTAGAGTGCCACTCAAACCTACTGATTGGTGCAGAAGGAAGCTTGGACTTTTTTGATGGTTTAAACCCCAGTTCTGCAAAAAAAACGTAGCCACTCTTGACCTCTAAGTACTCCGTATGAAAATCAACAGAACTACAGACTAAATTAAAATGAAACACTGGTATAAATTTTAGCAGACCCCAGGCCTCGTAGTGCAGAAGTGATGGCCAGTGAGTGCTGTGCTGTGAGGCTCAGCATTTAGCAGAGGGAATCCAAGAGCTGGTCCCTGGCCTCTGTGGAGGCTGCTGTTTTTACCTTTGGAGAGCTCTCCCTGCTCTACATGAGGGATGGGGCTGGAGGTGAGCCCCACACGTCGTCTGTCCACTGCCCCAGGGGACACCCCCAGACACGATGTTCCCACTGATAAAACGGGGACACCACATGTCCAGACACTCGCTGGGATAATTGCAATGCAGCCCAGGGCACAGTCCACCAGAAATGCTTCTCTCACTGTGGTGCCTGGTTGAGGTTTGTTTATGTGACATCCTGCAGTGCAGACTTTTTTGTTTCAGGCAGGTGGTGTGAAGCAGAATTGTTCTGCTGAGCCCTTACCTGTCTCATGCATGCTAATAAGTGGAGGATGCTGGTTTGGAAGTTTGCTGCCACCTTAAGGTAGAAACTCTCTATCGCTGGCATCTAAACTTGGAGAAAAATAGCGTAACTTAGCAGGGACGTCCTCTGGGAGACTCTTGTGGGGGCAACACAGGAGGTGCTGGGGCTGCAGCACTCTGACCGTGCATAACATGTCTTTGCTTTCTTGCAGGGATTTGTTCCTTTTCTGGTGAGTGCCACAGCTGGGACAACAGTATATGGAGCATTTGATCCTCTCATAGCAATTGCAGACATCTGCAAGAAGTACAAAATCTGGATGCATGTGGATGTAAGTACCGTCATACATGGAGGGCTGGATTGCAAGGTGTATTAGCATTAATGTATTCATTTTGGGCAGTGTCATCTTGTACAAAATCCACTGTATTTTGTTCCTGTAATTAAGTCTAACATCCAAGCACTGACTCCCACGCCCCTGAAAGGCTGAGGTCAGAGGGATATTTTAGGAGCTGTGACTGTAGTTGTACTTCTAGCAACTGGGAGACTTAATATGACCTAGTTTGAGTGCTTTTGGCTTTCAGCTTTATCTTTAAATGCCATTATTAAAGAAATACATAAGAAGCATACTGAGTACTGGCTCAGCTTCTGCAGCAGCTGCAAAATAAATACATAAGGAAAAGGCTACATTTGTCTGGAATAAAGTACTGCAAATTGCTGATCAGGTTAATGCAAGTGCTAGGGAAATTTATCAGATTGGCTACTTAGCTTGATCCAGGCGCTTGCCAAGAAATCTTTCTGAAGGATCATCTTTCAGCCCTAGAATATCTTCTATGTCATTTTTGCAAATCTCTTCTCCAAAAAGGCTTGGTAATTGACTTCTCATAGGTTTGGAAGTCTTGTTTTTGTATTACTGTGTCAGCCAAAATCAGTCCAATTCAAAGGAGGAATTTGTATCTATCTCAAATACTTCTCAGTGGCATGAAACGCCTGCCTGTCCCAGATCTCTGTGAGGAAAGCAAATGAGTAGAGGGCAAGCAGTAGTGGGTCCAAAATATAATGAAAACTCCCCAGAGCAGCTGAGATCCCAGCCTGGTTTGTTATTATGACTTAGTCACTGCGAGAGGAAAGGCAGCTGACCCAGGAGCAGCTCTGCAAGTTGTTCATTACAGCCTGGGGCAGCCCCAGGTGCCAGTGTCAGAGGGGGCGAGTGAGGGGTTTGCAGAGGATAAGGGTGGGCGCCTGGACTGTGGGTTGTTAACTGCTGCTTCCAAGCTACTGGAAGAAAATTGTCAGCACAGCTAATGCCTCAGGCCCCATCCGTCTGGTCATTTTGGAATGTGCCACATCAGCAAGACAAAAAGGGTCCCAAACTGATGGGAATGCACAGATGTCATCATGGAGGAAAGCAGAGCTCTTATTGAGATAAGGTGTCTTGCCTTCCAGGGAGCATGGGGTGGTGGGCTCCTGATGTCGAGGAAACACAAATGGAAGTTGAACGGCATTGAAAGGTATGCTTTGTTAGTACCAATAAAATACATTCATTAAATGCATTTTAACATACTTGTGATTACCATAGCAATGCCTGTAAAAATTAAGGATCGATGCTATCTCCAAGATATAGTAGGGAGAAACTGTATAAACTGTACTTCCAGTTGAAGCAGTATTGCTGAGTGCCTTTGTGCAGCAGTAGTGTGCTGATTTGTTTTGGGGTATAAACAGCAGACATTCCATGCTTGTCTTTCTGTTCCTGCCACCATACATTCACAGGTCCAGAGCAGTTTCTGCAGCGTTCTCTAATTCAGCATCCAGCATGAATTAGCAATTTCATTTCTCTGAGAAATTAATCTTGTAGGTCTTGTACACTGAAGTTTTAAGTATAAAACATGGATGCACCTGCAGTTAGGACAGATGTGCTGCTCTGTCACTTCTGGAGAGCATAGCCCTCTCCAGACTGTGTTATTGATGTCTTCTCAGTAAATCTGTGCCTGGGTATATACACAGTTGTAGTCATGCACTCATAAACATGCAGATGAACATAAGTGATGCCAGTCCAGGCTGGAAGGACTGATGTTGAAAACAGCTGCTTACTCAGAAATGTTTTGTTAAGCTGTGGAAATCCTTTCCATAGGATGTTAAGATTTATCTGCATTCAAGGAGAGACAAAAACCATTCAGGATTTCTGTGAGCCACAAATGAGTAGAATTACGTAGAGAAAGTTCATACGTGCTTGCCCTGTTTTGTATTCTTCCCAGTCACCTATTTAGACCACTTTCTAGAGGCAGTATACTGGGGTAGATGGAGTCACTCTCATTTCTGTATTTCCTGAAGCACATGATGTTTGAGAGTAAATCATTACTCCCTTCCTCCTTCTTTATCACTAAATTAAATTGCTGTTCCTTGCCAATTAAAATTACAAACAACTTCCTCATCCTGATCCTGGAGATTAGGAGGATATCTTGATGATTCAGTTCTTTTCTCATACATCTCACAAGCAAAATTTGGAAAGCAGCCAACGGTTCTATGAATTTGATTTAGTAAAGACTGCCTACAGTACTCCAGACTTACATATCATGCATTAAAATGACATATATCCAAATATCCAGCAACTTAGAAATATCTACCTCGTTGCCTGTGAGGGCGGAGTATGAAACAAAGGGTTTTCCTCCCAGATTGCTGTCCAAATTGCGCTGGAATGAGAAGTTCAGGTTAAATCTATTTTGGAGCATTTTCCAAATAATATGCTTTAGATCCAGAACTCCACTGGATTTTATTAAGTCATTTGATAAGCACCATCTTAATATGTTTGGCAGTGAATTAAGGAAATTTGTTATTTTGAATGCTGTTCTTCTACTTGCTGGACACAGCGGCTCATTTCAGTTTGTCCAGATCTCAAGTGTGGGAACCTTTAGAACCTTTTATGGACCTTTCTGTTTCACATTAGATAATGGAGTCATCACAGGTCTGAACAGAAGAGAGCTGAAGCTGGTACTCGTGTTTGATAGGAGAGGGAACACTTACTGGAGCACACTGGGCTCTGAGTATTCCCATCCTTCTGGTAACAGTCAGTTCTGCAGAAATACTCCTGTCACAGGCAGGACGAGTTGCAGGACTGTCCTTCCCATGCCCTCCAGTCCCCACACGGCAGATTTCAAGGTTCTGAAAGGTGCCCTGAAGGAAGCACGAGCCGCAGCGTGTGGAGCAGATAGGTCTGGCCACCATCAGGAGTTCCAGTCTGGTGTCCCTCATCCAGAGGCTCAGGCAGAGGGTGACAGCTGCATGAGAAAAGCCTGTGTGCAGTGAGTGAGTGCTCCCATAGAGGATCTGGGCATCCTTCCCGGGGCCATGGCTGGTTCAGTCTGTATTTAATAATGGCCCAGGACCAAATTCTGCCAGTCGTGAATCTCTCCTGTCATCCATTTGAAATCTCTCAAGGAAAAATATTCCTTCTTTTCCTATCTTTGACCCCCGGCCAAAAAATCACATAGGTTCTTGATGCTCAGCTATTTGAACAAATATGAGATGCTTTTAGAAAACATCTGTGCATTCCTGTAGATGTTTTTGCTTCACTGTTTGTCTCTGTCAGCAATTTCTTCAAACACATACTGATGACAGAAGCCCAAAATAAATGATAACAAATGAAAAATGGTGGATTTTTATTTTACCTAATTAATTCTTCTTTTGTGTGCAGTTGGTATGTAATTGGGTAAATAAGTGACCATAGGGTAAATTAAATGTTTTAGATAGATAATTCACATCTGGATGTTGTCAGTAAGCAATCCTTTTGCTTGAGAAAATACATACCACTATTATTACTTAGATGTCTCTTAAAGAATTTCTGTCTGATTTTGCATAGGCACAAATAAAATTTAAAAGTATCATATCAAGGGAAATTCACAGACCTGAGAGGATGTTCAGAGTCATTAGCTTTGGTGTTGCAATCAGATGACTGACTGAGCTGATTAAAAGCTGCCAAATACTCAAAAAGCCAAGCCAAGAGGCCAGATGTTGCCTGTGGAAGACTGTTCCCTACAGATATTGCATCAGGCACTTGCACAGTCCCATTTAAATAGCAAAGAAGAAAGCACAGAAGTGCTGCCTGATGTCCATGCGAATTTTGAAGTTGCTCACTTTGAAGGAGTGGAAGCAATTTGGCAGGATGTGGATAAACCTGTAGCACTGTCTCCAAGTCCTACAAAGGAAAACACTGCCAGATTGTAACCTCCTCACCTCTGTTCACATCAGTGTTACCTGCAAGTGTGTCCTGGGTCGTTCAAGTTTTCACATGCCTCAGTTGACTGATTTATGACAATTTATAGCATCAAAATACTAATCACTGCACTGGATGAAATCACGTGCACTATACATCCTTGACAGCCTGACAAATAGGATGCAAATATATACATTTATCAGCTAATTCATCATGTGTAATAATAGTAATTGTGAAATAACCGGTCAAGCATAACACAAAATTAAAATAATAAACAACTGAACAATCTTCTATTCAGCCCTCACCACAATCCCAAATGCCTCTTCTCCAGACTGTGTTGTCTCAGCTCTCTGTTCACAAAATCTAGGCTGACAGCAGTTTTTCCAATGCATGCGTCCTGAAGGGAGGCAGGATCAGACTCTTTTCCAGCAAGCTGGGTCAGTTTCATGCTTATTACTGTAGTTCTGTGAATTGCCACAGCCAAGCAAAAATGAAGGAACTGTGAAAATTTGCCATCATCAGAACAACAAGAAAAATTACTTTGGGCCAGGTTTTCCAAGTTACTCAGAGACTTAGGAATACCTAGAAGTATTTCAAGGAGTTTTAAAAAATGCCTGTGTGAGCTAATTACTAAAATCTTGCTGAAACTGGAATCGGAGGGAAGGAGGTCTGCTAGGTTGCCAGCTTCCTATCTGCATCTTTAATCGGCTGTGTGATTTTAGCAAGTTCATCAGTCACGTGGGAGTTTTTAGGAAGTTTTCCCTATGTTTATAAAGTATAGATGACTCCCCAGAAAGTTTAATGCTGATTAAGTTTAGTGGATAGAGCAATTATCCTGTGGTAAATTGCCAGGACTGTCATCCAAAAGCCAACTGGAGTGGATTAAATCCCCTGTGAAGGCACTGCTTTCCTATTATCAGCCATGATCATTTTCAGCTTTACTTGCTCAGAAAAAGAAAAAAGTGAGTATTGCTACATGTTCAGTATTATTCTAATTACTTCTAAATGCCTCTGGGGTTTCATCACATACTACAATGTCTGAGTTTCGTGTGGTTTGCTGTCCCAGGGCTAACTCAGTGACCTGGAACCCTCACAAGATGATGGGCGTCCCGCTGCAGTGTTCAGCCCTGCTAGTAAGAGAAGAGGTATGTCACGATATACATGCTTCTCTGCTCCTTTCTGGCATTTTACTTCCAAAAATCCTGTGTATTTTCTTCATAACTGTGCCATAGCTAATATTTGCTAGTGTGATGAAGATTTTAACAGGAACTGAGAAAAGACCTCTATTTGCATGCTTAGGCTGTGACTGCAAAAGGAGTTACAGCAGATGTTTCGCAGAAATGAGCCAATCAATGGCAATATCTGCCCAGAGTTTTGTGACTTTCCATTCAGAGTGCCCATGGTTAAGCTGTGGGTGGATAACTCTGTAACCCCACTACTTCCTGTGTAGCATAAGAGGTAACTGCAGGCAAAGTCTGGTTCTCTTGGGGTGAATGGCATGGTTTACATGCAGCACAACATTTGGTCCAGAACCAAGGCATCATTACGCTTCCTAGACTTTTATGATATTCTTCCCCAGCCTTGATCTATGTATCCACTTGGGGGCACATGGAAGTAAAAATGGAACACCAAGTGCACCCGGAATAAAATGTAGACGTTTCATTTAGTGCTAGAATTTGAATTACCCTTCAAGCCTGTAATTTTCATATAACCATCAGTTACTGGGACAGCTGCTGTACAGCCACCACTTAATAGAGCAGCTATCAAAAAGCTGGTTGCTGTTTTGCTAACAGCTGTACAACAGATTGTATACAAAGTGATTGCACTTAGGAAGAGAGAAACTGGCTTTTATTTGCCCTCTGGGTCAGTTCCCCAAGACAAATCCTGCCCAGTTGTAGTCAGTACCATCCTTGACTTCTAGTGAGAACAGATGGTTCAGATTAGGAGAAAGTCAATTTTTTCCCCCTTCTCATTTTGCTATCTCAGTTTTGAGTTACACATAAAGATTAGACTTGATGATAAACAGCCATGTTATGATTCTTCTTGGACTGGAAATTGCCATTTTTAGGCAACAGCCCTAAGGTATACCATAAACTTGGTTGAGATCTTAACTAGAGCCAGAATGTGGCTCTCTGCATTTTACTTAAAAAGTTGAAAAGGAAATCTCATGCTTTCATGAGCCAGGTTTCCTCACCTTGTTGGCTTCTGTCCCTCCCACAAAGCTGCCTCTTAGAATGGTATGTTGCAGCCCAGAAATAGCTCTAGCTGGCTTTTTAAAGGCCATATGCTCTTCTGTCTGTTCAAAGCTTTCTATACTGCTTAAGCATCCAGTCTGCAGCTGAGGGCTTTGCAGTAAAGAACTGTTCCTACAAAGAAAGAAAACAATAAAAATCAGACTTTTAGAAACCAAAGCAATTGAGAAGTGCTGTGACATTATTTAGATTAGTCACTTGTCATCTTGGTCTGACTCAGAAAAGATACCTTCAAAGGAAAAGAGCAAAAGGAACCAGAACAATAAAAGGCAAGATCCAAAAATGAACTTAAGTATAAGAATGCTAGGAAGTACAATGTCCAGGTTTTTTTTAAAAGTGGTTTGGATCTAGGAGTGGATTACACATGACTGGATCAGGTACCAAGGTATCTCAGGCACTGAAAGTCCTTTGAGCAACTAAGTCTAGTTTTGTCCTTTTTTTTTTTTTTTTTAGTCTTTCTTTGGCACTTGGACACATATTTGACTGAATTTGGGTGTTTGTAATTTTTCACTCAAAGCAACCCTCAAAGCAGTAGTCACATGTGTGCCGACATCACTGTGCTTGTGTTTTTGTGTCCATAAGGGATTGATGCAGAGTTGCAATCAAATGCATGCTTCCTACCTCTTTCAACAAGACAAGCATTACGACCTGTCTTACGACACGGGAGACAAGGCTTTGCAGTGTGGGCGGCACGTTGATGTCTTCAAACTCTGGCTGATGTGGAGGGCAAAGGTAGGACTGCCTGCTACACATTTGTTTGCATTAAAATAATGCACACCAGATACGCTTGGGTTTTGGGGTTTTTTTTTCTGCAGTCATAATTTTAGAAAATATCTGATCTGAATTTCACATATATAACATGAAAGAAAGAACATTATTATTTTCTGGGGGTTTTATACTTTTAACAGTGGGGCTTCAAAGCAGCACACATGATTTTGAAACTTGAACTGTATGGCTTTGCATAGCATTTGCTTTGTGTAACTGTAGGAGTCTAACGACATAAATCATATACCTAGGAATGCTGTTACAAAGATTTCTGGAAATAAAAAGATGTTTTAATTATATTCAGAAATTAAACATGGCAAATCAATACTGGAATACCTAGTTTCATTGCATGCAGTAGATATGAGGTAGTATTTTGAAGGCGTAGAGGAAAACTCATCAAAAACTCTTTGACTGGGAAATCTGTAAGCACTAGCTCTAATGATTAATTTATCTATATTGCTAAATAAGTTCTTGCGTGTATTTATCCAGTCTATTATGGCAGGTTGCTTAGGGTTGGTTGGTTCAGAGGAGATGACATCACTGTTTTCATTTCCAGAAAACATTGAAGATTCTCATGTGTTTCATTAAGCCTCTGAGGAGGTGTGGGAGTCTGTAAAGGAGGATGCAATAGCTGTTGTGCTAACTGGGGTCTGCAGAGTGGCAGGCGATTTTAGCCACATGTCTCTTTTACTCCGAGCCTTTCTCCCGGCACTACCTCTACTCTCTTTTGAAATCTCTATACACAGAGGGATAATGACATGGGCTTTTAAGTCAGTTCTGCACTGCCAGAACAGATTTAGCAAGGACATGCATCCATCACTCAGAGACATTTCTCCAAAAGCCTATTTTTTCAATATGCCTTGTACTGCTTTTTCTCTTCTCACACTCTGCTTGTAATATTAACATTACAAAATAGGATGTGTGTTTCTTAAAGGGTTTATCTATTCCAGCTGTTTATTCCCCTTCCTCCTTCTTGAAACTGAATCCTTTGTTTGAGGTATCACAGTTGGTGATTGCAGGAACAATTATGATGTCACAGAGAGGATTATGACTTCTGCCAGAGAAGAAAAAGCAGGCTTTTCTGCAGCTCTTAAACACACAGCTTCTGTGTTTATATGGTGTCTGTTGGAAAAGAAGAGAGAAAAACACTACTGAAGCAGGGTAGTGTCTAAACAAAGCGTGCATTTTCACAGGCATCAGACTGGGCTCTAAAAGTATATCTGCACATTCTGTGCTTAACTAAAAAAGAAAAAATATTCTTGAAAAGGCCCCAAGCACATAATTCCTGAAGATTAAAATCCCCTATTCTGAAAACAGCGGGAGACTCCCCACGTCTGGAACTCAACACCTCCTGAAGACACCCCTCTGTGACAGTCCAAGCTATGCAAAACCATCCTCAGTCTCTCTGCAAAATCTACCAAAAGCACCCTTTGGCAGAAGCGCTATTCAGGTTCTCAGCAAAATATTCCTGAGAACCAATGATGCTTATTTTGCAGAGCTGGCTATAGGGGTATCAGTGGCAAGAGCTAGAGACAAACGAGCTCTGCTTAGCAAAGTGCCCTTCATCACATAGAATCAGATCCTTAACTGATCTAATAGACTTCTGAGAGGTGACTTGTGCTGACGTGTTGGCAAGTATTGCATGGTCCTTTTGCTGTTTTATTCCATAGAACAGATCTTTACGTAACTTCTTTTCTTCGTCTCTCTGTAAAGGGAACCACAGGATTTGAAGCACAAATTGATAAGTGCTTGGAACTTGCTGAATACCTATACAATAAAATAAAGAACAGAGAAGGGTACGAAATGGTCTTTGATGGAAAGGTATGTAGTGCAACTTATTTTTCTTGGTTGGTCAATAGTGTTTGCTTCATTACCTATTGGGACGCTACGAACAGGTCAAATCAAACAGCGTGAGACAGAAATTCTGTCATGGAATGCAGGGACAAGGGAGATGAGGCAGCTGTGCATAAGTGTTCCGTTTGCTCAGTTTAACCCTGCTGAAACAAAACAGGTATCTCATCCTAACACAGCACACAGAGGCACAATTAGAACCAGCTCTTATGTAATAAAAACAAGCTGCAGTTTCCTAAATAGCAGGGTTTGTTAAGAGTGGGAGGTACAGTGCCCCACACAGCTCTGAAAGGACCGCTGTGCAGAGGGGTTTTTTCAGTGGGCAGTCACAGGGGAGCTGGGGTCACCTGGGGTGGCCTGGAGGGACCATCTGCACTGAGGTCCCTGCTGTGGTGGGGTGCAGCACAGCAGGACAGGGGCTAGCATTGCTGGGAGCCCAGCTGGCTTGTGGGACAGAGGTAGCACCACTGTCTGGGGTGCAAATATCACTAGGTATGTTATGTGGAGGGAGTCCAGCTGAGCTGGGAGCCCTGGGTGCAGGAGCTGGGCTGGAGCACAGTGCCCAGGGCAAGGCAGCACAGCCTGGATTCGTTGGCTGTACCCAGGAGCAGCACTCCGTGTTTGGCCATCACTTTGTGGGCAGCCTCTGCAGCTGTGACGGCTGGGGACAGGCAGAGATCTCCAGTACAAAGGTCGCTGCTGTTTTGCCTGTAAAAGAGAACAAGGATGAACATCACTGTGTTTCTTCAGAGATTACAGGCTCATATCTGCATACCACTATGGAATTTATTTCCCCCACCTTCCACATCATCACTGAATTTGGTCCATTGGATCTGATGATGGGTGAAGGGACTGGCAGCAGGAGCAGTTGCTGTAAGACACATTTAGCATCCAGTAAAGAGGAACACAGCAAGGGAGGGAACTGTTGGGAGATTGGGAAAATGCACAAAATGTCAGCTAGCTCTTACTTTATGCCTTTCTGCTTGGTGCTCCCATAGATGTTAAACGAGCTAAGATGCTGTGGTGCATGCATATTAATACAGCAGCTAGCTGAATCAAATTGAGAAATAGTACATTTTGCAAAATGTAAGATAATCTTAGACTGTCTTATGCACCACCTGTGGCTTCTGTTTACAGAATCAGATTCTATATTATTCTGTCATGTAATAAAGTAAATGACACAGTCCTCACCTCTAAATTATCTGTAATAGACTCTTGCCTTAGCCACACGATCCTTTCAGCCCCTGGAGGGGCAGGATCTGCAAGATCTAGATGCCTTTCAGAAAGGCGTAAATATATTTGCCCAGCTGGATGATGTGTTTTTGCATCTGACACCCTGGGAATAAATTGCATAAAATTATCTTTTCTGCATTAATAATGATGATGACTCTCGGTGGACCACAATAATGAAAACCATTGACTGCTGTCACAAGATGATGTATGAGAGGGAGGGAAGGCATGAACTTAATTGCAACTGAGATATTATGAGCATTTCTTACAACGTGAATTATTATTATTCTGCGCTTAGCCTCAGCACACAAATGTCTGCTTCTGGTACATACCTCCCAGTTTGCGTGGGATGGAAGAAAACGAAGAGAGAACGAGCCGCCTGAATAAGGTGAGCAGTGTCCTCTGGGGTGTCCTGCATTGAGCAGTGAAACCCTTGCAGGCAGGCAATCCCCAAAATGATCTCGCAGGGCACAGGGCAAGGTGAGATTCTGGCAAATGACGTGGTTGTTTCCCTGCAGGTCAGTCTGGTGCCACCTGGCTCTGGTCCCCGGGTGTGGGATTCCCTGCATTTTCCTGAGCTCCAGAGCACGCGTTTGCTCCGTGTTCATGTACTGTGAGCTGCAGACACTAAACCCAGCAAGGGCAGCCAAAGCTCAACTATGCTACAGCACTCTGGCATATGAAAACTATTGTAGCCATGTTTTGAACAGTACAGAAAACAGCCACTGTGTCCCTGTCAGCAATATTGAGGAAGTAGCAGAGGGAAATTTCCCTGGTCCTTTTAAGAGCAGAACGAAGAAATGGGAGAAATTGAGTGCTTTTTCAATGTGACATTTATTCCTGAGTGGGAGTTAATGTTTTCATTAATATTAGATGTAATTTCATTTCAGCTGCTTGTAGCTCTCCATCTTCTATAAAAAAGAAAGTATACTCTGTTTTAACAATAATGAGGATGATGATGATGATAATGAAAATAATTATAATAATGACAGTAATAATAGTCATCATCATCATTCCCTGCTTTTTGTTACTCTGCAGGTGGCACCAGTGATAAAAGCCAGGATGATGGAGTATGGCACAACCATGGTGAGCTATCAGCCCCTGGGAGACAAAGTGAATTTCTTCCGGATGGTCATCTCAAACCCTGCAGCCACTCACCAAGACATTGATTTCCTGATTGATGAAATAGAACGCCTGGGACAAGATTTATAATAACTGGGTGGGAAAGTCTGTTCCTGGACCTCTAAGTAGACAATTAAGTTGTCACAAACTGTGCGAATGTATTTGTAGTTCGTTCCAAAGTAAATCTATTTCTATATTGTGGCGTTGGAGTAGAGTACAGTTTAAAATCAAGAAACATGGCTCCTTTAAAGTCCTTTCCTGAGTTTTAGAATGCCTCCTTAATAATTAGCTGCACAAAAAGCTTCATTGAAACAAATAAGGAAGACCAGAAGATACTTAAAATTTTATCCCAAATTTTAACACAGTAATTACTTTAAATTAAAAGCAATCAGACTGAATGTTGCCAAAGTTGCCCAAAATTATGACAAAATCAAATTGGGGGAAGTGGGAGGGGGTGGTGAGATGCAGAATATACATGCTGTGTGT
This sequence comes from Acanthornis magna, assembly GCA_036785705.1. Taxonomy (NCBI): domain Eukaryota; kingdom Metazoa; phylum Chordata; class Aves; order Passeriformes; family Acanthizidae; genus Acanthornis; species Acanthornis magna. The sequence goes on along the minus strand of JAWUZG010000028.1, from coordinate 10,874,657 downwards.
TTAAAAGTGAAAGGATTTTGCCTTTTTCGTAGTATTAGAACAGAATTTCTAATTTACCTATAGCAACATTTCAAATGTATTTAAATAAGTATAGTTTTACAAAAGGAAATATATATATATATATATTAAAAAATCCTATTTTGTAAACTATATATTTTTATTTTATATGGGTTATAAAACTGCAAGGACAGAAGCTGAAAATTAACTGGGATTCTTCTTTTGGTGGAGGTGCCTCAAATATTTATTACTGCTTATTTTAAAATATAAGCCCAATAATACATTCTTTCTCCATGTCATATGGATTGTACATCTCCAGGGTTGGTTACTGAATAACCTCAAGAGGACTGCAGCTCTTACAACCACTTAATAAGATCAATTACAGTACAACAATAGGATGCCATTATTCCTAATTATGTTTCCCACGTGGCCTAAGCAGACGCACAATCAATATGCAGTGCTAACCAAGACTGAAATAAGGTTGTATTTGGATGGTTTCTGTGTTCTGTGTTTAAAAAGCCTATCCAAAAAAAAGTCACATACACATTTGAGTAAATTCTTATCTCAAAACTGTTTCTGCGGTGAGCAGTTCAAAACTACATTGAAAATCTCTCAGCTACATTAAGAAGGTAAAGACTTCTTAGAGATGCACAGGTCTGCAAAACAAGGCTAAAATTAAATGTGACTGTAATCTGAGTGACAGGGGTGGGGTCTGAGTAACAAACTGTTTTGTCAAAGGATTCTCACAGTGCTGGACTCCATTCTTGTCTGCAACAAAGTTGAGATATGGCTACATCTGCCAAAGAACAGCCCCTACAGGGCCTCACAACCGTCTTAGAAACCATGGGACAGCTCTTGCAGAAATTATTTGCTGCATCATTCCTTAGCTTTAGAGGTGTCTCTGGCATGGAAACTGAAATTTATCCTTTGTCCCCTCAGCATCTGGAAGTGTTGGTAAGAGTTCTGCAGCTTAGACCTGTCTACTTATAACCCTACTAAAGTTTTGGTTTTGACTTCGCCTCAATGGCCAACTTGTGTTTGTAAAGCAATATTGTTTTGCTGTCTCTAAAATACTTGAAGACAAAAAAAGAAGTGCAATGTGGTTTTAATTTCATCTAAAATAGATAAATGGAGTATTGATTCAATGTAATATGAGGACATGAAGTAAGAGGAAATAAATAGTGTCTGTAATTGTGTTGCCTTTATTATATTGATAGTACTGTTTTGTCACCTCAGATTGAGGCTGTGCACTTTAGATTTAAACTGTACAATGTTGCAAATCAACATGTGTTGCTGTATAAGCTTGTACAATATATTATTGATATGTCATTATTTGTGTGGTAGTAGTATTGACTCTTGATATTGTAAGAACTGCATTCACACCTGTCCCTCTACTGTATCTTTGCTTGGTGTTAACCTCACCTCGTCAGCTTCTGGGCAGGCTCTCACCTCACCTCAGTGGACTTCCATTGCTACCTGCATAGTGTTGAAGACACTTAAAATTGTAAGCTGTAGAGGAGATTCCGATTCTATTAGGAAGGCCTCAATGTGACCTCTGCTAAACATGTCAAAATCAGCAGACTAATCACTGGAATACTGGGTAGAGCAGCAAATTATATTCTTTTTTCTTGTTGGGAAGAAGGCAAGCAAAGATCTGATAAAACAAAAATAGGACAGGGACAATGATAAAGGTGATCAGTAGCCTGGTTACATCTTGCATGTGCTATTACGTTTTAAAGTGCTAAGTGCAAACAGCGTATTTATTAGATGTATGTGCCAATCCAAGATTTACATTAGGTGTTCCAGGAGAACCAGCATTTTTTTTTACACATTACTGTACTTATTGCAGCCAGGAAGGAGCGGCATAGCAATCTGTTCTTGTGTTTGACCAAAGTATCTTATCTGTGATGTTGATCTAAATCCAAATAAAAGTGTAAAATGTGACTCTGGGTCTTTTCATTAGCAGCACTGATGAGCACTCTGAGTGTTTATCACTTGTGCAATTTCGGAGCAAGGCCCCAATAAAGAGAATGTTTAATTGGAACTTTCTGTGTCTCCTGCTGTATTTTTTTGTTACAAGATGCGTTCTGTTCACTACTCTAACATGAAGATACCAACTCCATCACCAGACTTTTTCTGAGGCAATACTCCAGACCTTTTTTAAGGCCATACTCAGCACCAACATACAACACAATCTGCCATCTGGTATTCCTTTACCTTATCTTTACAAGATGGATTTAGTTGATTTTTTTTCTCCTCAGAGAGGGACATTTTTTTAATGTTTTGTTTTGTCTTTTTATTTCACAAGTACTTACCCACTAATCAATCATAGACCCAAACCAGCCTTCAGCGCAGCAGTGAAAGCAGTCAGGGCTCTTGCCAGGACAGCACAGAGTATACAATGGCAACAATTTAAAAGGGCTAGGAAGTAAAAAAGACAAAACAGCCAATACAGAAACTTAAGATTTTAATCTTTATGTCTCCCCTGGCCCAGGGCTGCCTCCCTTCAAAATCTGCCACCAATCTGCTCTGTTTCTCTTCCACCCTCTGAACTACTGCCCAGTGCGATGCCAGCAGCAGAGAAATGAAACAGAGCTATGCTGTTAAAAGTCACAGCAGTCACAGAGCTCACACCTGAAACGGGGTTTTTTGGTATCATTTCTTTAAGTCTCTAGCAGGATTTAAGATTAACACCTGTTCTGAATACCTGCATAGAGCCCTGCTAAGAGATCTGCAAGGAAACACAGAGAGGGAGAACTTGCAGGGATAAGTTACTGTCCTTATCCCAGTGAAGCTCTCCATTGGGCACTGGGAGAGGGAGTGCTGGTTTAGCCTTTTTGAGCACTACTCTCACAGGTGTGCATGAAGCTTGGGCTTGTAAAAGTGACTGACTTGCCTCAATACCCAGTAGTTAATAGCTGCAGGACCCAGCGAGAACCCCTGACTTAGCCAACAGCCCACAGCTCCAAGGAAGGCAGGTTTAAATACCAAGTTAGTTGTACTGACCTCATGTTTTAGCATGGCTAAGGAAGGAACAAAGAAAGAAAGAGTTCAAGAAAGTGTGTGTCTTTTATCTGACTTAGCCAGGCTCACTGCCAAGAAGAAACTCATTCTAGGTAGAAAGCAAGTGCCATACAAAGCCACGAAACTCTGTCTTTAACGTGATAATGTGTTAGTCCAACCATGTCTGAATCACCAAGTTTCTACCTGGCCAACCTAACTAAAGGGAGTAGTTCAGCCATTAAGGGAAAAGCAAGTGCTGCAGCTGGAAGAATTACAGACCTGACTTTGCTCTTCACTGAACAGGTCATGGCACTGTTCATTACAGCACTGTAGGGTGCAGGTGGATAGATTTTACGCTGTACTTTGGAGCAAGAAATTGGGTCTGAGACTAGAAGAAAAGGAATACCTCTTTTTGTAATAGAATAAAAGCCTTGCTGCTGAAATTCTTGCATTGCAAATGAAGGTGGAAAATCCCTTGTTCTATAAATTCCCATTGTATGAATAGAGCAAAGGCTGTTTTCTCCAGGCACAGAAAAGTCACAAGTCAAGCAAGGATGGAAACCTCCTGTTCTCTCATTACTCAGTAACAGCTGTCCCTGTGCATGTTTTGACTCCAGCTGATGGTTGGTGCTGAGAATTCCAAAGGCATTTGAATACCTAACTTCCATGATGTTGGACCAGATTGCTTAATCCCAGTCCTCTAAAGTATTCACTATTAGCCTGTGACCTGTAATCCCCTAGGGATAATTTTCCAGAGATCTGTGACCAGTAATCAGGAAGGGCAAATTCTGAAGTATGTGAAATTACTGAAGCCCTTGCCTTCCATAGAAAGGAAGTGTTTGTAAAACACTTGATTTTGCATTTGTAAGAGGGTCTAGTGTGCTACTGACATCTGACCTGCACTGGACATTAAAACTATGTGAGATTTTAATTATATAGTAACAGAAAGATACAAGCATTGAATTAACAAGCAGGACATGGAGTATAAGAGTCGATATACTTAATTTGTCCCATTACCCTGGAAAATTTTATTTTATATAGTCCTGTATCAGTAAATTTCCACTTTCTCCCACTTCTACACTCCCTGCATGATGGACTTCTATTTTCCTACCCATCTTCCTCTGCCCTGGTAATGAAAGCAGCTCTGGAAGAAAGAACAGATGTTTGAGACTTGATGTAAACATGTTTTTGTTGCTCTGAGAAACTAAAAGGAAATGGTTTGTGTTAAAATAGTTAGCTGCAGCCCGCAGCTCTTTAAAGGTGGTCTATAAAGAGTGCTGGGGCAGTGTGGCTGAGGACTGCCCCCACCAGGACTGCCCAGCAGAGCTCCCCAGGTGCTCCTGTGCTGAGAGGCAATGCCCAGCATGGGAAGTGTCTCCACAGCAGTCCCTCCCAAACAGCTCCAGCTAATTTCGCCACTCAGATGAGCCACTGCTGTTTGTATTGTGCTGGCAGCCAGTGGAAGCCCAAGCTTGGCAGCAGTGAAAGCTGTAACACTGTCAGCTCCAGACTGGAAACATGGAAAGGACTTGGGACACAGAGCTTGTCTCAGGACTTTGTCCCACATGATGATTTTTCTCTTTCACCAATATTTCCTTCTGATCAAGAGATGTTGCAGACCGAAGCAAAAGAAGACGACGACGCAGCAAAGGGTGGTGGGAGGAATGCTCCTGCCCAAGCTCTCCTTTATTAGGGTAGAGGGTTCTTGGTGGTCGGGAGGGAGAGCAGGGGAAGGAGGGCCATGTCCAGAGGTGGCATGAGGACAAAATGGCAAAATGGCACCGAGTGCCTGGGAGCACCCGGTTAAGTAGGGAAAGGGTTGACCAATGAGGGAAGAGGGAGAGGGCGGTGCGAGCATACATGAACCAATCCGAACGCAAGAGGGGAGGGTACAATTCAAATCATCCTATGATATACATAACGGTAGGGAAGAATCTAGAGGGATGGGCGGATCCAGGCCCTAGGCACGCCTCAAAGCCCGCCCAGGCAAGGCTCCCCTCCTCCATTGAGCGTCAGCCTGGGAGGCAAAGGGCGGACCCAACTCCCGCCCAGGCAAGGCTCTCTTCCCTGAGGGATGAGAAGAGAAGGAGCATTGGCCTGAGAAGAAGAGGGGAGATCCTCCACAAAGAGAGATTGTGGAAATAAAATATGAAGCTTTTAGGCAATTCTCTGTTTGGATTCCTCTTTCAATGAACTTGGCTTTGAGTCTAGGTTATTTCCTTTCACCAGTTCCCAGATGCATGGTTTCCACCAGTGTGTTTCACCAGCATGATAAACCCTCCTGGCTACAGAAAGCTCAAAGAAACAAGGACAACAGCTCTGCACAGTGGCTACAGAGAGGATTCCTGGAGACTGGGCCCATAAAGCTGTTCTTCCTGGGGCAGGAGGGATAGTGCACCTTCCTTCTGCAACAGGCACCTACATCCCTTCTGGGAGCACAGCACATATAGGTGAGTTATGAATCCCCATCCCTTATCCTATGGGTATTGGCTCTTGCACCAACACTTTGGGCTGCTACTCCAGGTAAATCTGTCTATTTTAAATCTGGGAGATCGAGAATTAAGCTGCATTAATAATGATACTGATGAGCTGGATATTAATAAAATGCAGAGTGCCTTAAGTAAGATCCTACTACTCAGTAAGATTCATGACAGTTCTGAATAGATGCTTTAATGAAAAATGTTTAAACTACAAGTTTATGGTTGTGTTATTTTCTGCAATAACTTTGGATAAAAATAAAATTGTTTCCTGTTCTAAGACTACAGATCCAATAAGCTGCCTCAGGAATTCATATCCAACAGGCAAATGACAAATGGCAGGGTTATGATATAGTGCAAGTGCCTCCATATCTCACTCTGTCCTTTTTCCTTCAATACAAATGAGTTGTGATACTACTACAGAAAAGTTTTCCTTGCTTAACCGAACAGAGATCTGTCTATTTACATCTTGCATTTACTAAAATTTCATTAGATGTCAGTAGTTGAAAGAAATAATCATATTGAAGTGAAATACAAAATACATACAATTAATGGTAGTTGTCAAAATTGTCGGTTCAGGCACACACTCAGGACCTTATTTGTGCATATCACAGTTCAGTTTCTGTTGATTCATTTCCCCCTTTGCCATTTCTCTTAATTCATGTTTTTATGAGCTGGTGTTGCAGAAAAATCTACAAGCAAATCATGTATTGTTGACATCACACTGACACCCAAGGGGTATGCACAGATCATCTCACCACTTTGCCATTGGTTCTGAAACAGCCTGCCCTTTTTTTGCCACTATGATAGACTTTGTCTTCTACAGATGACAATTTGCAATCACTTTCTCCTTTTCTTCTGCTAGTTTAGTTACAGTCATTAAGAAAGAAGAGATAAAAATAATCAAACTCAAAAAGCCTTCCAGTGATTGGACCTGATTGTAGATGCCTCAATTGGAACACAGCTGAAATTACTGATGTATTACAGTGCTTGAAAGCAATTTTATGGCAGTAACTCTTAAATAAATTGCAGCTATTGATCAATAGCCTTCATATTTCCTGCACAGAAAGCCTCCTCTTTCTTCATATTGTAGGCAGCCTCGCTTGCTCCCAGGCTTGTTTTTAGAGTGAACCAACTGAGCCACTTCTATGGAAAACTGGACACATTTGGCAGGATAGGTCAGCTCAGGGTCTAATCCAAGCAGACAGCACCAATGCTGCACCAAGTTTGACTTCTGCATCACAGAGGATGTTGCAATTTAAAAAATACTCCTTGGGTACACAAAAATACCCTTGTGTCACGCACAAAGACATCACCCTGCAGGCTGTAACAGAGCCCTCTTTGTACTCATAAAATCACAGGATCATTTTGTTTGGAAAGGACCTTTAAGATAATTTAGTCCAACCATTAAACTAACACTGCCAAGTCCACCACTAAACCACGACCCCAAGACACAGCAGTTGACTATGTTGTCCATCATCCTCTGCTGTATTACCATGCAGTCACTGAATGTGAATTAATTTCAAGTTGATTATCATGACGGACTGCTAGAGGGGGAGGAACAGCAGGCAAAATGGTCTGAAGATCAAGAAAGGCAAAATGGTCTGAAGATCAAGAAAGGCTCGCAGAGAAGGTCTCCTCTCGCCTTGAGTCCCTCTGTCCTGGGGTGGCCTATTTTTCTGTGCCTCAAGGCAGCAGCCCTGGGTTAATCTGTGACTACCTGCAACGCCTTTCAGTGACAGTTTTCAAGACTGTGTCAGTTCTGTGGATCAGCCTGAAGTTAATTTCTAGGAAATCCAGTGTAACAAGAAAGCTGGTAGAGACCTCAGGCAAACAGTGTTGTAACAGATGTAAGGAATGGTATTGATTACGCACCTTTGGCAAAGGCAGTGACCCTCTGACCTGCCAGCTCCCCAGACTGCTGCTACTCTGCCTTTACCATAGAGCTGGTTGTCTCCTAAATCATTCACTATTGCAAAACACAGCAGAAATTTCCTAAAAGTTCTCAAATCAAACTTCCGTGACAGGTCAGAATCAGAAATCCAGATTGTGACTGAATTTTGAATGTAACGAAATAAACAGATGAGAGAGAGGGAAGAGGGTGAGTTTGGATTCACTCCCAGCAGTTCTGGTGGAGGAGTAGCCTGGGTGCTCATCTTGACTCCTTAAAACCAGGAGTAGGGAAACAAACTCAGGCTTCTGCATTTGTTTCAAATTTGTCTGTTTGTTTTGCTAGGTATTTTGACCACGTTAATGATTTGTTTATATAGCTATTACAAGATTTTAATGAGATAAAACAAGGCATGGAGTTGACAGTCTTCCTGCATTGGCTTCAGGGCACTGGGAGGGAGAAGGCAGGGATGGGTGTAGGACCAAGGTAGCAGGACAGGAGGTACGATTTCCCTTGGGGCTGGAGAAGGGGGACAGGTACTGATGCTGCACATCAAAGCACAGTCCTGGTCTAGTCCTGAATGAAATACAGAAGCCAGATCCTGCTGGTGATGACTCCAATTCATATTTCCAGCTGGGTGGTCTTGGATGCTCTCTCACCCTGACTCACCTTGAAAATTAACCCATGGCAGCTGTGAACAGGTGATAAAATATCCCTGTAGCCCCAGTTACTGACAGATATGTGTTGAAGGAAGGTGGCTCTAAATCTCACCCCTCTCCACCCACACAAGCTGAATTTGATCCAGCCCTGCCCATGTCTATGGCAAAATTCCTACTGACTGCAAATGGGCTTGGATTGAGTTTATGAGCGCCATAATTTACAGGCTGTCTTGGCTGCCTGAACTAATGTCCATCTGTTTCAATGCCATTTATGACACCTAACAAATCAGCTGAGCCAGGGCCTAGGCAGGGCCAGACAGGCAAATGCCAAATAGAAGCCTGGACTGTCACTGCTGCTGCAAAGCACCTCTTCAGTCACGGCCTTTCCAATGGCAGTGCTCACATCTTCACTCTTCACCTCCCAGCCAAGGGGTTGCCCAAACAGGGAGCTGCTTTTGGGGTCAGCTGGAGTGGGAGGAAGCAGCTATTGCCCGTCCTTGCGTCATCCTGCCAGGTCCTCATGCCCTGCAGCAGGTGGTGCCCACTGATGGGTGCTCATCTGCTTTCTAGACAAGTAAGGCGCCGCTAAACCATTGCACATGACTACAGGACTAAAGAAAGGGTTCCTGACCTGCACATATTTTTGGAGGTAAATATCAATTTGTAGACATGACTGTCATACCCTAAAAGAGGCACCAGAAACTGGGTAACATCTACTATGCTCTGACAGTCCAAATAAGAAAGCATATCTACCTTAAAAAATGAGGAAAAAATTTAAGAAATAAGGATGAAGAGACTTAGATGAAGAATAATGGATTTTCAGTTCAATGATAAGAGAAATATATTTTTTTATATCTATTCAAGTTGACTTGAATGAATTTGTATTGAGGAAACAAAAACTACATATATGTCCCTCCACAATTTGATTTCTGATCAACCAAATTATGTTAAAACTATTGTGGTTTCTTTGGGGACTATTAAACTTGCTATTTTTTTAACACACATAAGGTTTTTAACAAAAACTTGTTCCAAAATTAATGCCCCATCTTTGTCATAGAAATGCAGACATTACATGTCTCAGACACGTTGAGATTGTCACCACACTTCTGTCCAGCGTAGCTAGAAGATCAATCGAAGTTGATTTGATCCAAGTTATATTTGGAGCCCACCTGGCCCTTTTTTCTCTCCATTTCTAGAAGAGTTCTTCCTTTACCCAGACACTTGCCAAGCCCCTGGGAAAGATTCCATCACAGCCAGCCACAAGGCAGCTGGAGATTGTGGTGCCTCCTGATGGGACCATGTTTGTACACTGAATACAGCAAAGTGAGTCAGCTCTGTCTTTTTGTTCCATTTTGCCTGTGGCAGGCTGGTCAGGGTAAGGCAAAGGTGTGGGGAAGAGAAGCAGCTTAAACCTGACCACCCATCAACCACTGCACAGTGACTAAAGTTGAGTCTGGAGTACTCTGCAATGGATGTAGCTATTCCTCAGTGTAAATTCCCTCATTTCAGTCTCACAAAGTCGTAAATCTGTTTCTCACCCTGTGTGACATTTTCCTTGGGGGTGTATTTGCAGGGGTGGAGGCAGCCTGGCAGCTGCCCGCATCACACAGGGGATTTGCTGAAGCAGGGAAGCACTCTGTGACCATGCAGCCTTCCCTCCACTCAGACCTGGGGACCAGAGCCAGCTCTTTGTGGCTGAAATGAGAGAAACATCACCAAATGCTGTTGGTTGATTTCAAAACATCAGTGAGTAGAAGAGATCAGAGGCAAAAGCTGAAATGCACAGTGCAGAAACAACCATGGCAGGAGACAGGACAGAGGGCCACAGGCACTCCCACAGGTACTGCCACTCATTCAGGTGTTTTTTAATTACTGTAATTTGTTTATTCTAAATTGGGAAAAGGGCAGTGGGGAAGATGTCTAATTTTCTGCAGGTATCTTCCACTGACTGTTTTCAAGAAATTGGCTGAAGGGGTAGAAGGAGGAAAAGCTCATATTGCATAAAAATGCTTGCAATATCCCATAATGCTGACATCAGTCATTTATCAAGGAAGAAAAACGTCCTCCCCTCACAACTGCAGACTGTAAAGTATTTTTAAACTGCACTTGGAAACAAATGATAGCAGTTCCCATGTGTTCGCAGCACTGGGGTGCAGAGGGAAATGAAAGGTATCATGTGCTGGCCCTTCTGAGTTTGGTGGGTTTTTCTCCATTAAAAGGACGATGTCCCCAGACTAGGTAGTTGTTTTCTACATCACAAAATTGTGATCTTGTTCTTCTCACAAGAAGACCTTCACTGAGTGACAGGTTTGACTGCTCAATAGAAGCCTGGATTTGACAGGAGTAGGGACAGAAACCTGATGAAAGCACCAGACATCAATAACGCAGAGCTCCACTGGCCTGGAAGACCTGAAGGATTTACCTAACACACTGGAGACATCATTAAGAAGATTAATTTCTTTGTTAGTCTTCCTGTAATTTCTCTGCATTTCTGTTGCATTCAGGTGACCTTAGAGTTTCTGCCCTGGTGAATCATTTAGCAACATGAAATTATTTGTTCCATTCTCCCCTTCAATGTCATTATTTTTAAAAGAGACAAGCTGATGCAGGACTGTGCAACTAAATTGTTAAATTTGCAAGCAGACTAATAATACATTGGTAGCAGTTGGCATATACTTTACCCTTCCTTAGTAGCTCTCTGGAGAAAGCTGCTGGTACAATGAAATGCTAGTCCATATATGATTACAGTGATTCCTAATTTTTTTCGGAGTCAAATTTTCATTTAAGCATTTTAATAACCAATATCTATAATTTCATTAAATGGAACTGTTCCTCTCATCTTGTTTTCTTGCATTTCTAAGGCATGAATATGTGTCTCATCTCAGTACCTCATTTTCCTGTATTTCTTTTTCCTCTCATGTTTATACTTATATCATACTTTGTCTTCATCAACATTTTACCACCATATGTCTATAAAGATACTGTTTTTATCAATGAGGCACACAACAGAGATGAATAGCAATATGAAATTAAGCCTACTTAGCTGTTAATAAAAGACACCTTAGTTGTACTTTGCAGTTAACTTTCTGCCCAGAAACATTTTATTTTCTATAGAGGATATTTTAAATAATGTAGCTTAAAAAAGAAAAGCTCAAAGCATAGGTATGTGGACTGGTTTGGGGAAGAGTGAGTCAGAGAGATTAGGCAGGGCATGAAGTCAAGCTTTCACATTTCAGGCATTAATTGGCCGCTAAGAAGGAGCGGCTGAAGCGTAGGAGGAGGGTTGATTTTGGTGGACATTTAAAAAGAGAAGAAAGATTCCTGACCCTTTTATCTCTCAATCCAGCTCCAATAAAAAATAAGCCTGTGAGAAGGCTTTTTAAAAGTCAAGGCAAGCTGATACGAGGATGCTGTGCTGGAATAAGGAGAGTGCAGTCCCACCACATCCAGCCAAGGCTTCTGCTGCAAGTACCACACACAGCAAAGTGGGGCTGGGCTGGGGCACAGCTGAGCATCCCAGCACATCCCAGAGCTGGCTGTCAGGGTAATGTTTTCCTCTAGATCAAGAAAGTGTATGCCAGAAGATGAGGTTAAAATTAAAAGTTGCAAGTATAGGAGGTGCTGTGTAGCTAACTACAGACAAGTTCCTACAACTTGTCTAATTTAATCGGTGGTTGAAATCCTGACCACGTTGAAGTCAGAGACAGAGGTGCTGCTGACTCCACAAGTCTCAGGGCCACAGTGGCCAGTCTCTGCTGTTTATTGCCTCCAGAGCTGGTTGGGTTTGATGGTGTTTTTACATGGTCACAAGCCACAGGGACAGGGGGGGCTGCACTAGCCAGTGGGTAACGTGGAACCTTCCCCTGACCCTGTACTTGTCAAGAGGACAGGCTTGCCACAGGCTGACAATTTGGCTTTTTTAAACTGAACTTTAGAGTCATCCTGGGCACACACAAAGGATAGAAAGGACCTGAGGCTGTAAAATTATCTGCTTCCAGCTTGCTGCTCCCAGAGAGAGTGATGGGCAGAAACCTGGGAGTGATGGGCAAGCACAGAGATGGACAGATTGGAGGTGCATCGCTTGGGGCTAAGGCTGAAGAGGACTGCCAGTCACCCTCCAAAGAGATGGATGCTGATTTATTCTCCTGGGAAGGCAAAGAGAAAGACAAATTTGAACTGTGTAAGTTTGTCTGGCTCCTGGACAGCACAGTGAGACATTACCCTTTATTCTGGGTGGACTGCACTGTGGCACAATAATTCTTTACCAAAAATTAAACAAGGGGCTTGTGTTTCTGAATATGAGAAGAATGCATGAAATGGCTTTAAATTACTTTTAAAACAATGGCTCTATATGTTTTTTAAAACACTTGGAAAATTTAGTGAATAGAATATACAGAAGCGCTGCACTGCTATATAAAAAAAGAGAAACTGGAGCATTCATTGGAGGCTGTGAGGTCCTGCTTGTATTTTTTGAAGCTTCTTACAGGCCCCTGTGGCTGGGATTACATTCTCTATTATTTCTGCAGGGTGGTTTATTTCCAGCAAAATTCCATAATGCAAGGATAACAGAAGTCTTTTGAAAATGTTTCATGAATAGGTAACAGCACTGCTCAGAGCCTGAGATATATATACACAAAATATATATGGAAATCAAGTGTTTGTTGAAAGTAAATGAAAGTAAAGTAACTCTGCCAGGGTCAGTGAAGCATTGTCTTTCATTCATTACCCTAAGCTGATGTTTTCTATTAGGAGAGCTTTAGGTGGAATGTGCCTGAGATGTTTTAAGCAGAAGGACAGGGATCAAGATAAGATTAACTAGGATGATGAAAACCTCGGAGTACACATTAGCCCATGTGTCTTCATGTATAGAAAAAAGTGGATTATTCGTGTATGCCCTATTATTCAACAGGCATTAATGACTGTTAGCATTTAGACAAACTCCATTAAGTCAGCTGCATTTCATGGCTAGTGACTGATCTGCTACTTTTCTATATCTTTATCAAAATAATTTGGAAAATACTTAAAATATGCTGTAGATTTCTTTCTCTTTATGAGCTGCTAAGACTACAAGGACACCCCTATATTTTCTAAGGATGAATTAAACATGAATGATTTTTTTTTTCCTAGCTGCTACTTTCTTAAAAAAAGAAATAAACACAGCTGTCTTTAGTCATAATATTTAGTAAGCAAGAGGCCTTACTACACAGAGATGAAATGGGAAAAAAAACCCAAATAAAAACAAGAACTGTAATTTTAACAACCTCCCAGTTCCAATATTCTGAAAAAAGAAATCCATGTGGTTCAGTTTTTAAATGGTGGTTTTAAACTCATCATAATTTTCTGTAAACCCAGTGAAGACAAAGATATTTCTGAAGCGGTCATGACTTAGTTTTCAGAATTGTATGAAAATTACAAGGATTTGGCTGCATGTGCAGTTACAAATGGAAACTATTTTGTTAGTCTGATTCTAGTATGGGCAATTACTTTTTTAGACATATGCTTGTTATTTTTTAATATATTTCAGTTTGTTTAATCTGCTTTGTAAATTACACTATTATGAAATGGTACAAGAGAAATATTTATTTTCAGATTCATGCCCTATTCTATTTTTTTAACATCCCCTACTGTATTTTTTTCCTCCCTCTTATTTGGATAAAGTGCCAGAAACAAAATCTGCCTGCAAAACTCAACACTTGAGTAATCCTGTGGCCATCAGAGTATTTGCTGTTTAATGCTTAGTGTGTTCAGAGCACTCACCAGTCCTCATTTTCTCTTTGGTGCCACACTGAACATTAAATTAAATGGGACATTTTAATATGCAGAAAGAAATTATCCAGCATTAACTTAGCTCACTCTTTGCTTCTGGAGCTTATTCTGGGTATTGCTGCAGTATCTGTGGATGGTCTAGAAGATGCTGCTGTGGTCCATGCTCTGGTGTGTTTCTTCTCTCAGCCTGCATAGTCACCAGCACTGTTGCTCATTTCAGGATACCAACCACAAAAGCTATTTCTTCCCAAAATAATAGGTTTTCCTGTTGAAACAAATGTCCCTTAAAATCTGAGCGCAGACATGGATTAGTGAGCAAGAAAAGCAATGTGTGGGAACAGCCAAGGGCTGGAGTGAGACCAGGCTGGACCTCCTTGCTACTGCCTGGAATGCCACCGTGCTGGGGCTGAAGTGCCACAGGGTCTGAGCAGCCCTGCTGGCCCTGCTGTGCTGCAGCAAGGAATGGCCTTGTTTCATCCTCTGTGCCCCAGGTTTGGAATCCCCAGGTCCCATTCCCAGGGGATTCCCTTGTGGAAGGAGGAGCTGCTACTGTCCACTGAAAGAGCCACAGGAGATTCATCACCAAGTCAGGCAGCTCTGCCCTCCGTCACTCATGGTGTGCTTAAGGTGTGTTTCCATCTTGTGCAATATAAAGCCATGAGCACTCTGCCCCTGGCCCCTGAGTTATTACTCTATTGCATTTCCTAAGGGTCTTTTCTTCTGTTTCTGCTTCTGAAGATTCTCCTTTCATTAAACATCCCTCTCAAGCACTATTTGACCCCTCCTTGTCATTTTACCCCTTCTGTGTTTTTCACTCATGAATCCTTCCTGCAAATCAATGTGACAAATTGCTGTGAGCTAGACATCAGCTTTTTTTGCACTGAAAAAGAATTTGACCCTTTTTTAATTTCAATTTCTTACTACTCTGTTTTAAGCTATGGTCAAGCCTCTCCCCTCTACCCAAACCATTTAATCATGCAACATACTTTTTCTTGTGTTTCCTGTTTCCCTGGCATAGATCCTTTAACATACGAAGTACTGGAGCTTGAATCCCGTGGTAGCACATTCTCAGATTTTCAGTGTCTTTCTATAAAGGTGTGATTAACAGACAAAAGAATTGCTTTGCAGACCTCAGCATCTTCCGGCTGTTTTCTCCCACTAATTGCTGAAGTTGACCACTAAAGCCAGGTTTGCTGCCTGATGGGCTATGCCAGTGTTTTGAACAAAAGACACTTAGAAAAATGCAGTCACCAGCTTTATCAAATCATTCTGTCAGACCTATACAAAGTCATCTTGCCAATAAATTTAATGAGAATGAACTAAATAGCTTTCTACTGATGTGAAAGGCTTATATCTCCAGACAGAACAAGGGACTTTGTCATACCACACTACTGGCAAGCATCTGCTTTTGTCTGTCATTTTCTTTCTCCGGACTCTGATTTTATTATCATATTGCTGTAATGAAAAGCACAAATCATCTGGACAGCAATGGCAAGGAGCTGTATCTCACTGCTCTGATGTCACCAAATACCTATATTTCAAGGCTCCGCCATTATACAACTTCTGTGCAAAATGCTGACTAATTTAAAGACTAGCATGCAAATGACCAGGCTCTGGCTACATGGGTTCCCTCTGAGCCACACGGATATTTCAGCCCTGTCTTTGCTGTGCCCTTCACCCCTGGCTGGCTGCAGCAGCTCCCCACGGAGCCTTCTGCCATCCTCTGTGAGGGTCAGGGCCAGGCCTTGGGAATTCCCCAAGGGAAAAGTCAAACATTACAGCACAGCAGGGAGAGTTCTGTTTTCCCTGTGGCTTCACAACACTTGAACAAGTGTTTCTTTGCTGTTGCTTTATTTGTTATCCAATTATTTCATGCGTTGACCTCTCCCACCTGACAGCAGGAAAATATGCTCTCTGAATTGCACTCATTTATTGTGACTTATACGCAAAATTCCCACAGTAGAAATCATGCTGTGATATTGTAGTTTCTTTTCAGGTTTAATTCTCTCTCCTTTAAATTAAGACACTGGACTGGAGCATTGTCCAGTGAGACTAACTCAGCACTGTTTCCGCTTTCTGTAGATATTCAAATCACCCCCCAGCAAACTACATCCACTCACGTGCTGAGAAATAGCTGTGAGCAAATCTTATTTGGGTCTTTGTGTGAAAAGTCACAGGATGGAGATTGAATCAGGAGAAACTGAGTGACCTTGCTTTAAAAGGAAGATAAACTTTATTGTCTTTAGATGAAATATTCTAGAGAGAGCTAGTGATTGAGCTATGTAATGTGATATCTGGAAAACTGACCCCAATTTCTGGTTACTGACCCTCATCTTACCTGCTACTGCTGTAGAAAGCTCAAATAGCTGTGCAAAGGCAAGTGTGAACACACTCAGACTCTGCCAAAGGTAATGATACATTTCTACCAACAAAAAGAATTATGTGGGGAAAAACTGGTAGGTTTTCATTTGGAAAATTTTGCAAGTAATTTCTTCTTTTAAAAAATCAATCCAAAATTATATATATTAAAAAAAAAGCCAAGATGATTATTCGTTGCAAACTCTTCTTAATTATACTATTATGGATATGATATTTTGGGCTGAGATTTTTCCTCTTCTGTGTTGTTATTGGTGCATGTAGAAGGGCATTGCCGCTTGTATTCCTGCTCTGCTTCAGCAGCAAGACGGAGTCAGAGGGGCACCAAGAAATTCTCACCAATGAAAAAATGTAGGATAAGAAAAGCTGTGAGAAAAGGCAATATAAAACACACTAATTTCCCACCAGAAGTTGTATTAAGCTTATTGCAGGGCCACAAGGTAGGATGTAGATGCCACAAGCCTGCCAGCAACAGCTGCTTTACCTGTTCTTTTTTTCGAGGAGGTATCTTGGGTAACCACTGCAAAACCATATTGTTCTTATGGCTAATAAAGCAAAAACCTCTCATGTCCAGACACTTATGACATGGTAAGAACTCTAAGAGGTGTTTTTTTGTGAAAAAGTGACTGTGATATTTTTAAGTTTAATGGTTGTAACAACAATTAGTGTTTTAAATCTGTGTATCTCAAAAGACCAATATGATTCCTAGATAGTTACACAGAAATACTTCTGTGACCAGTGCAGTACTGCAAGCTGGGGACCAGATACGCTTCCTTCTAGCTCAGAGTGATTGGTATGACTGTGCACATTTCCTACAAATTATTAGTAAATGTTTATGTCTTTTCATTCACATGTTATTTTAATGTGAATATATAAATATATACAATCACGTTGCATATCCACACACACCTGCACACACAGCTTGTATTGTATTGAATAAATACATGCATTGGCAGCCTTCTTTCATTTGCTTACCCATGTTACTCTTTGGAGTACAACAAACAGAAACAGTAGCTCTATTGGTTATCCAATTTCATTGAATAATGATATTTAAGTCATTATTTTTAAAAAACTTTGAGAAAATGTAATTAAATCTGATTCTGAGCAGAGCAAACGGCACATAATCTTTTTCTTGTTGGTCCTTAATTAAGTGCAAGGAGTATTGAGTTTCTTAGTTCCTGAATGCTGTACAGCTATTCTAGTGGCTATTTTTGTGTTCATTATATTCTCTGAAAAACTGCCTGCCTTTAGAAGACAGAAGTTCAAGTACTCAATGACGGATTCTGCCCCAGTGGAGTCAGTGGAAACCTTGCCATTGGTTTTGTTGGAAGCAGAATTAAGCTTTTATGTGTTGCATAATCTTGCTCATGAATGACTAATTATCAATTTGTTTTAGCACCTCTTTCAAAGCTTACTGAAGAAAACTAAAATATTGTTTCATAAAAACAAATCATCTGTCATCATGGTATTTTAAAAGTCTATTAAACCACTACCATCCTTTACCAAGGTACCAATGGTACCATTACCAAACCATTACCACTACTTTACAAAGATACCCTGAGGAAGCTTTGGGAAGCAGAAAATGCAAGTGTGAGGTGAATGGCAGGCAAGCACAGAGCTGTGCCTCAGGCACATGTATCTCCTGCAGGTTTGACTGAAACACACCAGTCAGAAGCAAAAATAGGTGGGAACACAGGACTATCCACCATGCAAGTCTTCAGACTCAGAGATTTCAATAGTTCTTTTATGTATCTTATGTGCCCTGATGCAGTTGTTTTTTAGGCAAATGAAGAAAGTTACCTCTATGGGAATTCAAGAAGAATTAGACTACAAAAGATAAGTACAAATCCATAAAAACAACAACCTAACTTATGTGATTAAAAAAGAAAGAAGTTAGAATAATATGCTGCTTTCTGTGTATTCCTGTAATACAACAGAATCTGGGCATCTTCCAGCAGCGCACCAAGTGATGCAGGTAATATTTTGTGTGTGTGTTTTGCTTTCTCCCCTGTTACCACTCAAGGGCTCTGTGTGTGTTTAGCTGTGAAATGTTGTGTCCTGTTTTGGTAGGGACTCTACCTCACTGGGCATTTAACCTCCTTACAGCTCTATGCCAAATTTAGACAAATGAGCTGAAGAAACACCCCGACTGAAACTCTTCTAGACTCTCTATTTTTATACTTGTCCCCAGGAAAGCTCAGTCTTTGTCTTTAAAGTAAAAAATAAAGATTTATACCCCTCCCAACTGAGCTTTCAGGGTACCTCTTTGGAGACAGTTTCAAGCAGGGCAAATACTATGAATATTTGGGGGATTTGGCTTCGGTGAAGCATAAAGCATCATTTATGTGTTAAACACACACAGACACTGCAATTCAACCCAAGAAAGGTCCTTTTACATTTAGTTTGTTTCAAACAAAATTTTAGTGTCGTCTCCTTCTGATGCCTGATGGTCACAGCCCAAATAAATAGAGCATCTGTTTTTAATCTCTTAAAGGCAGAAAAGAACTGTCCTCTAGTGAAAGCAGATGGGAAAGCCTGGGATTCCAGGCAATTACCCACACATAGTGATCCAGGAATAGAGCAGCTGATGATGTTAAACTCTTTCAGCCCACTGCAATGGATGAATTCTCTTTAAGGATAGACTCAAAGGAGTAATATTTTTCAAACTGATGTATTATAACACATGACAGTCACTTAAAAAGAAGATGAACTTATGGAAAACATAGGCTGAAGGCAATACCTCTCAGTACATGGTTAAATTTCCATTCTCAGCATGCCTGGGATGACCCAACACTGTAACCAGGCACACCTACAGTGACCTGCCCAGCCCATCTCTTGCCTTCATCACACCCACTGACATCTCTTGGACACATGAAGTGGTTTGTAGCCCCACCAGCAGCAAAGGACTTGTGTTACTGCTGCATTATTGCACCCTTTAAAAGTGAGGTCTGGTCCAAGGTAATGCTCACACAGAGACTGAACATTGTGCCTTCTGGGATGTCCCCACTGAGATTGTACTGAGTGCTTCTCATTCTGAAGGAGGGTAGAGATTTTTAACTTCCATGCTCCAGATCTGCTTGTAGGGGCAGGAACTCAAGTGAGAATGTCCCAAAGCTGCTTTCAGTGTACATTTCCAGGAGCTTGGAAAAATCAACAAAATCAGAGTTCTGGACACTATGACTACATACCTTAATCCTACAGAAGCATTTGAGGACTGCCAATAAGAAGGATGCTATTCCAGATTATCATTTAGAAGATGCTGAAATCATAGGTCGAAGTATAAGTCAATGTATTAAAGAACACTGCTGGATTTGCAAGAAGGCAGTTTTCTGAAAGAAGAGTCACTGGTGTCCATAAAAGATTTAGATCTGTTTTTAAGCCACTCCTTCTCCAAACAGTTGCCAAAGTCTATCAGCAGAAGGGTGGGGATGAGCTGGGTTGAAATGAAACACCTTTTTAGATGTGAAGGTATTTTAAATTTGCTGGTTCTTCTTAATTTTAAATAAATCAGAATAAGCCATTTTAATAAAAAGTAACCGTTCTATTCAGGAATAGCCAGAATTGAGTATCCTGAGAATAATCACATAGGGGATTTTCCCACCAACAGTTCTAAAAGTCAAGATGAAATCCTGAAACAACTGCAGGCTGCTAACGAATCTGTAGCTGGCAATAATGTGGTGTGATCAGATGTGATGTATATAACTAAACCAAGGTCTGGATGCTGCTCCTTTTCCTCTTAGCAGCTGTGCCCAGTAGCTGTTTGCCATACAGCTGGAAGGCAAGGGTAGACTGCATTCTCCATTCTTCAAGCCCTTTCATGGATTTCCATGTTTCTTTCGTGGACTTGAATCAGCTATGACATTTATTGTGCAGTTATGCAGTGCTAGTGGTGATGACAAAGCTGCCTTCGGAGCCATCTGCCCTGGAACTTCTGGTGACTATTTTAAACATTTCAGTGACCTGGTTTACAGCATGGCCTCAAAAAGAGCCACAACTTCACATCCTGGAGGTGGTAAACTTTGGCATAGCATTACAATTCTTGTTCATGGTTGTTATGAAGAAAGAAAGGAGTTTCTTAAACCAGTTTTCCCACTGAAGGTATCACACAGGCTTGATTTGATTCCCTGCAGAAATGCAGTCCATTAGGCGCCACACAATGGAGAGTCCTGGGTTTTTATTGATTGGAGGCATTCTAGAAGTCCAATCAATGTGAAATGTGGTGCACAGCTACACAAAACTATGATATGAAAGGGTGTGTGTTTCCTTGGTTCTCACAGTTTTGCCATGACCTAAATATAATGGTCTAATTGCTTTTTACCGAATGTGGGACTCTGTTTCTTGTTAGAGGCAAGTCTACATTTGCTTTGTTAATTCCTTGCAGAAGTGCCTACCGAATCCTGAAGTTTATTTTCACTGAGATTTCTGTCACACTTGAGTCTTTTTCCCAGTACAGGGAATTACTCTGTTTCCCCATATGGCTCCCATATTTCTGGGGTATATTTTTGTCTGTATATATATATATACACACATATATATGTATATATATACATATGTTCTCCTACCCTGCCCCTCATTAAAGTAAACATGTATACCATAAAATCTCTTTGTCACATAGTCAAAGCTGTCTTACTACCTACTCAATGCAAAGAACCTTCTGCTGTTCTCTGTACACTTCCTATAGTGCAGCTCTGCTGCTGTGTTCTTGCTCAGCTGTTTAAAATACCTGCCAGGAAAATGTTCAAGTTCTTTAATAATTTTCAGAGAAATTGAACATCCTAACAAAAATCCATAGATCTGATTGCATGAAACAGTAAAAAGTGGGGGGAGAGAAGTTCCATTTCTTCAGGAACTTGAATTCTTACAGGAAAGATGCAGGAAGTGACTACTCTGCTGGAATTAGACATCTGTGTCACAAAATTCTCACAAAAATATATTAGGAGATTTCTATTTTTTCCCAACAGCCTATTTTGGATGTTATAAAAGATTTGGTTTCAGAGGAGTCCTACAGCTAAGGGGAATTTCAATCAAATCTGGCCAAAAGACCTAAATGCCCATTATTTTTTACCTCCTCTTCATGTGTAGATACTTTATGTGTGTATTTATGTTCATCTAAAAACAAAGGCAATTAATTTACTTTCGCAAAATACACTGAGGGAAGAGCTCATTAGAATCAAGGTAAATGATATTTTGTGAGGTATTGGCAGCATGTAAATTTAGAACTGATTTATGTCAACATTAAAGTACGTACACTTAATTAGCATTGATTTTAAAACGGAAAATGGTCTCCCAGGATACTGTAGAGCAATTCCTTATGTCTTAATTTACAGCAGATATTGCTCTAAGAAACAGATTTTAGTAGAGACCAAACTATTTTAGGCAAAAGGTGATGTATAAACATTAACCTGTAAGGAGGAACTGTTAGGATAATCTTCCTAGATCTCACAGAGAAAAGTCTCCTTCATCTGTCTTCAGTTCTTGCCAGAAATAAGCAGGATTCTCATTTCTTTTGTACTTATTCACATTCCAGCTTTTAGAAAATGGATGGAGGTCTCACTCACACTAAAGATATAATTGTGGTAATATCATGCTCAGATAAGCACTGAATGACTGGGTAGATTTACAGTGTTGTGGCCCACATTCTGTGCTTCCTTTTTCATTTCTTAACCAGAAATTGATTCTCATGTTCAGTCTTTCAGCACCTTAACCCTTTTGTTTGGCATTTTTTCATGGTACATTACCCAATGCAAATGCACGGAGTTGCAAACCTGTTCATGAGCAGAGGTGAAGGCAAATTAAGAAGTGCTCAGAGCAATGGACCCCAGAGAAATTGAGCTGAAGAGATGCAGGTGCTGGAAATAAGTAGAGCACCAGAATTTGAACTCAGGTGTGTTTTCAACACTTTTTTTCCCCCTATATTTCCCTTATATCTTTGCATGGTAACTGGGCTAGACTGACAGTGAGAAGAACAAAAAGCTTAAAACCTGAAGTTTTAATTTTGAATGGTGACAGCTATTTAAGCACGACATATTTGCTTTTCCCCATGTGTAGGATTGGATCTTTGGCAGCCACCACTCATCTTCACGCACAGCAGCTCAAAGGAGGACATAGACTCCAGCTGCTTTAGGAGGACAAGGCTGCACAAAGTTTCCAGCCTGTGGTGAGCTCCTTCTCAAATGAGCAGTCCTTGGGCTTCCATGGGATATAAACTCTCTAGAAACAGTGACCACATACGGCTCAGAGCTGCAGATCTCCGTGACATTTGTTTTATGGAAGGGCATTCATACAACCGTGGCACATGTCAGGATAAAACTGCTAGATAATATCACATATCTCTACACTGCTAAAAGGAAAAGACTTTATGGACAACATAAGCGAAATACACACAGCTCTTTCCAAGAAAGCAAACACAAGGTTATCACGTACATCTGCTGACAGTAACAGATGGCAGCACTAATTGTTGTTCAGAAAGTTCAGATTGTTTTAATTTCCTCAAGGGCAGTGCACGGACACGGACATGATGTGTTTCCATATTACCGCATTTGTGCACTGCTCAGAGAAGTGCTGCTGCTTCCCACCAAAGGTGGGGTGACCCCGAGGCTTCTGCTGTAAGCAGAGGAGGAGGCTAAACTGAGGAAAAGGAGGGCTGGAGGGAGGGAGGTGGAGGCAGATGGGGAGGAATAGGCCTGCACCATTCAGAGCCCACAGTGCCAACGTAGCAAACAGACTTTTTTAATAGCAGAGCATGAATGGAGCGAAGTGTGAGCACAATGCAGTAGTGATGCTTGCTATTTCCACACCCTGCGGAGAGCAGGTACAGTGGTACAGATGCAGAGCGGTTGCCAAGGAAACAGACGTGTTCTGCTTCAGATGTGCAGTGAAGCACATACTCCAGACATCCCCATAGCCTCATTACCAGAGCATCTGAATACCTCACAGCCATTAGGAATGAATTTTACCCTCATAACACCCCTGTAGGGGTGCAGTGGTCCTTTATCCCATTTTTAAAGTAGCAAAAGCAAATAGATTGAGCCACCTGCCCAGCCACACCAGCACTCTGTGGTCAGATCCCTGAAATCTAAACAAGAACAGAGCATTTGTACCCATGATCCAGCCAGCGTCGTGACTTTGATACGGGTCAACAATAAACTACTAGGGCAGACTGTAAAAGTAACAAAACCCCAGCCTGTGATAGTCGCCACCAGACCATTGCTAGGGAATGGTTGCATGTTCATTTCCAAGGATATGCAACACTTCCTTCTCAGAATGTTGCAGGGATGTAGTTCTAGGCTCAGTGCTTCAGAATCAAATAACAGTATATGAAAAATCTCTTCTCATCAGCTTATCAGTAATTTTATTAAAAATTCAATGGAAAGGTAGAGATAAGGAAACGAACAGACATTACCCATAAAAGTCTGACATTTTATCGAGCTCTGTTCACATCTGGCTTCAAACCAGCACAGCCCCCTGCAAGCTTGGAAGGGAAGAAAGGGTAATATTCTTCTCAATTTAGGGAAGATGAAGGAATGGCCCAGTTATAGGCAAAGAGACCATCTGATATGCTACCCTGTGCTCAGGCTGTATTTTCCTTGCTCTGTATTTCAATTTTCTTTTCTAATCTATCACATGCCTAGCAAATGTTGTTCTCTTTAGAACAAAGAAACAATTAGAATTCATTACTCTTATAGTAGAAACTGCTATGCTGAGATACGCGTTTTTTAGATTTCTAAGAAGAAAGAGCACAGGGCTCTCAAGGCAAGCTGAGGATGACAGGAAATACACTGAAAACACAGGCTGTGGTAATGGGCTTTTTAAGAAATCTCTGGAGATAAGTAGAAAGAGCATCAGAAAGAGCTAAATAATCATCCACAGTGCACAGAGTAGTCCACAGTGATTTCAGGCTGTATGATGGGTTCAGTGTCGCCGTTCTGAGCTCTGAGCCTGCTCTGAAAACCTCCAAAAGCTTGGCAATAGCTTTTCTTCAAAACAGGGGGTGCTCCAAGCTGTGACTCAATAGCACAAGGTGAGCTGTGGCAAGGGGGAATGGCACATCCTGTCCTGCCAGTCTTTGGCTGGGGTGTAAAAGGTGCTGCTTGCTTTTTGACTGTCTGGTCTGACAAAATAGGTAACTGGGCATTAATTCACTTAGATGTTTGAAGATGATGCATTTGTCTTTATTGATACAGATCTAGTTTCAGTAGTTCTCAAAAAGGGAAAAATACCTAAAAAAATATTTGAAGATCTCCTCTGCCTGCTTTGGTTAAGGAACTTTTTCATCTGCTCATGAGAAATATTTTTCTCAATATTTTTTCAAATTTAAATTATGAACAAGCTGCAAAAAGACAAATCAAAATAAATAGTGTCAAGAGTACAGAATCCCATCCAATTTGCCTTAAATATTTCTACCATTAAAGCCTAAATCCAAAAACATTTCCTAGGTCTTAAATGTAGAAATTCCCAGATTTCTTCCCCCATACACAACTTTTCTTTCTAATAAAGTAACCAACACATCCTGTTGTATCAAATAAAGTTAAGGGTTTAGCTGGAATCCACAGAAAATGAGGGAAGGGAGTGACTGTGACATTCTCTGTTTTCGTTCTTACAGCCTCTGCTCTGAGTATTTTCTTTTGTCAGATTAATTCAGTCTTTGAAGACTTCAGTGTTGACCTCAGGGCACCTAAGGCACGTCAGCACGGATATTCACATCAAGAAATAGACTCAAGCCCCAAAAAACCTACCTGAAGCATCACGTTTACTTTTACAATTAGTTGCTCATTCAGAAATATGAGAGGAGATACATAAGAAATCTCTACTGCTCAAAGCATTGTACAAGGCAAGCTGTAGACTGTGTGTTTGTCTCCTTCTGAAAGGGACTGTATGGGAGTTTAACACTCAATTACCACTCATCTAAATGTGTACAGAAATTTTTAACCAAAATACTAGCTGATACGTATTGTGATACACCTAAAGAAATAGAAAATACAAAGATTTGTAAAAGTAAGGACTAAGTCTGTCATTAACTGAAAATCAGGAGCCCATGTAACTAGCAACAATACAGTTTGGGGCAAAGATTTGTCACCAACACAGCTGTTTAATGCATGGCACCAAAATCAAAAGACATCCTTTTCTTTGTGCCCAGAGAGCTCACTCATGCCTCACTCCCTGGTCTGTTTCAAAGAAAAATGAGTTAGCTATGAAGGCAAAAGATGCCAACAGCAGATAAAGAGGTTGCTGTAACGACCTCAACTACGCTTACAGTAATTTCTCTCATTTACCTGTAGCATTACCTGCATACAACTGATGAGCCCATCTGTCTCCAAGCCAGCAACACCTCCAATCTAGTGAGCAGCCATTTGTCATAGCCTTCCCCAGGGCTGGAGACCTGCCTTTTTCCTGCTTTTATCAACTAACTATTATTGCCACTTTTATGACTGCTCAGCCAAGGCAGTGATAAATAAGACCTTGCCCTGTTCAGAGTTTTTCACTGGAACAAATAAAAGGTCCTCTCTAGCAGACAAACCTCTCCTGGCAGCCTTGATGGCCACAGAAACGCCTCTAGGGCAATGTGAACACAATCAGCATCTAGTGGTCCTGAAACCAGAAAAGTTCTTTCTTGGCTCTGCTCCTCAATAGGCTTCTGCAGCCCCATCCACAGCCTT
Source organism: Acanthornis magna (assembly GCA_036785705.1). NCBI lineage: Eukaryota > Metazoa > Chordata > Aves > Passeriformes > Acanthizidae > Acanthornis > Acanthornis magna. Next base: position 10,848,832 of record JAWUZG010000028.1, on the reverse strand, counting down.
TCCTGCTGAGAGGGAACCCCACTGCTTGGGCACACACTGAGCCAGGGCCTGGCGTGGCTGCAAGGGTGTGAAGTTTGGAGGGATGTCCATGCACATGGGCCAGGGCTGCTGTAGCAGAGGAAATGTCAGTGTTGGGTGTGTGAGTTTCTGCTCTTGGGTGGGGACACCAGGAGTTTTAGGGTGGGGATGGGCCTGGAGCATCCTCCTGGTGTAGCGACAGCCACTGCCACTGCTCAGCTCCGAAGACACTGCTGTGAACAGGGCTACAGTGCTGCTTTGGTGAGGGGTAAGGGTATCCTAGCCCTGAAGTACAGATTGAGCATCTGTTCCCTGAAGCAAGGATCCAGACCTCAGTGATGTATCTTGTCAGTAACCATAGCTCTGCTGAGGTAAGGGTTTTCAATTTACCAAAAACAGTGTAATTCAAATCCCTGTTTCAAAGTGGTTATTTATTAGAAGAGAGCAGATCCCTGCGGATCTTTCAGATAGCTGGAAAGAACGGTTGCAGAAGAGATTTCACATTCCACTCCATAAATCCAGATGCACGTGACCAGGAGCCCTCAACATTTCACCACCAGTGTCAAATCCAGTGAATTTGTATCTGCTGGTTTCCTGGCAGAACTGTGATATGGATACAGATGAGGCGAACTACCGCACAGACGGAATGAAGTCTTCTTTGAGTTATGCCAGAAACAGTTTTATTTAAGAATACCCCAACCCCTAATACAGACCTTAGCCTGGATATTTGCATTGGCTTTAGCAGGTTTTCACAGTACAAAAATTAAGGGTGTCTGTTACAGTCCCAGGCTAAGTCTCTATTATCAAGTGACATATCCTGTGCTCCTATTGATTTGTGAAAACTCAGTCCACTTCGTGAAGATCTCCATGCTACAACATCTGCAGTTTCTAGGCATTTTGTTCAGATATTCAAACCAGGTTGGGCTTCTGGAACAAATTTCCCTTAAGTTGCTATTGGCTACAACACTGAATACAGGCAACCTTCCAAGGAAAGCATTATTTACCCATAGGAGTACAGCAATGAGCAACAAAAATGCTACAACAGCAAAATAGCCTCAACACACCCCAGCCATTCCTAAAGCTTGGCATGTCCTGGGGACTGGTCAGGTCCCACAAACTCCTGCTTCCACAGGGGCCAGGCTGCAGCAGTACCCTCAGTCATGTCAACTCCTGGGCTTCAGCAAGGGTCCCTCTCCCAGAGCCAGCCTAGCGTGTTTCATCAGCATTTCCATGTGCTCTCCAATCTGTTTCTTATTAGAGAATATTGTGCTCAAACTGGACAGAAACAAATCTTCAAAGACTTTGATACTTGCATTGTAATTTAAATATGCCTGCAGAGGTGGCCAAATTCTGAGATTATCAATTCTGAAATATATTTTATCAGTAGCACACCAGTAATACTGTAGGTATTTATTATCTTATATCCAGGGTAGGAAACACACCTTGTGTCCTGGCCTCTGGAAACCAAATGCCTAGGAAGACTGGATGAAAGCAGATCTTTTCCACATAGCTGGCTTTGGGAGCAATTGAAAAGGTAAGACAAAAAGAGGTATTCCCTCTCTTCCCAGGATTTAAGTGAATTCTCTAGTGCGTGTGCAAACACACAACCTGAAAGACATTTTCAAGGACATCAATACTTCAAGAGCAAGGGGTGATACCAAAAGGTGTGAAATGCTGCAAGAGCGCTGCCATGGAAACGGGCCATCTCTAGACATGAAAATGCCACCTCCCTGTCTCCTAAGGCTGTACAGGTCCAAACAGGACAAATCACCTTTGGTTATGCAATATCTAAGCTTTCAGAGGTGCGTGGTGTTTATGTGGTGCTTCACAGATGAGCATGAGAGGGAAGCCTGCCGAACACAAACCAAGAGCTGAAACCCCAGAAGGACACCAAACCTGAGAGAGCAGAAGGCGCACATCAAGGGTGGAAATGTGGGAACAGTGGATTTTCGACCTCATGGCTAACCATGAAAGGAAGAATGGACAAAATCAGAGGCAAAAAAACATTTAGCTGGGCAAACCCAGCTATTTGCAGCTTCCCACAGCTGTCACTGCACACCTCTAGCAAGGACAAAAGGTGGGGGGAAGCTTGACCACCCTGAGACAAAGGCTTCAGGAGGCTGAGGCAGCTGAGGATGACAACTGCTGCCTCAGACAGGGTCACAGAGCTTGCATCTCTTGGGACACTTGCAGTATTGGACACTATTTTTCAAGGATTGAAATGTATTACGTTTGTCTGGCACACATGGGAAAAATATCCTCAAAGGTTTTAACACGAATCAAGCCTGTATTAAGTTACTGATATGGCAGTAGTTTGAAGCAAAGGTTTAAACAAATCTAGGTACATGTTCAAGAAGAAATGAAATATAGAATGTTTTCAGGCATAAAGGCATCTGAAGTAATTTGTCTTATCTACTTGGTATAAAGCACACGTTTTCATTCTCTTCTCCTAATAAAACCAACAAATGTACTTCTCCTTCAACAAACAGTGTATTTTACAGTATATACTAAATCTTTTTATTTTGTTGACCTTCTCAGCAGAGTATGAGGCTTTTATTTGGATTTAATGTAAAGCACCTCCAGCTCTTTACTCCAGACACCTGCATTTAATCTGTGAGTATTCTCAGAAGTTTTTTATACTCTGCAAAAGAAGGCTGCAATCATGCAACTCAGATGTGATTACCAGTCTAAATCACTCACCAGGCCAAAGTGGCTTTGAAAGCCCAGATCTATCATGTGGATGGACTTCTGAACTGAATACCACTTGTGATTTAAAACAATGAAGCAAGTCAGGAAAAACCAACTGCGACCAAAACACTCTGTCAACATTCCACATGCCCAGAGCTCCTGAAGACACTTAGTACATGACTAGATTATTGACTGCAATATAATAGAAAAATACCCAAAGGAGAATTAAAGGTACCATTAGCAGTCAAGTGATGATAACATGGAGTTCAGAGAAGGCTCATTTATCTAATGAGAAGCAGTTCCCAATATAAACATAGTTAAGAGGTAATGATGAAAACTGAGGTTTGCATGCCAAAACCCACAAATATATCCAGAGAATTCCCAATATAAGTTAGCATTTAATTAACCCAATTACCCAACTTAATGTTCCAGCAGAGCAAAATACTTAAGCATATTCAGGATACTCTAATGTTACTTTAGTTTAGAAAAGGTGGTGGGTGGGAAGTGCCTTACTGAACAGCCAAAAATTAAGCCAAAAGTGACTGAATTTTCAGTTGAGCAAATGTTCAAATACAACTAATTGAAAGCCCAAGAACTTCTTTCCAAAAGTTCTGACAAAAACTATTTTAAATTCCTATACATGGAACTACCTAAACACTGGAGATTGCTTTTTCCTTCTTCCACTTTTCTCTCCTTCCATCTCCATTCCCCCTACCTTCACTTCTTTATTTCCCTTTCTTTCCTCTGTTTCCAGTGAAAAAAATGGCAAAGGAGAAAGCTGAAGACATTGATTTTATGAGAAGATGCAGGAACTTTTAAAAATCCTTTTCCCACAGTTCTTCTTTTAAAGAAAATGCTATTTAACTAAGACCAAGGAGATTGTATAAATATATCATATACATGTATGCATGTATGTACATATGTATGTATATAAACACAACAGGCTTTTACTTCATGGGTCTGCTAAAGCCAGGCCTTAACACCCTTCTAGCGAGGAAATTACACCCAGCCTTTTAAGGCTACTTTCAAGAGATGCCACTTAACTAGACTGCACTAGAGAGTCTGGAGAGCAGCTTATTTCCCTTGGAGTAGCCTGTGAACAAACGATGCAATCCTGCAGGTCACAATGTGCCTGCAGAGCTCCAAGGAAGCGCTGAAGGAAGCTGTGCAAACTGCAGCTGGCCAAGACACTCTGTTTTAGCAATAGCAATTCTATTATTTAACGCAAACAAGTTTCTTGGATCCCTCTTTTAGTCATTTGGCTTTTATACAACCAGAACCAGACAGTGAAAGACAGGTATAGATAGAGAGATGCTGAAGTCCAGCATATGGGCAAGTCAGCTATTTTGAGGCCCACTCACCACTTATTTCTGCCAGGCAGCACAGCAAAAGCGGCACAGGCAGTGCCACTAGCACAGTTAATATCTTCGGAGCTATTCTGTAAGGAAAACACTCCAAGCAGAGGAAGGGGCACCAGGCCTGGTCACACAATGTGCTTCCAGACCAGTACGTGGGGATCTTGTATAAGGGAATGTCAGACCCATGAAGAGAAACAGAAGGTGACTGAGAGAGCCATTGTGGGGAGCAGACAAACATCAAGATGGTTAAGGCATAAACAGTGTCAGCTGCTGAAGGCCAGAAGAGAAGGGGCAGTTTTGATCCAGCCTGGAGGAGGATGGTTCTATTTTCAACATTATTTCATAAATACTTCTTTTCTCCTCCCTCTGAATTTTATCCTTGGGTAATTTAGGGTATGTTAATGATGTCTGTAATCCCTTTTTGACAGCACCTCTCTTTCATTCACATCCAATAAACAATAACATCTCCAAAAAGAAGAAACAGATGTACAATTTAAAATACTTGTAAAGTTTCTACTGAGAACACATGAGTTTTAACTTGGCCAAACCCTGACAGAAGCATAGCTGTGCTACTGCAACAGTCTGATCTGGACCCCCCACAACACCATAAAAGCTTCCACATACAACAGAGAGCCTAAGAAGCACCAAGGCAGGACAAATTTCCTTCTTCTCTGTATTACTGGGGCACTAGCCATGACCAGAAAAAACTGTACTGCTCTTATGACAATTTTTATCTTCTCAGATCTACTGTTACAACCATGGGAACAGAAGGCAGACAGATTAGCTGTCTCTAGAAATGTCCACTACTACTGTTCCTGTTTAGTGCCACTTCAGCAAGCACAGGTGACTAACTCGGATAACATCTGTGAAATACTGACCCCAAAAGAGTCAGTGGTAAAAAATGCAAGAGCCACTATTAGTCTTCCTCAGAATAGAACAAGAATACCAATGAAGTTTTATTATTTTATTTATCTCAGTAAAGTTCTCTTAGAACATATGACAATATAATATTAACAGAGGCAAGTGTCTAAACAGTATTTTTAAAACAAGGTAATATTTCAAAGTAGAAAATTTCATAAAAAGCACCACAAGAAAATAGTATCATTTTCACAGTGTACTGCAATCTGCAGAGACCATAAAACAGAGGAAGGTCCATAATATTAAAATAGACTTCACATATTCTGCCCAGTTTTAACTTCAGAGAAAGCATAAAAAATTTGCATAGGTAATAAATATATTCAGGTAAAAGCCTCAAACTTCCAAAATGTTTCCCAATACAAAACAATGCAGGTTTTTGTAAGCCAAATCTTTTTTCTTTTTGTATGAGAAGTACTATACAACCTAAATTACTTTCCTCCTGTAATGGTCAAGTCTTCTATAACAACAACTTGCCTGTTATCCTCATAATGCAATGAAATAAGCACCTGCTTTCCTGCGTGTGTTAACTTTAACTCTTTCTGTACAGGTAGATTCTACCAGTCTCATACTTACTCTGTTACTTTGTGAATACTTCCTTTGGAAATACCCTCTGGCAGAAAAGAGTGATGAGACTGTCTCCAGTTATTTTAACCAAATTCACGAATGTGGTATCAGAAGATGCAAAATAAAAGTTTTTAAATGAATTCCATACTTCACAGTATTATATTGTACTATTAATAGAAAGAAACCATATGGAAAAAATTAATAAAAAATTTCAAAAGTTGTAAATATAATTAATAAGATACCTGTCAATAAAACATGCAATTTATTACAGCAAATGGGATAAGTGCCATAAAATTAGCATTCATTGTGCATCCATTCCTCTTGAACTTTATCTTATTCAGGATCATAGTGCACCACTTAATGTTGCATGATATGAGGCAATATATCATTTTCATAGGTGCAAAGGCTATATACTCTGCCATTAATTAGGCTATCATAAATCCATACTGATTCCACCATACTCCAAATTCCTGTTGCTATAACCAAGGTCAGTGAGTGCCCTGAAATACAGGTCCAGGCTTTTCTTTTTTTTGGAAGGGAGAGATTCAAAAAAGCTCAATGATCAGTCTTTCTTGTTTGAAATAAGGCTAATTTTGCTGTAAATTGCAATTAATAATACATATTGGATAAGGCTCTTTTCTCACTATCAGAGTGCCTTGTCACAGATGACATGATTAAAACATTATTAGATGCATTATCACTTCCAGATGAATGCAAAATTCTGTGTTTCTGCCACTGTGCATCTAAAAATTTATTCTGAATTTAAGGGAAATTCTGGGCACTCCCCACGGAATCCTCCAAAATGTTTTACTACATTGAACAATTTATACTCTGGACTCTCTCTCAGCTATAATAATGTTCATGTGTGTCTTCCTTGTAGTTTTCCTGCATCCTTTAATAATGGTGCATTTAAATGCAGGTACCACCAACATGTACAATAGAGGATTGGAGCATCATTCTCTTCCCTGTTTAAGTAACTCCACTGATCTCATAATCTCATTCAGAGAAAGCATTCTCATACAAGTCACACCATTAGATTTGCTATATGCCATATACAGGCAAATGTTAATTATATTCAAGTAACATCTGCACTTCACTAAACATGTACCAGATTATTTCTAACACCAGATTCTGATCTCTGCTACACAGGTTTAAAACTAGAATGAGCCTTAAGCTATCATACTGGGGAGTGACAGGCTTCAACAGAAATGCACAGCAAAAATCAGAAAAGGAAAATAAGGGGTTCTGTTTGTGAGAAAGTGACTTTCTTAACTTCTTCTAAAACAAAAACATAAGCGTATAATTTCTAGCTTTCTCTAACAGTGTCTTCCCTGAACTCTTACCATAGAAATACCCACATGAGCTCTCTGCAGAGCTTCTCCTGCATCACATGCACCCTTCTACAGACAGCAGAATAGGTATGCCAGAAGAACTTTAACTCCTGTGCCATTTCATCTTTGTTCAGTCTCAGTAGACTCCAAGAGTGAAGTATCCAGAAAAACTGCTCTGCTCCCAGGTAATGGAGCTCTTCTGTACACAACAGATACACACGATTTTCATTCCAAAGTCCTTCTCTACCACTACAAAATGTCCTCTGTAATGATAACAGTGTTTTGCAAATATTGAACACCTTCAATAGTAGTTTTAATTCATCCCTCAATATATCCTGCCTTGAGAGAACAAATGAGACCCTGGCTGTACACAGGCACTAAGATCTCTGTCACAGACAGACTTTGGGGACACCAGGATTACTGGTATGTGTGCTTATGCTGGCTGCAACACAATGCCCAGTGAGGTGTCCTGTGACAGACTGCTTAGACTTTGCAGCTGAAAGCAAGAATAATTACTGTTCTCTATTTGGAGCAGGAAAGCAGTTTGTCCAAACCCTGAATCTTTGAGTATATTCTTGAAGAAAAAAAGATGATGGAAAGATGACTTCAGGTGTTAAGGATACAGTTATAATATCACAAGTTAAAACAACCACCAGATAGAAGTCTTGCACTTGGGTTCATTCTAGTACAGAAAATTATAAGAGGACATTATACAGCAAAAAAAGTGTAACAAACTCCAAAACAGATTAAAAACACAGCAATGTACATACATATTTTAGATATACATACTCAGGCAGACACATTATATTGTGCATAATATTTCTTTTCAGTAGGGTTGATATAAGGCAACCTGCAAGTGCATTGTTAACGTCCCTCTTGTGTAGTTACATTTGTGACACAAACATCCATCCTTTTGTAGGAAAGCTGGAAGAAAGCTGGAAAGAGATGTCACAAGGCATGTCATTTACTCCTAACAAAAGAAATGAGAGAGGAAAGAAGCATTTGTAGATGAAAAAGGAGAAAATGAGAGAAAAGAGCCTACATAATTTAGAAAAACAAAAAAATTGTTTGATGGAAGAGCTGGAAGAGGATAAAATTTAGTGCCAATGAATACACCATTTCCTTGAATTTGATTTGACCAAAAAAAAAGCCTTTTTAATGTAAGCACCTATTCATCAAAATAAATAGACTTGTGAATAATGTCTTTTTGATCAATGTTTTGCTGTTTAAAAGAAAATGAATTTTCAAGACATTCTTTTAGTACTTGTTTCTTTTTGCCTATATACTCTTTCTTCTTAGAATAGACTTCTTTCCATTCCATTCTGCATCTTTTCACTGGCAAAACTAAAAACAGGGAAAAGCCTTCCCAAATTACTTAAATGCAGATCATTTCCAAATGAAATTAGTGCAGTCATTAGTTCCACTGTTTTTGTTGTAAAAACAATGTTCTATTTTGACCCAGTCCATTTCCACAATATTAAGAATGCATACTCCAGTGTTGCCACATTATCACCTATTTGAGGCATGTTCTCTCTGTTTATGGAAAGCACAATATTTTGTAAGATGTAGACAAATTAGCCCTGAAGTACATTTAGTCCCTTTATTAGCCTGTTGTATGAAAAAAATATGAAAGCAGGTTTCAATTATTTGGCTGTGCTGCTTTCAGTTACAGTACTAAATGCTATTTACCCTCAGCTGCAATTTTCTGTGGTCCAGAAATGATCCATTTTAAGAGACTGCTTTATTAAAAATAAGGGAGTTTGATCTGAATTCAATGTTCCCCTGCCTAAAGATGGTAACAGAATTAAAAACCTGGACACTGAAAGCTCTCGTTTTCTTTAAATAGTGACCATTCAGTTCAGATTATATTTAAATATTCCTAAAATTGAGAGCATTTGGTGGGATGATCTGCTGAAGTTAACACAGTATAGTGTCAAATATGTATAGAATCAGAGTAGAATCCAAATACAATTTAAACCCCAAATCCATGCTATCATCACTGTGCAGAAATTAAGATGAAACCCATAAAATAGAAATACTGGTTCCGTGTTCATGAGTGATCTGATTGATCCTTCCACGCACACAGTCAAGTGAAACTGATATCAGTGTTCCATTATGCACTTCAAAAGATGCCCGGAGGGACACGCTGGTCCACGTGCTTCCCTCTGGCATCTGACCTCCAATCTGCTGAGCAATTGCTGTGGGTTGCATGTGATCCATGGCCAACTGATTGAGAGTCACTTTGAGCACATTGCATGAATGGATTAGCTTTAAGTTAAATGCAAGGCTGGCAACTCCCTTTTCAGTAAAAATAAAATACTTCTGAGCAAGCTGTCCAGAAGAAACCAGCTGTATCTGTTTCTCATTGGCTGAGACCTGGGTGAAATCCAGAAGTTTGTTTCTCACAGCTCCGGTAGGCAGACCTGTAACAGAAACTGTGGCTGATATGGCACTAGAAACCGCTGAAGGGATCCAGATGAGGCTAAACGTGCTAATTCCAGAACTATCTCCAAAATACCGAACATTACACTGTGCAGGAGAAAGTATCTCAAAGCTAACCAGATCTCCAGCACCAACCTTTGTGGCCCCAGAAGCAGATATTGATGTGTCTCTGTAATTAACTCCAGATTTAAATACATTCATTAATTCTCTGTTGGTACCATTCCTATTGATGTAAGAAATTAAGGAGAAGCCCTCCCGGACACACGTGTGACCCATGGAATACAATGCTTGGTGAAACACAAATTTGACAACACCAGTTTCAGTGAACTTTATAGCTCTGCCATCATGAGATAAACTTAGCATATAAGGGTCAGACACAGAAATTATTTTAAAGGTAGGTCGATAGTTGGTTTGGTAATGCATTGCTGTTGACATCTGAGCACTGAGTGCCACAGCACCTGTGTCGTGGGACAACCAAAACAAACTGAGTGGGGTATTAAGATCATAAATATTTAAGTCTTTGCTTTGATTGCAGAATTGATTAGGGCTCCTCAAATACACAGAAAGAGTTTGGCTGGGCTCCACTTCAGCAGCGCTGCTCAAGCTAGTGCTCTGGAAATACTTTCCTTCCGGCTGCTCGATCCGAACACCGCTCAGTTCATAGCCTTCCTCGCTGCCATTAAGCTTTAAGGAAAGTTGTAAAAAGTTCCTGCAGTTATGCTTTACTGCAAAATTTAGATCAGTCCACAACAGACCATGTTGCCTGAATACCAGGCTGCTATCTTCAATGGACAGGATTTCACAGGGAAACTTTCCCTTTATCTTCAAGTTCAAGCCCGAGTAGACCTGTGAGATGCCAGGCTTCACAGAGGGCAGAACGATGTTTGCAGCCCAAGCCTCTGAGAGCTTGTTTTCACTGGGTGCTGAACAAACGGTGTCACTGACAGTGGAACAAGGCATGGCCACCATTCCGTCTTCACATTTTAAACACGCTTGGCATTCCTGCATTTCCTTATTAAAGAAATACTCCTCTCCACACATTCCCAAAGCTGCATCTTTCTCAGCAACTCCAAGGCATCGGAAACCACCTGTTCACAGGAAATGGACTATTTTTATTGTCATACCTTTAAAATGCTAAAAATAAGAACTCTATAGCTCCACATATCGAGTATTTTTTATAATATATCTAATCATTCGGGAGAAAACAGAAGGCAGTTATGATGTTAGATCACTTTGTTGCTATTACAGAAACCTTGACAGCTTACAGAGGAAATATTAGGCATAACTCACTTTGTCCAAGACAAGCACAATGGTTTGGAGTGAAAAAGAATCTACGTAGAGGCAATTCTAACCAGAACCTGTAACATATCAGCTAGAATCATATTGCTCCAAAGACATGCTCTTCCTTCCCTGAGGAAAAGGCATGGTGAGTGGTACACTGAGCAGCTAAGATCCTTTCAGCTAATGCAGAGTTCCCTACACAGGGACAAACATGCACTGCCTGCCCAGCCATGCTACAGGGTAGCGCTGCTGTTGCTGCATTGCTAAAGCAGCGCTTTGCAACCCAAGGGACAGAGATCCCAGGCATTCACTCCGTACTATAGTTTTTTAAGAAACCTGTGAGAGACAAATAGGAGAACCTAAACTGTAAACAGCAGGCTTAAAATCATTCTGCAGCAGTCTGTGCATTTGAAAAGTAGGAAACCACTGCCCTAAGACACAGGACAGCAGTGGCTGTGATCAAGCTGAAGTAAAACACTGCTGCAAACAGTGAGGAGAATATACATGTGCTGCTTGAAATTACTTTGACATAAAGTAATATTGTGCTGTTAAATGGCACACCATGACCTCAGTGGATCAAAGAATGCACACCCAAACAACAGGTTTTAAAAACAGCCTGTAATTTTCTATGGCAATTTTCCAAGAGCACTGCCAGCTGCCAGTGCTTCCACCTGGAGCAACCAGAACCCAAAACCTTTGTGCATGGAGATCTAAATCAACACACAAGATCTAATGCATCCTAAAGAATAACCACCTGCAGTTTGTGCCTCAAAACTTAATACTCATGCACTCATTTATGCTTTTTTACCACCACAATCAAAACTCAATAATCATCTTTCTAATAGATCTTCTTAAATATTCTTTACTATCTAGATCCTGTGTCATACATTTGCATTATTCATTAGATGGAAACTTCTGTATCTGGGCTGGGACTTGCACTAAGACTGGGACTACAAGCATTTGCATGGATCCCAACAAGCCATATTTCTCCACTGCTAGCCCAGGGTGGGGCAGGCTATGCCGACTGCTGATGCAGACAGAAAAGTTCGCCACACTTGTTGCAAACTGCAAGACAGAGACACACACACCTGGTCCACAAGGGAGGTCAGAATGTTGGCTAGAATTCACTTCTGATACCACATTGTTCAGCAAAGAACACCAGACACTGAGATAATTTATACAGGCTTCACATATTCACGCTCATATCACTTTGTCTATTTACATTTCATTCATTTAAGTGATGATTCTCTACTAACATTGATATGTAGGACTGAACAATTTATGATGTGAGAATATTCTTTCTAACACCAGGTGTTATTTCATCAAAAGACCTCACTGCAGAACAGTAAGATTATTTGCCACCTGAAGAAAAGTCAAGAGAAACTTAACACTTTGTTCCCCTCGGAAAGTGGCTCCATTTTTTATGAGAAGCAAAAGCCAAATAAATAAGATTACATTTTTTCAGCTAAACACATTCTAGAGGGAATGCAGAAAAAAGCTCCAGAAAATCTTTCCCTTTGAAATCAGTTTTAACCATGATGTATTTGCTCACATGACACTTCTCAGCCACTTCTAATTCTCCTATCAGTAGCTCCACCATCACTGAGAAACACTGGATGAACTACGTACACACACACAGCTGCTTCACACGGCAGAGAAGATTTTCAGTAGTGCCTAGAAACACTTTCTATGCTCTTCATCTATCTAAAATATTTTAGTGTACATTTGAGTATTTACAAATGTCAAGTTTCACAAATACTTGTGATGGCTATATGCCCCAATTTGCTGTCTAGTCTTTTACTGCTTAGATCTGCAGCAGGTGTTCCCTGTGTGTGACTTCAGAGCAGAACACAGGCTGCTTTCTCCTGTGGCCCCAGCAGCAACAGCAGCACCCTACCCTTTGCCCAGAAGAGGTCAAGCAGCAAATGATAGCCAAACATCAGAAACCAGCAGAGCAGCATGCTGGGACTGCCTCCTGCTGCTCTTTACCACTTTACAGCCTCTGCCTTCTCTTCCTGGCTCCTTGCTCTGGGCGCTGCTGCACAGTGAGCAGCCCAGCTGTACTCAGCCTGGTTTTGTGAAATTGAGTCTTTCTGCAGCACAATCCCCAGCCCTTGCCACTCGTGCAGGCCGGGTAATTGCAAGGCAATTAGCGTAAACCATGCATGTATTTTTCTGCTGCTACTACTCATAACTGCCTGATGCAAAGGTTACATTCAAGCACATTAAGTATGGGAATCCTTCTCTTTTTAAACCCCCTGTGTCAAATTTGGATCATCACATATCAATATGGTTAATTACAAATCAGGGATATCTGTCTAGATTTTCATCCCTCTTCCCCTGCATCCCACAGAAAGTTCTACAGTAAGTCCTCTTTATTTTGCATGGCATTCCAGGGAGAGCGCCTTTGGTTGATTCTATTTGTTAGATAAACAGTCTGACCACTCTCCCATGGTTATCTAAGAAGGAAATGATGCACCAGACTCCATTTTCACTGATTATGTACCTCCAACTGTTACTGATAACTAGCCTTTAATCAAATAACCTAACAACTCTCATCCCACATAAAAGTGAGAAAAAGCAGCAGAGGAAGAAGGTATGATGTAGAGGAAAGTGGAAGGGTGAAGAAAGAGAGGCTCCTAGTTACATGATTCTTTACTGTTATTTGCTCTGTCTCCCCTCACACTGTGCATTGAACATGAGTTGCTACAGATGCAACAACCTTTGCGTGCAGCTGAAGAAACCACATTCAACATCTGGAGCTCATATGTCACATCACATCCCCTTGTTCCCTTCATTACCCGAAACAGACATTCCGTTTCAGCCTTTCTTTTGACATGTTAATCGCACTCGTATAAGATAATGAGCCACCATGAACAGACAGGCTGAAAGTAGCAGTGGTCTCTAACAAAAAAGAAAAGGAACGCTCTCTCTTCCATGACAGATGGGAACAACATTGGCAGGGCATTGATTCCTGTCCAGGTGATGGGAAATAGCTTGCTTTCACATACCTACAAGCCACCATCAAAAGCAGGAGAAGAGGAAGAAAGGGAAGATTCCTTTCCTTCTAAATACATTGCTACTGCCTTTCTGTGGTCTGACACACCATCACTACCCATCTGTTTCCTGGCAGTATTTTGCCCTCACTTACGTTGTCCAGAAGTTGTACAGATGTTTTCTTGGTGTGAGTCCCCTCCCCTCCACAGAACTCACTGAATAAATTCATTACAGCCTTCCCTCTTCCAAGGCGCAGATGAAAACAGTACCAAATGACTACCACATTGGTGGCTCTCCTTTCTGGGGGCTGGGGCCTTGTGGGCTTCCATCCAAGAAAGCACCAACTCAAGCAAACCCAAAGTCTCACCAAAGAAAGACACAAAGCCTTACACTTTTCCAATGCTCTGACTCAAATTTTGTGCTCTAAGCTGTCTTGTCTCCAACTATCCACCACAAATACTCTCTAAAAGTGTCTTCCCTCTTCTTTTGTAAGACTGGTGGTACCTCATGTGCAACATTTACCACACAAGGCAGCACTAAGTGCTCTCTTCCTCCAGTCATTTCCAGTTTTCTGTGGTGTTTGTAGTAACACCATCCAAACCAACACAGTTCCTGCCCAGAGGAAATAAGGACAATATAAGAAAGTCCACACCCTCTTTTAACCCTTTCCTAGGGACCCACTTTTCCTCCACCAGTGACTGGGTAGGAAAGGCACAAAATCACTCATAATCAGCGGAAAGCAGCTCTTGCCCCTCAGAGGCCACACTCTTCTCACAAGTTAAAAGCCTAGAGGAAAAGCTCTGTTTGATCACAGAGTTTCTTTCAAGGTTTTTTGGATGACCAAAAATTAGACTAATAGAAAGAAACCTAGTACCTGCATACAATTTGCTCAGTATGTCTATTGATTTTGCTCTTTTGTGTCTGACTGCCATGAGAATGTAATGAAGTAATGAAGTCTTCAGTGCAAAATACCAGACAGATCTGTACTTAAATGTCTGAAATATTCCCCCAAGTGTTCTCAAATGATGGAAACTGTTGATCTTTCCTCAGTATTTGACAATATTTTTGCTGAAGGAGAATAAGATTAATGGAGGGAGGTCTTATGAGAACCTTCCTTAGATCAAATCAGATGTCTACCCCAGTGCACCAGAAGGAAAATGACAACTATTTTTCTCCATTTGGAATAATATATTTGATTTTGGCCCTATTTGCACCAGCATAAACAAGAAGAAAGTCAGGTCATAAGAGAAAATTAAAAACAAAGCATATAAACCCCCATGAAAATAAGGCAAAAGGGACCATCTAATGCTTCTACAGGGTATTAATGTCCTAAATAGCCCATTTTCTACAAGAACTGCTATCAACTTACAGATTAGTGTTTTTCAACCCCTTTGATTGCAGCAAGCTGTTCATGTCACTACTCACTAACATATAAGCTTGAGTCTCTACCTCTCTCTTTGGTCTGTTCCTGAAGATCCAATTATCCTCATTCTTTGATTATCAGAGAATATAACTTACCCGGAGTATTGAGGCATTTTATCCTCTCACCACAAATGCTTGGAGATTCAGTGCACTCATCTCTGTCCTGTAAATCACAAGAATCATATTGAAACACTTAAACATGACAAATTCGAAACAGGCTTTTCAAGCTCTGAAAGTCAGTGAAAGGCGTATGCAGGGAGGGAGAAGGGGCTCATCCCATTAGCATGTTAAAGCAAGACAATTTTGACTTGGATTTGTCAGCTGTTTTAAGCAGGTATCCAAAGCCACTGCACGGTGTGCACAGAGAGCAAGCAGTGTGCAGATGAGCTGAATGGAGGGGCTGCAGAAGTAACACTTTTTAAGACTTTTTACATCCCCAAGTGTTGTGCATCAATCAACTGACCTTAAGGATGTGCCAACGATCGAGATAGTGTTAGGAAAGGCTTTTACCGACATTTAATCTGGGAGGAAGGTGCTAACCAAAACACATATTTACAAATGAGAAAGTAATATTCCCTGTCAACGAGCCCTCCTTTCACCCTACCACAGGCAGAGGGGAAAGACAAACAGCCTACATTTGCATTTAAATGCTAGTATTAAAGAAAACTGAGGCTAGCAGAGAGGGAACTGGACAGACACTTTCAGGTTCTCAGCATCTTGGGTTTAGGTCACCAGCTGGTCGGGCTCATGTTAAGCTAAGAATTGGGGGCAACACTTAGCAAACAAGATACTGCTTTAAATATCAAGCTGCCCATATATCTTCGGACTTCTAAATGACAGAAAGTGAACAAAGAACCATCTTATTTTGTTTACATGCTGGTTTTGTGTTGTATAATAAAATGGGTTTTATAATAAAATGTATTTAACAATAAAAGTATCCACGTTCTATATTTGTGTATTTGTATGTTATGTTTAAGTGGGAACTAGTTCTTACATTTGTTTTAACTGACAATTTCTGTTTCCAAACTTACAAATAAATGTCTGATTTAAGCTTAGTAAAGCTTTCCTGTGCTTTTCAGGGATGTCCAGAAGCCCCTGTAGAGTGCAACAGGATTAAATACACAAAATTAGTATGCATAAGTCTAAATGTTTTAGGATGTCTTTTCCTACCATGATGAAAAGAATTGAAGTTCTGCCAGCTGTCAGGTTTGGGAAAGTGTTGCACAGGCACAAACTAGTGCCTCATTTAGAACACTAAATGCCTTAGAGAAACCCACAAAAAAACCTTCTGGCAGACTTCAAAGTGCCATAGACCCTTTCAGTAAAACACACGCTCCAAACTGGATTTCTCTAGCTCTCCAAGTAGTTATTTCCAGAATGTAATCGCAATATGTCCAACACAATGCTTCATAAGCAGTAACTGAAAGATACAGAATTATGTTTCACCTGGCAAATCCGATCAGAGTTTGCAGAACACTCGGCCATTTGGAAAAAACCAGCAGGACACAGTGTGCATTTTTCACATTGTGAAGGTGTCTTTTGGAAATTGCAAAACTCATCCCTTTCACAAAGGCCACAGTCCAGCAAAGACTCCCCAACATTAATCACTTTTGCATCCACTTCTACTTTATGCACAGAGTATGACTTCTGGAGATGATTTCTGACCTGGTTCTGAAGTCCATGAAGATGACTTTCAAAATAATTTTGAATATCTTCTTGCAAACTCTGAAATGACATTTTTTTCACTGTATCAAAAAGCATGCCGTACTGGACTTTGATCAGATCCATTTGCTCATACATTTTTCTTTGCTGTTCAAGAATCTCCTGTTGCTGGCTAACCAACACGTGCTGCTGTTCAGCAAGTTTTTGCTGCAGATCAACGATGATCTGCTGTTGGCTTTGTAGCATTTCAGTGAATTTCTCATGCCCTTTTGCAAGGTGCAGTTGTAGTATTAGGGCATCTTCAGATGGAACTTCATTTTCTCCTGAAATACAAATGATCAATTATTGTCCAAGCTTGTTCTATTGTCTCTTCACAAGCATTCCAATTTAATAAATTAATGAAAAGTCTCACTAAATTCAAGTCATCATTATAAGTTCAGTTCCTTTACTCTTTTTGTAGCCCCTTCATGGGACCACAAGGTCTTCCATTTCATAAACAACATCATTTGTCCCTGCTTCAAGGCAAAAATTAATCATCACATCAATAACAGATTAATCCTTCCTATGTACATTTTCAAACATAATAAAGAGTAAATGGTCAATTTTCACTGTAGAAGTGATAAAATGAGGTGATAAAACTTGCTGCAAATACAAAGCTATTAAGGGTAGTAAGTAAGGGTCAATTGCAAAAAGCTGCAAAAGGAGTCTATGATACTGAGCAGCTATAAAATGACAAGAAAGAAGATCAAAGGAGATAAAGGTGAAATAAGGTTCCCACTGAAAAAAAAATCCAAGTTTTTTTAGATCAAATGTCGTACTTGTAGACTATTATTACCCCTTGAAAACAATCTTGACGTAATATATCTAGATATAGATGTTGGGCTACAGGGCCATGTCGTCATCAGTTCAGTGCCCAAGAGAGGTCAGAAAGGCAAATAAAAAGCTAGGAATAATAATAAGAAGAATGTATAACAAGATAATATATCATTATGACATTATATTAATCAGTAGAGCATCCTAATACAGCATGCAGTCCTGGCTCCCCATCTCAAAAAGGAGTACAGAAGAACTCAAAAGTTCACAAAAAGGGCAGCAAGGAAATAGCAACATATGATACTGCTGCAATATGAGAAAGTAGGTAAGACTTTTCAGGATCAGGGGGAAAAAAATACCAAACCAAACAACTGTGCTGTATTACAGGTATCCTAAAGCAACTGAATATGGAAAGACACTTTGGTCTTTCTTCCAACACAAGAATTAAGGGACATTAAATGAAGGCCGCAGTTCCATACACACTAAAACTTCAAAAATAAAATCAGTTTGGGGCTAAAAGATACACAGACATCAATCAGATTCAGGATATCTAAGCAACAACAAACTGTTGGAGCTGGGAAAATTACCTAGGAAAATATCATGCTGTATTTTCTACAGTATCTTCTGCTGGACACTGCCAGAGAGAATCCTGAATGCATACAATAACTTATCTCTTCTTATGCAACACTGGTTTATTCTTAAAAGTGCAGAACATGAAGGATGACACAATGAACACAGACCATATCCAGTTCCTGTTTACAGTTTCCAGAATATTTTGCTGTTTGGTTACTTTTGCTCACAGCATAAGGCACACATTAATTTTTTTTCCAGCATTTACATAAATATTAAGGTAGTTTTCAGTATACTGGATTTAAGAAAACAAAAACCAGGATAAGAAAACAGAACCCACTTCCTGTGCATTCCTTCTTTTGGGATGCCAGTCTTTCACCTGGAATAAGGTGCACTCACAGTGCTGCTGAGAAATAGCAGGGACAATGAGCTCATCAGATTCGAAATGGGACTATGAGTCTGCACTCCACCTGGCCAAGGGAGGTGTGCTTCAGCTGCAGTTGGCAGGAGTCTTCCAGACAGTAGGTGTGGTGCTGATGACACTGGCTGGAAAGGTGATGAAGATGTTTGTGTGATCCCTGCAGATGGGCTGTGCTGGCTCTGACAGGCAGCTGGTGGAGAGTGACAGTCCCCTGCCTCATGCACATGAGCCTGCAAACACAGACACCGGGCTGGGAATCAGCTCCAGCCCCTGCTATTGGCCTGTGCTTTGGAGAGCTGTATCAGGCATGGTCTTCAGCAAACATTTGAGTAGCCTGCACCTCATATGAATGGGGCTTTTTAACAGGTTCAGTAACAGACTAATTTGTTCACCAAAACCCAGTTTTCTCCAGCAGGTTAATTACAGCAGATTAACTTACTTTAATTACTAAAGAATCACTGAGAATCTACTCAGGCACTGTCACAAAGCGGGCAGCCATAGGCTGGGGTGGGCCACCAGGCCTCCACCTGTGCATGGTGAATCAACGCAGGTAGAAAAATTACCTTTGGGTCACCTAGGCAGCATATTCCAGCTCCCCTGCTGTCTGAGGAGAGGTCAATGGCAAAGAAACATCTCACTCAGCTGGTATTGGTGATGTGCTGAAATGGTAGCTAGACAGAAATGTTCCCCTAAAAACAGGGAAAGACAGGAACAGTCACTGACCTGTCTCTTCTTGAATCATCGAAACATGGCTTGCATTGGAAGGGACCTCACACTTTATCCAGTTTCAACCCCCCTGCTATGGGCAGAGACACCCTGCACGAGACCAGCTTGCTCAGAGCCCCATCCAGCTTGGCCTTGAACAGTTCCAGGAATGGAATCTTATCTACACCTACTGTCTTTCAGTTGGAAGCCATTCCCCCTTGTCATTACATCTGTTTGAGTTGCAGCTCTCCCCAGACAATTCTAAATGCATTTCCTCCAGTTAGAGATCTGATTATAACATTTTTTTTTCTGTTTTAGTAGACAAGCCATGATGGAATTGCTATAAAAACCATGCTCATTTTCAAGACTTTTTACTTCAGCTGCAAATGCAGATTGAAAAAGGTATTCTCTGCACTGCTGCAGGAAACCCACTGACCTGTGTTCAAAAGGAGGTCTCAGGGAAACAG
This sequence comes from Acanthornis magna, assembly GCA_036785705.1. Taxonomy (NCBI): domain Eukaryota; kingdom Metazoa; phylum Chordata; class Aves; order Passeriformes; family Acanthizidae; genus Acanthornis; species Acanthornis magna. The sequence continues at coordinate 10,829,175 of JAWUZG010000028.1, read as the reverse complement.
AGCATGTTAGAGGTTGCAAGCAGAGCAGAATGCTGGATGCCTGCCTATACACTGACTTGAAGGAAATCAGACTATCAACATGCCTTGTTTTTTTGTTCCTGATGCCAAATACATGGATTTCTGCTAGATGTTGATGAATTCAGTATGCTCTTCTTCCAGTCCTCGGAGAGAAAGATGCCTTATGAAGGTCTGGGTCAGGTCCTGTCTTTGGGATGGGCAAAACATGTATATATGTCCTTTGTCCAGGTTGGACAGAGCATGTCTACAGCAAGACTCCTTGACATCAACTGCAGCAGGGGGCACAAGGCAACAGCAGTGAGAAAGGAGAATTTCTGAGGGTGCAGTTGTCCTCATCTGAAAACTCACACAGAAGCTCATGTGTTATCACAGGTTTGTTCGCTGTGTGCTTCCGTGCTGACAGTGCCCTCCATGAGATTACATGCTTTAGTGGGCAGGGCTGGACACTGCTTTCTCTCCAATATACAGGACACTTCTCTCTGTCATAGGAAGATGAATATACAAATCCATGACCACCACTGCCCATAATCCATTCTTGACACATTCCAGGATTTTGCTAAGGGAAACTTCTAACTTCTGTTCTTCCAAGACTTCATCCAGCATCAGGCTGCAAAGGGTATAAAATTGAAAGAGTGAACTCTGAGTTGAGTCTCCAAAGTTCCCAACATCTTCACCCTCTGACCCTTTAGTTTTAATTGCTCTGACCCACATCAGAGGGGACCTAAACCTAAGGCCCAGGAGATGAGAGGTGCATGTAACTCACCATGTTAACTGTAACTGCTGATGGTATTGGAGACTGGGCAACACAGACTGATCCATAACAGCCAAAGAGTAGAGGATGTATGGAGAGAGAGATCATGCTGAGCTGGATGCTCTTTGTAAGACTTGAATGGAGATACAGCATGTCTGTTTTCAGCACCATCCAAAAGTATTACTCTTTTCTGTACAAGCAGAATGCTCCCACTATTTGCCAAGGCTTGTATTACACGGTGAAGAGTTTTGGTATGGACAAAGGAAATGTAAATATGCTGGGTTCTTCGGCAAAATGGAGGCATGGTATTTATGATGACAATATGAAGAAGAGTATGCACAGAAGCAGAGAAAAGAAGAGGTTAACCACACTGACTTGTGTTCTGTCCACCTTTGGTCACGGAGCACACAGGTTCTGTAAGACATCTGCGGCCAGTTTCAGGCAAGATGAAGGTAGACAGTGTCACTGCGCAAGGCACAGGGAGGCTTAAATGTCAGTCCTGGGACTGGAATCACCAAGTGCAGGAGTCTCCTCTGGAGACATCACTTCACTAAGCAGAACTTGTTAACTTGTAGGCTTGGCATGTGCTCTGGTGTCTGAAGTAGCAACAACCCCCATATTTGCAGCACAGATTCGACAAAGCCTAAATTACCTTCTTCATGCTTTCCATTAGCTTTTAACATCAATGGGAAATAAATCACCCTTCCTCATATACTTTATATTTTTCAGACAAAAAACAGAACCCAAAGTGTTTTGTGGTTATTAAAGATCTGCTGGTGCTCTTCATGTCAGTAAATCCACAAACCCCAGACAATTAGATACACCTTCTGCTGACCTGTGAGTATAACCACAGACATACGTGGATTCCTACAGGGATACTGAATTCACCAGAGCTGTGCTTGTCAATGGACAGGCAAGTGTTCTGAATGATGTACTGTAAGAGAGGCTTTACAATTTTTTCCCCCTATTACAGCAAGACAGTTTGGCAGCAGTAGCAAGTTTCTTACCAGTGGCACCAGCCTGGGCGTGGAACATACACCCACCCCATGGAAGCCTTTTACGATGTTGCTATAAATTTAAAACACCAGAAATAACAGACTGTGAAAAGAGAGACTGTTAGAGATCTTACACTTGTTTAGAAACAGCGCTAAAAAAGGTTTTGCCACGGTTCATCAGCTCTAGGTCTCCTAGGTGCATGTGTGTGTAGAGGGGAGCTGTGGGGAGCAGCGAGAGGAGCCAGGGCAGCAATTCCCGCACACGTTGTGAAGACTCCCAGAGATGCTGAAGCCCCTTGACCCAGCAGACACCTGCCCGGCTGGAGGAGATCCAGCACCCTACGGCTGCGGCTCTCCACGACCACGCTGAGCCTCCGCAGGCTGCAGGAACCCTTCGCGCAGTGGAAAGGGGGTGATGGAGTGGGGTGTGCCCTCCCGCCCCCGGGCCCCTCCTGCCGCCCCGCACCTGGCTTGACGTCGCAGGTGAGCTGCACCCCCAGGGCGCCGCCGCCCCTCTCGGGAGCGGCGTGAGCGAAGTCGTCTCCCGCGAACTGCGCGGCTCTGTCTGCGGCGCGCAGCAGGGCGGGCTCGGGGCAGCCCTCGGCGGAGGCGGCGCAGCCCGGGCCGCGGGGCCGCGGGCGCAGGCGGGGCGGCAGCAGGCGGCACTCCAGGCCCTGGCAGTCGCGGCGGGTGGCATTGGCGGCGCAGTCCCCGCCGGGGCAGGCGGGCAGCGCGGCGGCGGGCGCTGCCTTGCCCTGCGGCGGCCGCAGCGGCGCGGCGGTGTGCAGGAAGGAGCGCGCCGGGCGCCCGGCCCGCCCGCCGCAGCGCGCTCCGCGGCAGGGCGGCGGGGGCGCGGAGCCGCCCTCGCACGGCGCTCCGCGGCACGGCTCGGCCGAGCCGCCCCCCGCGCCCAGCAGCAAGAGGCACACGCCGAGCCAGCAGCGCGCCCGCCACAGCCGTCTCCCTGGCATCTCCGGCCGCGCCTGCAAGACAAGAGAGACCGCGGCGGGTCAGGGCAGATGCCCCTCTCCCTCCGCCCTTGTCCGGGGTGCGCAGAGCCGCGGAACCTCTCCCCCTCCCCCCCCCCATCCCTCTCCCCCTCCGGTCTGCAGGTACTGTCACGGCATCCCAAATCCAGGAAAAACTTTTCACACCCACCGACCCCCGTCCCATCCCGTCCCTCCCCGGCGTCTCCCGGCGTAACCTGCGAGAAGGTGCGGGGCGGCATCCGGAGCAAGTGTGGCCTCGGGGCTGGGCTCCTCGGAGCGGCTGCCCGCAGCGGGGACCAACCTCCTCCGAAAGCTGGAGGGGAATGGAAATGTGCAACATTCCTGGGGCTTCGTTAGCATCAGATTTCCCAAGCCCTCCCTTTAACTCCTTCGCTCCTCCAGCCCCTGCCGGCTGCCCGGTGCGGCGGTGGGAGGGAGGCGGGAGCTGTCCCACGGCTCCCGCCGGCTCCGGCTCTCCCGCTGGCTTTTTTTGGCGGCGTTTCCCCCATGGCGCCCAGCCAGGGCCCAGCCAGTACGTCTAAAAAGGCTGGTCTTCATTCCGAGTGCTTTTACTGTGCCTCGAGAAAAAAAAAAGAAAAAAGAAAAAAAAAAAAAAGAAAAAAAAAAAAAAGAGGAAAAGAAAAAAAAAGAAAAAAAGAAAAATGAAAAAAAAAAAAAAGGGAGAGAGAAACCCCAAAAGTCAAATAACCAAAACCTCAAACCTGACAGGAATTTCACGCGGCTGGAAAAGTTATGGGTAGTTTGGATTTCTTGGTTCCCACTTCGATCGTCAGAAACCTACATCAAAAATAACCACGACCGCGGCTGCCGTCTTCTCGGAGGCTACCGAGGGTCGCAGCAGAGCCGAAGCGAAGGACCGATTTTGAACGGATCAGCCATGTGGCTGTGGCCGTGTGTATTTGCTTTCTGATAAAGCAGCTTCCCCGGAGCCTTTCTGGCAGCGCTCACATCGAGGTGTGAGGCTCAGCATACCTTTCAAGTGCTCCGAGGCGTGAATAACTCCCCGCAGCAGGAGCCACCTCGTTTATCTAATCTCTTCCACATGGTACCGCGGGAAAGCGACACCAACTATGCGTCCAGTTCAGCACTAACTGCGATGTCGCTTTGGGAAGTTGGCCAGCGCAGATACAATAGCTACGGACAGAAGAGAAATTGCAGAAAATACTATATATTGATTCATTAGCTTCAGCTTCCTTCCATCCATGGGTTCACACACATGTAAAACCCCCTCAGAGTGTTGTTGCAATGCTCTCACACGAGTTACTATCACTTATACAGGAAAGAGGAGAAAGAGCTTTGTTTTGTTGGTTTGTTTGGTTTTCAGTTTTTTCCCTGCAAATACTATTTGGAACTTATTGGGAATCTCTTTTTTTCTTTTTCGTTCAGGCTGGTTCATTTACTGTTTCCCTTGCTACTGGAAAAGCATACCAAATACATTACTTGCAAACTGGCTTGCCATTTTTTAACTAAGTATTACTTCTTTTGAAAACACTGGCTTGCCAAAACTCAAATGCTGTGCAAAGGAGCAAAGGCTCCAAAAACACAGGGGTTGTAGTCCCTGCTGAATTCTGCAGGGCTGGTGACCTGCCAGTTTGTAGAACACCTGCCTGGGACAGGGATACTGTCAGCTCTGCCAGACCAAATTCTACATGAAATGCCCAACAATTCCTATACTTTTTGCCTTGACCTTCAACTGAAGTAGAACTCCAGGGTCAGCTACTCCTGAGAGATCCTACGTTTTCCTATGGCTTCCAGTAGTTCTACAAAAAGGCATAGAATAAACCTCCACAGTTTTTCCCCCCAGTGAATCCACAGCCCAGCTGTGCTAGTATGGATGAGCTGCTTTTTTTCTTCCAAATGAATGGCTGTGTCTTTTCCCAAGTTCCTTGATAGGTTTTGCAGCCAATACATTGCTACCACAGCTGTATTATTCCAGGGATCTGTGCCAGTGTATATAAAGCTATGTAAGATATAAACCAATCCTTGGATCATCTTCAGAAATGCCATAAAAAAGGCTACAGATTTGGGGATGATTCCCAGAGTATCTACACCTTCAGGCTAATAATTCATGAAATGACAGGAAGCATAATGCTTTCAGACACTAAACAAATGAAGAACAACTCTACTGAATTTGAGCTCTTTATATACTGATGGGAAAAATAGGAATAGGATTTACCTTCAAACCTGAATCTTAATAATAATATTTTTGCAGGGGGAAAAAAAAAAAGCTTTTAGATAGGCAAATATCATACTGGTTATAGTGCCACCAAGAGTACTGGTTCACAGATTTGACTTTGTAAGTGTCTATTACACAGAATGCAGCAGTGAAAAATGCTGCCATCAATTCGACAAGTAGCATGAACACCTGTATGCTATCCCTTATGACTGAAAAGCTGTGCATGAATTAATTGGGGTGGGTGGGTGATAGATATAGAAAAGTATGTTCTGCTGATGTCTACTATAGGGCATATAAGCTATATGACACTATTTGTAGGTAGTCTACAGATGCATGGGTACCAGAATCACCCAGCAAACCTGCTGAACATTCAAACTGAAGTCAGTGGCTTGTTTGTAAATACACATAAAGCAGTACCTGTCATACTTTTGCTTTCCTTCCCTATGTGGACACTGTGTAAGCAGGGAGTGTCCCTGCTTCACGTTTGAAAGATGGTTTGGTGCAATGCTTTTCTTCTCCATGGCGTTCTTCAGACTGGCTGTGTTTGCTGGTGCAAAAGGAGCTACTCAGATCAAAGAATTAAGTAAGGAGGTCCTACGTCTACACTATGTGCAGTTTGGGGAGAGTTCTTCAGACCTAGCAGTGATTAAAATCCATACAGAACTGGTCTGTACACCTACATCCCTGGTGAGGCACTGGTACCTGTTTGACATCTGTCCAGAAAAGAGCATACCCTGTTATATTCCCCCAAAAGGCACCCTCTCTGCAAGTGCCGAGACCGAATGCAACAGGTAAGAAAGACTGGATAGTTTCTGCAAAACAGCCCTGCTGCACTGAGCCCAGAAAGAACCCAAACCCGATTTACTTAGCCCCATCTTCAAGCAGAGGCAGCAGCTCTACCGCTCCCCGTGCAGCGGGAGGTGGGTTTTGAGACAGGCAAAGCCCATCTCAGCGAGGCCAGCGAGACCCTTACCGGAGCACCCTCATCTCCGGCAGGCCCGCGGAGCCCCGCGGGGGCGGAGGGACCCGGGGCCCGCCCGGGGCAGGGCAGGGCAGGGCAGCGCAGCAGCCGGCAGAGGGCAGCAGGGCCCCGCGGCTGCCCGCGGACCCGGCCAGTCCCCAGCGCGGACCCGGCCCGTCCCCAACCAGTCCCCAGCGCGGACCCGGCCAGTCCCCAGCGCGGACCCGACCCGTCCCCAACCAGTCCCCAGCGCGGACCCGGCCAGTCCCCAGCGCGGACCCGGCCCGTCCCCAACCAGTCCCCAGCGCGGACCCGGCCAGTCCCCAGCGCGGACCCGACCCGTCCCCAACCAGTCCCCAGCGCGGACCCGGCCAGTCCCCAGCGCGGACCCGACCCGTCCCCAACCAGTCCCCAGCGCGGACCCGGCCAGTCCCCAGCGCGGACCCGACCCGTCCCCAACCAGTCCCCAGCGCGGACCCGGCCCGTCCCCAGCGCGGACCCGGCCAGTCCCCAGCCAGTCCCCAGCCCGTCCATAGCCCGTCCATAGCCCGTCCCGCCTCGTCCCCGTGCCCAGCGAAGGACTCGCTTCCCTCGCACTCCGGCCCCGTTCCCGCTCGGGGTCCCTCCCCGCGGCTGTCCTTTGGTGTTCCCCGGGGCTGTGCGGCGCCACCGGCGCGGAGGGGGACCCCGGGAGGGCGTACCGCATCCTTAGAGGCCGTCAGCTTTGACCAGACCTCAGCGGCACATTCCTTCTGCTTATTTCCTTTTGAGGCATCTGGATGAAGACAATGCTTGAGTGCGCTCTGCATGAGCCAGTATTTTGAAAAAGTCTGGATAACCTGCATTAAGCTTTTTTGAATAACATTTGAAGTCGGATGATATTTTGGACCATGGATGACAGAAACCATCCAAAGCAGTCATACATAGCACCATTGCTCAGTATGATTTATTTTTCTTAAATTTCTAGTTTAACCATGAAGCTGTTTTGGGGAAAAAAAATCCCTTCCAGGTACTTAAATCTAAGCCCTGCATTATTTTCCCACCTTTCACAATCCTTTACAATAGCAATGTTCGACAATTATTTGACCCTGCAGACCTTGCAGACATGCTTAACTTAGCAATCTGAATTAATGCTACATCCAGCAGCACTGCTTACAGAGCATACCTTTCCAGATATGCATTTTTCTTTAATCAAAACCCAAACCAGAACAAAATAAATATTTTTATCTGGTTGTTTTCAATTATTTATTTTTTACAAGACTTTGCTTTTTAGGCTAGAATTCCAAGTATTACTGTTGTTGTTAGTAAATGTTGGTTTTCAAAGAAGATTAATAGTTAAATAAATACTTATGAACCAGATGGAAAACACAGGAATAGTTTTGAATTTTTCCATTAGAGCTAATGGGATTTTTGCATGAACATTAGCTAAGAAAGAAGAAACAAAGGAGGATCAAATCCTGCTAGAATGTATTTAACTCACTATCAAGCAGCATTTTAAACACTCCAATTTTGCTCCTTGTCTTGTATCCTTCAGTGTTTTTCAAAACATTACCAAATTTAAATCCCGAGTTGTTTTCAGTATATTCAGAACTGCTAAGTTTCCTGTTTACAAATTCTTTTTAATGTCCACTAACCTTCAGGCCTTATTTCTAGACTGGATTTCAATAAATTAATTCTGTACATTGTAAACAGACTCTTAATCAAAGTATTGATGAACTAATAATTGTTGAACTGATAATAGTGTATATTAAGGGATTGACAAGTTTTGCCTAAACAGCCGTTACCAACAGTTGCTGACACAGAATGGAGAGACCTCAAACTTTTATTCCTTCCTTCCTTGAATGATTTTATGTCATGCAAAATGGCACACAGTGGTATCTGTGAGGATTAATTTGCCTGCAGCTATACCTTAGAGAACTGAACAAATATATGAACAGAGGAGAGAGCCATGTCACTGAAGCAGTACTGCTCTCTGCTCCGTCCTCCATAAAGAACTAGCATCAAATCTCACAAGATAGTCAGCCTCTCTTAGATGTCTAGACTGTTATCCCTTTACAGGTAACAGTTTACCATCTAATTGGCATGGGGAAAGGAATGAAAACTCACAGCTGTCCAAAGGGAGAAGATGTAGACACTCCACTGAATAATGACAATAATAAAACAAACCCCCCCCAAAGATTTCAGGGTTTCATGAAAACAATAAAAAAGGGGAACAGTATAGTTCCAAGGATATACTTTACTGTTGTTAGTTACACACGAGAAGAAGTTGTTACCTTGGCATATGGATACTGAGAGCTGGGAAAAAGAAGGCCTATTCTCTGTGAGATCAATGCCAAAGATCTCAGATAATGCATATTATCTGCTACACAGAAGCAACAGCAACAATTCTGCAGTGTAGATACAAACAAATTACTTCTTCAAGTAAGCTTGGGAATGACCTGTTATCCAAAAAAAAGTAAGGAATCACCTGAAATATTTTTTGTGTAAATTCATTTTAAAAAAGCAGACCAAATTAGTCTGGTAGTACAAGTTTAGTCTCTTGTGACTTCTATGGTAAAAATAGCACAAAGACAGGAAATACAAATGTTTTTCTCTAGTTGCTGAGAGAAAACTAGATCCTTTTCACAATATAGTTCTTAATTGTACTAAAACTGAGCAGGAGAATGCACACACCACAGCTTGAAACTAGTAGCATTTCATTGTTACTGCAGCCTAGTGTAATTTCTCTGCAAAAGGGTCTGCTGCCTCATATCAATGTGCTAATGTGCTCTGCACAGGGCTGCACACAGCTCTGCAGACGTGCTCTGTGTTGCAACTGCTTCCTCCAAGTGAGCTGTATCTGTCCTGTGGATAAGCCTTCAGGCTCTCAGACTTCACATAATCTAGGATTTTACAGCTGGAGTGTACTATGGATACTTTGAATTGGTCAGGGCTCAGACTTTGCATATTCTGAGAAATCTCACCAGTTTGAAATCTTAATTTGTCCCCATTTAGAATGAAAACCGTTAAAATATTTCCTAGGAAATAGACATTCCACTAACAATGTCATTTGGGAAACACAGATCCACAACATTTCCAGAAAGCAACAATTCCTTCCAAGACCAGTGGAGCCCCAGATACCAGGAGGTCCCTGTATTCCTGGATCCCTGAGACAAGGAAGAGGCCATCACACAGAAGGAGATCTGATGGAATGGAAAACTGGCAGCTCACCCGCCTTGGAGAGGACTATCAAAAGTTATCTGTATTCCATTATAAGGCTCACTGAGATAAGCTTTCATGAAATGTTTCACTCTCAATGAACCAGCAACTTCTGACAGAAAGCATGCCAGCAGAACGGTGTTTCCAAGAGATGCATTCATAACTGGATGACACAACGATAAAGGCATCTGAGACTTGGCTAGACTAGCTGATCAGCATTAGTTCAGTGCTACAAGTCTCAGTCTCCTGAAGTAATAATAATCTTTGAGTCACCTTCTGTTGCCCTAATTGCTGACAACACTCCTTCAGTAGTGTCACATGAGCATTAGAAGCACAGCACAGAATCCTTGTTAGTGTTTGCATACCTGGTTTGAGGGAATCTCTTGGACAGACATTTTTGCATTCTACTTTGAAGGCTTGTAGTTAAATTCAGATCACCAGGCTGCCCAGAAATTCTCCTGATCAAAGCACCTTAACAAGGAGCCTTGTCTTTTTCCTCAGAGTCCCTATATCATGGTAATGGGAAAAGCATGCAAATGATGAGGGAAGACTTCTCTTGAGCAGATCTAGAGCTAAATTTTGGAAGACCTTATTGTGTTCCCGACCCTTCATAAAGAAGATCTGCCAAGAGAAGGGGTGCTTGAGCTATGTCACACCAGGGTACATTCAGGCTACCAAGAGCTGTGGAGCAGGGTCCCCAGCTTTACATAAATAATGTGTTTTAAATCAATGTCAGCAAGTGCAAGAGGAATCTGACTTACCCACTTTAACTGCTATATTTCCTTCCATATACTGTTTCTAATGGCCAGAGGACAACCTCAAATCTAACCTGTTGTCTCTCTTTTTCATTACAGGGGTAGCAGAAACTGTCATTTACTAGTAAGAATCTCTCAGATTTTCCCATTATAAAATCTGGTGTGAGTTTTTTAAATACTTTTGCCATTTTTTAACTCTTTGGATCAATACATACTCAGGTATTTGGAAAGAATGTGACAGATACTAATTTAAATGGGCAACCTTAATTCTGGCATTTCCCAAGTCATGAAAGTTTTATTTTAGGGCCTTAATAAAAGCTTCGGTTTTGGACATATTTATATGTTAAATATTTGGTATAAAATAAATCAAGGGCAGGGTACCACCTATCAGAACTCCATGGCCCCTGCAAAAGTAAACATATGTAAGTATGGTATAGGTTGGACTAAAATGTACCAACTACTCTTGGAACATCAAAGAGCCTGAAGGGAAAAGAGATGGTGGTTAAAGAAAATATTTTTAAAAGCTAATATGAATGAAAAATGAGAAATGGTCCTGGATTCACTAGAGTGAACTGTAAAGCTCCCACAGCTACAAATGGTGTCAGGATTTCATGCAGAAAATCAAAGCAGAAAAAAACCCCAAACCCTAGAAATTCTGGGACTGGCTGGTTGCAAGACTGGATTCCTTATATTTGAAAGTCTTCAAATCACAAAACAATGTTTTTCTAAAGAAAAAATATTTTACTTAATAAAGACTATATGTGTAGAGGTCTTTGACTTACATTATAAAGAACAACAGACTAAGAAAATTAACATTCACTTCCAAAATTTCTGTACCAGGACTTGTCAATATGGAAGTAGGATAAGATGGTCCTGTTTATATTTTACTTTAGTTGACAGATTCTGTTAAGATTAGTTTTCTTGAAACTTTAAAAAAAACCCCAAACCAAAACCAACTGTGTTTGGAATTATATACTTAATATTTTGAAAAGTTTTCCATAATTTTCCTTCTAATCAAATTATGTCTAACAGTTAGAAACAATTACTATGTCAAGCACTGGCCAACAATGAAGAAATTAAATGTAACCAATGTGAAATCTTCCAGTGGGTGTTTCAGACCAGAGACACACCAGGTCTGAATCTGATAATGTTTCTATTTGGTTTTTAGACAAATATACATTCACTTTTAAAAATGGGGACTTGAACATGTAATTGAAAATGACAAAATCTAGAGTGTTGTCTATATTTCACTAATGTTGAAAAATATCCCCAGTCTTGAAGCTGCCAAAGAGAGCAAATAAGAAGACTACGAGATAATCTTCATACACACAACTTGTAACAGTGTAATTTCAAAAAAGACAGACTGTAGAGCTACAAAGAGATAGAAATGCATCTTGATGCCTTTTGCCTTCAGGGTATAAACAGGAAGAAAACTTCAATTGTAATAATTGTTAAGACAAGTTGGTTTTTTTTTTCTTTTCCTTTATGACAATTTCTAATTTTCCAGACCAACAATGGGAGAAAGAAGCACAGTAGTGATACTGTGGAGTACTTATAGGTTTCCAGTTTTTTATCTTCTTTCATCCAAGAGCAACTGAGGTTTTTTGTGTAATGTTTTTCAGACATACCCAAAGGAAAGGGTTCAGCTGTCAATGGTTTCTGCAAAGATAGATAGCATTGTAGCAGCTATCAATTTAGATCTGTTGATTTCCCCATGCAAGCTTAGAATTTTAAGAAAAGGGGAGTTATTCTTGAAAAAAAAATTACTAAATTAAGACTGTTTAGTCTACTAAATCCTGTAGACTTGATCCTGATTTGCCTCATGGGAAGGAGCCTTACTGCAGATGTAAATCAGGTGTTCTGTGTTTTCCTAGCTATTACAAAAGTTCTTCCAACAAACATCCCATAAAAACTTCTCTTTGTGCCTTTCTCTAAATAAGGATTTCATTTTCTCCTCAAGAAAGGAACCACACTCTTGTTGTACGAGACAGAAGCAAATTAGCTTTCATGGTTCCTAGGGCAGAAATCTGCACAGTAACGCACCAGGCTCTTCTCAATAATGCTCTAGTGTCTGGTGGTCTCTCAAATACCCTTTGTAAACAGTTTACATTGATCTTTGCTCCAAGCTGTGAGAGGTTTTGGGATCTTTTTTCAATGTGGCTATTTGCCCACCATCAAGACCTTATTTTGGTAATCCTAAAAATAGGTTAGGATCAATTACAAAGACTTTTCCTCAACAATGTAGTTCTAAAATAAATTTAAAGCCTAAGATTTTGGCAAAAAATCACATTAACAGTCAAACTGGAAATGTTTCAAACACTGATTGATCAAGACCCAGCTGAGTTTATTCTACTCAAGATAGATTTTCATTAGATAGTCCAAGAAGAGTGTTTGTTTTGGCCTCTGTTTCTAGAAATAACATTAACCTGGCAAAAAATGTTGTTTCCATAAAGAAAAAGGCCGTTGAGCAGGCTAAATATCTGTGTCTTTCTTCTCATGTACTACATTAGTTTCACTTACATCCTGGGTTTGTATTTTCAGGAGCTGTGTTAGAGTTTCTGTGCTGTGGTTAAATCACCTATCTAGATCACTGAGGTACTTACCTGGCCAGAGTTTGTGAGAAGGTCACAATCCAATTCAGGTATGTTCAGAACACATCTGAGATTTAAAGAAGTGTTCTCTCTCCACTATTCACCCTCAACAATTTGATTCCTAGACAGTTAAACTGCATACTTTCAGCCATCCAGGCACAGTTGCACAGCTAAGGGGACCCAAATATTTTTTACAATCTGAGGTCCCATTTAGCTCTCATGACATTTTTAGGTGGTTTTAAATGCCACTAGTAGCATGGTTACAAATGTCCACTGGCAGACTTGAAAAACCAACTCATCTTTTCCACACCATTGTTTAGGTCCTTCACTTTACTCTCCATTGCTTGATTATCAGTTTTATGTGCTTTAAGGGAAAGAACAGGCTTCCTTACCCTCCAGAAATGTGAGACCTACAGTTACTAGAGGAAAAGAAGCTCATAAGAGAGACTAAACCCATGGAAATTTTCATTTTTAGTGGAAGAGGATTATACTTTTCGTTTTGTATGATCCTTGTAGAGGGAAAGTAGAATATAGTGTTGCCAAGCAAGACTATCTATCTTGTCATGAGACAAGAACATTTTTGCAAAATTGTAAATGTTTAAGGCCTTTTTCTAGGTATGTTCACATAAATAGGATGTTCCTTTCATATGCATGCAGTCATAAGGCATGGAATTCTTTCTGCATGGAAAAGGGAAAAAACCTGAATATGGAAGCAAATTAAAATTGAAGTTGCTGCATTGATCTCTGAAAGTCTTATTACTTTTACAATACCACCAAAGCAAAGTTTGCTTTACACAGTCTTCCGAAGACACAAATCGAGTGCATACCATGTATGTGACAATACTGACTGCTTAAAAAAACAGTGCATGCCAGCTGCTGAATTTATTTGGAATGCACATTTATATGTTCCAGGTTCACTTGCAATGTATGTTTTTCAACTTTTCTCTTTATCCAGCTCTCAACTCAAGCTCAAGTTGAGCCAAAGAAGATTTATGAAAATACTTGGTTCCACATGCTTTCTTTCCCTACTGTAAACTGGGCATCATCTCTGATTCAGATACATACCCAGATCCTCCCAGTTCAGCTGTATCTAGAGATTGCTGATTGATTGGTTGGTTTTTTGGGCTTTTTTTTCTGTTTGTTTGTTTGTTTGTTTGTTTGTTTTGGTTTTGTTTTGGTTTTGTTGGGTCTTTTTGTTTGTATGTATGTTTGTTTGTTTGTGGGTTTTGGGGGGGTTTGTTTTTTTGCAGCACCTCTAAAATAGATGCTCTCTTTTTATACATCAAAGCTTGAAGCAAGGCTTTCATTTCATAGCCTTACCCATGGTTTCCTGATGTGGTCTCTCCCCTCTCATTTATTCTTTCTTGTTCTGAAGATTATTTTCTAGGCCCAATACTTTTATTGTATCATTTTGTCTCTGCATTCTTTAGCTGGCACTGGCTTCTCACTTTCATCAAACACAAACTACTGATCTTCTTTTTCAAGCTCCTCCATGGACTCTCCACATTCCACTCTACCTCTCTTTCACTATAGACGGATAAACCCTCATCTCTTCTTTGCCCATTTATTAGAATTTAGGACAGCCTTCACATTTTATTCATCACGTCTGAAACTTCTAAAAAGTCTCTGCAAAAGGTTTTTTATATCCAGGGATAATGTACACATACTTGCTACTCTGCTAGATCTACCTGTATTTAGAAAAGTTTCTGTCAGCTGGGGATAATCTAAATGCTGCTGCAAAGGATTTTCATTTGAAAATGAGCAAAAATACAGTTGAAAAGTGAAATGTGAAGAGTACACAATTTGAATGATGTTCAGACGTAAGACGAGAGTTCAAGACTAGTGTTACTCAGGCAAAAAGGGAGCAGTGACAGAAACCACAACATGAGTAAGATGCACAGAGCATAGACACCAATCACAGTGGACTGAACATGAGTTTGGGACAAGCACTTCCTCAACTGCTTTGCTGAAGAACGGCCATAAACTACCCCTTGTCAGGAAGCTCTGGACAAAACTGTTGAAGAACTTGAAGTTATTTGTTAAGTCTGTTTGAGAAAGTAATCTCCTTACTTTCAGAGAAACATTATCAGCCAAAGGTCTTTCATGCTTATTGTATTTTCAGAGCAAAAGGAACAGTTTTTTTCACAAGCAAGCTATATTATTTGAAATACTTTCTTCAAAAATTTAACCCCAAAGCCACATCCTGCCTTAATGTGTCCTGCAACAAACTCTTTAAATTGCCACCACAGACACAGCTAGTACATAGGAACCCTCATCCTCGAGAACATGAAAGACTAGTAAAGAGTGATATTCTGGCTGGAATACCTAAGCTGTTGAATGATTTTAGCTTCTGTTGCTGGGTCAAAGTTTGCTTTTCCTTATTCTCATAGAAAGGTCTGTTGTGGCCAGCAGATGACTGTATCACTACGCAAAAGTACAATTTTTGTTGACAAATGGGCACTCAAGCTATCATATGAGGGAAATATGACAGTACATAATATATTAGTTATAACCATAGTCTAAAAATAATACAACTTTATATTACAATGGTTCAATGTAGAAACATGAGTTATTCAATGAAAGGGGAAGTGAGAATTGACTTCCTCCTCCTAATATTAAAAACAAGTGCTACTAAAGGAAGAACAATGCTATTGCCAAGTTCCTCTTTTAAACATTATTGATTCTATTAAATCCAAATGGAGCTCATATTCAAATTGTATTCTATGGAAAAACTGTATTGCCAACTTCATCTGGAAAACACAGTTAGTTTACGAGTTCTACCTCAGTAAATCTTTCATTGTCTTATGCTCTTGTGAATCAAGTGAGATGCTTCTTGAGTAAAAGTGATACAATTGGCCACAGTTGGTATGTTGTAATTTCTTTGCACAGTGGAAGGAGAGTCTCAGCTTGAGTCTTGCTTGACTCATAGACATTTGGTTGCGGACCAACACCAACTATAGGCCATGGAAAGCTGTCGAAGAAGAGAAGATAGAAAACTCAAAGTATCCAAATTCTTAATAGTAATATTCGGAGCTCAGCTGTGCATTACCTGAACAGGGTAAATACTACCCTTCCGATAATCTGTAATTTTATGTAGGCGAATTTTTATTAATAATATGGAAATAAACAAGTTCCCTGGCTATCTTATACTTATTTATCAGCAGCCATTTAAAGCACTGAGCATGAGCTGAGAGCACTGCTGCAGAGTGTTAAGCTTTAGCAAGTAGCTTTTCTCTCAGGATTCACCATACAAGATTGTGTTAGGGTGGAAACTAAAGAGTATTGATTTGGTTAAAGATTGTCTTGTATATCACACATGTCTAACATACTGTTCTGAGTTGGCCAAGGCAGGTCAAAGCTGTCATGGTATGACAAAACTCTTAGCCTCACATTTTTGTATTACATGTACTTTTTCTGTACATTTTTCAACTTGCACTCCTATGACACCACTTGGTCTGGCTCACTGGGACCTACCAGAAAGGATTGACTGTGTAGCCAAATTTGAGATGTGAAATTCATATGCATGAGCTAATTTCATATGCACGAGCTAATTTCATATGCACCTCCCTTTGAGGTGGGGCTAGAAGATGAAACTCTTTATAAATAGTTTCCCACAGTTTCTTCTATACTTAGTACAAGATCTGAAAGCAAGTTCTGCTTTCCACTTTTCCCCCTTAAGAGCAGTAAGGGCCACACACCTAATATGTATTTTGCAGAAGCTATCAGGAACTTCTCTGATGTTCTGATGACTGTTCCTGAAGGTTTCCACCAGCTCCTTGCAGGCAATGTTTACACTGATGGGAAAGAAGTGATTATGCAAAAAACTCTGCTTTGCAGTTCTTCACATCAGAAAAAAAAATACAGGTAGTTTATAGTGCCGCTTTCCTCATACTATCCCTCACCCTGTATGCAAATCACATCTGGACAAATGCTACACACTACACATATGCTCTAAGTGACAGACACATTTACTTACAGCAGAAAACTATGCAACCTAATACTGCCATGCAGCTACAGAAAATCAAGTGCATGTGCAAATAGATGTAGCCTGTCATTTGTACTTGAAAACTACCTGCTGAGAGGGAAAGAAGAATAAATATATACTCAAATTTTGGAGATACTTTCTGACAAGCAAAAAAATGCTGACAGTTATCTCCTTAAAGCTTTGTGTAATTACTGTGAAAATAATGGATGGCTGGGAAGTGGGGGAGTTGGGGAGGGGGAAGGGGGTATGGAACAAGTTTATTTTGAACCCTGAAAAACAATAAAAAAATCTCAAAAGAAATTATGAAGTTGCTTGCATCTACTATTTTGTTGTCAAGATAAGACTCTTAAGTGTCCCAAAGTCTTTCCTGGGGCCTCCAGGCAATGGGTGAAGTTTTAATATTCATGCAGATGTAATGAAACAGTCACCATATGGCAAGTAAAGGAGAAAGCTTAAACTTCATTTTAAAAAGGAGAAAGTTTAAATTGGTATGACCAGAGGACAAATTCCCATGCTTGCTCTCACACAAGCTAACACAGTTTGACCTTTGGATGGAAGAAACTTCAAATGAACATTCTACCTGTATAAACCGTGCCTACAACATTTTAAAAATCAGGAAAGAAAAGTGCATAGGGAAATAAAACCCAGAGGGAAGAAGTGACTAAGGAAAAGGTTGAACAGCTTGAAATCAGTAAAATACATCATTTATTTCTTTCTATTAATAAAGTCAGGTAATCTGTCTTCTTTTGTCTTCAAATACCTTTTATATTCACTTCCTTAAGAAGCTTCAAAATCTTACTCGTATCATGCTTAGTTTGTCATACATGTGAAATCTGACACATGCATCAATAAGATCAAATTTATTCATTTATTCTTATTAAGCTCATATTTGTGCACACATTGCTCTGAGCAATATCTAAAAGCCTATTTTGTACAGCTAAAGAAATTATGTTAATAATAAATGCTGACATTTTCAAATGAAGACCCTCAGGTTACAATTTTCTAGTTAATAGCAAGTATCATTCTGAAAAAGTTAGATGAGATTTCAATATTCCATGTCACGACATTTACAGGTTTCCTTTTAAGGATGCAGACAATTTCATTTTATCATAAGATTAATAAAGCTAATAAATGAGATGCATTAGTTGGGCCTTTCCTACCTCAGCTGCAATTTATGTTAGATGTTCAGCTCTTACAGTGAAGAAGGGGGCTGACTTGAACAGGTGCTTACAAAGAACAGAAAGGGATATATATGTATGTATCTGCTATGCACAAACAGTTAGAAGAAATACGGATGTACACAGTGATATTTATATGTGAGAGCTGGAAAATTTGGACTCTGATCTAAAACTCATTGAGCCCAACAAAAAAGTCTCCCTCAGGCATCTGACTTACTAACCAAGATCTTAGAGAAATTTTAACAGTGTAAATGCTGGATATCAAAATTGTTTCCTGAAGATATTCTACATGCAGAAATGGAAGCCATTGACTAACTCAAGGCCCTACCATACACAGAGGGGAAAAAAAAAGGAAATCCTCTTATAAGTATGATGATGGATAGAATACACAGAATTTTCAGAAATACATTCTAATTTCCTGCAGTTAAAAGTGTGAATATACCAGCTTCACTGCTAACATTTTCAGATTAAAGCATTTTCTTCAGCTTTTCATCCAGGTTGAGATATTTGTTTGTTTTTCTTTTGGTTTTCTACTGTAAGAGTCAATGCTTTCCGAGAAGAAGGATCATAGTGGTCTTTATAGCTTCTTAATTTACTATAATTTTAAAGAATTTTTTATGATGCATTTGTTTACTACCTTCCATACTCAATGAACTTGTACTTCAATTTGATTTACTGTGATTTTAAAAAAGCTTCTTTTGGTAATTTCTTCGATATAAGCTCTCAAATGAGAGCTTGCCATCTTCCTCATAGGAAGTTTTAGGGTTTACAGGTCTTCTGCAGTATTGCACAATCACAAATGAATTTTAAAAACCCTCTACCCTTAAATAGAATTAATACTTACTGGAAAAACATAAAACCTATCATTGCTACTTTCTTATATGCATACCTTTTGCTTTTGGCCTTATCATATAAGAAGATGCCAAACATTTTTCCAGAATGCCCTGACATTACAGTCTGATGTGATGTGTGATTTGTGCTGATGTGATTCACTTCCCACTAATCGCAATCTCTTTAACCTTTCTGGCAAAACAGTGTCTTGGTGAATCAATTTATCTGGGGTGACCCCAGAGGATCATCCGGTCACTGGGCAAAAGATTTTCAGTATCTGCATGGTACTACTTGAAAGGAGGATGCTCCAGCCTTTAGATATCACTTGCCTTAAACTCATATTTTTAATCCTGTTTTGTAGCTTGTATCTATGGCTTTGTCCTCTGTAATTAAAACTTCCATTCTTCCATCTGAAAGTAATTTTGTTTGAATAACCACAAAACAAACAAGCCTTTCAACTGCATTCTATGTGTTTTGCTATGACAAAAGTTCTAATTAATACAATTATTTATTTTCCTCTTTTTTATTGTTGGGCAGGGGCACAATGGCTTGGCAATATTTTACGTATCTCTCCATTGATAACACTGAGGGCTATGAGCTGATCCTGCATTACTCTGAGCAAGTAAGATCTTAGCATAGTTTCTCATTCACCCTGTAGAGAAAATTAGGGTCAGTCTCTACAAAGTTGGGTCATTATTATCAGTGTATAAAGGGATCTCAATAAAATTTAAGGGAACACATTTATGGTAAAAACATTCCTTTTTTTTCCCCAATGAATTACTGGTTTCCTGACACTAAAAATATATCTATTTCTTCCCTTTCAAAAACAGATGTTCTGCTTTAATTCTAAACTATCTGCTGCTTTATAGAAACTTGAATTACTGGGACATGCAATCCAAAAGGACTGGGGAGGTTAATAAAGCTCTCCCCCTCCTTCCTCAGCGGAGGGTGTATAATGACAGTGTATCTACCCAGTGATCTACTCACACATGATAAGGAAAAGAATGATTTCTAGCTGCATGTGTTAGATCTGAGTCATGCAACTGCTGAGAAACACCCAATCGTAACCTGGGTGGGGTGCATGTCTCCTTTTCCCATTAGAAAATTAAAAGCTTTTGTAGAAGAGCAAGCAGAATGTAAGGCTGGAATTAAGGGAATGATTCTGCTGCCCATTCATTTTATCTGACAGAAGAGAATACAAATTAGGAATTCTACTTATTTCCACCTCCTCTTCCCACTAATTTCGTTTCTTTCTTACATTAGAGCACACGCTATTAATTAAGTCTGTATCTGCTGTAGCATTTCCCTCATCACATTTCTTCCTTATGAATACATGATGGCCTCCACCCATCTCACTGGAGCACAGCCCTCATGCTCCTGAAGGCAGACCAAAAACTTCACAGACAACATTCAAGATTTTCTGGGTTTTCTGTTATTTTCTCTTTGCTTTCTAGAGGTGTGCTGTTCTTATCTCCACCATTCCTCTTAAAGACAGTGCCTGTTATAGCCAGGGGAGCTATAGAAGAGCTGAAAAACACTGCCATTCAGCTTTCTCAGCCTTTTCCAGGATACTTGCAGAGGACCAGAACAAATCTAGAGACAGAGAAAACAAAGGTTCATTTGTACAAGCAGAATAGATGTTTTCTACATTATTCTAAATACCTCTAAATACCTCGGTTATGTATTTAACAACAGCAAAATAAGTGTGAAACCACTAGTATATTCAGGGTGTGACCATGTTACTGGTAGGTCACATATAGAAATGAAAATTTACTTTCTGACAACAAAATACACCATCAAATATTACTCCTTTAATACATGCAGAGTGTTCAGTCCTAAGTGCTGATTTTAAAATTGATTTTGGGATAATTTTAAAAAATTGCCAATCAGTCTTTTGAAATTACATGTTTCCTTGGCACCATAATGATACCAAAAGTCAAAAAGAGTCACTACAAATAAAGTCAGCAAAGAGAATATGCAGTATCCATGGAATCTCAGACTCCCAAGCTGTACAACAAATAACTGTTTAATAGCTATGTGCATGATTTTACAAATGCTGGTTGCCAAATATAGATGTATTTTCATGTGCCTGGCCAAAGATGAAGCTCTGACCTCACCAAAGACTGGTAAATTTTAACCAGCTTGTCAATTAAATAATCTGGATTTTTTAAAATAACATGAGCAGAACAATACACTATTCCCTAAATGCATTCTTAAATATGGCTGAGCAGTCTCAGCTGGAATTTTTCAAAGCAATTACCCCTTAAAGCATTGAAACATATTTGTTGTGCAAAACATGGCGATAATTTAGAATGCTACCATCCTTATACTATAATTATTTTATCTCCAGCAGTGTTGGAAGAACAAAATGTGGGATTTCTTTGCTGCTTTGGAGCAAAATCTGGAATTTTAATACAAATTGTCTATAAACACAAGACTAAGCTGAACTACCTGATGACTTCTCTAAACTGAAGTAACAGAACTAGGAGATGGTGACATCTTCCCCTTTTTCACTACAGTTTACTGTCAGTGCATTAGATGTATAAGAAAAAAATCTGCTGAAAGCATTGTTTTGGCAAAGTTATAGACACTGAAAATAGGATTTTAAATCAAAAGAGAAGTCTATTTGTGCATGGCCTGCAGCACTTAAAATCTGTCTTGGTGACTTCAATGCTTCCAAGACTACACTGGAAGGGTTGAACTTTCTGACACTTGCTTTTTTAACTTCAGATGGGAACTTCTCGATTTTCTTTTTTCCTCCCCATCTTTTTACGGCATTTAACGTGTTATAAACTAACTTCTACTCCATGAATAACATCGAAGTACCCTTCAAAGCAGCCTCTTCCAAACCTACGAAATGCCGTAAAAACGCCACGAAAGCAGCTCGCTGCCTTGCACATTATAGAAGGTGTAGTCACTAAAGAGAGCGGGGAAAGAAACACGATTTTGTGTGTGAAGATCAGAGAGCGCCTGACAGCGCTGTCCAGCCCAGAGCGCCCGGCCCGGGAGCGGCCGCAGGGGCTGGGCTGCTTTGCCCCGGGGTTCGTCCCAGAGTTTGTCCCAGGGTTTGTCCCGGGGTTTGCCCGGGATTTGCTCGGGGTTTGCCCCCAGGGTTTGCCTCCAGGGTTTGCCCGGGATTTGCTCGGGGTTTGCCCCCAGGGTTTGTCCCCAGGGTTTGCCCAGGGTTTGCCCCCAGGGTTTGCCCCCGAGGTTTGCCCCTAGGGTTTTCCCCCAGGGTTTGCCCCGGGGCTGCGGGCACGGCGCGGCCGCGCCTCTGTCCGGGCCGGGGCGGAGGGCGGCGCTGCGGGCGGCGGGGCGGCCTCACTTCCCCGCAGGCAGCGCCTGCCCCGCCGAGCCGAGCCGAGCCGAGCCGAGCCGAGCCGAGCCGAGTCGAGCCGAGCTGAGCCGAGCCGAGCCGGGCAGGATCCCACAGAGCCTCCTCGCAGCCTCCGGAGCCGCCGCCCACCCGCCAAGGTAAAGCGGGCAGGGAGGGATCAGCCGGACCCCCGAGGGCTCCCGGCGCCGACGGGGCGGGGGTGCGCGGGGCGCCGCTCGCTGCCGTGAGGAGCCCGGCCGGGAACAGCGCAGCAGGGCTGGGAAGGGCGGCAAAGCCCGCTCCGGGCAGAGGGGACACAGCCCCACACGCGGGCTGAAGCGGGACCCGGGGATTTAGCGCTGCGCTGCGGGGTCCCGGTGCTGGCTGCTCTCTTCTGTAGGGTTAAGCTGGGTCAGACCTTCTCTGTGCCCAGTCCCTAGGGGAAGCGAGTAGGAGGTTGATTATTCGCAAGGCAGGGTTGTCAAAGCTGCCCTGCAGCCTCGTGAGGCCGGTGGGGAGCCCGAGGGACGTACAGTGCCCTGTTTTGGGGGCAGGGGCAGGAAAGTGAAGGCAGGCGGGAGAAAACTGCGGACCAAGCGGCCGGAAAATACACTATGTGAATGTGCTAATGTATCCGTCTTTAAGCAAGCATGTAAGAAGGTGATGCGGTTGTGGCCAAAGAGCCCGGACAGACTTCCAAGGAGCCCAGTTTACATGTCGCTGTTGGTGGTGTCTTTGGCCACGTCGTTTAGGGAGAAACTGAGAATGTCCATCCCGCATGGTACCCTCAGCTGAATGCCACGGGGAAGTAGCTGAAATGCAGTCTCCGCAAGTTTGGGGGGGTTTTCCAATCCCTTGTGGACCACAAAGAGAAGAAATGGATGTGACCATTCATTGTCACACTGGGAAGTGGTATCTGGTAGTATCTTTTAGGCGGTTTATGATCCACCCTTTCTTAGCTGTCATGAAATATTTGTTGCAGGAATACAGCCTTCAAACAAAATATGCAGGGTTCCACCAAACTAGCAGCTTAACTTTTTGAAGTCACTTCCTGCCCCAGATTACTCTGATTCTGTGAGTAATATGGCTCCAGTTTGTCTGTCCCTCTCAGAACTTCAGTTCACAGAATTTTGGCAGTCAATTTTCCTCTTTGGTTCTAGTTCCTCTTTGTGAATTACATGACATGAGTGTTTTGTCATCTCTTCCAAACCTGCATCCAAAAAAATACTCATTTCACATATGACTCTACTGATTTTGCTGTTAAGCAATTACCCTGCTGCTGCACAACAGTGATATAAATGTAGTCACGGCTTAATTTAGTCCATCTGTGTCATTAGAGACAGATAGGTGAGTCCCAGTGCTCCAGAGAGTTGTACTAATGACCTGCTTCACCTGTGCTGTCTCCTAATCATTTGTCTTCACTAAATTTACAGTATTTTTTTTTTTCTGGTAACTTTGTAAAGAATATGAATTTAGGTTAAAACTTGATGCCTAAAACAGAACGTTTAACTTTTTGCTGAATCTCTTTAGTTCTGTTTCCCCTGTGAGCTTTCTAAGGAGACTTTCATTTAATTGTACTTAATGCTTTGTGCAAGCATTGCTTTAAAATGGAGATAATTTGGTTTGAAATATGGCATACAAATGTCTTTGGGAGGTTGAGTCAATGGAGCATTACAGATAACTGAGTGGTCCTTGGTTTATTCTCAGAAAATTCTGATCCATCTGGGAACACACATAACTGGAAAAATGTACTGTCTCTGAAAGGGGCATTTAATCATTCCCTGTGTCTTCTCTTTTTTAAAATACCTCCTATGGGTACTACATACTGTTCTGGTGTTTGGAGGCAAAATGATGGTTCAAAGCAATTATTGAGTAAATTGCGTTTTAATTGTTCATGCTAGAATTTGTTATTATCAGTGTGTAGTATCATCAAGCACGGTATGATACTTTTGAAGTGCTGGTTTATTTTGTTATCAAGTGTATTTATTACAGCAAAGTTTGATTTTTTACAGATCAAAAGTCGCTATACTTGGGCTGAGCCTAGTAGATCACAGGCGGTAGCTCATGCACCTATAAATCAGATGTAACCTTGTTCTTTTTTGTAATTTACAAAGAGATTAACACATTTTGTAGGGTAACAATTTGCACGAAAGAGGCAACAGTATGAGCAGATGGGCGTGTTGGATGTTGTAACAATTTAACTCAGCACCGAGCCCCAAGATTTCCTACAGGTAAAAAAATTTACCCAGCCCACTAAGATTTTGCTTTTGCTGTTTCGCCTTTCCTGTTGGAAGAAATGTCTTAGAGCAACAAGAGGAAGAAGAGGCAGAAAGCTTTGCTTCTCTTGCTCTGACATAAGTAGTGAAGGAAGAAGTAGAACTTGAGCAACCTGTGGATGAAGGGCTCAGCTATTGCACCTCTTTGGCCCTGCAAAATGTCTGAGAAAGCCACCAGCCTGTAGTACTGCTGCAGATGAGGGAAGGGGTTGCCTTGTTCAAGAGAGGACCCATCTTTCTTGCAGATTTGTGAAGATCTGACCATTGATAAGATGATCTGGGAACATGGATTTTCTTGACAGCATGCTTCTGGTTCAGAGGTTGCTTTACAGGAATGTCGCTGAATTAGGTTTTCCTGTACATCATTAGATATCAAGGCCCTTATCCTTTCCTGCTCTTTTTGCAAGTTGCATGTGTTTTTCTTTCTCACAGACCATTTTTTCCATCTTTAGTTGCAATGTTTCTTGGTTGTTTTGTTGTAGGTCAGCCTGACCTGTTGTGATGACTTGGCATGGTCAGGTGCTGATCTGGGGTGAAAGTGAAAGTAAGACCTCTTATTTGCCTGCAGCAATGTGGAAGCTTTAGCTTATTTCCTTTGGAAGGTCTCTAGTGTCAATGGTGACTTTCATCCATGCAGATCTTCCAAAGCACTTCTTGGACTTCCAAGGCAGGACTCTCCTCATCCAGCTGTAGCCGTGAGCATTTGAGTCACCTGAGATTCTAAGTCACCCTTGCAATCTCTTATGCAGACAAACAGATGTTGCTAAAACTTGTTTCAGCATCCCAGCTTTAGACAGCAGCCATGAATCATGCTCTATAAAATTGCCTACCTTTCCCTTCATTGTCTAAAAAGAGCTTGGGTCAACCAGGTCAAATGTGGATGTCATAGAAATGCCACCATATGTCTTTTTATGATTAGGAGTGATCCATGGCTCCTGGAGAAGCAGGCATTTTGGGCAGCTTTCCTTATCGTCCAGCCTGTTGGTCCTTGGCTATCCTAGATATTAACAGTAGAGCTGCCAGTGTAGAGGATGGATGTTGTTCCATGAAAGAAAGAAACTGTATGCCGTGCTCTTCTCAAGTTTCTGTGGGAGACTTGAGCATCCCCATCAGCGTGTATGAGCTCGTGTTCCTCACCACCCCTCAATTTTAGTTTATAGTTTTGCTTTTGGGTTTTGAATGAAAAGGAAACACAGATTACTTTGATCTGACTTAAAATTTTACTGTGGGAATTCACAAACTAGTTTGGTAGTGATTGTTCAAAAAGTTTAAGCCTGTCATTACTTTCAAAGACTTTCTTCCAGTAAAGTGACCTTTTAGATCCGTGGCTGGCTAATTGCTCTCATATTTATTTTGCTGCCAGGAGCTACTCCAGCCTGTGCATAGCACTGTTTCTTCTTGTTGAACATTGATTCAGCATGCTATGAGTTTAGGCTCAAATAAATGAGGGCTACAGTCACTAGAAATATTAAGTGTATTTTGGGGAGTAGATGTACTATGAATCCTAGAAGAACAACAACGTTCAGTATATATACAAAACAAATTTTTCTCTGCTGCTCCGTTTAGAAATGCAGAGAGAGACACATTTGATCGAAGTTTTGTACTGGATACATCTCCTCAGTCCATTTCCATTTTTACTTTCTATTTGCTTGTAATCTAAAGCAGCGAATGTAAAAGTATGGCATGTGACATTAATATTAAAGGATAAAACTCTGTGTGTGTGCTATCGGTGATGAGCAGCCCCTGCATGGTTGATGTCACTACCAACGGAAAGTCCTCAGTAATTCCAACTGATAAAATAAACATTTTGGTGAAAATCTTGTCACTGTACCTACACCCATCAGGGAGGGTGGGGATGGAAGGGGAGCAAATCTGCTTCTAGCAGCACTGAGAGTCCATCAAGCATAGAGAGAATAGCTAGGAGCCAAAATCAATCATACAGGCACTCACTGGATGCTTTTGCTGATAAAAATTGCAAATCACCTTCGGAGTCCCCAGTTTTAGGCAAAATGATGTGTTTGTCTCAAAGGGCACTCACCAGGAGAGTTAGGAAGCTCAACAGAATGGTCAATTAACCTGTTGGCATCAAGGCCTTGTTGGCAGCAATGAAAACATACTCCTTGGGGGACTTGGTAGATCCATTTTGGTACTCTCACTGCATCTTCAGGTAACCCAGACTGCAGACACAAAATTACTTTTCTTCTGCCTCAGAGCAAGATTTTGATGTACTTTTGAAGATTTCTCTGGTATTTTCTAACAGTACTGGAAGGTCCTGTTCCCTCACTATGGGGATTTCACTGAAGCACGGAAATAAGGATTACCAGTGCAAAACTATTTTTGAAAGGTGATGTGGTTTTTCTGTCTGATTGCAAATTAAAGAGAAAAAAAAAAAAACAACAAAAAAAGAGTCAAGTATGCATTACTGTTCTCTGTGCTTTTTGATGAAATAGTGTATTTGAAATATCTGCTGTACATGTGTCTTAGAGGGCATAAGTTTCTGAGATAGCCTTGAGCAAGTAAGAATATGTGCCAAAAACATGAACACAGATAACATTCCCAACCACTTGTGCTCACAGCTTAGTTTTGTACTTTGGTGACCGTATCCTCGTGACTGAGGGGAAGGTGACAGACATAACGTTTGAGAGAACAAATACAAATGAGCCAGTGGTTTTGATTGCCAGTTCTAGGAAGGGATTCAACATAAACTTAACTGCAGTTCTGTCACATGGGGGCCATGCTCTTGCATGAAATTGAGCAAAGTCTTTCATATCTGTCACTAGATTGGCCTATTTTGTCTCCCCTGTGTCACGATGGAGTTGCTGTGACCAGATCAGTTGTTCCATTCCTCCTCCAATTCTAAGGAAAATAAGTGAGGGAGGCAGTGACATTTCCTTCTCATGGAAAACCTTAGAGAAATAGAAGAATGGAAATGTCACAACGTTCTTCTCCTTTTGGTGCGTTTTCTCCTCGTAACTGTTTCTTTGTGGGCTCTCTGGGATGTGACAAAGCAACCACTGCCGTACCAATACAACATCCCATCTGTGGTGACTCCAGGCTTCCACTTTCCTTACAGATCTTCCTCTGAAACCCACAGCTTAAAGCTGCTTGTAATCACTGCATTATATAGACTGAGAGATGCAACTTGGCTAGGTGAAAAGTTGACAGTGGGCCTTGAAATTGTAGCTGGCACTTCAGTCAGTAGTAAAACTGAAAAAGATTTATAAAACATTTTCATTTAATTTTTCTACTACTCATTATGTTACTGTGCACAGTACTTTGGTGAAATATCTATATATTCATATTAAAGCACTACTTGTTTTATTTGATTTTAATATATGATCTGTGTATGAAACAGAGATTCAATAAAATTTTTACAGATTCATTTTCACCCTTTTGCTTCACTCTTACATGTTAGAGCATTTTATGTTAGGGTCTTTTTCGGTGTTCATTCCTATGCCACATGTTCGCTTCCTTAAGCATTTCTGGCAGGAATAAGAACATGTGATTTTAAGAGAGAAGTTGGTGATTTAGAGCTTTTGCCATTGACTAGGTCATAGGAATAAGTTATTTGTATGGGGAGACTGTTGTGTCCTGGACCCTTACAGCACATCTTGTGCTTACCCAGTGGCTCACTGTGGGAGGAAGTGAGTGTTGGAAAAGACGTGCCATTGACTGTCCGAAGTAGCAGTTCCTGCACTCAGATTTGGTGCTGTAACTTTTCTTTTTTCCTCTTCCTAAGTTTGTGCTGTAATCTTCACTATTCCACACTTAACGTCTCTTGCTTCTAAAGGGAATTGAGGAGGGGAAAGATTTTCCCTTACTTTATACCCCTGTATGCCTTCCTCTCTCATCTGTGGATTTCCTTGTCTACTGTTTTCTGCTTCGTAGACAATCAGTTAATGTGGGACCAGCCTACTTCATGGATTGTAAAGCTAAACATTAAAATTGCAGTATTGTGTTCTGCTGTCAACTGTTTGAAGTACAAGACAGTCTCTTGTCACGTGAGCTCTGTACAACAGTGTTGGGTAACAGGGAAAAAAATAGGAAGGAAAACATTGCACCAACATCAACAAGCTAGAGATTATGGGAAGGAATGTGGAAACTATAAATTTCTGCTACTCAAAGTTGCATTACTCTTTTGCTATTCTGCTCTGCTATCGTGGCAGGGAATGGGAGGAACCTAGAACTGAGGTTCATCTTTTCTGATAGCTTGTATGTCTGCAGTTGTTTATACCTGAATAGAGCTGAAGTAGACACATTATCAACACAAGATGGATGAACCTGGATAAGCTGATGGTTCATGAGATCAGGGAACACACTTCCATCCAGCTTTCTGCCTTTTCCAGGAGAAGATATGTTGGGGAAATGGAAATATTATTCTCTGTGCCAGTAATCTGGCACAGAATAGGGAATTGTTTCTCCTACTAGTCTGTGTGAAGGCATAGGATTGGAAATATGTTGTCTCCTACCATTTCATTCTGCACAGTTTGTGCTGCCTGTATGGCTTATGAGGAGAAAGTCCCCAAACTGGACTGTTCTGCAGTATTTCTGTGAAAAAAGATAAAGAAGATGACTGAAACTGTAGCTTTATTTCCATAATGCTCTTAGACCCACAGGCCAGACTGAAACACATGGACTGATGTGAGGATACTGTATAAAAATGAACAGAAGTGGCACTGTTTTGAGTTTTATAGACACAATCCCCTTTGGGAGCTGACAGGAAGGCACAAAGTGAAGTTCTGGTACATAGGAATTGCTCCCCAGCTTTCTCCTCCCTTTATCTGTGCTTTACACCAGGTTGGTTTTTTTTTCCCTGCCTTTCGTAAGGTGCTTTTAACTCTCAGTTCCCCAGCTGCTCGAGTACATTTGGGATTCATTCTCTGGAGCCCAGGATCCAGACTGTGTCTGTGCCTGAGAGTTTTTGTGGAGAGGATCTTTGTGAGTGAGGAGTCTCACACGCAGCCTGCCATATCCCTCTACACGGCTTTACCATAGCCATAGGTTAAATGTTCTTCCTGCCCTCTCTCAGAAGGAGAGCCCTTTGCTAACCCCTCCTCTGGCTTTGAGTAACTTCTTCCTGACATTCTGTGAGTAAGCTTTTAAGTAGTCCCTTGTTCCTTTCAGCTTCACTTAACCGAGCCTCAGGGACCCTTCAGTAATCTTGTCATCCTGCCTCACCCTAAGAACAGGACCCACAGCTGCTTCCCCCAAACCCCACTCTCAGGAAGGGTGCTAATAAAAGACTCTGTGTTTGGGGCAGCCCTTGGGGGGAGAGGGGAAGGCTGGGAGCACAGAAGTGATGGAGCATCACCCCAGTGAGACAGCACTAGTGTAAAATACAACTGCTCTCATCATTAACCTGAAACAGTGTAGTGTTCGGGTCTATGAAATCTGGGATTTTTGGAATGATAAAGACTTTTTCCAAAATCAGTCCTCACTGCAGGTTTTTTCCTGTAAAACGTGACCTAAGGGTGTGTTTCCAAAATGGCAAAAAAAGGGAAGAAGCTTTCAAGAGATTTAATTGTGTAAATGACAAAGTTACAATTTATGTGAAACACAAGGATGATCTGTGAGTTTGGGGTGTCTAATCTAACAATGTTTGTGTTTACATCTAGGTGGGTGGTTCTGGAGTTAGTAGAATATGAGCTCTAGTACCCCATGTCAACATTAGAATAGGATTCTCACTTGATTGTATTTATCTGCCTTTTAAATTTTAATCCAAAGCCAGATGTCACTCACTTTTGAACTAATAAGGATGCTTTGCAGTTGTACAGTCTTCCTGAAGCTACTAGTGTATGTCACTTTTATTCCCTCAAGAGTGGAGGCATGTCACACCCATCCCTGAGATAAATATGCAATGTAATTTCATTTGCAGATAAACCTACAGTTATTGGCACACCAAATTTCTCAGAAGAATAGAGAATATTAGTAAAAAACTGCTTTCAGAGTTATCAATGTGTGCAAGCTTTTTATTGGAAAATACCATGCTTATCTCTGTTAGGTAAGTTCAGTGCTGGAAGCAGTCTAATTGCTTTTGATCTGTTCTTTACAAAATATGAGCTAGTGTTAAAACAGAAAAGAGATACAGGGCCATGTTATGTAGGTAAGAAAGAGGAAAGTCAACATGCTAATTGCCAAATCTGATTGTGATTTTGAAACCTTGGGGTCAGCTGACTTTTCTATTATATCACTCCAAAACTTCAATTTCCGTTTTTAGTATCCACTAGAATTAGTAACTAATTGGATTATGTTCCTCAAGGCTGAATTCTGCAGAGACAGATGTTCTCTTGCACTTTACTTCACAAAAGTGGGCCTAAATGTCTGTTAAGGACTTTTTACTAGATGTGGTGAAATAGCTGGTTAAGGAACTTCCATCCTGCCTCACTTAGATACGTAAGAGACGTGTGAATAGTATGAGTTTTCTTGTTGACACCTAATTGTAAAATCACTGTAAGAAACTTATTTCAGACCTGCTGTCAATTTGGCCAGAAAGTTGTCCCCAGCAGTGGTTATTCTCCTGTGCTTCAGAAGGAGGCAAGACATCTTGGAAGGTATGGTGTAATCTATCATGAAAGCTTAACTCTGGTTCCAAATTGGTGCAGCCTTTATTTTAGGTGTTAAAACATGAGATTCATTATCCTTGCCTGAAGCTCTCTGCAATGCTAACACTTCTAGCTGTAACCTCATGTAGAGAAAACCAAATCCTCAGCTTACTTGCTCACCAGTTTTAATGATGAGTTTCACTGTTACACCGTACACATTTCCCTGTAACAGTTATTCAGACTTTCATTTATTATCCCATTGATCTTGTGTTATGCGTCAGGATGAAATGGTGCCTCAGTAACTTTCCCCTAAGTTTTGATGCTTTTTTAAAAATTACACTAGTTTCACATCTGTTTTCTATGACAATCAGTTACCCTCTTTCCAACTTTTCACTTTATGGTGGGACTCTGTCACTTTCTTCATGCTTCTCTAGTTTTCTTCCTTTTTTCTGTCATTGCTATGGGATGATGAGCTTTACATAGTCCGTAGTGTACAACGGTGAATCTCTGATTTGAGCATTGATGTGTCTCTCTAAAATGTCAAAGATTTCTTCATTCCACTCTAGAAAACATTTAAGCATTAAGCAACAGCAGGAAGTTGCAATGCTGTTAGTGGTCATCTGGGTAGTCAAACAGTGTTCATTTTGGTAGTCCTGGTGCTCTGACACTTACACGCTGTATTGCAGGAGCTAGGAGCTGAAGGTTTCTTTTTCATGTTTCTGTATGGCTTGCCAAAATATATTTCATGTATTTTTATCTCTCCTGTTTGTGTATGTAGCAGTTTAAGAATAGGAACAATACTTTGAATGTAATGAATGTGTCTGTAACTGCTCACCAGATCACTAAGTGGGCTGGTTCCTAACACTGTTCTTAGCAAGAATCTGCTGTAAATCTTTATCTACTGACATCATGCTGTTCTTCATTCCTTTTTGGTTGTAGCCCTTTGGTTGGTTAAACTGCATCAACTCCACTGAGACTGAGTGGCAGAGATGATAATCTTGTTGGTGTTTCCTGTTCCCTTTCTATTTCACAAGGGTTTTGAGCTTGTTTTTTGGCTTCTCAAGTGCAGAAGCGTTTTTACCATGTGACTTAGACCACTCTTCCTGTGGAGAGGCACTAGCTTTGAGTTTTTCTCAGAGCTATCAGATACTAAAATCCTAACAGTTCAACTTCTGCTTGGTATAGTACCATGCCTATGTATTTTTTATGTACACTGTATGGTCACCTTGTCAGATTTCATTATATTTTTAAATAAGTTCTTTTTTTTAAGCAGGGTGAATTTTGTATCGCTGTTTTACTCTTGATTTGTTAGCTCCCTGCTGAGTGTTAAAGATTCTATCAAACAATTCCATTACCAATGTAATTTGGGAAGGTAAAAAACTTAATAGATTTAATGGGCCTGGAGGACTTCTGGTAAATGGTGGGGTCAATTAATGAGTCAATATTTATGTATTACATAAACCTGTGAGGGTTTACTATATATAAAGTCAAAGTGAGTCTAGGTGGTTAGAATGGCAAGTTGAAGAGAAAATGTCCCAGCGTCTTAGATGTACAGTGTGAGAAATGTGGGAGTATTAAATAAGATAAATTTTTTTTAAATGTTTTTACAAGATCTTAGTGAAGATTTGAGAATGAGAAAATCTTGAGAAATAAAAGACAAGGCATACTTTTAACTGTATGCTTGGTGTTACTTCAAAAGGTGGTCCAGAAGACATCAGTTTGAAAATCAATCACTTTAAAAATACGTTAGGTTTCACATATATGCCTTCCCACAAGGCCCTTCCCAGCTTGTTTATTTGTGACAACTGCAATTTCCTCATTTTATTTCAATTCTGATTTTTCTCTAATTAAAATCTTAGGCATAAGCTGGGGAACTTAGAACAGAACAGGACTTTCTGTTTGATTTGGTGGTTTTTTTCTGTTCTGTTTATTGTAGTTGATAGTGATTTTAAGAGTTCCTAGTATTAGTACAAAATAGAGATAAACCTGATAGAAAAATAACTGCAGAGTAAGACTGAGTATGAAATACAATATTCTTCTGGGCACTTTGGTAAATCTTTTCCCCTGTTTTATAAATAATAGCTCATACACCTGCACATTTCACCTTGAGTTTCTGGTTTGAGTAAGTTTGAGGCTATTTATAAAATTCAGAAGAATTTGCTGATCCAAAATGCAGCAACGTCCAACAAGATAGTTTCCAAATCTGCAAATTGTTTCATCTGTTTATTCCTATTTTGGCAATCAAATAAAAGAAATGGAAATTAGGGTGGAGAGAAGTCAGAGAGGAGGAGAGTGGATGGACACTCTTTAGCAATTCCACATTATGGGGACTCATTTTACTATCTTCAGTTTTTCTAGCACTTGACAAAATCTTTGATGAATATATAGAGTTCTTATACCAATTTAAGAGATTGTTCAGTGTGTTTTCATGTAAAAAAAAAAAAATCCAGTGTATTTGTTGATTATGATAGTAATTTTGTCTTCCTAAACCCAACCAACAAAAATTCAAGAGAAAATAAAATACCAGTAAAGGCAGTGGCTTGGTGACAGCATGAGTCTATATATTTTTCTTTTGTTGTTAATTACTGAAGAGGGTCCCTAGGTTTGAATTTTTCCTTTTTAGACAGTTCTTACTACTCCTCTTAATAAGAGGTTGTGACTGGTTGCAACTTGATTAATTTTTTTTCTGTTTTCATATTTCTATTTTGCAAAAATATAGTAAAGGAGGATTTCAATTTGTCAAAAGAATTTGTATGAAGATCTTTTCCTGAAAGTAGATCTAGCTGGGACTTATAAAAATCCCACCAAAAATATACAAATGCCTAGAACCAGTAAGACTTCCTTAGAAGATATTTTGATCTGCTAAATCAGAAAACAGGAAAACATAAAATTATTCAGTATTATTTAAACACTGCTGAGATTCTTGTCAGTATGAACTGCAGCTCCGTTTTTTGTCACATAACAAATCTTCACTCTGCCTGATCAAGTAAGTGCCTTTTTATCTAGCCTTTCTGTGAAAATTGATTCTCCAAGTGCCAGGTGTGTAGGAAGCTACACAGCTGTTGATTGAAATAAATGAATTAAGATTCAGTAATCATATGCCACCCAGCACACTGCTGAGTCTACAGAAACAGAATGTTGTGTGGAAAGCTCTGCATGGTAAGTGTGAGACAGGGAGAGGGAGTGAGCCATCCGGTGTGGATTTGTCAGCTGGAAAGGAAGCAGATAAGATGACTTTAACTCTCCACTCGCTCAGTCCTGTGTGATGTTCGTTGCCTGCTCTTTGGGCAGAGCTGTGCTATCTCCAGTGTCAACCACAACCTATTAAAATGTTTATAAGACTATCCAGTTTCCAAATCTTTAAGTGTTTGATTTCTGGGATCTGAGAGAAATGTGATTGTTCAAAATTCAGTTCTTGGTTGCCTGTGCCTTGTTTTGTTACATCATAATTCTCAAACAACAGATACTGACTTTAGGGTTCAATGACCTTTATTATTTATCTGTGGAATAGTTACGTGACTCGAGATGCTCTATTAAAGGAGAAACATTAAGACTGAAGAACGAGATGCTTGCTGGTCTTCTTTCCTTGCCAGTCTCTGTAGTCATTAAAGCTGTTCCTGTCCTCAGTTGCTTGCTCTCTTGCATCAGCCTGGTCCTCATCCTGTGAGGTGCTGTGGTTGGTTGCCTTTACTTGGCTCCCAGGTGCTTACCAAGCTGCACTATCATTTCCCTTCTTCAGCAGAACAGGGAGAGAAATGACAATGGAAAGGTCCTGGGCTTAGGTAAGGGCAGAGAGATTCCTTGCCAGCTACCATTGAGTAAAACAGGCTCAACATAGGGAAATTAATTTATTATATTGCCAGTTAATAAGATGGTAGGATAATGCAAAATAAAAAGAGAACTACAAAGATCTTCACCCCACCCTTCCCTTCTTCCAAGGTTCAGTTTCACTCCCAACCCTTCTACCTCTTCCCACTCAAGCAGCACAAGGGGATGGGGAATGGGGTTTGCAGTCAGCTCATAATGCTTTGTCTCTGCTGCTCCATCCTCCTCACACTGTTTCCCTGCTCCAGCATGGGGGCCCTCCCAAGGGAAACAGTCCTTCATGAACTTCTTCAGCATGGGACCTTCCCCCAGGCTGCAGTTCTTCAACAACTGCTCCAGCCTGGATCCTTTCCACAAGGGAGAGTCTTACAGGAACAGCCTGCTCCAGTGAGTCCCCCATGGGGTCACAGGTCCTACCAGAAAATCTGGGCTGTGTCGGCTCCTCTCCACGAACTCCCCTCCCACCAGGAGCCTGCTCCAGTGTGGCACACCATGGCCTGCAGCTTCATCCAGGGCATGTCCCCCTGCAGTGGTGGGAGGCCCTGCACAGGCTGCAGTACAGATATCTGCTCTGGCGTGGTCCTTCATGGGCCCCCCTTCATGGGGGACAATCTGCTCCACCACAGCCTTCAGGGGAATCTCTGCTCTGGCGTCTGCAACATCTCTCCCTCCTTCAATACTGACCTTGGAGTCTGCAGAGTTATTTCACTTATATTTTCCCACTGCTCTTTTACAGCTGCTGTGCCGCATTTTTAACCCTTTCCTAAGTGTGTTGTGACAGAGTTGCCACCAGCACTGCTGATAGACTCAGCTTTGGCCAGCACCAAGTCCAACTTGGAGCCAGTTTGACCTACTGTCCCCTCTGACATGGGGAGAGCTTCATTCTCACAGAAGTCACCTCTGCAGCCCCCCCAAGACCTTGTCACAAAAACCCTACACAGGTGCACACAAACCCAGAACCGGTAGGAGTACTTACCTGTTTAAAGTTTCACCCTAGTTTGAACCCTGGTTTTATGTGGTCCATACCACAGTTCTCCATCCCTTGCAGGCTTGAGCCCCTTAAAAAAATGGTGTTCTTGTCTCTGGTAGCGTTCCATGGCAGACACCCTTTTGCACTGCATCTTTCCCTGCAAAGGGACAGATATAGGAGGAAGAGGATTATTACAGAAGCTGTGCCTTCCCCATAGCTCAGCACCACTGCTGTGCCATCCTGTCCTCACACTGCCCTCTTGCAGCAAGCGCTGCTATCCACTGTCCTGCAGCACATAGTACCCATTTTCCTTGTCTCCGTGCTCTCCCTCAGATGTCTTGAGGTTAGGTAAGACTGGAGATAATATTTGAAAGAAAAAGGGAGAAATATTGAGCCAAACAGCTGGACATATACCTAACTATAACATGTTTTTGCACTAGATAACACCCAATAAGCTCCTGTAGTATTACTTGTCTAAGCCAAAGAAAGAAGTCTTT
This sequence comes from Acanthornis magna, assembly GCA_036785705.1. Taxonomy (NCBI): domain Eukaryota; kingdom Metazoa; phylum Chordata; class Aves; order Passeriformes; family Acanthizidae; genus Acanthornis; species Acanthornis magna. The sequence continues at coordinate 10,793,300 of JAWUZG010000028.1, read as the reverse complement.
CAAGATGAAACATTCAGGAATTTCTCAACATCAAACTTTGTTTCCCTCTCCATCTCTCACTGGATAACTTTTTTTTAATATTTAAGAGACAACCATGGTTTATTAGCTGGTGACTTCTTATGAAATGTAAATGATACAAGGATACATTGGCACTTCTGATGAGCATAGATTCAAGTGTGTGTTTAAGCAAATACAGGATAGAGGTTCTGAGCCATTAGTAGTTTCTTCTAAGGTATGGATTCAGGTTTTTGCAAGTCATGAGCAATTCCTTTAAAGTTACTTGTGAACGCAATATAAAAGAGGATTGTATATCTTCTGGTGTCGACCGTTGCTAGCTTTGAAATGAACTTTTGATGATTTCTTGCTTGTGGATTTTTTTCTTTCAGATGGAGCAAACCTGTGATGATATAGATGAAATGTTCAGCAATTTACTTGGGGAGATGGACATGCTGACTCAGGTAAATAATTATTTTTTTCCATCAAGATTAGAAAAATAGATAGTATGTGTTAGAGAAAAGAGGGAACTTTTCTACATTTTTCATGCACTTCCACTCTGAATAAATACAGTTACATTCTTTTGGTAAACCTTCAACTAAATTTCTCTGCTTGACAGTTAAAACAAGTGGCCCAAAGAATAAGATAATATCAGTGCAGGGTAGGTTGTTAAAGAGATCTAAATGCTTGTGAAAGACTTTTATGGAAAAAAAAAACCCAGCCCAGCAATTTAAATTCCTCTGGACTTGGTCCAAAGAAATTAAAGGATTCTGTGAAAACAGGAAGAGTTTGAGTCTGAATTTTCAGGTATGAATGCTTAGCATACATGGGTAAATGGGATGTAGCCTGAGTGTCAAATATGAACCTTGGAAATGAAAGCAACATTATGACTGTATGCTTAAAAGTAATCTTTAGATACAGCAAAATACTAAATTGTAGTGAGGGTGGCATTCAAGAATTCATAGAGATATTATTGCCTATGCAGAATACACTCTTGAGAGTATAAAACAGCATGAACCTTTTTCTAAAGCTCTAGTCATGAAATACTTCTTGTAAAAGCTGGTTAAAGGAGTACTTTTATTTCTATAAAAAATCTACGAAGGTAATAAATTTATTGTATTTTAACAAATACATGATTGAAAACACTTAAGTTGTCATCTTGGATGTGTGAGTTTGCTTAGAGCCTGTGTTTTGCGGGAGTCTTTCTTTATGGCGAGTCCCAGTGCTTGGCAAACTAAATAGCAATAATTCCGAGACACTGAATAGAAATTGTGTTTAAACTGAGTGAAGGCCAAGATTCACATGACATTCTTAGCTGTCAAATCGCAATACTTTGTCCCTTGGTAGTCTTTCTGCTCTTCAAGGGCTTTTTATAATTGTGTATATTTATTCCACACATAAATATATAGGGAGGGATTTGATGGTAATCTCATTTCATTATTATGCCTTCAAAAGAGCAAAAGACCGCTTGTAATTAATTTTAGCTCCTCAGATTGGACACAACGCTGTTACAAATGCAGTTAACAGAATTGGATCTGTTAATGCCTTCAGACTCTTAACTTTCAAAACAAGATTATAGATAGTTTTTTACACTTTTTCACCAGTCTGTCTGTTCCTAAAGTAAGTGTAAATGATAGAAGCACACAGAGATTCCTTTACATGGCATGACAGGGCTGAAAAAGAAATGTGGATTCAGAATTGGTCTTTTCTGCTGCAAACTAGGAATTCTCTATTTACACAGATTTGCAGTTTACATTGCAACAGCATGGGGTTTTGTTTGTTGTATTTGGGTTTGGTTTTTCTTTCAAGCAACAGGAGAAAGCGACAAGTAGCTTTCATTTATATTAGTAAATAAAGCAATCTGGGAAGAAAATGGCACGGTGGCTCAAATGTGTACACAGCTTAACTCTTTCCCCACCCTCCTTCAAAAAACATAGGAAAGCTAAATATTAGTCTGGCTTTGCCCACTGTCTCGATTAGAAACAGTCCAATTCTCTGCTATTTCCCACACCAAGACCAGGTGTTGCCTGGCAAGAGTTGCTGCCATCATGGATCAACACTGGATTGAGAGGCATGCAAAACCCTTGCTGTGATTGTGAGACAGTGCTTGAACCCTTGTCCTGGCCATAGTTAGTGTACCAGTCTAAACATAATCTCGGAAACCAGGGTGTGTCACTCTGTTCCTTGAAGAAGAAATTATTTCATTAGATAAATTCAGGTAATTGATTTTCAAATGTTAATGTATGTAATAGTAATAATATCATCAGATGCCTGTTTTTTCTTCTACCTTAACAGAGTTTAGGAGTGGAGACTGTGCCACCTCCGTCCCCCAAAGTGTCCAACGATGAATTTAGCTTTACAGTTGGTTTTAAAGATTTAAATGGTAAGTAGCTGAATGGACTCTTTCATGCCTTTTATGCTTACTTAAAATACCTCACAGCAACAAATCAGAAGAAAATCTTTATACATCCTTGATCAAAAAAACCCAAACCAAACAAAAGAACCCTGTTTTGCTGGAGGGGGAGGTATATTTTTGTGTCTCAATTTAGGAAACTTTAAAGGGAACAATTTTTTGGGGCATTACTCAGTTTAAATAGAAGTCAGACTTTTTATAATGTCTGAGTGTAGAGGAAAACAAAAATGAGAAGTCTCCCAAATAACTTTATAAAATGTAACCTTTTTAATGTGAAGATTTAATTTGATGGAAGACAAAGTTCCTCAGTGTGATGTCAGAGCTGCGTAAGCATTTTTGTCCAGTGGAAGTATCAGTTTCAGCTGTTTCCACTTTTCAGTGCTTATTCTCATTTTGGTTTGCACTGTCTCTTTCCCATGTACAGCTGCTTGCTGAGACTGTATAGCAAACCAAAGGAAGGGATTTATCTGAGTTTGAAAATAGAATCCTCCCTTTGATTTTGTTTGTGATCGGGCTTTTTTTCCTTTTTTTTTTTTTTTTTTTAACTGGGAGCTGGTTGTTTGCATTACCCTGATATTAACCTCTGGTTTTGTCCCAGGATCAGTTCCCTGTTGGTCTTCCTAATGACTCTACCAGCAAAGTGGGTAGAGCTATGTTAATAGAGAGGATCATAAGCCAACTTTCCCATTGTAAAGAAAAACTTATTGAATACTATATGAACATAATAGGAAGAGCAGAGTAAACTGAGATGGCCTAGTGACATGTTACACTGACACTTAGTCTGATGGATGATCTATGCTTTATTGGACTCTTTAGCATTTTTGAGTATCTAATTCAGTGCTCTCCATCCCTCTCAAAATCTCACTTCAACGTTTTCCCAGTTTGTGATTTACTTATTTCTTAACTGGACTCTTTCAAGAGATTTAAACCACTGACTCTGGTCAATGTTAAAGAACCCTTCTCTTCTAGAAAGCTTAATCATCCTACAGGCTTTCACTCCATACCATGACAAGTTCAAACAACCAAAAATTACATACAAAGTTCCAGTACAGTATTTTATCTTATGCTTTGTCAGATTGGAAAACAGAAGAGGTTACACTGTTTCTATCTGGTTTATAAGATGCTTTTCAAAGAGACTTTCTTGTTTTTTCCTTGCTTAAAGGATCCTCAAAAGCCTGTGTGTGAGGTACCCCCCATGTGGTATGTCACAGATCACACAATTACTGATGTGCTACAGATGATACCATGCAGTTTCTTGTGTCATAGAATTCTTTGATCCTGCTTCATGGTAATTTTAGAGTTGTGGAATAGTAATAATATATAGAGATATTCTTGATCTAGGCCTCAGTTACACGGTTTGTTGTGTGTTGTGCCAAATCTTGCTAAACATTCATGTACTCACAGACTGATGGGACCTCATGGAATTTCTTACATTCCTAGCGCTAAGCATGTACCCAGTAACCTTGCTGGATCATGGCCATGTTTTGTAACATCATAAAGGCCTGAGACTCTATCACTGGAACTGAAACTTCCTGTCTTGTTTAGTTTGTATTCATAGAGTTCCTTGTACTCTGAACTTCAGTGTGACCAGATTAATGGCTGTTCCGAAAGCACGTTTCTTTCTTGAACCCATGTAAAATGTTATTTCCTTTCCCATAACCCTGTAACCATGCCTTCTGCAATTTAATCTCTGCTGAACTGGAAATAGTGCTTTGCATTGCACTCACTCACTGACACTTTCTTTCTTTACAGAATCCCTAAATGCCCTAGAGGACAAAGATCTGGATGCTTTAATGGCTGATCTTGTAGCAGACCTTAATGATGTTGAACAGAGAACTTTACAAGCCCAGAAAACTTCTTCTTGCAACCAGCAAAGTACCGTCACTCAGCCTTCAACAGGCTTCAATAGCGACATTTATTGTAAAGCTAGTCCCTATGTTACCATTACTGGACAGTTTGGGGATGATTTGACCCCTCCACCTCCAGACCCCGAACCAGAACTTCCACCACCACCGCCACCACCTCCTCCTGAGCCACTTACCCAGGTGAGTCTGGGTGGAACCTTATTCTAAGCATTCGCTAGTTCTTGTCATTTTGCAATTTGTGTTTGGTACTGGAACACCAGAGGATCTCCCATGTAGGTGCATCTTGGGATGGCTCTGCAATAATGAAATGCGCATGAATTCTGGAGTGAAATTTCTACTGTTGTGGCCTCAGCAATATCTGCCCATTCCTTGACCTTTCTAATCATCATTTTGATAGCCCAGTACAGGCATAAATCATTGCAAATGGTTTATTGTAACAGAAAATTTATCACTGTTTTTTTTTTTTTTAAGAAGCACTGATCAGTTAATATCTTCTTATAGAGAACATGGCTTTGACATCCATGCAAAGCCTGGCCAAAGATGCCTCCACTTTGTGAAGATGTCACCATGTTTTTCCATTGCAGTCTGCGTTATTAGTACTGATGAGTACATTCTGTGGATGTTTCTCAGGTCCATCCCTGGCCTAAGTGATTTCCAGCAATAAGGAAAGCTGTTCAGTTGTGTAAAACTCAGCATTTGATAGGTGACCAGGTGCAGAGACAAGCACAAGGGGTACCTCTCCTAGTCCTGACACAGAATCACTGCTCTTCTCGTCTTGCCTTTGAAAGGAAGTAATGAAGACCATCTGCAATAGGGGACAAACGCTCTTAGGAGTTGCCAAAAAAATCAGTATTTATAACTATTTATAAAAAACTGGCTTACCTGTATCTAAAATTTCAGACTTATCACAACCTCCTCCATGTTTGTGTTTCTTGCAGAGCTGTTTTAACAACTGAAATGTGATATTTATAGTATTTTTTTGACGTGAAGTTGTGGAGAGGTAAATAATATAAGAATTCTGTCCTGTCACAGCCCTGTGAGGAGAAGGCATTAGAAGAGTGGTGCAGCCCAAAAAAAAAGAATCAGAAATCATGAAGTACACAAATACATCTTTACAGTATTCATGTGCACAGTAACTATGATGGAGAGAAGATGTTTACATTTAGGGAATGGAAATATTTTAGGGAACTTGAAAAGTACCAGTCAGTTTTGCTTAAAACCGTGGTCAATTCATTGCTGTCTAAAAGTCCACTCAAAATGAGTATGAATTACCTCAGCACTACTGCTGCCCCTGTGTTTGGCATCATACAGTAGGCATATTCAGCAAATGGAAGAGAAAACTGGGTAGGAAAGGGACCTTTCCAATGACACAAAAAGTGATTCACTGGATAAAGTTTCATTTGATGCATAGGGCCTTTCAATGCTGTTTGAAGACTGAAACTCATAAACATGTGGGAGAAGCTTTGCCATTTTTCTGCATCTCAAAGATAACAGTTAACTTCCTGTCTTAAAGGAATATCAGCATTTGGAAAATATCAGCTAAACAGCTTTAGAAACTGAAGTCTTTTATTTAACTAGTATGCCTGATATAGAAGAGATGCTATCAAGATTATTTCTATCCGATTCCTACAAACATATCCCCATCTTGATTTTGGCTTATAATCTTTAAGGAAGTACCAAGCCTCTAAGTAGTGTGGTTTGTAGGCTGACAAGTATGGTCTGGAACGGTAGCTGGTTGGGTGGGCTGAGACTGGCCAGCCTCAAGGGCTAGTAATCAATGGTTTGCTGGCTGGTAGCAAGTGGGATCAGCACTGGGATTTATATTGTTTAACATTTTCATCTGTGACCCGAGTGATGACATAAAAACCCACCTGCAGACGTGTTGAAGATGCTTTTTAATTAAGGATGCTGGCTATCAAGGTCAATGGCAAATGTTCAACGCAAGAGGACTTGAAAAACATGAGGACTAGGCCAGCAAAATACTCAGAAGGTCCCAGGTCCTGCTCCTGGGGTGTAACAAGCATTTGTACAGTTTGGGAGATGCCAGGCTGAGCAGGACCCCTGCTGAAAGGGAGATGGCATCCTGCTGGATACCACCGTGAATAAGAATCTCGAGTGCAAGATCATCTCAGGAGAGGAAACTGGACTCTGTGGGGAGGAATATGGCCAGCAAACTAAGGGAGCCATGGTTCCTTTCTCTTGGCACTGGTGGGCCCACTCCTGGAATAACGCACTCTGTTCTAGATGTGGAGCTACTGGAGAGTCTCCAGATGTGAGATGATGGGATGGCCAGGGACGTGCAGTGATCAGGGCCAGCAGGACAGGCTGAGGGAGCTATGCTTGTTTAGTCTGACAGAGGAGGCTGCAGAAGGATCTAATGACAGCCTAAAAATACCTGAAGGGTAGATACAAAGCTGGCGGAGCCAAATTCTTCCATGGTGGTGTTAGGTCACTACCATGGAAGGGGCAACAGCTACATGGTGTAGCTTTGTAGTTTCAGACAGGACATTAGGAAAACTTTTTCCACTTCGGATGGTGGTATAGCACTGGAACAGGTGACCCAGAGAGATCCCAGATTCACTTTCTTTGAAGGTTTTCCAAACTTTGCCAGGCAAAACCATGACTGACCTGATCTGGTGTTGATGACCATCCTGCTTTGGGCAGGAGCCAAGCTATGGACCTTCAGACCTCTCTTCCAAACAGCATTTTTATGATGCTGGGCTCTAAAGCTCACTGAAATCAACAGCGCTGCAGTTCTTTTCCTTGAGTGTTGTACTGGGCTAATTCTTTATTAGCTGACATCCTACATTACCTGAGGGTCAAACAAGATTTCACAGTGGGAAGAGGATATTCTTGCTAAACTGGAATTCTATATGAAAAAATGTAGCTGAAAGTCACTTCTCCATCAGTTACAGTGTTCTTCTGAGACTGATGTCTAATGATATTGCCTGGTCTCTTTCCAGATACAGGGAGTGTCAGAGAAGGATGGGGACAGGTCATAGAAGCATTTCTAAGGAATATATCTATGATAGTTGATTTCTTCATTAAGGCATTGGTTCTGCTTTTTCCTGCAGCCTTTGCCTTATTTTGTGATACAGGTTGTATTCAAATACTAATGGCCACAAACCCACTGTGGCTTCCTGTCCACAAAATTGCCTACAGAGCTATTGCACAGGTTGCAGTATGAATGATGGAGGTAATAACCATTTAAAATTAATATGAATTAATTTATGGAAAGACAGATTTGATTTCAAATTAATACTCATTTTCTTGATTAGCATTTGTTTTGACATGACATTTCTGCTCAGTAGAATGAAATTCAGCTGTAACTGGAATGTTTCATCAAAATCTACGGTCCTGTTAGCTAGGATTCTTGATATGTGATTCTTGAGCCAGTCAAGGCTGAACTTGTGTTAACACTTATCACAGCCGAATAAGAACAGTGTTAGTCATTCCCAATACAACCATGATATTAAGACACTATTTTCTAACCTTTAGGTGTGCCAAAATAAAGAAGTACAGCTTGTCTTTCAGGGAAGCATAGAGCAGTCTCATAAGTTTCCATCAACTCTGACATTTCATTTTATAACTGCCCTTAAGCTAAATAAGGCTTTTACATTTGCTGTTGACATGATGACTTTATGTGCTTCTGTTTAAAAATTCACAAAACGTGGTTATGATACTATAGTGGGAAAACAAATCTTGTGGCTTGTCAAAGCATTTCTCTAACACTGCTAAAATTTTGCATCTGACAGTTTATTTCCTTTTTCTACATTAAGTCAGACAAAGCTTATGAAACCATGAAGGCTGTCAGGTGAGAGCTCTGTTGCACAGATTTTTACCATGTGTGAACTCTGTTCAACAGGTCACATGCAGGTGAAGCCTGAATTATATATCTGCCTGTATTGGTTTTGCTTGGCCCAGTTTTTGGTAGTGGGGGTCCACAAAGAGGGCTCCTGTGAGAAGCTTCTGGAAGCTTCCACCATGTCCTGCAGAGCCAATCCCTGCTGGCTCTGAAGATGATGGTCATGCTGCTGGCCAAGACTGGGCCAATTAGAGAGGTTGGTTACACCTCTGTAATGACATATTTAAGAAGAAAATCAAAACAAAGGGGGCATGCAGTTGTTTCTAGCCAGAGAAGAGGAGGGGGTGAGAACATTTGAGAGGAAACAACAGGGAGACACCAAGGTCAGTGGAGAAGGAGAGTGAGGAGGTGCTGCAGGCACTGGAGCTGAGATTCCTCTGCAGGTTGTGTTGCAGCCCATGGTGAAGCAGCTGTCACCCTGCAGCCCATGGAGGTCCACGGGGGATGCAGAGATCCACCCACAGCCTGTGGGGAGGTGCCCATGACAGAGCAGGTGGATGCCTGGAGGAGGCTGTGATCCAGTGGGAGACTCATGGAGAGAGGGAGGCCCTGCTCCCAGGCTGGAGCAGGCTGTCCTTGGAGGGCTGCACCCTGTGGATGAGGGGCCCACGTCACGGCAGTTTTGGGAGGACTGTCTGCCCTGACACAGTGTGTGTGTGTGCTGCTGCTCGTGAGATGGACTCACACTGGAGAAGTTTGCGGGGAGCTGCCTCCCACTGGAGGGACCCCATGGCACAGCAGGGGAAGGACTCCTCTCCCTGAACAGCGGAAGAAAGACCTCGGTGATGAACTGACCTAAACCCCCAAGCCCTGTCCCCCTGCACTATTAGTGGGAAGGAGGGAGGGGATGGGGGGAAGAACGGTGTCTTTAAGGGCTTATTTTACTTCTCATTATCCTCCTCTGACTCTGTTAGTAATAAATTCCCTTTGCAGCTCTAAGCTGAGCCTGTTGTGCCCTTGAAGGGTTTTCTCCTGGTTCCGTATCTCACTCATGAACCCTTCGTGTTAACCACATTTTTCCCTCTCCTCTCCCCAGCTGTGGCAGGGCAGAGCGAGCAAGCAGACATCGTGGGTGCCTGGCATTTGGCCAGTGTCAAAACACAACACTGCCTAAAATTTCACAAGAAAGCCTGCCCACACCACACTCAGGCACTTTGGTTAAGATGCTTTTCCTGCTTGCTGCAGAAGGGTGCTAAGGGCAGGGCCATGGCATGAGAGGCTGTGTGTTTTTCCCTCTGTACAACAGCAGCCTTACTGCAAAAGCCACCTTTGTGCAACAGCTTCTGTTCAACTACAGAAGCTTTTTTTGGATTCTCTAAGTTAAGCACTGCTGAGCTGTAGCAATGCAAATTTCCACACCTGCAGAGAAGAAAAGAGATATTTTTAACTGATTGCGTGGTATTTATAGTGGAGAATTTGATAACAGGAAACATGCTTGAAGCAGTGATAAAACAAAAGATGTTTAGTTCAGCAAGAGGGACATCAGTCAGGAGTACTTTAGCTACTGTTGAACATGCTTCAAAACTTGGGATGAATAAGAAAACCTTCTTTACTCTGTCTTTGCTATGATTTGGTGATATCTCTGTAACAGGGGAGCGATGGCAGGGCTTAGTTAGGCCTAGTTTATTGCAAGTGCATCTTCCATGAGTTGCAGCCAGTTCCTTTGGTGTGAAGACAACTAAAATTATGGCTTTAGGGTAGCAAATGGAGGCTGAAGGTAACAGAGAAAAATCTTTTGTGGAAGCAGGATAGGAACTTTATCCCGTGGTCCTTGACTGGAAGCTGGGTGCCTGTGGGTAGTGTAGCACAAAATCCTACCCCTTTAAAACAAAGGAAACTGAATGTAAGAGAGCAACAGGGACAGCAAAAATCAGCAAAGAGGCAAGAAAGCAAAGACAGTTTTCAGTAGAGGCAACAGCGATGTAAAGTTGGAAAGAAACCAAACCCTCCAGTAGTACAAAGAGTCCAAGGCAGCACCTGGAACCACACTCACTTGCGGTCCAAAATGTGCTTTTCCAACTCCATATGTAACTGGAGGAGACTTCTGGGAAAGATATGGTGTAAAGGAACAGTCCCAATCTATACAGCAGTCACAGAGACAACAGTAGGCACTGGCATTTGGTACATGTACCTAAAATTCTCAGCAGCTGGGGATCCAGAGCCTTCTTGGATCACAGACCTCATGGATATTAAGAGTGAGGCATGATATTGATGGAACTTGTTTGTAAAAGGAAAGCTGGGTGATACTGAGATTTTTGGGATTCTTACTGTGGCATTCAGCAAAAGCTGAGAGGAACTTACGTGCTCTAACTGTGTCTGTGTTAATATGGATATCCCCATTAGTAGGACAAAAAGCTACGATATCATCCAATTAATGGAGGTGTTCCCCTCAGTATGTATCTGTGCAGTAAGAGATCACATGTGGCAAGTGAAAGAATTCCAGTAAATTAATGTACTAAACACAAAGTATAAAATTATAAGTGGTGTAATTGCAACCCAAATCTTTGGTAAAATCCTACAAATTCTAGTTCTCTTAACCCTATTGAGAAGCGAGTTTTCTTCCAAGCAGCTGCATCCACAATGCTTTTTCACTCAGGCTAGATCTTCCTTCACCTTCTCTTTTGCATCAGCTGTACGTACACAAACATAGAAGAGTCCCATTTTCAGGCATTCCTGTACCATTTGAGGAACAGATCATGTAAGAATTGTACAACTGAGCAATAAAAGGAAGCACTGGACTTGTAAATCAATGCTTTGGCTGAAGGATATTAGGTCAAGGAAAGCTGAGGATCATCTGTATGTATGAAGTTTGCCATGACAAGCCTTATTTTCAGGATAAATATCAAGCAACAACCCTTTTCAAGTAGATGTAAATTGCTGGCATTACTTAACAAGAAATATAACAAATACCTTGTGTCTTTTCAGGAAGAACTAGAGGCAAAGGCTAAAGCTGAGAAGATTAAACTTGCATTGGAGAAACTGAAAGAAGCTAAAGTTAAAAAGGTGAGCCTTAAAATAATAAATGCTACTATAAGAGCTACCATTTAAGTATCCGTTAACATTCTTTTAAATAATGAAGTTCTTACTAAAAGGACTAGGCTTTTCCATATTTTACCTGTAAAGATATTCTGTGGAGCTCTCCTGTCATCCAGCTCAAGAGAAGTCTCTGGGAGAATGCTGCCTCCAAGGGACTTATTTTTAAGAGTTGAAAAGTGCTGCCTCTTTTTCTTTTTCTCAGTGTTGGGGCAAAGCCCACTGTTCTGATAAGTTGCTTTAGAGAAAGCAGAGTGTACATAAAAATGTTGCATATTTATGCTGTGCCGATTCCAGGAATATTAAATTTTTATTTTACAGTGGATGTGGATTTAGCTAATCCCTATTAAATTAATGAGGGTCTCCTTGCTAAATCTTTTCACAGCAGTGTAGTAAGGTACAAGGATAATAGAAATTATTTTAGACCAACAAATTAGAAAGCTTCCAGCCAGTGTCTGCACTGTGCTGCAGTGTGCCATGTAATTATGCCCACTCATCCTAAACTAGTGTTCCAGCTGAACTCAACAGAAGCTGCAGGTGTTCAGTAACTCTGGATGATGGATATGAACTAAAAACAGCCTTGACCTTTCAGTATTGCTCAAAGGAGATGGGAAATGTTGGAGATCAGAGCCTGCAGGGCTTCCAGGAAGAACTGAAGCTTCCAATAAATGTGGGGGTGTCCAGACTTGATACAGAACACTTTATGTTCATGTACAAATGCAACTCCTGAGACAATGTGTTGGGAGGATATCAGCAATGTTGACTTTGTAAAGCTCTATAACTGAAGTTATGACTGCGTATTGGTCACCCTCTTTTCCTTGTAATGCTAGCAATTTTCCTTTGGGAGAGTTTTTCCCCCCCCACATTTCCCCCCACCCCCTGGAATATTTGTAACCGTATGGTAGAAGTAAGGCTCAGTCTTGTGGCTGTGTCACTATAATGAAATTGCTATATTATTCTTGAATTCTAAATTGACTAAATTATTGTCAAAAAAAAAAAAAAGGATTTCTCTATTTTACCAAAAGCCAAAGGCAGAGGGCAGGGAGGATGGTGAAAAGCAAGCTCACAGCCCTGGACTTCACAAGAGCAGACTTTGGGTTCTTCAAAGATCTGCTTGGAAGAGTCCCAAGGGATAAGGCCCTGGTGAGAAGAAGGGACCCAGAAAGCTGGTTAATATTTAAAGATCACTGCCTTCAAACTCAAGAGAGTTCCATCCCAGTGGAAGATGATCGGGAAGTATTATGAAGATGGTCAGGAGCATCTCTCCTGTGAGGAAAGGCTGAGCTAGCCTAGGGAAGAGAAGGCTCTGTCAGGGTGCTTGTCTGTCTCTAGAAAGACCTCAAGAAAGGGTGCAAAGAGAAAGGAGCCAGGTTCTCTCCAGTGCTGCCCAGGGATGGGACCAGAGGCAGGGGGCACAAACTGAAGCACAGGAGGCTCTGAACATCAGGAAATACCTCATCACTGAGAGGGTGGCTGAGCGTGGCACAGGTTCCCCTGGGAGGCTGTGGAGTCTCCCTCCCTGGAGATGCTAACAAACCGTCCGGACAGGGTCCTGGCCAGCAGGGTCTCGGTGTCCCTGCTTGACCAGACTGGGCTGGGTGACCTCCAGAGGTGCCTTCCAGTCTCAAGTGTTTTGTGATTCTGTGATGATGGAAGCTGCATGCATGATTCTGAGCAGTCAGTCAGAACCAGACAAAAATGCCCTTTTGCCTTAGATGTGTTGGATTATGCATCCACAACATTTCTTTTTCTCTATATTTTGCACTATGGCTCGGCTTGCTTATTTTACAGAAGATTCTTCTTACAAGGATTGGAATCAAAACAAGTTCATGGTTTTTATTACATTTGGTTTTGCTTTTCAGAGATAATGTACATTTTCTCTTGGGATTCATCACTCTGCTTCTATCTGACCTTTTACAGAGATTGTCTCTGCAGAACCAAAGCTTCTTGCATACACGTTTTAAAATAAAGAGCTATTTAAACAAGACTATATGGAAAAGTCCTCCCAACTTACCAACAATGTACAAACCTTGTAGAGAATTATTCTACTGTTTTCAGTACTAATGGAATATTTTAAATACTTCCTTACAATGTATTTCTAGTTCTTTATCACACTTTATGTACTTCAGCATTTTCTTGTATTGTTCCTCTCTGAAGAAAGTTCACTGTTTCTTGTTGAACAAATACTTCACCATATAAAGAAGTAATGACTGTCTTAGGTTAATTTGCTCAATATAAGTAACTCATGAGGGGAAGAGGAGGGGCAATCACCGATCTCTTCTTTGTGGTGACCAGTGACAGGACCCAAGGGAATGGCCTGGAACAGGCTCCCCAGGGAAGTGGTCACAGCACCGAGCCTGACAGAGTTCAAGAAATATTTGGACAATGCTCTTGAGCATATGGTGTGACTCTTGGAGCTGTCCTGTGCAGAGCGAGGAGTTGAACTCTATGATCCTGATGGGTCCCTTCCAACTCAGCATTTTTCTGATTCTGTGAACTCATCTGTTTTCTTATTGATGGCTGTTGGACTATGGCCCATCTCAGTACAATCCAATTTCAGGTTATTCTGTTGACATGGCAAGTTTCTTCCATTCTTTTTCTCATTAAAAACTAAATTTTCCACATTTGTAGCTTCCATTAAGGACACTCTGTCCTTTTGTACTTGGTTTCCTTATCAGACATTTTTCTTAATTGCACATGTAGTAGATTTAGAGAAGAGATTAACTTCTGCTTTTTCTCCATAGTAACTTCACCTTTCCTGAAGTCACGCATAGGACAAGGTTCAATTTTCTTTTTAGAGAAAATGTCTTTATTTTGGTGGCAATATAATGTGAAAACTTCTGAGCAGTTTTATTCTCTCAGCTTGCTGTGGGACAGGATGCCTTTGAATGAGTAATAACCTTCAGCCTTAATCTTTCTTATCTGTGTTAGCAGACTCAGACTAGTCTTTTTCTTGCTTCTGAAATTAACTGACTCTTCTGTGACTTTGTTCTCAGCTTGTTATCAAGGTGCACATGGATGATAACAGCACAAAGTCTCTAATGGTGGATGAGCGTCAGGTGGCACGGGATGTTTTGGACAATCTCTTTGAGAAAACCCATTGTGACTGCAACGTCGACTGGTGTCTGTATGAGATGTACCCAGAGCTGCAGATTGGTAAGTGCTGTAGTGACACAGCACATAGCAAATAGATATCGTGCTGGTAATCCTGAAAGATCAGGGAAATGTTGGTAATCTTGAAAAGATAATAACATTTCTCCTGTCCATGTGTCCCCTGGTGTTGGAACATCACAGACTCTAAGCTGAGGAATGCTTCAGGAATATATTTGGTCTGTTCTTGCTGTAGAAATGAGTCCATTCAGCTGTGCTGTGACCTGCAGAAGGCTCCTTGCTGTTCACCATTTCCATTATTTTATTTTACATTAAATGGAGGGGCCATGTGAATTATTACATACTGGCCAAACAAATGTTGTCATTAAACAAGACTCTGTGAGAAGCCTTTCAGTCATTTCTAATGCTTTTCATTTGTGACAATTGTTTTCTGAAGTGTAGCTGTGTACAGGGCATTGCTCTGTGATGGGGCTGCAGCTCTGCTGATGGTAAGTTATGACTTATGAAGTAACGAACCTGGCCTCCAGGTCCTAGGAAACAGCTGTGCAAAACTTATAAATTGTTTTGTGTGACATAATGAACCTTTTTTGAGAAAGGCTTCAAGGTTTCATTAAGAACTGAGTATTCTCTAATTGCGACTTATTTCAGAATCTGTTTATTTTCCAGACTGAAAAGGTATTGACATGAAAAGGAAAATTGCCACAACTTTCTTTCAGAGTCGCACTTGACGTAGAGAAATAGGAAATTGTCAAACAGCGTTTAACATTCTCAGTTTACAGTCTCCCAGCAGAGATGTGAAAATGCACAAATAAAGTCAAATATCGATATGGCACCTTAAAAGAGCCCCAGGTGTAATCATTCTGCTACACTAAATGGAAGAAATTTAAAAGTAACTGGAAAAAAGCCTGACTGGTCATAAGCAAGGAGATGCTCATCTGCTTGTAAGAGTGGCACAAAAATTTACTGCCAAGCTGCCCTTGCTACTTGATTAAAATAATGATGCTGCATTCTTTTGTACCTGCTTATCTTAACTGGGGAAAGACTGGAAATGTCATGTGACCCCAGAAACCTCACAAAAGTCACTGAATCATTCTAAAGTGTTTTCCTGTCTTAGAAAGTTGTTCCCTTTTGTCCAGTGTGCTTGGACAAACATGTCTGAGTGTTAGGATGACAGCACATAAACAGATTGTTTTCTGAATCTCCGTAGTTGTTAAAAAGAATGTACTGGTGTTTTTTCATAATCTGGATAGATATTTGAATTTCCCATCATGCAATTAAAACTGAAGATATAAGGGAGATCATATGCTACAAATATTGGGGTTAATGGATAGAATTTTTTTGTGAAAACTCTATCTAAAGTGTTACTTTAGTCCTAAGTAATGCTAGGTGTTTTTGGTTAGTGTTAGGATATTGGTATAGTAAGGAATTACTCTCATAACAAATAAAAGTTATTTTAAAGGCCAGGACAGAAAAAAAGTACCAAAGGAAATAAACCTGTATCTGATTCAGGAGAAAAGGAAAAAGCTATGAACTCCTGATGCAGTGATCTATTACCAAGTCCAAATCTGCTGGGAATAGATCCTTCCTTTTGCAGAAGGCAATTTCAATGAGTGGAATGTTACATATTCTTTCTTCTACTTCCAATGCACAGCAACATGCAGTTAATTTTCTTCAAAATCAAAACAATGTGAACTATTCTTTATTCTTGTCACTGTGCTTCTTGGCTGTTCTAGATAGCTTTATTACTATCAGCACGAAGACAGAACTTTTCTGCGCTTCATCTTTCTGACTGCTTTCCACATTACTATTCAAGAGAATAAAAAAACGTTTACTTTAAGAAGCAAATATGAGCAGAAAATACTTCATGCTGAACTGGAGGTCCAAGCTACTTTTGTATCACAAGATCCTTGGCAGGGTATCTTATATATACTATCATTGCAAATATCTTATTATCATACTATCATTGCAAATAAAATAAACTATAGTTTTAAAGTAATTACATGTTAAATATCACAAATAATCCCAGCAGTGAGATGGTGATGTAACACTGGGCTGCACATACCAGCATGTATTTTGCAATAAAGACTATTGTCTTATAACAGGCATCCAGATTTGACTTTTTTTGGTAACAATAATTATTAAAAAGACCCTTCTTAGGAGAAAAGAATGCTGGACTGTCCAGCCCTGAGTGAACATAAAATAATGATTACATTCTTATACAGGAATTTCTGCAGCCTCAGGAGAGGAGCAAAAGAGTTTGAATGTCTTACATTATCTTCTCTGTCTCTCCAGAAAGGTTTTTTGAAGACCATGAAAATGTTGTTGCAGTGTTATCAGACTGGACTCGAGACACTGAGAATAAGATTCTGTTTTTGGAAAAAAGTCAAAAGTATGCTTTATTTAAAAATCCCCAGGTAAGCTAACATGGTATTTGGGTAGGAGTCTAAACTTAGGTCATTTAGTCTGCATGCTGCCTATTGCATTAATAATTTGCTTTCAGCTCTGTCAGTTCAGAATTAGAGAAAGCAAAACTTGTATTTTCAGCCCAAAACCACCAGGTTGTTGAACACAAGGGTTTGAAAATTAGTGCTTTCTATTTTTTTTTTCTGATAGTATTTTGAAGCCCTGTCTGTAGAGGTAAAAGATGAAGCATGTAGTTCACCTCTAGCAGAAGGTATTGCTTAGGCACAGCTCTTAGAACTTGGGTGAGATGGCACAGCTGTAAAAGCCTGGCCTTTGTTATTACTACATCTTCTCCACTATTTCTGCTGATCAACATTTCCTTGAAAGTCGAGTTTTTGCCAGTTGCACATGAAACTTCATAAAGCGTATACTAAGTTCTGCAGAGGGTTTACTGGATTTCGTTTATGCTGAGGAGAAGAATTGGGTGAACAGTAACTTGTGCACATTAGCTTTGTAAAGGAGGGTCTGCACACTGAATTGCATCCAATTATTCAGGATAGGTATATACACAAATTGTTTTGTATCTTGTGCTGCGTGGTCAAACCTTTAAGTACAAATATCCTAGAACATAGAGTTGCTGGATTCTGGGGCACAAGATCTTTTCCCCATGTCAGCTGACTGTTAGCTCGCTGAGCATCTGGTTTGTTCCTAAGGGCCACAAGAGAAAAATGAACAATTCAGCATTGCCGAAAAAATGAGTCAAATACGTAATTTGGCAGCAAATCTCACCAAGCTGTTCATTAGGAAGTTGTTTTTTTATAGAATGAGCCAATGTTTTAAATAAAACCTGCAGATATCCACAGTCAGGGAAAGAAAACTTATCCTGCAGTGCACATGGATTAATGTTGATTTTTCATATGAAACAAAGCCAAATTTGGACATAAAATATGGTGGTTCAAAGTGTAGTCCTTTCTAGTGCACATAAACCTACCGAGCAGCAGAGGTTCCACTGCACATTTGATTCGTACACAATAGAGTTATTTGGGCAAGTGTCTTAGGGCAAGGCTCTGAACCTCACACAAGTAGGAAAACTTTGATGAATATTCTGCTCTGATGAATATTGCACTTTGATTGCAATGAAATATAGAAATAAATATGATCTAAATCAAAACCAGAACAAAAGTGTCCTCATATGTTAGCTGGATCTGGACACGTCTGCAGTCATTGAGCTTTAGCGTCTCTGTGATAAGCTCTAAAAGCAACAGTCTAAGGAAACTGGATCAGTTGTGACTATCACACTATTGAAATATTTTGCCAGTAATAAAATCTGACCTTCTGTCAGGCTTGGTAAACTCAAACACTGTGAGCAGGTAGAATAGTAGAATAGTACAGTCATATCAGTGCTTTGTGGCAGAAGGTAATCAGTATTGTACAGAGCTCACACTAGATAATGAAACATGGCAAGATACACAATCTGCAGTGAGTCCCTGGAAAGGTAAACCAAGCAGAAATGCTGAGTAGTGGGGGGTAGGGAGCATGATTACCTAGCTAACTACTTATGGAAATTAGGTTGTAACCAATAGGAAACCGAAATCTTGTGCTCTGAGACTGTAGCCTCAGTGTATTCAACCCCCTTCTAGATCAATCAAGGCTGCCATGTAAAACTCATTTTGGGAGTACAGAAATGAAACAATGCTTTTTTTGACACACCCAGTGGTGCTAACACAGCAGCAGTTGAATTCCTTGTTGGGTTTTTTTGGGGGTTTTTTTGTGCCCATTCTGTTGGAAATGTTTTGTGGAGATCTCGCAGGTTTTTTTAACTTGTAGATATTTTTTCTGGGGGAAAAAAGAGGCAAATTCAGAAAGCAGCCAGGTGCCTACAGTTTATTCTTAGACAAATTAGTGATACAAAATTTTCATTGCAGAGATTTGACACAATTAAGTGCTTTAAAAAAATCTTATAAAGATGGGCTGACGCTTTCCTAAAACAAGTGGACCCCTGGAGAAGGTCTGTGACCTGTGCCAATATATATTGTTTCTTTCTGTGGACTAGTTAAAGACCTGGTATAGATTAAACAACAAATAATTAAATGTGTTTCATTTTCTAAGGGAAAATTGGGGTTCTGAAATGCAGGATTTATTCTCTATGTGCTGGCAATATTTTGCTCAGCTAATGCCAGTGGCTTTTTTTTAAGATTGTCATTCTTGTCATGCAGTACTTGTTAGTATTTTTCTGCACATTTGTTTCTGAAATATTTTTAAAATGTGTTTGGAATACCTTTTAGAAAAAGCTAATGCAAAATTCTCAGGTGTCCCACTCACCAAGAGGACAGACACACTTTTGCCCTCTGCTCACCATGATATCATAGACCCTGCAGGGAATTTGCAGGAAAAGACTGTTCCAGGAATGGCGTCAGTGACTCATCTACAGAGAGGGAGCATCACAAGTCTATGACTAAAAAGTGAAACAAAAATACATACTGGCACATGGGCAAATAAAGAAAACCTTTATAACATGGGAAAGGTGATGCTTCGTCACATGGTTGAGTGATGCTGGTTTTCTCTTGAAAGGAAGGGTTGTTGGGTCTCAACACCTCTTTTCATAGAATAATTCTCAGCTAAAAGATACTATAAAACGAAGAAAAATGAAGGAAAATGGTTATTTTTAAGGTGTAGCTGAATCTAAACTCCTGACTGTAAATTCTGGTCCTACTCTTAGAACACTGTATTTTACGTTTGTTAGCACGAACTTCGATTTCCTGTGCTTTTCTTTTGATAAAATCAATCAGTGCAGGCAATGACACCTGCATGTGCATTTGTTTGTTAGTTTGTTTTATTATTATTGGACAGTATTTATGAAAATCACTGAAAGTCTACAGTGAGTCCTTTATGCTTCTGCTCCCTCGTATGTAAACCAAAAGCCAGAACTACACCTTCCAATGGAGAACCCATACACTGAATTGATATTTTATTTCTTCTGAAAAGCAAGAGTTCTCAACAGCATGAGAAGAAAGTGGAGTAAGAATTTGTAATGTTTTTCATAACAGGACAGCTATATTAAGTTTCATGCTTGAATATTTATCTACTATTCACCAGGTGATACTTTTGGTTTTCACCAGCTTGGCCACGTTTAGGAATCAAGGGGGTTTTTTTGTATCCACTGTTACCCAGCGATGAAAACATAAAAGGGTGGCAGGGAACCTGGTTATTGACTATGCTGGCAAAAGTGCAAAGAAATAGAAGTGAGAAAAGGGAAGTGTTTTTCACCGTACTCCCATTGTTTAGTAATCTTAATTTCGCTCTCTTTTTTGGAGTTTCAAAAGAACATTACCTTTAGCTTCATGTATTTTTTTACATTTGTGATCTTCAGAGAAATTATAAGTATCTTCTAATATTTTTAATGTGCAGTTTTCTAGGGGACACACCATGACAAGAGTTGTAGATGTGACTGTGTTCTGTTTTATTTTTTCTGCACAAACCGTGCTGCATTGAGTAGCAGTTGCAACGATCTGGAATGGGGTGTGAGCTGGCCAGTTCTTGCCTCATGCTCGGTGCAGGTTGGATGAGCATAAACAGGCAGCCTGTTGCTCAAAGAAGGTAGTCATGAGTATGAAGCAGCTGCCTTTTTTATGTACACTGTCTGATCTATGCTGTTGTGGATCTTGCAGATCTTCCGGAAAATCAGTTTCAGGAGCTTGAAAGCAAAAATACAACCTAAGTGCAAGGGGAAGTAGGGGGAGAATGCTGTCTTGGAGCACCTGTTTTTTGCTATGTACTGACAAATAGTTGCTGCTGCATTTCCACTTGGATGGGGTTGTGTATGAAAAAAGGTGAAAGGTGTGAGAAATGTGCTGTTTCATTTAGGAAATTATTTTTTATGAGTACAGAGACATAACCACCAATCAGAGTCTGATTGTGCAGTAGTTAAGGCTCCTGTTTCTACCATGATCCAGGTTTGCTTTGCTTACTTACCGACATAGATGTTCTTGGAAACTTCTGAAAACACTTTCTGTCTCCCATTGTTTGAGGGTTATACAGTGCAGAGAGATACAGTCTGACTTCTTTTTACCTGCCTTTCCACACAAAAGGAGATGATTCCCTAAGTGGAAAAGTTGTTTGCACAGATTTGTCTTTTGAATGTTTTGAATAGTTAATTCTCAAAAGTTGATATATGTAGAAAGCTGTCCTGCAGCTACATCTTGACCCATTAATGACCTGACATCCCAAACCAAACAAGCATTTCCCCAGGGTGTCCTCACACAGGAAAGAGCTTGCCTTTTATCATGACCTTTGACTACTGGGCTTGAAATGACCTCTTCTGGACACATGTGGTTTGCCTTCTCTAGGATGAATGCTTCTGATCAAAAATAGAAGACCACACAGTGATAAAACAAGTACAGTGTAGAGTCTGCTCCCCAGGTTTTTAGCCACCGACAAGAAATAAGTACCATGTACTTCCAGGTTTCAGAACAGACATAAAGGAGATAATCAGTATTAAATGAAGTGTGTGTTGACAGGTGAAAGATGACAGTGTACATCTGTGTAACTTTGGGTTACGTGACAGAGCCCTGTTTCCCTAATGAAAAGGCTATGGTGTTAGAGATCCAGCACGGGCATCATTACAAACTTTCTCTCTTTACGATTGATTATGTCAGTACAGGGTGGTCTGGGTTAAATAAATGCCAGATGCCTGAATGTGAATCAGTTGTAATCAGAGGAGCTTTGTTTTCTCATTATCAATGCACAGAAGGCTGACTGAGTCGGTTGGATGCTGTCCCCACTAGTAGTAAAGCTGATGAGGCATTCCTTCTTGAGCCAGTGACAAGGTGTACTTACCTTGATAAATATGCATTGTGTATTTTAGGGGTTGTACTCTGTCTTTATAACGATCTAGAGAAGAAGCCTTACAGCTTGCACGTGCCTCTGCTTTCCGAATCTATCCCAAGATCTGGAGGGCCAGCCCCACCTAGCAGTGCCCTCTGAGCTCTCAGGGTTGCGATAGTGCTGCCTGCCAAGAAGAGCTGCTGCACCTGCGCAGAGCACTGAGCTGCAGCTGCTCAGGACAGTGTCTTTTTTAGAGGTGTGAGTGTGGCATTGTCACTCAGTCAGACCTATGGCTCTGGACTGCATAGGCAAGATTGCTCTCTGGATTGTACTGAGACCATACTTTTAAGTGGGTTTTGTTTTGAGCTCTGTTGGGGTTTTTTCCACTCTGAATACTGCCTTTAGATGTAGGTGCAAAGCTGTGGTCCTTAGTGTTTGCTTACCTTCAGCTGTGGCATAAAATATGCCCAGGCAGCCTGAAGCCAGCTGGATTTCGTAGGGGAACTGTGTATTGTATTGAATGTTAAAGTTTCTCACAGCACAGACATGGCATCAGCATAGGCCAAATTGCAGGAGTCTGTGTTTCTGAGATCCCTTGTCTGACTTAATGTGAACTTTTAAGAAAGCAGTTTTTGAAGAACTGGTTTTGAGATCCAGACCTCTTCCGCTTCCTCTCCTGGTGCCCCTCCAAAAACAGTCTGCTCTGAGGCTTGCATTCTGGCAGACAGCTGTTCACAGCACTGCTTGGAAAAGAAGATGTGGTTGTGTGGAAGAACAGGGTTTCACTTCAGATAAATTTCATTCCTGTAAATGTGGTCTGCTGGCAGGGCACACTTGCTGCTTGTTTGTTACTTCCTTATACTGTGGCAACAGTGTGTTCCTTCATTTACACACTTCTCATTTGTATTTTGGTAATATTGGCATTTATGTTGCAGTTTAGGTGTTGTGGAGTTCTAGGCACGTAAATATGTTGTCACTTTCTCATAGTCTCGAGACATGAAGTAGAGAGATGGAAAGTCAAATAAACTGAAAAATTATAAACCACAAGAACTCTGAGCGTTACCGTTCTGGCCTCAAGGCCATGCATCCAAATGCTACTTGGGGCATGGCATCCTTGCTTATCATCTCCCTGCTTCCTTCAGCTGCCCACAGCCTGCAGGCAGCCAGCTCTGCTTGCCTGGCCCTGCTTGCTGTGCAGCAAAGACACTGCACATGCTCCAGCACACAAGTCCTTCCCCCTTGTCAGAATTTGCATGTATATCCCAGTTCTGTCCTTTTGTGCAATGTAGATGGATGCAGACTTGCTCTTGCTGTTTAACAGTGGGTGAATTTGTTTTTATGGGTGAGCACGTCCTTGAGGCACCGCGGTTCCTTTCTTGTGGGGCAGGCAGGCACTGGGTCCTCTGAGGGCAGCTGCAGCTCCATAGCCCTCTGGCACAGAGACAGAGGAGTGCAGGCTTTACTTTCAGGGGGCTGGAGCATGTGTGCCAAGATATCATGTTGATCATTCTTTGGATTTCTTCTAGATTTTTTGAACAGTTTCTTCACTGCATAAAAATATTTTGAAGAGCATGAGCAGGGTACAAAAGTAGAAAGTAGTAAGTTTGAATAAAGGCTTTGGCGTATATGCACTTTAACTAAAAATTAAGAGCTGAGTTATATTCAGGTTGCAAGATACGAAGCATGCAAACTACCAAATTGGGTTGTAGGGGAAATGCTTTCTAGTCTTTTGATACTGCATTGTATTCATTGTACATCAGCATGCAATCAAATGTTAGGTTCTCTACAACCTGTAATAATACAGAAAGCAGTAAAAATTGTGATGCTAAAACCCAAACCTGTTGATCCAGAAAAACAGCCAAAACCCTAAGCCACTGGTTTTAATTTTGGGAGGCTGTATATACATGGGCAAAAATAATTTTGTATTACCTTTGAATTCTATTCAAAATAAAGAATTTTATTCATGAGCAGGCAGGTGTGATTAAACTTTTCTGTAAGAACATTCCATAAGCATCTGTCTCTCGCACTTGCTGATGTGGGTACTCGGTATTAAAAAGACTTAGTAACTACTGAGTGAGTTTGTAGCAATCTAGTTACTTGTATTGCTGGCTTTGTAATGAACATTAATTGCTTTTGTGTTTTCATCAGAATTTCTACCTGGCAAACAAAGGGAAGAATGAAAGCAAAGAAATGAATGATAAAAACAAAGAGGCTTTGCTGGAGGTAAGGCAACTTACTAGGCTGATGATGCAAATGTTGCCAAAACTCTGCCGCCATTTGCATCTGCTCTGCAATAACAGCATTTAGGTCTTTTTGGGAAATTGTGTAACAACAGGAAGTTCTGTGATCGTTGGTGTCCTTGTATCTCAGGTTTAATATGTCGATTTTCCTCTGAATCTCCTGCTCCTCATTAAAAATGCAGATTGTGCACTCTCAGGCCAGCCCTTGGGACTTTTTACTGTTAGTAAGGTTGATTAGTAGCAAACAATTATCTTTAGGTTAGAAGTAGATGTATTTCTCAAATTATTAGCTGTACTACAACAGAAAAAAAAAGTTCACTTTTCCAGAAAGTCTGTTTAATCTCTTGCCTCTCCTGCTCAAGTTTTATTTCAGATGTATGCTTGAGAGAGAAAAATTCAGAGCTATTTGAAAGAAAAGATTACCACAGTTCTCCAGGCAAGAAGTTTGGTAAAAGTTCACAAAGGAAATTCTTTTCTCAGGTGACTGAGGACTCACATTTCAAAGTTAGTGCATCTCATGAAGGCACCAGATGTTAACCAGCAGAAGTCCTGGTGAATTCTGACTAAAAACATCGAGTGATAAGTGTGTTGGCATTAAAAATTATACAACAGTAGGTCCTCCAAGCAAACAATTAGTATATCTGATATAACAGTGTTTTTAATGTGAGCATGTATTTCAAAGTGAAAGCAGAGATTGAGCTGTTTTTAGAGCTCTATGCAGCCTCTAATCAATCTACTGAAGTATTTCTCTACAGAACCCATAAACACTGCAGTAGAGAAAAAAAATCCAACAACAGTTGTTCTATAGCCTTCACTGAGCACATCTATGTCCAGATAAAAGGCTTTGTAAGTTTTTGCTTGACCCTAAGGGATGGAGGATTTGCAAGCCTTCTTTATCAGTATGAACTCCCAACGTTAGCTTGGAAAAGTTTCCTTTGCCTGTCTAAGGTGCTCGTCTCCCTAGTAACTGCATTCCCAATGTCCATATGTTCACTGTCACAGGAAATGTCTGTTTTTCAAGGGAGCATTTTTCTGTGATTTATTAATAGGATTGTGCTTAAATGCATTTATTTTGTGCATTATTATTCTTGTTGCACAGGAAAGCTTCTGTGGGACATCTGTCATTGTGCCAGAGCTTGAAGGGGCCCTTTATTTAAAAGAAGATGGAAAAAAGTCCTGGAAGAGGCGTTATTTTCTTCTGCGAGCTTCTGGAATTTATTATGTACCCAAAGGAAAAACCAAGGTCAGGAAGCCAAATAATCCTTTTTGCAATAAAACAATTCATGAGGTGAAAGTATAGAACTCCCAAGGTGACATTTCAAGAGCACTGTCTGGTACATCTGAGAGGGTTGAGGTTTCCACAGTTCAACTTTGACTACACCACTTGTGCAAATACTAGAATACAGTCACTGAATCCTGTCGTGTTCCTCTAATTTTGATTTCTAGGGATAGATAAAAGCATTAATGAAATAGTGCTCCTCCAGAAAGCAGGAAGGGAAAGAAAAACAGCATAGCACCCGTCAGCTGGTGGTGTGCTGCCACAATCCTTCACTGTTATATGGGTTGCCTGTGAAAGAATATCTTAAAAAGCTGTCAAGTAAACTAATTTCTTGTTGCAAAAAAAGGTAGGATTTTACTTTGCTTGATACTGACTTTCTGCACCAGTAACCAGCATGCAGAAATGCTGTACTTTTTTAATACAGCGATCTGCACCTAGAGAATGTGTCATGCCTTTTATGGCTTTTTAAGACTGCCTTTTGTATAGAAAGAAGTGAGACAGAAGCATCTACCTGGCTGAATCAAATTCACTGACATTTAGGATTACAAAATATTTAAAGAGTCTGAATTGCCAGCACTGGATGTATTGCACATAAGGACAGCTGGCTTTTAATTTCCACGATGATGAGGTAGAATGGTGGATTCTGGGACTGGTGGTATATTTTTTTTAATTCTGAAAACTGCTTCTCTTACCACTTACAGCTCTGCTAATGCTTCGTATTTGAAACTGCTGTTGCTGCTGGTGAAGCTTTGCTGTTATTATTTGTGCTTTGAAACTTAGCTCTTCTGCTATTTCCTGACTAAATTACAAAGGAAAGAGATGTAAAAGGGATGTTGTGCTGCTGCTCCGGTGACCTGTGTTTATAACCAAGTCACAGTGAAACACAGATCACCTTGCTGCTTTCACAGCAATTTATTTTGACTTTACCTGACCCTGAGCTAATGGCTTTCATGTCTCAAATCAGGTTGTACACAAAATGTCTTATCACTTAGGATCTAGAATGCTGTTTAAAAGGTACTTAAGGTGGAAAGAGTGTAAGAATAGTCAAATGCAAAGTCCATCTTGGACATTTCCTTGTAGCATGCCTCCAGCAATGACCAGTAGTACAGTGCTAAAGCAGGGCAAGCATGTCCTGATAGTTACTCAGTCTTTTTTCATCATCCAGCGATACATGTTTCAGTGACTTTTCATCTTAGCACAAATGAGGAAAGTGCTTTCTTTTTCCAGGGGATAAGCTGTAAATATAGGTTCAGATGGAGCCACACAGTCCCCTTGCAACAGCTGTTTAACACTTTATTGCCCGTTAGTTACTGCAGCCTGTGTAACAGCCTATGTACCACCTTGCCTGAAACTGAGCCATTTTTAGGAACTGTGTGAGTGCTTTAAAATTACTATATATCACCTTTAATCTAGTTCTTTAGGGGATAGCCACGGCTCTTTTCAAATGGTAGCACAGTCAGCTGTTTGCTCCGGCATCTGTAACAGCCTTCAGCTGCAGGGTGCCTATGTCTCAGCCATTCCAGAGGAAGTTAAGTGTCTTAGCTCAAATCTGTGCTGCATGGTGATCTGAGTGATTGCTGCACTCTGTACTGCATCAGCTGAGGATCAGGTACATGTCTCTCTTGAGGAGACAGTAATCTCTGGGACATGAGCAGGATGCAGTGAGGGTGTTAAACATCTTAAAGCACTGCAGTAGAAATCAGTAGAGCTCTTCAGTGAGAGCCCTTAAATTATGACAGTTCATTCCACATCAGGGTGGTATGAGAAGTGCACGTGCAGTTTGCACATCATTCAGTTGTGGGTAGGCTTTCTCTGAGGTACAGAAACAAACAGCTGGCCAGCAACCGTATCTTCAGCTGCTGTAGCTGTTTTAAAATGCATCATATATAAGTAGTTTCACTTGTTACAAAAAAGCAAAGAAGTTTGGCATACTTTTGGCACTTTATGCTGGCTGTACATGGCAAAGGTGAAAATACAGGGCCGTGTTCATATAATTTTACACACATGCTTGTGGTGGTTTTTGTTGTTTCAGGGTTATTTGTTAACAAATCAGCACCAGTCAGCACTGCTGTCTTAATTCCTTTCTTCAGCATTGCTCTACTTACATTGCATTCAAAAATGTGCTGTTAATGGACAGGGTCACAGAACAGCATCAGAATTACAGATACAATTAAAAAACCCATTTCTGTAAATTGTGTTGCTTTGTCATGCTAGCGTTGCTTTGTCATGTTAACATTGCACAAATACTCATGATAAGTACCTTCGTCCCTTGCATAAAAATCTGTTCCTAAGAAGAAAATAACAGCTGCATTCATATTGTTCTTAATTACTATTGCCTGGTTCCTAAAGGAAAGGAACAACTCATTACACTGCATGGATTTGACCACATTTAGGGACTTTAAAATGGTTGATAAACCAAGGTCCACAAACTCACTAACAAAATCTCTGACATCATCAGCTGCAGCGGAGACAGGAAAGACAGAGAAGCCCTGTCTATACCCAGTGTGAAGTGTTTCCCCACAAATCTTACTTGCAAACTCAATTTGTTAATAAAGTCAGCTCAAGGGTATATTGTAATGCAAGTGTCATTAAAAATGGGAATAGCAGACAAGAACCATCATATGCATATTATATCATACCCCCATGTCATATCATACCCCATTCTTAGGGGTAGAGGGGGCTTGTGGTTTGTTATTTTCTTTTTCCTTTTTCCCCCCACAATTTCCTGATTTCTCAGTTTAGCAAACAGTGGCCATGTGAAATGGCTATTCTTGCATTTCCACTCAAAGGATTGCAAAAGTTACTGTATGCAGAATTGTTCACTGAGAAACATGCCAGCAACAGAAACCTTGTTACTTTAGCAATATATTGTGAACAAGCAAATATTATGAAAAACAGAGATGGAATTATGCCAGAAAATATGAGAAAATTCAAAGCAAAACGGATTAAATATGTGCTTATTTCCTGATGAGGGTTTTTTGTTACATGTATGAAAATAAAACAAGCTCCCAAAGCAATTTAGAACCCAAAACCTTCTTTCTCCAGAATTTTAAGGGTGTGGTTTCTTACTATGGTGTTCTCTTTGGTCTTACTAGCCATAAGCTAAAATCTCCAGACAAATCAATGTAGCACAGCAAAACCAGAACAAGAGCAAAATGTTGAGCTGTGTTATAGATTATTCATAATATGTACTGACCCTCTTCCAATTTTTATTTTAAGAAAGCAGACACTTAAAATTACTCTTTATTTTTTCAGTCAGCTTCATGAGAGTTACAGAAATAAAAATCATTGGCATTCATGCACTTGCAAAAGGTCCTATCAATGCGTTTCACATAAAAATTCAATTTGTTCTAACAATGATGGACTTGGTTTTCATTTGTAGACATCACGGGATCTGGCATGCTTCCTTCAGTTTGAGAACGTGAACGTGTATTATGGTTATCAGCACAAAGTGAAATATAAGGCACCCACAGATCACTGCTTTGTCTTAAAGGTAATGTACAGGAAAAATAAGTTCTGCAAATGTCGCACAGTTTCTTTTATATGTAAACATGATTAAGTTTGAAGCTCCAAGGATCCTGATGGGCTAGAATAACTCCTGCAAAATTATGTGTAATTTCTTCTTTGCTTCATCGTTGATCCACAACATACATTTAGAACCTTGATTATATTACCAATAGTCCTATGATATATATCTACACTGCATCTATAAAATTGTCTTCAAAACAGGGTTGAATATACTGACTGTTCAGGTAACTGGACAAATCTGGGCAGATGACACCGGGGGCAGATGTATGATGAGAAGTCTGGCAGTGCCTAATTTTGATGTTATGAACACTATGGATTATACACTAAAAAGAATGTCTACTTTTTTGTGGTGTGGTCACACCTGTTGAGAGGTTTGTTGAACTGAGATGCAAAATCTTGCAGGAATAGGCATCTCATTTGTCGTATTTTATTGTACCACTGTTTCTGACAGGAAGGCAAAATGCATTGCTCATCCACTCATGAAAATCAATGCTTGCTCTTGAATAAGTATCTCATTGCTGCCTCTCCAGGTAATAGCACTGCAAATAGGCTGGGAATTCTGCATTCCTCTCAGGAAAGGAAAAGCAGAACATGCTTTTCACCTCGTTCAGATAGCAGAAATGAAGCTTTGAGGTTGCAGTAATTGGGCCTTGCTTGCTATCTGTCATTTATACAGATTTTAGAATACAGTGGGATTACTGTGCATAAAACAGAAGATAATCTTGTTGTCGCTTTTCTGTTTAAAGGCCTGCAGTGCAAGCAAAGTATTAGAAAACACAGTATCTTGCCATCTCAGAAAAATAAGTACAAGAAACATTCACATCAGAGGTCGCTTACAGTACCACATTTCTGGCTGTAGTTGCACACTTATAGCACTTTTGTGTTCAGTTCCAAATGTCTGCTAGCCTAATTTACACATGGCCAAGCAGAAGTGGTTTATAGACACAGACTTATTTTTTGAAACAGATTTATCTAGATAGCACAGATGAACAGTTTTAATGCTAAAGTCTTCCACAAAACACTGCAAGAAACACAGGTGAGCTTTCAGAAGTTAGCCAGGTAAGAATTACTTCTGAAAAATACAACGTCTATTGAAAAAAGAGGAAAAGGAGAGCTGATGTAAAAAATAAGGGGAAATTGATTTTTCTAACAGATGCCTGGTCTAAGAACTATCTGACTAATTTAATAACAGTTATTCACATTCTGTTCAGTTGAAAATAAAAGCAGGATTTTTTAATGTATGTAGCAATGTGTTTAACTGTTCACAATAATTATGAAAACTTTCTGGACCTACTGCCATCTTTTCCAAAAAAGCTACTTACACTAGCAAAAAGTCAAACCTCAACTGAAATTCTTGCTTAATTTCATGTGCGATGTTAGCACTGTGCCCTCAAAGAGAAATGGGAAGAACAAGATCAAAAGCTCACTAGGAAAGCTTTATGTATAATAGGTTTATAAATGCATGAAACCTACATAGCAAAACTGTTTGCTCTGATGCTTCTAAAATGTGTTTGCAGTACACTAGAATAACCATTGTATCAATAATTATTTCTGAATGTAACTTAGTGATGAATAGATTATGTTACAGGGCTTATCTTTCTTTTTCATTCCTACAAATCATCATTTGGTAGATTCTTTACCTGCTCAGTTTCAGACTTGGCTTCTTTTAATGGCTGACTCTTGCAGTGGCTAGAGGGGGTCAGAAAGTATAGGCAGATAAAGTTATCTTCATACCTTCTATTGTTTCAAAAGTGAAAGTCTCCCACTTAGAGTGTGTTTCTGAGGGTGATGCAGTGGAGAGTTTAATATTTATTATAATTTCTGAACATTAATTTGGATTCTATATATAAATGGAGTATTAACCAATATATAAATAGAATATTAATTCTGCTTTTTGGAGACATGATGCTGAAATGAATTCTGTTATATTCTTGTCTTACCTTTCGAGGCTGGAACTAAGGATGTAATATATCTTGAGATCTGTGGGCTGAGGAAAAGAGCAAATTTAAATATCAGTCTCCCTGGTTGGATTCTTGGTGACACAAAAGTGTGTGGACAGTAGAATAGAGTAATCTATCACACTCATCACACTTAGTTACATTTTCTTCCTGTTTGGTTTCATCTGGAAGTCTCCCAGAAGAAAGTATCTCTCATGCTGGGACACTCTTGTCCTGACAGGTCAAAGGAAAACAAACAATCATTCTTGAGATATTTCTCATCCTGCCATATTTAGAGAATAAAGTCCTCAAGAGGAAATAATAGTACACTTGCTGACAGGTGCAGTGAGCAAAAGGCAATGGATTTAATGGATAAACATTTGTTTTTATTACACTGGAGGCCTAGTAATTTTGAAGGACTTCGGATGCCCGGTTCAGTCCAAGCCAGTTGGAAATTTCTCCACAGCCAAGGCTCTGCTGTGTCTTCACAGTTCTTCCATTCCCCTGTGTGTGCCTTGCCACAGAGGGCTCTGAGGAGGTTCTCTTCCAATGCAGGATAAGATTATCTGCCTTACAACAAATGGGGGAGGTAATTGGAAAAGCAGCAGCCACAGCCCATGTTAGCTGTTCACTGAGGTGGCTGTAAAGCAAAGGAAGTATTTTGGGGGAAAAGGTTAGTCTGCAAGCCCTGATTATCTCCAGCAAGCTGTAATGCCACTTGGAAAGTTTTTGAATAGCATACCACCACATTTTTTAAAGAATTGTTACTTTCTGAGGGCCCCCTTAGGAACTGCTGTGTCAAAACAGTGACAGTCACCAGCCAAGTTACTTGCTCTGCTGTGTTTCAAATGTAACAAAAACTGCCCAGCTCAGAGGCAGGAGACCAGCTTATACCTCATGGTGCAGGAGAAATGCAAGGGTGTAGTAGCAGCTTCAGCGGTACCTTGCTTCTGTGCTAGGTGGAAAATCCTGCTGAATTCTGAACCATATTTTCTCGGCTTTGAGCATTGAGTTGAAAACATACTGTATTTATTTCTGACTGGTTAAGCTATTGGTGTCCTTACTTCAAGAACAGGGATGTGTCCTTTGTTCATTCAAGCGGCAGCAAATGGCCAGTGAGGTGGGCTGGTTTGGAGTTGAATATGGCCTCATACATGAAGGAAGTGTCCTTTCTCTTCCTTCAGCTCTCAGCTTTGTGATGATCTTTCTAAACAAGTAACTAGGCTAAACCCAGTACCGTTTGTTCCTGCCTTGAAGGTGTTGTCTCATATTAGCAGGGAGAAAAGAGAAAACATTTCCTTTTGCCTCCCTCCAGTCTTGGTCATCTTTATGGTGTGTGTTTATGGAGAGAAGAGCACTCAAGAAATATTACAAGAATGAGCAGAGCATTCCTGCCAATTTTACATCTATGTTCCAGGCATTGCCAAAAATGTAAAGAGGAGCACTGTAACTAATGTTAACTACAACCCGGTGATCTGATTTTAGCCAGAACAATGAGATTTTTCAGGTTGTCTGACACAGCCCTGAATAATACAGGTACCTAAACTAGCTCAAATATATATATTCTTGGCTGCAGATCCATCCTGTAAGAGATTCCTCTTACAGCTAGAGAAGCATGTTGTGTTGTGAGTGCTCCTTGTGTAGCATTTGTTCCCATTATGTCAGCACCCCACTGTACATACTACACCTTAGAACAAAAATGGGATGCGCTTATTTGTTAAAAATCAAGACACTGAGGAGATAACAGGCAAAAGGGCCACAAACAATTAAACATCGTAATGTTTACTAGCAAAAGAGAGTTTTTTGCTGAGCTTATTCAGAAGCTTCCTTTCAGGATGATTCAGGAGACAACTGCAATAACAGAATAAAGCAGCTACTTCCTCATATCAGGCAGCGGAAAGCCCAGCTGTGAGCAGCCAGAAAGAGCACAGCTGGCTGGTAGTGTCTGAGAGCAGGGTCACTTTTAGCTGTCCCTGTGCAGCAAACCAGGACTGGGATGGCTGAGTCCTGAGGATGAGAGTGCAGCCTGGCACAGAGGCTCCCATGGAGCTGGCTTTCAGGAATCCTTAGGCTTTGGGGAAACTATAAAACTTGAAGAACTGTTTTATTCCCAGTGGCTATTTGGTCTGTGCTGAGCTTTAATCTTCTCAAATGCACTTGTTCTACCACTGCTAAACAAGCCTTCCTCCCTCAAAGGAAGTCCCACGTTTCAAAACCCCGAAACTGCACAAAGAACCCTCAGAATATTAAAAACAGAGCCTTTGAGTAAAGGAAATACTTTTTTTGACACCTGCTCCTGGAAACATGCAGATTCTTCCTATTTTGTACTCAGTCTAAGTCAAATGCTTACATAAATTTAAAGATCCCACCCTTTTCTTTGACATCAGATAAAGTGAGTCTTTTCTTAATAGAGACTCCATATGCAGAGAAGAGGAAAGCAAAGGGCAGCCAAGTTTGAAAAAAGGCCCTCACTCAAACCTGCATCTGCCAAGTTCAGATTTGTCACTCTGTTCCCAGCAGAGTGTGCAGGCGAGGGTCACAGCTCAGCTCTCCCTGCCGCCCTGCAGTGTGCTGGCCACTCCTGGGAGAGCTATGGTGAGGGAACAACATTCTGTCTCCTTTCCAGCAAAAATAAATTCGCACACCGCACATAGCAAGTAGGAATGGTTTGGTTCCTCAGAGTCATCTTTGCATTTGCAAATGTGTGGTTTTATATCTAGATTCCCTGCAAATGTTCTTGTTCACCATCTACTATGCTATGTGGGAAATTCTGTGGAAATGAATGAGACCTTTCATGATTTCTTTCATATTCTGAAACTGAAAGCCCGCAAAAATAAGGTATTTCACGAGGAAGGAAGGGATCTGGTCATCATGCTGGCAACAGCATCTATTGCACTGAGCAGAAATTGTGAACGTAATGTTTATTTTGAGGATTGTCTGTGTGTGCATGCGCACGCATGCTCGTCCAGGAGCTGATTTTGTCACACCATGTTGAAAAATCTTTCAGAGCAGACAAATAGCAAGGTAATCTATATGCAAATTTGCTGGTTTAGTCAGTCTGATGTGCCTGTGACAAAGAATGGATTTAATTATAGTTTATTGGTGCTGGTTATGCTTGAGTAATCTGGAGGTAATGGTGCATAATGCTGAATTAATCTAGGATGAAAAAAATTGGTTTCCTGGGGATAAACTGAGACAAAGGCGAATCATCCTCTATCTCTACAGCTGGGTACATTTGCCTGTGCAGCCAAAAGAGTTAAGTTTTCCTGGCTTCATTTGGATACCATGATTAAAAGAAAAAAAATCTAATGATCCAAAGAATTTTTGAAGTAAATTTTCAAAAAGAATAGCTTGTTTGCTACAGTGGCATTGTTCTAGCAGGTAATTTGGTATTTAGCTGCTTCTCTCCTGATTCCCTCCTCCCTCACATCCTATGTGCTCCTGTGCAGGCTGAGTCATGCATGTAATGCATTCAACACAAAGGCAGTTAAAAAGGTAGAAGGTGAGAATTAGCAGTGTTTGAGATAGAAAACACAATGAATAACAACTATTTAGAACAAATGGCTAGTACAGGAAACAGAGACAGAAAAGAGATTTTTTATTTCTTTATGTGAAAGATTTAGAAATTGTGATAGTATGGGTGCTTCAGATAAGTGTTTCAGAGTAAATTTCATTGCTAGATAAACTGAGAAAGCAAAATTGGAAATACTTTTTATTGCAGAACATTTACAGGTACGTGGGATTACAGTCATGTGCGTGCACAATTTTTAAGGTCAATGTATAAACAGTGGGGAGAACAAGGATAGAGAATGGACAGGGAGAAATTTAATATGATAGCTTTGGAGAATATTATTTCCTGCATAAAGCAAACCTCTTTGATTAAAATGGCTATTACATATATTTTTAATGACCTAAAAATTTTGCCTCAGGTCATTAGAGAAATGTAGGTCAAAAGAATAATTTCCTTATAATAGGGCAATTATTCATTTATACATAGACTTCACACATCTTCAAAAGATCAGTTCAGCATGATCAGGCAAAGAGTGCATAGAATCAGAATTTGACCATATTGAATAGTAGATTTTAGACCTGAACCATTTCAGTGTGACTTTTGAAAGGTGCTGAGTATTAATTCTGCTTTTAGTCATGGGAGCCAGAAGAGTCTCAGCCTTTCAGAGAAGCTAGCTCAACACAGCGCAAGTTCATCAGTAGTAGTTAAGGTATCCAAAAACATTGACCATTTTATGAAAGTTTGGCCAAAAGCCAAAGTTTGTGATCCAAAGTTAGTCACTCTTTATGCTTCTGGCTATTGTTTCTGCCTCAGAGACCGAGCAATGATACATATACTTTGGGGCAAGGAATGCAATGAGATGCCTGAATAACTTCAGTTTACTTTTCATCTTCTGTGTTGGAAGAAGGCAAAGTAAAAGAACATTTTATTGGGATAATCTCCAATTTCATGCACACATGGCCTTCAGTCATTTGTTTTGGCAAACACCATAGAAATCACATCATTCAGTTCCCATTTCTTCAGGTTTTCAATGTGTTCTATCTTTTTTTTCCTTAGGCAAAGAGTTTACTTTATATCTGCAAATGTTATCTGTGAACAAATATTTTTTTTAACCTCTCCAGAAAACAAACTCTTTATATTCAAGTGCTTCTGCTTTTTTTATCTCTAGACAGTTGATACTTACAGAGGAGACAGTGGGACAGAGGAGAACACTAGGTTCTGTTGAAAACCTCTTCAGTGCTTTTCTGGGTGAAACACGGTACATCCTTTGGCAGCCTGATGTTCGAGATGCTCAGACCTTAATACCTGCAAAATCAGGCTCAATGATGTGACTAATTCATTATTATTAAGACTTTTGACATCAATAGATGAAGGTTCACTGTAGTCCATATTATTTCAAAGCACTCTTCAATTTTTTTAATGTGAGAAAAATTCTGGAGTCCCATTCCACTTGCATATTTCCACTTTTCTTTTAAACTATGACTCCTAGGGTTGTTGCTTTTAAAGCAGTTCTCTTCCATAATTCATTTTAGTGGTGCATATTTCAGAGGCAAAGGTGCTAAACCTTTCCAGAGAAGATGTTTTCACTTTGCTGTCAGATGATTTTAATGGTCTTTTCAGGACATGGTATGCACCCTATAACAAAATAATTTATCTGTATCTATGTGTGAGATGTATAAGGGGCGGCATACTGCGGTTAGTGTTATTTTGCCCTAAAGTACAGTATTTCTCACGTGGCTGTCATGATTGATGTTTTTGACCTCTGTTAGTCTCACAGAGAGGTTATTACAGAGAAACTAAACTTGTGTAGTGACTACAGCTGCTTGCATCTGTGTGGTGGTCTAAACAGTCTCCTGAGACACAGGAGCTGTGAAAGGAGGAAATTGGTCCACACAGAATCATAGAATTGTTTAGGGATCTTCATACCAAGTCAGCATTTCCAGGCACTTCCAGCTGCCTAGATTCTTCTTTGAATTGCTTATTCTGAGTCACCATTTTTATGCACTATGTAGTAGATTTTGCCTGAAGCTTTTAGTGAAAAATTGAGCTTGTAAAGGTCAGCATCGAGAGCCGAGACTTCTGCCATTTGTACTGCTGAAGCAATTCTACTTTGATACAGTTCCTACAAGTGAGCAAATGGTGTGGTGGGGTGTAACAACTCTTGGCTGAAACATTTTACCTTCCTACCTAAAGTAGCATGCTTCATGCATCTGAAAACCACAGGAGGCCAGATGTCTCCATCTGAGCCACTTACTAAACCTCTTGTGTGGGTATGAACCTTCAGTGCCAAGCCTGGTGCTGGTGGTGCTTGTTCCTGTGGTCTGGCCTTGCTGCTGTAGGCAGCCTCTGCACTGGCAGCACAGAACGGTCCTCCTCAGGCCTGATCCATAGCCCATGTGAGGTGAGGGGGATATTTCCAGTTGATCTCAGTAGGCTCTGGGTCTAGTAATAAGTTAAGCTTTATGTGTCATTCATAAAGTTACACATAAAAAGAGCCAGGGCTGCTGCTGCTTCTTGGAAAGTGAGAGACCATACGTATCTCAGCAGTAACAAAGAGATTATACAGGGTGTTTGCACAGCTCTGAGGTGTCTGACCTTCCTTCTCAGAGCCTGGGGTTCAGCAGTTTGGTCCCTAACTGGCAGCATATATTTGTGACTGTGTGCTTAATCATGCTTGCTGATTGGAGTAATTTAATCAAGGAACTGATTGGGGCAATTTGGAATAGGTCCCACTGGTGAATATCAGTAGTTAAGATGGATTGCCTAGTGGAGACAATAGCCAGAAAAAGATGATGTAGAGGGTAGCCAGTAAATAACTCACATGTTGTCTGGCAAGGGACACCATTACCTTGTTCGCTGAAAGTTCCCCCTCAGCTTCTCAAGATGGTGGGAACCACACAGTCTGAAAATATTCATAGTCAGGGTAAAGAGTGAGGTGAGGAAGCTTGCTGATGATGGTACATTGTTCAGTTCATCGAGGAAAGGGCAGACTGAGGAATTCTGGAAGGCCATTGTGAGGCTGAGGTTCAGTGCTTGTAGTAGTAGTTGTCAGATACATAAAACAAGCATTAGGAATGATTAGGAAAGACACAGATAATAAAAGATGATAAAACAGCAAATGTTGCCTTACCATGGCACAAGTTCATGGTTTCTGCTCACCTGTGCAGTTCTGGTCCTCTCATGTCAAAGAGGATATATAATAAACTTGGAAAAGTATCAAGCAGGAGCAACAAGGATAAGCAAAGGTAAGGATTTACTTTGACTTGAAGAATGACTGAAGAGACTAGAAGCCCATAGGCTAAAAAGGAGAGACAGCTTGCCAGGAGTATGATGCAGATCTCCAGGCTCAGGTGTGGCATGGAAAGGTGGCTAGGGGTCAGGAATTCAATGTCTCTTCCAAAACAAGAATGTTACACAAAGCTAGAGGCAGTCAGGTTAGAGAAGGAGGTGGTTCTTCTTAGAGTGTGTGACAGACCTGCAAAACTTGTTGATAAAAGATGTTGTGGATGCTAGAACTCTCTTGGTGCTCAATAAAAAGCTGAAGAAGTATCTGGAGGAGAACCTAATTATGGAGAAGTCCTGTGTGGCTCAGAAAATCCCCTGAGCAGAGAATCATTGCAGACAGAGAATGAAGTATCATATATACTATCTTGTTCTTTCTCTTCCCCCATTTCTGGCCACTCCCAAAGTCCAGATACTGGGTTCAGGGACCTTTGATCTGACACAGTACAGGTGTTCTTGTGAAACTAATACTTCCATAGGGTGCCCCAGAGGAGAGGGCTGTATGTATGTGCAGCAGCATTAGCTTGCTCTGTGCCCGGACCTCCCCTGTCCTGTTACGTAGTGTGGACTTTCTTCCAGATGTTTACATGAACCATTTGTTGAATTATAGAAGTCTTCTATTTTTAGTTGTAATAAAAACACACACTGTTAGGTGTGGTGTTTAAAAATGGGAGGGGGAGGGATATGTAGATGCAATGGACTTCCTGCCATGAAAAAGAAGGGGGGAAAAAAAACGCTTGCTTTTTTCCTTTTTGAAAGGTTTGGGTGCCATCTGCTGGGCCTTGTAGGACCTTACACACTGGAGCAAAATTGCTAGTTGCTTGTTGAAAAGTGCCTGAAGAATTGAATTTACCCAGACTTGCAGCATCTTTGTTTGCACCTCCTGTTTCTTTTGTCTCCATCGGAGATAATGTAACCCAGGTATATGGGATGCACTCTGCTACACAAAAAAAGTGCCTGCTTACAGTTCCCTTTTAAAGGTACCATTGAGGCTGATTTCTCTAATGATTTTCACTGTGTTTGGTTACCTAATGGAGAAATAGACGGAAATAAGGATTTTTGGGCATTGTGTCCTAGCCACATATTGTGCTAGCAGAGCCCACTCTGAGCAGCATTCAGGCTATCTGAGGCTGTGGGAAACAAGGCCAGGCAGACTCTGGGAGCTGGAGCAGGCTGTTTGTCCAGGGGCCTGGCTACTGCCTCCCTTTGATACGTGACAGAGGTGTACAAAAACAGGATCCAGCCCTGAGTGTGAGCTGTGTGAAGGGGTGACTGTGAGTGCACCAGCTGGTGAGGGTCTGTGAGGTGGGCATGGTGCCTGCTCTGCGGTTAAGGCACCTGGTGACAGTGAGCTGGCACCTCTGGCCTTGCAGTGTGAGATATCCCTAGCTTTCAACCTGGGAGTGCCCCAGAGCAAGGTAGTAGAATAAGGTGGCCACGGGCACTTCCAGGGGCTGAAGGAGATTTTGCACATTCATTGTCCCGGGGAGATGGCCAGCTGTGTGTTTGCAGAAAAATGGCCAAGAGTGTGACCTGTGTGAGCAGGGGGTGCAAACGTGCAGGGACCTGTAACACGGGTACCCACAGCACTGCCTTGGAATTCATCTATCACTGTGAGCCCTCTACAGAGTAACATCCCCTTGTTTTTTTCTTCCTCGTAGTTATTTCTGTGGTATGCTCCCTCTCGCTCCATAGCTTGATGATATAGGGCTTTGGCCGCAATAGTGGCTTGTGCGGTCCCATCCTCTCATCCATCCCTTGCTGCTCATTCTCTCCCCCAAGCCACAATGTCCCTTATCCCCTCGCTGTTTGTGAGATCATGCTGTGTACTGCTGGGTTTAAAAACATATGAACCAAAACTACAGCATGATGAAATGGGTTATATTTAACCCAGACCAGTTCCGGTTTTATTTTGAATCAGAATGTGGCCTCCCGAGCAGCTGGATCAGCACAAGCAAGGGAAGCCTGGTGTCTGCAGAGCTGAGGGGGGAGAAAGGGACACATGGCTGAGGAGTAAGTCCACTCCATCTATTTGGCTCTGCTTTTGAACCCCTGGATCACCCAGCTGCGGGCACAGTTTGGCCTCCACGCCAGGTGTCCCAGCCACCAGCAGATGTTTGTGAGATGG
The DNA here is from genome assembly GCA_036785705.1 of Acanthornis magna. NCBI lineage: Eukaryota > Metazoa > Chordata > Aves > Passeriformes > Acanthizidae > Acanthornis > Acanthornis magna. The sequence goes on along the minus strand of JAWUZG010000028.1, from coordinate 10,753,887 downwards.
CACCTATGTGAGCCAGAGGCTGGCAGCACTCTGCACTGTGAGGGACCTTACTGAGTTCCCCATGTCCAGCACTGCTCTGTTTGGGGGCTTACTAACACATATAAACCCAGTGTCCCTGATCCCAGGCAGAGGACGGCTTTGAATTTTTAACTGCCCAGCCTGAAAAGAGTGGTGCTACAGTAGTGAATCCTTGGAGCATATTTAACTACTCCTGTGCTTTCACAAGATTTCACTAAGTGTGCACTTATAATTTTTAAGAATACAGATAGAAATGAAGACATAAATAAGGGACAATGAAACCTTTTTCCTTTGGGTTCATTCTTTTCTTTGCATATCAAGAGATGGCAGTATGTTATTCCATCCAAGTTACTAAAGACTTACATCCTTCTCTGCTTAACAGGGAAACCAAATTCCTTCAGAGTCTTAGAGAGAATGTTCAGTCCTAGGCAAGTAGGAAGTCTGGCATTTTGGTGGTCTTTGATTTGCAAAGTTATGTCAGCACATACCTTTACTACCTTGATCAGTAAAGGAAAGAGATTTTAAATTTTATCCAAAAAAAAAAAAAAGGTTAAAAATGGTAGAGGTTTCTGGTACAAACAGATGAGAAAGAATATTTCTCATGGTGTTGGATTTTGAATGATCCTCTGTCTAAGACATATCACAGTTTTATAGAACTTTTGCAAAAAGAGCAAAACAGAATAAAAATGTATAGGAAGAAAGCTAGAAATCAGCCCAAAGAAGGGAAGTCAGTTAGCAGGAATAATCTGTTTTACCTGAAAGTTTGTACTTAAACAAATTTAACATACTCTTTGAAAACTAATTATGTTCAGCTTTCAGTCTGGGTGCCTTACAAATGACAAACCACAAAATGAGAAGCAGACTTTCTTCCAGTGTTGGTACATTGAGTGTTAGACCTTGAACCAGAGCAATTGTAGACTTCATTGAACTCTAGATCACTTTCACATTTCTGAAGCTCTTGAATTCGTATTACAGTGCATTAAAAGGATTTCAAGCAAAAGTACCAGTGGCAACTTGTGTATAGCTCGTAATCACCATATTTTTTATATTTTCTTATACTCTGTTTTTGCTGCCTTTTTTTTTTTCAAATCATCTTCATGATGTGTTCTCACAGGGTCACTCTGTGGGGCCTTCAGACTTTTGTATAATGATTTAATTTCTGTGTTTGTCTTATTTTATAAATATCTTTGTCTTCTTAATATCTTTCAGCACCCCCAGATTCAGAAGGAGTCACAATATATCAAATACTTGTGCTGTGATGATAAAGCAACCCTGCATCAGTGGGTAACAGGAATAAGAATTGCCAAGGTGAGATAAAAAGTAATTTTTTTTCATATATTTTCTGTAAAATTAGGTTTTCCTCAGGTTACTGTCTGTCATCACCTCAACTGGAAATGCTGTGACAAGAGTGGACATTCGTGCTAATTTCACCACAGAAAGAAAGATCAGAAGTGCATGATGAGGATGGATTTGCTGAATGTCCCTGTACCTTAGCTGTCAGTGTGTTTTTCTTACTAACACAGGAGTGAGTTCAGTAGCTATAAAACTCACGTACTCATAAAACCTAGTGCACAGTTATCTGGCTCAGTAATAATATGCTGTGGTTAAAGATGTGCAAGCTCTGGTCAGTCCAGTTGTGACATTTTTCAGACAGTTCTACCCACATTGTCTGCCTCACTCTGTTCAAAAAGATCCTAATTGACAGCCCATTTTTCTTTGTACAAAGCATTAAGGGAGATGGATTTATCCATAGCCTTGGTATTGGCTGTATTTTCCCATACAGACCTGCTCCTCTTATCTCTTGGTTTGGGTTTTTTCTGGACAGTTCTGCTGCAGGGTGACATACAACAAAGGTGTGGGGTGAACATCAAATTATTTTACACTGACGGAGCTGTTTGCTCTAGTGCCTGGGATTCGTTGTCTCAAGTCTCCAGTTTGAAAATGTAATACTTGGAAAAAGATTGGAAAAAGATCTTTACTGAGAACAGTTGGTTTTAAAGCCAAGTTTCAAGAAGTTTACAGATACTGAAACAAACATGAAATGTAAGAATGATGTCAGTAAGACTCTGCTTGGTCATGAGGATTCATGTTTCATTGTGCTATTACAGAGATGCTTTCCACCCAGGCCTACACAGAAAAGGGCACACTACTTGGAGAAAGATACTTTTTAACAAAAATGGGGAGGAAGAAACTGAGTCAGAAAAGTTGTCCTAGAGCAAAATGATTGCTTGGCTTATGTCAAGCCTATGTCAAGCTCATATTATTGTTTTGATTGTTTTGCAGTATGGCAAGACACTCTATGATAACTACAAATGTGCAGTGAAGAAAGCTGGCTTGTCCTCTCGGTGGGCGAATCAAAAAGTGGTGAAACCAGCTGCCCCTGCAGGATCCTCCTCAGCAGGTACTGACACTGTCACAGCAGCTGAAGCCATATTTATGGCCCTCTTCTGTTCTCATCAGTGTTGCATAGAATCTTTGTTCAGAAAACTGTCCCATGGATTCAGCAAGATGTCTTTTTATAGACAGGCTAGTGTAGTTCTGGTCTATAACTAAGCCCAGCAGCAAAGCTCTCACTTTACAGATAGAACTTGGAGAATACAAGGACAGTTCACTGAAGATCAGTTTAAGTATGCATAACTTAATAAGGTGTTTTTCTGTTGGCGTCTGAATCCTTTATCCTCAATCTACATTTTCCAGACTGATGGTCCATGTCTTGATACTTTCTGTTTACCCTTCTCTATTGACTTTATTGGAGTTTTTCTTCCAATTAGTAAAAGGGATGAGTGGGATATTCTGAGACTGATCATTACAGAAAGATTATTACAGGATGACCCACCATCTTTCTTAGCCTTTCATTTGCATGGTAGCAATGTGGGTGTTAGGACACAAGAGTAAGAAAGGACTGGGTTATTTTCTAACCATACTTTTCCAGTAGCTTCGTCATACTGCTGTTACTGATCTTATCATGCTACAAATACAACAGTGTATGACACTAGCTGTAACTTGCATGACTATTTTTAGTTTACATGCTTAAGATATGCTTTATTAGGAAGGGCATGCTGACTAAGTACTTACTGTCATAGGACAGGCAAAGTCAAAACCACTGCTGGCAGTTAATATTCTGACTTCTTATGTAGACAACTCAAGATCCTCCAAACACCTTTCTAGGGCTTCATTTCACCTTTTCTGAATATTGTGAGATAGAGGGTGGTCTTCCTACTACTCCTTGGAGTCAAATCCTGTTAATAAATGCATTTCTGGGGTGGGGACACCCAGTGACAGACTGTTTCAAGATCAGGGGATTTTTTTGGTGGATGGGGGAGGAAGTTGACTTGAGTGAGGGTGGGTGTGACAGTCGTGGAACATTTGTGTTCAGGTGCTGACAGCAGCAGAGAGGTGGCTGTCTAGGGGGGCTACATGCTGGTGCTGCCATCTGGATTGCATTAAATGGTTAAGTAGCCTGGAAAGATTTTAGTCATGTATACTGTCTCTATGGAAATATCTCTGAAGGATCATTAGTGCTCTAATTGAGGCAAGTCACTGCAATTCTGGGTATCTTGCAGTTGTCATTGCTGCCCTATGTAAAACATGGGGCCTGACTATGCTACCAGAACTTCCTGACTGAGAGCAGTTGTTGGTTTGTGTTTGGAAATGGAACAAAGCATGTTCTCTTCTGTTTTCAGATGGCTCTGTAAGCATTTGTATGGGCTGACTTCAGTATAGGCTAAAATCTGCTATAGAAAACTACAGTCCTGTGTGAGCTTAGCAGGGCCTGTACTCTGTTAACTTCAGTGGCAGCCATGGAAGGCAGGTGGAACTTTTGTTCTCACGTATAATGTAGCCACTATTCCCTGGACACACTGCTGTAACCAGCATTTGTTTGTTCACATACACCCCGACCTGTGTAGTCTGTGATTCTGAAGTGTCCAAAGTGCCAGGTGCATCTCAGGCAAAATATGTTGTTTCCCTCTCTGCCTTACTGTGCCCCTTTGGACACTAAAAAAAATCAGTGTCTGTAGTGGTCCTGCACAATTTCATGATGTTTGAAAGATGGAAGACGTTGCTTTATTCAGATGGTCCGTCAAATGAATGGTCAAATTAATACTTTGCATTTGGTATCTATATTTTGCATTCTATTTTGACTACTTTTTTTTTTTTTCTTAAAACAAGGGCTAATTCACCATAAAATTTTGAAGACATTGAGTTGCAAAGAATACTAAAACATTTAAATTAAAAATAAATCTTGAGAACAGAATGCATGGGCTCACATATTATAATGTCTCAGAATCCATTAGCTGGCTGGCAGGAGATGATGTATCAAGTGTTGTTTTTAAGTCTTGCATAGTTTATGAAATCCATTATCAGAAGAAGAAACAGATTACCATGTCCCAGCCTTCTGTTATATCATTTTTGCCAAGTAGAACACTATACCTCGCATTAGATAAAGTGGATCTCTCTCTGCTCTCCTTCATTTAGTTAAATCTCAGTATGACTGAGGGCAGCAACATCTTTGAGCAGTGTGAAGACCAAACTCCTGCTCTGCTATGAACAGCAAAGGGAGGAGAGAGAGTAACTTGCTCCACTTGAGGGAGCAGAACCCCTCTGGGTCACAGAACCCAGGGATTTACCTCTCCTTCCACTGAGGAAGGAGAGCTACAAGATTGGTTTTATCTCTTTGTTGACTTCCATGTTAGTCCTTCAACAAACACAAGACTGTAGTTAGAATAATTCAAATGATGCTTTGGATTAAATATGCTGAATAACATGCAGGCATAGGCATAAAACATAAGGAAGTCAGACCACCTTCTGTCATTCCTTGAAGCCTAAAGAGCCTTACTAAATTAGGCACACTGCAGAGTTTGTTTTACTTCTTTGCCAGTCATGTGATTTGCAGGTATGGCAATAAAAATAATTTATTCTACTTCTTACCATATTCATGGAAACTCTTTGCTAATCAGCAAAGGACACATTAAGATTAAAGCCACTGTTGTACTTAGACTACACTGTAGACAGCTAAGGGTCACTAGCATGAAAGAAGCACACGAGTGGAACTTTACTGGATCTCAGAACTGTAAATTATAATAGAGCTAAGGCAGTCATTAAGGTTTACAGATGTATGTCTCTAGGCACCAAACACTTTCTACTACTTTGACATATACGGCTTTCAAAAATGCTACACTAAACCAGAGAGTATTTAATCCTCGTCAGACTACACAGGGGCAGGGGATTTTTTATAATTAAACTTGTAAATTTTTCCTTTGGTCTCACATTCACTTACTTCATTTGACAGTACTGGGTTATTTATGCATATCCCTTACACAAGCAGAAATGGTGGGCAGATGTTTTGCAGAGCTTTAACTTAGCCAGCTTCCAGATCCACACTAATCTGAGAACACTGTGAAGTTCACAGATATTCGTGATTCCAAATGGGGAAGATGTTTCAGAGCTGGGGAGATGTTTTAGCTTGTTTACCAAAGAAAGTGGATCATCCCCTCTGTAGGATTTCACACCTTCCACTCCCATGACTGACTGATATGAAATTCTGGTGCTTTTAGTCTTTAGCCTAAATTAAACAAAACAAACAAACAAAAAAAACCCCTGAGAATGTAGTAATACTACAGCACACTGCAAACTTCAAAATGTTGTTATGAAAGACATATTTTAATGTAAGGTACTTAGGGATTTTAATGTAAGGTACTTTGTTTATTTTCCTTAGGTAAAGAACTGAATATGAAAAGTCACAAGATGAGCTTGAAGTAGAAAACAGATTTTACTGAGTTATGTATAAAACCCCTATAACAAGTGTTTCCTTGTGGAAGTTGTAAAGAAATTTTTATAGCCTTTTTCTTAGTTCGGTATTCCCTGATCTGGTTAATATCACAAAAACATAACACTCTCTTCCCTCTGGCTCCTCTTGTCACAGGTACTGTTCAGTCAAATGGACAGATTCCCCAAATTGTTCATCATTCCAGTGCAGAATTTGCAGACACTCAGAAGAAAGCAGATACATCCAAGGTACAGGTGAGTAGTTACTACAGTTAAATGTCATCTGTGAACCAGTTCTTCAAGTTTGTTTTCCTTCACCCACTGTCTTCCACCTCAAAGTGCCAGTGTGCTTCCTGTGAGAAGGATTTGGATCCTGGGAAAAGCATCTGCCCCTCCTCACGCTTTGCACACGACAAACACTGTGTGCACTGTGCAGAACCAGGAGCCTCTGGTGGGAGGTAGAGGCATAGCCACCCACTGCTTCTGCTCTTCAGGACAAGCAGCCATGGGTTCATGTAGCAGGAATAGGAATGTGCCTGCTGGGATAGTCTCAAAGTGTCTGTGCTGCCAGAACCTTGGTGCCGTGTTCTGTCTCTGCCAGAAAAAAAGGTTTTGCCTTAGAAACAGTAGTGTTTTCAGCGGGGAACACTGCACAGCTGAAGTTGTGTGTGTAAGAAAGAAGAAACTGTGAAGAACTGAGGGAAAAATTACATGTTTTCTATAGGCTCTAAATGTATTTCTTGGTTAAGCTCCAAATTTTGTGTACTTGCACAATATCTGGCAGTAAAAATGTCATAGGGTACAGTATGAGAACTTCAAAAACATCCTACAGAAAAAGGTTGCATTTGTTTGCAGCTCATTAATCAATCTCCCCATCATGCATGAAGTGCATAGGACAAGTGAAATTAAATTCCTAGGATTTTTCTGTCACCAGCATTATGTGTTCTGCACTTCTGGTTTCTGCCTTTGCATTCCTCCTACTTCTCTCTTCAGAACCTCACTTCCTCTGGAGCAGATCACATTCTCAGAACTCAGCCAGTGGTTCCCTCATTCCATGTTTGTAGGCAAGGAGTGAGGAAGAGGAGGCACACATGTTCTAATTAGCTAATGCCAGATATAGTGCTGCTGACTGCAGGGATGCAGAGCACTTTTCTCTAGAAGCAGCAAACAAACAGTAGGAACTAGGGATCTGTGTGCAGCCACTGGGCTTCAATCTCATTGCAATTACAGACATGGTGGGACAGCTCCCGTGACTGGAATGTTGGAATGAAGAGCCACACGCTGTTTAGGAGAGACAGACCAGGAAGGTGCAGTGCTGCAGTTGTCCTCTATGTCAGGCAACACTTGGAGTGTACTGAGCTCTGCCTTGGTGAGGATAAAAGGGCAGACTGGTAAGGGTGACACCATTGTGGGTGTTTGCTACAGGCCCCCTGATCAGGAGGAGGAAGTGGATGAGGCCTTCTACAGGCAGCTGGAAGCAGTCCCCCAGTCACAGCCCCTGGTTCTTGGGGGGCTTTAACCACCCTGACATCTTCTGGAGAAGCAGAACAGTGAAGCACAAACAGTGCAGGAGGCTCCTGGAAAGCACTGATGACAACTTCCTGTCACAGGTAGTGGAGGATCCCACAAGGAATGCTGTGCTGCCCAACCTTATACTAACAAACAGGGCATGTCCCTGTTGGACGTGTGAAGGTTGGGGCAGCCTTGGCTGCAGTGACCATGACATTGTAGAGTTCAGTACTGAAGGAAGAGGTAGCAGGACAGAGAGCAAAATTACAGCCAGGGACTCCAGGAGAGCTAACTTTAGCCTCTTTAGGGATCTTCTTGGAAGAATCCCATGGGAGAAGGCCCTGCAGGCAAGAGGTGTCCAAGAGAGGTGGTTGATATTTAAGAATCATTTCCTCCAGGCTCAAGGACAATGCATCCCTAAGATACTTCCTTGATGTTAGTCATACTAATTGCAATTATTTAAAATTTTAAAAGCACTCATCTTCTGAGGACAGCATTCAAAGAAGCATTATGAATACTGTCAAGAGGAAGATTTCCACTGTCAAACCTCCGCAGGCAGCTCCAGAAAGAAAATATACTATTTTCACTTTTCCCACAAAATGTACTTCATTTCCCTGTCTACTCCACTCTTCTCATGTATTCTCACATCGTTTTATGTTCTTGGGCAGTGACATTAGTTTACACGTTCACTGACTGTGTCTGTCCTTTTGTTTTTCTGCTTATTAAAGGTTGAAACAAATAATGCCAGTGCACCTGGTCTGGAACAGCCATTGCTGAGGCCACAGAAAGCCCAGAATAAGAGGACCTCACTGCAGCCTCCTCCTCCACCTGAGAGGCGTTCATCTGTTCTTTCTGCTTCACCAATTCTACCCTCCAAAGTGAAACGAGACAGCGGCATTTTCCTAACAGATCCAGAGAGCTTTCCAGCACCACCACCTACACTGAAGATTGATTTTCCTCCACCGCCACCCTCCGATTTCTGTGAACCACCTCCTGATTTTGTGCCTCCACCACCACCAGTCTCCAGCAGCAGTAATGGAGATGTGCCATTACCTCCTCCACCTCCACCCATCTCCAGTAAGCCTCCACCACCTCCAAAGAAGCCTGTGCCACTTCCTCCAAAAAGGCTGGAAAACACAGGACAAGATGGAGAGCCACAGTCAGGAGGGCCACCTCCTGTTGCTGGGGGAGGCAGGCAAGCAGATTTCATGTCTGACCTAATGAAAGCTCTTGAGAAGAAAAGGGGCAATATCTCCTGAACTCTGGGAGGAGGTAGAATTTAAGACATAGCTGGTTTTGTGAAGCATAATAGAAGGTCATGCTGGATCAGGCTTCTCCAGGAGGAATTCTTCTTCAGAGTTCCTCTTGGGGGTCTCAAGAAGATGGGGCGCCTTTTGTTCCCCAATTCGTCCCTGTAACCTGCACATTTCCCCCTGCACCTCACCAGCCCCTGCTCTTAGCTCCCATTCCAGCATCAGGCCAAGGTAAGAATCGGCTGGAGAGTCTTGCTTCTCCTCACAAGGACAGCCAGGGATGGTGGAGCAGCACTCTGGAGCCAGCCAGAAAGTGAAATGCATCTTCTGTGGCTGCCTCTCTAGTAGAATTGGAGCTGAAATACAATGTCTTCATGCAAATTTTGAGAAGTGGGAAGATACCTTTTCACAGAATTGCCCTTAGAAGTTCTTTATCAGAAAACTCCCAGCTATGGGGCGTTTTTTCCCAATAAAAAGACTTTTATCTTAACAAGCAAAATCTCAGCTAGATTCTGAGATGCAAGTCAGGACCACGACCATTTCCAAACAGTGTCACCCCAAATGTTATACACTCCTGTTTCTATATGCAACTCAGTCATACCTGTCAGTATTCACAGCTGCTGCTTTGAAATCTCTAATAACCTTAGAATAATCTAAGGTTATTTGGTTAACTTTAGACAAAGAAAAAAAATTACTTTGAAATTATGTATGCTTCCATAGCAAGCAGGGATTTTTTTTCTGTTGGTTAACATTTGTCCTCAAACTGTACCTAGAAATGATCCTTGTGAAAGACTTTGTAATTATCTTATACCTGATGGGAATGTCTCCTCCTACATTTTTTTCATTTGTTCTCTCCGTTTAATTCTCCACTGTTCATTTAGGAAAGATTCATTGTTAGTTCTTAAATAAAAATAGCTTCTATTTTGTATCTGTACGAAGTGTCACAGTTAATGAACAGGCATTTTATTGACAATTGGAACCACTTCAAATATTTTAAAGAATTTTTGCCTATACCTTCTAGACTTTTTTTAATTTATTCTGGTTTTTGCCTCTTCTCATGCACACTTGACCTAAGATACCACCAACAATATATTTCTGCATTTTGAATTATAAAAAAAGCATAAAAAGCAAAGTGTGTGGTCTAAATAAATAAATACATGAAAGCAGCTAACAGAGCAGGGGATGAGGATGCTGGGTTTGTCAAAATAGATTCCTAGATCCAGAAGTGGTGGTGTATGCAAGAGAATGACAAGCTGGTGGCAGTGCCATGGCCTGTGTTTTGGGTCATCTCTAGTCTTATTTGTGGCTTAATGTTGGTTTGTCAGTACTCACATACCTGCATAACAAGCTTAGCAGAAATAAGAAAGCTGTAACCATGTCTTCATAAAGAACCTTTCCCTTTGAAATTACTACCTTTTAACTTTTTTAAAAAATTTTATTTAAAGCTGAAAACAATGTTTGGAACCACATGCGTTTCTTCCTGAAATGATTTTGCTTTAAACACTGTGGTAAAGCTGGCACAGAGAGTCTATCCAGCTCTTACTGGTCTTTTCCCTTGCTTTCAACTGAACTGAGCAAAAGGCTCTCACCAAGGAACGATGCCCACCACTAACAGAAGAGTCACCTGGAAGTCCTGAATTGGCATGCTGGGACATTCAAAAGGTATCTCAGCACCTTCAAACTGCCAAACTGAGAAATGCTCTCAAGAACAATGCAAGACTCATACATTTAGTACAAGCCTCAGTTCAAAGTGCAGGGGGGAAAGTACCTACTAGCTAAAAGTAAGAGGGTTACAACTACTTAAAAAAAAAAAAAAAAAAAAAAAAGGAATGGATTACTCTTTCCCAATCCCTTTCCATATATAACTGAGGTAAGCATTATATAGAATCATTGCAGAGCTGGGTGTCATTTTCTGACAAGGTATTAGGAGTGCACATTTTCAACATACTTAAGTGACAACAGCTGTCTGCTAGTCACCTGTTTTTAAATCAAACAAATTTTATGAAATATACACCCAGCATCAAAATAAAGCAGAACATGTCCTTGGAAAAATGTTGCACAATATGGTCATAATGCACTGAGACTTCTACATGCCTTTTCTAGCATTCACTCTTCTCACTGGAACTCTCAGCCTCCCACCCTATTTCCTGCCTTCTCTTTTGTTACAACACAATAAAATCAATTTTATACATTTTACATCTGCAATCATAATTCATGCACTTAATCTTACACAAAAGAAGTTGAACTTTCTTCAAAACAAAAAAGAATCAAAGCCTACAGGAAACTCCAGAAATAAAGTAAAATGCTGTGATGATTAGACCTCTATCAACTATTCTGTGTATGTACATAGTTACATTGGATTTCTAAAATGTCAGATTTAAGCTCCATTCAAAGAACAAAGCCGCCTCCTATTGATACAACAATTATCTGGCTTGATCTGGTACTAAAATATGCTGCAAAATACAGAAAGATGTTCCAATGCTGTAATTCAAAGCATTTGTAAAAAGAAATTAATCCTTCCACTTCTACCTAACCTATAGGTATATAAATGATCTGTGCATCACAAGAGCTTACAATATTTTAGCCTGCAAAGATCTGAAATTGCAGCATGCTATTTTTAACCTCCCTCCATACCTGAAATGGAAGCAGTCTCAGCAGTTGTCATCTCCTTTGGGCTCTCGTACCACTAATATGGAAGAAAGACCAACTCCAAGCAATCACTTTTCCATCAGTCCATAGGATTAGAAAGGTTGGAGTCATGTGGAGAAGTCCTTATGCGGGGAATCAGCACTGCCCCTTTGTAAACATCCTCTAATAGAGAAAGAGGATGAGAGCACAAAGAAATACCTGTTTGATTACCAGCCCCAGTATTGTTATTCCCCATCTGTTTGCACATCTCTGCTCTGTTTATGTAACATGAAAGATGAGGCAGTTTCAGAACCGCAGGTGGAAGCCAAGGATTTCCAGGGAATAGATCATGAAACATGGTATTAATGTTTACATTGTCATAATAAACCACAATGATTAAGATCTAGAAGTGGAAAGAGAGGTGGTACAAAATGCTGAGCACAATGTGAGCTCATTTCACAGCTTCTACAAAATATAGTTAAAAGGTAGATTTGGGATAACCATGTTTTATATTTTTTCATGCACTCTTTGCTGGGCACTTTGAGAGTGGAAAAGTAGAAACTTAAACAGATTGGGGCTTAACTGCAGGACTGAACGATTACTTATTGACAATCTCATAGTAACTGGAAAACACGTATTCTGTTTGAGGGAAAAATGCGTAACACAAGAGATTCGGTATCATTAAGTCTTTAGAATTAAGTCTTTAGAATTCTCATAGTCTTGCAGAACAGGCTCAGGCAGTTTGATCTCCTTTAACAGTCAGTATTGACTATAATGAAATCAGAATAGTTACTAAAACAGGTGATGTAAACTCATGGTAAAACTAGGGGAAAGAAAATGGAGATTTGCCTTCGCATAAAACCAGGAAGACATGACCAAGTCCATGAACGAACTCCTGGAGAGGGGAAATAGCTGACCTACTCTCTGCAGCCAGGAGTATGTGAAACCAATTTTCAGGGCTTGCTTCATTCTTTCAGATATTTTTTTAAGAACCTGGAGAAAGGGTCAAAGGGGGCACACAGGGCAGAACATGTCACTGCTTGTAAAACAGCTCCTTATTTGGGCTGTTCTAGTTTCACCTTGTGATGCTGGAGGCTTTCTTTACCTGTAACTATGAGTGAAGCAGAGGCCCACAAGCCACTGAGAGGCTTTAACATGTACAAAACACTTTGAAGAAAAAAGCAGCATAAGAATGCTTTGTATTTATGCAGTTATTCCATGAGGTAAAGACGTACAGGCAGCCATGTTTGGCCCACACACAACAGAAATTTCCCAGATGTTTGGTTAAACAAAATCGGAGTTCTTGCCTTTCACCTAACTGGAAATCTGGGCCCAAGCTGCAGTGCTGCTGCATTTACCCTGCAGACACAAATATGTTCTTTACATCATCACTTACTTGAGTGCGACCCACTCCTCCTCAGGTGACAATGCTGATGTTCACACACTTCCTCACAACACCGTTTTGCTTGGAATTGTCCCAGAAGAGCCATCAATGCCAGGGTTCCAGCAGGCAGGAACACAGCCCAGAGCTGAGGGGCTTCCCCAGGTCCCCAGCAGCTCACACCTTTGGCCTGGAGGCGCTGCCAGCTCAAACACAACCCCAAGGATGGCAGGAAGGCACTTACTGCCTGCACAAGGAATGCTAACCCAGGATGAACTTGTGCATGGCTGATGCTTAAAGTTCAGACTGGATTTTCAGAAAACTCTATTTAAATACCTGTATTATGCCCCCCATTATGGTACTACTATTTACAGTTCAACAACTGCATTTATATTCCAACAGCTGTGTATCTGAGAGGAAACCATCCTGAAAATCTGTGTTGATTCTAGTTAAGAAACAAAGGTATTCAAATATTTTTTTAGTCCCTGAAAGTTTTCTAATAATATATATTTTTTCCACATTTCTAGAAATAGATTTGAGAAATTTTAATTGTACCACTTAATAGCCTATATTTCAGAATCAACTGGCACTCACAAAATTTAAAAATCCTAAAACAATTCATTTTGGATTTGGGAACAGACAAGGTAACATCAAGAAGTAACAAAGCCCTCAAATTAGAGATTTTTTTCCCGTAATTTTTCTAGCATAATGTTAGACCTGATTGCTGATGTATTAATTTTAGCTTAATTATACACTTAAAGTTTTGTGGAACTACAGTATCAAACAAAAATAAATAACGACCCAGGATTCAAATAATAGTCTCTCTTACTCAGAGAACTTCTATGTAACAGCTTCAGTAGAACTTTACTTTCCCTGCAAGATTTTTGTAAGGTATATTGACCTGAGTATATGTGATATGTTTCTGAGATAGTCCTTTTCCAGGTCCAAACAGTGAATTTTTCCTGAGACTTTGTATCTATGCACCAATAATCTTTCTACTCCTATCAAAAGATACCTTCGAAGAGCAGTGGTCCTCTGGATAGGCACCTGACATAGCAAAGACACCCAAACTTATTCTGGAGTAATTCACTGCCAAGACAGACAGTTTCGCTAACTATTTAACTGATTTTCCTTTAAATCTCATCAGTTTAACAAGACAAAACATGACCAGAATGAGAAAAGGTCTGAAGGTCTAAGATGATCCTCTGTGCCAGGTCTGAAAGACTTAAGAACATTTATGTCTGCAGAATACCACTATATCTGACCAGTATGTAACAGCAAGAAGAAAAATAATCAAAATCCTGCATTATCAAAACTAGCTTAGATGGATTTTAAATTGACCAGTCACTAAAAGCTATTGAGACCCACTTGATCAGCCATGAATTCTGAGAGGTTAAGTGTGACAGTTTGGCAAAACTTAAATATTGGGACTCAAAGTAATGCACAGCTGAATGTGAAAGGCAGAGTTGTCAATGCCAATATAATTTGCTGATGCAACCACACATAGTGATGCACTTCTTTAATCTTAAGACTTCATAAATTAGTCAACAGCAGCAGCAGATTCCAGTCCACAAAGCGTAAGGGAGAGAAGTTCCTGTGGCTTGATCCATTAACCCTCTTTGAAGGCTTGAGCTTTGACCTTGAACATTTTTCTTGCTTGTTTAAATTCCCCTCAGGATGAACAGCTGACTTTCAGATGCTTGGCCCAAGCTGGGGGGCGCAGGGAGTACCCTGCTCTCTCTGCAGCCTCCTGCCTCCGAAAGGGGTGCTGTAAAACCTGCTCTAGGAGTCGAACCTGGAAGCAATTAAAAATGGGTAAGTTTTTATACAAAATGTTTCCTCATAAACAAGGAAACTTTTTCCACTTTGCCTTATGCACTGTCCTGGCTCCAGAAACTATCACATTAATTGCTTGCTATTATTAGTACTTCTATTAATACAGTCACTACAATTTATGTTATAATTAATACTATTAATAATTTTGTCAGTATTTTAAATAGCAATTGGTGTTATATGTTGGTCAAAATGGAGTACAGTTCGATGTGTAAATGCAAAATTTGTTTCATTACTATTATGCCAATTATTATTAAATCTGTCAAGAAAAAAAAGATAATTTTACCTCCGAGAAATCATTCAAATTAGCCTTCTGCACTGCTGATTCTGCCATCCAATTCCTAAGTATGTATCTCGGATTAACAGCTGAAACCGAGAGTAAATTATGTTAAATTTAGTTAGACATATTCAACGAAAGGAAAACAGTCATTGAAAAATGTCATTGAGATTTTCAAGACAACTTAAATTTGCAGATCAAGAAGAAAACACATAAAAAGGGAAAGGAATTAATCAATCTACTTAATTCTATGAGTTGCTAAAAGGATTTTTTAAACTTGCACTATCCGTAGTGCCAAAGTGCCAGACAGAAATCAGAGTAGCACAGAACATGACATTGACACACGAAGGATTTCCTGTTAGGAACACCAGCAGGCTTTTCAAGCGTGATGAGTTCACCATGGCCTAGAGGTTCCTGCTACATTGATGGAAAACATATTTCAATGTTTCAATGCCTTCCTGGAGATCATAAAAATTAATATTAATTTAAAAAGTTATTACTAAGATATCTATTAAAGTGTAAGTACTTAGATATTCCTTCTATGTCACGTAACAAAAGTTGAGCCACAAAAGCTTTTAGTGTTACACTTCAGTTGGTATTTTTTAGAGACTACCTTTTCAACTTTCCTTTTAATCTCCTGGTTGGGGGTGTAGGATTGGGATCTCCAGGATTGCCATCTGTGGTGTGGTTTGCTTCAGACGGCCAGGACGGAGACGAGAGACTTCTGGATTTTGGTCTTAGAGCATGGGGTTTATTATAATAAAGCGTGGGAGTAGAAGACCTGCTATGAGCTGCCAGGCGCAGCCCAGAGCAGGTGAGAGAGGTGAGAGAGAGAGAGAAGTACAGGATACGGAATACAGAATACAGAATACAGGGATACCGTGGTTCTCGCTTACAATACAATAAATCATGTTCTGTGATGAATATTCTAATTTTCACTAACCAATCTAGAACAAGATAAAAATTCTATAGCATTTACATACAGCCTATGAGAGTCATTGTATTACCATACGGCATTACATTTTAAACTCTAAAAACTGCTTTTTTGGACCTTATGCTAAGTTGGTAGGGTCTGCTCTGACCCTTGGACCTGGTGCAAGCAGAGAGTATTGTCTAATCAAGGAGTGGATTACCTTCAGTTGGCCATACCATTGTTTTCCCAGTTACTTAGTAACTGGGGTTTGGTATCTCAAAACTTGTCTTCATTTCAATCTAGCTTATAGTTTCTATATTCTCAGCATCTTTTGCCAGGTAATCATAAGACTTTCCTATTTCATCCTCCCCAACACGGGGGCAAGCAGAGTTCCTCAGTTTTTTATCCACAGCTGTCTGTTGTATCTTTTTGGAAACCCTCATGACAACTGCACTCTTTTCCTGCCTTGTTTCAGGCTGCTTGTGTATAACGAGCAGTATAGAGATTGTAGGGACATTAAAAATGAAACTGCTGAATTAGTAAATCAGGGTATATCCTACAGCCTAGCCACTAACAACTTACAAAGGGAGTTCTGTCAAACTGTATGCCAAGGACAATTCTTGTAAGCACACATGGCTTTAATTATCTTTTTTTTAGCAGATTATGTCATCAAAATTCTTATTTTTGTTCTGCAATTAAAGGGTAGAATTCTACTTCAGAAAGTTTTCCCTTTAACTAATGATCAAAACAATGTTACAGAATAATTGTAACACTTCAAGTTAGCTTTGAAGTCTTAATTTGACATTGGTCTGTATATTTTCCCCAATTCAAGTAAGCATTTATTTCATTAAGAGATTCGTGATACCAAAGGCATTTCAGCCACGCACTTGGAACCAAAAGTCTGTGATTTATGGACATACACAAACTTCATCTTTTTCCCCTTCTACTGATGTCCCAGAAGGTTTTATATGAATAAATGTTAGTTTTATATAGTTCTTTTAAAAAATCACAGAGGTTTATAAAATATTCTTATAAATACCCTTAGAGCATATTTGAAAGATGGTAGTGGAGAGACAAGAGTAATCATCAAAATTACCATCTCAAACCTCCCTCCACTCAATTCCTCTAATCAATTAGATTTGGTATTATTTTATTGACAAATAATATATTAGGAGGGGCCACAGACATTCTTCTTTTTCACATCCCCACTGTCCAGTTGACAATACAACAGACAGTTGTATTCATTGGTTTTTTTACTACTTACACATAGTAAAAAAACCAATGAATACAACTGTCTGTTGAGAATCCTGATAACCTCTACACAGGCATAACAATACCTTGCCCTAACTGCTAAGAACAGTGTTTTACCACTTGGCAAAACAATTTGCTCTGACCAAGTATTTGATTTAATCCAGTAAATGGGTTATCAATAGTAAAGTGTGATAACTATTAAAAAAGAAAATTTTTAAAGGTGAAAAAGTTAACATATGACTCATTCAAAAAATGGTAATTCACATTAAAACTGTGAGTCATTTTAGCAGGAGAATATTTGTCCCAGAAATAAATTCTTAACAATTGCAAATTGACAGGTTTCACAGCGGTATTAAAAATATCGGTATTTAACACAAGTGACAAGAAAATTAGGAAAGAGTAATACAAGCCAGGTAAGAAAAGGACAAAGCAAAAGAACTTTTGTGCCCTTATAAGCACGATCTGGTCTACTTTTTTTACATGCTTCTTTTGTAAAGAAATACAATTATAGACTTGGATTGTCAAAACTTTTTGATCAATTCCTGAAGAACTAAGTTTAGGCAGTGCAAGATAAACCACTACTAAGAACTGG
Source organism: Acanthornis magna (assembly GCA_036785705.1). NCBI lineage: Eukaryota > Metazoa > Chordata > Aves > Passeriformes > Acanthizidae > Acanthornis > Acanthornis magna. Next base: position 10,736,466 of record JAWUZG010000028.1, on the reverse strand, counting down.
AAACTAAAGTAAGGGAGAAAAAAAATAATGAATAAGTGATCAACCTCAAATGATTCATAGTAATGTACTTTGAGAAGTGAGATATTTTATGACACTTACTAACAATTAGGGAAGGGTGATGAATAATGAGGTGTTAATGCCAATATATTCAAGGTTAGTCAAAGACAGCAATACACGATTTAGTGGCACTTCCCAACCCAGATGAAAATGTCAAGAGCCAGGACAGTTTTGTCTTTAACATGAAATTCTGGGTAAAAATGCAGAGTTGAACTGAATTGAGACAGATTTCTGCTGGACGTTGTACTGACAAGGACAGCTGTTACAAGCAAATGCTTAAACAAACAAATAATAAACAAAACAAAACCCCAAACAACTTTAAAGAGGCCACAGGGGCATCTAAGCAATCTATTTAAATGCATGGATGTAAAAATGTAAAAAAGAACAAAGAGAAATCCCAAAAATCTAAGAAACTTCAGTCACACTGTAATATGGAGCAGCTAGCAAAAATCCAACAAGATTTGTTGGTTTTAAATAAAATAACAAACTAACATCAGTAGCTTATAAATTTTTGCAGCTCTGTAGTATGAATAGAGAGTGATGACTGATTATATGGAAAAAAACTAACTTAACCATGAATCTTCACATATCAAGTTGCAAGCACGACTGCTACCAAAACTAAGACCACGAACACAAGTGGGATTTTGGAGCTAGAACTTTTTCCATGTTTCATTTGTCTTCTGTACTGTAAGATCCTTTGAGGTGCATGTGGAAAAACATGATGATGGTTTGCAGATCATCCACAAACTAGGATCCTTTCTGATTTGGAATAAAACCTTAGAATGTCATTATCTTCTCTAAACGCAGACTCAAAATACACAGAAAAATAAAAAGTGTGTTTAGACAGTTTTCAGCATTCAATTTTAGCCAAGGAAGACAGGGGAGCTTGAAAACGCAAAATTATAGTTGAGCAAGGAGCCTCAGAAACCCACAGATGAAGCTTCTTAACCCTATCAAAACACAATAAAATAAATCTTTCTTCTTGGTAGCTCTTTTCGTATTAGCTTTCTAAAAATGCATATAAAATTTTAAGAAGTGTTCTTTAAAATTGAGAGAGCCTTTGTTAGAAAATGGGGATCGAAACCTGAAACCATAGATTGTGCCCTCTGTAGTTTTACTATCTGATTACTGAAAGTCAGTGCCAGCTCCTGCCATTTTCCTAGTAAATCAATTGGAGCTTTAGAAGAAAGTAGCCAATCAATATCTAACAAAGGAGTGCAGCCATTTCCATCAGAAACGAGCAGGAAGCATCCTGCAAAGCAGTGTCACAGTGAAGCCTCTTGTGCAGAGTTTGATCAGATCCTGCTGTTCCTTCATTCCCTTTTGGCCATGATTTTCAGTTGCTCATTGTCTTTTATAGGCGAATTTACCACAGCTTACTGCAGATCATAAACAATCTCCCGCTGAACAATTCTTGGAATTTCCTATCCGCTGTTTCTGCTGTGATACCCAACTGCAGTACCTCTGCCATTTTGTGTTTAGAACAACTTGGAGAATCAAAGTATCTTCCTTTGTCTTCTATGACGAGATAGTCCTTTCACAAGGAGTTTTTTCTCTTGGTGACAGGGAAAAAAAGTGTGTCCCTATGAGAAATCTGAATTCTTTGTAGCATGTGGAAAGGACAGAGACAGACAGAATGAATGTATAGTGTTACAAGATTTGCAACAATGTAGTGAGTTTCTCCCCTTCAGAAAAAGGGTATATTTCAGTTGTACCCAAAAGGAAAAACACCTAACACTAAAGAAACATATGTAAATAGATATTTGCCATCTCCAAGAATATGATTCTTTTGGATTGTTTTACTCACTTGTCATTCTTGTTCTTCTTTTGGTGTCTGAATCACCCTTGTTACTACACATAAAAAACAAACCAAAAGAAGAAAAACAGAAAGCACTTTAGCTAGTGAGGGTTATGCTGATTTGTTTTCAGAAATCCTATTTAACGTTCATTGAAATCATTAAGTGCTCTGCGTTTGTGTTCAGCGGAAGCCGGTACGAATCTCTAAGAATGAACAGGACTGGAAAAAAATGCACACTTTCTTGTAGGTTTTGTGCCTTGTATTGATTCTTTCCCCTAGGAATTGTATTTACTAAGACTTCCAAGTATCTCATATGTATTTATTTTCACTACAATTAGACATTCATACCATATATAACTAAGAAAAAATTTTTGATTCTTTATTGAGTTAACACAAAAGAATCCTCGGTGTTCCCATTTATACAACATCATGGTTTCCAAACACAACCTGCGTATTTGCAACTGTTCAACCTCCATCCCGTTACCATAAAGCAATGTTATTACATAGTAAATATACATGTGTGTGTGTGTTTGTGTGTGTGTGTATATATATCTACCTATATATAAGCAGCAATTAAACATGATTCATTCCTATGTACTTGCAAAGCCTCTTTATGATTCTGACTGAATCTGTAAGACTGGTATTTTAAGAAAAACTGTTAACCAAAGAAACCTGATCAGTTGTTCAGTGAAGGACAAAAAATATAGACAACTCCTCTCATGTCATTTTTATGTACCCGTGTGTCAAAACAGAACTACGACAGTAACTATTATTGAATCCAGCAAAATCTAGAACCATGAAGACAAAAAATGCATATGAAAGCATGTTTGGGCCAGTTTATTAGACACACTAAAGACTATGCAAAAACACCGCAGGTTAAAGTTGCCTGCTTCTGGCAAATACGCACTTTAAACTGCAATGAGACTTACCTGGTTAATCTCAGGAGGTACATAGCAACCCATTCTGAAAATAATTCATGTTTACCCAGATCCCGGAGAGCCCAGAACTCCTAAAGAGAAAGTTAATGGCAGGTAATCAGAATTTTTTTCCTGTTAAGCAAAAACCAAAGTAAGCAACAAATATTGTGTTTTAACCCCAGCTGGCAACTAAGCCTCACATAACCACTTGCTCATGGTCTACCTCAGTGGGGATTAAAAGTAAGGTTAAAAGTAAGAAAACTCATGGGTTGAGATAAGAACAGTTTAATAACTGAAATAATTTAATAATAACAATAATACATAGTAATAATAATAGCAATGAAAAGGAAAATATCAAAAGGAGAGAGAAATAAAACCCAAAGGAAACAAGTGATGAAAATGAAAAAACATCTGCCAACCAACACTCAGCCAGTTCCCAAGCAGCTCTCCCCTAGTTTATTTGCTGAGCATGACACCATGTGGAGCGGGACACCCCCTGGGCCAGTTTGGATCAGCTGTCCTGGCTCTGCCCCTCACAGCTTCTTGTGCATCCCCAGCCTCCTCACTGGCAGGGCACCATGAGGAGCTTAGAATCCTTGACTTAGTGTAAGCCCTGCTCAGCAACAACTAAACCATCAGTGTGTTATCAGCATTATTCCCAACCTAAATTCAAAACACAGCACTGGACCAGCTACTAGGAAGGAAATTACCTCTCTCCCAGCTGAAACCAGGACAATGAACAATAAAATTATTTAAAAGGCAAACATATGATGACCCCTCAAGGAGTTTTCTCTAAACATTCAACTAGCATATTTTCCTCTGTATTCAAATTATTTCTTTTTGCTGGCGTGATACATCCAGATTAATCCACAGTGTTATGACAAATTTTACCTAAACACCTCTAGCACTTCACACCTGTTTATCCCTGGCTTATTGTCTGACCTATTTCATTTTTTAGGCTACATAACTACAGGTTTTACTCTCTTCTGAGACTGGTATATGGGTCAGATCTATTTGTAGAGACTTTTTTCCAAGAAAAATTGTGCAATAAGCAAAATATATTGATAAAGAGAAGGAGGAGAAAAAAGGGAAACTGAAGTGTACAGGGATAGGAGGAGACTGAGAAGAACAGAGACAGCAGGAGAGGAGGCAGAACTTGGAAAAAGCAGACAGCAAGAAATCAGAGCTTGGGGTTACTGCCTCCAGTGTTGGACAGCAACCACAAACCAGGCTTCCCTGGCTGATTACCCTGAGCTAACAGCTGCTTCATATTCCTCAGCTGAAAGTAGCCAAAGCTCACGGACAAAATGAACTTCAGAGAAAGAACAGATTAGGAAGAAATGGACATAGATAAAAGGAGATAAAGAGCACATATTCAAGAAAGAAAAGTAAGGGAAATGAAAAGCAAGAAGAAGAAGTTTTGATCCCATCTGGGGTTTTTGTTGGTTTTCTTTTTAAGGAATAAGAGTAAAAAAATATATGAAAACTGTATTTGATCACAGAAATGAGCACAGAAATTATTAAGAGCTACAAGTCAGGCAGGTGGATAACAGGCGAGTGTGAGAATCAAGCATTTGTGCAAAGATGTGCAGAGTTAGGCTGCTTTAGGAGGAATTTCAGAATGTGTCCAGTTAATACTAAATATAAGGAGTCCCACAGTGATCCCAAAGGATTCTGCCATTCCTAGGTCAATTTTGGTATGCAGCTGAAAAAATCTTAAGTGATGTACAAATCAATATGAGAACTTACTTTGCTACTGACAAAGTATTGGTGTGTAAATAAACAGAGGTGAAATAACTTAAAAATTTAAATTCTTTAAAACAATTACAACCTTTTACCAGCATAAAATTGTACTTGTTTTTCCACATCAGTTTTGGAACTCAGAATTTGTGAGCTAAATCATTTCATTGTGTGAGAAAAAAAAACATCAGGTTGCTACAAAGTGAAGGCTGAAAATGACCCTCAGTGTAGCAGCAGGGTCACAGCTACACCACAATCGCTGGTTCCTCAGCCAGCTCCTTCAAAGATGGGGAGATGGAGTTGCCATAAAGGGAAAAATCCCTTGGGCTCTATGACAAAAATACCTTCTCTTACAAACACAACCATCCTCTTATCACATCCCTGTGCAAATGATTAATCCTAAAGCTACAACTCCTGCTTTTTTTATTGCTTACTTCAAGAATATCTCATCTTTTCAACTTTAAATGGCTTCAAGCTCATAGAAAACATCAGGATAGACCTCTTACTTAGCAGAATAAAACAAGGAAAATCAGAAAATTTGGTCAAAACCACTTAATTATAAATGGAAAAAGAACCATCAACTCCTCATTTTCATTCTGTGTTTTACCTAGTCATCCAGATGCCTAAAACAACCTCCTAAGTACAGCTGCTCTCATTTTATGTTAGCTTCAGAGACAAACAGAAATAAGTCAGATGTTGGGGGAAGGCAATAAAATTTCCCAGGCAAAATGAATAATATTCATCACATGGAAAAGGCACCATATTAAATAATAAAAGAAAAAAAATCATTTTGGCTCCTGCAAAAAGGCTATTTTCTTTCCAGATCAGTTATATACAAGTTTCCTTTTCAGAAATTCTCCTTTGCTTTTTTATCCAATTATGACTTCCCTAGCATCTCACTCCAGTTCAAATGTTTCAGCTATATTTCCACTTTTAAAGACTGCACTGCATCCAGGTAAAAAAAATCAAATACTCTCATGTCTTTTCTATATGGTTACACTTGGTCCTGAAGAATAAGGTTAAGCTGAGTTACCAGCAACACAGGATGGGATAGCAGGCTGAGCAGGACACAATAGCAAAATGTATTCTTATGCTTTAAGTTACATTTAAAACTAATTTTGTGCTCAAAGAAGGGCAGAGGCCACTCTGGGCAAAGAGTTCTAGCCGATGTTTAGGATGAGATGGGATCTCACTTATCATTAGATACCAAGATAAGCAGATAGGCCTGAGAGCAGAGGTTTAGGCCACCTGGTAAACCCATGTCAGGAACAGTCTGGTTGGCCTGAGGTTGAAATTTTCCTCATGAGCCCTGTTCAACTTCACTTGTTGGACAAAAGGTATTCTTAGACAAAACAACAACAACAAAAAGGGAGGAGAGGGCGAAAGAAAGTTCCTTGTAGCAGACCCACCCTAAATGTGAGGAAAATCACATTTCCACCAGCGTATGAGTATTTATCACTACTCATATCATACCTGTACCAGAGGCTGAAAATCTCACTTCAGCATTCTTCATTAATGCACCTTTTATTAGCACTTTTCATTAACATATCCATCATTACCAGAAACAGGCTTAACAAGGGGTGGTAGCCTGACACAGCTGTATTAGTCTCTCTGTCCCTTAGCAATGATACAATAGCATATTTCCCAGACAAATCATGGCTTGAGATAGCCTCTACTATATCAGGGTTATGTCCAACTTGATTTACTCTTTTTATATTAAGTTTCTGCCTAATTCCTAAAATTGGTTGCTTGTATTAATACCTCAGGAATGTGGAGCTCCTTTAACTGGTCCGCAGTAATTTCACTCAGCTCTCGGAATGTCATTGTAAAATCAGCCTTTGTATCTTCCATAATCTAGTGAATAAAGATACTTCCATGAGTGCTTTTCAACTGTGGGGTATCAGTTCAGATGTTTGCCTACAAAATTAACAACGTAAACTCACTTTTAACAGGAAAGCAATCAAATAGTTATCATTCTCATTCTCCCCAAGAAGACCCAATTTTGTTTTGAACAGTTCTGTGAAACTGAAAATAGTAACAAAGTAAGGAGATTGTGAACATTATATATTTTATAGTATAGTGATTAGAAGGTTTAAGTTCTGGAAGTGCATACCGGCTGTAATAGTGCTCACCATACCCCTCCAAAATCTGGGAAGCTCTGCAAAACAAAAGAAATGTCAAGTTCTAAGGAACTAAAGTGTTACTGTAGGTATAATCCTACTATAGACTGAACAACAAAAACTTCTGCTATCTCAGAAACACTGCTATTCTGAATCATCTGGGTGTGTTCTTCATGTAAGAATCTTTAAAAGAGGTTATTAAAAACCATTTCTTCAGGAGGATGCACAGTCTTCATAAGCAAGTATCTTATAGGACAAGTTAGACAAACTTAGAACAGAAAGCTATGGGCAAAGGTCCTACCTTAGTGAAAGGAGACTGGATCACACAACCTCTAATACCTCCCTCTGGTCCTATTTTACTATTATTTATGACCAACAAAAACTTTTCTCCCCACCCTCCAATCTTATTTTGGCCAATAATTAATCCAGGATCAACTTCCAGTTAAAAATTTTAAAAATATTTAAAGGCTAACCCCTTTCTTTCCTATGCATATGGTGATTACAGGGTCTCCCATCTCACTTCTTCTTTTAAGCATTAAGATATTTTAAGGATTACTTACAGCTGCTTTTGCCTGGGATCCAATAAAGGTTTTAGAGCTTGTAACAGCTTGCTCAGATTAAACAGCCCAACATTTGCCTGATTTCCTATTTTATACCTTCTTTCATCATCAGATGTGTTTGGAACAAAATCTGTTTCAAACAAATTATTACTTTTCCATAACAGAGTAATTACAATAAACAATCAATGTTAGAAGTTTGAAGTACATTCATTTGTACTCTTACACAACAAACTTATAAAAGACCTAAAGCTACTAAGTATTTAAAATCAGATCACGAGGATGCTTATTTAAAGTGAATTAACTCAAGATCTATTATTTGCCAATCTAAGGAATACATCCTTCACACACAAGCTCCCTTGTGTCACAAGTGACATTTTCCTGCCTGAAGATACAAGATAAATTCAGATGGTTACAGAGAAAAGGACAATTTTTACATTAAAAACACTGTCCTTAACCCTTAAAACCAATATTTTTACTATATATAGTGCTACTATTTAGCACATAGATTAAGCAAACAAATGTCCAACTAGATTCAGGATTTAAGTATTTCTGGAAAAGTCACATGTATAATAAATATGTATTTAATAGGCCACCTAAGCAAGATTTGTTTCAGCTGTACAAGCAAGCTTTGTATTCACATAAAAATTAGGCCTAATGTGTTCCAGTATGCAAATCCATTATCTGGGAGATAACAAATACCTGTCATGCAAGTTACAAGCACCCAGAAGTAAAATGTATGCTTATCTGCAGCACCAGTCTGTGAGAGATCAGTGGGAACCCCTCGCTCAGACCAAATGCAGATAAGCTGATCAATGCACACAGCACTGCCCGAGTCCTCAGAGGACACTAACGGCAAATGGAGCATTAAGGAGACTCGTAACTCATCTGTCAGACCTGGTGAGTGGTTCAAATCTGAATTTCCACTCTAAAGCCTTTCATCTGGCTCTAGGGTGCACTGGCTGGCTGGGATGGAGTCAGTGCCCTTCACAGCAGCCTGTCCAGCACCATGTGCTGGGCTTGTGGCTAAAACAGCACTGATAACACAGCAATGTTTTACACATTGCTCAGCAGGGCTGGCACAGCATCAAGGCCTTCTCCATTCTCACCCTGCAACCCCAGAAAATGAGGCTGGGGTGGCCAAGAGGCTGGGAAGGGATGCAGCTGGGACAGATGAGCCCAGCTGACCAAAGGGATATTCCATATCTATAACATTTTTATGATCAGCAATAAAAACTGGGGGTAGATTTTCCAAGGTAGCTGCTGCCTGGGGACTGATTCGGCATCAGTCTGATGGTGGGAGGTCATGAGTGATTGTCTTTGCCTCACTTGCTGGTCACCCCTACCCTTTTTTTGCCCCTTGAGTCATTCAAATGTCTCTATCTTGACCCATAAGCTTTTTCTCAGCCTTGCTTTTCCAATTCTCTCCCTCAGCCCGCAGCAGGGGGGCACAAACAAGTGGCTTGTGGGTCCTTAATTGCCAGCTGGGGTCAGCCCATCATATAGAGAAAGATCTAAAAGCAAAAAAGCCCCATTTTGTTCAAAACAATAGAAACCACATGACATTTATTCTAATGAGTTTTCCTTAATTTGAGGCTGCAGGCATGAAAACACATAGCAAGATAACCACTGCTGATTCTGAAGTTTATTCAGCTGCAAACTATAAACAATATTCTAATAATACACTTTTATGTACATACTGAACCTGTATCTATCAATCCCAGGCTGACTGAGTTCAGATTTTCAAAGAAAGGTTGCCATGACTGTGTAGGTTTGATTTATTTTCTTCCAACATATAATTAGCTCCTGTGACTACAAAGCTAGAGTTTGATGCATGCAAAGTTACTGTATTCCACTTCTGCTTTTGGCTGCTTCCAGCAATAAACAACTTTTAGTTTTCTAGGCTTCTGTTGTAGCTGATGAATCAATTGAACTGATGGTGTTCAAGTGGAAACAGTCTCATGGAAATGGGTTTAATAGTAATATTTCATTAACAAGACTTTCAGCCCTTGAAATGCAACCTATATAGGTGTATCACAAAATCAGTCACTGACACAATTTTTGCCCTAAAGCTCTTCAAACAGTACATATGCTTAGGGGTTTTCTGCTAATAATGAAAGGAGCTTTCATGCACATGGAAACTATATAATTTAATATGAAGAGATTATTTTATGTTAAAAAAAAACAACAAAAAAAAAGGTGCTACACTCACTTGGGTCATAAGAGTCCATAAATCCAAATGGACCATAATCTATTGTTATGGATAATAAACTGAAGTTATCTGTATTGCACACACCTACAATTAAACAGAAAGGAGAAACAGAAGTTAAAATTCCACCTGAACCCTGCAGTCTCTAGGAGTGAAACAGGTCCACTGAATTTAGAGAGCTTTCAGGAATCAGACTCCGGAAAATATGACCATCCCTCTGCCCTTGGACCATGCCCCACAAGACACTGAGGCTCCCGTTCCCGCCGCTGTTTTGGGGTTAATCCCACAAATCTATGGCAAAGCCGGACAGCTCTGTGTCCTGTGAACTGTGAAAGGCCAGGTTTATGTGGATGTATCAAATTCAGAGCAGTTAAACTTATATATGGCCTCAGTATGCTGTCCCTGTACACTGCACTGTTGCAAGAGCTCTGAGAATTCTTGCTCCCATATTCTCATCCTGTCACAGTTGGGCTTTGAGAGATCCAACAGTGTAACTCTGTTACAAAAGCCTCTTGTAACAGATACAGCTGTAGGAAAAGACATCAGCAGAACTGAGACCAAGGTGACAAATACAAGCCATTTTAAAGTATATTACTATAAAGTGTGCCTCCTCTAAAGCCAATGCCATCTGGCAGCTTACCATGTGCAAACCCCACAGACATCCACAAGGCAATCAGATTTGCAGTCTCTGACACGACTGTAGAGAAAAATTCCTAAAATCAAATAGATCTTTTACTTCAAGTTCTCTGTATCAAAAATATTGAAAAACACTTATTATTTATTCACTATAGAAATATGTAATACATTCTTATTTTCAAATTTATGTATCTGTCTGTCAGGACTTGTCATTCCCATTCTAAATTATGGGAGAGCCTAATAACCTTATCCAGCAAAGACTATAGTTAAATAAGTATACACAGATGCCCTGAAAGAAATTAGGAAATTTAAAAATCAATTTTTAAAAAAACAAAGACACTATATATACTAGTGTGTATACTAGAATATGTTATATATACTACATTTACATTAGCAAAAGCACACTCCATCACTCCATGACCACTGTTCACTGAAAGCCTGAGCAGTAAGAGAACAAAAAACAACAGAAAATGGAAACTTGGCAATAAACATTTCCATAAGGAAAAATGGTGAAAAATGTTCATATTTGACTTTGAGAAAGCAAAAAAATCAAGAAGTAGACTTTTACTGCAGAGAATTAACAAACTTTTGCTAATAAAACCTGGAAGCTTACTTCAAATTTTAAAGCCTTGTAAAACTTGAAAATGTAAAGACCTTTCTGTAATTTTTGCTCACATGCTTGTGGAAAATAAAAATTACTCTTAAAAAAGACTTACCAGGTATCTATTTGAATCATTCATAGCTATTGATGGAAAATGTTCCTGGATGACAAAGTCTAGCAATCTTCTGTAATAGCAGAAACAGAATTCTTTAAACAAAACTGGTACTTTAGAACTGATCATTAAAAATTCTTGTTTTCAAATAGCAAAATGCTGATCTACAGCTTGCCACAAATAGTTATTAAAAAACTGACTCTGTTTATTCCAATGAATATTAGATTAAGATCTTCCAAATGCTTAGAGATAAATCCTAAGGTTGTAGTCATAAATACAACTGGAGACTGACACATACAGTTAAAATTATTCCCACACTAAACTTCCAGAGCACACCAGACCAGGCAGGATCATTACAAGGAATGATTCTACATCCGAATTCTCACAAAGAAAATTTTATGGCTGAATTCTTATGAAGTAGGGTTATTTCCACAGTAACAGGCCATTCCCGAAACAGTCCTCCAAGACAGGTTTAGGGAAATGGGATATATGCATTAAAAGTAGCAGTGCCTGTCAGATGAGTATTTATGTTAGTCTAAGCAAGCTTGAAAGGAAAGCAGGTGGCATTCAGTACATTTAGGAGCTCCCTGCAGGACCCTCTTGTGGTCCAGGGCCACTGGCACAGGAGCTGGAAGCACCATCCACATGTGGGATAGACAGACCCAAGGTAGGGGTTGTGTGGCTGCACAGGCAAATATTTGTATTCTACCTTCTAATCAGGCTGTTGCAGCAAATCACTGAACTCTCCTCAAACTCTGATGATTTTATCAGCGTTCATAGCAACCTGACCTTTAGTCCAATATATTGCCTCTGAATTTTAGCAGGTTATCTTTCCAAACTATGTAATCTTACTTGCTAAATAATTTCTGCCTAAATTCCAACCTGTATCCATGAATTCTAATGTAATTTGATTTATGAGAAAACGATTATAGTTACTATGAAGATTAAGTTCTAACCTTAGTAAGTCCAGCTCCCCAGAATGAGCTAAGATTTCCAAGGATCCTATACGAAACCATGATTTGGCAAGTCGTAGCACTATTGCACCTTAAATATATAGACAAGTGTGTTTAAATGTAAACAGAGTATCAGCAAAATAAAATAGTTCTGTAGCAAAAGCCATCAGGTGTTGTTTCTATAGACACAGAATTTATATATGCACAGTTAAACTGATATTTCTGTAAGTATGCCTAATGCATAACAGATGAATATGTATAATATTGTTTTACTACACATGCATTTTCATGATAAAGCTTGATTTGCTATTCCAACAACCACAAGCAAAATTCTGTTAGTGCATTAGAACTAGAATCACTCCAGAAATGCTAGCTTCAAAAAAAGAACATAAACAGATTTTTCCCAGTGCTGTGTCATCTCACTCTTCTTCAGAGCAGGTACAGCTGATGTAGCAATGGCATGGCCACAACTGCATTCCCACCATCCTAGACTTGTTATCAAAACAAGGGAAAATTTCCCTACTTTTCAATATCATTTTTGTAATGGCAAGTGAAAATCAAAATTATATTCTTGCAATATGTATGCCACAACCATCGAAAACCTGTTCAGAGGGCTTCACTTCTTCAGCCAAGATATGTTTCAGATTGATTTTCTCATGAGAGGTTTTAGATCTTAACAAATAAAATTAAGCCTATTTATTACTTTTTATCACACTTTTTTTCATGGCAAATTAAGTTACAATGTTGTAATACATTGTTTTAAAATATGTTCATTACCTCTTTCTTTCTTAATATTTCCATTGTAAAACTGGTCTCTCCACACATCATCATCACTTACAACTAAGCTGCGGCAAATAAGAAATGAACATTAAAAGTTATCTCAGCAAAAATAATTGAATATCAAAGCCATATTTTATATAAATTCATTTTCTTCATAAAAAGAAAGATCTTTTTGGTGGCATCACTTTGTATTTACAAATGACACAGGCAAAGAATATGCTGAGGCTTACCAAAGCTCATTACCAAGATCATTTATTTTGTATTTAATAGAATGTTGTCCACTGTTCTTGGGGATAAGGCTGCACTCAAAAAGAGTATTGCATTCACTTGGAATCTCAGTGATAGATTCATGTGATTGTAACGTTAACTAAGTCACAATTTCCCTGGGGACAACAAGGAAATTTTAAGGACAGAGAAATTAAAAACCAAATTGCTGCATCAGATGGAGGCTGCCCTTTTTACATGAGCCAAAATTATCTCAGAAACTTCGGGGACAGATCTGGGACCCTTAGTAACCACTGCTACTGGTACTTGGATTTTTAAAACCAATCTCTTCCTTTCATTTGCATTAAAATTCCACACATCCTATAAATTTTCATGTTTATCCAAATATTGAGGTTTGTGAGAGTTTGGTACAACTTGCTTTAAAATATTTCACAACTTACATTAATTTTGTTAAATAAAATATGTAATTTCATTGTATTTTCTGTTCTATCAGGAAAAATGAATCCTCTCAAATTATGCAAGGACATCATGTTCCTCTAAGTTTAACAAGTAGGATGTTTTCTCTCTAAAGCAACTGGGATTTGTGACAATCCTGCAGATGTAATGCTTGGTGCCATCTAAGATCTCAATGCTAAGAGATCTTATCCCCTCAATAGGCACAGAAGACTTCTTGTTCAAGAGTCTAGCAGCAGGATAATTTAGCTCATTTTGTGTAATTATTTATCTTTGCTTGTTGATAACTGGAAAATATTCTTCTATTCAGGAGAGACATGGACCTATTGGAGTGGGTCCAGAAGAGGGCCACAAAAATGATGAGAGAGCTGGAGCACCTCTCCTATGAAGACAGACTGAGTGTTGGGGCTGTTCATGGGGAGTATGGAGAAACCTTATAGCACCTCCCAGTCCCTAAAGGAGGCTACAGGAGAGCTGGACAGACACTCTTTGCCAGGGTCTCTAGTGAGAGGACAAGGGGAAATGACTGTCAACTGAAAGAGGGCAGGTTTAGATCAGATATTAGAAAGAAGTTTTTTACTCAGAGGGTGGTGAGACACTGGAACAGGTTGCCCAGAAAGGTGGTAGATGCCCCATCCATGGAAACATTCAAGGTCAGGTTGGAGGGGGCTTTGAACAACCTCATTTAGTGAAGATTGCTCATTGAGGGGGCGTGTTGGATTAGATGACCATTAAAAGTCTCTTCCAACCCAAATTATGATTCCATGATTCAAAACACAGTTGGGTGGCATGCTATTTGATATTTAACGCAGTTATTTATATCTGCTACCTGTCAGGCAGTTGAAGACAGCAGAGAAGACAGAACCAAACTTTTCTTGGAGGTACACAGCAAAGAACAAGACACAAACCTAATATTACATTCATATATAGGACTGAACACAGTCACAGTATTAATTCCCAAGAGTTAAATTTTGAAAGTACACAAGATTCTGGTTTTACATACTTTAGCATTGAAATTTTATAAAGAATTCAGCTGAACCAAAAATGTGGGGTATGCAAACAAACATAAATATGTACAAAAAGGTCATGAAAAGAAATAGCATGAAGTCTTACATAGTGCAGTTGCTTGCAACAGTAACTGTGTGTTTGAAACTAAATTATTGTTATTATATTCAGTATAAGTTAAGATACCTAGTAGCTATTCAAACTGAGTGTTCTGTTAACTGCAAAGAACAGGCAGTGAATTCTTTCAGGAGGAAAAAAATATATAGAAATCAATCTGCTCCTTTTACTGGAGCTGTACTGATACATGAAAAATTAGGGAATTTTTTTTTAAATAGTCATTTGGAACCAATTGGTATGTCTGTAGAATTAAGTACAGAAAGCTCTGATATAAATGAGATGGAAGAAGAAAATCTTAATTCTTCAAGAGAAAACAAAAAAAAACCTAGAAATAGGGAACAAACCTCAGACCCTAACAAAATACTGTGTGAAGCAGAGCACTAGGGGACAGAAGGCACAAGAGTTGTGCTACTAAACTTTAGTGTTTTGAACAGACCTCTGCCAGAAAGGTAGTTTCCTTTTTACTATGCAGGTCTTAGCAGGCTCCCTACAAAATTCTTACAGAATACCAGCACTTCTATTGCTGACAAAAAAAAATCCATGGGGGCATCAACATTTAGTTAGTATGGAAATGCAACACTTGGGAGCTGGCCAGGTAGCTGAGCAGCCACATAAACATACATTCCCACTAGAAAAGTATTTCTCCAATGCTCCCTGTAGTTGGTAAGTACCATTACTGGAGTGAAGGCAGCAGCAGACCAGCTGTACACTCAACCATAGGAAATGGAGCACTGAAATTGCTCTTATACCACAGCTGGAACAGCACTCACAGAAGGATGGATGGATGGATTGGATACTCCCTACCTGGCTCTCACTTAAGGGCTTCACTTTACACTCCCAAGGGCCCTGCCTGCTGTTCTGCATGAACATCAAGCCCTATGCAAGTAAAGGCCACTCTGAGAACTTTGAGCATATTGGCTCACTTTTTGACTGAATGCATAATGCTGCTCACTGGTGGTCCCAGTATGTGACTAAAATGGTACAGCATGAAGTGTTCTTTATCTGGCAGTACTCATAAACTGTAGCACCCCATTGGGAACACAGCACTTAAATATAATAGAGCGAACCAGCCTGCTGGGTGTTCAGGGGTAAGCCATAAGGTTTTTCCTCCCACTTCTGCCAAGACTTGACAAGACCTCTGTTAAGTGCATCCCACCAGCCTCAGTACAACAGCTCCCCATCGGGAAGAATATGGCTGTCAGCTGGGGTTTTTCCAAATTAAGTCTTGCAAACAGTCTGCAGAGCTTGTACAACAGTTAAGAGAGCCAGGCATTTAACAAATCTGCCAGCAGAGAACTAAAGCACACTGTGTGCTCAGTAGAATTCATGCACAGTAAAGGGGTAATTTCATACTGGTTTTGCACTGAACAATTTGTTGAGACGACAGCAAAGAGAGGCTCTAACTTGCCAAATGCCTTCCTGCTGATATTCAGACAGATTTAAAGTTCTGCATTAACAGGCAACAGCAAAAGGTCTCAAGATTAAGTCAGTGAATAAACCATCAAAAATGTCATTTACAAACACTGCACTTCAACAGAGCAAATGAGTTAGAACTAATGCTAAAAAGATTTGCAGACACTTTGCAAATACAGACACCTAGCCATGTGGCAGCTGAGTACAAGCCTTTTCTGCAGAACATTTGCTTTCTTTGAAGCCTCAAACACTGCAGTACAGACTTGAGACTACTCGGAACACAAAATGAACTAAGCATTTTAAACACGATCATCTGAAAATATTCAGTTACTTGATTCTGAGAAAATCATCCAAATGAGTGAATGTATTCGTCTCGTTTGGTTCAGACCGAATTAGTTTTAAATTACTTTTTCATGAAATCTCTCTCTCTCTGCTCAAGTCAAGGGGTGTTTGCATAGATAAAGAATTGAGAGCAATTGCCTACATTCAGTTCTACCTCCAATATTAATGTTTGTTCAAATGACTGACAATTTTTCCCAGCAATCTTAAAAATAACAGTACAAAAATAGCCACTTTCAACATTTTTCTAGTTGGCCAGATTCTAGACGTTGGATTAACTTTATAGAAATTAATCTTTTATTACACTAAAGTTAAGCTGGATTTCTAGAATCCAACCAAGTGATGCAATTAATTGCTGGAGCGCATTATTATTGGAAAGTTTTATCCAAAAATCTCTGGAACTGGAAGGATATATTTTGCTGTGATCGCAGACACATGAAGAGATCTATCATCTTGGAAACCAACTGTCCCGCTTTATTGATGTACAGTGAAACTCAGTCACAAAATTACCTGTAAATTAGGATACCATGAAAAAGAAAAAAAGAATACCTAGCAGCCCTACTTGTAGGAATTCCAAGATAGTGCATGGCCTCGCTACATAAAAACTCTCGAACAGAAGAGCGAAGCACAGCTCTTCCATCACCATTCCTATGGAGAACAGAGAAATAAAGAAGAGGTCACAAAATCAAGGGAAATTTCAGAAAGAAAACACCAAGTTTTGGAGTACACAGAATAACTGCAACTTACCTGGAGTATGGGGTCTTTCCTGATCCTTTTAACTGCAGTTCCCACCTCTCACCATGCCTACAAAAATACCATTGGTATTTCTAACAGTGCACCTTGGGTTAACCATGAATCAGCTAAATTGAACACAGAGCTAAATCAGACACTTAAAAAGAAGTCACACCTGTTTGTATATACTCCGATCAAGTGGGCTCTTCCATCCCCCAGCTGACCTGCCCAGCTACCAAACTGACAAAAAATTAAAATCAAGTTATTGTCCTCTACCACTTATAAAAGTTATACTTGATACAATACAGATTACATGTAGGTCCTCACAAAAGACACATTTGCTCACATAGCCATTAAAATGTTGATCCCTAAAGCTGTATTTCCACACTCACACCAAAAATTAATCAGAAAACCACAGGAAAGGAGTAACACCAGTAATCCTTTTTTTTTTTTACCTTCCAGCTATGACATACAGCTACAGACCTGTCTCTTTTGTATAATGAGTCTTTAAACCCACAATGGCTCATTTTGGTTCTTTTAATTGGCAATTACAAATCAAATTCTACCATTGTTCTCCATGAATAATCATAGCCATTTCAATGAAACTTAACTCTTAGTAATCACAATATTGCAGTGAGGCTCTGTCCTTCTTCACTCCTCTGAGCTATCAGTATCTATCACCAATCAGAACTGGCCAGGCTGCTGGGGTGCTAAGCAGACTCAGCAGCTAATGAAAGTTAAAAAGATAATTTGCTTCAGGCATAAACAAGAGCAGAGAAAGTAAACAGGCTACTGTGGAAGGATATTATAGTTCTTTTCCACCTGCAGCCCTTAGGAAGAACAAATCTGCAATCAAAATGTCAGTAAGTGTTCACGTACTCACAGACATATGCTTGTATACTTACAGGTATTATCAAGGTGTAATTCACAAGAAAAGAGCTACATAATTTCACCAGGAAGAACGAGTGCCATACTTACCTGGTGACCCCCATACCTATGGGCCAATGGAACTGACCCAAATATCACTTTTCCACCACTGACAAACTCCAGAAAATCAGAAGATCCTTTGACAGATATATCAAGATCCAAAATATTTTCAAGAACTTCCTGGAGAAAAAAATAATATTTGAACATGATCAAATTTTTCAGTGGTAAGGAACATGTTTTCTCTACAGATTTCATTATTAAAAGACATACCACAATATGTTTTAAATGCTCTGTTTGTGAAGATTTTTCACAATAAATAGCATATGAATATTAAAATATACTTTAGTAAATATATTAAAAATCTCTACAAATTAGAGGGGAATAAAAAACAACAGCTAACCTTTGAAACAGCTACAAGACGAACTCTAGATTTAAAAGGTGTAGGATAGACAATTGAAAAAATGCAGTTTCTCACATTACGGACATAATTTTCTTGGATAACATCAACTGGAAAAGGATCTGTAAACATTAAACAGGCAATAAACGTCTTACAAAAAAATCATATTATTCTTAATATGCTTCCTCTTAAATCCAATCAAATTGCTTTAAAAGCAATTAAAGCTTGAAATGTTACCACTTTGCCAATGTATATTAAGCTTTCATGAAAAGCAAGCCTAAATAAATCCGGAATTTTATTGTTTGGAATTTTTGAAAAGGCCTGAATTCTGCAGTTGAGGAATCTATCAGGGTGTTCTAGTTTTAAGATCTAAACCATATCTAAGCATAGACTGAATTAACTGTGACTAGAACAGTCTCAGGGCAGTTTCATGTTGCACTCACTTATACACAAAGATATTTGCATGAGACAGAGAAGTTCAGCTTTCCTCACAGCTAAACAATCTAGTGCAACAGATTTAAGTCACTGTGCACCAGTAACTGCTGTATACAGTCCATACGCAGCACTGATCACCAAGCAACCCAAGAAAACACATGAAGTCTTTTCTGAGTAATGTAAACAGCAAACAAAAGGGTTAGCAGATGTAGTTCTTGCTGTAGGATAACATTTACTCAGAAGATGTGCTTCATTCTCCCTTCAGACCTACTCTGTGCCCTTTTCCACGGTAACAGAGGACAAACACTGTTTTAAAACACTGTGGTTTACCATCTTAATGGATTTTTGCTTGCAACAATCTTACAATTCCTCATTAATTATAAGATCCCAGTACCTCATAGTCAGTGTTTTGTACAATTTTAAGTTAGCATCTCTGGAGCCTTGCTGCTAGCCATGCTTCTCACTACCTCTAATGACAGGTCCTGTTACAGCCAGCTGCCACAAGATCTATCACTATTATTTCTTAAAGCTCACGAGTAATTGTGTCACCTGATGAAATCAGTTCTGTAATGTTATCATATCATTATAATTACAAGCAGTTTTGTATGCCCGAGAGCTAGAAAACACTTTGTGTACTTCCAGACAGGCGTCAGGTTATCAACTCGGCATTAACATGTAACTGGGACTCATGGGGGAAAAAAAAAAAAGGCAAAAAAAATCCTTATGGCCAACCTAGCTTTAATTTTAAAACTAGTATTTGAGTGTGGATATCAGTAACTAACTTCGTTTAGTTACTGCTTTAGTAGCTGCTACAACCCACCAAGCAAGAGCGCCGGGCAGGGCAGGCGCACACAGCCCCGGGACAGGAGCAGAGAGCCCCGGGACAGGCGCACACAGCCCCGGGGCAGAGCAGGCGCACACAGCCCCGAGACAGGAGCAGAGAGCCCCGGGACAGGCGCACACAGCCCCGAGACAGGAGCAGAGAGCCCCGAGAAAGGCGCACACAGCCCCGGGGCAGAGCAGGCCGTACCTAGGAGGCTGTCGGAGGACAGGGCCCAGGCGCACAGCTCCGCCGCCCGCCGCCGCGGGCACTGACCCGGCTCGGGGCGGGAGGCGTTCGGGGCCGGGCAGAGCCCGCGGGAGCCGCACAGCGCGGCCACCCAGCCCCAGGCCAGGCAGGCGGGCAGCCAGGGCCGCCACCACATGTCCCCAGACCTCGCCCTCAAGAGTGACCTACGAACCCGGCCTGAGGCCTCCCGCCCTCCACGAGGGCGTAAGGGGTGCCCCGCCGCCACCCCGCCGGAGGGCGGTGGCGGCGCGGGGCTTCCGCGTCCGGGTCGCGGCGGTGCCGGGAGGCGGTGCCGGCGCGCCGGGGCTGGGGGACACCATGGCCTTGCGGTGGTGGTGGCGGAGCGGCGCCTCGTGCCGCCGGGCGCCGCCGCTCGGCTCCGTGCCGGGCCCCGGCCCCCGCGGCCCGCCGGCCCCCAGCGCGGCGGTGAGTGCGGCAGCGCCGGGCGGGCGCGGAATGAATGGGGCGGGGGGCGGGCGGGCGCCCCGGGGTCGCCGCTCCTTCGGCGTTCCGCCGCCTCCCTCCCGGGGAGCGCCACGGCCCGGGGGCGGCTCTCTGTCGGGGGGTCCTTGGTGGGGGCAGCAGCGCGCTCGGTGCAAGGTTAAATTCCGGCTCAAGGGTTTTCAGCACTGGTCGGTGTGTGAGCCTCTGGGAGCTGTTCCTAGGTGGAAGCGGGAGAAGTGGTTCTCACTGGTGTGAGATTTTGAAGGTGTTTGTGTGTATTAGCGTTGTGAGTGGTGATGGGGGCAGTTCTCTCCTCTCTTGGTGTAGAGCTTTTCACAAGGCCGGGCTGAGGTCCTGAGCCCTGAAGTGCTCTGGGTGTCCTGACCCGCGGCAAAGTGTCCGGCGTCCTGCACGAGCCTGTTCCAGGGTTAAGCTGCAGTGTGAAGGAGGGAGTCTGTCTGTGCCCGCACTGGAGTAAGAGTAGAAAGAGATGAGCTATTTTTAACAACAGAACGCGGTGAGAGGTCCGAGAGCGTGTCCCCAGGCTGGACACTGAAGTCAGACAGCAGCAGACCTGCGATAAGTTAGAGCTCCTCGCCTTCCCCTTGTCTCCTTGCATGGCCTTGTGTAAGCACGGAGGATGGAGGAGTGCCCTTGAGCCATTACAGTGCTTTTGTTTCTCTGCCACTGTCCAAGGAGAGAGAGACTTAAATCCACGTACGTGCCTCACGCTGAGGCACGAGGAGCAGGTCTCCTTGGGTGGTTCTGTGTGAGTTTTTCCAGAGGCGGTTTGGTGAACACGTG
The DNA here is from genome assembly GCA_036785705.1 of Acanthornis magna. Taxonomy (NCBI): domain Eukaryota; kingdom Metazoa; phylum Chordata; class Aves; order Passeriformes; family Acanthizidae; genus Acanthornis; species Acanthornis magna. Next base: position 10,715,626 of record JAWUZG010000028.1, on the reverse strand, counting down.
GATTGCAGTGATTTTAGGTTGGCTCAGCCCAGCACTGGGCAGGGCTCGGTACTTCCTGGCAGCACTCCCAGGAGCAGAGCAAAAGCTGTACTTCCTTTCTCAGCCTGTATCTGCTGGAATCATGTACCTTTGCCTTCCCCCAGGCTCCTGGGCTCTGTCTGCAGGAAAAGATCATTGGAGAGATTGTTAGGTTTGGAAGTTAGGTTCTGGAGTTCTAGCAGGGAAGAGGGGCAAGTGTAAATTATAAACAGCAAACTGAATTGAAATTGTTTCAGGGGAAAACAAGGACATGATTTTCTGTTAGTGTACTGGTTCACTGAAATAGCTCTTGTCCTTTTTCTCTGTGTCTTGACTGGTGCAGTCCAGATTTATCTGCCAGGTAGGGAACGTTTAAATATTGCACCTTGCACAAGTGAAAAAGTAAGATTTTATTGGAGCAACTTTGGTAATTTGGCTGATAAGCCTCCTGGGCTGGGCAGCAAGGGGAGAAAGTCCAACGCTCAGTTCAGTGTGCCTGTAGGCTCACTTCAGTGTGCCAGTAGGCTCAGTTCAATGTGCCTCTTGGCTCTCATGTCTCATGTGATATGGAAGGGGATTATGTCCCTTGTCTGCTGGGTTGTTAAAATGGAGAAGTAGAGCAATGGTGATGGATACATTTTTTTGTGGTCAAATGTTTTCTGTCAGTTTAAAGTTCTAATGAGCTATTCCTGGTTTTATTTTGTGCAGATATGTCACTTTACCCAAAGAAGTTCAACATCCTTGTTTCCAAAAATATGTAATATATTTTGGCGGTAAGTTGGAGATTCATATTGTTGTGTAGTGGGTGAACTGGATAGTTACACCTGTGAGCTGTAAACTTTGAAAATAAGCTTATTCACTCCAGTACATAATTGGGTAATTCTGTGTAGACTGCTGCTACAGTTCTGAGTCTGAATCTAAGTTGTCTCTTCTGGAGAATGATGGGGAAAGCAGGAATGCTGCAAGAATATTCATATGGTTAACTTTAGAAAAAGAAACATAAGAAGAAGAATAAACTTCAACTCCAGAAAACAAAAACCAATCACCTAAGCTAAATGCATCTTAATGCGTCCAGGTGGAGCTTTCACTCTTTTCTGATGGACTTTCCTAGAATCATCACACTACCCGAAAGTAGTAATTTATTATGTACCTGGGTGTACAAAGGGAAAATTTTCAAATCGAAATCAGGAATATTTTTCCAGGAGTTTACAAGAGAGGGAAGAAAGTAACAGACTACCCAAGGGTTTATGGTCATCAGTACACAGCTTCCTGTCCTTACACCTTATTATCTGGCTGAAAAGAGTGTTTTCATGCCTTCATATATTTTAGCTATTTGGTTAAATCTTGTGTGAGGGGAAAGGGGGAGAAAGAATGCTTTCAAATGTTTCTGTTTGGGGAATCAGGGAAACCTGGCTTTTAACAAGACTACTCTCTTAATAAAACACTGTCACTAGGTTTCATCATACAAGTACATCCCACTTGTGCAGCTGCAGTAAGACAATTAGTGATGAAAAATACCAAGACCCTTTTCAACTTGGTAGAAAAGACTTGAAAAATCTCTATGAAGATATTAAAAAGGTAAGAGATTTTGCTGACTAATCTCAGATGTGATGATTGTTTTTAATAGCAACCATCAATCTGGAGGATATTTATGGGAAGAATGTTATTTATGTTTATGAACAACTGTCTGAAACTTACACTGAAGGCAAAAGGAACATTTCTCATATTTTGTCAAACCAGAATGCAGTTTTTTTCTCCTGATTTGCAGTGCTGGAATGCATCATTTACATTTCAGATTACTCAGTGACTTTAAAAACAGCTTCAGCTTACACTGGGCTGAATGAATGCAGGCAATAACCTTATACATGCATACTGTTTTACTTACACTAAACAGGTTGACTTTGTGACTTTTATGCTGAAATGCTCTTGTCCTTTATATAGGAATTGCTTGTCTCTGCAGCAGAACTTAAGGAAATGTGTGATTATTACTTCGATGGGAAGGGAAAGGCCTTTCGACCAATGATCGTGGTGCTAATGGCTCGGGCTTGCAACATTCACCATAATAATTCCAAGTGAGTTGGTCACTTTCAGATACACACATCATGCTTGAAAGTTATCATTCTTGTGTTTCTGAAAAACGCTTTATGAAAATAAAATGCTCCTCAGTAAAACCTGAATGTAAGTTCCATCTCGAAGCTGTATTTTTGTAGTTGTCAGTGCAAAAGGAACTGCTGTGTTCATTTCATGTGTCTGTGTATTAAATTGTGGACTATACTGCGCTTGTAACTGGTAATGGATAAAAAATGTTGCCAAATTATGATATTAGTAAGGCTTTTAGCCAATTCTAGCTTCTTGTTTAAATGCTTTATTAGAACCTTTAATACTCTTTGAAACTATACAAACTTAATTAAAAGTATTTTTCATTTGTAACCACTCTTGTTCCTATTAAACTCTGGTCACTGGTAAGAACTTTGCTGCGAGAAGAGACCTTCATAGATTTTTTTTTTTTTCATAATTATGCAGAAAAGGTATTAAACACGTGGTATGATTATATTCAAAGCTGTGAGACTTTGAAAACAGAGGGGTTTTTCCACCCTCTAGTAGCAAGTTTCTACACTTTAACATAAGATTGTAAGCTTAGAGATGGTGTAATCCTTATGATCTCCAAGTTGCTTGTCTTTTGAAAAGAGTTTTAACTGAGCAGAAGATCATGCTTGGCCTGTACTCTCTATCACTCCTTTGTCTGGCTCGTTGCAAACGCTTCACTCCACACGTTCCTATCGACTGCTATGTTTGCATTTTGAGGAAAGACGTTGGCTGGAGTGTTCTCTGCCTTCCAGCTATGCTTCCAGTCTTGCCTTGTATAGAATTTCAAATAGAAAATCTTTGGTCCCTTTCCAGAAGTGTTTCTAGACTAATGTGTCAGTCTTAAGGGATTTCTATGAGCTCTTGCATAATTTTTTTCTGTAGCAGTAGTTTAATGCCCTGTTTGACTTGATTACTACCTCAGAGCATGGCATGTATTTTGTTGCATGCCTGGCACATCTCTATGTAGCCCCTCATGTGTGAATATAGTTTTGAAGGAGAAAGCAAAACCTAGCTGGCAGCGTCCTGTCCTGTATGTGCCAGTTCCCCTTGTTTTAGGAGAACATCGTCCAGGATTAATGAACTTTGCTCCCACTGGATTCTGTTGTCACTTCAGGTCTTCTTCTTGTCATTGACTTAGAGAAAGCAAAAGGAACAATAGTGGCTGTGAAAATCCTCAGGGATGCCTTTTGTCACTGACTAGCGTCATATTTTCATGAGTGATCCCAACATGTAGAACAGGAGTGTGATGATGGCACTTTTTGCTGGCAAAATCTTGATGATCGGCCATCCATGGTGAAATGTAAGGAAGAGCAATAAAACAAAAATTTCTGCCTGAGCTTGTAGGGTCATGGGTGTCCCATTAGGGCATAACCCCAGTGTGGTTTGCAACCACCTTCTCTATGAAAAACCTCAAAGTTATCCTAGCCTGCATCAACCATCGTATATCCAGTTCAGCCACGGGAGTGTATATCACTCTTGCTGAAATCATCAGCGTGTCTGATCCCTGTGCTCAAAACAAGTAAAGTCCAGCTAGTTTCAGGCATGGATTGCAAAGATAATCATGAAGAATGAAGACTTGTCTAAAAATTCATCAGGAACAGGGTGGAAGAACTATTTGAGACAATGCATTATGTTGCTTAGAGGATGGAAACTTAGGAGGAGACTTTTAACAGCTGGGGTATGAGTTTTTGGAGCATCTTTCAAGTCAAAACAATGGTAAAAATAGTTTTATCTCGTTCTAGTGTGTTGCATGAGAAGCTTATGAACAAAATCATGCATGCAATACTGGGATGGCTGGAACTGATGTCACATCGTGTGGGAGTTGAACAGTGAATCAAAGAGAGGTAGCAGTAGAAAGACTGAATTTTCCTTTATGCTCAAAGCATTTTTGCTGTCTTTTTGACATATGTATATGCTCATGGACATATTCTTGTCCACATGTTATGCTGTCTCAAAACTGTCAGGACCAGTTTTGAGCCCTGCCCTATGTCAGTAAGGAAGTGCCACATATGCCTGGGGCAAGTGTTTGCTTTGCAGTAGCCAACCCTCGGCATAAGTCCTGTGAGTTATAGATGCCTATGTCATTTGGCAGTGTTTGTACATCTGTTGCAGTTCTAATCAGCATCTCCAAAATATGTTCGCTGTTTGAAAGCCTCCTCAGTAATCTGAATGTTCCTTCTATAAACCAGGCTGAGTCACTGTCTCTGTCATGTTGCTTTTAGAATGAAATTCTCAGTGGCAAGAACAGAAATGTTTCAGCAAAGGATGGAATGAAATCTCAGGGTATTTGCCTTTCTCTTCTGTGCCCTGTGCCAATTTCTCTAGGGCTGTGGTTAAAATTAAATACCCCATATGTTGATACAAGTCTTCACTCTACATGGTGACCAATGTTTTTTGAGGGTTGGCAAGGGCATGCCAAAGGAATTTACATTTGTACTGTGGATACCCAGTTCCTGTGAGCTGATAAAGTTTTATAGGTATTTTCTTCTCTTTTGCTTTGAAGCTTCTTGAAGCAGGCTGTGTTAAACCTGCTCTGTGTATACATATACTTCAGTTCACAGTGATACTGTGATTGGTTCATTTTTGTTGTTTCTTAAAGCAGCATTGTCTCCAGGTGACAAGTTGTTTTTCCAACATTTTTATGTTTGTGAGGAAAACTGTATGTAAAGAAGCAATACTGTGTATTTTTAATTCTGCTACTCTTCTACAAACCTGAGGGGAAAAATACTTGCCTTCCATTCTGCTTCTCTCAATGTTTTTTTAAGATGCTTTTTCTCTTTCAAGTTGTCATTTCCCTTCAAGCATTTTATCATTCTTTTGCTCAGTTAATACTTACTCTTCCCCTAGGCTTGTTTTTCTTTGTTGAGGCTTTGGTTCCCAGACATATAATTGAAGACACTGACCACAGTATCTGTAGACTTGTAGGGTGAGCCAATATCCTGCGCTGTTTATCTGTAGCATTTTTTTTAAAAAATTGCCTCTGGGCATTGCATTGCTGATGTTCAGTTTCTGCTTCATCTTGCTGCCATTCTCAACTGTCATATAACTTGCTGGACCCAGCATAGTTTTGCGTGCTCTTTAATTTTGGTTTTTTTCCTTCTTTTTGTGTAATACTTCTGTAAAAGGTTATAGTTGTCCTTGTTTGGCTGTTAAAATAACAGGACTCAATTTAGTAAGGCTGCAGGTCCTGATCTTATGAGGCTGCCCAGAGAGACCTCTTTCTCTTCTCAGAGTCACAGCAGAGCAGCTGAGAATTCTGAAAAGAAGGGAGTGGAATGCCCACATGGCTTTGCTTACAGATATAGGTGACATAATTAATTATGTTTAGATTTGAGGAAGGTGAGGTATTTAGTATACCCTCAGCAGGTTAACTGTTCTTCTAGGGTGAGGTCACTTTATTTTGGTCATAATAATGAAAATGACAGTTGTATAAGGAATTACCTGAACTGTTACCAAAAAGGTAAGAGGCTGAAGCATTCAGATTGTTCTGTGCTGGGATATTGTTTCTTTTCTCTTGAAGTTCTAAGTGTCAGAAGTCCAACCCTGAGTCTTTAAGTCCCTTGGGCAGTCGCTTTTTGCTTGTTGATAGCAACTTCACTTTGTGTGAGAGTAAGAATTCTTGTAAATAGTTTAAGCTGAGGTCATTCAAACCCTCAGTTTCACACATTCACTGGCATTTTTTCACATACCTGTGTGCAGAATTTCACAGAATTATCACTTAGCCTGACGGAACCTAATGTTTCTGTTACTGTATTCTCCAAAGGTGTTCTCAAATAAGAGTTTTTATTTATTTTTCTGCAACCAAAATGAGAGCAACAAATAAGAGAGGGCCAAAGAAGTACAGAGACAATAGAGAAAATAGTGAGCACAAAAGATTTAGGGCAGGGAGGAAGGGAAATAAACTTATCAGAATAGTGTGAGAAACACTTAAATATAACAACCTGGCTAAACTCAATAGAATATTTCCTAAAGATAGGACCTACCAGCCACCTTAGTTCCCTTTTGTTTTATTCCTCCAAACCATCAGTGTCAGAAGCCTGTGGTGTCAGCTGCTCTGTGGTTTTCTCCCATGTTATCACTTGCATTCTGTGTGCTTCCCCTAGTTTGCAGTGCCCTTCTGCATCACAGGCTCTGTTTCTGAGATGGTTGTTTCTTTCAGCCACAGGGACTTAACAGCAGAAAGGTGCTTGGAGGTCTGTGGCCATAGCACAAAAATTTTGCAAGTTCTTCTGCTTGTTTCCTGTCCTTAAACTGGCAATATTTACTGGTAAATACTGGTTTGTGTGGTTTTCAGTTCCCCCCTCACCACTGTTGGGTGGTTTTGGTTTTGTTTGGTTTTTTATTTGTTTTTTGTTTGTTTTGGTTTTGGACAGGGATATTTGGAGGGAGATATTTGGTGAGCTGTATGGTGAGCTTTGGCTTGTTCAGTGTTCATGAAACAAGTTCTGTAATGGAAAACATCTCAGGGTACAGTAGATCTATAAAACCTTATCACTGAATCAAGCAAGGGATCCTACTGAAAAACAGCATGATTAGTAGTATAAAATATATGCATAAATATACATCATCTTGGGGTGTCTTTAAGAATGTCCTAAAAATGGCATCTTTCCACTTACTGGATTTGTGAGGACCCTGTTATCTGTTGGCTTGAGTTACTGCCACTTTTTGCTTTTGTTTTGCCGAAGAAGCTGAATGAAAAATGGCAGGAAATGAGAAGGATTTTGGGGTTTGTGTGTTTTCCCCTAAAATAGGCATGCTCTGATTTAGAATTAGTCTCACAAGATGAATGTAGGAAACTATTACAGATTTTTTTTTTATTTTTTTTTTGCCAGCAGTGGGAAGAACATTGCTTGAGACTTTGTGGAAATAGTAGTTTTAAAAGCGCTTCAGATTAAATTATCACATTTGATACAACATACTAGAAACCAGACACATGAACTATGAGTATTCATTCCTATGCCATTTTTAGTCATTGTCAGAGAAGAAATGCACTATAACGCAGAACTTTTCAAGACCTGCTTTTGAAATAACTGGTTTTGTGCTGTCTTCATAGTACTGAAATATTTCAGTGTATCAGTGAGTGTTGCCATTTACTGCTGCTTCCCAGCAGGAAATCCAGTCTGCTGACATAATTAATGAAAAAGGGAATCCCCAAAAGGAGAACAGTGCATGAAAGAGGCTGGGGACCTTTACAGTTTTTTGAAGGTAAATTTTCTCCTACTTAATAGTTTATTTTGGAAAACTGTTCACACTGAAATAGCATTTGATTAAATTACTAGTTCACATTAAGACTTGCCTTCAAACAACCCTGAAGGTTTCCAGCTTTTCTTTTTTGTTGTGTAAAAGCCATATTTTCACAGCCTATGAGCTACCCGTTCATCCTGCTATTGTTCAGGATGTAGAACTCCCACTGATGGCAGTGAAGAATTCTGTATAGAGGTAGGTGTCAGAACACAGTGTTATGTCAGCAGACTGCAAGATATTCTTTCATTTTGTGATTAATCACTACATTTTAATGGACATAGGCAGTGCAGGAAGGTTTTAAATTCCCTTAAGCTAAGCTGAAATTATCATCTTCTGTTTCAGTTCTTTTTCTCTTCTGCTGTAAAGTAGGGTGATTTTCTGTGTTGTCTGTATACCAGAAGTAGGGTGTCTATATATCAGAAGTAATTTTTTTCTTTGGTTGTGGGTTTTGGGTTTTTTGTGTTACTGGTTTGTGTGTGGGGTTTTTTAAATGTCCGTGTGGACTTGTTGCACCTATGAGGCAAGGCTGACTGGGATAGCCATTTCTGGGTTTTGCATCTAATCCGTGGGATACTAGAACAAGACAGTGGCATTGGGATACTAAGGGAGACGGTCCTTTGTGTGAGCTAGGTTGGCTCTTTTCTGTGCTTTTCACCAGTCTTGTTCCCTAGATAATTGCTTCTGTGTTCTTCCATTACCTTCTTTTCACCTAGTTTAAAAAATGAAGTAGGTGTGAACTACTGAGAGTTGAATCATCAGTGTTAGATCTGCCCAAAGGCTGAATTCCAGTAAGTGTTAGGTCGTTGGTGTTTACAGTCCTAAAGTGGTTGCAGTATAATTCTATTAAATTCCTCAGGCTTCTGAAGAACCTCTGAGGTTTTAAGGTAATCAGATAACATAAAGGATAAGTTCCATGAGTTATGTCTTTCAGATGTAGAATACAGGTTTCTGTGCCTTCTGATCTCTCCAGCTTGCTGGTTAGTAGTTATCCAGCTTTAGAGAGTTTGTATGCCACTTTTATGGGTGAAGCAACACAGATAAGGAAAACTTAAGATTCATCTACAAAGCTACCTCTGCTCCTTTCCAGATTTCAGTCTTGGAGCCAAGCATCCTTGATGCTGTGGTATTTATTGCAGTCTGGATTTAGAGGGATTAAAGTCAATAACACAGGAATTTTACAGTACTGTTAATGCAGCAATGTAGAAACAGGCCTAATGAGGATGGACACATCCCTCTGCACTTACTGTACTAATGTGATCTTACTTTCTCTTGTCTTCCTAATTCCAGGTTTGAAAGAAGGAGGTCAGACTGTGAAAAAGCTGTGACAGCTGTTTTCAGAGAAATATTTTTTTGTTTGGTTTTTAATAGAGATTTTTTTCACTGTATTGCAGCTTATGTAATTGATTTAATTATTTGACAGTTCTTGTTTTTTATTTTAGGGAGGTGCAAGCAAGCCAGCGCTCTGTGGCCATAATTGCTGAGATGATCCATACAGCCAGTCTAGTTCATGATGATGTTATTGATGATGCAAATTCTCGCAGAGGAAAAAGGACACTTAATCAAATCTGGGGAGAGAGGAAAGTGAGTTTGCTAATAAGTGCAAGACTTGCCTTTGAGTTTCAGCAGAGCACAAATACCTAGAGGTTTGTAATGTTACTATCCCTAGGTCTTGGGATATGTCAGAGAAAATACAAAGAGGTGTGCATAGTTCGTGGGTGCAGCAAATGTGTTTTCCTTTTCTGAGCAGTTGGAAGCATTAGATAATGATTGAAGTATGTAAGTGTTGGGCCTGTTCAGCCTCGAGAAGAGACGACTGAGAGGGGCCCTCGACTGAGAGGGGCCCTCATCACTGTCCATAAGTACCTGAGGGCATTGTCAAGAAGATGGATCCAGGCTCCTCTCTGTGGTGTCAAGCAGTAGGACAAGAGGCAATGGACAAAAACTGATGGACAGGAAGTTCCACCTGAATATGAACAGATTGCCCAGAGAGACTTTGGATTCTCTCTCACTGGAGAGATTCAAGAACCACCTGGACACAATCCTGTGCCATGTGCTCTAAGATGACTCTGCTTGAGCAGGGAGGTTGGACCAGATAACCCATTGTGGTCCCTTCCAATCTGATCCATTCTGTGAATATTACTGATTTTACATTCTCTGATATTCTCTGCAGTGCTGTTGAAATACCTCAAAATTGTACCTCATCCTGAACACGATTCAGTGGTGAATACAAAAATGTTTTGGGAATTTTTCTTTTTAGCTGGTGTTTCTTCACAGAGCATTGCAAGGAAGGTGTTCATCAGAAAATGGAAGGAAAGAATTTAGGGCAATTCAGAGTTCCCATGGTGCAACAGCCACAAGGAAATGGTCAATTAGAGAAGTAATGTTCAGAAAACTTCATAGGCAAACACATATTCAGGTACTGCATACAGGGAGGACAGTGCTTATACAGAAAAATATAAACAGCACTATAAGAGAGGGATTCAAAATCACTGAGATTTCATTATTTGATTATCTGTTTTTTCTCTCTTACAATGAAATATTTGTGTTTTATGTAGGAAAGTTATGTGATGTAAGTAGATCTGACAAAGGAAACTGTACTATCTTAAGGGATCAGTTAGGGATCAGAAAGAAAAAGACTTAAGGGATCAACTTCTTGTTGTTGTTGTTGTTGTTCCTAGGCTGTTCTAGCTGGTGACTTCATCCTCTCAGCTGCTTCTGTAGCTTTAGCACGAATTGGAAATACTACTATCATCTCTGTTCTAACTCAGGTGATTGAAGATCTGGTGCGTGGTAAGGTCTTTTCCTATTTTTATCTTCCAGTTTACTTGCCTGAGCAGTAAACCCACAAATAAAACCTCCCATCTGTGCAACCTTTTAGGCGAATTCCTCCAGTTGGGTTCCAAGGAAAATGAGAATGAGAGATTTGCTCACTACCTCGAGAAGACTTTTAAGAAGACGGCGAGTCTGATAGCAAACAGTTGTAAAGCAGTATGTACGTCTGTCTCTTCTGAAGTTAACATACCATACTGTAAGCTCCACAGCTAAACCCCTAGTTACTGCTGTTTGCTCTGGAGACTCTCCAAAGCAAACCCTTGAAATGGTATTCTGCCAGAATGTGAATGGGTTTGAGATTGTGAATTTTATCACAGTTCAGCTGTGTAGCCTCCAATATTGGTTTTCACTTTTTCTTTGCATTTTTTATTTATACACAGATTTATTTTTATTCTCACTTGAATCAAAATAAGGTTCAAATAATCAAAACAGTGGCAGTCTTTTATTTATGAAATTCTGCAACTTTTAGACAATGGTTTTAATCTCAGTTGATCATTTTTGAGCCTATAATGTGATTTTAAATCATCTTTGACATGTGGCCTTACTCATTGGTGCTGAGTGAGACCTTAAATGGTAACAGTGGGAGGAAAAAATTAATTCATAGAATCATAGAGCATGCTGAGCTGGAAGGAAGCCAGCAGGATCATCAAGTCCAGCTCTTGGGCCTGCACAGGATACCCCAAGAATGACCCCATGTGCCTGACAGCATTGTCCAAACGCTTTTTGAACTCTGTCAGGCTTGGTGCTGTGACCACTTCACTGGGGAGCTGTTCAGTGCCCAAGCATCCTCTGGGTGAAAAACATTTTCCTGACATCCCTACATCCCATTGTAAGAAAACAGAAGCATGTACTCCTTGATTTGTCTGGAGGTTTTAAGTATCAGTTGCTATATCCAACCCTGTCACACAGTTCTGTTACTTGATTACAAAAAGATCCAATTCAAGATTATGTTCTTATTCAAAAGTAGATGTTCTGTTTCAGTGCAGAAAATGGAACTGGGTAATCTCACCCCAAAAGAGGGTTTTGTTTATTCCTTTTAGTGAAAGGCAGTATAGCTGATGGATTCTCTAGCAAGAGAATTAGACTAAAATATGTGCTAGTGTTAATCATCTTCCTTTGCTCTCAGAGAATGGAACATTTGTGCAACAGACAGCAGTTGAAAATTCCTTATATCAAAAGGAATGAGACACAGAGATTTTGGGGGAAGGAAAATATCTCTCATTCTAGTTGGAGGAAAGAAATTAAGTCTTCTGGATTGCTCATATTAATAGCAATACGACCCTGATAACTTTGTTTTGCAAGTCTTCTTTTATATCAGTAGGCACCTGGACTAGTAAACAGCATCACATTACTCTGCTGCCCCAGTGAAAACATCCACAAGTTTTTATATTCAATTTGACAGACTGCCTGAAAGAATCTTTGCAGATAGAAGAAATCACCTTCCCACTGGGTGGATTCTCCTTACAAATGTGCTAATTCAAGCTTTTTCCTTTTCATGACCTAGAAGAATTAAGGATTTAAGCATTTCCCTCAGGATTGAAGCTGTGATGCTGGTGAAGGGGGTGTTTGGCTGCTTTTCTTCTAGTGGCTGCTCTGAGTTGTTCCATTGCTGAATTGCTGGAATTTTATATGCTGTAAAATCTGTGTTAGAAAGGAAAACCAAGAGAGAAGGTCTGTCTTTATGGCAAATCCTTACTTGCTGCACACAGTACCAATGAATTGAATATGTATGTCTCCCTCAGTTTCTTTCTGCATGGATTAGGAGAGCTCTATTGATAGCAGTTAAAAGGGAATTTTTTTTTTGTTTGGGATTTGGGGCTTTTTTTGTGCGTGTGGGTGTTGAGATATTTTTGTTTAGATGGCTTTGGCTACTGAGGAAATGGAATCAGAAGGGAGTTCTGTTTTCTGTAGCAAAAATGATAAGCAGGATCATCAGTCCTAGCTTGAAAGGAAATTCAGTTAGGGAATCAAGAGTATTTATATCTTGTTTTCAGGGACAAAACTAAGGGGAGAGATTATGGGTTTTAAAAGCAGTTCAATTCCTGTTAATGATAGGAAAAACTTGATTTGTTGCTGTGGTTAAATAAAAGTATTAACTGGAAAGAAGATGTCAAGTTCAGGTGACACCTTGGAATTCCACGGTGCCATTCTTTAGAGATGGAAGAGTAGATAATTCCTGGAAAAATGTCTAAACAAGAGATACACTGTAATAGATATATTCTGTACCACCAAAGCATTGCTGCATTTAAAATAAAATAGTTAGGTCTTAGGGAAAGAACAGTCTGTTCAAGATGTTAAGAGCCATCCCAGTCTCCAGTTTATTTCTACAATAATTCTGCATGGGGGAATGTTACCAAAGTTTCAATCAAAGTGTACTCTAAAAGGAAACAGTGGCAGATGGCCCAGAGAGTCATTGAAGCCATAGTTACTGCAAGGCATTTTTCAGAGAAACATGAGGTGACTTTAGTTCAAGAATCCAGAAACAATAAAGCTGAAGTGGAGTTTCTGTTTAGTCATCAGGCTAGCTGGAGATAGCAAAATAACTTGAGCAGGTTTTCTGTCTTTTTTAAACCCTGCTGTAATGTGGATTCCTGAGCCTCATAAAGCTGTTTATATTTTGCACAGTATACTTTCAGATGAGGGATTAAATTATTCTTGCTTTGAGATAAGTGTAAAGGTGCACTAGAGATTCTTGATTTCTATATTAGGAGGAAGCTTGTGCCTCCCTGTGTAGGGCAGGGCTATGGAAGGGACTGAAGAAACCATTAGTCTGCAGCTCTGGATATACCTGTGAGCTCTGCTGTAACTAGTTCCTAGTTTGGTGTGTGCACAGGGCTCCATCAGAAAACCCTACCAGCATGTGGAACTGCTGTCTAGGAAAATAGTTCCTCTGACCCCCACCAGCAGAATTGAGTCCCCCCAGCCCAGCTAGGCCTGCAGATTGCAGTAATGGCCAATGGAAGATAAAGGGTAGGAGCATCAATAGTATCAGATACTGTGGTCAGACAGTATATCGCCTTACTTACTATTTAACATGCAGTAAGTCCTTTGGGGGTATTTCTTTATAATGTTTGCTGTGAAGAAGATTACAATACATCACATATATTCAGGCAGATAACCTTCATTACTGAAAAGTACAACTCTGCATAAACAAGTACTTGGTTAACCCGTTAAAATATTAATTACTTGAGGAAAGATCAAATGCATGAAAATGCAGATTCAGGACAAGATAGCACAGCAGCACATCTAGAGCAGTGGCTGTGAGACCACAGGGCTGGGCTCCCTCACACAGGACACACATGGACACTCTGGAAGGAGTTAGGGAAGGGCCCCTGTGAAGGCAGGGGCTGGAGCAAATGATGTGCCAAGAGCTGGTTTTAGTTTGGAGTAGGGAAAGCAAAGGGGGAATCCTTCTGCCATCTCCAGCTTGTAATTTGAGGGCATAGAGAGGATGGAGAGATGTGCATTGAAAGGACCAGTTGTACTCTAAAATGTACCTTCACTTCTTGCATTAGTCACAGCAGATTTGTTGTACTGTAGGTTTTAGGAAAAATTTCTCCATGAGATTGGTCAAATATTGCAACAAGTGGCTCAGGCAGAGTGTGGGATTTTTCATCCTTGGAGATGCTCAGAAATCAACTGGACACAGCCCTGAGAAACCTGATCTAACTGAAGTAAACTCTCCTTTGAGCAGATGACTTTCAGAGTTTCCTTCCAACCTAAACTATTCTGTGATTCTCCTGAAAACAGTCCTGTGTAGAAAAACAGTGGTGGATGAGCCAGGAATGAGAAGGCAGGAACCTGACTGCTTCTGGAGATAGGCATGGAGGAGGAAGGCAGGAAAAGGGGAAGATTTTAGAGCCTTTTCCTTTTCATGGTGTCCACAAATCCAGGAGTGCAAGAATGAACATCTCTTGTAGTGTTTATTCGCACATATTCCAGCCCAGCAGCAGGTTTTCCTTGCTGATCTGCAGAGCACTGGTGGAGATGTACAAGTGCTTTCAGCTCCAGCTGCCATATTGTCACATACTAAATACCAGAGCAGAATGTATCTACCCAGAGCTGATGATGTATTTTATGGATGTGAAATTCAGTAAAGAGGCAAAATTGGTTTATACACATACATACATACATACATACATACATACATACATACATACACACACACACACACACACACATATATATATATATATATATATATATAAAACAGAAGCAACTTTTTATTGCAAAAGGTGTGTTTTAAATAACACCAAGCAGATTGTCTTGCCTTGCTGAATTCAAAGAACCTTTCTAAAGAATTTGTTCCACTGGGTATTAGGAAGTATTTTTCATCATGATTTAGTGGAGGACAGGCCTGAATTCTTGCAAGATTAAATTTGTCATCAACCAGTCATATCTATTTGGGGAGCTGTAGAGTATTTTCAAAGGGGGAGCTTTGTCATTTAAACACGTCATTGTATTGACTTGGTTATTCTCATTTGTATTTGCAAATGCATGCTGTTATGTACTGTCCCAGTACGTTATCCCAGTACAGCTCCAGTTAAACTCCATGTGGGAGTGACAGGCTGCCTGGCTGCAGCCCGGCCAGTGTCCAGCTGGGGGCAACAATCTACAAGAGCAGTTTGAGAAACTGCATCCTGAAGGAATTCCCTGGTGGACACAACCCAGTCATTGCAGGTTTACGATGTGATCATGGTCATAGGTTTGCTCACTTGAGGATTACTGGCAAATCAATTCTGAATTTTTTAATTTTTTGGGTCTTTTTTGTTTGTCTGTGAACAAGAAATGACCTTTCAGATTAAATGAGGAAGCTCTTTTCTTTACATGGCACTTCCTCTCGCCCTCTGCCAGCTAGTGTGCACTCTGACCCTTTGCCATTAACCAGGATTTTGTCACTTTTCTACTGAATTCCATATTTTAATCCTCCACATGGAATGAAATGTGGCAGTAGGTAAGGATTTCATTGAAACAGGGTAGAAGCAGTCCCCCTGCCTTGCTGATACTATGTGATTTATTTTATGTGAAGCAGCCAAAAGTTTACGTGGTACAGCAGTAGATGTTAGGTCTCCGGGCAAATACTGCTATTTATAAGACAAGCATCAAAAGGAGGATCAAAAGGCAAAATGTTCCACTTTGATAGTGCCTAGCAACATCTATTTAAATATCTCATATTTGCAGTTCACTCTGTTTAATAGCCTTCAGGATTTTGTATGATTATTAGAGATAAGTAGCATTATTTTCCTGCTACACTGTCCTTGTCTTTTAAATAAAATTGGGGAATGCTTGATGCTGATAATTCCTCAGTCATCCAGATTCCTCTGCGGTTTAGTTATTATCCACAGATGCAAGTTATGACTGAGAAGTGCACTGATACTCAGATATGAAGTGCACTGATGCATGAAATAATCTCTCATTTTGTTCAAGTTGCATCACATTTATTAGGATATAGCATTGTTTCTTATTTCCATCTTCACGTTCACCTTCAGAGCCACTACTGGACTTGCTTTTAATTGGGGTTTGGTTTTGGGGTTGGAGTTTTTTATGATCCTACCTTACATAGTCTTAAAGAGGAATTTTTATATATATAAATATGTATACGTATACACGCATATACATACATATTTTTATATTGTGTGGTTTTCATAGCATATATTTTTAGTCTTAAGTAAAATGTTTCACTTCTTGCATTAGTCACAGCAGATTTGGGATGCCTGCAATAAAACAGGATGGATTTTTGTCCCCTGTTCCAAATTGGTTTATTGAAGGATGAAATAAATCTGAGTATTTAAATTTAACCAACCTCATTTTGCAAAATGTATAATCCGTGCATAACTGCAAAAAGCATAAATGCTCTTACTTTGAGGCAAAATATTAATTCTTAAACCTTAGTGTCCTGTATTTTAGTTTTGTGGAGTTTATTCAGCAAAATTTCTGTCTCTCAATGAGTTGATTGTGCATTCAAGTAAAATGTTTTGTTTATCTCAGTTTAGTGATACCTTTGTCAGCTTGGCATGCTTTCTTTGCTGTCTTTTCCTTGCCAGTAATTATCCCTCAGTGCCTTTGCTCACAAGCTAATCAACTCATCTTCCTGAGCAAGTCAGATACAGTTAACATCACCTTAAAAATAATCTTCCTTATCTCAACTGCCCCTCCTGTACTGGGTTCAACACATCCAGCTTTGTGATCTTTTATGAGACACGTAATGTTCATTTATCTGTTGTCTGACCTCCAATTATCCCCTGGCTGATTTATATATGTAATTAGCTTGATTTCCCCATCACTGGACTGTATATGACTACTGCCCTGCTTGTGCAGTGCATCCACATTTCTTCTCTCTTTATCCTTGCATTATCATTTCTAAGTCTGATAAATATTTAATGAAGCTAATCTCTTTGCAGACTTGAATGTAGTTTTAATACTGCACTGCTGTTCAGCCTTGTTTTCTAGTAAGCTTGGCTAGTTATGTGTCTCCATGAAGAGAGATAAGCAAGAATGTGGCCAAGTCAGCTTTGTTTTGCCTTTCCCAGATCCCTCCTGCCTGTGCTGGCTGTCACACCTATGGTCAGGGGCTAAAAGTGGATGCTAACTAAAGCTTTCTATTTACTTGGGTTTTTTGTCTTTTCAGGTTTCAATTTTAGGCTGCCCTGATCCCAAAGTTCATGAGATTGCATACCAGTATGGAAAAAACGTTGGCATAGCTTTTCAGGTAGTGTTTTTGTTAAACTAAATGGAATCTAAAATCTAAACTTCTCCGAAGTGCATTAGAAATCTATGTGGGCTGTCTTAATCCTTCCTTCAAATCTTGTCTTCAACAAGGATTACTCTCTATTTAGCTCTAATTTTTGAAAAAGGAAAGTTTAAAATAATCTGTGTGTTTATTTTTTCCAGCTAATAGATGACGTGCTGGATTTTACATCATGTGCCAACCATCTGGGGAAACCAACAGCAGCAGATCTCAAGCTTGGATTAGCCACAGGCCCCGTCTTGTTTGCTTGTCGACAGGTAAGTCAGCAGGAAGCTGTTTCCTCGAAATAGAAAGTGTAAACCACTCCTCACAGGACCAGCTGAAACACCTCCAATCTCCAGTGTCAGTGATGAGTGTGGCCTGGGCACATGTGACAAATTAGTGTGTTCAAGATCAGATGGATTGTGCGCACACACAAGTTCTGTCAGGCTGAGAAACATCTTCCTGCACAACTCTACTTACTGTTAGGCTCTTGAGGTATTTCACAGAGTTTTAGCACGTTTTCTGTAGGTTATTCCTAAGTAGTTTCTTGCTTGTGTTCTCTCCTGAGACATCTTGTTCTTCCCAGGTTTGACTATGTATGTAGGGTTTTTTGCCTAGTTCTGGGCTTTGTATCCAACAAGGGGCCAACAATTGAAATCTCTGCCTTGCTTTTAGGTGGGTACCTTTATTTATTCGATTTGATCTCTTTATCTCTTCATCCTCAAGTATTATCCAATTACAAAATCGGGTAGCTTTCCTGTCTGAAGGTTGGATAAGAGAAGAAGGAGTGTCAAGATTTTTAGTGCCTTAAAAATGATTTGGAGGAGTAGAATGAAAACAGAAGTGCAAGCAGCATGAAAAGAATATTAAAATTGGTGCTAATCCATAAATGGGAAAAAAACTGGTTTAATTCCCCTTACTCAAGTGTCTTGTTTACCAAGAAAGCAGATTTGGGACTTAAAAAGCAGTCCTTCCTACCAGGCTTCAGAGTGTGATACAAAAACTGGCACAATTAGTTCCAGCAGAGCTCTTGTCAATGATCTCTCAGTGGAATTGCTTAGAGCTTGACATGGGAAAAGTTCTAAATAATTAAAAAAAAACAACTTTGACATTTACTTCCCCCTCTTAAAGAGCCTGGGGTGGGGGGAGGTGGAGCATACACATCTGTTTGCTTCCTTATCCTTTGGGCATTCACAAGGATCTGGATCTCAGAAAAGACAGGGAAGCACAGAGTATCAGCCAATTGACAAAAGCAGACAAATGCATATTGAGAACAACCTGCTCCATGTCCTCAGTGTCTCCCCACTTACTCATCTGGGGGATTCACAAGCATGTTCTTGAGTCATTATTTCAGAACTGTGTCATCAGCAATTGGAGCTGTCCAAAGAACAGTGAGAGACTTAGGGAGAGAGAGAGGATGGAATTGTGAAACTGTTTTTGTATGTGTTAAAGCCGAGCACAGAGAGAAACAAGGCATGTTGCAAATACTCAGTTTTATCAGAGTGGGTGACATTCATTGTCTTGGGGGTGTTGAATATTCCAATTTTTAAATTAAAACTATTCTTTCTTAATTTGTTTGGGTTGTCTGTCTCTGACTTTGAACTTCATCTATCTTTTAATTAGCTTCACAAGACAAATTAGTTCATAATACAGAAATGCAAGAAAAGAGAATTCATCAGTCCTAGTTTAAAATCTTGTTCTTTGTAGGTCACTTCTAAATGCTTTTTCTCACATCTTTGATAGATGGGAAGTGTGTATTTTTGCATTGAAAGATAACTTGACCATCTTGAAAAGTTTCCTGCATTAACCAGGCTTCTTTGCTCAAAATTTCCTGCTCTTTCAGGAAACTGGAAGAACAGCACTACAGACTTAACTGATATATAACCAAAGCACAAGTGCTAAAAAAATGTGGAGCTTCAACAGACACTTACCTGTGCTGCTACTAAAAGATGTTTCATATATTTATATCTGAGGAAAAAAAGTCATGAGCCAGGACTTGAAGACAGTCCAAAATGTAATTCTTAATTATAGGCTGTCTTTTCAGATTGGTATTACTCCTATCCTTTCATGTAGCTGGTACTCCTCGAGTTATCTTCCTGACAAACATTAATTGGTTTTTAATGTGCTCTGGATCTTCAGTGACAGATGCCTTTTCTTCCTATCCTCCCCTCCCTCTGAAATACATCCTTGTGCATTAAAATATTAAAGAGAAGAAAATGTTTAACTTGATAAGAAAACTATCTATTCAGTATTTAAAGTTAGGTCACTCAGTAAAAAAAAAAAAACCTACCCCATTTATTTTTAAGGGAAATATACTAGTATATGCTAATTTTAAAGCTACTCTTAAACTAGTACAGCTGAAGAATGAGGGTTTATTTTTATTATAAGCATTCCTGTCAAATGCTGATGTGCTGCCCACTAAATATGCAGAGTTGCTAATAACAGCTCTGCCTTACAAGTTTGGGGATTTTCATGTCCTTTAGTGCTTAAATACAAAAAGTGATCCCATATGCATCCTATATAATTGTAAATATGAATAATATGAAAATGGATTACATGGACACTGCAATTAAATCGTCATTACCTGAGAAGGAAGCTAAGATATAGAAAAAGCCACCACTTTCTTCTTTTAGATAACGTATGAGTCCCCACTAGCTTTCTGAATGTCTCTCCAAGACTATGTATGAGTAATAGGAAAATGTCACAACACTGAGGGGTGCCACATGTTAGTACCTTAACAAGGTTGTTAAGCTGCAGTTTCAGAACCAAAGGTGTGCAAGGAAAGCACATCATTGTTTACAAGTGTATGCAATAAAGTCATCTTTGTGTGACTCTAATCCTTTCAGACAACATGAACAAACAGCTCTTTCCTTTAAAAAAGGAAATTCTTTAAAAGATTCTTTAAAAGAATTTAAATTCTTTAAAAAGAATTCTTCTGTGGAATCGCTGCCTTGAGTTGTAGCCTTTGTTAAGCACTAGATTTTCCTGTTTCTAGGCTGTCTGAAGAAAGAGGCTGCATATTTAGATAAGTGACGTGATTTTCTCAACACAACTGACTTGAGTTACCTACTGTAGGGAACTGAGTATGCAGTGCTAACTACAAATGCTACGTGACTGAAAACAATAGTTGTAATTTTTTTCTTTTTAAAAAAATCTGTCATGAGTTTTCCGCAAGCAGAGTCTGTGTATATAAAATACCAGCACAATGGAAAACGTAAGTGGATATAACATCCAAAGTTACCATTGAGGGGGTTTTACAAGTTGAACTGTGCAATATTGCAACAACAAAGATCCTGGGTTCTTTTGTACGTGAGGGAAAGAGGTGCTTCTTCTAGAAGTGCCAAAACTAACCATCATTTGTGATAGAAGAATATCTGGTGCAGATTATACATGAGTAGCCACATCAGAAATTACCACATTGGAGCGTCTGCTTAATATGATAACATAGCAGGTGCTGCCTTCTGCTACCAACTGGCCACAGCCAGCAGAGCCAGACAGTTTAAGTTTGAAATGCTTGGGCTCTGCTCTACTGTAGTCCTGTGCAGACTGCAAGTACGAATCTAAAGCTATACCTCCAATAACAGCAGTGACAGGGGAAGAGGGCTGTACTTTGGAGTCATTCTGACCTTAGCATGGCAGGCAGCTACATGGAAAACAACTCAAAAGCAAGTACAAACCCTTCTCCCTTTGTGCTTAGTTTCCAGAAATGAATGCTATGATAATGAGGAGATTCAGTAAGCCAGGAGATGTTGAACGTGCACGGAAATATGTGTTGCAGGTAAGACTGATACCAAATATTTCTGCTGTCCCTGCTGCTCAGACAACTCATTGTCTCCAAAGTAAAATAGCAAGGCTGCATTGTTAGATACCTGCTGAGTAGCAGGCAATGTACAATGCCAAGTTAGAACTCTTCAGCTCTCCTACTGGGACAGTGTTTTAGCAGAAATGCTAGGTACTGAAGAGCTTTTTTTCTTTTTTTCCGCTCCAAGAGCATAAAATCCACATAATAATAAGTAAAAAGCTCATGCATGAACTCAGTTCCTTCAGCTGAGGCATAGCTGTATCCAACAGCTGGTATAAGTGGCTCATAATTACTAGTCAGTCTTCCAACTGCAGTGCACACCCCATACCAGTTTTAATTGACACTGGTCTAAAAAGAGTGAGTAATGGGCTATGCAAAATTAATACCTCTTTTTCAGAATAGTATGGGGGTTTTGTATATCTCTAGGGCAGGAGAGGAAGGGAAAAACCATTAATTTCTAGTATGTTATTAATACCAGTGCTGTTTTGTAAGTGCACTTCCATTTAGCATGGATGAGTTTTACTGTTTTGAGAGTTTGGGGAAGGTGAGTGGGATTCCATGATTACAGAATGAATCCTCTTCCTTTCCCCTTCAGAATATAATGTGTTAGGGTACTTACTGACCTTAAAACTCCCCCTGTAACTGCAAGAGGCAAAAGGCAGGAGGAGGCAGATCAGTTCTCTCCTCTCCTTCCCTCAGAGTGACGGCGTGCAGCAAACGACCTACCTCGCCCAGCGCTACTGCCACGCCGCGACGCGCGAGATCCGCAAGCTGCGGCCGTCCCCGGAGAGAGAGGCCCTCGTGCACCTGACAGAAATGGTTCTCATGCGAGACAAGTGAGAGAGCTCCTTCCACTCGTTCTGGCAGCTACTTACCAGACTGTGCCTAAATTTATTTCGAAAGTTATTTGCTTCCAACACAAGCTACCAAAAATTATTTTTTTAAAAAAAACCTTTTTTTTTTTAAGTTCTACTTTTTTTTTTTTTTTTTTAAACAAAAGTTTAAAATGTTTTACTGCAGGAAGCCATGCAATTCAGAGCAAATCAGACTGTGCTGTACAATTGTTTTAGCGGGGGCTATTGATTGTGGGGGATGGGGAAGACGTTTACATGTTGATGCACAAAGGCCACAATGAGAATAAATATAAATCAGTGTATGAAAACTGAAGCTGTTCCAAATTTCACTTGTTTACACTAATAAACAGAGCATGCATGCACAGGAGCTGGTAAACTCCTCTGAAAAGAGATGGTTTGAATGCTTCCATGGCTGTTTAACAACAGAAGCACCTGGAATTGTTTATAGAGATACTGGTTTACTGTAAAAGACTGTATCTAGATTTTAATTGGATATATGCATCAATGAGTTCTGATTCTTGCCATGGGTGGCACTTGCTAGCAGTTAACATGATGCAGAATTTGACATTGCTACCAAAATGAATGCTTTCGTTCAGGAATCAAAAGGCTCAGTATTTCTAACTCACACTAAAAATGAATGATTCACCAGCCAGTCAAACCTGCAACTCCATCACTTTCCATCACTCATTTACAGAATATATTCAGTACCCTCCTAGAAGCCTGCTTTGAAGTTCCAGACACATTCCTCTCACAGTAATTATCCAGTACTACCACATTCCTTCTCAGGTTATTTCAGCCACGGAATCTGTAGAGCAGGGAAGCACACCCTCTCTGGCTATCTCTGCCTGTGATCCCTTAACACAATGGCCAAGTTCCTGCCACGTGTGTTCCCCTGGGTGCTATCTGGAGGACAGCCTGCTCCCTCTGCTTGGTGGGGCAGTCACAGAGCCACACAGAGATTTCCCACAGAGAGCTGTCACATACAGATTGTGTCCAGCTTACTGCATCCAGGTAATGAGATTCAATCAAAAACCCTCGCTAAAATTAAATGTTGGCAGAAAAGAACTTTTAAGAGTATGTATAAGTGTGTAATTCAGGTTTCAGATCTAATTTATTTTCCCTCTGTCAGTGATAAAGTAATGTTACAAACATCTGCTTTTTAGTACATTGCCTGGGATAACACAGCCATGATTTTGCTACGTTAGCATTCCAAACTTCTTTGCCAAGCCAACCAACAAAGTAATGGACAAGACCTTTGGTTCACTTATATATTTATGAATGGAAAAAGTCATAATGTAAATTTACTCATTAAAAAAACTTGGGTACAAATTACACATACATAAGACCACCCATTTTTTGAATCACATGGACACCTTAGACCCAAACAACTCATTGTAATAGACTTTAGTGAGAATACTCCAGGTAAAGATTACAACAATTGGAAGCATCTTGGATTTTTAAAAAAGTATATTTCAATACATAAGTTTGTATGCATGCTTTAAACAAATATAGTTCAAGAATGAGCAAAGAGTCTAAACAAAAAGTAATATGACCAGCACTAACATTAAACTTCTCATCCAGGTTTTAATATGTTAGTCTAACGTAGTGTTAGTTACCATGCTGTACTGAAAAATGTAATGGCACAATCTGATCATGGTTCATTAAATATTATACCCTACTTCCCCATAATATTTAGGCTGGTCATAAAATTAACAATGCATAAGTAAATAAGTATAACCAGTTATAGACAGTTGCTTGTTTTACAAATTGCCATCAGGTAAGACATACTGTCCCCAGAGACTCAGAGATGGACATTCAATCATACCATTAAAACAGTATGGCCTGAAGAAATGGGCACAATTTTTTGAAAGTATATTAAGACAATTCTGTTAGCTTTTAGTTACCCCTTGTAAATAATCATGGTATGACTTGAATACAAGACCAAACTTTGAAAAGCAAAGGATTTTAATCGGTATAGTGCATGATTGATTCAACATAATTCCCAGGAAACAAGCCAGTTACTCGATTGCAAACTCCTTCATACCAGCCATCATCGTTCTTCTTTATCACATAAATGATTGCACCCTCCATAAATGACAGCTCATCGTCTTTGTCCTTTGTATAGTCATATATAGCAACAACTGTGGAATGAACAGGGACACATTTAGCATTTTATTAATAGCAACAGTATTAAAAAACAATTGTACTTCAGAAAATGTTGAAAGATTAGTTTGCTATCCTGGAATTTTCAACAATGAATTCATATGCTTTTCCTGTTGAACATGAAGCCCAGAAAATGAAATTTCACTTTCCATGCAACATTAGCTAGCAGTAAGAAGTGGGTGGTGACTGCACTGAACACTCAGTTAAGCTGCTGACAGAGAAGTACGGCTGACTGTGACACAGTAAAGTGGAGCTTATGGACACTTAAAAGCTGATCTAGGAAATAACTGACTCGTGTGGCAGCCATTTCTGATCAGATTACCTCAAAAGCATATGGATCCCTATATATGAACCTCTATAGCTCTTGATCAGAACATGCCTAAAAAAAACCTTTACAAAAATCATTCCACTAAGGCCCCTGGTTGCACCTCAGTGTGGCCTTGCACACATCACAGCTAAAGCCACTGCACACAAATGAATGGTTTTTCCTACAGAGCTCTTATGTGATAAGGAGTTCTGGCATTACTTTTCAAGGAGCTGCACTGAATGCAAGTAGAAAAGCTACTGAAGGAGAAAGTAGAAGTGACATCTGCTATTTTTCAGTATCTGCTTTGTGAATACTTTACTCTTACCAACCTCCAACTCACTGTGTGCCATTAGCAAAGCAGAGATTTCCCCAAGGAAAGAATATCACTGACCACCAATACTGGAGTTTAAAACTACCACTGAATATACAGACTTCAAACATCAGAGCCTTACCCTTCAAAAGTTAATACAGATTTATGCAATTGACCAGCTTTATGAATTCCAAGAATCCAATATTTTACACCTACATATATTCTCAGATATCTGATGTCTTCATGCCTAGCTGTGCTGCATCAGTTATTTTCATCCCACGGGTATGTCCTGCACACAGTCCAGCTCCAAGTGAAGATGGAACACAGGAGCTCTGCCACAAATACCACAGGTACCCAGCCCCATTTTGTACTCACTACAGCATGAGAAAACTGGCAGCACTGCTGCTGACAAAATGGTCAGTGCCACAACACAGACAACTCCACAGGCAGGAAATCTGCTGCTCCATTATTCATGGGAAGAGATGTTTATTACGTGAGTTCATACCTAAGCACAGTTCACAGTCTGCTGATCTGGAGTCACTGTTAAATCTCCAAGGAGGCCTCAACGCATTTTATAGTTCAAAGTCTAATAATCCACTCTCGTCATCTAGTTTGATGGGATAAATATAGCTTGGAATTTCTGTCCGTTTTGCAGCAGTATTTAGATGACTGCCCTGCAATCCTGAGGTAGCTACAGACAGTCCAGCTCATCCAAGATGAAAGCCATCCAATTTACCCCTGCTTCTAATAAAGAAGGGTTTTTTTGCATCCATTCTGGAATGCTTGAAGGTATTTTATAATTTGTCCAAAGAAGGATTATGTCTTACCACATTACGTGTAGCCACAAACTAAGGAAAGCAAGGTTTGAGTTCTGACTTAGGAGGGACAATGACTGTTTTCATCAGACCCATGGTATGTCCTTCATTCCCTTCAGATACCATTAATCCTCTGATACTGCACTAACGCAGCTGCAACGCTTCCCTTACCTTTCTCTATATAGTTTTTAGGTGCCCAAGCAGGATCTCCATCTGCATAGGGATCGCTGTACTGCACAACAGCAGCCTCCTCATCCTCATAATCCACGGGGGGTGGGGGTGGAGGAGGAGGAGAGTCATCAAACATCGGCATCTCATCGGGAGGCGGCGGCGGGGGAGGAGTTGGGCTATCCGCAACTAGAAACATTTGGAAATTATTGGTTTTTCTTAAGACAGTGTGGAAATGCAAACAAACCTGAGGCTGTACACTGTAAATAAAAGGGCTGGGGGGGACAACACACATAGCATGCACTATAATACCATGCACTGATTAGAAACAGAGGCTTTGTATTAACAACTACAACACACAACTATATTTATTATTAGTGGTCAAATCTACGTATAAATGCTACTAGAGTCAAAGCACATGCTGCGGGGCATAAGCTGAACATCAGCAGAGAGGAAAGCTTCCTGCTCCAATGTCCATGCGCTGCAGCGTTAGCTATGGAGGACTCCGAGTGGCACCCTCTGAGCCAGGCAGCAACAGGCCTCTGACTGGGCCAGCAGCTTGATGGGTTTTTAACAAATCCTTTGTAACAGTCGCTTTAATTTACTTCTGAACACTGCTTCCTTGGATTCCTTCTCTCTCAGTGCTAGCATTAAGGGGACAAAAAGATCTGGTGTGGATCATAAATACTAGTCTCTTCCCTTTATTAAGATTTAACCAGGTAAGAGGAAGCCAAGTAATACTTCTGCAGAAGAAAACCTTTGTACAGATCCTTATCTTGCAGACTAGCTTGTGTATGAGTGTGCACACATTCGGGATTCAATTAATAAATAGAAAACTACAACAGGCATCTGCTGCTCTTAGGGAAAAAGTGCTCAAGGAATTAAATGTATAATCCAAAATGTCAAACCCCTGCCCTGAGATTCTCCAATCAGTACAATTACAAGTTGCTTTGGGAAAGGGAAAAAGAGAAAGGCATTATGGTACAAATCACATTTAAAATCAGTTCATTAAATTAGTTCTCATAACGTTCACAGCAGCTGGCAGTGAAATAGAGAGATGGCACACTCAGATGCAAGACATCAAGTCACTTTATCCTATTCCTTGGGAGTTATGGTCCACTACACATGGACCTAGGTGTAACCATCATGAAGCCAGAAGTTACTGAAAGGAAGCCACTGTTACTAACATCAACTTTGTTACATTGCAATACAGATTTATTTTCAAAAGATCCGGGATTCTGCATACTGAAAACATAGGCTGAAAACCACTGCTCTAGGCAGGGTTTGATGGAATGAGGCATCAGGCCCCAAAATGTGCAGCTCCAGCACACAGAATTTGAGAAAAAAGCCAAGCTACAGAGAAATAACACAGCACAGAGTGAAGCTTTAACTCCTGATAGTTACAATGGCACTGGAAACAGGGTTTTTGTTTGCTTGAACACGTTTTACTTTCGGCTGGTCACTACTCCAGTGGTGACTTAACCTTTGCTCTTCAGCCCCCTGCCCCTGACAAGGGGCTTGGGCACAGCTCCCATGTCCTCTCTGGGTCAGACTGGCTGCACTGGGCAGGAGAAGCCAGACCTGCTGCCAGGGCAGAAGGAGGCAGGAGCTGCTGGGGCAGGGGCTGCCTCAGCCTGGGCATCCAGCTCGCTCCCTTCCCTTGAAGAGCCAATTCTTCACCTGCAAGCCCAGCTCCTGTTCAACTTGACCAGCTGAGCTGAACACCCCACAGCTCTCTCCATCAGTAAGACTGGCTGCCACTGTATTAGTGATTCCTCCCCCATACAGAAGCCCATTTATGTCACTTGGAGACAGACTAACAAAGTCTTTGGCAGAGTGAATGCTATGTCCTGCCCGTTACTGAATAGCACTCACAGACAGGCTTCATTAATCCACCACAGACACATGACAACACTGTTTATGAATGGATTGGTTTTGTGCTGCAGTTTCAGTACATCTTCCACAAAATGTATTTCTCCCCTTAATTTCTGTCTGCAGCCAGGAAAAAAAAAGCCAGTGTTGAAATAACATTTGAGATCTTGAGAAATCCTTACCTTAAGAAATGAAAAAAAAATTAAAAATGCAAAAAAAGAGTTATTTTTATTCAACAATGAAGCTGCAGATTTGAAAAGAAGGAAAGAGGGCAGGAAATGCAAGTGTGAAAGCACCAACACATATTCTGAGAGGCAGTGCAGGAACTGCAAGCTTTATGGGAAACATTTAAAACAATTCAACTTCACATTTAAACAAGGGGAGAGAATGGAACAGAAAATTAGACAAGTGCCACTCCATTGAAGTATCCCCTCGCCTCTTGGACTTTAACCAGGACTCTTCCTGGTTCTAAATTTAGCCTGACTACGACAGCATCACTTCTCCTAGGGGAGGGAAAAAAAGCATACAAAAAGCCACACTAAATGAGAAAGGGTAAAAGGATGACTATTTATACAGCTCCAAATTGAGATCTTCTCTTGTATAGATTCTCATCCCTGTTCTTTAAATGGGGACCAGCAGACTCCTTTTGAAAGGACTGGGTGTAAGAGTACAGCAACTTACACCAAATCAGCTGTTCCTGAGCACCAGATACACTGGAAAACCTCTCTGAAGGCGATGCCCACAGTTTGGGCGCAGGAAAAAAAGAAAAGGCAGTGCCTAGTTTCTAAGCCCCCTGTCCTTGTCCTCTGAAAGAAGTCCACAAGCAGAGGATGTTGCTTTCCAAATCCACAGATCTCCATACGGAAAAGTCTACCCACATGTCTCCCTAACACCAGACTTCTTGCAGAAAACGAGGCAGATGAAAGTCTAGCACACCATGCCAAAACTCAACAACAGCCTCTAGAGCCAGTTTTGCTGAGTGTATGCACAGCCTGCCACACGCACCCCTGCCTCGGGAACGAGGCAGCAGCAGCTTCAAGCCATATTCGTTATGTAACTTTGAAACCCAAGGGACTATTAAAAGAAAGAAGATAATGAACAATTCCTATGACCAGATTTCAAGCTTTGGCTATTTTGCTGCAATCTCATTCCAAAGTCAGCTTGCATTTTGGTGTTGCACACACAAGTAAGTCTGCCCCTTTCACCTCTGCTCTCCCAAGGGCTGTGTTATCTCCAGAAGGACAATACTTGGAACAATTCAGAAGCAGGTGTCAATTTTCTCAAGTTTATCTGCAAGTGAAGACATTCCGTAACCTTCATCTTCAGCAGATTTACCGCTACACTCTCTATGTTGGAAAGGTCTGTCAACAGAGTTTTGTGGCACACTATTCTACATCAACATGATTCTCACTGTTTACATAGCACAGCACCAAAACAACTTCTTTTTGAATGAGAACCAGAGAGAAGCCTCCAGTCTGGTGGGGAATGCTCAAGAACACGACCACTTAAATGCTCTAATGGGAAGCAGAACAGCAGCACTACTCAGACCTGGGGTCCCTAAATGGATGCTGCAGCTATATACCTAACTGTGTAGTAGTAGTCCCTGAGATCCTAGCAAACCTCAAAACGATTCCCAAACACTTTAAAAACATTTTTTATTTACTTCATGCCCTATCTATATCACATTTAGTCTGTTGTTTACAGAACTGCAACAAACTCCTGCAGAAAAGATATCCCCAGATCAGGAATATGACTTTACACCTGCACTAGCACTGGAGACAGTAACACTCACCTGAAAGGAATCAAGCAGTAATGGTAAAAGCAGAGTTACCAGAATAAACACCTTGCAGCACAGGTCACAGCTAGGGAGCATCTCACAAACCTAACAAGCAGAGCTATGCTGCAAGAAGCTCAGCAGGGAAATAGGGCTAGAGAACACAAAGAAATGGAGAATGAGAGGCTGCCGAGAGGAGAGATGCCTTACAAGCTCCTTTTTGTAATGCATTAGATCTTAAGACTGCACGTTTTCAATTGACTGTACAGCTTCCTGAAAAATGCTACAGTATTGGAATCAATGGTTACACATTACACACGTTCTGACAGTCTACATAAGCCTTTCTAATAAAAGCTAATCAATTTTCCCTAGTGAAAAAGGCAGGGTGATTCAACATGAAATTAGTATTTTCAATTAAAATACAATTTTATATTCACACCAAACATATGCCACATTTCACACTGTACTTCTGTAATAAATTTGCAGTTCAGAACTTAAATGGGTCAGTAATAATCATGCACATGTTACAAAATATTGAAGAGTGTGCCCTTCAGCTCCAATAGCATATTGACACTAGAATGCAAGATGGTATTAGCTTCTGGAAAAGGAAACAAAATAGAGTCTGACTTGCCAGCCATGCATGCTAGAAGAGAGTAGGCTCTACCCTTTAACAGCTCAGCTTGTCCAAACTTACTGTTTTCCTGCACCCTGGCCACGAAGCCTGTGAGAGGTATCTGTGGAGTCAACTGAGGCATAGGGGGAGGGGGTGGAGCAATAGAAACTGGTAGCAACACACACACCATATCGGGAAAGTCAAATGGACAAAGGAAAAAAAAAAGGGAACAAACAAAAGCAGCCGTCAGTAACGAGGACCACAAAACAAAGTATGTAAAGAACAACAAAAACACACACACACAAGAACCTTCTTCAAGCTTGTGTTTCCAACAAGGCTGAATTCGTGGTTAGCCAATGGAGGATCAAAAGCAAAGCATGCCCGTGTTTAGCCAGGTAACAGCCGAGCGCAGGCTGCGTGTCTGGAAGCTCACAGGGTGCGTGTGAAGGTTCTTGCTCTGTCACACATTTTGTGTGCTTCACCTGGGGAGCACATAAAACTGAGCTTTTGTCTTGCTGCTAAATAAGGATTACTCAAATTTAGTAGTTATCTTTTCAAAGTCAGCTACTAGAAGTAGAGGTGATGTTTCGCAGGATTCTGGACTCCTTCTCTAAACTGGAAGTGGAGTGCTGCATCAAGTGCAGCAAAGCAGCACTGACACAGAGCAAAGGCAACACTTCTGCAAGGGGCACAACGTTCCAGCATCAATACTTCACATTCACACACAGAGCACCTCCCATCACTGTGCTCTGCTGGGACAGGGGCAGCGGGTTAGCTTACTACGTTTTTGTTTTTCTCAGAAAAAAGGACCTTGTTGTTTGCTGGTAGAAAAAACAAATGGGTCTAGAGCAGATTTACTAAGTCTTCTGTGGTGAGAGGGCACTCAGCAACCTAAAATGCTGCAAAGGCTTCAACAGCTCCAAGTGGCTACATGAATGTGCAGAGCTCCTCAGGAAGCACTTGCAAGCTCCTCTTCTCTGAAGTATGTGCCTATCTGGTGAGTAATGAGACATGAGAACACCAACGCTCAGAGATGCTGGGCTGACAGCCCAGATGTTCAACTCTTCCCTGTACAGGTAGGGAAGAGCAATGGGAGCAGTAGGGCAAGCCATTCGAACTATCAGCTCTGGCAGAACATCTCCCCGTGAATCGCAGGGAATGAAAAACATACAATAAAACCCCACCCAGAAACTCAACAAAACATCAACTCATTTGTTTATATTGTGTCCCTTCTCAGTGGAATTTCTCTTGCACTGGAGCAGAGAAACTCCTGTGAAGGTGGGAATTCAGCATGGTAATCCAGTTGGAACCAAATTTGAAAGAGGTTCTGTACTTCCAAGTAAGCAACAGTTTTAAATAAAGCTGTAACTAAGATTAATGTTTGATGAATTAAAATGAAGCATTTAGTTCATTACAAAACCAATAATCAAATAAACTGTATGGGATAAACGATCAATAAAAGCAGAACAAACAGTGTCTCACAAAATTGAAGTAAACATCTAAGAAAAACCAGAGTACTTGTTAGCATGAAAAGTAAAACCTTAAGGAAACATGGGACCTGGATTTAATGTCAAGACAGTAGCACTGAAAAAATAATCACTAGTTACAGAAACAGAGGAAAACAGTTCCAAGTAGCAAAACACACCCATCAAAATACTGTTTAAAAAATGTTGAGCATCAGTATTTTGAAAACACCAGAGAGGCTAGATTAAGAAACAGCACCTGCATTTGAGCAAAAAATTGCTTTGGACAATATAAACGTTCAGAAACAGTGGTGTGCATAGCATTTAAGACAACTGAACTATTCCCAGAAGTAAAATCCTGTTTATTCAATGGAACGCAACTGTTCAAGCAGGAGGGAGTTTCTGTTGTTATGGTGAATTAATTTGGAGGAATAAGAGTGTGGAGGAAAATGAAGGCCTAGTATGGGTGAGCAAGAGTAGGAGGAAAATCAGGCTTGGAAAAAAAGAAAAGATAGATACTGTGTCTGCATATAAAAATGCTCTCTGACAAATGTAATACTTCTAAACTACTCAGAAAACTCTTCACCTCACTGTCTCAAATATTTTAAAAGCATTCTTTTCTTAACAGTAAGTACACAACAGCAAATAGTGGTCCAAAGAGATCTTGAACCCAAACATCAACACTTCTTTTGAAAAGAAATATTCCTCTGAAGTTTAAAGAGTTGGCATTCTAAACACTACCAAGAAAAACCAGTATACAACTACCACTCCTCTATGTGTATTTGATCAAAATTTGTGGAAACAGCAAGGAAGAAGTTTCCTGGTAGAGTTTTCTGCCAGCAGGCAAGTAGATCCTTATTTTGCAGATCTTTCTGCAGTGAACCTTGATTGCCCTTTTGGGGTAGGCAGGCAGGAGGCTGCTGACTAAAACCTGCTCACTTGCCCATGGCATCCATCCCTTCCCTCATTCATCTCCTTCTATACTCCTACCAGGGTGAAAGCACAGAGGAGCTGTCTGCTAAAAGAGAGAGAGACTGAGCTCTTCAACAGTCAAGCTTAAAGCTAAGAACAAAGGAGAAACTTGGGATCAGGAAAGGATTTAAGAAAGAGACAGAAACAGGGAGGAACTGTGTGACAGGAACATGAGCATTGTGCTTAGACAGTTTTCTCTCACCACCGTCCAAAGAGTAGGGGGCTGTATTACAATCATACTAGGTCTCCTGCAAAAAACCCCTGGGTTTAGTTTATGCTCTCCAAGCACACCTGAAATGCCAAGTATAATGTGCCTATAATTAGACAGGCAATCCTAATAATTTCTTGTCATAAGTAACAGCAAACAAATCAGAGGGGAAAACAGTGTAATTGCATATAGTGCAATCACTGTACAATTTCAATATGGTTTTTCTTGGTTTTCCTTCTATTTCAGGAAAGAAAGCAGTGATCTCATTGATACTTTTCATAAATGAATTAAAATGCCATGCATGCTTTTACAATCATTTTGCTCAAAACAGTTTGTGATTTCAGAGCTCAGCAGCTTACTTGAATTTTGAGAATAAAGAGGCCCGCCATTAACATGAGGTTGAGCAGAAAATGGGGCAGTCACAGAAGGATTCCGTCTGTATCCACCAGAAGATGCTGAAGAAGTGGTAGAGTTGTGTCGCGAGATTTGCCTGGTCATTGTGCCATACTGGGAACCAGGAGCTGAACCAGGAGCAGCTGAAAAGCATTAGCCAGAGGAACCAAGGAAAAGACTTAAGCAGAGCATTACTTGGGATAGAATGCAGAAATTAGAAAAAGTCCAGAACATGGAAAATACTTGATTACAGTTCTCCAATAATTTAAGGTCAGTAACAGGCAATTAACAGAAAAACAAACATCCCCATTACAATCAATAATGAGAAAAAACACACAGGACATAAACCAACACTCATATAAAGGGCATTGAGAAATGCTGAGAGTTACTTTGAGAGACTGGATTGGACTGAAAAATTGAATCCACTTCCAACTCTTAAGTGTATCTTAATTATACTACATGTACCCATTATTAAAAAGCACACAGAAAAAAATCCACATTCTGCTCAAAACAAATGATTCCCATTTGAACCCGAACTTGTCTCCAATCTAAAATACAACAGCACTCTAACAAAACAGTGAAACAAATGTCATGAGCTTCAGACATTTGGTACATTTATCAATCATATTTGCTGGTTGTACTTTTATATTGATGGAATTTGCACTAACGAATCAGAATCACCAGTGCCAGCTGGCAGAAAGAGATGTCATTCATTCTTCATGATAAACATCCGTATTTACCTTCCACATACTTGCTGCACAAACTTCAAGGTTAACAAAACAGTTTAAGTTCTCTTAAAGATTAACCTCTTACAGACAGAAGAATCACACCTTGCAAACTAATGAATCTCACATGTTGTGGTCACATGAATCACTGCAATTCTTAAATGCAGAAACTGATTTGCAATAAAATGTTTTGTGCTTTTATATACATATATCATATAATTATATGAGACACAAACAGTGAGCACTCAAAAGTTTGCAGTCCTGTAATGCTATCCAAAGTCACTTTCACTTAACATTTCAGTAAGGGAGAGTGCAAAGGGTTATGTGGGTCAAAGCCTCCAAAGCTAGTTTCATAACTTAATTAATTTTGTCATCACAGCCTGTGACAGGAAAGGGTGGGGTATTTTTTCCTGTCTATTTTGAAAAGTACTACTTTTAGATCCCGCCCTAGCCTCTGCATGTACTGCTTGAAGCAATTTCTCAAGAACTGTTAGTTCATATCCTCAAGTCTTCCAGTTTGACACCTGCCAGCAGCGTTATGGAATCAAAGCCAAGCCACTGCGACAGACACTTTGTGCTTTCCATTCACCTTATGCCCCCAGAATAGACCACACACATCGGCCTACACATAGGGTACCATTTCTAAGCCAGAGTGCAACTGCTGTGACTTAGTTTCTGCTGCAGGAGTTACACTGTCTAATACCAATATTCAAGCTGATTCTGAGATCTTATAGATCAGATTAATTGGATCTCAGCTTTATTGGGAGCAGATTTCAAGCAACTAGCAGCTTTTTTTGCATACCTAGTGCATTTAGCTTCAGAGGCTTTAACCACAGGAAATTAGTGGAGATTAGATTTGTTGAAAAAACCAAAAAAAAATCCCAGAACTGATTTTTATATTAAAATCACGTAGGTCCCACTACAGAAGAAAAACACCCTCACTAAGTTCATTAGGAAGAGAAGATTATTGATTATGCAGCATGACTGCAATCACTTCAGCATTGACAAGTCTCACCTATCAGACTGCCCATCGGGAGAGGTGGAGGCAGTGGTGGTGCTGGCGGGACTCCAGGAGGAACAGAAATGTGTGCTAATAAAATAGTTTATATTCCCAATTAGGCCATATTATTATATTTTTTTAAAAAGAAAGTACAGGCACTTGACAGGCTTCCCAAACAAATACAGAAATTCAACTTCAGTTAACTAATACAAACTCAGACCCTGATCCTATCCAGGGTTCTGTACCTGCCAATCTTTATTCCCATTGACTTTTATGGGATGTCAGATGATAGTAAGATTCCATGCCTATTTGTATCACTGCAGGACCAGAAACACCTGGGAAAGGAAAGCCTACATGTGTATAAAGAAGTGAAGACTTGTCAACCTCATCCAAGAAACAGAGAAATCTCTGCAATACCAAAATTATGTCACACCAAAACGCCACTATTTTCTTATGCCTTATGGGCTTGCAAAAAACACAGTAAACAAGTGACTGAGCTGGTTTATTCCTAAGGTAATAATCCTGCCAGCTTATAATAAAGAATGACCCTACTCATTCTCACCATTCTTCATTCTCAAACACAAGGGAGTGTGCCTCCAACGCTGACAGATCCTGCATGGCTCTTTCACCACAGATAGCAAAGTTAGCAGGGTATTTCAGAAGCCAGCGTTTCCCATTAAACATGTACATTGTTGCTGCTGCTCTCAGGGCATCCAGAAATGCCAAATTGTAGACAGGCATTTAAAATTATAGTAAGCTTTAAAAGGATACATTTGTCTTTTACTCACCCTGTACACCCTTGTTTAGTAAAAACATGGACCAAAGGTGTTTCAACTATCCACTATTCTGTAACTGATCGTCCTGCAACTACTCTTGGTAAAGAATTAAAACTTCAGACATCACTTAGCACTCATAAGTGATTTCCTCAGTCACACTGTGCTTCAGGACAGTTTCTACCCCATGGTGTTTAGTCAAAGTCCCTCTGTAAAAACAAGGAAGAAATGAGCAGCCTTAAGTTAGCATGGGAAGAGTCCCACATACCTGGCCCGATGGTTGGCGGTGAAGGTGTAGGCACGGCAATGGGAATGCCAATACTGCTGCTTCCACTGTTCTCTCGACTGCCACTTCCTCCACTACTGCCACTGCACAAGAAAAACACAAGTGTGAGCGCAGCATCTCCCACAAAAGCTTATCAACAGCCACACTTCTTGTGTGAGCTCTGCTAGCGCAACTCAATTACAGACTGTTGAAAAATTCCCTATTAAATGCCTCTGTCTTTACCTACAATTGCATACAGATAATCAAGCCTGGATGCATTACACTCCAAATAAATGGAATTAGCTAAGCTGATAAACATCACTATGAATAAAATGTGCAGTTAAATGCTCCAAAAATAAAAAGGTAATCAACCATGCAAGTTCTAGGCAATGGAGTAACAACTGCAGGAGTAATTCAGGGGCCTTGTAATAATTGAAAGTAGTATGCTGGGGCTGGAGGACTTAATGGATAAACGCTAAATAATTATTTAAGATTATTTATGCTGTCAGCTGAAGGAACATTTCCTCTACTCAGAACAAAAGTTTAGATTGCTAAGTTTTTAACTGAGAATGGACATGATAACCCAGCTGGGGCGGGGTGTGGGGCATGGTGTGCTTAATTTTCTGTATATCTAACACTCCTCACTACCCACACATACCCTTTTGTGTATGAGAAGTTTGTTTCTAAGATGGTCTGAATGGTAACAGTACAGCCAGATCAGTTTGTCTAACTAATGTTATATGATACACGAATTAGAGGCCAGCAATGCAAAACACAGCAAACTACTGGTAACATTTCTACACATGCCTCTGGATGTGTAGAAATTTATTTTTATTTGAGGGAGCTGAAACATTTATTTTCTTTGAGGGAGCTGAAACATTTATTTTCTTTGAGGGAGCTGCAAAAGAATCAAAATTCAGGAAGAATTTGTCCTTATTCTTATCTAAGAGTACTCCTTAGTTCAAGTCTTGAATTAATATGCGTTAAATGGATAATGTAAAGGAAACTAAGTAGACAAGATGTTTTGAAGCCAAAACTTCACTTTAATTCATCCATGTAAATTAAGAGTACTCAGAGAAGTTCTAGTTTATTTACCATTCCTGGATAGCTGTAAATTAGTCAAGAGTCAAGTGCAAATCATTCCAATATATCTTTAGAAAATAATGTTACAGAAAAGAAAATCAGTGATCTGAAATGGAAGTCAAAATAATTCCTTCAAAATTAGAGTTCTGTCTGCTGAAGACCTTGATCTTGTCACCATGGTTGCAGCTGAATTTCTAACTGCAGCCTACATAAAAGATCTTGTGAGACAAGAGTAAGGAGCATTCACAGTAGCCAGCTAAACAGACTAACAAGATCCTCAATGCAGCGACATTTAGAAGTTATTTAATTCTGACAGTATTTCATCACCAACTGTGTCTAAAATACTCCCTCAGTCCTGTTAGTGACCTACCATGTTTAACTCCCTACTGAGAGTTTTTAAAAAGAGAATATTAAGAAAGAAGCTCTCTAAAAAACAAGCTAACCTTTTACTTCTAACTACATTGAATTCTTTCATCCGCTTTTTCCCTGCAGTTTGAAGCCTGTGATAAAAATCAAATTGAAAAAAAATGAATTCACTCAAGAGACTCAGAGAAACCTTTAGCCTTGCAATTCAAGAAAAAAATCATTTTTAAAAAAGCTACACTCAGAACACTTAATATGAAGGCACTTCTTTGCATTAGGGAAGTCAGCAATGCAGCGAAGTTCTGTTGATGCAGTGGTAGAATAACTCACCTTTTCGCCTTTCAACAAAAATCCAAGAGGCACAAAGCTACAAAGCTTTTCCATGGCCTTAGTAAACATTAGCTTGCCGGGCAGGGAAGAGTTACTGTGGGAAAACAACCTACCTGTGTGTTCGTGGTCTCTGGTTCAAGGAAGCTGTCCTCCCTGGACTGTGCTGACTGCCCAGCCTGGCAGGGCTGGTCATGTAATCATTGGGGACTGTTGGCGGTTTGACTGGCTCCAGGGTTTTGTAAGGAGTATTTCGTCTGCTCAAGGAAAAGAAGATTTGAAGACAGAAAGATAAAGAATCAGAAGATTAAAAGGATAAATAAGTGAAGTTGTGAATCCACTTGTTTTCTGAATTTTTCATGAAAGATAACTGCACAGTGACCTGCACTACAGTATATTAAAATTCCAATGGGCAGGGGAGACAAGTCACCATCAACAGCCTAAAGTACTCTTACGTACACAGATCCACACAAGTTGGCCTACCGCACATAAACTGGTCAAAGAAGCCTAAACTAAATTTACCACCCAAAATACATTATTTGAACAACCTAACATACAACAGTTACATCTGCTTAACATTCTGGGGTTACCTGTCAGCACATGACAAACTTACGTTGCACCCATTTCTTCTTCCCTCCCCCACTT
Source organism: Acanthornis magna (assembly GCA_036785705.1). Lineage (NCBI taxonomy): Eukaryota > Metazoa > Chordata > Aves > Passeriformes > Acanthizidae > Acanthornis > Acanthornis magna. The sequence goes on along the minus strand of JAWUZG010000028.1, from coordinate 10,677,819 downwards.
CCCATCAGAGCCCTTTCCAAAAGTATTCTTGGCTGAAGGTATTCATCTCATTAAGACATCAGCAAGGCTGAATCAAGATTCACAGAACAAGTGACATTTGCAATCACCAGCGCTTTTCCTAGGAGCACTGCTTCACGCAGTAATCAAGCAATCTCATCTCACATAAGCAGATCTGAAAATGCCTCACAGATGAGCTTCATTGTCTCCATTTTGCAGCCCAAGAGAGTGAAGCCCAGAGAATTCCAACCTAGCAGACTTCATCAAGTTGGAAATATAACACGGATCTTTCAAGATCTATTTACCAGACACATTACTGCCATAAGAACAGTGCATTTACTGTACTGAATTGCAGGGCTTTTCAGTTCTCACCAGTAACCGAGAGATCCACTGAAAAACACAGAATTTGGCAATGCACCAAAGCTAAGCAAAACCAAAAATACTGAACTACTGGCATTTAATAATTTGTTCAATTACTGGTTATAACTGAGTTGGTAAGTTATACAGCCTCCTGATATTTTAAAAAAACTTACTGATTTTCTTTCTACATTACGAAAAGCAACAGTACTAAACTTTTCAAGGTTATTTTAGTTGGAAGCACATTAACAGTCTTCCCTGCTTATCATTTTATTTGGTAGTCTTTAGATCTCTATCGCTTATAACTGGAATACAAAATTTCTATTTTTTTTTCCTCCACAACTGATCTCTTTTGGCAGACCTACAGGTGGTGACACACTGCATATTAAAATCATCTAGATTCTTCATATAGACAAACTAATTTACAAACACCACAGTACATGAAAACAATTACAGTATTTCCACTTTTTTGAGCGGTTTTAATAGTGAATTGTTATAGATGGAAGACAAAAGCATTGTTTCCTGACACTGCTCTGAGTTCCCCACCTCACTGTCCCCCAATGTTTCAGAGTGTGATCCTGGGAGCCCATGCCACCAGGGAGAGCTACAGGGACCCTCAGGGAATGAATTCAACTACTCCTGCCAAATCCAGCTCCAGCAATTCACTCATTCTTCCATGGTACTTCCAACCCGAGCATCCAATGATTTCTGCAATCTCTACCTGGTCCTGTGAAGAAATCCCTGCTTACTTCAGTCCCTTTTGCTTTTCACCCTGTGTGACTTCCATGCAGGATTCCCTCCCCACCATATTCCTTCAGTCAGTCCTGCCTTGGAGGGACGAGCTGCACAACAGGCAGCACCTACTTAAAGGCCGATGCTACACACTAAGCTCATTCTGGTTTTACATACTTATCTCTGTTTTCTGGATCAAAGGGAGAAGAGGAATATCCTTGCGGTTCCTAGCGATTTTTTCTGCATAAATTAGGGTAAGTCATGCCTATGATATTTCATGCTTTGGCAGAACACGGCTGCTCAAGACAAGAACTGTTCTTCCTGAACAAGAAGGGCAGATAGAAATCTCTCTTACAAACCCACATTATTCCTCCCCCTCAGCCAACTGCTGCCACTTGTCAAGCTCATCTGGAAATGACATTCAGCTGATTAATCCTTATCAGGCATCAGCTAAGGCAACCAAACAGCTCTGGCTTGTTCAGCGGGGAGAGTTAGAGAGAGGCAGCTCACCAGTACATCAACGTTGCTGCTTCACTAGCAAGCGTCCAAGAGGACATGAAAGTGCTACCCAGGTTCCCAGGGCTGATAAACAACTCTCTCAGCTGGGATAAGAGACACAATTGGAATACTGATTTCATGCCCTTGAGCAATGGGAATTTTCAGAAAACATGCTGAGGAAACCTCTACATTAATTTCTCTGTGGAATATGCACTACCACCAAAGCATCAAATGAGGATTAAAAATCACTAAGCCTTCAACGAAAAGAGTTGTTGCTTCTAATTTTCATTGACCATTGCTCCTGATCTCCCTCCTGTTCTGTCTCATTATTCCTCATTTTTCCAGCTTCCTGCCTCTCTGAGACAATATACCCGAAGCCAACACAACCATGCCAGCCAGCTTTAGAATGCCTCAGTCCCCCAAAGTACAAAGGAAAGGCTGTGTGACAAACAGGTAGAAGGTCATTTAGAATGCCTTTTGGAAGATGCTGCACAGTTGGACAGACAAAACCATATGTCACATGCACTGAGCTTCTTAAGTATTAATGTTTTGGTCTCTAGCAACAACTACTTGCTGGCCCACCAAGATAAGCAGATTTCACTCCCCACAGGTCCACAGCAGCAAAATAGATGCAGGGAACTCTGCTCACAGTGGGACTTGGGAATAGCAAAATCCTTCCTCATTTAAGTATAAAAATAAAAATGCACAAGCCAGCAAGAATCAATATTTCCACTGTGTTCACAATGCCATGAATTTTGCTTAGATAATGCAACAAATACAGCACAAACAGCCACTTCATAGCTTTTCTAATATGGAGAAAGGAACAGACTAGAACTTTACTAGCAAAGTCTTTCCCCCACTGAAGTTAAAACCTTAAGATTCTTTTCTGTCACTAAGGATTTTTCCCCAAAAGTCAAGAATAACAACAGCCTCCTCATTTACCCATATCCATATTAAATCCTTGCCCAAGAAGAAAAGTTCTTTCAAAAAGTCATCACGAAAACAAGAGTAAATGCAGCTGAAAGGGTTTATACAGAAAATGTAATTGTGCGTTTTTTTGCTAAGGCCAATCAGAATTACCGTCTATCCATGAATAAGATAGATGGCAATAAGACGATATTGAAGAAACACCAACACTGGCACAATTAAAAATTTCTATTATACAGGAGGGACCAAGCAGTCCATTCTTACCCCAGAGTTCCCCGGCCTGACATGGGAGGACTTGGTGGTTTTTGTGTAGGCGGATTTGTTCTTGACAAGGTGCCAGTTCTTGCAGGCTGGTTATTTCCATGCTGAAATAAGGGAAAACATGATTTTATTTTTATAACAGAGCAGCTCTATTACTGACAGCTTCTTTTTTTTTTTAAGTGTAAGAATATGAAGTGAGAATTCCCAGACAGCTGTCAAACAGCAAGTTTTCAGCTACACACGAGACAGACACCAGTAAATACAAAGAGTCTAAACACAAGCTTAATGTTATTTTCACTATTAATTTACAACAGACATCAGAAAGGTAGGCAATTGACAGGTCCATGCACAAATCTCTTCTATCATTTTTTTCCTTAAGGGGAAGCCACATTTGTATTCATTGCCATTCAGGTGTTAATAATTTAAATCAAACTTTAACACTGACAGTACAATACAGCCAGTATGGCCCAGAATTTCTCGATTTGTCCCTGCTATTTGACTAGCAGAGTCATTCAGGTTGTCTGGGAAGTCTCCTGCAAAAAATGTAAGTGAAGGGAATCAAGGCATCTACTGAATTCAGAGCAAAGCACTATACGTGTTAGAGAAATTAATGTATCTATGTATAAATGCAGATGTCAATGTATCGCAGATATATTGACAGGCTAAATGCTGTAAATTAAAAAAAAAGTATAGCATGTTTAATCTAAATATCCTATGGAAAGCAGAAAAGAGTGTAAGAGAGCGCTAGTTTTCAGTTTTAATGGCTCTGCAGCCTCTACTATCAGTCACATGAGGCACTGTGGGTCAAAGGAGAAATAACACTTCTTACCTTGGCTTTTAGCCACTTAACGTTGGCAAAAAAAGGGGGGAAAAAGGTAGAAATTAATGGCAGATCCATCACAACTGATAGGACAGGTTAAACTACAGATAATCCCATTTTCAAGAAATCATTTGTGTCAACTGATAATTAGCTCATCCCAGTATATTAAGAGAGATTTTACTCCGTCAGTTATTGAAAATTCTGTGTCTGATGAAGCGACCACAGGAAAAGCACTTGTGTCAAAATTAAGTTTTGCTAAGCTTTGCCAGATATGTCTGCCAGGTTCCTCATGGGCAGTAAAGGGTTGAAAAGCTCTCTGCTGACCATTCAAGATCAAACCCAAATCAATGCTATTTCAATGGCAATATGCACTTAAGAATTCATTCACAAAACCACAGTTTCAGCAATATGCATAGAATCAACGGGCCTGTTGCTTTGACACTTAACCTCCTCATGTTTTCAAGAAATCCTAGCTGCAGCATTGAATGGTAAATAAAGAAAAGGGAATTTTCAAACAGGATGAGCTGCAGCGCCTTTCACCTCTGGTTTATTGATTGAAATGTGATTCAAACCAGCACAACGCTGGCTGCTCAAAACTACATTGGCAGGGATATAATGACTGTTACTCTGAAATTTTAGCACTTAGAATCAAGTCATTATATTACTCCACTGTATCATTTTAACAGCTTTTGTGATTGCAGAGGAAAAAGAAATATAAAAACTTGGCTTCATGAGGAAAACAAAACATTTTAAATAAACTCAAATTCTTTCATTTTTTGGGAGGGAGCAGGGGAGTCATGGGGGAGTGGGACAGGGGGAGAGACACTCATAATTTTGAAAGGGTTTGTTTTACCAATTTAAAAAAAAAACAAAACCAAATACAAACACTCAAAACAAAATAATCCCAATGCTTTTTTTGAGGTTTTTTAGAATTAAACTGTTACTTCAGAATGAGCCTTCTTAACTGTGGTTTGCACCTTCTCCTCCTCCTCCAAGAAACAGAGGCTAGTTTAAATGCATCCATGAACTCAGTAAAAAGAAGTAATTAAAACATGCTGTACAGCACATGCATTTGAGACTTCTGACAGGGTCTGCAAAACCACTGAAAAACAGCTGGGGTTCACAAATCAAACTAGGTTGAAAGCCACTGCCCTTAAGTCATTCATATTACAAGAACAGAAACATAAATCCTGTTCCAAAATTCAGATGAAAAAGTTTAGCTCTGGTAAGTAAATTTGAAGGTCAACCCATTTACTCCCAGCCTGGGCAGAGGTTCGTCAGCAGAGTTCACAGGCATTTAAACCACTTCTGTCCCCACATACTTATTTCATGGATAAACATGTAGTTTCAGTTTCCAAGATGCCAGAGTACTCTCCCAAGTAGTGTATTTTTAAACAGGCCTTTAGTAATGAAATTTGTTTTCTCTTCTCACAGGGATATGTGACCCTTCCCCTTACGTCAGCAGTTGCCAACAGCAATGGCATAATACAAGGAATTTGTTAAAGGAGACCAAAAAATGAAACTCTTGGTCCTGTCCTTCCCCAGCAGACATAGCTAGAAATTTTTTTAAAGGTTAAAAAGGAAGGGTGGCATGGTTTCTTATCCAGCCTCTACTCCTAAATTTGCCTGCCTCAAAAATATAAAACCGAAAAGCTTCCTTTTTTTCCTTCCCTTACGCAGTGTCACTCAACATTTATGGTGAGTACTTTCCACCCCCCTCCTAATCCCTGCTACATTCTGCCTCCACTGCAGTGACGGTATGCATATCAACATCTAGCAATGATTCAGTTAATCTTCATCTTATTTCAAACCTTTCTACTGCTAAGTACACTAAACATTTATCTGAAGTCCAACAGCTCTTGACCTTTATTCCTGTCTCTTGCACTACATCAGGTGAGCTTCATCTCTTTTGCTACCTGTTAAACAATATACAGATACACACTTGATTGTTCAGAATTAGAAACTACTGTCATACTGCTTTCTATACATAAAAAGGTCTGTAGATGTCCTCTCTGCTGCTGTCAATATAAACAAGAGGAAGGAAAACAGAAGGCCAGAACACAAAAGGAACTGGTATTCACATGGGAGAGCAACTCCTGATCCAAAGTACCTGAGTAAGGGAGGGAAGCAAATGAACCAAAGCAAGATAAACCATATGGCTATTTAATCATGGTTAACAAGCTAATTAATTAGGAGGACACTTTTTTTAATTTATTGGCTGAACTTATGAGGTCAACATTGCTGTACTTCTTGGTCTGAAAACCTAATGGGATGATTTCTAAGCAATTTTTTAAAAAAATGCTTGGAATTGAGAACAGTTTAGACAGCAGGGTCTAGACTCAGTGGGATTTAAGAAGGTGAAAAAAACCACAGAAAAACAAAAGGAGAAGCAGGTATGTGCTTAATATATGTGCAAGCATCTCTCTACAAATGCCTCTAGGCCAGCCTGTTGGCAGAACCTGACCATCACCAACTGCCTGACCAGTACCAGGAAGGTCAGAGCCAGGAAGGAGGGAAATGCAGGGCATGAGGAGGAGAAGAGGCAGCATTCATACGGTTCACAGCTTGAAGAGGGAAGAGACTGTTTTGAGAGGGTATAAAATAAGAGACAGGAGGTGCAAAAGGAAAAAAGCTTAGTCAAATGAAGAGCATCACAGAGAACTCCTGCAGAAGTTGTGAGGAGCATGATTCCCTTCTCCTCCTGCTATCTGTATTACTGCACACATAGGAGACAGTTTTCAACCCAATACCAGCATCTTGGATGACACACATCAGCACAAAAACAGTCTGTAGGCTTGCTGGGGATGCTTGTGATGCTGAGGGTGAGAACTAGACAGACCAGGATGTTCCCAGAAAGGAAGCAGGGTAGGCAGCAGTATTGGTTGGGATTTCTTGCAATGATATAACAGATCACGTTTTAAAGAAGCATGATCAATTTTGCCTTTCCAGGGAAAACCCAACAAGCATGTGGTAGTCCTGGATAAAGCTTTAAGGGTTGTCACGAAACTAAGAGAAAGAAACCACAGTCTCAGGTTCAAGAAATAAGAGTCAACACTGCTGCACTTCTAAAATGTCACAGCTAGGGCAGTGACACATCCACAGGGTTAGAGCAGCATGGGAGAGCAGGCTGGCCTAGGACTGAGAGCCAGCAGTGGGCTGGAAAGGAGCAAAGCAATTAAGGCAACAGGCAGAACAGGTGTTTGCAACAGCCATGCAAGGCATTTATCAAAGCCAAAATTGAGGCTGCTCCTGTAAGTGATGCCAGGAATTCAGAGCACCTGGACTTCAGAACTTCAGCTGTGGGTTTGGAAGGACAAGCAATGACTGCTAGTACCAAGAGACTTATTTGCTTAAGGCAACCCTTTTGGCAATTGCAGCATACTCAGTTTTGGTAGTCTAAACCGTACAAAAACACCTGCTGCCAAAGGCAGTACTGCAGGTTGCTTAAACTGAGGTCAAAGGGACAAGGCTAAGAATGGCATGAAAGGGTGTGAGGAAATCAGAAATACCTACTGATAGCCAAAGGATGTCCAGACACTGAGAGACTCCACTGGCTAGCCTCAGGATGCAGCCATCTAACTGTTTTTAGTAGTTTTCATGCCAAGTAACAAGTCATGGGGGAATATTAGTCATGATTCAGGGAACTATAAAGCTATCACTTGAGCTATAAACTGTGCTTGGAAAACGTGGCGTAGGGATGGTAGCAAATAACTCATTCATGTGAGCAAATTTATCTGTAAGCACACAAAAGGCCACCTGCACATAGAAGCAAAATTCTTACCATGCTGATATTCAGCAAGTTTCTCCTGCACATTTCAGCTATGAGCTCTCCAATGTCAGAGTGCAGAAATTTCAAATTTCTATGCAGGCTAGTTGTACTCCCCTATGTATATGTCACCCATTTCCCTATGTATATGTCACCCATTTCTCCAACTCCTGAATTTAAAGAGCCAATTTCACTCTATAGCTTGCCATACCTAGGATCGCTGAAAGAGGTCATTAAAGACCACCCAATATAAATGTTCTTCAATGGAAACAAGGGTTTAAAAAGTGCGCCAGTCTGATCTCTATTAATAGTAAGTATCTGGGAAACTTGAAACTTTTAGACGTGTGGTCTGAAAAAGCAATAATCAGCCTAAGATCTGTTAGCTTTGACCAGTAATAATAGTCATCAACCACAACGCAAAAAAACCCCACATGGTCACTCTTGACTCCTTAGTCAACCTCCCTTTTTACTTAAAAAAGTACCTCCTTTGTTAGTCATGGGAGAACATCCCTACAGAAAGGGATGGCCTTTTGAAATGCTATTACATGTGTGCAGCTGGGCAATTTTGCACAAGATTGCCCTTTGTCTCATCAGTGGGGCAGTCCTGAAATACCACAAGGTGACACAGAGCAAGAAAAGCTGAAGCTGAAAAGGTGCTTGTACATGAAGGCATGGGATGCCTGAGGAAAGGATACAGTAAAGCACCAAGCCTACAGCATGGTTTCCTTACAGAAATCAAGGTATGGAGTTTGGTAGAATACGTAATCAAAGGTGTCGTTCAGCAGGCAGACTGTATGTGGGTGTCAGACACTCAGGGTAACACACTTCTGCCACACTAGTTTTGTGCAGTTTTAAAGAAATTATTCCTGTGTCGCAATTTTCTTACCAGAATGGGTTAGAAGCCTTTATTTGTTCTTTATTTCCTTATAATCTATTGTACAGCAGATTATTTTGAGGAAATTAAGGTTTCAAATCAATATTTCTTTAAAAATTGAACATATATAGGTAAGTCTCTTTTCAGGAAAATTTAACCTCACCTACTATTATTTGCAACCTAGTCACCAGTGTTCTGTTAACAGCAACCAGATTTGTTTGCCAATATTGCTTCTCTCCTTTAATTCTTCTTTTTTTTTTTTTTTTTTTACTTTCCAATTAAAAAGCACTTGCATACAAAAACCTGCTCATGGATGATAGGTAAATTTAACATTGTTCCCATAGCACTCAGTAGCCTTGTTCAGAGAAAGACAGATTCCTGCTTTTAAATAGTTCAAGATTTTTCAGCTGAGTTGGTAACTTTGAATCTAACTACAATAAAGTAAGGTCAGCATTAAAAAAAATTAGAAAATAAAGAGACCTCAAAGTTTTGCATTTCCTGTGCAAGCCAAAAGGCTTGAAACCTACATTATATCAGATGACACTGGGCACACTTCTGAATTTTCAGTAGCAAATGCCCTATGGAAAGCGTACAGTGTTAACACTCACAACAGAGTCATCACAGTTGGCAACAGGAAGTTCCTTTTTCCCCCAGAGAAGCATTCTTTACCCTACAGCAATATTTACTGTTTGGCCGTGACCCCAGAGGGATGATGTGACATTAATGAAATTGGCAACATGACATCCTTTGGAGCGTGAATGTCTGACAGAGGCTGGTAAGGGGACAAAGGCAGCAGCAGCTCCAGTTCAGGATCCCTATCTCACTTTGTTTTTATTAGAGTGAATTAGTTAAAATTTAATATTTCAGTGGCTACACATAAACAGTCTTATCCTAAAGGGTAAGTAGGCACAATTAGGAAGCCTTTCACCCTCAGCATCTCATCTGCATTTTTCTTTTGCACTGACACAGATATAAGCATAAGGACTGCAGACAAGTAGGACAGGCTGAGAAGCGTAAGGGTAAGAGCAAGACTCTAAGCTTAGTGTTTGTCAAATTCTGTGGTCCAATCCCTACTTTAAGGGAGTCCTTCCAACTTCCATTTGCTTGAGAAAGATTTCTGAATGCTTAACTCCTGTTTGACTTTCTGGGCTCAAAAGCTTCTTACAGCTTTCATGTGCTGAAATGCAAATTTTTTAATGGTGAAAAAATTACAATTTTTTCCTCAAAACAAAACAGAAAAGTGATCAATCTCCATATACAATTGCAGTTCGGTTTTGAAGAACTATTAGTTCCATAAAACAAACTTGATCCAATTACAGCTATTAGGCATTTCAATTAGGCATGTATTCAACATTTTATCTGCCTTTACCATAAGGCATAATCACTTCAATTTCCTACTTAGCTGCCATTTTACAAATTGCTGCAATTCCACCTGCCTTCTATTCAAAAAGGAGATTATAATAAACTCAAAGGCCAATTTGAATTTGGCTTTTAAGGGCAAATTTAAGGTTTTTAAGGCAGCTTCCAAGTTTTCTCCTTCTCCCCGCGCTTAAACTGAGGATTTTCTGTATGAGTAATTGTGTTTGACCTATTTATTTGCTGGCACAGTATTTTCTTTTTTCACAAAAAAAAAAAAAAAAAAAAAAAAAGAGAAGAGGAGGAAGGAAATGTTAAAGTAGCCTCTGCCTAATAATTTTAAACCGAGCTCTACACAGGAAGGTAGATAACGACAGTTACTCTTGTTTACAAAGAATTACTTGAGCTACATTCCCCTATGCCCAGAGGGTGACAGCTGAGAAACCACTTAACAGACCAGCAAAAATGCTTCCCTGTGTGTTTCGGAGCCATCAACACGTATTTGTGTTGCAAAGGAAAGCCTTCTTGCTAGCAAACCAACTTAAAAAGCCCTCCTGACTTTGACTGATGCCAGCCTTGGCTTCATAAGGACGTATATAAAAAAAGCAAGGTTTGGAAACACTTTCTGTATCTGCCCCTGCAAAGGGAAGGGCCAGAGAGTGCAGCAGCTGGGGCACTTTGGGGCTGCCATGGAGGTTTCAGGCTGAAGGACAGAGTACCTCTGTGATCCCAGGATACTCTACAAAAGCTTTTCAACCAAAAAGCTGGAGGAGGAAACAGCACTGCCTTCCAAGGACGTGTCTCCCATCAACGAGGAAACCTGCTACAGAGAGCAGCTGCTCACCCATCACTGCCACCTCCACCCTCACCTGCCCCCAACAAAAATTGCTGCATGCATGCGAGACAGAGGGAGGCATGCAGAGCCCTTCTCCATGCCCCAAGCACATGCATCTGCTTTTGCATCCTTTCTACACAGCCATAAGAAGCAGAGATAAACCAAGACAATGAGCTGTGACTATACACAGGAGGTGTTTTTGCATCTGCTCAGATGGAAGACGTATGGTGAAGGCAGCATTTACCCTAAGGATTACACACCTCCCTAATTTTGTTATTTAACTCTGCAAGACATTATTTTTATCTACACTTTTCATAGGACACAAATCAGAATCACCCCATAAAATATACTGCATATTTAAACAACATTTTTCCTAGGATCAATATTTAATGAAATAAATAAAAGCAGAAACAGGATATAATCCAGTCTGTATCTTTGATTTCTCCTCCTTGTATTTTTCCTTTATGTTTCCTTATCAAATCCGGCACCAGAACAGTCCCATTAAGAGCAATAAATGTCATCTACAGATTTCAGTGTTGTGTAATTTTTATTTAATACTTAAATGCCAATGTATGTGTTGTACTGTATTTTACTGACAATTGCTACAGCAGAAAAGGCTCAAGGATCTGCAAGTTAGTCAAACTGTTCTAAGCAGACCTCAAACTTCTTTTTCTCTAGAAAAACGTGGTTTCTAAGACCTAGTTGGACATGTTGTTGTCCAACTTGGGGTGAAATCTTTGCTCAAGAAAGTAAGACTTTACAGAGACTGAAACATCTTCTAAGACCACTCTGGACAAGACAAAGTTTGTAATTCAATTTATTGTATGCTCTCCTCTAACTGTAGGTTCAAGAGCAACTCAGATTCTCAGCATCATTTGTGTTGACTTCCAACAGACCTGATCCAGTTTCTTAAGTTGTTTTGGTTTGATCTGTGTGTAACACCACTACCTACATTTAGTTGACTAAGTAAGCTACTTCCTTCAGAGCCTTGATCTGTGTCACACTCTTGGAACTCTAGTAATATGATGGTTAAAACATTTAATTATGTCGTTCACCAACTCAGCACACTTTTCAACAGTGTCTCTAATGCATGGCAGCCACCCTGAACTACGTACCTGAGGTCTGCCTGGCAATTTATTTCATTTGTATAACAAGTCTACACAGAAAATACCGTTTCATGCCTTTCACAATTGTACAACAGACTTAGGCAAGTCACTTAGAGAAACAATATCAAGATATAATTTGCAGCTGTCTTGTAATGAGCTGGTAATTTGGTTACTACTAGAGGCCTTTTTATCTCTGAAAAGACCAAGTTTTTAATATAGAATAAACCACTAACATTAAAAAAAACCCCTCTACTAAAACCATTCCATAAGAACTGCCTGGAAATGGGTAAACAGCACCTCATTCTGCTACAAAAAGAGGGTCCATGAATAAAGACACCAATACTCCCAAAAGCAAACAGCGATATTGGAAAATGCAGCAGCTAATCCTTAACAACCTCCACCTTCATGGATCACACAACCTGTTCTGAGTCTGCACAATGTAATAGTTCAGCAAAGCATCAATTTCAGAGACTAACAGTAATTATTCTACTTTTAACGTCTTCTACAGCACTTGATCCATGGAGCACTTAAATGCAAAAACCAATAACCTGACACTGAATTCCTGCACTCTCTATTCATAGAGCATTCTCTTCAAATGCAGGCTGTACTGAGAAATCATCAATTTCTCTGACTCCAGTGTTTCTATTTTATAGCAATTCAGAACATGTCTGTCAGGCTTCTACACAAGACTGTTATTCATCAAGACTAGCCTAATTTATTAGTGTAAAACAATCCAAGGAGTTACAGGTTTAATACCAGTTTATCTACAAACATGACCAAAAAACCAGGTAGTCTGAAGTCATTACATTAATTCATAGTCTAGAGCTGTCATGGTATAGAACTGCTTCCTAATTTGTGTTGGAATTAGAATCCTGTGGGCATTTGGAGGGCTACTACGAAGCAGGAGGTACCCTGGTACTCTGTTGTGCCAAGTCATTCTGAAAGATCTGTTCCTTGAGCTCAGCCATTCAAAGGGCACATGATGGGCTGATACAGCTGCACAACTGTACAGCTCTGTCTGACCAGAGCACATCAAGCCTTAGAGGATACACTGGTTTAGAACAAATGCCATCCAAGAAAAGATTGTTGCAAACTGAATATATCTGGAATGCCTGGTCTAGAGGGATATGTAGGTATTTTTTATAAAAAGATGACCAGGGAGCAAATGGTGTTATATGAATTCACTTTTACTATGACCATTTCAAGAGAGATAGACATTAATTTATCAAGGCTTTTATTTAGAAAAAAGGAAAGTTAGGCTGTCCAATAGGAGTAAGACATCAAATGCCACTGAGATTTAAATGCAAACTAGCTGACCCCCTTTCTTCTGCTCACCCACCCAAAAAACCCCACCCCCACCAGCCCATTTCCCCATAAGAGATTATGTCCTTTATTTCTTTAGTTATTGAGAAAAATTGAGTGGCAGTGACAACTTAATGTAGAGAAGGAAGTAGTGATAATTTTAAAAGTCAGTCATGGCTTTTTTGACAAGTCATTAGCCTAAGATCATGAGCCATTATTTCCTGACACTGTGACTATCACTGACAGTCACAAGATTATGGCAAACATTGCTCAAAAAACCCTCACTGTAAAACAATCCATTTTGTTATTGAAATGTTTGTATGTGGGAGAATATCACACCCATAATCCTTCCTATCATAAAAGAACTAAACATTTTAGTATCAGTAACATTCTGCCCCGACCCTATCTCGTGGTCTGTGTTACTCGGAGTCCTCAAGTGTCCAGGTGTTCTTACCTTTACGCCATGGCCAACATCATCCAGCACCGTGTAGTCTATAGGTTTTCGAATATACCTTACAGGACGTTCCATGTTCGCTGGTGCTATAATTTTGTGAGTTCTTGATGTGTTCTTATTGGTCGTCAAAATGCCTATCTCTCTGCGAGCGACCTTTTCTTTATGGATGTCCACAGTCTAGATTAAAAACAAGAAAGTATGGGTTTCTTTAGGCATTTGCTGTTTTCTTTACAGAGCTAGCTACATGTTTAGGCTTCACTGCTAGACAGAGTCTGAACTGAGTTAATGCTGCTGGAAGGATGCCAGTTTATTGATGAAACGAGTTTAATCCACACGAATGTTGTTAGAAAATTACACCTTAATGAAATAACCAATATTAATAATAAAATTACAATTATACGTTACTGCTTCGACACTCTAAAGACACTATGCAGGTACAGTCCTCACAGATTAACCCTCGGTGTTCTTATGACTGACACTGGTAATAAATTACTCCAACTCCACAGCTGGGAAACCAGGACAGACAAGCTAAACAATTTGCCCAGAGCCCCAGAGGGGGACTAAGCTTGGGAAGTCCGTGTGGTAGTTTCTTTCAGCAAAGCCATCAGTGCATATCAGAGTGAGACTCTGCACAGGGAGGGACTAATTTCAGCACTGGGGCTAGTTTCAGTCATACTGTTTATACCAGCTTCACTGAAAGAATAAAACAAAGCTTTAAAGATGCAAGTAAAGGAATATAAAATATGCTGCATTTTATTTTTAAAAAAGGAGACAAAGATCAGTCCAGTAGTCTGTGAAAAATCAAACTAAGCTACACATAACAGATACATTCTTCTACATGCAATATAAACACTGCTTAAGCCCTAGCTAAAGGAGAACAAGTGCAAATCAAGCATTGGATGCCATAGGAAGTCCCATCTCTAGGAAGCCTATTTCAAGATTCAGGGATTGAATGTACTGGTTTAAGTACCTACTAGAACCTCAGGATCTCATTGAAGGAGATGGTATCTGACAGAAAAACGCCCCTTTGAGCAAAACCTATCAAGCCACCACTTTATCCACTGAGGAAAAGAAATCTTAGTCTATAACCATCAATTCCTTCAAGAAAGGCTGTCACAGAAAAAAATCGTGAAGGTTCAGAATGGAAGAAAAATCTTTGTCATCCTAAATCCTACCTCATTTATGTACATCTCTAGAAATGGTTTAATATAAAATGAATGTTGTGATGTGAAAGGTTTTGTTTAGTGAAGCAAAGACAAAGCACAAAAGTAAGTTGATATTTCTACTTCTACATGAGGCAAGATGAAAAAAGCAAGATTAGATCCAGGAAATGAACATTTCTAGGAAAGCCAGCATTCAGCATTCACTAGGAAATGTCTTCAGCTGAACAGTTTTTTTTCATTAACTGGTGCACATGCTCAAATAATCTTAAATTCTCCTGACTACAAATAGACATAAACCCCTCCTTAACAGTTTTGATAGACGGCATTGCAGATTACAAGCAGGAATACAGGTAGAGAAGCACCTAGAAGCAGTGATACCAAGCAAGCTTGTTTTCACAGCTTAAAGCTAAATAACAGACTACTTGTAACATTGCAAAAAGTTCTTTTACTTTAGAAGCACACAGAATCTTAATAGAAATAAGAGTTGTACTTTTCCAGAGCAATGCAAGACATTAAAAGTGCTTGTCTGCATTAGCTTATTTGGAATAAATTAATTAAATATCTCAATAAAACTTTGGAACAAGTTTTCCTGTTCTAAATGCTCACGCTCTGAAAAATCCCCAAGTCAGGAATTTAAAAAATGCCTTTCCAAATAGACAATCCTATACATCAAGTATTTAACATTATATCAGTATCACGTATCATCCACAGCACCCACATTTTCTCTGGCAGCTGATTTCACAGATGATTGAATGAAGACTAAAGAACAAGACTAGTCTAATTTTTTCAAATGCAGCTATTATTCATTCTTTTCCTTTTAGAGACTAAAACATACATGTTCGTTCTGCCTTTTCATTGTTTTCTTGATCTTGCTGAAAGAATTACATGAGTGCATGCTACATGTTCATATCTTCCTATTTTTCTGCACAACCTGAATCCTTCTGTTCAATAACACCAGCAGGTCTAAAACTATCTCACAAAACTCTTTAATAATAAGCAACTCTTGTTTTATAATACATGAGCACTACGTAAGAGAAGAAGAACCAACTTTAAAGTCACCTGAATAACACAGCAATTTAGGAGGCTGAGAACATCAATTTAAAAAACACTACAGTGTTTCAAAATGGGTTTTTTTAAAATACGGCTATGTCCCTTGAAATAAATCCATGCTTATACTTCATCCTCACAAACCAAATCTGTTGTTACTAAAAAATTCATTTTTTGTTCAGTGGATGGATAAAAATGCATCTTTATACTAAGAGTTCTCTTAACACTGACAACAAAAGAGAAAACAAAACAAAGCCCTTCAGAGTACAAAAAGCTGCATCTTTTTCTAGCAGGCAGTCCATGAAACTGACTTTTCCTCCCTGCAATGAACAATGAAAATTCCATAAGTTACTGGAACAGAGGATAAGAAATTCCAGGAACAGATGCTGTACACCATACATGCTTTGGAAACTGACTTAAGTAACATTACAACAAATTGTTGCTAATGAAAAAACCTCTTAGAACAGGAAAAGACCATACATTAATTTTATCAGACAGCTTATCCAAAATTAAGCATTGAGCAATGATTTGCAATGTCTTTGCGTGAATTTCAGTAAGGCAAACAAAGCAAAAAGAAGAGTATCTGTACAACAGTGCAGGGCCAGCAACAGGGCACATATGTAAATCTCCAAGAGCATTCAGACATGCCTCTGCAAGTGACTAATTTGCTGTTCAAAGCAAATGAGACTCCAACTCCTACCACATCTGGTGCACCGGAAGAGCAAGGCAGGATTTTACCCCTATGCAAAGCAAAGGCTCACAGCATATGCTTTGCCCACAGCTATAGGCTACCCGTCAGAGCTACCAGACAGCATCCTACTTCTTCAAGAAATTACTGGAGTTTTTTAGATCTGTATATTATTAAGTTTTATATGAACATTATGCAAAAGAAAGCATACAACAATTGGTCATTCTTCCATTTTCATTTATTTCTATTTGCTTGATGCTCATGTGGAAGTTTATTGTTTAGTCATAGGCAACGTTTTTCACTTTCAGAAGAGGAAAAACTCAACACACAAGCAATTTCCAGACAGACAACAGTTCATTTCCAAGAACAAGCCACATATACCAGGTAACAGCCAAAACAGACCAAAAGCCCTGGTCACACCTGACATCCGTAGCTGTGTTTGTTCTGATACGGTAACAAGACAGCTAAACAGTAGCTGGTTTGTGATTTCATGCACAAAACTTACTTTTAAATATCAAAGATGGAGAGGAACAAAGTTTGGCTAACTGGCATGGCTTAGCACAGGTTAACAAGCACTTGCAAACAGCCAGACCAGCTTCAGGAATCTTTGGCCTATGCTGAAACACATAGCACAATTTAAAATTTGGGGAATAGGGCAGGGATTTCTACTCCTAGACAACATAATCCGGTGAGACAAAGCCCTGCTTTATACTGATTTGGAGTAGAGGGAAAAGGCAGTCCTTCCAAAAGGACAATGTGTTTCCTTTGGGAAGTAAATTTAAATGAACTTGTCAAACAAAACCCTTTGCCATTACAACTGAGTGTCGGGGACTATGCCAGCTAATCCAGAAACTTGGAGGTTGAAGGAACTGTTAATTATTAGCTGCCTCCACTATCTGTCTCCTTCAAATCATATTATAAAAAAGCAAACCAACGAACAACAGGATGTAGAGTTAAAATTTAACTGTTTGCTTCCTTAGAAGCAGCCTCAAGGCCAAGTGAAGTACAGCAATGATACAGCAAATAGTTGTTCTTTAATTATCCTGTGCTGCCAACACCACTCTACCTATGTGCTAGAGTGTGCTAGCCCAGAACAAACAATTCACAATAAATAGAGACTGAAGTATCCCTGGCCAAGCTAATATGAGGATATCTAAGTATTTCATACGGGGGTATCAAAAAAAAAAAAAAAAAAAAAGAGAGAGAGAGAAACAATTCAAACTTTTACAATCTTTCAATCTTTTTACTCCTGAACCACTGCAACTCAAATTTATGAGCCAGATACTTGCACAGCCACCACTTCTCTCACTAAATACATAGACAGCTGGGAAAGAGCAGAGAATAAAAGAAAAAATAACCTCTATCAAATCAACTCCACTAACCAGGCACCATCAATTTCAGGCAGTTGTGAAGGACAGGACAACTCATTATACTAATACCACAAATTTACATCAAGCACGCCAAGCAAATATCCTTTAGATTTGTGTTAAATTAACTGATATTGCAGAAGTCCTGTGCAGGAAAACTCCAATTCTGCTTTCCTACTCTGCTCCTCCCCAGCTCCTCTGGAATGAAGCTGTAAGAGCACACACAGTCACCTGACAGAGGGGACAGGAGAAGCACTGTGTGGTGCTCCACAGCTGTCTTTCCAGTAACCTGGAAAAAGCTGCAGGGTTTTTGGGAAAAGCAAAGGCTAGGGGAGAGAACAGATCCCCAGTCCTCAACACTGAAAACAGCAGCTATCAGGCAAAACTCCCCAAAAGAGAGACTAAGATACACTGTAGAAAGTTACAAGTTTAAAAATTTTTTTTAAAACAAAAAACAAAACAAACACCAAACAAAACAAACAAAAAACCCCAAAACTCAAAGCATTACATGAGTTTAAGGAAGAGGGAAAAGTCACTTCAAGGACATTTCCCCGATTTAAAAAAAAATCTAACATTCAAACACCTAAGACCAAAAAAATCTTAAGATTACACCACCATTGTTACTGACAGCTTTTTCAGGTCATTTCATGAAAAGCTTTTAAGACCTTTCACATCATACAAACAAATGCCCTGTGCTGCACAGAGCTGCAAGTCAGTGACTTTTCAATTTGTCCCTAAACTCACTCAGATAAGAAGAAATAGAGGATCACAATCCACAGGCTTCCTCAAGATGCTACTTTCTCTAAAGGAAGGAGACAAGGAAGACCAAGCAGTTTGTTATTGGCAACAGTTTTCTGTAATTTTGACATTGTTTCCTTTTCTGCTTTTTCAGTTTGTGTTTAAATATAGGGTTGGGTCTCTTACTAACGCTTCATTTCATGCAATTAGAGCCCTGATTACAGGGCATCAGTGCTATACATACCTAAATGTTAGCAGAATGGATTACAATTACTTTATACAAACAAAACCCAGACAAAAGACATATCAGCCATGCAGGCAGCATGACCAGCTACCACTTCCCACCCCCATCTTCCTACTGCACTTGCTGTAATCGCACGTCCTGAGCCTCAGCAACCTGTTTTGCACAAACTTGGTGCTGTACTTCCCCAAAGGAATCTGCTCCACCCCTGAAGTCCTGTGTGCACTCTGGGGCACCTCACTGCAAGAAGGACAAACTATCAGAGCGTGTCTAGAGGAGGGTGACCAAGATGATGAAGGGTCTCAAGGGAAAGACAAACAAGCGGCTGAGGTCACTTGGATTGTCCAGCCTGGAGAAGTGAAGGCTGAGGGGTGCCCTCATCACAGCCGACAACTTCCTCAAGGGGGGCTGCACACAGGGAACATGGTGATCTCTCTCTCTGGTGACCAGCAACAGGACACTAGGGAAGTGAATGGAATGAAGCCATGTCAGGGGAACTTCAGTCTGGACATTAGGAAAATGTTCTTCACTGAGAGGGTGGTTGGTCACTGGAACAGGCTCCCCAGGGAAGTGGTCAGGGTCTCAAGCCTGTCCGAGTTCAAGGAGTATCTGAATGACTCTTAGTCTCATGGATGAGCTTTAGGGAGTTCGACACGATGATCCTTATTGGTCCCTTCTAACTTTAAATGACTGTATGCTAAACAGAGCACAACTGAACTGCAAGTTAATGGAAAGAACAGTATTTCATCCATTCTATGCCTAAACAGTGAGATTCTCTTAACCAAAGGGCATTGCTGGCAGTATAAGATAAAAAGAAATGTTTAAGAAAAGAAACTCTAAGACCTCTAGTCAAAGACAAGCCAATTGGAACACTAAATTTGATGTATCACATCACAGCAATCCATCAAACATAGTATCTCCTTTCAGCAGAAACTGTGCCTGATGTGACACAAAATACTAGGCAAAGGCACTGGTTTCAGACTGAACCTTGTCAATAAAACTATGCAATATATCGGACAGTGAATGGTTCAGAGAAAGTTTAGTTTCCTTCCTTGACCTATGGCACAACCATCTGGATTCCAAGCTTACTTCTTTACATTTCAATATGAAAGGTCTTATCTGTTCTACAGCCCACAAAAAATCAGTCACAGCTTCAGATTTAAATGGCCATACATAGCAGTAAAATTCATAGTGTTAAATGTTAAAAACATTATAACACAAGTATTTTCTACTACAAGTTCACACACCCAGACTATAAAGTGGAGTGTTAACCAAAGGAAACATAACTTAAGAAACAAACACTAGGGTGCTTTCATCGTCCCTTAATAAATAAACACAACCCAAACCCTCACTCTTTGCAATCTGTTCCTAAACACAGCTTTAATATTAACCCTTATTGTCATTCTCCAAGACTACAGATTTCATTGTTTTGTTATATAGTTTCTACAATAAGCTTCCCTGAAATGAAAATAAACTGGTGAGACTAAGAACACAAACCTGTTGTGTTTTAGAAAGACAAATTTATTCCACTGCTATTTCCAGAAAGAGAGCATATTTAGTAAGACCTTTTAAATTAATGAGTAATGGTTGAGTAACGGCACTGAAGAGACGTGGACAACACACATTGCATAGGCCACCTGCAAAGAAGTCAGTTTGACCTACAAAAAGAACAATGAAATCCCCAGCTCTAATGAGCTCAGTCAGACAGCTACCTTCTTCTGTGAGAGCAACATTTTAATGCCATTATTTTGTAAAGAAATTCAACAGAAAACTCAGTATATTCAACACAGGGAAATGTGAATATATTAAAACTGCAAGATAAATATTCTACAGAAAAGAGCAACTATGGGTTCAAAGCACATCAGGCATGAAAAAGCACAAGTGAGTAGTTTGGGGTTTTGTGACATCATGGACAATCAGATGTCTACGCAATGTTACAAATCATATATTTCACTGAC
The DNA here is from genome assembly GCA_036785705.1 of Acanthornis magna. Classification (NCBI taxonomy): domain Eukaryota; kingdom Metazoa; phylum Chordata; class Aves; order Passeriformes; family Acanthizidae; genus Acanthornis; species Acanthornis magna. The sequence goes on along the minus strand of JAWUZG010000028.1, from coordinate 10,657,332 downwards.
TCTTGATGAAAGTGCTAGCACCTCAAGTATTTTACTTGAAACTATCGCTTACTTATTGTCTGACCCCCACCAAGATACTTTTCAAGAAACTCAAGAAATTTACCTACAGAAATAAAACAGTTTACTTCCATTCTCATCCAGGAGAGTTCAAGCACTAAGCAGGCCTGGCCTCACAGGAGACACGGAGAGCAGAACATCAGCGCAACCAACACTGGTCACCCTTGTTTATCACTGTGCACACACATTCATTCCATGGGGATCTCCTCCAAAGTATGAGGTTATACTGGAGCTGGGAATTGTTAACTGGCAATTCCATTGACTAGAAATTGTTTGAATACCCCAGCTGTGACCCTACCAACACAGTTACAGACCAAAGCTGGTAGGTTTGGTGAGCATTTGCTTCGTCCCAGTTCTACAGCACAGACATCTGGTCAAGTCAACCAACATCTGAACAGCATATAAAAGAACTGAAAGAAACTTTGACTGAAGTACTGCTGTGTTATCAGGGACTGGGGGGGTCTATCCTGTCTCTAAGGTAGAAGACTGATGCCATCTTTAATCATGTCCAGTTAGCCATCAATTGTGTCCAATTCAAGTCCCTAGTTAGCTTTGAACAAATTTTAGCAGAAGGTACCATACTAGAAGCTTGATACTGGTTATCTTTCACTTCCACAATAAAAAGGGGAAAGGCCTTTCTTACCATTCCCCCCTTCAAGAGATGATTTCAAGACATTTTTAACAGCCTCTTGGACAGTAACCAGAATCAAGTCTGCTAAAGTACTGTCAATTTATCAGTCAATCCAGAGAGGAAACCCAGTGCTAGCAACAAGCAACAGTTACTAGACGAGAAGAAAAAGGGAGATGTTTTCTTCAGTTCCTCAAATTCTTTTAAGAGTAAAGGATTTCAAGATTTTTTTTATTTCACATAAATAATCCTCCAATTTTCCTTAAGGCTAATAGCTACCTGAATACCACTGTCTAACATAATTTGAGAATCCTCAGATTATCCTGCCATGCCTTCTGAACCTGAACCATGAAAGTAAGGTCTCCTGTCACCTCTGAAGCATTTGGACATCAGAGTTTCACTTTGTGTGTTTGCTTTGTATGTGGTGCTGTCAATGTAGGAGGCAACTGAAATAGATTTAAGAGTTGAATTTCCAGAGCTGGAAACGCAGCGATGTTTTCTGGTAGGTTTATAGATAGAAGTTTCTCACACATTCTCTTCAGCATACAGACAACTGACACTAGTAGGACAGGCTCTCCAGAAAGCTTCATCTCCCAAAGTCCTGGTAAATCCAGGCCCCTTAAGGTAAAAGGCTAGAGGAGCCAGATAAGCCATATCTCATGTAATCTGATACGTCACCTTCCTTTGCCTGCAGAGAGGGCTCACATTCAACAGCTTTTACAGATTAACACAATGAACTAAGGCCATCAACACAGATATATACAGCAACTTTCACAGTCCATATAAAATGTTTGTCACCAGCAGAGGGGGAAAGGCACTAGAGAGAGCTAAGGAAAAATAATGAGAGAAATACTGAGTCTCACTTCCAGAAGTAACTCATATGTAAATTTACACTTTTAAAATACACTTCTATACATAAAAAAGAAATATATATGAAGTAATAAAATCATGATGCTAACAATGCATTTTACTAATATCATCCAATGGAGAGGAGGGTTTAAAAAGTGTTGATTGTGGGCCTTATTTTGACAGTTTATCATTATTTCTTCAATTATGTCTGAACACAGATCATATGTCAATTTAAACCTATGGAGCTAGCCCTTAATTTAGAATTTAAATCTTTTTTTATATGCACTAGCAGTTTTTCTCAGATTGTCCTAGCAACTGCCATCGGCATAAAGCAAGCCAGATTTCAACAACGTTTGAAGATATTTTATACCTTCACATAGCTACTTTTTCTGGGATATCAGGACAACTAGAGCAGGGGAGTGGTCAGGGAGTGAAGTATACCATAGACATCCCATCTACACAGGACACTTTGCTTCCTGTATGTTTTTAGAATTCATAAGCACAGAATGTAAAACAATAATGCACATCGTTTCATAGCAAGTTTAAGCTGTATTCATTTCAAAACATACTTAACAAAAAAATGATTCCTGACTGACAGAACATGTGATTGCAAGTGATTAAAAAAGAAAAAAAGCCTCATTAAAATCAAGAAACTGAAAGCAAAAGCTAGAGAAACAGGCTTAAAGATTACTAGCCATAGACATATAGCCTCACCTTTAGCCTTTCTTCTGAAAGGAAGACTAGGATTCACTAAGAATTGGACCCCAACTGGCCCCCAATTTCCAAAACAGCACCTGTGTAGTTGCACATACACCTATACAGCAGCACAGAAAAGGAAAAAGGGAGGCCTATTGAGCTAAAGGATTATTTCTATAGATGCTTTTCAGAGTACCCTATTGGCAAATCTAGTCACGCATTCTGCTGGAGAAGCTGAGCAGAAAGAGGACACGGGGCAAGGACAGACCAGAGGGGCTGGGAGCGGGTACATGACATTCTAGGACAAGAATCAGAGCAAAGAAACCAGCCCACCCGTCCAAGAGCCAGACTTGAGTTCATGCCTGATTTTTCTTTTCCTGGTGCCAAGTGCAAATGGGAGGACTGCTATGGAGAATACATATTCATCCCTCAGCACTGAAGGAAAGAAGCTTCTCACATTATTCTCTTAATGGCTACCTCAAACACGTTCATGCAAGAGGCTGATCAGATAAAATGGGGCAGCTGATGGAAGCCAGTAGGTCTCACCTGTGAAACACCACCTCACAGAATTAGGGTCTATGAATGATAAACATCTTTGGAGAGACACAAGGAAGTCTCATCACACCCTCACCCCCTGCTCCCCACTTCCCACAGCTGAAAGGAAGATGATGCCAACACAGAGCATAAGGAGGGGAGGTCTGTAGAGTATCTCTGGGAACAGGGAGAGGGATGTGGGAAGTAAGACTGGCAGATGGCAACTGAAGGCAAATGGAGTTTAAGTCCTAGAGAGGAAGAGATTTTTAGCAGCTCTAGAGAGGCCCTTGTTACGGAAAAAAAGTAGTTAAAACAACAGTCCTCCCTCCTCCCCGCTGCATTGGTGAAATGCCAGAAGCACTTTGCTAAAGTTCACATAAGCATGGGGGAAATGGAACTTCAAACATCTGGAGTATGGAGGTCAGACAGCGCTGCAGAAGCAGCTGGCCCTGCACGCAGGAGGCAGCTGTCTGCCAGGATGTCAGTGAGTGAAGAGGTGGGATGGGTCTGTGGCTAAAAGCAAGAGCCTGGAAAACGGCAGATTGAAGTTCTATTCCTGGCTCCGCCAGACTTCCTGTGCTACGCCAAGCAAGGAGCTTTGCTGCTTGGGCTTGGAGCTGTGCACCTGCAGCAGCACGAGAACAGACAGAGTATAGGTGGGCACAGGTACAGGCAGCACTGCCACGGCTGCCTGCTCTGAGCACAGTGACACACAGTGACAGCCCAGATTTCCCTGTTAAACACCTTCCACTGATGTTTTTAATTGCTAATGAAAATGCACAAGCAAGATATGGATCGTACTTCCTGTGCTTTGGCAAAACCTACTGCCAATTTTAACCATTTGAGCAAACTAAATGTACATACACTGCAAAAAGAAGCGCATTATGAGCATTACTCATTTTTTAAAAAGTACAAGCCCTCCAATGACCTGAGATACATGTTTATACAGAGTACAACAGATTTTTGTGTTCTAGGTAACCTCTTTCAAATGGAACTGCCAATTCAGCATCTCCTTCAAGAGTTTGAGCATAATGAACAGGTAGAAAAAACACATCACTAACGTATATCTCTGTAGGAAGATGCAGAGAAGAGGAGGCAAGGCATTTATCTGCACCTGCTTCCTAAAGCCCATGGCTTTTCAGCACCCAGTGTCAGGAGTCGGGGAAGAGAGAGAAATAGCTTCCATGGTGTTATTCCCTGCTCTGACACAAAATCCCTGATCACTCCAGAATATGGTTTCCAGTATGTGCAAGAGATTCAGCTGTGGCTGAACCCCACACCCCACCACTTCACAAGCACTGCACCACAGGAAGTACAGACCCAGCTCCGCATCAGATCAACACTGCAGCATGTGGCAAATTCACGACTGGTAACCATCCACTTGAGTTTCACACTGTGACAAACACCTTTCTGAACATCAGCTCTTTTACTCAGCCCTTCCTCTGATGCACCACCTCCCCTTCACCAAGACAGGATCCCAACAAGAGAACTACCAAGGTACATCTCCTCTCGCTAGTGTTCTACAGTGAACTGGACGGACATTTCAATGCTTCACTAACACCAGTTGCTGATTAAAACCAGTCTTTAAAGCGGAAGACACTTCAAAAGAGAAGTGTTTCAACAGTACAATCTGATGGATTTTTGACAGAACAACATTTGGGATGTACAGTCATGTTACATTTGTATTCAGCCCTAAAAAGCACAAAAAGCACATAAATGCTTTTGATCATGCAAAGTCAAAATTCCAGCTGTATGTGTGAGTGTATTTCAGTCTGTGAAATTAGACTTTAGCAATTTCAATTTTTTTTTCTGGGTATTCCTGAAGATATGCATGAGTGAGTTAATTAAAAAAATAAATAACAAGAAAAAGAAACTAAATTTACTTATGCAAGATTCCACATAAGAGTTCCAACATGTTGAAGTAGCTGATGGAGTCCCTCTTTTCCTCACTGGAAGCAATGAACTTGTCTAGAATTAAATCAAAACATACAAACCTAAATATATTTTTAACTGAAGAAAATCACAACAGAAAGAAAAAATTAAACAGCTTCTTCAGTAGTTTGGACTCACTAAAGAACCACCATGGGAGCAGAACAAAACTGTATGTCAAACGAAAAGCATTTTGTGTGCCAAAAAAAGCAACTTCATAGTAGATGAACATGTGCAATTGCAAAGAGCACTGCAGGTGGCTGAAAAGGAAACCATCTAAAAAAAGCCTATGAAAAATAAATTCAACAGAACAAGTCTGAATTTTCTGAAAGTTTGTCTGAGGTAAGGAGCTGATAAAGCTGTAACAATGATGAGTCAGAATGCTCATGCCTGAACAAACAGAAAAAAAAACTCAAAGCCCAATACTTCACATTTAGTTCTAAGTTGGCAAGTCAAATCAGGAAGAGCATAGGACAGAACCCACACCAAGAGAAAGTGAGCTAATATTACCTCAGCCTTAATTTATCACCTCTTCAGTGCTTTAGTTAATCAGCTTGAATAAGAAAAACCAAATATTTTCCAGTAATAAAGGTTATGTTACATGGATGGGATAGTGGATTTATTGTATATTTAAAAACAATTATTATGCTAAAGAATAACACTCACACATAAAAGCTATTCTCATTTATCACATGTATTTACTTGAAAGTGATCTGAATGAATTTTCAGACATATACTTTTCTTAAAACAAAAAAATCCCAACCACAAAATGACCTAAAACAAAAAACAAAAACAAAAAAAACAAACAAACAAAAAAACCCCCAAAAAACCAAACCAAAACAAAAAAAAAAATACACAAACACACAAAAATGCCTCTCCCAAGCAACCCCCTTCTCCACATGAATTCAGGGCCAATGAGATGTCTAAGGCTGACAGTTCTAGGAGAGATTGTTTCCCTCAGACATAAAACAAGGACAATATATGATGCAATGATGATGGGTATTCTTTAGCCACCTGCAGACATAGCTTAATTACAAATCACCCAAGGCACAATATTACTTCTAACCCTCTTTTATCATATGTCATCTGATGGCAGTGATACAAGCTAGTGGTAGATGTGCTGGTTTTCAGTTGGGTCAGCCCTGCACCAGGAGTAACTCATTGGTATTAATTAAACAGCCATCACATGGCTAAAGGCCACATTATCTACACCACAAACCCTCTTGGATCAGTGCCACAAACACAGCTTACCCTACATGAAATGTCTGTTTCTCATTTCCTAAATGTTCAAGGGTTGAATATTCCACTTTGTCCAGAATAGAACTACCAAAGTTCTGGACTTTTTAAAGATTTTTTTTTTTTTTTAAAGTTAAAACGTAGGCAAACTGTTACAGCAAACAACTTTGTTGCAACACTATGAGGTGCTACTCCAATGGAGTGATAACCAGCAACGTTGATTTTTTTTCCTCTTGTCCCCATTGGCCATCAGTACATTAGGGTGGCAGCCTTATCAGCAAAACAGTATGGCAGGAGCAATCCTCAGCCACTACAGACTCCAATTAAAAAGTTTTCAGTACACATACTCTGCTCCACAGTTCACTTACATCCCATACTACTACCTTCTGCATATTATTGCAGCAAAGAGCTCTTCCATGTCCCTTGAATACCAAAACAACTAGGATCTGACAAGTTCCTCACTTTTGTTTTCAAAGACAAATATAGGACAAAACAGTTCAACTTTCTGATGCAGCCTGTCCTTTCTCAAACCCCCTTCAGCAAGCAGCTATCCCTTCTGAAGGTACATCAACTGAGAACAAACTTAGAAGCATCATGAACTTCCCTCAGCTCATAATTCTTCCAAAAACTGAGTTTCCACAGCATTGCATGTGGATGCCTATTAAGATACTGAGCAAACAAGGAGAGTTGACAAAAATTCCCACACATGTTTCCTAAGACTGCATTACTATTTTGGACTGAGTCATACAGCCTTCTTGCCATTTAGGATATGTTAAATAAAAGCAGAAGACAGACGAGCAAATCACAAGCATGTATGACATTTACCAGTTTACCAGAGGGGGGAGGAAGGGCCAAGGCAGAGACGGAATTGCTAAGGCAGCTCTAATTCGCCATTGCCATTTTTATTTCCACACACAACTCAAACAGGAAGTTGCACACTGTTTCTGTAAATGGATTTCCCTTAGCCTCCCAGCTCTTGGCCGCGACTGATGAAACACTGCAGTTACATCTGTTGGTAACATCCAGATGGTCTCAGAAGTCCCAGCAGCACTTATGCCATACTGTGCCACAACCTTATCCAGCCAAAACTTTTATTGACTAAGGCAGGGCATAGTGGCAGAGGGAGCCCTGCCCAAGAGGAAACTGTGCCATCATTCAACCCCTCCACCAGGACCACATCTCAGACTTGTACATGCACATACCCAAAACTGAGATCTTGACTCCATCCTGTGCAAGTGCACCTGAACACAAACACTGCAGCCTGACGGCAGGTTAAAAGCACAAGTTTTGAAGAGAAGGTCTTGTGCGTAGGCACAAAGGCACACCACTATGTCCCTGCTGCTGAATGTATTATCCTACCATTGCTACAGTTAATTCATTAGACTGATCATGTGCTCAGAAATTAGCCATTTCCACTGTGCAGTTATCAGCATAATGATTAAATCTGATTGCAAACACTTGGGGAGAAGCAGAGCATCAGCCATTGGAGAGGACATAGAGAATGAAGCCAGTCAAAGGAAGCAGCAGGAAGTCTGCAGTTTTCAAGGCCTTGTCTCCCAGGATAATTGAGACCACAATTCAGAGAATGGGGGCAGAGAACAAAATACTGTCAGTCACAAGAGAGTGGCAGGAAAGAGAAGGCTGGCCACCTCCTACTGTCACTTTAAGCAATAGTTATATATACACAACACAAATATTGACCAATGAAGTGTTTAACGCTAACTGAGGAGGGCAGACTGGTGCCCTGGTGAGAGTGCTCCAAACACCATGGTGGGTTACGAGCCTTTGAATGGCACCACAGCGTTTCAAGAGGTGGCTCTACCACTCCCCAGCAACAACCACCATGGACACGTGCACTACTGGACACTGTGCAGTGCTGGACAGCTAAACACACACTGAGGAGTCACTGAACGCCTGCAAGAAACCTGAGTGCACAGGAAAGGACAGAGGTGCTGCCGACTTCCCCAAGAGATGATGAGCTACAAAAAAGATAGCTGTGCAAACTTCTGTGGCCTACCTCCCTCCACTGCTTTGGTAAAGTCTGGTGAGGTCAATGTACTTTTTGGACTTAAACTGTGTATATCCATTCAGCAATACAGAGTGTGTTTACTCCCAGAAGTATATAGCTAATATAAACAACAACTATGCATTTGTTTTTAGAACTACCACGATTAAAGAATCTCAGCAAATGGGCAGGAGGGGAAGAGTACACAGGAAAAGTATCCAAGTGAGATCTGCAGACTGCTCACAATCTGTTTTCCCAGGATGTTTGCTTAAGTCACATAATTGTTTGCAGAACCTCTGCTTTCTAAAAATGCATTTGGAAAAATTCATTCCACATTTTCTTAATTCAGTTTCTACTGATTAGATAATGCTTTTCAATATTCTCAAAGTAGGTACCCTGTCATTATCCAATAATGACCAGTCAGCAGTATTCTCTCAAATGTATTCTAGGCAAACATTTCACATGAAAATCAGTATTTTGAAAGTTTTTCAAATAATTTATTTTTAAAAAAATGTTAGATATATATAGTCCAAGTAATTCAGCTAGCTCTAGGAGAGAGCACCTCTGAAGAAATTTCTGCATTGACTGAAGGACTACACATTAATGCAGCCCAAGGAAATACAGTCTTAAAGTTGTTGAGTTGAAAATAAGACGCCGATAACTTGGAGGTGTGGTCCCCACACTCTCCTTTTGCTCCCAGGTCTGGAGACCTAGAAGTAAGAAGCAAGCTAACGGGGAGTGAAGCTTGATATTCGTGCTGCCAGCCCAGGGGCACAATGCCCTGCAGGAGGAATTTGCTGCTTAAAGCAGCAAAATCCCCAGTGATTGAACTTGAATTTTGCTCAGTGAGAGCTTATGGAAACCATCCTCCGCTTCCTGAGCTTTTTGTTATTTATTAATGTGCCACAGCCTGGGCTCAGAAAAGGGAAAAACTTGTTATTTTAACCAAAGCACCAGGAACACCCCCAGAAATTGTCTCGTCCAGTTTTAGCATTCAGACGCCAGAGTACCATCAAACACTACCCCTACATCATGGGTGCTTCAAAACTGTAATAGATGCAGCACTTCTGTGGCTAGTTGTCATTCTACCATCAAAATAAGGCACTAACAGACATACCTACAGGTCTGAACACCATCCATAACACAAAAACAGATATGTTTAATTACATATCAATTTAGGAGAAGGCTAAACCAGGGATATGTAAGTGGTAAGCTGGCCATCTTCAGCGTGCAGTGGAACTAATAAAATGAAGGATGATCTAGCTCCTATCACCTTACAGGTGATAGAACCCTATCAGTGCTGGCTCTTAACATGGGATTTAGAGTGTACGAGGAAACGAAATCAAAACACAGTGACACAAGCAAGAGAATAGATAGTTGAGAAAGTCTAGTTTGTTTCAGGCCTTTTGACTGGACTTCTTTCTTTACCTAAATGACTCATAATTACATAAGGTTAGGACATTTCTGTTATGACTTGGAGGTTTCTCCATTTCCCAAATGGATATTGCCTTCTATTACTTCAGCATTTCACTCATCGCCACAGCAGGCAAAAAGTGCCTTGAGATGGAGTACTGAAACAACAGTATTTATACCATTCTTCCACTCTTAGATGCCATAATCTGCCAAGACACATGCACAGGACAACTGCATAATTTCAAGTGAAGTTTCTTTTTTTAAATCTAAGTTTTACTTAGAAGGAATTCAAGAACTACTTCGAGGAATAAACAAATTGCTAGTCCACACCAGCTGGCATGTTATTAGCTTACCACACTACCTATGAGCTATTAAAGAGCAAAAAATATGTACTCTGCTCAAAAAATTCAGTTAGCACATTTTTCAGCCTAGCTTAGGAGACAAGCCTTATCCACAGTAGAACTCATCTTTTCTAGTCCTGTACTACTTCTGGCTATTACTGCATCTTGCTCAATATTTAACAGCACACGTAAGAAAACCCTATAAATGGACAAGGAAGGATCAGCTTTCTAATGATGATGTTTATCTCCTTTCCAGTCAGACAAAGGTTGATTTGTGGTTTGAAGACTTATCTTGCAACCTTATACAGCCTAGTTTTGAGCACAGTTCAAAAATGTTAACTTAAAATGAAAAAAGATAATCCTGTAAGACACTGAGTTCAACAAGGAAAAAGAATTTCCTATGTTTAAAGCGAGCCTTTCAGTCATTATTCAATTTCCTTGTTAATGTATTTTCAAATGATGGCCCAACTGACTTTTCCTGAAGCAATGATATGTTTTATTATTTCCATCATGACCCCTCTCAACTCTAAGGTCTGCATCCTACTTGTTCTTACTTTATATTTAGAACCCTAATAGCTTTTAATCATACCCTTGCTGCTCCTGGTCTTGCCACATACACATACACATTTAAGAGAGCGTGACAAGATCAGGTTGACATTATTTGTCTCTTGCAATGAAGGACAGAGAAGCCAGTTACAAAAATAGCAAACCATGCTTCATAGCTGGCTTGAGACCACACTGAATTGTACCAAATTGGATCCACTGTAAATAATCAGCCTAGGACAACAGGTGAGGGGAAGAAGCAAAAGCTTTTAGGCATGAACAGGTGAAGCTACAAAACCACTAAACATAAGCACTCATATGGGGACATTCATTAAAAAGTCACAGCTTCTCGGTTTATCAGAGGAAGTAAACAACATACAAGACCTGTGATTCTATGGTCACATACTACTTACATTTTTATGCCCATGAGAAAGAATGAGGCATAATATTAGAAAAATTATTAAATAATGTAACTACTTATTAGAACCAGAATTTAATACCAGAGAGGTGACAGCTTTAGTAATCAATTTTTTGGAATTGAGAAAGAGGCACCCATACTTTTATGTTGGTTACTTCTACTTGCATAGTCAACATTCCAAACAAGAATGACTGAAACAGTAAATGATGGCCTCAGCTAGTTGTCACTCAAAATGTGCTAGTTCAGAACACATTCTGAGTTTTGTCAAAAAATAAACAACCTTCATATAGTACAGCTTTTAAACAAACAAATTTACAATTTTATTTCCACTACCACCACAATGCCCTCTCTGTGATGGCACTAGCAGCAGGGTCAGTGAAGAATCAACAGTATTTTCCAGCAGAGTAAGTTGTCACGAATAAATAATGTTCAGGGTAACCTGTTAGGTCTTTAGCCATAAATTGTATCACCCAATACAATTTCACCCACATTTTTTTCCAATACACTTAAGGCAAACTTCACCTTATGGTCTGTGACTGCCCCAGTGACGCAGAGATGATACTGTCCCAGATGATACTGGGGAAGAGAAAGAATACCCACGGAGGCTCAGGAGCCACGTAACAAATGTTTAGAAAGATTAACATAATTGGATACATTTTCACACCTAATACACACTTTTTCAAAGCTATAATGAAACAACAGAAGCTGTCCCAGCTTTAGAAGAGCAGCTGCCAAGTCATTCATAGACCTCCCATGAACTAATAAAGTGTTCTCTGCATATATATGACCTGTAAAGGGGCTTTTACAAGACATGCATAACAGATATCAATGGGTCCCAAAAGGCTGCTAATAAAGAGAATAAAGTCCAACTAGCAGCAGCATAAAAAGTGGCAGTGTTATTACTGGCTTATAAACACTCATGTGAATCATTACTTGGTTTTCCACTTGCAGATCAAAGTTAACTAAGCACTTATGTGCCCCCAGTAAAACCAGCCAGCAGAAAGCACTAAGCAATTCCCCTCTGAACGGCACAAGAAGTCCAACCACAAGGACCCAGCAGGATGTGTTCTTGTGCTTGAGTGGCAGCTTCAGTGATGTTGTACAATGAATGCTGTACTCATGTGCTCCACAGTAAGATTCTTGTACTTGTTTTTTCCCTCCATTTCCCCAAAAAGAGTCAGCTCAAGCACACCACTACCCAGCTGCCATGAAAACCAACATCCCAAATAGTTGCACTGGATGGCACAGGTACAGCAACTGACTAAATGCTTTGGTAGCTGGTTACCTGCTGTTTTATTAGGAACAATGTTCTTATCATCTCAAACACTGCATTTATGCAACTGAAACACTGACAGAGATAAAACTTTAATTCGATGTAAACCAGGAGTTATTCACATGTGAAGACTGCTGGTTTACTAAGACTTGAAATAGAAGGAAAATTAATTTCAGGCAGCAATCTAATCAGATGCATCTGAAGAAAAAAAGAACAAGACTCTTGAAAGTCCAATATGTAACTTTGTATCAGGTTAGTGACGCATTTTGTCCGTGTGTTGTATCTTTCAGATATGAGAGGTTTTCATTAAAAAGACTGCACAAACACTGATGACTCCTTTGTGACACAGAATTGTCAAAAAGGCCTTTCAGAGTCATGGTCACAGTCCTGGGATTTTTGGCTTTGGTTTCAGAAAACAAGAGGCTGCATCAGGCCTCTTAATTTAGTATTTAATGGGGTGTCTAGAGCTTAAAGCCAAATACCCATTGAGCAGAAATAAGGCTTTAATGGTCTAAAACACATTGAAAACTATGCATTCAGACTGCCCTTCTACCAGACAGTGGAACAGGAATAAACATATGATGAAATTCATGACAATCAATGGCTATTAAAGTTAGCAGCTTCCCCATTCCCCAAAAATACATTCAAAACCCTCCATTCCATTGAAGGGAGGGGGAGAGAAAATGTGTGAAACAAAAGTTTCTGGGTCAGTTTCTTCTTCATCAAAGCAACTGCTCTTCCCCACCACAAAAGGCTGACATTGTGCTTGCTCTCTCATAGGTGTATGTAACTAAGTATCATGGAGGGGTTGCTGTGATTTTTTTTTTTTTTTAATTATTTTTTTGTTGTTGTTGTTGTTGTTGTTGGTTATGTGCTGGGTTTTTTTTTTTTTTCACTGCATCAGCTGAATTGCACAGGAATTACAATCCTATGTGTATTCATTTGTGGACATGAAGGGAATTTCTCAACTAAGCAGCTGACAAGGCAACTCTTACACATTATACTACTTTCTGAGCAATTTATAGATATCATGTAGAAGCTGATATGCACAAAGTTGACAATAATTTTCATAAGCAGACAGATAAACAGAGCAAGCACAGTACAACTTCTTGGAGCCTTGGCCTCTGCCAGAGAGAGAACAGGAAGAACAGGATGTGAAACAAAGGCCACAGAGATAACTGTCAGCACTTTATTAGGAGAGGGAACGTCACCCAAGGCAAGGTTAACCTAAACAAAAGGCACAAGGTTCTTACCATATTTAGAGTATTTGTGTCTGCTGACAGGCAAGGGTAGTCCAAGAGAGCCAGATAGAAGACATTATCTTTCTAATGTGTACAACATTAGATGATGCACTCATTCCTGCTGATACTTTCAGTCCCTTCACACACTTTTTGATGTGTGGAAAGTTTGGATGGAATGGAGCTTACAAGAATTGTAGACATGTGATGGCAGTTTTCCCCCAACTTTGTAATTGTCTCCCCCCTCAGCAATTAATTCCTATAACTTATGATGTGCCTTTCAAGGATACAAAGTCAGCTTTTAGGATACATCCAGCTACTGCAGTGTAATACCAAAAAAGAGTCATGGCAGAGATCCAGTGCAGCATCACGCTCCCAAATGAAATGGCTTTTCCCCAACTCCATGTACCAATCTGCCAAGCTTCAGCTTGTGGCTCGCCATTTAACATTACACTTTCACTACCAAGCAAAAGACAACTGCAGAGACAGAAACAGATTTAAGTACTAGTGGCTACTGTAAGATCCCTGCTTTGCTTCTTTGTCAGATAAAACAAGCACAGCTCCTTCAACCTCTCCTTGTAGGTTGCATGCTCCGTGCCCTGACCATCTCTGCATCCCTCTCTGCTGGACTATCTCCAGTTTCCCTAAATCACTCAAGGCAGAAGCAACAAAAAAATACTGGACCCAGCACTCCAACTGAAATCTCATCATTGCAGAGCAGTTCATAATCCCTGTCTTTCATCTGCCAGCCACAATCTTCCCAAGGCAGCCCCACCACACTGATTCACTTATTCAGATAGCTTTGTGGTGTTGGCTCATGCTCAGCACAGCACCCATCTGCACACCAGCTCCTTTCCAGCCCATGGCTACTCAAAGTCACCTCCCAGTGCATACAAACGCACTTAGGGCCCCACCCTAGGGTGCAGGACCTTGCACCTTGACCAGTTTCCCAAGGGTTTTGCTGGTTCAGTAAGACTCCTGTGTACCAAAGCTCTGCCATTCAGCATATGAATCACCCTTCCTAATTTAGAGCTGGTCCCAGATTTGTTAAGGACATGCTTTATGTCGTGAATGGTCTCCAGAGAATGTTCTGAACACTGTGGGCTCCAGTACTGACCCTGTTTGTTAGCAGCAGTCAACCATTTGCTAGTTCTGGCTAATCTTCTCTCCAGTTAACAGTCCTTCCATCCAGCCCATATGTTCTTCAGGTCAGAGACAAAGGTCAGGGGTTTAAGCAGTTGCTTCTTTTTAAAGAGGCAACTTCAGTGTAAAAGTACGTAGACAGCTGTACTTTGGAAGCACAGTCACCATTAAGAGGATCTGGAAAGGTCTTTTGCTCCCATCCATAAGTGTACTAAAGTATTTCACATAATTGTTTGCTTCTAGGCATGACCACCCACATTCATCAGCAGATCTGTCACATTTTCTACCCTCTTTCTACTTCTTGGCTTTCAAACACAAAATTGAACTGTGTTGTGATCACATACCACAATCCGTAAATGCAGTATCACATTAATCCAAAGTACACAGAAACTCTGAAAGCTCTTTCTCACAAAAACTCAATCATAAAGTACCTGTACCTGCACTGACTTTTGCCTCTTCAAACATCAGAGATGGGCTGAGCATCTAACAGCTCTTGCACTCCTCTTCCCTGTCAAACAACAACTTACTACTGCTTAGGAGGTCACCCCTTACAGCCCCAGAACACCTTTAACAGAGCTTCTCTGAAACCTAATCCCCATCAGTCCTGACTGGTAGCTAACCCAACGGAAAGGCCTTAGTATTTGGGATTGCTATGTGTGATTCAACACAGGCTACAGCTGTAAGATTCAGAAGGCTTACAAGAAGACATCTGCGTATCTGCACTGTTGCCCCAACTCGACCTGCACAACCACGCCATAGCGACACAAGACGTTTGGCTTTCTGCTTGCATACAGCACTTGAATTACACATGCAATTAATTAGGCATGGATGGTAACAAGCAAGATGCTTCTGAACTAATCCAGGGATTTTTTAAAAATTATTTTTTAGTTCTAAAAGCTTATAACTTTAAATGGTAACAAAAGATGCACACGTATCTCTTTTTTTTGCTGAGTGACGTTTTCAGAACACACTGTTTTGCAATAGTCCCTATTTCGCACTAGAGGAGAGCTTCAGATGCAAAAGAAAATCTTAACACTGAATGTTTAAGGGGGGGCAGCGTTTCCTGGTGAAAGTTATCATTTCTTAAAAAGGAGACTGTTGCTTTCTTCATGCTTGGATTTAAATACTGAGCTATTTAAAAACTGTTTATGTAGAGGGGAAAAAAAAGGAATAGTTGCTACACCCAGTTCTGCAGCTCTGACATAAACATGAGCACTGATCTGTTACATTTTTCAGTTTTGACACAGTAAACAAGAATGTCCCTGTCAACCTCTCTCCTCTGAAAAAGCTGGCTGCCCCATCTTCATTCTCTTGAACTTTGTGGAAATGAAGCAGCAAAAAATTATCTTAAAGTACATGTTTAAGTCAACTCTCGTTTCCAAGAAGAGGAGAGGAAGAGCTGAGTACAATGAAGAAACAGTACTGAGTAGAGGGGGATGATCACTTCCCTAGTCCTGCTGGCCACACTATTTCTGACACAGGCCAGGATGGCACTGGTGGTCTTTGCCACCTGGGCACATGCTGGGTCAGTTTCAGCTTCTGTCGACCAGCACCCCCAGGTCCTTCTCTGCTGGGCAGCTTTCCAGATACTTCTCCAAGTCTGGAATGCTGCATGGGGTTGTTGTAGTCCAACTGCAGCACCAGGCACTTTGTCTTGCTGAATCTCAGACCTCTGGCCTCTTCCCATCCATCCAGGCTGTCCAGATCCCTCTGCAGAACCTTACTGTCCTCCAGCAGATCAACACTCCCACCCAACTTGGTGTCTCTGCAAACTGACTGAGGGTGCCCTCAATCCCCTCATCTGGATCATTGATCAAGATATTAAACAGAACTGGCCCCAATACCAAGCCTGGGGAACCCCACTGGTGACCAGTGACCAGCTGGATGTAGCTTCATTCACCAACACTCTCTGAGCATGGCCATCCCCACAGTTTTCTACCCAACAAAGAGCATACCTGTCCAAGCCATGGGCAGCCAGTTTCTCCAGGAGATGCTGTGGGAAATGGTGTCAAAGGCTTTACTAAAGTCAAGGTAGACACATCCACAGCCTCTCATCCACTAAGTGGGTCTCCTTGTCATGGAAGCAGATCAGGTTGGTCAAGCAGAACCTGCCTTTCATAAACCTGTCCTGGCTGGGCCTGATCCCCTGGCTGCGTGTGTCACATGATGGCACTCAAGATGATTTGTTCTATGACCTTCCCTGGTACCGAGGTCAGGCTGACAGGCTTGTAGTTCCCTGGATCCTGCATTTGGCCCTTCTTGTAGGATGGTGTCTGGCACATTTGCTACATTAATACCATTAGTGAAGTCTTAATGCTCATGTTAGTAAAAAGTATACACTTATTATCTTTTTCCCCTCAAATCTTTCCTTATAGGATAAGTAGGATCCCTTACACCAGAAGGGTTTGCAAAGCTCTCCAGAAGAGTGGCCAAGTTTCTGCTCTGCCATATCAGAGCAGCTTGGAAAGGTCAAGTCAGCTTGGCAATGCTCAAAGTCAATATGAAGGATTTAAATCAAAGAGCCGAGCTCTATGTGCACAGCCCCCTGTACTGGGTGTAATAAATGATCCCATGGTGGGGTACTCCAGACCCCTGCATTACAGCTGAAAGACAACTATGACTGCAGATAATGCACATGCAGCTGGGCAGGCTTTTGCTTTGGCTGTTACGTGAAAGCCATTCCAGGAGCTGTTCACTGCCTCTGTTCTCAGAAAAGCACTCCCTCGCCACACTGCAATTACTCATGTGAAGCCTCTGTGTGCTCAACAAGAAACCAAAACCGAATAAATTTATTTCCTATAAAACTAAGCACAGTTTCCATCTGTAAAAATAGGCTCCAGTAACAATCTAACACACTACTCCATCACCTAACTTTTCATGAGTGCTTTTACCAGTGAAGAAGATACATAGCCAGGAAAAATATGGAGTGGCTACTAATCAGGCTTAGCTATCCAGGGATTTAGCTTAGAGTCATTCTGGAAAACATGCATAGCGAACTGAAAAACAGTATGGGAATAGAAACTGTCTGTGGCCAGAGAGCCACAGGATTTTCTTCCTCAGTAGAACTATCAAATTGTACCTTATTTCACAGATAGCTGCTCTTTTTTGCAAAACCCAGAATCGAGTAATTGACTGGCAATGCCTCAGATCTGTGTTTCTAGGCAATACTTCTTTCATGGAGAAGAATGCCATTTTGAGAATTTGTTCATCCCCATGCTTTAGCAACATGAAAATATTCACAGTTGATACAGGCACAGAAAAGGACACTCTGGAGATCCCAAAGCATTTAAAAACAGTCTATCACAGCAATTGCACAGCCGATTTAAGAAAGGCAGTTGAAGCATTTGAGCAGAAACACTTCAAAGCAAATAGCTGAGCTGGTATGTGTGCATTATCTGTATCCAGTTTAATTCTACAAAATTAGTCTGTAGAAGTTCATTTATAAGCAAGGATTAGTTTCAGGCAAGACCAACCAGGACAGAAACTACAAGCAAGTGACCTTGCTAAACACTCTTCAAAAGCTTTACAAAGCACTGATTGTTCACAGTCTTTAGCAAACAGTTCATGTATCAGGTGACTCAACAGCTTTCAGCATAGTCCCTTCAATCCAAGCAGCAAATAGTACAGAGGGTTAACACCTTTCATGCTAGTATCAAACATTTTGTCTTTTTCCATGGTTAGTCATATCAGTGGGCCAATGAGAATTTAACAGTAATCACTTCACACACACACTGCAGCCCTCAAACGTGTAAGAAAAGATATGCTCAGTATAAGAGGGCATCCAATGCTTGGCAAAGTCTGTAGATTCAGTCCTTTATCCAGTCATCTCTTAAGAGATAGTCATAATCCCAGAATCTCTGAATACTTAACAGAACAAAAAACTTATCTACAGCAATTTCATTTCCTCCTACTTTCCTGTTTCAGTGGCAGGTACTTTTTAAATACTTCACACAGCTTTTAACATTGTTTAGTTCTCAGCACATGTTAACCTCACATGCCTTTTTGATAGGTTTGTTACTAGGAGGGCCCTTCCATATGCTCTGGAATCTTCTCCCTGCTGAGATGCTTTCGATAAAACCACTGTGCTGACATTTCACAGAAAGATGTTTAAAAACCACAGCTCTAAAAAAACAGTAAGAGAGGTTAGCAAGGCTGGGAGGGAGATGGCAGAGACCATAAGAAGCATTTTCTTTCAAGTATTTGGGCTAAGGTGTACCACCAACAGGATGCAGGTTGACCAACTAAGGTTTTAAATTCACAGGATGCACTGAAGAACGTTTTTGGCTGCATCCTCTGCTATTCGTATATGAAACATCTCAGAGAGACATTAAGACAAAACCAAGTGAAGATCTGACTGAATTTCAGTAAGAACATGACAGGGTGGATACTGGGCTTTTAACAACCCCCTCAAGCCCATTTCAGAACAGCAATGCAAGGGTTAAATAACTGAGTCCTGTCCCTGCCTTCACTGGCACTAATATGGCACACACCTGGTTATGCAAAAGCCACTTCCAGACTAAACACAGCAGACATTTTTTGGCTGAGTTAGCATACAATCAGACCAACAATGAGGTACAAGGCAGGCAGCAGTAGCAATGCTTCCCCCACCCCAAAGCAGGCAGCCAGGGTGAAGCTTCAGCCAGGGAAATACAGGCTGCCACAGAGAGGGATAGGCCTATTCTTTCCTGTTATCTATTTCCATGTCCTCACTGCAGCAACTCCAATAATACTGCAGTCACAGTACAAGTCAGGTCAGCTCACTCATTCAACTGCCTTGGCTGGGAAGGAGTTTGGCTTGAGCAGGTAGCGGCAGCAAGTGAACCCCTCTCCCCTTCCACATAGCACATGAAAATTACATCCTGCAAGGCTCTGAAAACAAATGAACTCACAGCATGTGTTAAATAAAATACCACCTCTCATATGGCACTTCTAACTGGATTTCCTTCAGAAACAGAATCCTTCTCTCTACCCGTCCCTCAACTGCAGCTTCATATCTTGAAATCTTAATAATTAATTCATGCTTTAAATCAAATATAATTCCAGCATTCTTGATACAGGAACTATTTTATTTTGGTCATAGCCTTAATCACAAAGCATGTTTCACAAATATTAGAAAGAAAAAAGCCTTACCATTTTCTATCACAATAAAGAAGTCAACATAAACTATCCAACTCAATAAGAGACACCATAATGCCTCCTCCAACACTGTCAGTCCTCTATTAAAAAAGAAAGAAGATTACCTGGGAGATATGGTTGATGGAGGACTCCATCCTCCGTAGCTGGGATGCTTGGATGTCCAGCAGTTGTAATACATTGTTGGCCAGTGCATTGATCTGATAAGCAACACTGGCTAGAGACTGAGTTGTGTAGGCTTTGGTCTCTTCTAATGCTTTTCTTTTATCTGGAGCCTGTAAAGCAAAAGAACAAGACACGTGCTTTAGGCCAGGAAAAGGGTAGGGGAAAAGGACAGGAACAAAAAATACAACCCATATTTGGAAGGATCTGTAATAAAGAAGCCATAAATAATAAAGAAGTAATAAAGAAGAATAAAGATTGTGAAGCCAAAGTATTTGATCTCCATCTAGATTTTAAAAATTCTCAATCATACGGACAAGATAAAATATTTGAAAAATATTTAACGATAATAAATTTCCATGCCAAGAAACAATTCATTCAGTAGGAAAAACAACATGACCATGATTTGTTGGAGTCAAGTTTCTAAAGCCTGTCCAACCCTTCATTTCTCAGAAAGCCTCCAAATCCCCACCAACACTGAAATGCTCCTTTTGCCATCACTTATGAGGTCATGCAGCCCGGGCTAATTAAGACAGAAAAATATTTTCGCACAGTTGGGTGTCCCCTATTGCACACGCTACCTACAAAGCCAACCCTCCAGCTATGCTGGCTACTACTCCCACAGACCAGAAGGGCAAGTAGAGCATTGAGACGGCATGCACAGAGGTCTGCTGCATGCAGGAGTACTCATGAAATTATCTGTCCTCACACAAAAGCTTAATGAACTCTCCTTGACATCTGAGAAAGTTCATCCTTGACTGAGAAGAGACACATATTTTGGGGTATCAGAAAGGAACATAAGCTTTGATGGGCAAAAATATAGGGAAAGGATAACATTCTCACTGAAATCACACCTTGCTAAGGTAAAGTCCTCAATCTGTCCTGAGGCATAGCTCCCTAGTCAGAGGGCAGGTTACTGTCCGAGATCAGGAACTGTTTACGTGACTTGAGTTGCACGACTCAAGTAAGTCCCTCCTCTCTGGCAGGATGGGAGATACCAACACCACCTCTACCATGAAAACACACACACAGAACCCATTTTGAAGTGCTCCCTGTATCACACCTTAGGGGCTGGCAGTGGAGACCATGTACATCACATTACCCAACTTGCAAACTGCAGCTATTCCGGATTTCCTTTTCTGCCATTTGCAGGAGAGATGCACTGCATAAGGAGGGTTTGCAGTACACAATGCTAGTGCTAGCATAGTTTCTTCCCGATTTTATGTATTTGTGGAATAAACAGTAGATCTCAGCAAACAAAAGAAAAGGTTCATAGTAATAGCCCCTTCCAACTAGATTTCTATTTTTATTGTTGATTTCTTTGAATAACACTCTACACACATTGTATGCAAGAGCTACAACGTTAAGCACAAAGCAAGGAAACAAAGACATTCCATTAGCATTCAACTGAGCCCTGTGTTTTCCACTTCCCATACACTCATTCATTTTTAAATCCTGCCTCTTATTTTTAAGAAGAAAACCAGAAGGCAAGCTGTTCATATACATTATAAAAGTTGCATCATGACCTAAATACGGCAACACGTTATGCTAGCCTACATTTTGATTATATATTTTTAAACATGGGTGGATTCCCCCCAACCCAGGAATTTTGTTCATATTCACAACTAACATTCCTAGCAATGTTTGGCACTTATTAGTGACATTTGACACTTGGTCAATGCCATCCTTCAAAGAGAATTCATATATAGATGCCTTCTAAAATGTGAAGCAACAAGAATGGTTCAATGTAATCTGCTGCCAAAAGGCAGAATAGCTGTTGCATGTACTAAGGACGCACTACGTAAAACTCCATTCTGTTGTATTTCCAAATGAAAACAAAGCTACCTTTCATCTAAAAAAAGTATTGACATTTCTAGCTGTCAGAGAAAAATTAGTAAAAGTCACTTAGCTTCTTTTAGAAAACAGAACCTGCAAGACAACTACTAGAGGTTCAAGAAAGAAATTTCTGAAAGCACTCTGGCCTTCCAAAGAGGCATTTTAAACTTCAAATCACCACTACCAATGACTTTAAAAACACTGTCCTACTGAACTACAGCCTAAAGAAAATAACTGGTAATTCATAATTGAACTTCCACCAGCATGGAAAACAGTAAAAATGCAGGTAGCAGCTTCAGTGGTGCCTGAAATAAAAGGCTTACTGAACTAGACACAACCAATAAAGCAGCAGTCAACATTAGTATAACTTCATATAAACTCAAGTATAGAACTGCAGCCTTTACTCAAGCAGTTTTCCTATTACAAACTTTCAATTGAATACAGTTAGGCTAAACATGAAGAGGTGACAAAGTCACAGCACTCCATTACTGAGTGTTGTCAAATGAGAAAACTTCAGTGTATAACAAGTTTCTTTTCACCCGTAATGATTCATTGATTAAATGTCTTGTTCTCATTTGCCTAAACACCAAATGTTTTAGTTATTTGCTCAAATTGCTAGTTTGGCAGTAGGATTAAATGAACATAGTTGAGATGGAATGCATTTCATGTCCTGTAAGAACTAGATTAGGAACATTTTCAAGCCTTGCAGATAATTCAGGCAATTTCAGTTTGCAGATTAACAGTTTAGATTAGAACTAACTTGACATACAGTCTTTTGCATTTTTGTAATGAGAACTGCTGGCATTCACAAGATATAAGCTAAAAGCTTCACAGACAGCAAAGGCGGGAGGGTAGAAGGAGAAGCCAAGAACTGTGTGACAGAAACAAGAGGGAGCCAGAAGTTCCAATGTTCTTCAGCTGTTTCTTTCACCTCTTTTTAAGCAAAAACTGAAAGCAGAATAGAAAATAATGCACGTGTTTACATTCAATGTAATAAATAAGCACTAGTTAACTACTCAATTTTAACACAACACAATACAAAGACTGTCACCTGACTTCTTTCCTAATGGTTCAGAATTACTTTGCAATCTCATATTAAAAGCTCCAAAGAAACTGGGTTTTCTCCAGCTGTCCTTGATATAAATGAAAATTTGATGTCCTTTAGTAGCAAAGTGGATATTCTTCACAGAGTATCACAGCTTTTGAAGTTTCCCTCCTGTAAGTTCCTGCCTGTATCCCCAGTTCACCTTTAACAGTCGTGTTACTGTGACAAAATTGCTGTTCGAAATTGCTTTCACATAACTAGGTTTAATACCAAAAAAAAAAAAAAAAAGAAAACTTCTCATATAATTAAAAGGGGTACACAAAGAGTGTTAAAAAAGTTAAAATTGCATGGCAGTCCACATTGTATACCATGTATTTTTGTCAAATGCAACTTGTATTTTAAAGCTTCCTTGAAAAGTTTACATCAATGCTACAGTAAAGTCAAAACTAGTTCTGCACCCAAGCAACTGACACAATAAAAAGAGAGTAGAAGCTTAACCACTGAGTCTTCAGTTCAGAGACATGTCAAGGCCAAATGATGAGGAACCTGTCCATCACTGCAGCTGATCACATTTTTCAAGTCACATTTTCTTCCCCTCTCCAAACTGCCACCCACACAGGCACATCCCCACAACATTGTGTGTGCATTGTTCAAGCCATCTGCCCTCCCATCTCTCTCTCTCAGCTAATTCCCACCATTTTCCAGTTCATACAGCACACAACTACATGTACAGACTCGCTCCACAAACCTCATCAGCTCACACTGCAAATCACCTTCAGAAGTCAAACTTTCTACTGCAAACACACCAGTCCACACCCTCTATACCTACTGTCCAACCTCTGTTCTCCCTCTTTCAACTTCAGTTCCATTCACTGTTCTTGAAACTCCCTGTAAGATAAAATCCCCACCAGAACAACTAGTTCCATGTGACAAAGGTCAGTAGTCCACCAGATCACACCAAAGCTGGCTGACCAAGCAAAAATCAATCAAAATGCCTCCTTAGTACGTGGCATAGGTTGCTCCACATTTTTCATCTTCAGCGGCTGGAATATGTGCAAATTCAAGCACAGAAAAACTCATCCAGGATAAACTACTAACAGAGAATTGCCCAAAAGCAGCCAAATAATCAGTAAGTTAAACAGAGCTCTTAAGCACTCAGTACCCAATATCTGTTCAGATTCTTGGAGTTCTGTTGCTGGGCTTGATCACTCTCAGCAATCAAGCTACAGGAATAGCTTTACGCTCAGTTTTATTTGCCTTTGCCGTCACTGCTCATGAAGTATATTTCTGTTTGCTTCACAAATAAACACAAAATAATTGTTCAGTTTTAAGTTTTGGTTGTCTTTTCGAAAAAGAATTCCACCAGTCATTAATTGATTAAAGAGAAAATTAGGATTACTACAACAAGTTGCCACAGAAATTCAGCAATCTATCATGCATCAGCATTCACAGAATGCAACTATGTAAAAGTCATCAATACATCCATTATTATTCTCTTTTGTTCATCTCATCATGTACCAATCTTTGACATTTACAGAATGCATGCTTCCTGATAACACAAACACTACAGCTGAGGTTTCCAAGTTCTACTTCCTTCACTAAGGTCTTGCCATTTTAGCTCAGAGATCCAAATTAAACTCAGTCAAAATTTTTATCTTACGAGCTTATGTTACCTACAACCTACAGCACCTCATTTTCAAGTCAACAGGAAATACTTTTATAGAATGGTGAAGATGTACATTCTGGAAGTGACTTGAAAACTCCTAGACATCAGGTCTTTAACCCCCTGAGAACTAACTGGAGACACTTCAAAGTGGAAGGAATGGATTTCTGAGAAGTGGTTTCCCTGCCCAGAAAACAGGAGCAAACCTCCCTAAAGCAAGAGCTTGTAACATTATGTGGAACTTCAGATATATAAGTCTGAAGTTGCTGTTTCACTGATCTAATAAGGTTTTTAACAACTCAGAGCTGTTTGTGAGGGTTTGTTACTTCTAACTGCTAATGGCAAAAGGCTTGGACATCTCTAAACTATTCACAATATACGTTCTTAGACCAAGTATTCCACATCCAAGACGCAGTAATGTGGTTTTTTTTAAGTTTAAATATGCCATACACACTAGATTAGACTTTTGGCTCAGTAGGTAAATGTAATTTATGTTGAATATCATAAACTGTAAATCCTGAGATCACTGTAAATAACTGAGGAGCAACATACTGAAACAATTGAGTAGCCCACAGATAGAGGTTCTGCCTTATCTGTTTTTCATAGAGCTTGTTAGACTGCTTTGTAAACACACTGCACCAAGGCAGACTTTTTGGCTGTTATTGAAGGTTATTACATCAGACTATCAGTTATAAATGAAAGAAGAGTTACACTGGCATGTCACAGCAGCAATTGCCACAAGTTTCTATATCCTGAAGAACTTTCAGGAGCCAACTACCTACCAGGAAGCCATCCAAGTAGATCTACACAGACTGTGGTTATTTAGTAGCAGGTGCTCAGCAGGGAGCATTCAGGGTTTCCCTCATCACAGATATTAGCCTTAAGGGATATATAACATTCCAAAGTGGCATGGGAAATGAAGGTTTCAAAATTTACAAAAAGGGGTTGCTTACATTACGTATGCCATGCAGGTAAAAATAAGAGTATCAATCAGGTGTGTCAACTGTCTACTGCAACAGGTTTACTGTGCTTATGCCATAGAGCAATCTCATTGAAGAAATTCACTCTGCAATGCATTAGGCTAGGCAACACATTTACTTCCAAGGCATGATGTGCTGAGTACATCCCAATATCCACAGAGCTATATTTAGCCTGAAATTCACCTGCCTACAAGTTACAGACTGTTCCTCACTGATGAGGACCTCAATTTCCCCACTGGAAAGTGAAGTAAGCCATCAGGAGAGTTAGCTCAGCAGTTCAAACTCAACCTTTGTCCAACATACTAGGATGAGATACTACTCCCATAGCACCACAGACAAGGCTGTAGAGGGTCACCAATATCTTCATCTGCTGTCTTTCTTCAACATAAGCAGATCACTATCCATATTCTCATAACTGGAACCACTTGCTCTGCCATTCATATCATTATTATCATCATCAGTAAAAACAACTGTGGGAAATTTAAAAAGCAAGCATTTATGTGGGGACAAAGAACAGGAAGGGACTTAATCCAAGTACAGCCTGATAAAATGACAGGACCAACCCAGCCTCCATATGAAGGGGAATTAAAGCCAAAAAGCCACACACATTCCAGATCATTGGCAAATCTCAACTAAAATTCTGCATCACAAAGATCAGTACTACAGTATGTGCAGTAGAAAAATGTTCAAGCATTTTACTGAAGCGATTTTTGCAGTAACTTGTCATTTTGTTGTACTTTTCTACCATTCCTGAATTTGTGTGCGTGCAAGTAAAAGCTCAGGATTTTAATTACCCCATAGCTTGCAAGCTATTAATAGTAACATATTGTAGTCACTGAACATGTCCACCTCCTGTCCAAGGCATCTCCAGGGGGCTGGCAGTCAATCCTTCACTGACAGTGAAAACAAGAAATAAAACAGACTATTCAACACACCTCTCTACGCATAGTGAGAAGTAGTGTCAAACAGAAACATCCAAGCTCTCAATTACTTAAATAACTGACGGTTCAAGAATCATGGAGGAATTTGAAAGCCAGGTAAGGTATGGAAGGATGCCTAACCATTCAGAGCAGTTCCAAACCCCAAAACCCCTCTCACTATAGAAACCCCAAAACTAAAACGAGGATGATCAAAATTCTTTCAAGTTCAAATTCTTTCAGTAAACAGTAATTCTTCCCATCTACTAAGGCAGAAATCCTCAATAAACACAGCCAAGCTAGCACTTACAATTCAACTCAAGGGGGTTTTTTTCAAGCATTCAAAACAAAAAAAAACCCACCGGTGTGAAATAATACCATGTCTGTTGAGTTTCTCCAAGATAAGATGCAGTAACTCAGCTACACAAAACACAGAGAAACTGGTAGAACTTGAAATCTCTTCTCCCCAGGTAAAGACCTTGCACAATAAAGCTGGCATTCACTCAAGGCACCAGAAGATGAGGTGATCACCACCACTACAATGCAGTCCACAAACAAGATTTCAGCCTCCTTCTTTTCAGAAACACTATCTTGACAAAAATCATTGACTAGTCAGCTTCTTTATCTCAAGGGTCAAGACACGTAACAAATTACTGTTTAACAAAACACATACAGCAGTGTAACCAGCACTGCCTGTAATTCGCAAACTCTGTTTCAGACAGGCCCTTCCCCCAAATCCTGTACATGCTAGACAATCAGCTAGAAGCAAATCCTTCATTTCCATCAATAATATTCCCCTGACCAGTCCTGAATAGCCTTGATAGCAAATTAGCATTTCTATAGGCCGAGACCAATTTAGTCAATCTCACTGTGCTCTTTCTTTTACTTGAAAGTTGCTTTTCATTCTGTTGATGAACTGTAAATAGAAGAGTCTCATTTTTTAATTTTTTTAATAATCATTTTTTTGCAGAAGACAGAGGGAGAAAAGCTTCTTTATTAAGGGGAGAAGTTAATTATAATGGCAAGTTTAAGGTACATATATATCTCATATATATATATACACACATACACACTTTAAGCAGTAAATAACTTTTTAAAAAACCAACAGAGGAATTCCGTTTTAATCCAGGCTGCAAACATTATAACAAGAAACAAATCTCTCCAATAGGAATGTGATTTACAAAGCAATGCAGACTCTGACAGATGGAGCCTGGGAAGGTAAGTGCCAGCTGCTCTGTTAGTAGCATTTTCTGCCCAATGCAACAAACAAGGTTCATGCTGGCTCTGGACTAAACCACTCCCCTTATTAAAAAACAATACATATATTACTTATATAGAATTTATATAAAAAGTGCTGTTGAAAACGTAATTTTCAGTTCTTCTGCCAAAACAAATAAAAGAGATGTCTTAGTAAATACGTTGGCACAATACATTGTTACTGTCAGTTGTCACAGTCTGTCTATACAACCATAATGGCATGCCACACTGAACTCAGTGACAGAAGCAGACATGCCCATGTGTCATTTTCACACAACCCTTGTACACTCAATTAGCAAGGCTTCAAGACTGCACACACAGCAAGGGTATTTGGTCCAAGACTTACATTCTGTGTTTTACATGATTTAGACATTACAAGCCCCAGGACAGAAACCACATATTCTGCTCCTGTACAGCACTGCCCAATATTAGTACATATATTTGCTTTAAAACTACACCTTGAACTTTCTTTCAGTGTCTATGATTTGCCTTATGACATCAAACAAAATTTTTTCAGAGCTGACATAAAGCAGGCGCTGACATTAGAGATATCAGCCAGAGCTCGAGTGGTGGATTTGCCATCCCTAGAGGTATTTAAATGACTTGCAGATGTGGTACCTAAGACATGGTTTGCTGGTAGACCTGATGGCCTTAAAGGCCTTCTCCAATCTAAACTATAATTCTGTGATTCTAATGTCACCCTTGGACTGTCAGACAGAAAAAAAAAATCCTTGGCACTGCCATAGTAATCTTCCTCCTTCAATTCTAAGAAAACTACCAAGGCTGTGGAGTGTGTGATTATTTTGGCACACTAGACAGCAGATAACAGGGAATTTGAGAACTTACAGTGTACAGAGAAACAAATAGAATGTCCTTAAATATTGATCTTTTGGTTTTGTATTAGGGCTTGAAATTAAAATGGCTTTCTGTTTACTTTCTTAAGTGTTGGCATCCACCCATAAATTTTAGTTCATCTAGCAAGACATGCTCCTTGATAAATCAGACTTATTTTTCACTTTTTTTTCCTTTTTTTTTTTTTTTTTTTTTTGTGTGAGAGTAAGGAGGAGACTTTAGCATTTATTACTTACTTTAATATCCTCCTTGTAATAAAGCAGCAGCAACACAGAACCAAACTTGAATTTCTCTAAATGGAGAGAAAAATCAGAACTGGATAGATTTTCGTGTCATGCAAGCCTCTGAATCAAGAGAGGCTTAGAGTAATGTGCTTTGGGGCAAAGCTTTTCAGTTCGCACCATACCAAAAAGTTTCATCACGTTCGTAACAATGTTTCCTGCCATGGATTTTGTTTACCTCTTCAGTTTACTCTCAAGGACTGGTGACTGCTCACACGAAGTTTTTTTTTTTCTGTTTTGACAAACCAAACTGGAGCTCTAAACCCACAATGCTACAACAAATCTATATGTGAAGACAAGCAACATGCTAAAATTCAATGACCTTCATAGGTAAGCTTCAAAGACTACCTTTTCTTTCCAGATTCTCACTCTCTAGTCCTCCCTACCTTCTAGGCAGGCCTGGAGTCATACCAGATAGCATTGGGCATGCAAGGTTAAAACAACAAGATTTAGCATAAAGGATCAAATTACAAACTCATCTCAGCATGTCCTGGTATCACAGATTATTCTCACAGATGTTCCAGTATTCAAAGCGTGGCTATGAAAAAGATGGAATCCCCCTTTTTTCAAGTTACTCCTGGTGAGATTCTGATTAGACACAACAGGAAAATTTTTCACAATCAGCAACCAATCAGTCATTGGAATAATCTCTTCAAGTAAGTGGTGGATTCCCCAACACTGGACACCTTTAATATTCAACTGGTCAGGCTGCTGGGGCATCTTGTCTAGATGACGCTTTCTTTTGCCCAAGAAAATTTGGACCAGATGATTCTTAAGGTGCCCTTCCAACCTGGTATTCTATTTTATGTCAACAGTGCTCTAAACAGGGTAACCTCAACTTCTGTGTGCAAAACAAACACACTAAATGTCAGCATCCACTAAAGGATTGGTCCAAAAACGCGCAGGCTCAAAGCTACACTCTGCACTGCAACAGCTTTCTCCCCATGGGGACATCAGAGATGTTGCGGGACAACAAAGTAGTGAGGGAAGTGGGAAAAGAGAGCATAGAAAGTCATTAGGAGGCCTGTCCAGCTCCAGGGAGAATCTCAAGGCAACAAAAGGTAGAGCCAAGAGTTACACTGGCCTTCAGACAATCAGCAAATTTCTGGATTGCACGTGTTCCTAATTCAGGAACAGTTCTCATGTTTAAGAAAAGTCACTTTAGACACACAGCTGCTGCACAGATTTTACAGTTGAGGCAGTTCCCAAACATCACAGTATTTTTAAAACAAAGAAAACAATGGCCATTATAGGATCAAATTCTCCTCTCATGCTTTGTATCACTGCACTGCTGGCTATTTAGTGCCTTGAAGATGAATATACTCAGTCCAGCAGAAAATCATCACATATCTCACCGCACTTAGCAATGTACTTAGACCAGAAACTAGTGGATCCCCACAATTTTGTAGTAGCTTATTTCCCAGCACATATTTCTCACATAGCACCCAGGCTATTCAGCGATCTCATGGTAATAAAGTAATGGACTGCAATACAAGGAGTGATTGTTTTTATAAGAACTTGCATGTAAGTGGAGCAAATCAATCTAGTTTCTGTTTCTATCTGATCACATAAACAGCTGCTAATATTGCTCAGACTTTTATGCACTCCTGGACCTGACTGTAGAATTTTTATGTGATAGTGGCGGTAAGCACACTACATCCACCTTCTGTTTGAATAATTATTTTTATTATGTCAAAATTTTATCCTGTGGTTAGCAACAACATTCCAAAACCTTACATGCAGAAGCTCATTTACATACTGGGTTATTTCAATTGCAGCAAGTAGAAATTTATCTCCTCTAAAAACCACACACAACAGAGCAAAACAGACGGCTCAGGAGAATGGAGAAGGAGAGGGAATAGGAATGGTGAGTCAATAATATCATTGTTTCTTTCCCCACCAAATAGTGAACAGAAGAATAGATTACCATATTTATTTAGTTCTGGTTATCTCCACATCCAGCAACAGGTAAAACCTAATTTACAGAAACCAAGAGAAGAACGTAAGCAAATTCTTTAATAGGAAATACAGCATCAAGTTCAGGAGTGAGGGAATTGCTTTGTTTGGGTTTTCTAAACAAAGTCCTTGGTGAGACAATTTCTGTGGTGTCAGCTAGTGCAGCAGTAGTTCAAGTGAGTAACTTTCCCTAGAAATACAGCTGCAATGCCTCTGGCAGACACAATTCACAGCAAAGTTTTCTAATCAATGTTGCAGCTGAACTAAGATGCACCTTCACATGATTTTAAAGACTGCTTCCCCTTCATGTACAATGCAGAGGAGGGCAGATTAGGCATATACAGGAGGTGCAAAGAGTCATACAGATGACAGCAGAGCTGCACTTCCATGCAACCAGAACAGTCATATCCACATCGCTCCCTGTCTCCCTGCTCCAGTAGTAAAACAAAACCTGAACTATTCTATTTCAGCATTTGTCATAGGGCCATCAGGACATCTTGCTATCTTCTCTGTAATCAGCTTGAGAGGCCTCACTACAGCCGCAGAGGAGCTGTGTTCAGAGAAACAGTGCCCACACAACAGGAACACATCACCGCAGCTGTGTACCCACCCATACCCACACTGCCACCACCTCTGCCTCTGTACACACAGGAGGAAGCTGGGCTAAAACACAGGGCAGGCCAAGGGAGGACAGGCACAACAGTGGAGCAGCATGTGGGATGGCGGATCTATCATTTCCAACTGCTTCAAAGCTTGGGATGGCCTCTCTACACAGCAAGAGGCAGAAGTAGCAGTCCAAGAAAATTTTATGCCCATTAAGTCTGCTGGTAAGGCTTACCATCAGAGATAAGATTCTCACTACGATGTGAGCATCTGCAAGCAAGCCTAGGACCGGAACAATTACATTTCATAAGCTCTGTTCAAAACTCTAACTTAAAACAGCAAGAAGTGGCTGTATCAGTAGAGAGAAAAAAAAAAAAAGAAAAGGCAGCTATATGCTAAAAACATGTTCTTGGTTTTACCAAAGAATACACAGTATTTACATATAAATTAAATCCTGCATGAATAGGGGGACAGAAACAACTTTTTATATAAAAACAACCCAAACACTGAAGATATATCTAAAACAAAACTGAAGAATGGTCTTTTTACCACCTCCCCTCCTCACCAGCTCTTGGGTTAGGGAACTGCTTTTCAGCTTCCTGCCTTGTTGTTTTCCAAAGGAAACTGGAAAGCACAAAAACCCAAAGAGACTGACAACAAACATGTTCTCTGATCAACAGCTACAGAAATTAATTTTGCTATTCACAAAAGGAGAATTTTCTTATCATCATGGATGGCCACATTTTTGCACCCATTATACTTAAATGATGATGATTTTTCTTAACTTTCACAGTGGTTGTTTGCATTTAGTCATTTTCTGAGGAGGCAAGAAGCTTAAATGAGTGCCTTTGCTCATTATTTATGTCGTCTATTTGCATAACTCCTGCACAACTGCTCCATTAAACACCTCTTCCCCTCCAAGGCCAATTTTAAAAAGCCTCCTGCTTTATGAGACTGACAAGTATGACTCACAGTATTCCCCACATTCATTCCCCCAGGCCTCGTGGGATGTTATGCAGCTAGTAAGTACCTGTTCCAGTTCATACTCCCCCACTCCTACTGTTGCTGCTGTAACCCCTTACAGCAAGCTGGGAAAAAAGTAAAGCTACTTTCCTGCTGTAGGCAGGAAACAAATAGTAGCAGTGTTTGCTTTTCATATTGTCCTTCTCAGCACCACAGTTAGCAAGAGAGAATGGCTTAACACAATGAAAGAAGGTTACACACTCTCTTCCCCATTCTTCTATGCTCTTACTCCCACCAGAAACTTGGAGAGTTTCTCAAGACCCTCAAATTGCTTTTCAATCATCCTTCAAACCATTCCCATTTTCTGTTAGCAAGTCAGAAAGTTACTCAACATGGATTATACTTTATCTACTCATAAAGCTCCTTCCATGCCCAAGGAACACATTTAAATACTCCACACATAGGACATTCAGGACCAAAACCAGCAACTTTTCTCTCAAGCAGAGAAGTAGAAATCAACAGGTACCGTATCCCTGCATACTTAGCTTCTATCCCCAGTAAACGAGCTTCTTTCATAATTAACAAAATACCTCCCTCCATCTCTGAACAGTCAATATTCATTCACTGCAGAGTACTGAGAAGAGTTGATTTTATAGTTCTTGTTCATGGACAGTCAGTTTTCAAAGAGGCAATGTGTGCTAGAAAGCTTTCCATTGGCTGTTATTCTCCACTGGTTAAAGGACAGACTAACAAAGAGGAACAAAACACACATTTAGAAATGACAGCCACTACTGAAGAGATGCAAGACTTGTTACAAGTCACTGTATGAGCCCAAGCTTCAAATACATCTATAGCAACAACAATTTCTCTAACATCCAAAGTTAAAGACACCTTAGAAATCAGATTCAAAACTGCTGCCATTTAAGACTAATCCCAGGACTACTGCGGCAACCAGATCATTTCAGTGCTGGGAGAACATATGGTGTGCTGCAGCAGGAAACACACCCACGGTATTTGAAGAGAGCCCTTGTAGAGCCAAGCACTTCCAAACCAGACGCATATTTTATCTAATGCAGCTAAAGCCAGGAGTTTGCATCACAGAAACAATAGCTCCTCCCAGAGATTTAGAAATCCTGCAAGTCAGACAGCAAATCAAAAGCTGAACAATCCCCAGCCAGGTCTCAAAGATTTTGCCAATGTAAGTGCATTGATCCACCATATATCTACTTGTTAGTTTGATACCCTCCAGACCTTGGCTGAAGCATCATCCAAGCCACCTACCATGAGGCTTCTCACTGAAAACCCTGGAGGTTATAATCATATTTTATAAAAACCTTTAAGGATCAGGTCCAGCTCTGCTTCATGCACATTAAGAGAACACCATTTCTCCTGACATGTTCACTTTCCTTCACTGTTAAGAGAACCAAAGCCCTCCAAGCAGAGAAGTTTTATTAAGCCCATTTTACTCCTTGGTCTCAAAAGAGTAAAAAAAGGACCAGCTTCCTGAAGAAGACAGGTTTCTTATAAAGGAAAGGCCTGACTGCATATAAATATGAGAGGCCTCCTAAGAATTTTACTAATAGGGAGAATCTTGTCAGTCCCATTCCACATTGTCTTCCCAGCTGCATTCCATTTCCTCTGTATCCTGCTCATCATGGCTTCCTCAGGTAGTTACAGGCTACTGCAGAGACAAAGCTTTAGTCTCAACTCTGTGCCAATAAAGATAATCTAAGAAAGAAATGTGTATAAATGTCTTCAGTGGCCACATGTTTCAAATTATTCAAACCCATGCTAGTAGAAACTGTTGGAAAGGCATCATGAAAAATAGCTGCATAATATAAGTTGCAAGGCAGTAAAATATGCAGTTAAATAATAGAGATTAATTAAAAGAAATAGGCAAGGGAGAATAGGTTTTCAGATCAGATCTGAAATGAGACAAAGGCAATGACACGAGAGTTTCAGAGGCAGAAGCTGTGACAAGCACTCTTGCGTCAATGGCAGCAAAAGTGAAAGTCCACAGTATTTGGCAGCAGAAGAGTAAGTGAGACAAAAGGTCTAACAAGCGATCTGCAGCAAGCAGATAGAAGACTTGAGCAGGGATAGAGAAATCAGCAAATTCACATTAAGCTCACAGCCTAGGAAAAGCACATAGAAAGAGAGAAATGTTATTAGTAATATTTAGTGACATAAGAATAACTAACATTACTAGGTAGGTGAAAATAAAAGCCCTGGCATGGCATTCAGCAGCTACTTAGATGTTCATGCAGTAATCTGATGCACCTGTCTGGACACCTTGTTCTTCTCTTGCCTATTTGTTTTATGCAGATGTTTTCTTATCATAGGCTCCAGAAAGCGCAGAACTATCTCATGAGGACCACAGCTCAAGTATTAACTTGTAGCATGCCTGCTACAATACAGTCAAATAAGATGCAAAGCTGACAATGATTGCTGCAGGACAAATACTGCTTGGCAGATTTGCTGACCCCAAAGTACAAGAAGGAGATCAGAGAATGAAAGTGAAGATATGCATCTGGTGAAAGATTATCTGTTAAAAAAAAAAAGAAAGCCAACAAAAAACTCCACATTTGCCTGATAAGGCATAGCTTAGGAAAAGTATTATCATGTGAAACACTGGTGCAAAAGTAGCCAGCACAGACTAAACTTCAATTCTTTTCCAAGAATTGTTATGCTTCAAGTAGTAAACAAACATTTCTTTTTCTTGGAACTATTTATAAATTTAAGACCACCCAGTAAGAACATTACATTCAACTCTAAGGATGTCAAACCAACATTTGTTTTAGTAAGACTCCTCTGTACAAGTTCTGAGAAGCCTTCCTGCTTTCCTAACAAAAGTAGGAACAGTACCACATTTTATTCCTATTTGTCTTTGAGGCTACAATAAAATTAGGACAGTGATGCAGAGTCTCTTCCCCATGAGTTTTTTAACTGTATATCACTACAGAATCAGAGCTTCCTTGCACATGGAGCAAGGTACTTGCACTTTAACTTCTGCTGTATAAAGAGTATACAGAATTGATTACTTTGGGCTCAGAGAGGGAGGGATGACACTATCACAAATATATCTGCTATCCTAACAGAAGAAACACAAAAAAGATGCAGTCTCATTGAAGAAGAGACAACCTGTACTGCTCTTTTAGAATATTCCACAATGTCAGAAGATACAGTATGACACACATCATCTTCTGTGAAGGTTATGAAGAGGCTTTATCATAGGAGAGGCTCAAACCAAGGGAAGTTTTGATTTTCAGATACTTTTTCAGCTTGCCAAACACCAGCACTTACTAAACATATTTGATCTTGAACCTTTGACAAGAATATTATTAAAAATAAAGTCCCCTTGGAAGTAGCCAATCTTTTTTAAACTAACCTGGTTTTTTAGCTTAGCCAGCAGGTTACCTACCAATTCCATCTCACCTTAATACAAACTGCTGAATTTTACAAGTTGTACCAGAAAATGCTACACTCATGTTTCACTCCAAGTTGAAAGTCTCAAGCAGGATTCCCCACCCCTCCTTTTCTTCTAAAGTATCAGCATCATAGTTACAAATACACGCTCTGCAAAGCATGCATGGCTCCTGTTAACAGCATTAAGGGCTTGCATAAGCAATGAGCAACACTATTTGCACACTCTCAAGCAAAGGGAGCATCTACACTCTTATTAATTAACCTAAGGAAAATAATGCATTCCTTCTAAAATCAGGAGGAAGAATTTAGAGTTCTGCTTTCATCTGCCGCACAATAAATTGACTCCTCAAAGAGCCCACCTGTTAGAAACTCTGTATCTTCTGTTGCAATACTTGGCACTAAGCTGATGAAACACTTGACTGAGCCCCTCCAGCACAGTCAGGACATGGTGACAGGCTGGAGGTGCAGGAGGAAAGGCACCCGCCGGTACCATCTTGCTCAAAGCTGTGCTCAGGAGCACACCATGACCAATTCTCCACAGCACCCTGGTCTTGGCTCTCAAGGGCTCTCTGCAAGTTTTGAGCTGCAAAGGGCTATTTCTGCAACCCACACGAGGCATCAAGTCGCTGCAGCAGCTGCCTCACCAGCAAGGTCAGGAAAAGGGAGGAACCACACAGAGGCACAGTATCTACTATATGAAATTCAGCAGTTACTTCCCTTTACTTAGGGGTGGAGGGAAGAGAGGATCCCTGTGACCAAGCCCACCTGCCTCTGACACCAGTGCTCAGATTTGGGATGAGGCGGAAGGAATATCATCAAAGGAAGACCGTTCTAGGGAACACAAATACTAAAGAGAGCGAGAATACTAAAGTAATTACAAACAAGCCTGGACACTGAGTAAGCTGTGGCCCACAAGTAATTTCCTACCATGCAACAATAAAAACCACACTATGTTCCTGTAGACTCCAAGCCACTAAATAAGGACTGAACACAGGCACAGAGAGCAAGATACCCCCTTATGCCTCAAGGCATATGCTCTGCCAGGACTGACACTTTGTCCACACTGTTGCTACCCCACTGTTCTCTAGCTAAGCAAGATTTCAGTCACCAGAAATGTCAAACACAGACTGCTTTCACTAATGAGAAATAGAGCGGCATCTTCTCGTGCCTCTGCCAAGACCCCCCAACACGCAGACAAACAGTACTGTGAGCATTACGTAACTCCAGAAGTCCGTAAAGTAAAAAATTAGAATCTCAAGGTTCTTATGAGAGGAAATATGCCAAATTCTTAAAAAGTAATTGCTGCTAATGAGTTCAATGATGGTTTCAGGTGCATATTTTCCCAAGAGATTCATTACACTGCTTCTGTGAACAGTCTCTGTGTTTCTGTAGATACCCACTTTTTCTGTGTTGCAGTATAACAGAGGCAGTCTGGAAAAGGGTGGGGTGGCAGGGGGAACCCTTGTGAATAGCACTGGAAGTCCACACAATCAGGTTCTGTTCCCAAATCTGACAACATGTCCCTATATGACCTTCCATGAGCCAGTTATAAATTCCATGCCTCCACTTACGCTTTTGTAAAACGAAGACAGTTCAAAATGCTAAACAAAGATATTGGGATGTTGCACCAGTTCTTTTGTTTCAGAGTTCAGGGGGTTTTTTTCTGTTAAACTTAGATTAGATACTAACAGGAACTTTGCCCTCAGAGGTATAACACTTCCTACTTGCACTCAGCGTGCTCCTGTACTCTTACCTTCATTACAACTGCCTTTATTCTCCACTTTGAGACCTACCCAAGGCCCATCTATTTTCTTTTTACCATAAGAACTACTTATGGTAGTAACAACCTGTAACAACCTCCCAGAGAATCAGAGGGAAGTATTAGATTGTTGCCCCACTTATTCATACTTCTTCCTTCCAACAATTTCACAGGGCTGTGCACAGCAAGAGCAGCACAGGGAGCAAGGAACACATCTAGCACACACTGACCACAGACAACCTGCAGGCTTCTTCCTTCCACCAATGCACAAACAGAAGGGAGTGGAGAGTGCTTTTCCCTTGTGGAAGAAACAATATGCACCTGTAAAAGCTTATCCCAATCCACTTTACTCCTCCTGATCAAGGTAGCACAGTGCTGACACAATGATATGCTGAAAAACTAATGAAAAATGGAGCAGGAATAGCAGACAACATCTTGCTGGCTTCTTAAACCAAATGTACCAAAATTAATGGAAACATTTCAAATTTGGGAAAGCTCACCTCGTATCATCTACCTCCTCTGGACACAAACTGGACATGTAACACTCTAGGATTTGTTTAATTTTACCAGCTAATTTACCAGTGAAGTTGCACTACAGTCTTATTGCTGCTTTTGAGCTAAAGCTGTATTTTCCAAAACACAAAGACACTTGCATAGGCACAGAAGACCTATACAAGGCACAGAAAAGCTACAAGCCTAACCCACCAACCTGTACCTCTATTATTATTTTTTAAAAAAAGCAAAACCACACACAGAACAGCCAGTGCCTTTTATATTGTTGGCAAACATTTGCTTACACTTCCTTAAAAAGAACATTGCTTAAAAGTATAATGCAACACCTTTTCTTAAAGAATATTATTTAAAGCAACAAAGCATAATAAATTATACATTCGTATTTTATCTCATTGCTCTCTAATTTTGAACTATATTTGGTGTTACAGAAAGTGAACTAGCTTAATTTGCTTTTTTTGTAAAATGTTCCAAATTTAGTAATAAACCCATGAAAGAAAAAAAAAAAATTAAAACCACTGTATTTACTCTCAATACAAACTAATTAACCTATGAACATAAAAGCATGCAAGTTCTCACAGCACATAAAGGATTTGTATTAGTGACAATTTAAGAAGTTTATCCTTTTAGAGCAGCTCATTTCCCGAATTAGACATTCTGAGTGAACTTCTTTGTACTGTACTAAGTTAAGCCACCTTCCATGTGCCAGGCAATGAAAACAAGTGTCTGACCAGTTACCAACATTTAAGGAAAAGCCACCAAAAAAAGGTTCATATGTGTTGAAAAGTAAATATCTACTGTATAGGAAGTGTAGAACATCCAACTTATCAAACAAAAGGGGTTCCTCTATACATCTTGAAAGATAACAAAAATATTTCTGAAACTCATTGCGTACAACACTTCTGCTCAATGCCACACATTTACTTTTCTACCAACTGGAAAGATACTTTAACTTTTTTGCAAGAGCAGTTAAACTGAAATCTGTCTGTGCCTTTGTCTGTTTTACCCAGAATAGCTTTTTAATTCACCGTCCAGTTTCCACATACCAGTCAGAAGCTACAGAAGGAAGTAGCATGAGAAAAAAAACACACATTTAGGCAACACAACACTTACTTCCTTAAAAGGTCTCTCAATTTATTTTTCTAAAGCTGCTAAATCTATCCACTTGAGACCATCAAGATGAGAATTTACACAAGGAGTGCAAACTATTTGTTTAGAGATTCTCAGTCATATTAAAATTATATTTGAGCTTAAAAACAAAAATTACAAATGGATCTTCACAAGCGGTCTAGAAGCAAAGACACTGACAAAAACTATGTATCTGCATATGCATAAACAAGGCTATAAAGAACACCTGATTTAGACAGTAGATGAGTTGTAAGCAGCATTTCATAGCACAGAGAGGCCTCTCTGGGACACACCAGTAAACTGAAGCTGTTCAAAAGAAAGTCATCAGTGCAGTAACACCGCAGAAGCTGACTTCCTGTGTCGTTCTAATGCTTCATAAGGTAGTTATTGTAAATAAGTTCCTTAAAACACAAAAATAACACAGCCAGGAAAATGACTAGATCATCTCTACGGAAGTCAGTATTTTTCAGCTGAAGAATCATAACTAGAACTGTAAATGCTCTAACTCCTTGTTATTTTCTGTATTAAGTAGCATTGATCAAGTTCATACTGTCCAGGATACTGATGAAACTCCTCGCTAGCATCTTCAGCTTTATGCTACAGATTTTCAGATAACCTTTTGGTTACAAGCACACCAAAAGGGACTAGTCCCATGACATCAGCTATGGGAACTTATATTTTGAAAATATCTTTTAAAAAATATACCTATATATAAGAAAAATTACTTCAGAAAGCAAAAATATGCCTTAAAGATTTATGGCTTAAAACCTGCTCTTAAAACAGTTCAGAGTTTAAGCCTCTGATCTAAAATAGGAATGTAATTGTCTACCTGCTTGCTGCCGAAGCTTCCAACTAGAAACACCACAGATTTTAAATCTTGTCAGAGATTAAATACATTAATGTACTTATAATGTCCTTTTCCTTCTATTCAAAGTCAAAATCACCACCAAAACATCACGACTTATTTCAGTTACTACTTCTACATTTGGTTTTCTTTCCCTTTTTCTGTCTCCCTTTTGCTCCCATCCCCTCCAAGACTGCCACCAGACTGTACTTTCCTTTTAGCGCTGCAGGCCTTCCTTAGAAGCTTATTTGCTCTACTTCTCCTGAATTCTTTTTCTTTCTTAACAGATAAACTTTCTAGATAACCAGAACACATATGATCTGGAGGGCAAACTGTGTTACCAGCTGGCATTCTGATAGAGTCACAATGCGCCTTAGCAAGAAACTGCTTCCTGCTTTTCAAAGAAAGCAATTTTCAACTTGAGATTCCTGAAT
This sequence comes from Acanthornis magna, assembly GCA_036785705.1. NCBI lineage: Eukaryota > Metazoa > Chordata > Aves > Passeriformes > Acanthizidae > Acanthornis > Acanthornis magna. The sequence goes on along the minus strand of JAWUZG010000028.1, from coordinate 10,617,280 downwards.
GCTGTCATCTTTCCTAAATGCTTCAGCAAAAGGATGCTTACTGTCCACACAGCTACATTCACCCACAGGGAGCCAAATTCCAGCCAGGTGACTCTTTCCCCCCATTTCTCTGTCTTTATTTCTTCTCTCTCTCTTTTTTCCTATTTTTTTTTCTTTTTGAGGCATCCCTAAAGACATTGAAAACAAGTTGGTTTCCTCAAAAACACAGCACGACTGAAATTTTACCAGAATTATTCTCAGCTTAAGTAAAGGAGACAAAACAAAATTCCCATATTTTCAAATGAAAAATACAGCTATATCTTGAATACAACAATATTAGGGGTGGGAAATTACTTTCCTGCTTAAGTCAGCAAAGAATATAAACCATAACACTGAGAACATCATTCCGTCTGCTAATACAATTACTATAAATTGTTAGTGCCAGCACTCAGAATAGTCTGACAAGCCTGTTCCACCTCAATGGCAAAAGTCAGTGTGGGTAACAGCATACAGTAATTTCTCCCACTATGGAGCACTTAGCTTTTCCCACAGAAAAAGAAATCCCTCCAAAGTGGCTGAACTGAACCAGCTACATGCTACCAGGTTAAGTTACAATACATAGCTACTCGTGAAGTATTTTGACATTCACTTCATGGCCAGGTTCTCTATTCTGGTCTGTCTTTTTTACAGAATGCTCAATTACATTAAACATACAGATTTTGTATTATATGTTTGTTAAGCCTCTTCCTTTCCTTTCCTCCCCTCCCACCCCTCATACTCCCAGATCTCATAACCCAGTGCCCTGTGTCATATTGCCTAATCCAGCAGCGGCCCCACCACAGGCACTGGCAGTATAATCTGTTCAGCAGTCCAACTGGACAGCAGATGGCTTTGCATCAACTGCTGATTAAAAAAACCACCTCTATCAAACATTTTTAAAAAATACATCATTTTATCAGTACATTTACCATTTTTACTGAGAAAACATACAATACCTGTAAAATACAAGTGAGGTATACATTTTCCAAAGCTACTGTGCAAGACTGCATTAGGAATTTTAGAAATCCAGCTTCCTTTCAAAAGTGGTAAACACAGCTGTACACAAATAAAACAGACCTCACCAATCCCATATGCAGCTGACCTTGATACTTGAGGTGAAAATGAGCTACCAAATTTAAAAAAAAAAAAAAAAAAAAAAAAAGAAAAAAGAAAAGTGACCCCAAATGACCGGGTGGGAATTTGCTTAGAGTGGTTTGCTGGAAGAAAGAAAAGACAAGTTCTATGACTCTGAAAAAATGATGTAACTGAACATTCCCTGTACCTTTCTGACACAGGGAAAAGTCAGGAGCAGGAGACACGTCAAAACTTGTGCTGCAATTACCATACTCATGTATTTGTCATATTTCCCATGAGTAAAACCAAATGAACCTCGCCTCTTAGAAGCATTTATATCAGCAGCTTTCTTTGGGTGGAGCAAACAACTCGGAAGCATAAATAGACATTAACTCATACTACCTCATATACCACAAAAAACCCAAAACTTCAAAATATGGCTTATTAGAGCAGTTTTAATTCAAATATCTCATGAAAAAAAAAAACTTCATATTACTAAAGATGTGTTTCCATATTTGCTGCTCCATTACTATAAACAGTAAGATAGCATACCAGCAATGATGGATACTAGACTTTAGTAACCTGTATTAAATACTCATCACAGGTCCTCTAGTATTAGATTCAACAAGTTCATTCTACAAGTTGTCTAGTAAGTGAAGTGAAGTCGTGTTTATTTGCCTTTCCCCTTCAATTTTTTTACTAACAAAAAAGCTGAATTTCAGCATCTTGGGACGGTTCTGCATCCAGATCAGCATGACCAAATACGCAGACTTACAGAGTCATGTGATGTAAATCCTGAAAAAATAATAACAGTAAATTGTGCTTAAAGTAGCTTCACAAAAATACAGACTTAAAGGAAGGTCTAGAAGCACTGGCAATCTATGGGAGCGAAAAAAAATCCACAGCAACCGGTGGAGAGACGCTACAACCAATGGAGCCTCCTCCAGCATGAGAGAGCGGGTGTGCAATCAGTGTTGTAGGGTGTTAGAGCCGGCCAGGCTGCGAGAGGCACAGATTGCCATTTTGAAACACCGCCTCACGCTCGCACAGCGGTGCCAGCCCACGGGCAGCCTCCTGCCCCCGCACGGCGCTCACGGCAGCGCTGCGGACCCGCAGCGCCGCGGCTCCCTCGGCCCCGCCGGGACCCGCACGCCGCGGAGGACCCGGCGCGGATCCCCCGCGACCGCGCTCCGTGATGTCACCGAGTGCGGGGCCCCTTCCGCTCCCCGCGCCGCTGCGGCGGCGGCCCCGGCCGAGAGCGCTGCGGGGCCGCCCGGCACCCGCGCCCCACGTGCGGCGCATCCGCCCCGGCCGCCGCCACCCAGGGGCCTGCCCGCGGCCCCCGGAGGGAGCCCCGCCGCCGGGAAGCCGTGGGGAAACCCGGGATACCGGCTCTGAGCCGGCCCCACGGAGAGACTCGGGGGCCCTGGCGCCTCGCTCACCCCCACCCCGGCCCCGGGAGGTCTCCGGGATGTGACTCATGATAAATAAATACAGAAGGGGGGGGGGGGGGGGGGGAGGAAAAAAAAAAAGAAAAAAAAAAAAGACACACCCTCGGAGCCGGACTGACATAATAACCCCCTCCCTTCCCCTCTGGAGCGGGGGAAGGGAAGCCTGGCCGTTCAGCTGGGAAAGTTGAAAGAAAAGGCAAACCCAAGGGACCGGCTGCGGGGCGGGAGCCGCGGCGAGGGCAGCCAGGCGCCGCTGCCCCTCGGGCGGCTCCGGCCCCGCCGCCCGCACCGGAGAGCCCAGCCCCGCCGCCGGCCCCCGGTGCGCTGCCCCGCCGCCCCTCACCTGGATGTAGTTGTTTTCGCAGTAGTCGGCGACTCGAGTGAGGTTCTGGTAGCTCTCGAGCAGAGCCCGCTTGCCAGAAGGGATTTCCTCCTCTAGCAACATCTGCAACTCTGCCATTTTCCACCCCTCCGCATCGCTTCCTCTTGCATTAAAGAGACAGCAGCAGCGCCGGGCTCGCAACCCGCCTGGTATTGTGGGATTCCTCCTCGCCTCGCTTTCGTGAGCACTCGGTTTCCCCACCCATTCTTCCCCCTCCGAGGGGAGGGGAAAAGGAAAAAAAAAAACCACCACTAAGAAAAAAAAAGGAAAAGCCCGCCCCCACTGTGCGGAGGCAGCCGGGAGCTGTAGGCCGGGCCGGCCGCATGCGCGGGGCGGGCGCTGCTCATGGGCACAGCCCGCGGGCCGGACGGACATGGCGGAGCCCGGAGTGCTCCGGCTTTGGTGGCCCGTGCGGCGGGAGGGCGGCAGCCGAGCTGCCGGACTGTCCTTCTGGGAGCCCAGGGACGAGGGGAGACAGTAGTGTCCTTCCCCAGCCCTACAGTGGTGCCCGGGGTGCAGCGCTTCTCTTCAGGAAAGGCCTGGAGGGTCTGGGAGGGAAGCGCTGCTATGTCTGGCTGTCTGGCAGGCAAGAAATTCGGAAGATCACAGGATCAGTTAGGTTGGAAAAGGTCTCTGGCATCATCGAGTCCAACCTCGCACCACCACGTCAACTAGACCATGGCCCTAAATGCCATGTCCCGTGTTTTCTTAAACACCTCTAGGGACAGTGACTCCACCACCTCCCTGGGCAGACCATTCCAAAGATGACAAAAGATTGATAAGACGTTAGAGGGATCACTTTTTGGGGCAACTAGTCCCTTCCAGGGAGTTATCCCCTGAGGGGGAGGGAGAAACACTGAATCCAACCTGTGCAGATCTTCATGAAGGCCTGCACAGTACAACTACTAACAATTAGCAATTGCTTGAATTTAGGTTCATGAGAAGACCTTAAGTACTTGGCTGAGATAGACACAGTATTCCTGCCACTCATTTACCTCAGTTGTTAATCATTGTTCAGGGCCTCCTCTGGCTGTTTGCAAAGGTATGGAAGATGAGAGCCTGGTGATTACTTAGTACAATCTTTCTTGCATCTGTGTTTTTTGCCAGCAAAATCCTGATTCTGCAGTTGTGCCAGAAGAGAGGCCAATAACAGCAGGTGACTGCTTTGCTGGGATGTCCATGCCTGCTTTTGCAATGAGTAGCAGGCCCAGAAGCTGTCTCCTATGCCCACTGTTCATGTGCTGTGTGTCTGCAGTTATGAACACAAGTGGAGTTAGGCCTTGCATTTTAGTAGTTGTCCCAGAAAAATCCACACAGTGGTGAAAGTCAGCATGTTTCAGAAACAAGTACTCTCAAACACATTGTAGTAAGAGTAGACTGCCTCATCTCTGCCTAGTCATGGTATTTTACATGTTCTCTGTAGTCTGACTCCTGTTTGCAGCATTGAAGACTGGTCAGGATGCTTTGGTGCACCTGCTGCTGTCTCTAAATCAAGGTGGAGAGGGAAAAAAATAGATGTCCCTTCACCTCTGAGGTCAGCAAAATCCAGCATTTCAGCCTGGAACTGTAGAAGCAAGGATGAAAGGTAGGGAGCCTGGGAAGGACCAGTGGACCTGGAAAAGTCTTTGCAGCTGGAGTTGAAAAAACACCCCCTGTCTGGGAAGAGCTAGGCAGGTAACCAGAAAAATATTTGAGAGCTCTTTGAGGAGAGGAAGGAGCTGGTACATTTTCAGCACTTGCTGTGGGATAGAAATGCTATCTTCTGATGGTTAATTTATCTGGCAGCTTAGCAAAATTGTTTCCAAAGTGCTCCAATAAAACACTTTATTTTGGATTCCTTTTGATGTAAAATAATTCAATTAGTTGTGCAGCTGTATTGAGATATTGACAAGCTTGAGATGTGTCCCAGGGAAAGTGTGACCAGGACCCCCATTGGGCACTGGCTTCTCCTTGTTTCCAGTACTGGCTTCTTCTCCTTGTTTCCAGCTACATATAAATCAAAGACAAATTCAATTCCTCTATTCACTCTGGCTGCAAATTGCTTAACACCCATTGGCTTGGATGAGTCTGTAATTGCCTACAGATCACAGACTGGCTCCATGGAAGCTGTTAACATCCTCAAATGTAGCACAACTGTTGTTGGCTCTTCTTAAAATGTTACGGCTGCCCCTGTAAAAGAAATGACAGATGTGTGGGGCCTTGCACATCCATTTTTTTCAGTTGGTGGGCAACCTCGACTGGAGGCCCATGGCAGGACAGCCTCTGAGCAGGCAGTGGGACCTCCCAGGAAATGCATCCCCCTCCTGCAGTAGAGCAGTGGCTCTGGGAGGGCTTGCAGCCTCATGCCCTGTTGCAGCTCTCGGCCTGAAAGGCCTGGCGCAAACCCCACCAACTCTAGCTCAAAAGGTTCTCACCACCCAAGAAGACCTTGGAGGAGCACGTCAAAGGTCGCCACCTTGTGACAGCTGCGTTGAGGCTTTTCTGCAGGCGCCAAGGCACAGCCAGGCATTGTCCCCACGCCCACGGGATAGACCTGGGGTAGATAAACACCCACCCTGGCTGCAGGTCAGCTCCAGCAGGACCTTTCAGCTGGGTGCCATACAACCATGGCAGTGCTGCTGTGAGGGCCACACAATGTAAGATGTACTGGGAATCGGGGTGTGAATATGCTCAACCGATTAGATGAGCAGGCCTTATTAGCTTCTGCCCCATGATAGCCTTCCTTCTTTCTAAATAACACTCTGCAGGGTCACTTGAGTATCTTCGCAGGGTGTTCCTCACATCTGAGGCTCTTGGAGGATGCATTGACTCAGGTACAATAAATCAAAGCTGACTCCATGAGTCTGCATGGTGTGTACACCGAGTGATTCTGAAGCACCTGAAAGAAGGCAAATCTAGCAGAACGACTGCTGAGCCACAATCAATAAACCTTGGGCTTGAGCTGACATTTGCTGAAGATAGTAGTGTGCGTCTAAACTGCATTCACTGGAATTTTTTTATAGAAACTATTTTATTCTGTTGTTTTTTTCATTTTGGTTTAGCTTGTTAGGTTTGGGCGTTTTTGATGTCACACTTTCTCATTGCACCAGGCAATAAACTGCTGATTAGAAGGAAAAATGACCTAACTTACACAAGATACTTTGAGTGTGCAAAAGAGGTGGGAATGAAAATTTTCGTGGCTGGGGCTGCTGGACTGGCAGAGGAAAAAATGGAATGATGTCCGTCAATCTCCACCTAAACAATCACCAAAATGAGATCCTATCCAGAGTAAAATGTGCTTATATATCTCTCAGTGTCTCAACTTTATGTATGAGATTTTCTCCTCCTCAATAGGGCTTGATGATCTCCAGGGGCAATACTTTCTGGGACAATAGCCCATTTTTGGCTGGGAGAAAAAAATGTGACTATATTCTAAGAGCTGTTTAGAACAGCAGCAAAGTAGCAGTATCACAGCAACTTCTCCTGCACTGTAATTTGTGTAGCTCTGTAACTGTCTATTCCCTTTCCTAGCCCATAGATTGGCATGTGTCTTTGTTTTTCCCTTGGGAACGAACAGTACTTGCTTCAGTAGTGTTGATTGGAAAATAACCCTTTATTTTTTGTTGGACCGTTTCTCAGCTGGATTGATTCCTGATTCGGTTGTTTAGCTCCACAAGCACTTCTGACAGTGCAATGGAAAGGGAGATGAGGGATCTGAGGGGGCAGCTGGGAGCACAGAGGACACAGGGCCTGTTCAGATCAGCCACATCAGCTCTGCAGCCGAATGCCAAGTCTCATTTTCTTCTAAGAAAATTTTTGTTGATTACAATGATATAGTTACACAAGTATGTCTGTACTGGGGCAAGTCTGTGTGAATACTTAATATTCTAACTTTTCTTTTTTTGTGGTACCAGAATGTGTTTTTTCTGTATTTCCTGTGCCAGATTAGTAGCTGCCCAAGAAGGTGCATAGCTGCATTGGTTTGCTTTCCTGTGCTTTAGCTCCAGTCCACAGGGCCTTATTTAAGAGCCAGAATAATTACCCATATTGATATTTCAGTTATCATCATAGGTTGTCTCAGTATTGCAGAGATGAATGGGCCTGTTCCTGCTTTTTGGAGACAATTTGTCATGCACTCTATGCTCTTGTGGTCACCTCCATGTGCCCTTTTTCCCAATTAATATTTTTAAGGTTTTCATCGCAGCTGTTAACAACTGGTGATGCTGCCTCCTGGCTTGCCAGGGGAGCAGGGGTGTTTGGGGCAGGACTGCATCCCTGAGCGGGGTGGGGACCCCAGTGCAGCCCCCTGGCAGTTGCTAGGCAGCCACGAGCTCTGTGCAGCAGAGCCAGCACAGCCAGGCATTGCTAGGCAGCCTGAGCTGCTGGGGAGCACAGAAGTAATAAGATTCAAAATTGCAGCTTCAAGAATGCACGAGATAAGAGTGGCACAAAAATAAATAGTTTTACTGTATTTTGACATGACCTTTCTCATCTAATATATTTTCACTTGTAGGATTTTCACTTCTGTCTCAACCTCATTTTTCATAAAATTCTCTCCTCTTCATCCCTCCTGCATGCTTATCTTTGCTCCTCAGCAGTACTCTGGTGTCAGCAATCCTCCTTTTCTGTCACCTCTGCTACCCTTTTCTCCATCTGTCATCTCAGTTGTTCTCCTCTCGTGTTCCACTGGATCCCTTGTTGCTTTGGCCTCTTTAATTTTGGTTTTCATTCTTGCATCTTTCTCAGGTCAGCCTCTGGCCATCAGGTTGTCTCCTGATTTTTCCTTTCCACTTTCACTGCATCAAGGAATTCATCTCATATTTTCCATTCCCAGCTCCCAATCTAGGTCCCTTCTGCCGCTGTCACTTCCAGCTGGCTGTCACAAGGTAGGCTTATCGTCTTAATCCCTCAAAATACTGCCAAGGCATCCACTACCTTAAGAACATGGGAAAAGTGGGGGATCTAGACCCTGGTGATGCAGCCACACATATTCAGAACTTCAAGAAAGCCCATTTCTTTCTCCTAGGCCTACCAGGGAAGATGGCTGTTGCATGACAAATGACAATACGACCTGCTTCTTACACCACTAACAAATGGAGCTAAACTGTTTTGTTATAGAAACATTTTGAGGAAGAGCTGACTTTAGAGCAACCACTTAAAACAGGAGGTGGATTTTTGGCACTAATCCTTTTTATTAGCGTTTTCTCCCCTCCATTCTTTTATGGCTTTGGAATGGTGATTTAAATACGAAAAGAGTCATCTTATTGCAAGGGGTAGGCATGGAGTGAAAGTCAGCTTTCTGAATAGACCCATGCAGATTTGGCATACTCATTAGAGGGTAGGTTGGGATTTCCTGAATTAATAGCTGTTTGTTGGATGATGCCAGTCCTTTAAAATGGAAGATTTTCTTTGATATGTATATATGAAATAAAAATTTTCCTGGGAAAGGTTTTTCACCCTGCATAGAGCTTCTAGTCAAATGCAGACAGAGAGACACCTTGCCCAGGAAAAAGTAGTATTCTCATAATTAGCAGTGAAAGGCAATATAACAGACCCAAGGACAAGTCTCCTGTGACTCTGATTTGAAAGCAGGCACTGAAAGGGTAGATGGCCCCTATCAGCATTGTCCTACTTGCTCAGCTCTTTGGAATGTGCATCCCTAACAGGAAAACGATACTGCTTAAGGTCTTGGGAAATGTTTTGAAGTCTGAAAACACCTTTATCACCGTCTCTGTTCGGTTTTGCACTGCTTGATAAAGGCTATGAGAATAGCATAAACAAAAACGTTCCCGGGAGAATGCATATAGAGCCACCCCAGGCTTAATGAGACTCATTGGCTCAGACATTGTTTGCAGAGCTGTAACTGTGCTATCTGGAGAAGCAGAGCCTAAGATGGCTTTGCAAATTCGTGCAACGCTGCAAACAATGCCTTGGGACCACTGACTAGTGCTGAACACAGAGTTAATAAGCTCTTTTGGACTACATTTACCACGCACACAACTGAAGTGTTTCTGTTGTTCCTTGGAGCACCTCTACTATCTGGATTTTTCTGTTCTCCATCAGTTCCCAGACTCCTATAATCCCAGATAATGGAGAGCTGATTGTACTGTGCTATCACCTTGTTTATCCACACCTCAAAATTGATTACTCCATGCCCCAGCTATACCTGACTTACACTATACATACCTGGACTGATTTATTCCCTATCTTCAGTACTTAGTTTCTGTGTTTGGTACAGTGGATGAATAAAGAACAGAAAACAATAAACATCTGTGTTTCAGAGCCAGCATTTGAGCTGTCTCTGTGGATTTCTTACTTTTTTTTTTTAACAATTAAAATTATTTATCTAAGTCCATTTTTATTCATAACAAAAAGAAATTAAAGGCTCATCAAAACGTGCTTAGCATAATGCAAAGCTTTAAAAGAATATATTATGGTGAAGATAATTTAATTGCACAATTGCAATATTTCATTGTATTTGAGGAAATCTGAGCATGGATAGGAATTACTTTTATGTTCTTTCTATTTAAAAGACTGGTGTTTTTCTAAGCACCACCGTTTTTTTGATGCAGATTAAAAGCATTCGTATTCTGTACTGATTAATTGGTGTGCCTCTTTTGCATTTAAATATATACTTCACTGAATTGCAGTTTTCCATCACAAAGCAGAAAAGAAAAAATAATTAAATGATAACATCATGCTACTACAGAAGGAGTGCTATTTTCCCAATAAAAATAAATATTTGACAGCAATTCTGCAGTGATAGTATTACCAAGTTCAGTATTTGGATGGCAAAATAAGGGACAACATAATAGTATTTTTTTTCAGCGAGTGAAAACACATTACAGTTCTTGGGTCTGTTCCAGCTCCCAGTGAAACAGTAAAGCTTCAACAGGAAGCAATGCTGAGTCTTTAGGGTTGAGCTGTGTCAGTGTCTGAAAAGGACTATCTTCAATAGCACTGAAGGCATAAGGGATCAGATTGGATGCACAGCAACCTTCAGATGCAGTTGTCTAGTAGAAAATCACTTCCACATTAAGATAGCATTGACATCCTCCTTGGTATTGTCCCCGTCAGAGCTCAAACACAGACTGTGCAGAAATGAGGGTAAAAAGTCATTACATATAGACTGAGGCTATTCTCTGTTGGGAACATTTAAAAATAAATCAGGCCATTCAGTGCATTCCAACAGAATTTAAAGGATAAGCATTGGATATTCAGAATAAATAGGATGTTTTTTTCCTGTTACTTTTTTATTACATAACAGGAACAATCTCCTGTGCCTATGAGATTGATTACATGTCTCAAACTTAGTTTAGATATTAATCAATCTCAGCAACCACTTCTTGTTTCCTGTAGCATAATGCGGTAAAAATTGTCCTTTAGTTACCACTAATGAAAGTTACCTGCAGTGAAAGTGAATATATGCCACTGGAAAATGACTTGGTTCAGAGGGCAGCAAATGCAAATACGAACAATCTTAATGATGCACTGGCACAATTAGAAGTGAATATGTAAATTAATGATGACAGCTTCCTGCTATGCTCAACTATTTGCTGTCACCATTAGCTATGAATGTTTCAATTTATTTGGTCATAACCATAATAATCCCACAGTATCTTTCTGGCCAGTGTGTTTCCTAAAGGGTTGGGGACTTTTTAAGCAGAATCATTTAATAAATACATACTTATTCAGTATTAAAAATATTTCTAACATTCTTTAAAGAAATTCTGAATGTAATGTGGATAATTTTATGTGTCATCACTTCCCTTTAAATGTCTGACTCTCCATTCTGTATTTGACATGTTTGTACTTCTCAAAATTTCTTCGATATGTATGGTGGATCCTATCTAGGTTTTTACACGATTGAAAGATGTCTCACAACAAGATACCTTTCCTTATATGCTAAAAAATAAAAAAGACTCATACTGTTCTGACTGAAGAAGAGATCAAGATGTTGTTTTACATGGAAGATGTATTATAGAGCTCTCACTGTACTGTATGTGAAATTTGTAGTTGTTTCCCCTTGTAATTCTTCGCTTTCAGTTGCTCATACTTTTGTCAGCCTTAGTTTAGCCCAAGTAGCACACATTTCTATTTCAGACTTTATTTTTCCCCTTCAAGGAATTTGTGAGACAGGAACAAGAAGAAATGCTTCCTGCAGCATCATTACAAACATTTCAGCCAAGAGGTTACACCCCCAGCAGCTCTGGATTTTGAATGAGGAAGGTAGTTAGCAGAAGGTAGTTTCAGGGCCACACCTCCTGCTTTTCCTGAAAAACCTGGCAACATCTGGTGAATTTCTAAATTTCTAAAACTAATATATTTGCATATTCTTAATAGAGTTTATAAGAGCTAGGATATGTCCACTGAGGGACTATGCTGATAATGTTCCACTGTGCACTGCAAGGGTCAAGGGATTTTCTCTGGTGTTTTGTGGGGGAGGGGGGGAGTTGGGGGGGGAGGGGTTGTTTGTTTGTTTGTTTGTTTGTTTGTTTGTTTGTTTGTTTGTTTGTTTGTTTCCCTACAATATCACTGTGCTGGATAATGACATGGAGGGATTGTATCCCCTGGCATCTGGAATGTAACAGTATGATGAATTCTGGGAGAAGTGATAGTGAAGGCACTTGCAGTGGCCAGAGAGAAGGGGCATGTACAGGTGTGAAAGAGGAGGAGAGGAAGAAAAGGTAAAGAGGAAGTATGATGAGATGCAGATTTTTTAGATGTGTGGTGTCTGATCATGGCAGACAACAGGTGGGTTGAGGAAAGCACTAAAAAACTACAGACACTTCCCACGCAGGATACAGACTTGAACTGAGAACACTTTTTTTCTCTTGTTTTCTCACAATAGCCAAAAGATTCACAGGAATCTGTGGACTACAGTCTACAATCATTGCTAATTACTCCTGCTATGTAAAGGTCATTTGCTGTAGATCTGAAAAATCAAATCCTGATATCAGTACTTATGTTGACCCCACACCAAACTCTTATCAAGTTTAACCAGTATATTGACTAGTTAATAACCTAGGGGGTGCCGCCATCTCTTATCCTCTCCTGGACATCATACTTGGCTGGGGATCATCATACAGGCCACTAAAGGGGGTAAGTCCTTTTTACCCTAGAAAATATGTTGAAACAGGCTCTCTTTTGAAAACTCTTTTGGTTTTCAGGGAAAGAAAAAAAAAAACTCTGTAAAAAATCTTGGGCTGAAGATCTTTTCTCAAGTGGCTAATACACATAATTTTTAATTATTTTTATTGTGTGACCTGAAAGGTTCCTTATTTCAGAGAATAGAATTCAGTATTCAAATGCTTTCTTGTTCTGCATTAGGAAGAGAGCAGCAAATCTGACATACAGTGCCTTATTCAACAATATTATGTCTTCATGACTGAAAAAGCCTCATTTCAGTAACCTCTTTAAGCATTATTTACAATAGCCTCCTGCTATAATAGTCTATTAGAACAATAAAATTGCTATAAAGTGATTTCCCATTGCAGTTCTGTGATGGATATCGACTACATCAACCTGTAACCCAATCCTGTAGCTGAAGTTGTTCTGTTGCTGCAGTTCAGCTGAAAGCTGGGAGGTGTTGGCTAGAGCAGCAGCGAGTCAGTCCCAGCCCTGCCACCTTCCAGCAGGGTCAGTGCTGGCCATCACACAGCACGGTTAGGCTGGAGGCTGGTAGCTGCCAAGCATTCCCTTGGTGCATGGCAGACAGCTGCATTTTCTGGATCAGAGTATCACTTGTTTTTCCGCTTAAGCAATATTAGTAAGAGTTAGCAAAATACTGTGAATATTATGTATTATCAATACATAACTAAGATATTAATAGGAAGGGCTAGGAAGTCATCCAGTGCCTATGTTGAATATGGTAAAATTGTCCTCTGTACTTTATATGCAGGTTTTTATACCTTCTAATTTTAAATGTACCTACTGAAAACGGCCTGGAGCCAATCCATTAGCTGTCAGACTGTTCCACAGTCTGCTATGGTACTGGACAACTTGTGCAATGCTAAGGGTGACACTGCCATATAACTTCTCACAGACTTGCATAGAAATGTGCTTTTCAAAGGTTTAGTGAAGCCACAGGGGAATATATTTATTTATAAGTGCCTAGGAATAAGGGTCACAGCAACAATCTAACAATTCATGTATAATCCATTGCTAGTGCTTATTCACAAAAGAGACTGTACAGATTATGCTAATGCATAACCATTTTTGTATGAAAGGTTTTAATCAAATAAAAGGAAATGTCCAGAGAAGGTCAACGAAGCTGGTGAAAAGGCTGGAGAACAGGTCTTACAAGGAGCAGCTGAGGGAGCTGGGCTTGTTTAGCCTGGAGAAAAGGAAGCTCAGAGAAGACCTTGCAACTCTCTACAACTGTCTGAAAGGAGGTTATAGCCAAGTGAGGGTCAGTCTCTTCTCCCAAATAACAAGCAACAGGATGAGAGGAAATGGCCTCAAGTTGCACAAGGAGATGTTTAGATTAGATATCAGGAAAAAATGTCTTCACTGAAAGAGTGGTTAAGCGTTGAAAAAGGCTACCCAGGGAAGTGGTAGAACAACCATGCTTAGAAGTGTTGAAAAAACATGTGGATTTGGCACTTCAATGGGAAACATGGTAGTGCTGGGTTAATGGTTGGTCTTGATGATATTAGAAGTCTTTTCCAACCTTAAACATTCTAGGATTCCAAGTATTTTTTATTCATATGCAGAGTTATGCCAAAACTACTATATCAATTTCAAATTCATGCCTTAATTTATGTCAGAAATCTCACAATAGCAGGCTGGATTTTGTGTGTTCCTCCCCCTCCTCCCTTTGCCAAGCAGATTTCTTGTCATCATTTGTATTCTGAATTTGTGTAGGAAAACTTCAAAATAATGATAGGACATGTTTTGCCCTCAGCTGGCATGTATTTATATATTAAAGCAATATACCAGTATTTTATATATTTCATATTTCTTATCTTTCTCTGTTGGTTAATAGGAAGAGAATTAGTCACAAGACGGTTTGTTTTCATATGAATCAGTAATCTGAAAGCTAAATTCAGGACACAAAAGCAATAAGTCTCTGATTTTAGCTGGAGGGTTGATATTAATTTCTTCCTTCTCACTATTCCTGACATTTAGAAATCTGGTTTGATATTTGATTATATTACTCAATAATTAATCCAGAATAATTTAGCACATCTCCCACCACTTAAAGTTATTTGGTTTTGCTCAACCATTTCTCAACATGATACTAGTAGAAAGGGAAGGACAGAAATTTGATTAGGATAAAACATACTGCACGTCTGTTATACAGGGAGGGCCACATTATATGATGAAAGAATTAATCATATCTACCTTCTTAATACAGATGTTTAGGACATACCTGACTTTTGTGCAGGTGTGAATGAATAAATAGGTCTACCTCATAAATATCCTGCTCCAGCAAGATAGAAATACCTGTTACTGTACTGCCAAAGTGCTTCAGCTCAGCTGTGGGAGCCTGGTTCTTCAGGGCAGTGTAACCAACCCCAGGCACCCTTAACTGCGCCATGACCATGGAGGTTTGCTCAAACTTCTGAATCCGTGCAAGAGACTTGTGCTGGAATGGTTTTGTGGCCAAGGCTTGGCCATTCTCACACAGCCCCACCAGGACAAATCTGTAGCAAGGACTCGGTCAGCACCTTTAAACTGTTTGACTGAACCTCCTTTACTCTGGCAGGAATGAGTAGAGGAGGATTTAGAAGAGCAGTTTCAGAGGCAGATCAGAGGGGCAGTGATCAGCAGCTGTAGAAGTGCAGGAGATGGTCACCTCAGCCTCTTGGAAGTAGCTGGCAAGGAATGTGTGAATGCAGCATGAATTTGTGGTAAGAAGTTTTAAAAATTATTTACTTTATTAAAATGTAATTTGCATCTGTCAGTTAAAAGGGGGTAAAGCTTGAAAATTAGTATTTTGTGTCTATTTTGTTTTTCATTCCCAGCCTTGGATTGAAGGAGGAATTCAGTTGCACTACAGGGTGAGCTGAAACCCTTGTTCTGGTACCATCCTGGTCTTTTGAATAGGGCCTGATCTGTGAGGTAATCTGATAAATGAAGACATTTTGTACACACATGGTGCGCATTTTAAAGTGCTTCAGTGTGTTAACAAACTGCTCTGAATATAGAAACCCCCCAGAAAGCACATAATTTGAGGCATACGAGAAAGACATGTAGACCTGAGGAAGTAAAGAAGGTCCATTTGGAATGACTGAACAGCCACCACAGAGCTGCTTTCTAGGATGGGCATGAGCTTTCCCTTGCTTTTAATACAGATATTTAAAATGTGTTTTCTCAAGCCATTCTCAATCCCTTTTCTTTACCTCTTTTCAATAATGTAAAATATCTAGACTCATTGATTTGGGGGCTTAACCTCTTTCTTTATACCTTCAAATCTCCCATTTCAAGACATGGAAAGCAGCTTAATATTTTCAATATCTGTGGTAAAAAGTATAATAATTTTATAATTTTTGTGCATATTTATTCTGTTATCATTGATTTCCTATACCAGTTATGCCCCAGAGATTCTTTAATGACATATATTACAATAACGCTTTGGTGATGAAGATGACAACATCCAGCAACCATGAAGCACTTTCACAATGATTTAGAAAATATCCATCTGCGAGTCCTTCTGTGAGTGCAAATCTGAGTCAAGAAATAAGGGGAATGGCAGGTGGTAGGAGAAAAAAACACAAGGCCAGAATTCCTGACAGCCAAGGGCTTATAAATGTACATAGGACTTAATTTTATTATTAGAAAATCAGTGGGATGCTCAGGATGTTGAGCTTGAACATGTGCATAATCACAGGCTTAAGTCAGCACAACTGCTATTTCATCTTCAAAAGACACATATTTGGGTTGTGGTTACAGTGGTTTGGTCTTTGATTTGTGAATGTCGTTTGTTCCTTCCACCATCCCAGATGCAATTTTGGATTTATTTATGCAGGATAAAGGGGGGGCTGTGGTGGGAGTGGGGTCAGAAGGTTTGTGCAGCCACATAAACCAAAGCACAACCCACCTAATCCGTGGGAGGACCCTGCCTGGAATACTGCATCCAGCTCTGGGGCCCTGACAACAGGAAGGACATGGATCTGTTAGAGCAGGTCTGGACGGGGCCACAAAGATGATCAGAGAGATGGAATTACTCTCCTGTGAGGAAAGGCAGAGAGAGTTGGGATTGTTCAGCCTGGAGAAGAGAAGGCTCCGGGGAGACCTTTTTGTGACCTTTCTGTACTTAAAAGGGACCACTGGGAAGGAGGGGGGAAAACATTTTATCAGGGCCTGTTGCAATAAGACAAGGGTAGTTTTTAAACTAAAAGGCGGTAGATTTGGACTAGATACAAGGAAGACATTTTTTACAATGAGAGTGGTGAAACATGGGAAGAGGCTGCCCAGAGGGCCGGTAGATGCTCCCACCCTGAAAACATTAAAGATTGGGTTGGATGGGGCTCTGAGCAACCTGATCTAGTTGCAGATGTTCCAGCTCATTGCAGTGGGATTGGACAAGATGACATTTAAAGGTCCCTTACAACCCAAACTATTCTACGATTCTATGATTTTACTAATAGCTCATAATGTATTCATCAATTTCATATAGAACATTACAACTTTATGTTATGTGTGCACAAATATAGAAGTATACATTTGGTCATTGTACTGTTTCCTCTCTTTTAAACCAGAAATACATTCTGCAAAAATTTAACTATTTTAAAACTTTTTGAAAAAGGAAGTCAGTAAATAGTGTCTGCAGTACATTTATTATCACATGGACTCTGGAATAGAGAATGCTACTAATCAAAAGCTTTAATCACAATGTTTAAAACCCATATTTTTATTTACATTAACAGGAAAAACAAGGGAGATCTAGTTATCTGCATCTTCTAAAATTAGATCTCCTTAAATAAGCACATACAGATTAATCACATCCAAGAATTTTAAATGAGCCAGCAAAGAATGTTATGGACTGTTAACATTCATTCTCAGACAGTTTTCAAGCATTGGAGAAGTTCCAGAGCACTGGAAGAAAGCAAAGGTTGTGCCAATATTGAAAAGAGATATGTAGGTATTATAGTCCTATCAACTTAATATTGATCCCAAGCATATGGCAGAATGACTAACAGGAGATTCCACTAAGAAAGAATTAAAGAAGAACAATTAAATTAATGCAAATTAATAGGAAAGTATGGAGAAGTATACTTGTTTTCAGGATAACTCAATATCATTTTGTGTGAGAGTACAAGTTAAATAGATAAATGTGTTGTAGAATTGTATTTATATGTCTTAAAAATATGTAACTTAATAAAACTTTTAAAAACTACAATAAAAATATTAAAAATAAATAATTATTTTAATAGGAAATCATTATGGTGCATATTAAATTTTTAAAAGGCTGACAGACTTCAAAAGAGGTCATAAAGGGTATATCGATCTTGACTCCTTGTTGATTAACTTACTTTGAATAGCCTACAAGAAAACAGTAAAATCACTGCTGATAAAATGCTCACAGGGCATGGTGACAAAGACAGTGACAAACAATTAAAAGAACAGACTGACTGATAGAACAATCTAATAAGCTAGTTTCAAAAACAGCATAACTGATTGCAATCAAGTATTGTTCCCACCACTCTGAACAAAAGCTTTAACAGTACACACTTATAATGGGGGTCCTTGGCTACAAGCAGGGAAAGAAGATCCTGTGCTGTGAGGCCTTCACCCACCTCTATATCCAAAAGGGTCAAGGAATTCTGGACATGAGGGTGAGAATATTGAGTATGGAGAAGGCAATACTTCAGTCTTCTATTGCCTCTGACATTAATACAAGTATTCTTGAAACATTGTACCTAGTAGTAGTATCAATGATTCACAGATGTTAAAATATTGGGAAGACATAGCAGTGAAAGAATGAATTCACTGGAGTGTAAACATCGGTGAATTCAATTCTGAATAAAGGAAATCAAGGAGCTGCTTGATTTCTATTTATACAGGTTCATAGGATTGTTGGAGAACCCTTCAGGAGGATAATAGGGAGCTTAGTAATCCAGTAGACATGGCTGCATGAGGATTAAAAACTGATAATAAAAACTAGGCAAACGAATAGAAGAAATAGGACATATTTTGCTGTTCTATTTCTTTTGCATGGCAAAATGTAGTATTAATATTTGATTTCAGGATGTGTTAAAGTGATCTCTATGACACTGAAGACTTGGGCTCTTTAATGGGTACATCTTTGGAGATGTTGGAGACTTATGGTGCCTCCTGAAACTGCCCTCTGCCCTCTGTTAGATAACTCAGCGTGACAGATTCCAATGTCATTGCTGTCACAGTGATGTGGCTGCCCAGCTCCCCACTTTAGGGCTGCATTTCTGTCTTTATCTGCAGCAGACCTTTAAACACTTCTTTTTAGGTGCATTCAAAGACTTCTGTGGGTTCAAAGATAATTTTTATTTTGTATAGTTAAAATGTCTTTATTTCTTGGGTTAATTTTAAAAACCAACAGAAGATTACTTAGAAATCTATTCAGTAGGTTCTTGGATTTTTTTGTAGTTTTTGGGGAACAAAAACTGACAGCTATCTTTCCTCATTAACCCTTCCATAATTGACAGAAGCTTTGATATTAAGCTTCTCATGCTGAATATGTCATAGTGACCAGAATATTTTAGTGCAAAGAAAAGTAAAACAAAACACTTAAGACACTTGATTCCATAACTTTTCATCCATCCTATTTATTCATGCAATATTTTTCTGCTTTAGAATACTCAGTCTAAGAATTAATTTTTTGTTTTAAATGGCAAAACCCATGTGGTTCTGATCATGAGATGTTGTACATTGTTGTAATTCACCCATCTACCCCATCTAAGTGAACTGAACAGGCCTTATCACCCCAAAACTGTGAAGCAGAGACAATGCCTTTATTTCAGTTGAGCAGAAATAATCTAACAGTATAAACTGAAACAGTTCCTGAATGTCAAACTTCCTTCTCAACAAAGCTTCCCAGATAAACTTTGTTAGAAATGTCTTGCAGCAAACGTAATTTGAATGTGAGAAGGAAAAATCCATGGTTTATAACTGGAAAAAGTGTCTAGGTGGCACTGATTTTTACAGACGTCTGATTTTTACTGTGACTGGGGTACAGCAAAAGAGCTGGGTGCTTATGGGCATTGTAATGAAGAGGGGGTCCTGTGCTGAGACACCCAATTAAACTCAGTCTTAAATCCTTCTAAGAGCTTGTTGGAGGACTCACTCCAGTAATTCACCAATCTGTTGAGTTAGGTTGTTGAAACCCATCGACCAAAACCACAGTGGTATATTTTCTGCTTGGATAAATATCCACAATGATAAACACAGGCCTGAAAATACTTGAGATGTTTGCCAGCTATATTCCAGGCTTTGCACACTGGTAAATGTGTTTCATGAAAAATGTCATTAAAATCATCAAATTTTCACAAAGTAATTTTTCAGATGTGCTAGAAAGAATCATAAAATTCCTTTGCTAGAATTTTAAAAGAACATGCATAAAGTAAGGGTGTTTAATTTTTTTCCCTTCCAGATACTGAAAAGAAAATATCACAAGAGCTGTCTGGCTATAAATATGCCATTGCATAAGCACATTAATATGATACAGTCACAGTATTTTGTTTGCTATTCCCAAGAGGCAAATTACACAGGGACAGGCTTCTAAAACTTCAGCAGCGGTAGCTGAGAAGACAAGAAGCACAAATGTCAAAACAGAAATAATATACCAGACACAGTTCAATTTTTCAGAGTCAAATTCTCACTCATTTGCATTATAAAAATGTGTAACACCATAAATATTCCCAAATCAATCAAGTAATTCCAAATTTATATCACAGTAAATGACAGCACAATATGACCTCCAGAAACTGTATATTTTACTGAAGGGAAAGGATTAAGTATTTATTATGAGCTATCTTCTGTTGTTTATAATACGACACAGTTTGTCATTGCTGGAAGATGAAACTACATAATTTTCAAAGCTCAGTTTATGGCACTGTAAGGGAACGATATTTTTAAAATGTTCTTTCTAGAACATGGAAACTCTGAACAATTCTCTTATAACTATCTGCTGGCTCTACAAGAATAATACCTTGAGGCAGTAAGAAAAACTAAACTTTATTAAAAATTTCATCAAAGAAATGAATAGTAGGCTTGGAGAAAAAAGAGGGGCTTAAGACACAATATGGCGCTGCATTATACTTAAATCCTACAAAGATATAAACCTGTAAGGGGTTTTGACTTCATAAGTGCTGTATAGTTCAATGCAAAGTCAAATGCTGCTAAATGTCTTTGGAAGTATGATCATATTTTGTTCTTCAAAGAGCATTTTATGAAACAGATCTAAGCTTATACTCTTGTTGTTCCATCTACTTTTTTGAAATACGTGTGCAGTGGGGGAACATGGCAGAAAACAAAAAGGCGGGTTGAAATATCAATCACTGAAAGACCTGAGATACCTGAATTGAATAGCTCAAAAGAGATTTGAAATGGGATCTGTTACCTTTAACGCCTTTGACAACAAGGAGGCTAATCCTTAGGCAACGAAGCTGCCGTTAATAATGGTTAAAAATAATTCCATTACTTAATCCTCAACTGTGAAATGAATGGGTATTTCTAGTCAAGTTATTAAGGGGTGTAGCTGAACCTCACAAGGAAATTTCTATCCTCAAAAGCATTCTTGTTTGTGTCAAACTAGTCCTTTGCCCAAAGGGCTTTTCCTGAGGAAAAGGGATTGGCCTACATAAGTGAAAAAATTTCAGCTGCTGTTTTTGCCATATTCATGGTAAGCAAATAGTTCTCTTGCTCCAGAGCTGTTGGTTTTGACACAAATATCCTTCATGATTTCATTAAAAAATCCTCTAAGTAAATGTTATTTGATACATTAGCCTTTCTACTGTAAACAGTGTAGAAAGTTGCTCCTTATAAAAAACCCTTCCCTTCTTAGACATCTTTCCATTCTTCCATCAGCATGTAGATTTGACTTAAAAATTGTAATGCTAATTTAGTTCTTCATAATTATGACTATTAGGTTTTAAATAATTCATTTTTCCTCCCCGCTGGATTACATACTTCAAAAAGTAAGCCTTGCTAAAATTACATGCTCTTGGATCTGGTAGCTTACAGAACTTGCTCATAATGCATATGAGACTATGGTCCACTTTCTTGAGAACCATTTAAAAAGTATTCTGTAAAATACAGTGCTGTGATTCAGACCCTTAAGGGAGCAGTAGGCATAATTAGTTCTAGTTTCAGCTTTCCACTTGCATAATTTAACTGACTCCTTTGTCCCTCAAGTAAAATGAAGGTGCTCTTCAAGCTGAGCTGGGGTATAGCTCAGCACTGGAAGCAACTGCTAGAAAACTAATGCAGTATGGTACAAAAGAAAATTATATGAAGGGACAGTGGCAGCTCACACAAGGCAGAAAATGAGTATTGTAAGGTAGCTCCACATATCAGACTTTGGTAGACTATGCTGTGGCATAACAGCACTGAACTTGATAACCATCCCTAATGCACCTGTGAAGGATTGGTCTAAGGTTGCACTCAGGATCATGCTTGTCTGATTTTTCTTCAGACATCCCCTAAATGTATTCCTTCAGCAACCACAACAGCATGCTTCCACACAAGGTTTTATGTCTCTCAATGCTGCCAGGAATGCTTCATATTTGTGATTCGCAGGCTCTCCATAAGTAGTTCATGAAACACCAAGTGCAGAGAAGTGTGAGGACTGCAAATCACTCAGACATGTTGAATGTCACACATTGCACTCACTGCCGGATCACACTGGTAGCAGAGCACCAGTGTGATGGACATCACTGGTCATGCTTTGTATCACACTTCCCAAAATTTGGCTTCTTATACATTGGATCACAAAAAAACCCCGAAAAATCCCAACCCAAAAAAAACCCACAAACAAAAAAAACCCCAAAACAAAAACTACAACAACCCCCCCAAAAACAAAAAAACCACACCAAAAAACCCCAAAAAGACCAAAAAACCCAACCACCCCCCCCAAAACCCCAACCCTCCCCCCCAAACACACACACAAAAAAAGAGCAAGTCATGATTACTTTGGAAACTGCTCTTGTGGAACAATAAAAACACAGCCCTGTTTAATACATATATTATAATTAGATTTTGCAAGTATGTAATATAATTTTGTTCCCTAAAGAATGGAACCTTGGTCCTCCTTGAGATAAAGCTGCAGATCATTCCTGGCTGTCTGTGAGAGATGAGAGGGTCTCCTTTATTACCTGTACTGCACATTTAATTATTGTTAGACCTTCCTGGAAGACACTGCACTGAGAATGCAAAATATACATAAAGACATCTAATAACAATGCTAATTAGTATTCTATATGAGCATTAAAATTAACTAGTAATTTGTTATATGTTCTCACAATATGTTCATCAGTGCTCAAAATTTGCCTCTCATTTACTGTTTCATCCTTGTATCAGAGCATGATGGTACTGATTATTTTGAGTTACTTCAAGTGCCTCACTCTGGATCTGCAGATCTTACACTCTCACACATCTTCAGTTCAAAGAGGGCAGCTTCTGTTTCTGCGCACAACCATTAAATAGGTTGTGATTTACATCTCTTTTAAAGCCTACTTCCAGTGAAAGTCTGGGAACATTCATTATAAAAATGCAGACTACATTTCTCTTAAATCAGTTAAAAGGTAAACATCATTATAGATTGTCTCAGATAAACAGAATTTACACATCAGCTGGCCTTACAAAAGGCCCCTAATTTTTGTATTACTTTTTGAAATTAACTCCCTGCATGGTCAAAGAGTACAGAGACCTATTTATCTTCAAAAAGCACTTCCCTTTGATCTGGGCTTCTGTCATTCCCACCTTCATGGATAAAAAAAGATGATAGATCTTAGTATGAAGCTCACAAGTGCTTTAGAAATCTAGCACTCAAAATGAAAAATGCAGAGAAGTTATTCTGTAACATTCATGAGTGCTCATAACACGGGTTCATCATTTGCCCAGTGTGGGGAATCCTATCTGAACACCTCTGGAAGTGTCAGCTTCTCTCCAGCAAAGCTCTCCCCAGGCCAGCTGGCTGCTGATCTTGTGGAATGTACTAGCTCAGCAGAGCTGGGGCTGATCTGCTCTAATTCCCCTCTCCCTGGAGCTTTTCTTTCCCACCAGAGGGCATACACTGTGAGCACACAACTGCCTTCAGAGGAATTGAAAAAATATATTGTGTACTAGATAAATGAACTGACTTGAATGCCAAGATTTTGTACTCAATTCCATTCAGTGGGGCTGTTAATTCATCCTGTTGCTCACTGGGTAAATTATTCTATTTGCTACAAAAGCAGTTGGTTTAGCATACTTTTGTTTGACTTTGCAGCGCGTTGGATGCGCAGCGCCTTTGAATAAGGCCATTCATTTATTTAGCTACTGAGCTAACTGGTGGTACTGTGCTGATACTCACCCACATCTCTGGATACCATGGAAATAGTTGCTCCCTGGGTTCTAGGCACGCCTAAAATTTTAGTGTAAATGGGAGTCATTAAAACTGTTTAAAAAAATGTTTCTGCAGTGGTAATTTAGGTGAATTGTGTGGGACTAGGTGTGGGTATGAGGAAGGCTGTGAGGAGGAGAGGCAGCAGCACAGCAGGCTGCCAGGGTGCCGGGTGGTAGATGTCCTGAGGATAACTGAGGTCCGTAAAACGGGTGGATTATGGCACGTTTTGAAATTTTCATTTTCATGTGTTGCAGCTATACAAGCGGGGGAGAGAGACGGTAGGAAGAGGAAGAAGGAAAGAGAAAGAAACTACGTTTCCCGGCGTGCCCCCGCGGCCTCGGGGCGGTGCGGGAGGAGGGAAGGGCAGGGAGCCGCTGTGGGAGACGTAACATGGGCGCCTGAGGCCGGGGCGGAGGTCGGGGTGGGCTGAGCGCGGGGCCGGGCGGGGGTGCGGGACGAGGCCGGTCCGAGGTGCTGGGCGGGCTGTCCCGGCCCCGCCGGAGGGGAGGGCTCGGGGGCGGGGGCCGGGAACAGGGCTGGGGCTGGGGCTGGGGCTGGGTAGGGCCCGGCACCTCCCGGCACTGCTCCCGTGCAGGCGGCTGCGGCAGGGGCGCTGAGCTGAGCCTGCCCCGCCGGACGCGGCCCGGCAGCCGAGCAGGAGGCGGTGAGGGGCCGGAGCCATGGCCGAGACCGGCTCTGTGCACGCCACCAGGTTCGAGGCGGCCGTGAAGGTGATCCAGAGCCTGCCCAAAAATGGTGAGTGCGGCGGGGGGGTCCGGCGGCAGCGGCGCCATCGGGGCCGGGCGGGCACCGGGAGCGGGCAGGGCCCGGCGGGCGGCGGGGCGAGGCCGCAGCCGCCGGGGGGATCGGGGCAGCGGGGCCGCCCCGGCCGGGCGCTGTCAGCCCGGGGGAGCCCCTGGAAAGCTCGGCTGATGCTGGGGCTGCTCCCCGCCTCTCCGGGGAAGCGCCGGCTCGGGGGCTGCCGAGCCCTGCCAGGAGTTCCTCGGTCGGGCGCCTGGACCAGGGGCTCTGTCAGCTCCCCGCGATTTCAGCCTCCCTGAAATCCTGAAGTTGCTTTAACAGATTGGTTACCGTGAGTTCCCCTCTGCTGAAAGAGTTAACAGAATGAAAAAGCAAAAAACATTTTAAAAAATCAGAACGTATTTTTATGATAAGAGTAACGATAATATTTTTTTTAAGTTGATTATTACATATATCATTAATTCTGGTGTAAGTAAAATCGTGGTTTTTTGAGGTACTGAGGTAAAGGTGACTCTAAACTTCTAATGACTAGAATACAACCTCAAGCTACTTGATATAATGGATTGGTTATGAAACTTCCCTGCCAGCTGTTAGAGTTTTATATTTACTTTTTCTACCTCTGTAAAAATGTCTTCTACAAAGGGAGAAAACCAAATCAGGAGGAATGGTGAAACTGTTACTGAAAGTGTTATCAAATACCTAAACAGAAACGCTGCAGAAGGCTGTGTTTTGGTTTAATTGTATTTGTTTGATTTGGTTATTTTTTTATTTTGATTTCTGGAGTCTCTCAATAAGTTATCATTTGTTAACAGTTAAGTGACTTGCAAGGTACTTTCTTTTCTGGGAGCTAAACCTGTCCCTTTAAACTGAGTGAAAGGACATCAGCTTTATGTTACTTATTACCTATTTTTTATTCTAATTGTGGAGTCTGACCTTAGGAGTAGTAAAGGTTATAGTACTTTAAACCCCATCTAAAACTTGGTGTTTGTTCAGTAAGTATTTTGAGTGGTGCTGGTTCTCAGTAGATGAGGTGAAGATGTTCTCTGTTGATTTCTATTGTACTGCTGTGAATCAGGCTGTAACAGACTGCAGGCTGTTTTCTTACAGAACTACTAAGCTTGTAAAATACTTATTAATATTCTTGATGACAATTTAATTATATTTTAAAATGCTTTCACTAGGTTCATTCCAGCCAACGAATGAAATGATGCTCAAGTTCTATAGCTTTTATAAGCAAGCAACCCAAGGACCCTGTAACATTCCTCGACCTGGATTTTGGGATCCAATTGGTAGATATAAATGGTAACTTTTCATGAGTTGTTGTTTTGGGGATTTTGTTTTATGGTTGGAGTGGTGATGTTTGGAAAGGTAGCACTTGGACAAAGAAACTCACAAAACTCTTTATTTTTTAAATAAAAAGAACATTTACAGCCTTTGATGCTTGAATTAGTTTTCTGTTGTATTCCAGCTTTCTAGCCCAGATTATTTATAACTTCTCAGAGTTGCAGGTGGGAACATTCCTTTGGATTATGGAAGTGGGCAGATTTTTCTTGGACAACGACCATCACGGTGCCTCTGCAGTGTTTATCCCATGTTGTAAAATGAAATTTTAGGTGCGCAGAATAGTGATGTGGCTGAGTGGAGTTCTTCCTTCTCAAGTTTTCATGTGTGATGTGAGCCTGAAGTTAATAAGTGCTCACTGGCAGCCACTAATACAGCTTTGAGCTCTTGGTGGGGAGGTTGGGTTTATGTGTCTTTCTGGTTTGTCTGCTCAGTGGCAGGGCTTCCCACTGTCTGTGTTTTCCTTGTCCTGGAAAGACTTCTGATTCACCAGATTGCTAAGTTCTCTTCGAAAAGCCAATGTGAATGTTTTGCTTATAGTATTTTAATGATTTGTCTGGAAGAACAAGTGTTTTTCTGTCTTTATGGTCATGGTGGTCTTGGGATCTGTGAAATGATTCCTAGGATTTTTTTTCTCTCTTCCTACCTCCTCAGTCTCCCCAAGCCAGAGAGCAGGGGATGGACTAGGGCAGGGAGCTTTCATCTACCTGGCTGGCTGTAGCTAGAGTGTGAGCTACCAACCATGGTGTTTTTTTGTGAGTGGGACAAACACTCTGAATGTCAAATCATGTGCAAGATTGAGGAGATGTTTTATTGCAGTCTATGTTCTGACAAATTCCTTGTGCGATACTGATAAATTTGGTCAGAGTTTTCTGTCTTGTAGAGTTGGAGAGGGGAAGATTATATTTAGGTCATGAGTAGCTGCTGTGGTAATTGTGGGCGATAGCTACACTATTTGCCTACTAGACTGATGTGTCTTTCCCCAACTGCTAAACTCAAAAAGGACAGATTTTTCTTGTAGCCCATTCTACCTCAGTGACAGCTGTTTGTAAGTGCTGGCTGAAGTGTCTGGGCCTGTGTATTTTATACAGCAGAGGATCTTAAACTCAACTTGGTCAAAAGGGTAATGCGTGTGTCTTGTAGGTGGGCTTGTTAAGGACTTACTGGGTACAAAATCATAGGTATTCAGTGAGGAGCCCTTCAGTCCCCAGTCTGTTCAGTTTATTGCTTCTTCTTCCATTGTGTGATTATCCTAGCAAATTATATATTTGTACTTCTAAGAAAAATGTAAATTGCTCTTGCATTTTACTTATATCAGAGAAACTTTGGACATTACATAACTGACCTACTTAAAGCCAAGTTGGAAAAAACCCAGTATGCCCTGAAGATACTGAAGGTGTGCGCAACTTTCTTTCCTAGGGATGCTTGGAGTGCCTTGGGAAACATGTCCAAAGAAGAAGCCATGATAGCCTATGTTGAAGAAATGAAAAAGGTACGTTTACTAATGAGTGGAAGGGATTTTCTAGAACAAATGTTCCAGAAATAGAGGAACATAAGGCGGTTCTTGCTGATTACTGCTGCCAAAGCTCCAAAAGAGTTATCCCCTATATGAACTGTTACATTTCAGTACTGTGCCGTTTGGCCCATGGGGAGAAGAAAATTACAGAGTTCATTCTAAAGCTACAGAATTTGTATTGTTTTCAGAGAAACATGAGAGCTGTAGCTGATACGAAGCCTAAATGACAGAGCTAAAGAAAGTGAAGTATTTGAAATCATGGTAAAGGGGCAGTAGGGGAAAAAAAACCTACTGCAAACTGCCTCAGTTCTTAGAGCTGAGAGAGGTAAGTGATCCTTATCCTGGAAAAGAGAATAAAACAACTTTCCAGAAGGACTTCAGGAGACAAGGTCCCACTCTCATGACTGGAGACATGAATATAATCAAATATGTAAACTTAATAATTTTTGATTTTTCAGGAAGAACTCAGCAACCTGAATTTTCTGTGCTTGTCATGAAAATATTCCTTGTATATTACAGCTGCAGTGAAACCGTTAGCATTGAGTAATGTTCTCTGTTTGGGAATAGATGTGTAACTTGTAAACAGTCATAGTTACTATATTAAGCAAGAATTGCAGCATTAACTAAAGTAAACAGAGTTAAAGTTTTATGTCTTTCATTAACTAACCCTTTTCATTGCACTCTTTTCACTGAAACTTTTATAGATGACTTTTGCAGTTTAAAGATTATTTGCTGTCCATCTAGGTAAAAGTATAATTCTAATCTGTTATTATAATGAGGTTAGCATCAAGGGGAGAAAAATCTAAGTTCTACTCCAAATACGCTTGCTTTTTTCCTAAGCCACTAGCTTGAGATCAAAGTCTTCACCTGTTTAATGGGTGATACAACAAAACTTTTACTAGGCAAGGAGCTGGAGTATGATCTACTGTTCTTTTTCCTGTCTGTAATTTTGTTAATTTAGTTCCTGCTGGTATTACTGTATCTGCTTTAAAATGAAAAATAAGCAACTCCAGAAAACACAGAGGCCAAGTACTGTTTGTTTGATTAAAAATCCCACTAAATTTTAATAATTCCTTTGAATGTGTGCCACAAGGTTTAGTGCTTCGTTTCAGATCTTTGTTTCAATATGTGTTGATACTTCAATAGATTACGTTACAGTTTTTCTCAGTGCAGTAACTGGTTTGCTCAGGACACTAAAACTAAGTGAAACTGCAGTGTTTGTCCTAAAAAACTCTAGTAAACCTCCTGTGTGGAAGTCTGCTTACTTGGCCCTAATGGAGCACAAATGTTCTGCCTCTGTGTGGATTATATGTAGGGATTGGAAAGCAAATGACTTCTTGCCTTGCTTAGCTTTGAAACTGGGGAATCTGTTTACCCTGCTTTCGTGCTGTTTCAGCTCTCACATTTGGAATACTAGCTTCAGCTTTTCCATCCCAATTGATTCTACTTGAAATGTCAATGGAAGTGCATTTCAAATGGATCCACTGGGTTGTTCTATCAGCACATACTGCACTAATCCTTGTGGACTTACTGTGGGCAGTCTGTTGTTGCTGCATAGGTATCCACGTCTAAGGGGGCCAAAACCCACTTGTAGGCTGATAGCCCAGGACTGTCCTGGGGCATTCCCTGGCATTTGCACATTGTGTTTGGGCTATACATGCATCAGATGACCCTGACACAAGATTCTAAATTTGTTTTGGGGTTTTTTTCCCTCCTAAATGTGGTAACCTTGAAAGTCACCGATGTTGAGGAATGTGTCTCGGTGAGGTTTTGATATTCTGTTGAGAGATGACCAAACGTCTTGTTTTTAGTTAAAATAAACAAAATGCACCTGAGCTCAGATTCAAGGTTAATTTATGTTTCAAGTAGCATTTTTAAAATTTTATATTGCAAACTACTTAAACTAATTTGTCTACATTTCAGATGTATTGTTTTGTTATATATCACAAATAAGTGATACCTTAGCATGAAGTGTTAACACTGCATGGTGTTTCTAATTTAAAACATGAGGATATATGAATTGTCTGACATGCAAGGAAAACAGTAAATCAGGATACATAAGAACTTCTTTTTCACTTTCAAATTTTGAGATTGCTTATTAAGCCTAGTGGCTATATAAGCAAGCAGTTGCTTTTGTGTGTGGAAGTATTTTCTCTTTTTGTGCTCACCTAAAACCTAGCAGTTAGAAAAGACTCTGAGACTACCTCCAAGTAGTACAGAATATCCTGAGGTCTATTTAGAATACATGAAGAGCAGTAATGTGCAGACATCATAGAAATGCATCTATGAAACAGTTTACAGAGCTGACTATAGAACTAAATACATAACAAATACAAGCCTTGTTCTAGAATAGGCTTATTGTTTCTCTCAATGTTGTTGAAGTAAAAAAAAAGAAGTAATCACAAAACTGTTGAATCTCTGCTTCATTTCTAGCTCTGTGTGAGTATTTCTCCCTAACAAAGACAGAATGAATTATGTACACTGAACAGATCAGAGAAGTGGCAATGAAACTGCAATTCAAAGGGTTATTGTCTCTTGGTGTCCTTGATTGGTTTGCAAGTGTTGGCTTGTAGGTGTTGGCCTGTCTGGAGCTCCTGCTCTGTCCAGTAACACTGCAGCTTTTGCTCCTACTGTTTAGTGACGTGCTTGGTGCCTTTGAGCTGCATGTTCTGTGGCAGCATCTACCTTCATCTGTTGCTTTATTGGTGCTCTTTGGGAGGAGGTGGTGCACTGTAGCTTTTAGTTTGCTTCAACCTGAGTTTTTTCCTATAGCTATCCCCACTTTTAAAATATGGTAAAAAAGTAGCAGATGGAAGAGGAACAGAGCTATTGGCAAAAAGCTTAGTTGAAAGGAATTAAACTAGAATGGGACATCATACCATGTGCTTTTCTAATAGTTTTAAACTATTGAATCTCTTCTGTTTAATTGATTTTAGATTTAAGATTTTGCATTCCTATCATATGATCAAAGGTGTTGTTTTTGTCACTTAAAATGGAGAAATGCTCCAAATGACTTCAAGAGCAAAACTTGGTTCTAGTTTGTTCTTCTTCTGTGTATGTCTTTGTGCTGTCCCAGTTTTGCTGTATTGTGTCCGTTTTTTGTATGGGTTTAGAAGGACCTAGTAATGCACTTCTGATCTTACTCATCTTATGTTCCATTGAAGATGACAGGGTTTGACAATATGAAGAATCCTTTAAGGCAAAAAAAGTATTTCTGTTTTATTTTCTCTGTGGAAATACTTGTCTATAAAATAATTGTATCAGATAGCAGCAGCCTGTTGAACTTTGAGATGGTTTAGTTCAAAATTGCTGAAGTAATGGATTCCAAGGTCTACTAATAAATATTGTGCCAAGTCTGTCTTTTAGTGTTGGGAAATGTGTTAGCTCTCTCATCTTATCTTCACTTAAAAAAATTAATACAGCTAGAAGATTCTTGTTCAATAACTTAGTTTTATGTTGTTTCCCTGTAATTAAAAAAAGTTAAAAAAAAAATCAAAATAACATGTTTAGTGACTTAGTGAAATATTACTGAGCTTTACAATGACCAGCAGTTTCTGAAATCAGTTTAAATTAATGCATGAATCATTAAAATGCTGTTTCATAAGATGCTTCATATTTTGCACTTGTGCAGATTCTTGAGAGTATGCCAATGACGGACAAAGTTGAAGAATTACTACAAGTAATAGGCCCATTCTATGAAATAGTAGAAGATAAAAAGAACAGAGGATCTGACCTAACATCAGGTTCGGACAAATAACTTTCTTTGTACTACTAATAATCATAACTCAATGTTTGTGTGTGGGGGCTTGTTTTCTGTGAATGATTTAAAAGCTAAATGTTGCATCTTTCTGTTCGTTCTCTTTACCGTATGGCAGTTCGAATGGAGAAAGTCTCTAAGTATTTGGAAGGTAGGAATAATAAATTATGTGTAAATCCATCTTTTCCATTGTTTTGGTGCTGTAGGAACTTCGTGCTAGCACTTACGACTTCTGGGCTTGCCACCTCATTAGGCTGGGTTTTGTTTTATTTTACTTTTGAGGTGATTAGATCCAGGAAGCTGCATGTTTAGTTCTTGTCTACAGGCTTTCTGAGCTGTTGAATGAAGCCTCTTCCTGGAAAAAGGAGAGTATTTAAAGCAAAACAACTTGACCAAATCTGGTTTGTGCCTTTCCATTAAGAAAAGGAACAACTAATGTGTACTGATACATTCTGATGTAGCTGTGGATTATCAAACTGAATGCAGTTCTGATAACCTAGCTGTGTCATCTCATCTAAAATTTAAACCCCATGCCTTTTAAATCATGGCTCGTCTAATACATACAAATTTTCCGATGCTCAAGTTCATGAAGGGAATATTTAAACATTTTAAATTACTGATGGGTGGTAAACCTAGTGGTGTCACAGCTGCATAAATATCATTGTGTTGATTTTTATTTAGCAATACCATTGTGGGAATGTTCTGGTCATAACAGTTATTATGTTACAGGTAATGTGTTCATAAGGTTGTCATGTAAGTCTTACAGTTGTTTAAATCTGGCTTAAAATGGCGTTTAAAAACTGAAATGCAACAGGGCAAAACTTGAAACTGTTTTTAAAAACCAAATCCATTGCACAAATAAATTGTTTTAATGTCTTTAAGAAGTATGAGTCAACTGGTTAAGTTGCCTTTTGTATGTGGCTCTTCTCCCCCTACCTTAAAGGAACACGGTTTTGTTATCAAGCCTCAGAGAACAGAAATAGTTTTTCATTGTTTTTGGGGAGAAGTAAAGGTAGAAGTTTTTACATGGCCATTTTGAAAGTGGGTGTGACCTTTTTCTCAACTGAAGTTGAGTGTACTTCATGTGTGGGATGTAATAAGTTTGCCTGACAGCTGGATTGATGGGCAGGTTGTAAGAGTATCAGTAGATTCAGGTCAGTGATCTGTGTGACAAAGATTTACTTCAGCTCGGTGTCTATGGCACAGTGCCAGAAGCCACTTCTTGAAAAAAATTACTTGCCAAGGTAGGCAGAGAATCATGGAAGTTAACCTGTACCTGTTTCCATAACAAATGTAGCATTATTTTTTTTTTAAAGAGGCAGCTTAAACATAAGGCAGTGTAAGTTAAACAGAATAGCAGATTTCAGCTTTACGTTGTTCTGTCATTGTTGCAATAAATCTGTGATATATCATTATTCATACAGCTTACAGGTGCAACATCTGATTATGCCACAATCAGTTAGGACAGAATTTTCATGAAGTCCCTTGTATTTACAACTTTACCATTGCATTTAAGGTTTTGAAGCCCTTTCTTTGGTGATCTTAACCACTTCCCTGATTAAAAGTGAAGAGGGAAATAATTATTGTTGTTTACAGTACAGATATCAAAATATTTCTCAGAAGCATGGAAGCATGATAACCTTCAGTCTCTCAGATAGTCACTAAAGAATAGAACCAATATAGCCAAGTCTGAGATGATGTAGTCACTGGTGACAATACTGTTAAAAATTGACCCATGGTTATGTTTTGATTGTGTGAGTTTTTCCAGTCCTGTTTTTTTCATTGCCCCCAAGCCCCTACAGTCTGTAAATTCTGTTGTGGAAGGTATGTTTTTCAGGGGCAGGAAATTGGTATATTCTGAAAACTGGGACCCTTCTCTTGACTACCTTGCTTCATATTGTACCCCCATCTTCTGGTCCATTCTGTTTTGAGTTTGCCTTCTGTTCTTCCATCAAACTTTAAATCTGTATGCAGATCATTCTCTTACTGTTTAAGAATTGCATGCCACTACCTCAAAATCAAGTTTCTTGAATTAGTGGAAGAGAATTGTCTGTAAGTTCTGTGTACATCAGTTATGGCTTGTGTATTGTCTCTAGCAGATTGGCCTCAACAGAAAATACAGCCTTTTAAAATTTAATTTCTACTTTTTGTGGTTTCATTGAAAATGTTAAATACAAACAGTTGAAATACTGCCTTTCTAATCAATAGAGCCTGTGGCTCCTTAATAAAGAACACAGAAGTCTGACATGCCAGCATTGAAGTAAATTACTTGTAGCATTTACTAGAAAACTAGGACAAACTTACTGGATTCATCGGTTACAAATAGCCATACTTGAATGTGTTGGTAAAGAAAGAAAAACAGACAATTCCTTCCAATAGACTGAGCAAATCCGAGAGTTATTTTGAAAGCATGTGGCCTGGGCAGTGTTTGGAAAGGTCATCCTGCAGCTGTGTGAGAAGCTTAACTTCTCTGGAAAGCTGTGTCAGTAGTCTCTTTCTGACAGGTATGAAGTGCTTCTTTACAGAAAAAGTCATTGACAAATTATTTTTGGGTACATGAAATATTTGACATCACAGAAGAAAGTGGGCTCTTAGCTGACACAGCAGAGAGGAAGAGGTAACTCTTGAAGCATTAGAAAGACTTGTTTGTAGCTGCTGGAAGCATAGAGGGACTGTCACACAAGGTGGATGGATGCTTTAGAAGAGCAGCCTTTTAACTTCTTGTGCTTGCTAGTGAATGCACAAGAAATCTGATGTCTAAGCCAATGTTAAAAAGGCAAAGAAGCTTCAAAACACCATTGATCAGTAAATGTGAAATTTTTAGAATGGGCATTCAAGCTTTCTTGTGTGTAATATCTGAAGAAGCCAAAGGTGGGCTAGGATTGGCACACTGGTGATCTGATACAGGGTGGAAAATACCAGGAATTTCAGAACCAATTAATCCTTCAGAATGTTTCCCTGAGAATGTTTGTGGATGTTTTTTTCTGAAAAAGAGAAAATCCAAAGTGGGGCAAGAAAATCACTCTCTGACAGGCCACACTAAGTTAAGGTATATGAGCAACTAAGCAAAGTATCTTTAAATTGTTTACAAGCTGTTCAGTAGAATTTTTCTGTGTATTCTTTCTGCTTTGTGGTAAGGTATTTAATCCGTTTTAAAATCCTACCAAATAAAGATGACCCTTCGCCTATATGCTGATTAGTAGTGGTGTTAGTAAGCCTTTGTGAAAACCAAGTGTTGCCTCCAGTAACAAGTTAGGTATTGCAGAGGCCGTAGAACGTTTCAGCTTTATAATACTCTTAAACTTTGGCTTCCTAAGGAGTGTTTCTGTCCCAAAAGCTTTGGTCCCAGCTGTGTTGCAGTTGCATCACATGAAGGCCTATTGCAGCAAGGCGATGTGTACTGCTGCACATGCTGGCTTTGGGCAGTGCTGGTGGCAGTGTGGGCGGTTAAGGAGCCCATACAGGGCACTGCTTGTGCCCTGTGTGGACGGCACAAGCTGGCCTGGCTCACAGGCAGACACAGCTGTTTAATGATTTGCTTGGTGTCTTCCTGCATTGGATGTTGGAGCTAGATTTAAAAGACAATACACACTGAGGTCTGTGTGCTTTTAGAACAAGCAAATTCATGTAAACATTAGTATTTCAAAGGCAGTAGTTAGTACAGAAGGTAGGTCAGTTTTGAAAAAAGTGAGCCTGTTCTTAATTATTACTTTCCAGGTAGAAATACTTTTCTTACTCTTAAAACACAATGTATTTTCCAACTATCTTTCTTTAGTTCATCTCTTCAAATATTTCTGTTTTCTCAAAGACCTTCTCAGGTTATTTTCAACATCTTTGCTTTGTGATGGGGCATTTGGTGTCTCTTCCTGCTCATGTGTGAGCCTTTGCTGTGAAACACCCTCCATTTGCTTCATAAGCTCACTTTTTCATGGCTGGTTGACTTCAAAGATACTTCCTTAACAGACTTCCTTCCCTTTCCTTCCACCTTTCTTCACTAGGATTTTTAAAGCTCTCAATGTCTATGGATCTTCTTAGTCATTCATAAGAAGGGGAAAAAGAGCTAAAATCCCTGTTGCTCTGAAGTGCAGTGCTTTATTAGGTTGTTTTAATGGCAGTGAGGAGTTGCATTGAGGCAGGAAGAGCTGCTGGGTATGTGGGTGAGTGAGGTTTTTAAAATCCCATCCTTTCAACTTTTCTCCCCTACTAGTTCCCAGTGATAAATTAAGAGGTATAATCAAGGTTACAGATAATATTCAGAAAGGCTAATATGAGACTTATTATACAAATATTTTTGTTAATATCTCAGTAGTTTAACCTTCAGAAGCGTCTAGAACATTCTCCTCAGCGTTTGCTGCAGGATGGGATTATTATAGAAGATTAAGGGCTGGGCCACCAAGTGCCGGTCAGTGGAGTGTCCCAATGGGATGTCGATCAGTGTCTCAACAAGCCTAGGCTTGTCCTGTTGCGATCTATACCCGGTTCAGGCTTTACACACCAAATCTGAGCCTTCTTTGTGACTCAACTTCAAGCCGATGGCTTTATGTCATTGCTGTCTAACAGTGTTGGAAATTAGGGCAGAGCATCAGTGTAGCTCTAAGCCTGAGTATTTCAACAGCTCCCAGCTCATACAGAGTGGCAGAGAATATATTGCCACAGGGTGAGTAGCAAAGTATCCAAATGTGAAAATGTAAGATTAAAAATAGTTTCTTTCTAAGTGGAGGGAGCTATGAGAAGATTTCTTCCATGAAAAGAAAAACCAAACCTGACTGTATTGTGATTCATGCTGGATTGAGTCAACAGTAACAGTTCTGGTGCATAATTGGTTGTTGAACTTGGATTTTTTCCTTTCAGGCAGACAAGATTCCCTGCAAAAGGGAAAATAAATGTCAAAAGCTATTCAGGTTTCATAATCTAGAAGATGTACCCACTTGATATAAGATTCTGGTGTCTTGTATTTTAGGTGTCTCATTGTAGTTAAGATCTTGTGATGAAAGAACTGGAATCCATATTTCTCACAACTCCCTTCTACAAAGATAAGCTACAAAGAAGCAGTAGATAGAGGTATGGGAGGCTGGGGAAGGACATATGTAGGTAGTCGTATCTTGATTGCTGTCAGAAGTTCCCAGTGGACACAGACTGGTATTTCACATTTAACTTTGTATAGCAAAAAATAATTAATGATAGCCTTTAAGATGCATGGAAATGCCATTTGTTTTACCCCTGAGGCTGTGTTTGATATGGCCTTTGTAAAAGGCAGTTCAGCTGGTAGGCTTGGAGCAGATGGCAGGAGAATATAATCCTAATGTTATTTCCTTTTTGTTTGGGTTTTTTTCTTGTGCAGGGCAAAACAATTTTTGATTCAGGCTACAGTATGTGACTCAGCAATGTGGCCTTGTTTTCAAGCATAATTCAGTTTTCTTTATAGGGTTCTGAGTTCACTGTGCTCAAGTTTTGTATTTTCTGGGACAAAACTGAAGAGTGTAATAATGCTCCTTCCTACTTGCCATGCACAGTGAAATTTCCAAATGATCACTCTCCCTCTCTTCCACACAGAAGAGAGTTTAGCAAGTTTTGCTCCTCCCGGAGGGAAGTAGTACCAGACTTGGGGACATCCTGGATACTGGAATGATCTTACTATGCTTGCAAGTTACAATAAATATCTAAGAAGCAGCTATTCTTCATGTTCATTCTCACATGCTGCCTCAGTTGCTGGCAGCAAGCTGGCAAAGCCTGGATCCCTTGGTGTTGCTGCACGTGTGCTGTGTAACCAAGCTGTGTGTGCTTGGTGGCCCTGTGCTCTGGACATCTGAGGGCCTTCGTGGAATTACCTGCCAGTGCTGGGAATGCCTGTGGAGCAGCTGCTGTTCTCCCTGGGTCTTCTCTCTGCCAGGAAATCCCAGGCAGGTTGTCTATACTGCAGAAGGCTGAGGAGCATCAGGGAGGAGGGAAATGTATCCAAATTAACCCCAAAACTTGGTATCCTTATTCATATGGCACAAATTCTGAAAATTCAAGGGAAAAGGTCCTGGTGATATGGATGGAGATGAGAAACTCCTTAGCTACTGAAAAGTGTAAAGGTCTGGGATGACTAGTAAGTAATCCTAAATGCTGTACTTGCGAGTTAATATAAATGTCTGAGAAGTTGCTGTTTTCTGTGTTTGTTCTTATCCACAAACTATTGTTTTAATGTTTATTAATGGTAAATAAAGATGTATTGTTGATTAAATTGTTTTGTTAAATACAGTGGCATCTCTTTGAGTGTAACAGCTTGAAAAGCACATAAGCAGAGAGAGGAATGCTGACAAAACAAGGCTGTAGTATTTTGGAGTATATTAAGAGAAAAATAAAAATGAGTAGAGGCTTTCTGTTATAGTAAAGTTTAGAAAGACTAAACCACAAGAAAAAAGGAAAACTATATAGAGGAAGATGTGGCTGCCCCAGAATGTGTTCTTAGGGTATACATTTTTCAGAGAACTGGCACTTAAAGCACTTAAATCTAAAAGAAATAAACCCGTGGTTAAAGTAGTGAATTCTAGATTTTCAGTCTGCATTTCTGAAAGTCTCTTCTAAAATCTTTTTATTTGTGATGGCTGTTTGTTTGAGTAGTGTAGAACAGATGGTACAGAGCAAGCTGGGTCCCTTGAAACTTTCTTCGTAGTGTCCTGTATTAAAAAGAATGCAAGGAAATGAGGGTATAGAAACTCTTGTTCTAGCTGAAGAGCTTATTGCTCCCAGATGCTTGCATGTACCCCTGATGTCTCCTGCAGTCACTCCTTGCAGTATTTTGATACATCAGTTTCAAAAAGGAGGTGGGGATTTGTGTAACCAAGTGTATTGGAAAGGCAGAACGGGGTTGCATAAACTGGGAATTGGAGCAGGGAGCCTACTTGGATCATAACAAACATGAAGCATCAAGGGGTGACGGCAAGAAAATAATTATAGTTACCTGATTATCAAAACAATTTTGTACAGCACATAGGTCTCCTTGATACTTAACATACACACAGGCATGTAGGCAGATCCCTATGCAGGGTGATATAAGTGTAGGTCATGGAAATAATCTTTTAGTGGTTAAGATTTTGCTGCTGTTGAGGAGATAATAAAATTACGATATTTTACAAAAGCATGTAATTTTTATTAAACAGTGTATACACAGCTAGCTACATGTTTTATCATGTCTTTCATGTGCTGTTGTAGACTGGCTTCTGATCACTGGTATTTTCAAAGCATGTGAGAGGCTGCATGAGGATAATACTGGGGTATACTGAGCTAACCATCAGTACAGCTCCAGCAGTGCATGTTAATTTTTTATAAGAATTGTGTTCCTGTTCATAAAACAAAAATACAAGGCATCTGAGAAAAACCTGCTCGGCGAGGTTCTCTTTGTAAAATGACCTTCACGCTGGGGCAGATCTACAGAGTCATTTAAGCTCTGAACTCCCATCTGGGGAAAAAAAATGGCCTCGAAAGACGTGGAGAGTTAGAAATCATACTTTTGAGAAACTGAGCCCCATTATACAGGTCATTGAGAAGAATTGTAGTGCTGCCTTTAAAGAAATACATTTAGAATGGCTTGTAGGAAATCCCTTAATAGAGCTGACACTAGAAAATAAGCATCTAGTGAAAGCTTGTAGAGAAGCTGCATGTCTGTTCCTCACATCCTTTCCATCTTGCCTTTTTTTTTTCTGGTCAAATCCTTCTTGCTATTTCATGTTGTTACTGTTATACTGCTCCTACTATTTAGCATTAAAAAACCCCAAACCCACACTCCAGGCTTTTACAGAATAGAACTCCTTCTATGGCTACAGAGCAATACAGCTTTGATTTTAAAAACTCTCACAAATCTCACAGTCTGATATTGTATGTAGTGAGATGAAAGTAATAAATCAAGAGGAATTCTATAGTCTCTAAACTACGGCAACAGAAAAAGCTACTCACATTTTGTAGTTGAAGTGAGTAAATGAAATAAAGGGGTGAGGGGTGGCTGGGTGGGATTAGCACAAACCAAGTAAGGTTTTAAAAGCTTGCTTAACTTGTGTCATTCACATTAAGAAGATCCATTCCTCAGGGAACAGCCATTAACCTACTAATAGGAGCTGTAGAAATCACTGCTAGTTGGCTCTGTTTAGTCTTTAATCCTGTCACCCCCAAGATTACTCGTTGTATCTGGTTCCATAGCAGATACTCAGAGCAGCAAGGAGGATGGCAGCAAAGTGTGGTTTTACCATGTAGTAAAAGCAATTGGGGATGGACCTGATGAGGATAGCAGTGTAAGGGTTCTGAGGAAAAGTACAGAATTAATCCTGGCATTTCAGGTGGCCACACTCTGTACAGTGATGTATTCTTCAGAGTCTGCATCAAAGCATTGCCTCTTTTTGGTCTCTCACTGTTGCTAAGAATGACTTTGTGGAAGAAATATGATTCTGATGGATATCAGTTATTGAGGTGTCCCATGCCATAAATTTGTTACTGTTGATACATTCTCTCAGTTCCTCCTCTTCATTTAAATGTATGTGAAGTATCACTTAGAAGTTTCCCCAAATGAATAATCTCCTTATTGAAGTGAAGAAAGAACATGCTTGAATGTTCAAAGATATTCCCTTGTAAAAGAAAAGATGTAAATCTTAGGAAAAAGCTTATGGTATAGCTGTGGCTTTTTACTGTAGTATCTTTGGTAGTGTGAGGAGCTTTACAGTTTTCATTCGCATTCTCAGCTCAATGTTCCTCCTGGTCTTGTCTTTCCTGTTTACTCCCACGGCTGGGTTGGACACATGGAAGATTGTGTCCCCACCCCCTTGTTGCTCAGTGGGCAGGGTGATGTGTGCCTTACGGTGCCAAGAGGGCTGTGGCTGTGCCTAGTGCTCATGCTGTGACAACATAACTGCTGCCTTATCCTTCTGATGCTGCTGCTTCTCAGGAAAACATCTTGACAACTGGGATTCACAATTAATGAAATACACTTGTGAGAAATAAACTGAGAATATGTTGGGATTTCTCTTTCATGAAACAAATTTCCTTGCAAATAACAAGTGTCCTTCAATGAGGAGAAAATGAGTAGGTGCTTATATTCCTGTAGTGTACAAGACAGACAATTGCTTTTCAATTCTCATTTTACTATAAAATAGAGTTTTTTTAATCTTCAGGTAAGATATGGATTAAATCAATCCAAAACAGTGATGCAGGGTGCCCACAGAAACATTACCGTGCAGTAAAACTAAGTGAACGTAATACTTAACATATTCATTGTTACTATACAATAAGCTATTTTACCTTTTTTTTCTTTTTTTTTAAGAGCTGTGGATAAGCTTGGAAACTAGAGAAATGTGGGAAGGCTCTTCATTGTAAGGTTAAAGTACAAAAAAGCCTTAGCTTTAAATTACCATGCAGCAGAGAAAGTAGTGAAGCTGGTTTGGCAACTCCAGTGTAACTGGATATTATTTTGCTCCTTAATGTCAAGCCTAAATGTAAGAATAAATCTTTCAAGGTTCTTACAAGGGAATGTAGAAATTATACAAATGAAATGCTGTGGTGACAATTAGAACAGTCAGATTTCTGCCTTGGAGCCAACATATAAACTGTGCAAGTGTCTCACAAAAACTGTCCCCTCTTTGTACCTTTATACTCCGTCCTTATATAGGAGGCTGAAATGATCATCAGGGTGTATTTGACCATAATTTTTTTTACAGGAGGTGGTAGAATTGTTCTTTATATACTCCATATTTTTAAAGAATCTTTACCTTGCAATTCTTTGTACAGTCACAGTAAATTGTTTGTGGTCCTTAGATTGATCAAAGATGTGGAAAAGAAGGGTTTAGCAGTTACTTTGTCTATTTTGAGATTTGTTTTTTAAAATATTTATGAAAAAAATGCTCTGTGGATATATTAATTTCATCAACTTTTTCACTAAAATCAGAGAACTTATTAATATGTGTCCTTTGCTAGGTAAAGATCTGTATAAACATGAGTCTTACCATATTTTGCATCTGCCTAAATTACAGCAGAAGATGTGTGGAATATTGTATTTACCTTATTCAGAATTCTGTTGTTCTCATAATTGAACAGAATGTTTCAAGATTTGCCTTGAACTGTGAGCAGTTTTGAAGCATTTCAGCCCAAAAGGGAATTTCTGTTAAAACACAGACTTCTGGGTTTAAAAGAACATGGCCACATCAGTCCCAGCTGCAGCCGTAACCTAAATACAGTAATGGGCTTGGTCTGAGACTCCTGAAAGTGGCTGCAGGCTGTTCCCTGGGGGCTGTCTCAGAGTCATTGAGAATATCTGCACCAGCAGTTAGGCACTCAGTGATGGGCACAAAAGAGGAACATTAAACCAATTAATAAAGAGCATACAAAAATAAGCTGCTATTATTATCTTCTAATATGGAAATACTTTTGTATTGTGTATTGTGTATTTTGTATTGTGTATTTCTATTTGTATTTGTATATTTTATACTGTGACTGATAGTTTTGGGGGTGGTAGTGTATGTTTGTTTCTTTTACATTATCTCTTTTTCTCTTGGCTTTTTTTCTTAGACCTTAGTAATGTTATGAACTC
This sequence comes from Acanthornis magna, assembly GCA_036785705.1. Taxonomy (NCBI): domain Eukaryota; kingdom Metazoa; phylum Chordata; class Aves; order Passeriformes; family Acanthizidae; genus Acanthornis; species Acanthornis magna. The sequence continues at coordinate 10,575,918 of JAWUZG010000028.1, read as the reverse complement.
CACTCCAAATATAAAGGCTGTAAATGGAAAAGCTGAAAGCAGTGATAGTGGAGCAGAATCAGAAGAAGAAGGACTTCGTGAAGAGGAAGAAAAGGAACTGCAGATAAATGGAAAGGGTAAGTTTTCTGGACCATTGTCTCTCCTGGAGTTATTCTTAGCCACCTGAGTGGCAGAAAATCCCAAAGTATCATGAGTGCTGTACTTTTTCAAGAGAATTAGATGCAAATACATGTGAATGTGTATGTGAAAAATATCTGTGTTTCAACTTAGGCTGTAAGAATTAAAACTAGTACAAATTTGTGAGCTATGCCATACGATTTTTGACTTGCCTAGCAAGTTCTGTCAGGTTATCTAAACATCTGTACCCTGCATTGTTTTAGTTTTTGTTGCCAGTGCTTTTTTGTAAGAACTGTGAATGGCTAGATGGTCTGTAAGAGTGGAATTGAAAATTACTTTTTTTTCTTCAGAGAAAATAAAACTTCCAGTGAGATTCACTTAGAGGGTTCATAAAGAATTGGATGCTGAAATAACAGCATCTGGTGAAAACCAAATGAAATTACATATTTAGAATTCTGTACAGATGTCCTCCAAGGACATTAGGATTATTATTTAGTTTAGACCTACTTTGGATTTAGTTATTTATGTTTTAAGTATCTGCTCTTTATGCAAATTAAATTTTATATTTATGCTATTTACAAGAACAGAACAATCCACACAAATGGGAATCTAGGAGCATTTACATGTTTTGTTCTGCAGATACATTATACATACAGTCTATTAGCAAGCTAGCTACTTGAAGAAATATGTTTTGAGCTATTAGGTGCAGAGGTTTCTCTTTGCAAAGTTTTCTTTTCTCTTGCAGATTATAAAACTGTGAAACCCGAATCAGCAGCTGCTAAGGATTTGGAAGGTATTGTTAGTAATGGCTGTTACAAAGACAGCTTTATCCCAGATATGCAGAATGGCATCCCGACCAAATCTGCCTTGAATGGCTTGAATCCAGAGGAAGAAACAAATAAAATGGAGCCAAGCCTAGAAATAGCTCATAACGCTGCTCACCAAGGTATTGTCCTTCCAAGACCATGTTTTCATTTGCACATGTTTTTCATGAAAAATACTCTTTTCTTGAAAGCCTAATCCTGGGATTCAGAAAGTAGCAATGATGTCTTTCAGTTGCAGAAACCTGAACACAGAATACTAAAAAAAGAAAAAAATTAATTCCAGTTTAAAATAAGGCTTTCTTTTAGTATCTCCTACAGAAAGAGAGATTAAGTTAGAGACAGAGAGGCCCAAACCCACAGAAATAGAATTGTTTTCTTGTAATATGCTACCTATGCAAATACTATTTGCTTTTGAAAGTGAATTTGTATTAAAACAAAAATCACTTATATCTGATTTACTGTTCTGAAAGGCTGAACGTATTTTAAATGCCAGTTTGTTGAAACTGGGTTCTAAATATATAATTTTAACAGTAACGTAACCTTAGGCAAAACTGCTTTATACTGAGCTTAGGAAGGAGAGGGTAGTGAAAAAGGCAGAATTAAAATTTATAATGCAGAAATGTCAATACGAGGTATAGTTTTCCCACTGGTAAAGGTTTTATATCATTCCTAAATTAATACAGCATCTTTATTCAGAATTGACGTTTGGTATGTCATAGATAGAAGGGTCATGAATTGATGCTCACATTTTAACTCATTGCTCTACTCTTTGCCAGGGTTGGCTCAACTGGCTCACATTTACAAAGCGTGTGTGCTATCCCCTTTTTCCTGCAGGTGCAAGTGAAGAGAATACTGAAGAGGTCTCAGCAGCTCAGCACTTAACCAGCGATTCAGACAGTGAAGTTTATTGTGACTCTATGGAGCAGCTTGGACTAGAAGAGGTAGGGTATTATTAGTATTAGTATTCCTGGGTGTATTTTGAAGGTGGTATTCCTATTTTTTAATAGGTTCCTCTTGATTAGATGAACATGGACATGCAGAGGTGTATGAAGTGGCTCATGCATGCTGTCCTTCTGTTTGAACTTCAGGGGTTTGTTCCCTTTATTGTCAGTATTTTACAACGTGGTTACTGCTGATCTAAAAGCCTTGAAGCTTTCAGAGAATTTATGTGAGGAGAAGGTTTCAAAAACAACAGTACAAAGAAACAATTGTCAAAAAAGAAAAAACAGTACAAAGAAACTAAGGTCCATGCTCACAAATTAATTTAGGTCTCATAACATATGTAGGGGCCACAATTCAGCTATTTTTAAAAAATGGGAAGTATCTTTGTAACAATTCACTTTTTGCTTGCTTTTTTTCTGGCCTGTTGAATTCTGCATTTGTTTCTTAGAATAAATAAAGAATAAGCCTTGGCAAGTGGCCCATAGGCCAGTGCCTACAAGTGGCCTAGGTCTAAAGAAGTGGGATATAAAAAGAATTTCTGTATCTTGTATTCTCTTCAGTCCTAATGTACATCTCTGACTTTCCTATAAAAGGTGAACACCAACTGTGCTGCCGTAGTTTTGACTGAATTTGTGCTCCTGCTCATTATTACTTATAACTGTAGTCCTAGTTGCCTTACTGGCCTAGACCTCCTTCAGAGGCCCAGTTTAAGTGTGGGCTTTGTAAGATTGTACTCAGACACCTCATTTCCTGATTCTGGAGAGGAGTATGTGAATGGTGCCTGGGATCAGAAAGGCTAGTGAGCACTATGATATTGCATCATTCTCTTGTCTAGTTCTTTCCTGAGTATGTAGGGAATTCGTTTTAACAAATCAAAATTCTGCCCAGAAATGAAGCATGTTGGGAAATGTAATTTGATAGAAGTGCTGCAAGCTGTCTTATCTAGCTGATTTCCCAATCTTGTGTATCGTTCAAGCTTGTTTGAGATTCTTTAATTGAAGTGGGTGGGATAATTTCTCAGACTTACCCAACCTGAATGAGGAAAGTTCTAGTTTTGACAAAATAACAAATGTTTAGGTATATGTAAATAAATACAAAAGTAGAACTACAGGTGAATCAATTCAAACTAGAAGAGGTTCACTTAAAGAAATAAATACAGCTGTTTCTTGGAAAAGATGTAGCAAGCACTTTGCCCTTCCATTCTGATGATCCAGAACTGCAATTTGACACATTTGGGCAGCAGTTTCCATTTCTCTGCCCCTCCTTTTGGTTATTTTGGCTTCTCCATGAACTTATTTTTCAGCTGAGGTCCCAAGTCTGCTTCAGCATATCCTTGTGCAAGGGCCTGTCCTTGCCCTGCGCCAAGGGCTGCTTGAGCCATCCACCTTAAGACAGTCCAGGTGCAGAACCTGAGCAGCACCTGTGTTATCCTTTTTAATGTCCTCCTGCAGTACCACCAGTTTTGAGTGAAAAGTCGATAGAATACTCTGCCTTTCTTTTGTTTGGTGGGAGGTACAAGGTGCAGCCAAGCTGTTTTGAACAGGCTGATGATAAGCAGTGTGCTCTGTTTTCCATGAATGTAAACACTGCCTACCCAAGGTTGCTGACAGCATGGGGCTTCTGACTGTGGCTCCCAAAATCAAGTGAAGAGACCATTTCACTGTCTAGGAAGCAAAGCCATTTTTACAGGGGAAAACTGAATTTTTTCAGACCATCATGTTCTATTTTGGTAATTATTGAGTATTACTGTATGTTGGAAATCTCTAAGAAAACTCCTGTGGTAACACTTGCGAGATTTGCCTGAAATGCCTTCTCAATCTGGAAATGACATTTACACAGTAGTAAGTATATTCTATAGGAAAATAACTGCTCCCCTTAAAAGAAAAGTCTTAATTCTGGGCAAAGTATTTTCTAAATGTGAGAGTAAAGATGATATTTTTACCTTTTTAATGTTTAACTGTCATATTTTACAGAATTTAATTACTTGCTAATGTTAATTTGTAGCCCTTGGAGATCATCACATCAGCTAAAGGATCTTTAAAGCATTCATCCCATTTCTTGGATGTAGATCACAGTCTTCTATTAGAAAATACGGATTTTCCAAGGCGCACTTGCATGACTTACGGGAATCTCCAGCCTGGAAATACTGGAGAGGGAGTAGCTGAAGAACAAGGTGAAGTCAAATGTGGAGGAGAAGATGGCAAAGCCAGTAATGGGGGTCCTCACAAGGAGAAGAAAGGTGGAGAAAAAGCAGATTTCTACAGTGTCAGAAGAGGGAGAGGTACTGTGGCCCTGCATTTGTGTTCCCCACTCTCCTCAGTGCCATAAATTACTGGTGCTTGAGAAGCACTTGTGAACACTGTCCAGTGGGACAGTCATGTGGATAGTGCTTCTGCCCTTCACAATAAAAATAGATAACAAAATGCTAATTACAGTGGGTAACTTATACTCCAGCTGCTGCTTATAGCACCTGGACTTTTAGAAATGTAATCCTCAAAACCAGTCTGTGCCTGAGAAGAGTTTCTTTAGAAGTTACATATTTATTGTTAAATACATATGCATGTATATCTCTGTGGTGGTTTATTTGAAACCATGGAATGCCTGGGAAAGGTATCAGTGACACATTGTTTTGTATATAAGTGGAATGCCAGCCACACCTTTGAGTGATCCTGATACTGTCAATTAGGATTCTTAAAACTTAATTATTCTTAATCACATAATAGCCCAGATGTTCAATTTATGTTGCTCTTTTAAATTCCATAATACTTCTAATACTGTCACCTATGAGCAGCACCATATTCCAGTGGTATAATCTGTGAAGTCAGGGATAAAATTAGTTTTTCTTGTACAAAACAAAAAAGGCATATTATATTATGGCAAAAAAAGGTAAAGTATATTATTTATATATAACATGCCTTTTTGTATGGCACCTATAAGTAATCAGATGAAAACATTAAAAAGAAAATCCAAATAAAACATTTATGTTGAAAACTATTATGAAGAACATACTATAGTTAACTGTCTACTCTCTCTCGTTGCTTCACTGAAGTTTGCTACTTACAGGTAGAAACATGACAGGCTAGTGGTATTTGTATCTAGTTTAAGGGAGTATTGTAGATTTCAAATAAGTATCTTTTCTCATCACTGTATTCCAGTGATCTTTGCTTTCCAGCTGGAAACTTTGCCAAGCTTAAAACACATACTAAGATCTTACTTTTTGCTAGGGCACAATTTACTGCTGAACTTGACTGGTTGTGAATTAATAGCTTTTTATAAATATTTTTGCAGTTCTAGGAATTTGAATGTTACTGTCACACTGAGGCTGTAGGGAAGCATCTCAGATGACATTTCAATGACCTCCCAGTGCTGCTGAACTGTCTGAATATAGCCTGTGACAAGGAGTAGCACACTCCTGGGTGAAAATTGAGGGAGAAAACTGAACTGTTAAACATTTTCGCTAGAGTTGTAGCCCATTCTGTGTTTTGTGTTTCTGTTTTTCCTCCCTCAAAACAGGACACAGACTTCAGCCTTTAGGAGATGGTTCCCAGGGTGGGCAGATGGGCAGTGGAGGGGATGGCGAGCGCTGGGGGTCCGACAGAGGCCCCCGGGGAAGCCTCAATGAGCAGATTGCAGTGGTGCTGATGCGGCTGCAGGAGGACATGCAGAATGTCCTGCAGAGGCTGCATATGTTGGAGGCTGTTGCAGCATCACAGGTACTATTCTTTGGACTTACTTGATCACCTTTTATTAAATGTCCTTGGATATTTGTGTGCTTTTCCAGATTAAAATTTCAGACAGTATTTTCTTAAACTGTGACGACATTTCAGTTATATTCTGTAGTTGATCCAACTTAAAATTTCCTATTGATACCTACTCTTAGGAGCACAATTCAGGATTCCAGTACATTTGAGCAAAGCCACGCATTTTGACTTAGAAATGAACGATATATTATTTAACTGATTTCTGATCAGACTAATCTTGGCTATAGTTATTGAAACACATACACAGTCTCTATATGGAGACTCCCTAGTTAATGTTAGTAGTACATGATCCCAGAGAATTCAAAACATTTTCAAAGAAAGTGAGAAATTGTCTTAATCTTTCAGATGGTAAATGTCTGCAGGCAGAACTTCTGATTCTGTTTTTCAGTTAGCAAAAGACTTAATTGTTCATAGCTTTTTCTCTCATGAAATAATCCAGTTTTATTGGAATTGTGTATCATATCCTCATCCAGGCAATCGAACTCTTAAGCAAGTGTAGATACGTATCAATACATATCTTCTGTGTTTCTTTTTCCTTCTGTTTCAATGGAAATACTGTATTCTCTGGGAGGATAGAACATGTTGTGAATATAGTTGAACCAGCAACCTGAAAATGTTTGGGTTTGTTTGACTTGCTGATATATTTTGATCTACATGAGAATAAGCAAGCTGTACAAGCAATATCCTATGGGATGCACATACTCCAAATCTTAGGCAGCCAGGGAAAAGGATTTATAAAAACCATGATTTTGCTGCATCACAGATACTCAAGAATCTAATGTTCGGTTAAATACAGATTGATTTTCTTTCTTTGCCTGAGCAATATATGAAGAAGTAGTAAAAGATTCTTTCCCAGCAGTTCATGCTGTGCTTGCTGCCTTTACCTAAGGAGAAACAGAAGCTTCTGGTTTATGCTTACATAAATTAAGAAAGACCTAGAAAACCAGCTGCTCTGCTTTTGTGGAAGCACCACAATAGTGTAGGGGAATAGTCTTGAAAAGTTTCTGGTACATCCATTTTCAGGATGGTCCAGAAGATACGGAACAGAGTATTCTCCTTTCTTTATGGTGTTAGACATGCCTGTAGCTGTAGCCCAGGGCAAACTAAAACAGTGCACTTGATCTTTGTATAGACTGGTGTTGAGACACGCAATCATGCAAATTAAGCTACTGGGATTTGTGCTCTGGGTTGGAACTGGGACTGGACCAGAGTTTAGAAAGTTGCAATGACAAGTTGAGCAGGACAGCCTTCAAAAACTCTAAAGAGATCCAGGAAGTGATACAGATTCATGTTCAAAGACACAGAGATGTGATAAAATTACTATAAATAGTAGCAGAAACATGAGAGGTAAGTAAGCAGCTATGTGGTAAAAGAGGGAGTCACATGGAGGTGGTTGTGTGCATTAAACTGTGGTATATACAGATTGAAAAGCCATCACAAGATGGAAAACCTCATACTCTCGTTTTGTGAAGCAGAAAGAATTTAATTGCAGTTTCCTTTTTTATACTTACCAGCCTTTGTTTGTATTTAAAGGCAAAATCTGCAACACTACAATCAAATTACCAGCCCGCCTCCTCTGTCAAGGTAAAATATTGTTTTTACTACCTGTAAAAAGTGTGAACTGTGAAAAAAGATGAATATTTTATCTCTAGCTTTAGGTATGTGCTTTTTGTATTGTCTCTTCCTTGACTAGGAGATAAAAATAATCTGTCTGAGGAAATTAATTGATAGATTAATCCTTTCTTCTGGTCTTACTATTATTTTCTGCTATGGTACTGTAGCATTTGAAGTGATGAGAAGTATACAGGTGGTATTCATTATATGCATAAAGATTTCTGACTGGAATTTTTTTCTCTTTTCCTTAGAAACCATCATGGTGGCCCTTTGAAATTTCTCCTGGTATTTTAGCTTTTGCTATTGTATGGCCATTTATTGCCCAGTGGTTGGTACATGTGTATCTCCAAAGAAAGCGAAGGTAAAGATGTGCATTCACTAGGACACATACACTGTTTCACCTGTTTAAACCAACAGGTAGTATATCCTGTTATCTAGACAGGACATAAAATTGTTTGCCTTGAAAGTTTCTCAGTATAGGAAAGTATTGGTTAATTTGACTTTATATGTAGTATGCTTTATATGTGGCAATTTATGTTAAATCTATGAAATGTGATGCAGGATACATAATTTTGAGCATACACAAGTGAGTGAGGCTGGATAGCTTGGAAATGTCTCCATGACATTCTTTGATCCTCTCACTCCTCATATCCTCTTGTGCCATTTGCACTGCTTCTAGACTCCCTAGTCCCCTTGTGCCATGAGAACTTTTTTCCTGTCACATCCTTTGTAGAGTGCCATCTGTCACCTATATTTAACATCTTGCTAGCACCTTACTACGATATTTTTGTAACATCTACCTTAACTTCCTTCAGCTGAAGGACAGTTGTACTCTGATCTTGCCTTTTCTCAGCTCTCTAAGCATCAAAGATCAAGTGAGTGTTCTTTAGTTGCTTTCTGCTTACTTGAGACTCACACCTGATTGTGTTAGCTTAGTATGCTCTTGGCTTTAATGCTTTTTTCCTCTGTCAGTCAGCAGAGAGTTTGCATGTGTGTGGATCTTAGGAGAATTAGCTGAAAAGTTCTAGCTTTTTAATGTTTGCTAGTTTTCATGGTGTAGTTTTCTCTCCTGTGGTAAATCACAGAAACACAGGGTGGTTGAAGTTCAAAGGGGGCTCTGCAGGTCATCTCATCCAACATCCTGCTCAACCAGGGACACTTAGAAGCTGATTGCCCAGGACTGTGACCAGGCAGCTTTTGAATATCTCCAAAGAGAGAGACTCTACCACCTCCCCGGGCAACTTGTGCCAGTGTTTCTCTCTCCTCAGGAATGATCCAGTCCTTTAATCATTTTCATGGCCCTCTCTTGGACTCTCCAGTTTGTCTGTGTCTCTCATGTAGCCAGAAGCAGACAGAGCACTCCAGGTGTGGCCTCTCCAGTGCTGAGCAGAGAGAAAGGATCACCTCCCTCACCCTGTTGGGAGGGATAATGCAGCCCCTAACACCACTGGCCTTTGCTGCAAGGGCACATTGCTGGCTCATTTCAACGTGGTGTCCACCAGGATACCCAGATCCATTTCTACCAAGCTGCCTCCCAGCTGGGCAGGCCCCAGCACATACTGGTGCCTGGAGTTGTTTCTCCAAACAGTGCTGGACTCTGCACTTCCCCTTATTGTACTTCATGAGGTTCCTGTCAGTCCATTTTTCCAGCCAGTTGTGGTCCCTCTGGATGGCAGCTCCACCCTCTGGCATATCAGCCACTCCCAGTTTTGTGTAATCTGCAGCTTTGCTGAGGGTGCACTCTGCCCCATGGTCCAGGCCATTGCTAAAGGTGTTAAACAGGACTGATCCCAGTAGGGACCCCTGGCATTCACCACTAATTACTGGCCTCCAATTACAGTCCTGTTGCTGATCACCACTCTCTGGGCCCAGCCCATGGATTTGTAAACAATACAGCGCCCACAAAGGCTTCAAATCTGCCAGGGAGTTCCCCTGGCTCAGAGCTGTCAGCAGAAGCATCGATGTTGCTGCACTGTCTGATGAAACCAGAGATTGCACTACTAAGGCTTTCAGGCAGTTACGCACATTTTGCTCAGTCTTTGCACTAGCAAATGTAAATTTCCCCTTGTCAGCAGGACAAAGTTGGGTTTTTTTTAAATTGAAAGAATTTTTTTACTATTTTACAGAAGCTCCTGTGAACTTTAATGTTCTGCTAATTGCTCTTGCATGGCTGTGTTCTCTCCCTCTGTCTCTGAACAGTGCTGTTCTTGAAAACCATTTTTGATCATCTGTTCTGATCTATGTAGCACCCTCAATCCAGTCACAGGTTCAGTCAGAAATCAGTTTTTAAAAAAGCACCCTTTCCAGCAATTTTTCTAGTATATTTTCCTAGTGATTCAGAGCTTTGATGAATAAACACACGGTACATTACTTTTAGGTTGGATTTGTCTAGCTTCAGTTTTCATCCATTGGATCTTTGTGTATCTTTATGTAGTTGACAGAGAGCCTCTGATGTGTCTTCCATGGATACTTTTTTGCCATTACCATGTCATCTCCTCATCTCTTGCTTAAACAAAACAAATGGAGCAACTGGAATCTCATTTAAAAATTGTTTTCCAATCTCAGGATTGTTCTTGTGGCTCTTTCCCAAATGCTTCAGTTTTTCATCATTCTTTTGGAGTTCTGCACACCAGGATTTATACCAATGGTAATACCAGTGTTGGTGTGAAACACAGAGCTAGCATAGCCCCATGTTTTGTGTACTCATTCATGGATTGTTTTGAGATGAACTTCAAGAACAGAAACAACTAAAGAATGTTCTGTGTTCTTTAGTTTTCCCGTCTGTTTCTGAAGAAGTCTACTCATAGCCAGAATTTAAGGACTATGTGCTTCTGCAACACGTTTCTATCTGGAGTTCCATCTCCTTTAGCAATGCGTAGGAAGCTGATTAAATACACTCAGTGAGAAAATGGAATTGCAAAATGAGTCCTGCTCCCCTGTCCCATTGCCAGTTTCAGCATGTGCTCTGTTAAGGTGTGCAAGGTCTTAGGCAACAGCTGTACACAGCACCTGTATTGACCATGTCTGTGTACTTTGGTTTTAAATTACATGAACTGTGCTGCAGCAGAAACCACAAATCTCTGCCACCATGCAGTTTTCTCACCCTGCAGCTGTGGAGCTGTGACTTCTAAACTCTTTTGCACAGTGGAGCAATTCCATGGAACTGGTGGAGGGACAGCCTTCTGTAACCAAGTTTAGCTCTTGTCCCTGGGCAGGGGTAGCTCAGCTCCCTCCCAGCACCCCACTGTACAGCACCTCTTAACCTGTGCTCTGTTCCTTTATTGGGAACTTAATGCTGAAAATCTGGGTACTTATACTGGAGCCTTCACTGAAGAAGGCTTGGAAACCTGAATCCTAAAGGCCCTAAACCTAGACAGAAATATACTTGTAAAATACTCAAGAGTTTTCTAGATTCAGCTCATGATTTTAGAATCCTCTAATTGTATGTTTTTTAGAGTCACGGGGAAAACAGCTCTTAAGTGGTGCTCTGCTGAGCCAGCACACCAGACATGGGGTCAGGGATTATTCTGAGGAATTCCATCTGCAGTTCCAAATTCTTAGTGAATTTTCTACTCTTTGGTTAAGGTATCTTAAGGCTGTGTTGTGTTTTATTGAAATGGAAGTCTTTCACATATAACCTTGATTTGTTTGTTTAGACAAATGAAAAATCATCTCATATGTGAAGGTACATTAAGCTAATTTATTTGTTTCCTCTTCTAGAAAACTGAACTGAGAATTCACAACTATGCTTAAGGACTTCTAGGAGAAGATGGCCCTGGAAAGCAAAGGAAGTCTGAATTCTCATAGAATCTCAGAATTTGGGATGATCTTCCTTATGTTACAGTAATATTTTGTACTACCTTTGAGCTAAACATTTAAGGACTAATATTATTGAAACTTGAATGATTCACAGCTCCTAGGCTACAAATAAATTTAGTAATTCCATCCTCAAAACCATATGAACATTAATTATTTTGGAATGCGCTTGTGGATGGGCCTTCAGTAATTACTGGCTTTGCTGATGGCAGTTGATGAAGACAATAACATCTCTATAAATGAATCAGTGAAAAATATATAAAACTGTCACTTTAACATGAAATAATTTTGCAATTCCAACATCCCTGCCTGTTTTTCCACAGGGTTACATAGTACCAGGTGAAAGCTCTAATGAAGTATAAATTCAATACATTGTAAGCCGTTGGAAAAATAGAATATAGCTCTGAGGAATTCAACTATTTTTGCTGCTAAACCAGTGTGGAGCAATCTCCATATAAATTGGTCAGAAAGGAAGTTGAATCCTTCACTTATCCTGTAAAATTGTAAAGAAGATTTGGGAATTTGTATATATCCTGAAAGTTAGAGCCATTAATAACAGAGGGATTGTCAAATGCAAGTTTGGAAACAGTGCGTGGTACAAGGGATCCATGTAAAGAGGCTGCACCTTATCTTTTTAACTTTGATAACTGTATTCTTGTTGATAACAGCTTATTTTAACTGAAATGCATAGTTTAGGCACAAGGTGCTTTAAAATGAGATGAAAACTAGCTCTGTAAATCTATCTCTAAGCTTTTAAAAAGCTCAGTGCACTGTAAGTTTTCTGTTGGCAGTTTATGTTAAAATAAGATTTAATCTATTGTGGATTTTCCCCAAGTCAAATAATGAAAAACATAAATTCTGGTATGTCTTTCTTATCCTTCTACTTCCTCTCAAAAAAACTTCTCAGCTAATTTTGAAGCTGATACTTTTTTCCCCACAGAGTATTTATTAACCAGTATACAAATAGAGGTACAAACTTGTGAAGTTTGCTTGACTAAAGCATACTTTACACTTAATTTTAAAATAAATTAATATATAAGCTGTCTAAATCTCTGGAAAATGCAAATGCACTAAAATTAGATGGGACAGAAAACTTACAGTTTACTATGAAGACATATATCACAACATAATCCATGGTTAAACTGAATCTTCAGAAATTTCACCATTATTGATGTACTTTCATTTTCCACCTGGACTACATCCTACAAATAATTTTTAAGGAGAGTTTTTTTGTCCTTCCTGAAGATCTTTTATAGTTTGGAAAACATTTTTCATACAAGCGATACTGTATAAAAATGTAATCACAGAATTTGATGTTGGTTTTACCAGAGAAATTTTGGTCTTGTTTTTTAGTTATGGGCAGATTTTTTTTAGTTACTTTTCCCCTCTTCTGATTTTCTTATTGTAAAGCTGAATTAAAAAATAAAATAGTTGTAACCTCTTTGAAGACTGCTGTAACAAAGCAGATGGTTTCATGTGCCACAGATGAGTTTTGGCATGAGATGTACTGAAAACTCAGGTTTGAACAAAGCTTATCCTGGAAGGGAAGTTCTGCTGTGACCTGAAGCCATTGGGCCAGAGCTTAAAGTTCCTAAAGTAATTGACTTCCTATCATGAGACAAAAATCCTACAGGAAGGATACTCTAGCTTGAAGGTCACAGGAAAACCCCAGCCTCCTGCAGCAGCATGTGTTCTGCCAGGACAAAGCACCCTGGAGTGCCTCCCCCAGCTCAGAACTGTGGCACCTGTAGGGGTCGAGCTTTTAGAGATGGGACAGAGTCCCAGAGGTACTTCATTGTTAACTTCCCCCTGAAATAAATGTAGGCTTGTACTATCCTTGTTATTTATTCACGTTTCAATAAATCAATCCCTTAATACTTTGTATTTTATCTTGAACTTAATATTTACTAAATGCTGTACATTGGATGCTGTGACTGTACTTACTGGTAGTAAGATGAACAATCAGTCTCAACCTGAAAGTTGTAATACAGAACAATATCACTTTACTAACAATTCACTTGTAACTCAGAGCTGGCCTATCTCAAACTAACCATAAATTGAACAAATTCCTAGTTAGTATTTCAGCTTAATGGTAAGGAAAATTGATTTTTTTTTTTTAAATCATCTGCCCAAGTACAAAGAGACACGGCTTTGATGTGGAGGCAGTAGCATAAGCAGATGGCTGGAGCTCAGACCTGGGATACAGTTTGAGCCTGTGCTGTCCTCAGGAGGGCACGGAGCTGAATCAGCTCTGCAGAGCACTGGAAAGGGCCAGACCCAGTCCCAAAGTGCACTTGTGAAGCAGACATCAAGCTGGTTTCCTGCAGGGAATCAAGCTTCACCTAAAAGGCGGAACTCTGCTCTGTATCAAACCAGATTAGAGACACTGCACCCCTCAGAGCTGTTCAGCTGAGAGCACCGAAGCAGAGCCAGGTCTCAGTGTGTGCGTGGTGCACTTGTTCCATCCTCAGGACTCTGTTGCTTCTGTTCCAGTGCTGTGGCAGCACAACAAGCACTGAGGAGGTGGAGCCACCATCCTTCTTGACTCATTCTAGTTATGCAGAGGAGGAGACTTCCACCCAGCAGGAGTTACAGGCCGGCTCAGGACTTTGCTCTCCTGCTATTAAGTACACAAATGTAGTTTGTACTAAAGATTGCAGGCACAGGTTAGCAAGTTACAAACTAACTGAAGGACATACACACCTGTACTAGAAAGTATTAGGTAGCTCCTTACTTAAAATCACTCTCTTTGCTGAGGTAGTAGGAAGCAGTCAAGGTTTCTTTGTGTAAAAATCCATCTCCCACACTCCCAGCAAGGGCAAAAGTAACACAATTTAAAGAAAAACAATACGCAGAAGCAGCAGCACAACTGCACTATTTTATTTTATATATTTACACAAAAGTAAAGTGAACTTTTGAAGAGTGAATTTTGAAGTAAGTGCAAAGTGAACTTCTGGAGAATGGCGAGGAAAAGAATACATTTTATTGCCAGAGTAACTGTGGGTAAACCCAGTCATGCTGAAACTGGAACCTCTGAGCTCAACACCACATGGCAGCACTTCAGCACCCTGGCCCCCAAACACTGCCCCATGTGTTGATGAGCCCAACAGCACATGACAGGTGGGGGTAACTGTCCAAGACTGCTGCTCCTGTATAAAAAACTGCAACACTGGTCTCTACAGTAGTTTCTAGATGGACAGATCTAATGGCAGATAAACTGTCTCCCAAGATAACCCAGAAGCGACAGATTTTATATGTAGAATATCCAGTAACGGTTAGGCCTTCAGGAAGCACCATGTAACCGCTGGAGTACTTGCCAAGTGGTGTTCCACAGCATCTAGGGGTCAGAAACTTTTGCCAGCTTGCACAATTATTTGTACATCATTGCTAATGAGGAGAAGCTTTAAAATCTCTTCCAGCTACAACATTATCCTTTTTAAACTTTTACCTGTAATATTTCAACTCAAGCAACAAGTGGGGCAAAACCAATGGGATTAAGAGTTGGCAAGGAATTCCATGTTGAACAATAAAATTAGGATTCATCTTTTTACAAAAGATGAAAAACCCCACCAATCAAAACACCCCAGAACAAACAAACCCACATCACAAATCTCAACATCTGCCACTCAACTCCATGTTGGCTATAACCAGGATAAATGCAAGATACTGAAGAGAACAGGGTATTGCAATATATTCAGGGCTAATTGTGCAAAACTTAAAATTTGGATAGCAGTTTTTTGCTGCTAGCAAATTTATAACTTTACATAAATAATTTGGATTTGTCAATTGGCCTATTTACTGTTCTACAGATTATATGTTTTTGTATTGCGTTAATCAACTGGTAGAAAACCCAAAATTTTATTTTAGAATAAGCTTTTTATAGCAGATTACTTGACCCTTGTGGATGATTAAGAACTATTTCAAGGGATTAGAAAAGATTATATACCATTGCAACAAGCATCTTCCACCATGCTGGGAATGTGCTATAATGCCAAATGGGAACAGGTGTAACCATTTGTAAAGCACTGAAGACAAAAAGCTGTTGTGTTCAGTTCATATTATTTCTTCAACATGTAATCATAGTTAATTCTTGTAAAGCTTGCTTTCTTAAACCAGATTTCTAGAAATGGAAAAATAAATTGCATAAAATACCAGTGATAAAGGTACTCTCCTATTCCAGTGTATATATTCTAACTGTACACAGGAAAACCACTAAAGAACATCTCACTTTTAGAGAATGTTGCCTATGAATACTGCTTCAGTAGTGCATTCACTTGTTTGCACCTTATCCATGTAACAATTTCAGTTAGACTGAACAATTTATTAGTTTTCTGAATCTCCAGTCCTTAGCAAAGGGAGTGAGATTCACTCTGTTTTGTAATTTGCCAAGATTCTTTTTCACAAATTTGAGTTACCACACCTAGAGCTGAGATTGGTCATTCTGGGCTATTAAGAATCAGCTCTCTTTAGGTCTTTCTAGGAAAATTCCTTTTTCTTCACCATTCCCATTCCTTTCCCAACAAGGGGCCAGCAAGAAGCCTAGCAGACACTGTTTGCTCAGAATTCCATCAATAAATCTTGTCTTCCAGGAAGCAGGGTAATGAAGGGACAACTCACTGCTGCTACAAAAAGTCTATTCATGAAACCAAAAGCCACTTGGCAAAAATCACGGGCAAAATGCTTGGCTTCTGGCACATGGCCATTGGCTGGCAACACCATCTAGCACAAATGATCTTTATCTAACGAGTACAAACCTGAAAAAAATCTTCTTTAAGTCAGAGATAATTATGCAAGAAAAATACTGAAGATTATTCAATCAGAATTATCTACAAGTAAAACTCTAAAACCTAGCAGACACAAGTTTTGTATTGCATTTAAAGATAAATTTAAATATACTTCCCCCAAATTCAGGTTTACAATACAGAATATACACTTCTATCTTATATGCTAGCCAAAATCCAAGCCCTGGCTGTGAATTTACAGAACAGTCTGTTAATCTGCAATACATTATGGTCTTCAATATTTGGCAGCTTCAGTATGAATACTACTTGTTAGAAAACAAAAATGCACCTGTCACTTGTCATCTGACAAGAGTACACACACTGGGCCTTTCCTATATAAAATCAGTAACTGATAAAATATATGTTCTGACCAGCTTCTTACAGCTCAAGTGGTTGCAATGCAACAATTTGAGCAGAGCATTTGTTTAACAGACTTGCCCCAAGTATCCATTCCCTGCCCCATTTCTCTAAGAAAGGATAATAACCAGAGGAACTACTGCCAGTCTCTCATGCCACTTCTAGCTGAGTTAACTTGGAACACCACTGCATCTTCTCATCCCTTCTTGGGAATAAGATAAACAGAAGACAAGACATTCCAATGCTGCATTAAGATTACAATTTTCCATCTTGAATAGAAATGACCGTTTTTGCACAGTGGATATACACACTGGTCAGAAAGGACTGCTCCCAACCCAGCCTTTCACCACACTGAACCACCAATAGGCAAGTTATTAATTAGATACAGTTAGGATTCATTTATATCCTTTCCCTTTTATGTTTAGCTGGGAAATAACGGCACACTTCCTAACTGGAATAATTTATTGCTATTAAAAAGCCCCATTACTGCCAAGAGTTATAAGCTCCAAGAAATGCAACACTCTTAGTAAGGTGCAGTGAGATAAAAAGTAGCATGAAGGCACTTGATGCCAGTTTCATACAGTAGTTTCACTTAGAATAAAGGAGACTATAATAAAAATAGACTGGTAACTTGAAACACACTAAATTTGGCAAGGAAACTTAGTCAAGACCAAACTAGGGTTACAAGACAACCTGTAGGTGTGCAAAACCACAGAGAATGTTCACTTATCTTGATGCTATAAGCTAAATCCAGACACAGTCAGGTGCTGAGCATTGTTTCTAGCATCAAAGTAAGAGGTATCAGTCTCATCATCCGGCTGAGGTATAAACGGCATAGTTTGGTTCTGGAGATTATCCCAGTCCACCCCGTGAAAGAGGGGATGATGCTTCAGTTCTGAAACAGAAGTTCACATAAGCATTATAAACTTCCTTATGGCCAAGCCCCATAGCCTTTTTGTTCCCTCATCTATAACTGTCAGTAGATTTGCTCTATATTCCTTTTTAGAAGTTCATAAAAGTGTAAATTGCAATTGGTCTTTGATTACCCGCAACTTTAGTAGGATCAAACTGTTGGCATGACAAGTAGCTGCCACTGCCATCCAGAGAACCTGTTCCACACAGTGCATAGAGCCAAAAGCGGCTTTAAAGCAGCTCTTACCCAGAAAGATTGAACTTAGAGAAGCAAAACACTGCAACGACGTAACTGGGATTTCCCAGAACAAAAGGCTTCATGCTGTAGCAGTAACAGGGAGAGCACACATTTTGGGGAGGGGAGAGAAGATGACAGTGATGTAAACTTAGACACAATGAGAAGAACTTAATGGTTGTCCTGAAAACTACTCATCCAACTGCACTTCAGTGGACTACAGATCGGACAAAGAGTCCAATTGTAAGATACAATTGAGACACAGTTGTAAGTCTTGACAAAGAATGAATTTCCAAGAAGCTCAGATAAGAAGAAATCATGATGTCATCTAGTTTAAATAACTATCCTTGACAGGCAATTAGATTTCACTCTAAAATCCAGCAATAAAGGTAATAACTTGTGTTTAACTAAAACACCTTCAAATTGCTTTTTGGGAAATATTAAAGCCACAGGATTTTCTGTTGACATAATAATCTTCATTCATAATCTTGTGCTAATTTAATTCATTTTGATTTCAGCTTCTAGCATTTGTCTCTTTATGAGTAAGCATTTCCATGGTAATTTCCTTCTCTAGTGATTTCTTGAGCAGTTCTCATAAGATTTTTCTCTGTTCCCAAAACATTTCACTTCAAGTTTCTTTCATGTTATCAATTTTTTTTAAAAAGAAAAGTCACTATTAACAATAGCAAACGTTTAAGCCCTTCTACAAGGGAAAAAAAAAGCAGACTCTGTATAGTATATATCATTCAACTTTGTATTCTCCTATGCATTCAGCAAAGACAGGCTGATTCCTAAGAAAAAATTGCTCTCTGAATTAACTCTTTGCTGTAGGAGGCTTCTCCCCCAAGCTATAATCTTTTAACCAAAGTTCCCACTGTCATTTAGGTTAAAAATTCCAAATATCCATTAGATAAGAGAGAACTTTGGTACATCATGTCAAACACTAAACATGCACAGCAGAACGGGAGTAAAGCAAAACAGAATTTAAAAAAAAACAAAAAACCACCAAAACAACCCACTCCCAGAATTACCTTGTTCAAGGAGGAAAAACCCCACAAGAAATACAGAAAATACCACAACTTGTTAAGTGTTGTGGGACTATACATGGATCCTGGTTAGGCATTGAAGTTTTTTAGTCTAACTTTCAGGAGGAGGAGATCACCACTTTGAAACTTGCAATTAGTTGAACAGAACAATTTTAATACTAACCCTTCAGTCCAGCTCTCTTAGTAGTGTCAATTGTTAGAAGAATATCTATTGCATTTTGAGCATTATCAGACAGCTTTTCTTCGCCCTCAGGCCACGGAATATCTACAAATGAAGATACAAATGAATTGCTAACTCAAACCATAAAACAAATACTGGAAATACATACTTACCCTGATTACTGAAACAGATTACCTCTTTTCAAAATATTTTGGAAGACCTGTGTTGATGTTTCATCATTAAAAGGTGGAATTCCAGTCAGAAACTCAAACAAACAAACTCCAAGGGCCCACCAGTCTACAGCAGAACCTGGTAAAATAAATCCACATCATTACACTTACACAAACGATACCTGCAAAGACTTGAAGATTAGCAGAAACTGAAGAGTGTTTAAATTCTGTATGTTTCTTAATTATGAAGAGACAAAACAAGTCGTATTTAATATTCATGCAGATTAAAAATATATTAAAAAGCTTTTTAAAGCCACTCTGCTCCTTAGTTCATTATAGGTAACACTGGGGTTTACTGACAGAATCAAGGGGGCTCTTTGCAACAATCTAATTATTAATTCCCATCAAAGAGAATCCAGGAGGTAACTTCTCCAAGAGATCGTTTTGTGATAAGAAGCTGCTGCCTCACGACTGCTCTAGTGACCGGATGAACGCTCCATGTTGTCACCTGTGCCTTTCTCTTGGTTCTTTAAAAAAGTCTCCAAAACTTCAAACTATTGAACTTAATTTTCATTTGTCTAAATTATTGTGAATATCATGAAGACAGCTTGCAGAAATGAGCCAGCACGCCTGAAGCTGGCATTACCTTCCATTACACTGAATTGACTGGGGCAATGTGTAGTTATCTCTAGCTATCTCTGCTTTAATAAATGGTTTTGGTTTTCCACATTCCAGGGTTTTGTCTTTTTGCCAATCTCTCTTATTAATCTACATCAAAATAAGCAGGCAAAGCAATCCCAGACACCACTGCATGCATTCTAAGCTTTCTGCATCTTCAAGCCATGCCCACTCCACTGTAATAAAGAATAGATGCCACAATTATTGTTAAAAAAAAAAAAAAAAACCTTTGAAAGATACTAAGTCTTATTGTTCCTGGGCTTTTTCCATATAAAAAAACCTAAGACATCTCCAAGAAAATGAATGTTTTGAACCGTTTCACAAAGACTACTGTTAAGTTTAGGAATGCTGAGAACCAATGTTAAACAAGTAATCTAATACACTTTCAGCAACTTTTAACAGCGGTAAGAGTGCCCCACCAAGCTAAGCACATCAAAGCAGCAAGGTCAAATCCACTGTTGTTAGAGTACTTGGATGTCCAGTAAAATACTCCCAGCTCCAGTCAAAGTCTAATAAGATCACAACTCTGAACAATGTAATAAGCAGGTTTCAGCAGCAATTTTTCCCACGTGAAGTCTAAGTAACATTAGATTAACTCCCACCATAACCCTTCTAAACAAGACCTAAGGATGGCATGAAGCTGTGTCAGGAGAGGTTTAGGATGGATATTAGGAAAAGGTTCTTTCCCCAGAGGTGGTTGGGCACTGGAACAGCTCCCCAGGGCAGTGGTCACAGCACCAAGCTTGTCAGAGTTCAAGAAGCATT
Source organism: Acanthornis magna (assembly GCA_036785705.1). Taxonomy (NCBI): domain Eukaryota; kingdom Metazoa; phylum Chordata; class Aves; order Passeriformes; family Acanthizidae; genus Acanthornis; species Acanthornis magna. The sequence goes on along the minus strand of JAWUZG010000028.1, from coordinate 10,555,740 downwards.
TGGACAATGCTCTCAGGCTCATGGTGTCAGTCTTGGGGCTGTCCTGTGCAGGGCCAGGAGCTGGACTTGATGATGATTGTGGGTCCCTTCTAACCTGGGATATTTTGTGATTCCGTGATTTCAAGTAAGAAGCAGTAATACCAGGTCTTGTGCATCTGACCTTCTTTACCCATAGACACAGTAAATCAGACTGACTACATAAAGTGAAAGGCAGCAATGAGAAAAAGTGTCTCTGGCTTTACCTCCTGTTACACAATTTAAGAATGCTGACTTTCCTTCTGAAGTATATGCTTACTTGTGTGATTTCTGATAGCTTAGTCACACTGATACTGATGTTTCCTGACTCTGTGAGCATCACACATTCTTATGTGGAGGCATACTGGACATGTCTTTCTAAACAGAAACATTGTTCACCCAAACAATGTTCTTGGAAATTGTGATCTAGTTATACTTTGACTGTTCAGTTACGCTGAACACTTCAGGTCTGCACAGAATAGAGAAAACTCACCAGAGATCAGAGTCCCTGCATATAAAAAGACAATGAAGTTAAAAATATTACAGTTATTGCCAAAAAAACCATAACAAATATGAACATCGAATATCAAGTATGATTCTCTGAGGGCATAGGAATGCAGATTTTTTTCTAAGGTAGTATTTCACAATAAAGATGGCAATGTTAAATCTAAGTCAGAAAAAAAAACAAAATAGTTTTGTAACATGACTAATTTAGGATTAAAACTACATTTACAAGCATCTCAACACGCGCAATATTTAGTGAGGGAAAATCTGGAGTTCTAAAGCCAGAAAACACTGGCTTCACTGAAAGTAACGGGAGATTCGTAATTTCCTGACATAAACCCCAGACTCTGCAAGTTTTCACTGAAGTCATGAAAACCCAGTAATCTCAGACCCTGGTTAAAGTTTCACATTGTCTAAGTAGCAGTGATAACGTTTCCAAAATATTATCTAGTTTTGACATCTGCCAGGTAACCAGGAATTCTAAATGGAAGTGCAAAACAACTACATATGTTTAGTATTTTTAGCTTTTACAGTTAAATTGTTAAATCTCTTCATGGAGTTTTAGTTAATTTATATTAGCAGAATTTTATTGTTCCACAGGATAGTAATCACTATCTCTCAATTAAGGTCTCTCTCTGATAGAATTTTCCCAAGACTAGTAGTTCTACAAAATAGTAGTATACTTTTGAGATGGAAATAAAATGCAATTATATATCAACGACTGTATTAGAGATAAATACATTGCATTTAATTTTTGTTAATGGTTCTTGCAAGTTAACAAAAAGTCTGAAACAGTTTTCTGCTAAAAGTCAATCTCAGTGGATCTCAGAATCTGAGATGAAGAAATTCATGCTCTTCAAAGTTGTGCTATTTTGAAAACAAACAAACAAAAAACCAAACCCAAAAAACAAACCAACCTCCAAAAACGTGATGGCTACTACTATGCCCTTATACTCAAGATCCTATCAGACATTAGAAGCGTTTCATGAGGTCACTCAACGCGGTAACTGATTTTAATGCAACTTCATAAACTTGTCTGGCTTCACGTAACACTTTAGTATCAATAAACACAGAAGACATTCTAAAAATAATTGGAGGTTTAATCCTTTCACTCTAAAATTTCACTAAGTTCCCCCTTTCCCATCCCAAAGAATCTTTACAGATACTCAGGATGACCACGTTGTTACTCCTAAGCCACATACATGTCTCAGGCTGCCAAAGCAGCTTCCAATGCCAATGGGCAGCAAGCAAGACTGAGATGGACAGTCAAAACCTCTGGTTATGTGAAACCAGTAAATGAATGGAAGAAGCAACTGAAGCAAACACAGCCATCCATGTTGGGAAAAGCTTAGTGCTAGCTATTTTTGAAGAATCCCCTATCTTTTTACTTGAAGGGTTTACAGTTCTAGAGGCATTCAGAAATGTAAAGATGTCGCCTTTCAAGTACTGACAGATGGCTGGTTTGTCTTACCATGAGGCTGTGTTAAAAGCAGCTCAGGTGCCAGGTAGTCTGGGGTCCCCAGGATGCGTTCACCTTCTACAGGGGCAGCTCCTCTTCTAACACTCTTTGGAGTCCTGTACGGTGTGCCAGCATCCCCCCGGTGAGGGGTCTTAAAAGATGGGAAAGAGATTTCAGATGTCAAACAAAACCAGCTCAGAAACTCCCATCTCCAGGTTTAGTCATGGATGTCAAAATTGATACTTAAGTTCAAGTCAAGAAAAGTCACAAAACATTCCCTGAAAAGTATGTGTGAAATGTGCTTCCACTGCTTTATCTCAACAGTCTTGAAGCATAAAGTTAACTACTCTTAGAGAAACTTTTCCCTAAGTTCTTCCTCCAGTGTCACATCCACAGCAGCTATCACTGTTTATACCAATCTTTGTAACAGTCTTGTCACTGGCACTTGACAGTATACATTTCACCATTGCTTTCACCAGGATAAAAAACAAGAAAGGAGCAGGCACAATGGCAGCTACCAGCAGCTGAAAAGCATTTACACTGGGAAGCGTGCAGGACAAAAAAAGATGAAAACTAATCCAAGACTTCTGATTACAAATGAAACCTATAACTGCTCACAGAAAATACAACACTGCACTAGAAGCAGAATGAGACAAAATAGCACAGGCTTTCTTTAATCAGTTCACTGTAACAGCAAAGACGTCTCAGAGACGGACAAAGGCAAGTCAGTGAACATAAAGCTACAGCTAAAGTCTTACAAAGAAATTATAATTTTAGCCACACAAGTGCAGCAAGTGAAACCCTGTCATCAAAGGTCATTTTGAGAGACTACCTCAAACTACTAGAGTTTTCTCTAAATTTACCACTGAAATAATTTTAGGTCCAGTGCAATGTCCAATGCATGCACAAAGTTTCTACCTGTCTCCTTACCTACCTGGTACCCCTGATATGGTCTTCCTTTCTGTAATGGAGTGATAGCTGTTGGGTAAGAGCCACTGCAAGCAGGTGAAAGATCCATTATATCTATAGAAGCCATGCTACTTGGGTCAGATACATTGGATATATTGATTGGACTATTATAGCTTCGAAAAACAACAGCATTTTTTTTTAAGAGGCTCAGTGCTTCCATCATCTTTTCTGAAGAAGATACTCTGCCAAGGCAAGTTTCTTCCATATGTTTCTGGTCATTATCCTTTTTCTGAGGTAATGGCTTGCAGTCCTGGACTGTATGTGCTTCCTCTCCATTTTGTGAGGCATCTCTGGACCCTGGTGATGTTGTTGGCATGCCTTCAGGTTTTGGTTCCTCAAAGGAGAGGTCTTTAATACTTTTATCTAAATCTAAAAGCTGCTTTTCCAGATGGCTTTCTGGAACAGATATTTCAGGAAGTAAGTCAGAATCTGCACTGAAGACTCCTAAAGGTTTTTCATCATCAGTGGCTAAAAAACTTGAGTTCATGTACTCCTTTTCATCATCCCTTCCACAGTCTGCGTCCAGATCACACATAAGATTTTTGGCTATAGTTGGAGTAAGCAATCTTTCTACCGTTTCCTGGTTACTAATAAAACTCTTAACTCCTTCCTTGCTTTTGCAGGTGTCACATAGGCATCCATCCTTACAAAGCATTAAGGATTGAATTTCTGTTGTCAAACCTGTCCCTTTGTTTACTGGAAATTCTGAGATCTGACAGCCACGTTTATATTCTGCATTGCTTTTTTTAACATAGTTAAGTTCCTGACAAGGACTAGTGTCAACAGATTCAAAGCTTCTTTTTACTCCTGGCTTTTCAAACTTTTCTTCCTCTTTGACAGGCTCATTCTGCCTTGAAGGTGACTGCTGTAGACTGGAAGTCTCTGCTGTTTCATTTGTCATGTCTCTTTTATTTACAAAGACCTTTTCTTTCCAAATCTTGTTTTCAGAAATACACTTTCTTACTATGCCTTTCACATCCAGAGTGCTCACAGGAGTACCTGCTATATCCAAATGTTCACGTCCCAACTTCTGCCGACTGCCAGAATCATTGCTGACAATGGGAGAAATGGCAGACTCAAGTTCTTTTTTCTGTAAAACTTCAATACCTTTCTTATTTGGCAATTCAATATTCGAAAGGAGAGCTGACCCACTGTTACTGGTTTTGCATGTTGTAGAATGAGGTTCTTCTTCACTTTGCTGCAAATGAGCACATTAAATTTTGAGTATCATGAAAAATAGGATTACAATACTATAGAAATGTGTAATTTAAAATACTTTATTTCTACCTATATAATGACATGCAGATTTGCAAGCATTATGCATTCTTTCTAAGTAGTACTAGTGGCAAACTATACTTCAAAATAAAAAAAAAATTCAAAACCAAATTAAGGATAACTTAATTATTTGACTTGTTAGGAACATAAAATAAGGTTGCTAGAATGCAATAGAAAATGACATATTTTTAAATGCCTAAGGATGAAAAAACAGACCAATTGAAGCTGTATTTGTGATTTTATGTTAAGAAGTTAAGCTACAGAAGTTTTCCATTTCCAAAAAAGCCCTAAGCAAAGTACCCCATCATATTACCCTGTGGTATATTACACTTCAGAGATGACAGAAGAAGAACCTGATCTTACTAATGTTTTGATAACACAATACTAAAATCAAGGCCTTAAAGAAAAGATAAATATAGAATTATAAATTGTTTTAAATGTAAGTTTTTTGGTATGATCTAAATAAGAATCATGGCAAGAAACTATACAGCACAGCAGCATTTTGTTTTAGGTATATATCTGAACAGAATTTCCTTAACAGTTTAAAATAGGATACCAAATATTTTGTGTCAGCTATAATCATTGGTGTTACGTTAGTTGATATAAAACCCTTCAGTATTAAAAATCCTACACTCTTTCAGTTTAACAGTTAATAGAATTTTGAAGTGCATTTTGTTTATTATTTTCCTGAGTTCTGTCTTTTAAAGAAATTCTTTTGTCTGCAATGCTGAGAAAATAAAGCTAAAAGGATAGGGCCAACTTCCAAATAGCCACGGCTCCCAGCAGTGCCCACCTTGTGCAGGATACAGCTAAACCAGTGATGGTCAGTGAAGCCTTCTCTTTCACTCCTTTGCTGCAGACTAAATAGTATTTGCTTTTCCTATTATATTGCATAGGACTAATATTTGTTTGAAGAAAAAGGTTATATCAGTTTGATCCAAAATCCTACTCCACAAGAATTGTAACCTCTGCTCCTTCTACTGTACCAAAGTTTCTTAGCACGTGAAATAACCAAAGCAAGTAAGTAGAAGACATTTGCAACACTGCACACAGAAGTACAAACTCATTTTAATGTATAGGGGGAAGATGAAACAGTCCTGACCTCCACATCTTTCTCCCACTTGGGGCTGCTGCAGCTTTCTGATTCCACACTGGACAGGTATGTGTGAGACTGGCTACTGATACTGGAGGTACCAAACCTTTTTCTTGACTGAAGTAGAGTAGGAGTTAAACTTCTTGCTGGCAACACAGGTGTTAATTGAGAATTATCAAGATCTTGAGAGAAAGAAATTCAAATGTTGATACAAACAGGCAACATATACTGACTGACTTCACACTATGTTAAGCTTTCGCATCAAAGGAAGCTGTGTAAAGCTGTGTGACAACAATTTCTCTTGTCATCTTTTCTGCACAGTCAATTCATGCATTTTTTGAATTAGGGACTTGCCAAGAATGTAAAAGCAGTACAAACGTTGGCAGCATAGTTGCCTTCTCTCATTTCAGGTCGGAAATAAGAAAGCAACAAGATAAGACAATTTAAATGAAAACACACACTGCTATATTGAACAATTTTTAATGAAAGTATGTCAAGAACTGACACTTTCTGTAAAATCTTAAAGGGTGATTTTGAATTCAGTAGCTGTGATTTGAAAACAAACAAACTAAACCACTTTAGAAGAGGACATAAATAGTGTAGATGAAAACATGTCAGATGTCCACCATTCCGCCAGTGCTTTACAAGTCACTGATAGAATCACACCTTTTATGAAGTGGGTCCAAACTACTCACATAAAATTAAAAAACCACAACCTTACAGTCAGAGTATTCCTTAGCACAAGGCTTGGTTTACTCACGTGTTTTGAATAATTTAGTTGAAAGAGGGGTATTTTCCTTTTGGGCCACAGGTACAGGAGAAACCACTCCATGCAGACTGTCAGATGACTGACTTGAGTTGTGCCCTGGCACTTTCGTTCCAACAGGAGGAGTATACTAACAAGCAAAAAGAAGCATAGTTAAAAGTTAATGGAGTCTGAACAAATTCTCAATCCAGGATTAAGAGTGTAACTTCACCCATTCTTTATTATGTTTGCATTGGAGCTTGGCCATGCCCATTTATAAGTCAGCAATTCAAAACACAGTCCAAGGTAATCACTGCAGAACTTCAAAGTACTCAAAACATACCGTAAGTCATTCTATCAGCTGGCAGAAGAGATGCAAGAATAGCCTTATCATGCCAATTATTGAATTTAGGATAGTAAATAAGCTAAAAGGATGAAGTACTTCAAAGACAGTGAAAATTACTTACAAAGCCCAGAGAACTGATAAGAGACAACAATTGTCCTGGAGTACGTGAGTAGTCTTGTTTTGGCTTTGCCATTGATGGGGTAGTAAGGATATCTATCATATTTATCTCTACAGGGACAAACAACAAAAAACAAATAGGTCAGGTTTTAATGTTGATATTAAATGAAGGCAAAGTTGCAGACATTTAATTTAAGTTTCATTAAGAGGAAGAAGAAGTTTAGTCACCTACTTAACAAATATACAAATGAAGGCACCAAATCCAACTGAAGACTTGGAATGTACATTCTTACTCAACACAAGCTGTTTCTTCCCATACATCCATAAATTTATACACACAGAAATTGCAAAACTCCAATTTCTTTTCCAACATACTATGCTAAAAGCACTACATTTTCCCATTTGTTATCAGCCTTGTTCTTTAGGCAGCAGGTCCAGCTTATGGTTTGTGGACGAGGATACTAAATTTGATTCCAAACCTGCCATCTGTCCAACAGACATCTCAAAGAAGCTACAGAAGAATTTTTCATAGGTGAAAATTCAATCTTAGATGCCTTCTTTTTTGCTAACAGTTAGTATATTTAAAGTTTCCATATGTTCAACTAGACACAATAACTTGTCCCATTAGAACATCAGTCAAAGCAGTGTATCACAGAAAACATAGACTACTTAGGATTTTCATTTATGTTCTTACAGCTATGAATCAAACTCTGTAGACAACTCTGAATTCCTACATTCCTTTAACTATATAAAAAGGATGTACCCTCCAGCAGCTGTCTCAAAAAACCTAAACTGGTGCTGTGCAGGATAAGTTTGGATGATCTGGCTAAGGAGGTATAAGCCAATTCAGAAATTGGCTATTCACCTTAAGACCTGCAGCCTGTGCCAGACAGTCATGACTACATTTTCTGCTACTTGCAAAGAGAATGCTCACATGCCAAAGAACTGACCGAATCTTCTGTTATGGACTTAGTACCTCCCCCTAGCTCTCTAATTAATGTCCGGAATGTCCCAGTTAATTTACTGGAAATTAATACATACAGGGACAGAGACATGAACTGAAGGGCAGAAGTAGTCAGAGAAACAGGAACAAGCCAGAATTATTCATTCACCCATTGAAATCTCCTAGCAGACTTCAGAAAACTTTGAAATCCATATCCCTCCAAAGAAAGGGCTCTAGATCATATTTTATACATCCTTATTCCAAAGAATAAATACTTTACCTTCTGAAGTGCAACGTAAAGAGCAGACCCGTTACTAGCACATAGCTAATCAGTACTCACCTATTAGAAATCAGGTATTACCTGCAACATTTGCACTTATTTAATTGAAAGGTGCCCTCTACAGGGATGCAAAGTATTCAAAAATACAGAAATGCAATGCAAAAATACATTTTAATACAGCCAAAAGGATAGAGACAACTCTTACCTCTGTTCAGCGTAACTCTGGAAAGCCCAAAGTCTGTCAACTTTATGTGTCCCTGATTAGAAATGAGCATATTGTCCGGCTTCAAATCCCTGAAAATAGGAACATAGTTGAAGTCAGCAAAGAGATCACTGAGCAATACTGAGAAAGTTAACTGACCAGAGACACTCAATACAAAACACTGGTTAGAGCTGGTTTACAGTAACACCTCTTAGCCAGCAGAAGATTCCAATTTGAGGAACACACCAAAACAATTAAATATATTTAGCTTTAAATATGGCACAAACATCTCAGGCTTTGTAAAAACCAGCATGAATGTCAAGAGTTGCACATTTTGTGTTTCAGCAGGCTCAACAAGTGTCCTTCAAAATAGAACCATCATAACATTTACGCAGGAGCCTACAGGTGAGAAGCAAACCTCTAGAAAAAGTTTTCATGTGCATTCTCTGTAGCACTGCTGAATGCAAAAAGAACTCTCACTACAGGGGAGCATCAGGGTAGTCCTACAAGTACTAGGTACTTGTGTGCAGCCCCCAGAGGGCTCCTGAACTAACACAGCTGCTAATAGACCACAAGAGCTGGCAGGGGAAAGCAGTGTGGCTTTGTGTGCTCAGCACACACAGAGAGATTTGATTTTAGGCATTGCTTCATGACACTGCTGCAGTGCACACATGCAAAAAGAGCTTCCAGGAGCTCTATCAAACGAGGTACCTGTGGTAGCTGTCACAATGAAATGGTGACTGGTTATGTGTTAGAGTGAAAAAACTAAAAACCCAAACTACCAAATACTTATTTGTGAGAAAAAAAAGAAAGTTTCACCTGTGGATTATTCCATGCCTATGAAGATAGTCAAGAGCCAATGCTGCTTCAGAAATATACTTAACAGCCATTTCTTCATCAAAATATCCATAAATATGGAGAAGGGATTTGACATCTCCACCAATAAGGTACTCCATCACCTATCATGCAAGCATTTTAAATTTAAAATTTAAAACACATTTCAAAATTCCAAGTAAAATAGAAAATAATTTTCACCCTTACAAAAATATGATTTCAAGGAGCAGAAGCACAGAAGTACCTTTGTGCAAACCTCATTTCCCACACAATACTTTTCACTTGGATAAAATAAAGTTTCAAATAACAGCAGACACAAAGCATTTTCTTTCTGTAGACCATTTGCTTATTTTATTTGCCTAGATTACTCTTAGAAGCTAGTTAAAAAGCTGACTACAGCTTTTGAGAGCTGACTACAGCAAATTTTCTATATTAGAGAAATATTATATATTTCTATATTAATTACATATTTTAACTTATTTTATATTTACCGCCACATATTAATTTATATTTAATTGAATATTGTATATGTCCATATTATAGAAAATTAAATGCAAAGCATTCCTTTGAAACTCAAAGCCTGAAGCCAAAGACCGCCTGTTCTATACAAACCAAAGTATATCAATACTTTATCTTGCAATCATTTATACACAAAATAAAATTCAGACCTGAGCTTTGTGAAATAAGTACAAATGGTCAAAAATGCATACAGTGACAGCTACTGTGCATTTAAGATACATGAAAAAGAGTGTCTAGAAAAAATACACATTCCCAATAAACCATTATGCAGACACATTATGATAGCCCATGTCATACTCAAGATAAAACAAAAGTCAGCAGGGCTTCTGAAACCCACTCTTTGATGCCAAGAATACATTTATGGGGTTTTGGTTAGGAAATCTCACCAGTACTTACATTCCAATATACAATATTCTACCATATATATATATATATATATATACACACACACACACACACATATATATGGAAGAATATTGTATATATATACATACATATATATATACACATACACATATATATACATACACACACATACACTCAAACATGATTCTAGCACCTCCTTTACAAATCCTTCACCCTGAAGCCCTCTACTCCATGCAGCAGTTCAGAGATCCCAGAAAAAGAAGCCTTTGTTTACACTCAAAATGCATTGTAGGAGTGCATAACAACTCATCTCAGAATTTCATCAAGCTGTTCCCTGTGTGTGCTTACAGCAACCCACACAAATTGTGCCAGACCCTTTGCAGGCAGTCTGAGTCCTTATGTGGAGGTAGTATATAAATCCATACACAAGTCCTGCTTTACTCCACAGTGCTCCATGTGGACCAGAATTTAGTTCTGCCACTCTGTTATCCTCTTCTCATGCAGGCCAACAACCAGAACAAAATTTGAGCACAGGCAAGAAGTAAAATAGATTTCCTTTAAGTGAGCCACAGAATATCTTTCAATCACTTGGATTCTGCTTGAACAGAATGGTTTCTTGCTTCCCTAAGATTTCTACATATTTCTAAGACAGAGTAACTATTAGAAAAGCTTCTGCTGTTACAAAGGCCCAGGAGGAAGAGAAATATTTTACTTGTTCAACATTCTGAGAAAGAAGTAAAAGTGACCCAGGAATACCAATCACTACCATTACAAAAATGTTTTCAGATATCGCTACAGTTCACACTCAATTTTTAAGACTACCATAAAACACCACAGACATTTTTTTACTCACTAAATAGATGTTGTTTGCTGACTGAAGTGAGTAGTATAAGTGCACAATGAAAGGACTTTTACTGAGAGCCAATGCATCCCTCTCTGCCTGCACCTGGTGGACCATGTTTTTGTTGATCATGTCTGCTTTTTTCATCACCTGAAAAATCAAAACAGAGTACATAAATGCTTTAATCTCAAAATGCTCATAATAAAATCATGTAAATAGACACATATAGCCCTGCAACACCTATTTTATATGACTACTTTTACATTTTCTATTCTTTGTGTACTATGCAGTTGGTTATAATCCTTTTAATCACAAAGTCAGGTTCACACAAATAATTGGTGTTCTTACTAATCACAGGCCTAGATTTTAGTCCTTTGTGCGACAACATAGAAAACGCAACAGGTTTTTGTTGGCTTTGGGTTTTTTTTAATATACGTACTCAACAAGAACGTTTTTTATAGTTTGGTCTCGTCTTCCATCCCAGAGGCGGTCCTTTCGCCCCCAGGCAGGCGCAGCAGCTGAGGGGGCTCAGTTACGGCAACTGTTTACAGGCGAGAAGCCAACAGTGCTCTGGCGCTTGGCAAGGCTTAAGTCGTTATTTCCCCATATTCAAAGTACGTATAAAAGCAGCTGTCGTTATCAGAGGTTCCCTGACCAAACCCTCCGGGACTTTTGCGAGGGGAGAGCGGAGCGCGGCCGTGCAGACAGCGCGTCCCGGGGCACCGGCTGTGCTCAAGCAGCGGCCGCCACACGAGAGCTGGGGGCTCGTGCCGGGGCCACGCCTCGCTGTCCCCTCACGGCACCGCCACGGTCCCGGCAACCCCTCACCTTCACGGCATAGAGCCGGTCCGCCTTGCGGCCCAGGTACACCTTCCCGAAGGCGCCGCGGCTGATGGGCTTCACGATGGTGAACTCCTCGATGGAGGGAGGCCGGGGGACCTCGACACTCCTCGGGCCAGCGGCCGTAGCAGCGCTAGAGCCGGCGGCATCGGCCCGCTCATCCCCGGGCCGCTCCGGTGCCATGACACACCCGGCCCCGGGCCCGCCGCGATTCAAAGCAGCTCCGGCCCCGCCCCGCCCGCGCCGTCACCAACGGGCAGCGCGCGCTCTCGCGAGACCCGCGAGCCCTGCGCGAGGCGCCGGTCGTGGGGCAGCCCGCAGGGGCGCGGGGCCCGCAGGGGCGCGGGGTCCGCAGCCGGCCCGGGCCGCGCTCAGGGCGGGCCTGTGACAGACCTCCGCGCCTCGGAGCTGGCTGGCAGCTCCTCGGCTGATTCTCTAGGTTCCCAGTTTGGCAGTAGCTTGTAACTTGCTACGAGCAAGTAAACTGTCTCCTCATTCCCATGGGAGGCTTGAAGGTGTAGGAATTCAACAGAACTTGTGGTGAGACATTAAGGAACTGGAAGATAATATTTGTTCCGAAAGAAACAACTGATTTTGGTCCCACATTGTCATTTTCTCGTATGCTTCACTCACATTTAAGTTCAAGAAGCGTTTGGACAATACTCTGGGGCCCATGATGTGATTGTTGTGGTGTCCCGTGCAGGGACAGGAACTGGACTCCATGATCCTGATGGGTCACTTCCAACTGAAGAATATTCTATGTTTCTATAATTTTCTCACCCTTGCAGACTTGATAGTTCCAAAAGCTGTGTCCAAATGGCACAGCCAGAAGAGCTTGTGTGCAAGAGAACACACCCCATCGAGTTCTCACTATTGCTGTTCATCCCTTACTGTCTCTTGGTGTTCTCTGGGTTGGTGATGGCAAACTGCTCCCTGGGCAGGTCTATACTGATCAGGAGTTAGATTAATGCAATCTGTAGCTTCCCACCAATTCTTGATTACTTCATCTGCTATTTACCCTAGGCAGGGTTGTTCCGCAATTTGTTTCCTTATTTTGGGTATCTCCATGGCTACATTCTGCCTCCCTGTTGTGACAGCAGGGGCAGGGATGGCATTTACAGCATGCTCTGACCTAGCTGCCATCCTCCTGTTCCCAGAGCACAAGCCTTCTGCTCTGTGTACACTGCACAGCCCTCAGTGTTTACGAGTTTTACTGCTCTCAGCTGTGTTCTAGGTCATTTTTTTAACCCTTGCCTTACTGCTTTTATGTTGCTTTTACATATACATTGCTGTTTATGTTTAATTCACACTGATCTTATTTGTTCTGTTTTAATCTGTGCATCAGCAAAGATCTGTCACTGCAGAGGTCAGTACAGAACAGTGGGTCTCCTTTAACACAGTGGATTAGTCATAAGGCCCTTGTAATGCTCCAAGATACATCACTTATAATCCGATCCTGCTTAGAGAGGCCTTGTACTTGTGAAAGAGAGCTACTATCCCACAGATCATAGCAATAAGTGTAGTTTAATAAGCAAATGTAGAAAACATGGTTTAAATTAGCTTCTGTAATGGTATTCAATACAATGTATTATTATCTGTGTGTGTCATTTAACTCTGCAGTTAGTTTAGCTGTGTCTCACCGGCTGCAATGCCAGCAGAGAAACCCAGCTGAGGGCAGGAGGGGTTGCTCCTTGTGCTGGCATCCTGTGCAGATGTCAGGTTATGGCAGCTGTGAAAGTGCATCAGGGGTGTGTATTCTGCTACAGCCTGAGCTCACTGGAGAGAGGTAACACATTCTGTCCCTTCCCTCGAGGCAGCGCGAGCCATTGAACAGCTATGTCGAGAATTGCTTCATGGGGCGGATCCAGGTAAATGTTCATCACCTTTTAGGGTTTTTTGCTGTTGTCAGGTGAGGTTACTGCCAAATCAGCAAGCTGAGCTACATGGCTTTGATCACGAGAGTGCCAGTAGGAAACAGAAGAGATGTACACAAAGGCAGGAGGAGGCAGCACTGTGGCTGTGCTCATCCAGAGCAGTGTAAGTTGGTCTGGGACAGCATTTTCAGTGAAGAGCAGTGGTCCAGTGAACGAATGAAAATACTGATAAACCCCCAAAATAATTGGCTTTACAGAAGTCCAGATAAATGACATCTGTAGCCTTATCCTTATCCACTGATATAGTTACTCCATCGTAGAAGGCCATTAGGTTGGTCAGAAAGGATTTTCCCTTGGTGAAGCTGTGCTGGCTCTCTCAAATCACCTCCATATCCTCCCTTGCTTTGGAAACATCAGACACTTGGCTAATCTTTTGTTTTAAGGAAAAGCAAAGACAATCCCAAGACGAATGGGGTGTCTGGACAAGAGCCACCAGGAGTGAAGTCAGGACTGAGCAGTAACTGGGGAAAGGGAGTTCTGGTACTGGGAGACCCTGACCACCAACTCACCAACCACCTACTTAAAACGGACCACAGACTCAAATGGAAGGAAGAACTGCACCTGCAGACTGATTAGCATGAGAAGCGAGATCTATAGCTAGCAAACAGGGGGTTGAATTCTAATAGAGGAGTTATGTAATTTGTAACCAATGAATGCTGATGCCTTTGTTAAAATGTATAGTGTCAAGTTTTGGTGATTCGTGAGGCAGCCTTTCGTGGGTTACAACCTATGTCCCTACTTTGTGCAAACTAGAACAAAAAGTGGAAATACCTCGGCTCGGTGTGTGAATTGCCGTATTCGGGACAACACCCGGGGGCGATGAGGCCGAGCAGGGGCGGCTCCCCCTGGCAGCTGCACCGCCCCGGATGACAGCGGGCCCCAGCGGGCTCTGCCCGCCCCCCTGCCCGGGCACACCGGCCCCGCCTGCGCCCGCTCCGCAGCTCCGCCCGCGCCTGGAGGCGGCGGCTGCGCGGGGCAGCGGCGGCGGCGGCCCGGAAGCTCTTTCGGCTGCCGCCGCTTCCGGGGCGGCTCGGCCCGGTCAGCGCGGCCGCGGGGCGGACGTTTCCCGGAGCGGAGCCGCGGGGCCTCCTCAGCCGCCGGCGGCCACAGCGGGCGGGCTCCTGCGGCTGGGCTGGGAGGCGGGAGAGGCGCCTGCGGCCGCCGCCGGCCCCGCCGGGAGGATGTTTTCCTTCTCCACCGTGCAGCCCCAGGTGAGCGGCTGGCGGGACGCTCCGGCCCGGTGCGGGGCGCGGTTCGCCGCGGCCCGGGCCCGCTCTCCGGCGGGGGCTCGCTCCGTGGCTGGGCGGAGGCGCTTGCAAGGCCCGAGGGTTCCGGGCCGCGGCGGGAGGTGCCGAGAGCCTGCGTGCCACGTTCCCGGCCGGGGCTTTGGGCGTGAGCCGGGCGGCAGCGGAGAGGAGCGGGTGGGGGCTACGGCGGCCTGGGGTCCGCAGCGGGGAAAAAGTACATAGTTGGAGGAGCGAGGACGGTACAATAAAAGCTTGTGGAGAGTAAAAGCATTCTGAAACGACGAAATAACCTTAGATGGCGCTTTTTAGTAGATGTTTTAGTAGCAAAAGCGAGGGGTGGTGGTGTGTGTTACTACAGTTAAACTGTGCTGTTAATTTTAACGGGTTGTTGTGAAAGCCAAAAGGAAATGACTTGGAAGCGTTAGTGGAAGGAAAGCCGTCGGTAATCTGTTACGTAGAACGGTCCGAATGCAATCGGGAAGGCATCAGTAATTAGACAGAGAGTCTGATGGGACTGGTGAGTTTTATGTACTTTGATCTGAACCAGTGGTTTTGGTTTTATTTTTATGTTTTGTATTAGTGTGTTTGTGTTAGTCCTGTTCACTAGTGGGATTTGATTGTTCTTTCTAGACCTGGAGAATGTGTTTGTAGCTTTCACTAGAATAGTGAAATAGAAGAATTTGTAAGATTCTAGGAATGTGTCATTTCACCAGAGTGGGAAATGCAGAAGGAAAGTTTGGTTAGCGGTTGGGATGTTGGCTGTGACCTCTGGAGGCTCTATGGTTTTACCACAAACACTGAGTCTAATTATAACTTCGGACAATTAATTATGAGGCAGTTTTCATGTCTCACAGCATTGTCTCTTTCGATCCTCTGCCTAGTCAACACGGAGATGGTAGTCCTTGCAAGTTCATAGACATACCTAATTAAGCTTCAATCAGGTATTGCAATCAGGGATCGTTCCAGCTGGCAGAGTTGTGTCCCAGCTCCTTCCTAGTGACGTGTACTGAGACTGAGGAGTTTTGTAACTCTTGGAGTTATTTGTACTGTATATTCCCAAGAGATGTAGTCATGTGTTAAGAGGAGGAGCCCTGATCAGTGATGTACCTGGGCTTTTGTACTGATTCATGAGGTGGAGTTGGCTGAAAGCTGCTGAACTGCAGATTTGACTGTGTGCTTTGCATAGTTTAATTTTCATCCGAAAGTTGAAAGCGGGATCCCAAGGAAGAAAACATGAAGGCAACATTTGGGAATAGCTTGTAAAAATGCAGGAAAAAGTATAGGTAATTCAAGTTATAGAAGTATTGCTTTACAGATGAAAATATGAGCTTATAATCTGTCATACACGTTTAAACTTTCTTTTTTTTCTCTTTAAAAAGAAAAAGCTAACACTGTGGTGTTGAAGATCACCTGGTTTATAATTAAGGTGTCAGTTAAAAGGCAGTGTACAAGATACGCAATTATAAGTCCAGGTTTGGAAATGGAGTATGTTTAAATAGTTTAAACAAGCTTAAGTCTTTATCTGACTTTTTTTTCAGGCTACCGTTCCTCTGAGTCACCTTATCAATGCCTTTCATTCACCAAAAAGCTCCACAACTTCTGCCAGCAAAGCATCCATACAGCCTGTTCAGAGGGATACCTCCCCAGAGCATGATCCTCAGAAGAGTGAGGTACTAAAAACCTTTTCAAAAGTGGTGGTTTGGGTTTAACTAAATTAAATCTGAATAATACCAGTTTGGGTGACTGTAATATTCAGCTGGTCTATAAAATAATGTCATATGACTAAACAAAACAGGGTGTTAACGTGTAGAATACAACTTCTTCGCAGAACTGCAGTCAGTCAGTGCTTTGCCAGTAAGGAGTCTACAAAAATACAGTATTTCATAAAAAAAAGAGAGCTGGTACTCGTCTCAGTAATACTTTGGAAATGAGGAAGGAGTTTGTTTTCATTTCCAACTTAAATGTTTCTTCCTGTAAGGTAACAATAAGTTTTCTGTTAATAAACCCTATGTTGTCTTCTTATTCTGAGTTCCAATGAAGTTTGTTTCATTATTGCTTGTGAGAAAATGGACTGTGACTTAAGATGTGTTGAAGGTTTTTGAGAGATTAAATGGCATATTTTAATATTTCATTTTTTCTATTAAAATGTCTTTCATTATTATTATGTATTCTTGTTCTTGACACTGAAAATTAAAACATAGGTAATGCCAAGTAGTATCAGATATTGCCACTTCTCTTTCAACTCATTTCTTACAAGTTTTGTAACTAAGCACATTTTTGGGAGGAAAACCATGGAATCTCTCAGTAACTGCAGAACTTTGGAAATCAGCATGGGTTGTACTACTCATCGCTGTGTTGTGATTCCATTGTTCATTTTTTGGGGGGGGTTTGTGCATTTTGTTTGGTTTTTTGTTGGTTACTTTCTTGTTTTGCTTTTGTTTTGTGTTTGTTTGGTTTGGTTTTAGGGGGGGATTGTTGGTTTTTTTATTTGTTTTTGGTTTTTTTGTGGGGGGGTTGGTTGGGTTTTTTTAGTTGGTTGTTTTGGATTGTTTTTTTAGTCTGTATTTGCTTCTGATGCTACTGGGAATTTTTTTCTGTAAGATAATCTTACATAAATTTTGAACTTTTATTTCTACTTTTCAGTCTCTGCTTAAAAATTTAAGAGATCTGGGATTGTCTGATTTGAAAGTTAACCAGTTCAGAGAGTTGGTGAACAGGCTACTTCCTGGCTACTGTACAGAAAGCAAAGTCTCCTCGCAGTGGCATACGTCGTACGTCTCTGCTCAGTCCTTCTTTGAAAATAAGCATGGTATGTTTGAGTGAAGTGTTTATGAGAGTTGGTGAGAGTTAAATTATAAAGGTGAATACAGTTATTCTTTAGTTTAATCTCTTGTGAGGTAGATAATTCATAGTTAAATATATTTAATAAAAAGAGTATTAATGCATTTTTTATTGTATATAGATTGTCTCTAGAGCAATGCTTTTTGAAACTTGGGAAATTTAGAAAATTCAGCTATTTGTTTTTTCAGATTTGAAGCTGGTTGCTGTTAAACTTTTCTGAACTCAACTGTAGTGTAGTACAACTGTCTTTCTCTTAATGATGAACCTGAGCTGTGAATTTTTCCACCAGTTTGTTTTACCAAGACATTAGATTTTGCTACTTGTGTCAGAAACATCTCCAGTTTACATTGTTTTTAATTTTTTATTTGAAGCAATGTTAGGCAAAGATATTAATTAGAAAGGAATTCAAAGCAGCGAACTGTTAACTGTCCATGTAGAGTATTTTGTTGCTGAAGTAAACCGAGAGTGATTCCTTGCAGGTAAAGATGTTTTGTTGGAATTAGTCTAAAATGCAGAAAGTAAGGCTGTTGTAGATGCTTAAGAGTATATTAGAAAAAGAAATGTGTAGCTGATATTTGAAATACTACTGACATAGTATTGCAGTAGAGAAAGTGTTAAGAATAATATTGCAGAGAGCAAAAGTATTAAATGGCATTGTGTTGTGAGATACAAAAAAAAAAAGCTCAGTGACAATTATCTGAAAGTGAATAAAATAGTTGGAAATGCTTCAAAGCTTTGATAAATGTTCTGGTAATTTGTTTAATTAAAGGTGCCTGGAGGACTGTAGTAAAAAAGAATTAATGTTTAAGAAACTAAAAAACCAAACTGTGCAAGAAGTAATGTTGAGTTGCCATTTAAAATAGGGTGTATTTACACTTTGCTGTATCTTTTTGCAGGTTTTGTGGATGTTTTCAGTGTTTTGCGTTCATCTTGTTTATACAGACAACATCCTAATCCCCTTCAAAATTTCTGTTCAGGTGTTCGATGTTGGCCAGGTATAAAGCAAAAAACTATAATGGTTTTAATCTCTGCAGTATTTCTCTATTCTGGGAAAGTATTTTTACATTTGTTGTAGAGGTATCACTCAGGAAATACCAGCAAGCTTCCAGGAGAAACTTATGTTGATATTAACACTTCAAGTTGTGAAGTTGTTTTTGCATTTGAGTAGTACTTTTCTGGAATTTAGTAAATATTTTGTTATTATACCATGTTGTTCCAAGGTGTCAGTGTTTGTGGATCATATTCTTGAAAGACTATAGATGAACTGACTATTTTTGAATCGATAAATATGTTGAATCCAGAACTCATCCAGCTGAATTTTCTGAGGGGTTTGGTGACTGGCTACATTAGTGAAAACATAATGAGGAGTTCAGGTGTCCTCAATTCAGTTCTTCCGATGCTACATCTGGGTATATCTATGTGTGTGTCCTGTGGTGAAGAGAAAGGCTGACAACATGAAGAAACCCCAGATAGCTGCACAAGGAAGGGTGCAGATTTTCAAGCATTTAATGTGGGGGGAAGCTGAAGGGTCTGAGGTTTTAGTTAGCAGAATAGAAGGCAAGGAGTGATCCAATTGCTACTGCAGCTTTATCAGTTACCCTTCTCATATACACCTCAAAGAAGAGGCAACAATCACAAGTAAAAGCAAGTAAAATCTGTTTGAAAAATTTTCAGAATGAGAATGGCTGAGCTCTGAAACAGATTTTCTGGAGAAGTTTGGTTGTCTTAATCCTTGGAAATTTTCAAAACTGAGCTGGACAAGGTGCAGAGCTACCTGATCAAATGTTTTTTTTGTGCAGGGCTCAAAGGTCAGCTGCAGAAGTTCTTTTTATCTGGTGCTGTTCTAGAATAACAAAAAGCTTAGTGAAAACAATAGAATTGACTGGCATTGATGTGTTTTTTAAAACATAGTAGTGAAAGAAGATAAATATTCTTGGCTTTTGATAAAATGTTCATCACAAGGTTTCTGGTGTGATAGGAGATGACTTGGAGTGCCATAAGCTCACTGTGATTTAATGGTCTGATTTCTTTTGTCACTTTTGAAGTTAAGAGCACACTGAAGCCATTCCAGATCTCCTCAGGGCACCTTATCAACAGGGCTTTTAGACAAAGCATTATTCCCGTCCTTCTGGATTTGCTTCTGAATGTTTCATGTTTGTCAGCCTGCCTGGATTTAATTGTCTGAATGTCTCCTGTTACCCAAGTTGGCCAATTAGCTATAATTTACAACATGAACTCCTGATTATTTTAACATTAAATTTTATGTGAAACGAAAGTTCGCTTGCAAAGTCAGGCTACAAATAGGGTTTGTGATCACGTAGCTATCCATTTATAGTACAGGGGATATGTTGGAAAGATTATATTCCAGGTTCTTTCAAATAATAGTTTCTGAAATTTCTTAAGACTTTTTTTTTTTGTATTGGGTAGTAATGATTAGTTTTTAACTTTTGTTTCTTCTTACTACTTCAAGTTTACGTACAGTCACGGAACTTTAAGACTTTGAGATCAAGAGCCAGACGTCTGCAGTCAACATCTGATCAATTCACAGAAACAAGAAGTTCACTTTCTTCACTTTTGAAGGTGAATACAAGTAACATTATGAAGTTGTTTTGGACTTACTCAGACCACCTTTTTCTCTTGAATGAACCTCCAAAATTTAACCAGTGGTGTTTTCTTTCACTAGCATGAAAAGTTTCTTAATTCTAAATTGTGATAATGGCAATGTATTTGTTTTGTCTTAATTAATACAGATATTTGCTTCGTATATCACCAATAATAAGATTATTTGAATTTTTAGGAGAGCAGTTTCAGCATATAGCCATGGTTTTAACTCTAGAAATTAAATTCTTTATATTCTGTTGCTGTGGCTTTGAAACTAAGAATAGCTTCAAGTTAAATGAATTCCTTCTTTAAACAGAAATACATATAGTTTAACATACAAGAATGCTTGTTTTCAAATCAGCAGGTAACTATCCAAGTTTGGGGTAGCAAAGCAATAATGAAACCAAATTAACCTGGGCACTGTTTGCTTCTAATTGGTTGTACAGAAGTCAGGCTAATTAAGGCTTTTGTGTGTAAATTATCTTTGAACTCTTCCCTTCTTCTAGGTGTATGTGGTTTATCTCATCTGTGGACTAGGTGTACTGTGGATGGAGAAAAACCAGAGCTAGCTCCATGCAGTGCTGCTCTTAAATTTGATAGGGCATGTGAGATGTATTTACTTAAGCTCCATCAAAACTATACTTGCAAAGATATTTTGCAATTGGAAATAAAACAAAAAGCTTAAGCTAGTAAGTCCCACTGAATCCAGTGAACAAAGCTGGCTGTGTACAGATCTGTCTTAGGCTGTGTTTTCAGTTTGGAACTGGGATCCAGGAGGGCTCCAAAAGTGATCTGCTCAGCAAAAATGGGATTGCCCCTGCTCGAACTGTTGGGATTCCACACTTCAGCTACTGCACTGTACCATCTAACTAACCATGTAGCACATGAATTATATGCTGTTGTAATTTTATTTTTTCCTATCGCCTTTGCTAGCCAGGTGGTAAGTTAACTGTGTTTCAGAACTTGGTGTATACTAACACTGCTTTGGAAAATATTTCAGGGTTTTATCCTGAGAAAGCGACGAATTGATGTTGAAAACTTAGATACACTAATGAAAACAAAAAACATCCCAGAGGCACACCAGGATGCTTTTAAAACTGGTTTTGCAGAAGGCTTTTTGAAAGCACAGGTATTCCTGCAAAAAACACTTGGTAAGATGTTTCAATTTACGTATCTTGTCTTTGCCATCAGAAAGTAGTTTACTTTAGCCCATGTTAAATATGTTTTTATTTTCTTTTACAGATTCCTTAAGAAGATCACGTTTGCTTTCTTTCTTTCTCTTCGTTCTTTGTTTTTATCTTGCTATATATTCATCATTTTTACCTGGGAAAGGTTCATTTTCTGATGCTGGTTAGTTAACTTTTTTTTCCACACTGTTTCTCTAGTGTTGTTTCTTCCAGCAGATTTAGCATAAATTAAATATGTTTTGACATTATGGTTGTTTTTCATTAGTACACTGAAAAGTTATCCTCTGAGTTATTTACTGCTTCTGGCTACAGCCTTTCAGATGACAGTTTGACAAAAGTTTATGAAGACAAAAGAGTTCTGTGTCAGTATCATTATTTTTTATTTTTTGTTGAAGCAGTTACTCAGAACCAGTGAACTTGGACTGGTCACCAGTTATGTATTTGTCTTTCAGTTTAGGTGATGTGTTATCTAGATCGGCTGTAGGCAGGCTGATTTGATTTTTCAATTTGTAATCACAGCCTAGTTTATAGCAACTAGGAACTTGCATTGCCAAATTGCCATCTTGAGAAATCTGTTGGAAGTAGTGGAATGATCAAAAGCGTGAGCTAATGTAACTGGAGATGTTTGACTTGATGCTAAGTTATACCTGGGTCTCAAGAAAGTTAGCATATGTGCAGAAACATGGAGGGAGAAGTTCTGGCTTTGTGTATATGCTTCTGGTTGAAGAGCTTTCTCTACTACATGTGACTAAAAAGCATGTCACTGAATTAATTGCAAATATTTTAAAGAATTAAAAAAAAAAAAAATCTTATTCCTGCTGGACACTTGTAAATGAACACATGGCCCTTTCAAAAGGGTGGATATAAGGTCTGTGTCTTAATGGCATGTGTTCAAGTGCAGCACTCACTCTTGGAATGAAATGACATTGTGTATAAATTTGTTGTTCGTCGTCTACTGTTTGCTCTTAGTACGCTTTCGAACATCAAGTATCTTTGATGCAGCAGTTGATCCAATCCAGCTGAAAAATGTCACCTTCGAACATGTTAAAGGGGTAAGATCAAAAGTAAAATGTGTGCAAATTCTTGTTTTAACTAATCATTGTGAGTCTGATGTTTAAATAATCTTTATGAATGTCTTACTCTGTTCAAGAAATTTCTTTGTTTGAACTGAAGCTTTATATCAATTGGCCACTCTAAGATGAAGGAAGGTTTTAACCACTCTTGTTCTACTTTGTTTTTGTGGCATTTAATACCTTATAAAAGGTGTACTCTCCTCTTGTTGAATAACATTTTTAAAGGCTAGAATAGCAAATGGCAGGCCATAAATATCAATGTTAATCTGCCTTTTACAGAAGTTGATTGGTACAAGAAGATGATAATGCCATTTGATCATTTCTTTCTTAGTACCATCTCTTTCAGGTATTGTTATTAGGACAGGAGATAGGGAGATTCCCAGAAAGAAGTGGGCATGTCACTGCTGATGGGATACCTCTGTTTCTTCTGTCCAGCTGTTCTTTGGCTGTTAGTGGCAAAATGAGGAGCCCCCTGCCTTTCCTTCCCCTTGGACAAATAGATAGAATTAATCTCTTTTTAATTAATTATACTACTATCTTGATATAGAATTTTTGATTTTTTATTTATTTCTTTGTTCAGATCTGGTCTTGAGCTGTTTGGTTGTTCCTTCACTGTTACCAAGTTTAATGTTTACTGAGTCCTGCAAACAGTTTTAGGATAGGTTGAATTAAATATCAGTATCCACACAAATTCTGTGGTACACTTTTGTCGTTTTTCGTTTGTATTTTTGATCAATATGCAATTAGGGACTTAATCTCTAACACAAAACTTACCTACAGAAACATGCAGTATTTTATAAATGCTTTTTTATATTTGTGGCATGTTCTAATGTATAGGTTGAAGAAGCTAAACAGGAATTGCAAGAAGTTGTGGAATTTCTGAAAAACCCACACAAATTCACTGTATTAGGAGGTAAACTTCCAAAAGGTAAGAATCATTGCTCAGCAGAGGTGAAAAACCTATGTAGCCACGGCTGTGAGGCACGTTCTCTACTAAATGACTACTTTACAACTTAGTTTCTTACTATTTCTTCATGTATTATGCAAATGAAAATTTTGGGGTTACACAATTTACTGTGTCTTCTTTAGTTATTGAACTAATAAACAGTAGTACTTTGTCCTGTAAAGCAGGGGGCTTTATTAACTGAACTCTTTAAAGGCTTTTATTTCTTCTTATGGATTTTAGCACCTTTAGTGCTTGATAACTGCTTTAGATAGTTCAGAAAGAAATGTTTTCGTGTAAAAGGATTATTAAGATCACAGTGGAAGTCAATGTGAATCTGAAATGCATAGACCTGATAAAGCTCTTTCCTCTTAGTGCTCTACACTGTTTAAAGACAATTGCTTGGAAAGATTTAATTTAAAAAAAAAAAAAGGTTCCACAGAAACAGCCAGGAAAAAGTCACTTTGAAGGAAACACTGTTAGGGATTCAGCTGCTAAACTCAATGGTAAATTTGCAGAATACTTCAGGCTTGTGTTTTGATGGTCTTACAAGTCTTTGTTGTTGTTTAAATATGGATCAGATTGTATCTAGATTTGTTACAGGAAGCTCCTTCAGACTGGCAGTAATGCGCAGTACCTGAAATGGGATCTTAACAGCTTTTTGGAGCCAAGTGTACATTATTTCTTCTAGTGCATGGAAGAAACCACTCATGTAAGACTCTGTGGATTCGGTGGTTTTGTTGTTTGGGTTTCTTGTGTGTCTCTTAGGAATTCTGTTAGTTGGACCACCTGGTACTGGCAAAACACTTCTTGCACGGGCTGTGGCTGGTGAAGCTGATGTCCCATTTTATTACGCGTCTGGGTCAGAGTTTGATGAGATGTTCGTTGGCGTGGGAGCCAGTCGCATCCGAAGCCTGTTCAGTAAGTTAAATATTTGTTTGAAATCTTTTCACGTGCAAGATTAAGTATTCAGTGTTGTTTACATGGCTTGATTAGTTGCAATTCTGGTTACTGGAAAGTAGTAGTGTATAAGGCTAATAAATAAAGCTCTAATTGTGTTGGTAAATGTCACAATTCTGTGAGTATCAGTTAACTGTAGAATCTTCCTAACCATCACATAAATTTATAGGAAAACTTAAAACTGATGTTACAACAGTCCCAGAGAGAAGTAGTAATTTAATTAGAAATGTAATGTTCTATAAACTAAATTGAATATTTGAAGTTGTAACTTACTTAGTCATACAAAATTGTTGTAAATTTGAATTGTAAATTATAAGATAAAAAAATTGTGTTAACCTTCTCAATTACTCCCCTCATTTTTACATTTTTTTAGTCTGAATTAGAGCTTTATGGCATCATGGCATAGCAATAAGTTATAAGCTTAATAGCAATAAGCTCACACCCATCAACAAGCTCAGAATAAAGGGCATTGTAACAAAACTTTCAAAAATAATGTTTAGATTTATAACTTGCACAGAAGAGACTTCCTATTTTAAGTACAAAAATATTATTGGGGAGCAGAAAATCCAGCTTCTCTCTTAGATGGAAGATTGATAGCGTCAAATATATACAACGTCCAAAGTAGTTTGCATTTGTAGAAAAAATGCGACTTGCTTCACATGGATGGGCTGCAAAATGTAATACACATAGTACCTTAAAAATGCATTTCCTTCTGTTGACTACAGAAGTATAGATGCCTGACTTGTACATTAATATTATTAATGTTACAGATATGTCTGGCTGGGTGAGATGAATTACATCCTGGTATGCATGTACCAATTGATGGTCTTCATGTTTATTACTGCATTTTTATTCTGTTTTCAATACCTGTAAACTCGAGTGTGTACCCTTCGCCGTAAAATAACAAGCAAGTTCTATTAAAATAAGTTAGAGTTGAGGCCCATCACGTTTCATATTATTTTTATTTAACCGGCAAATATTCTCTACCCAAGCCTGTAAAATTAACTATTGTAATTCATACAAAATACACCAATTTCTTAGTTTATTTTACTAGCGATTTCTTGTAGCATGATAAGAATAAGCTGATGAGGAGATATATTTTGAAATTGAGAGATACAGAGAATCAAGATCCTATTTTCCTTTTTTTAGGCTAAAAGCAGGACAGTTTTGGTGATGTGTAATAGTACACTTCATAATCCAAGAATAACAGAAACAGTAGAATCCTAAACTATGATGCACTGTCTGTTCCTTTGTGTGATTAAAGGCTCCTTCTGCTATTTTCCTTTTGTCAGGGGAAGCAAAAGCAAATGCACCCTGTGTTATATTCATTGATGAGTTGGACTCTGTTGGTGGGAAGAGAATTGAGTCTCCAATGCACCCCTATTCAAGACAGACCATTAATCAACTCCTTGCTGAAATGGATGGGTAAATATGTAGATTCTGAGGGAGCAGAACGTGCTTGCCTGACTGATATTTTGGATATGTGGGTGAATGTTTTCTTCTTGACAGCTTTGAAGTTTTGTGTAATTTTTTGTAATGCTTTTAAGGATATATATTTAATATGCTTTTATGGCTATTTTCTAGTACTGCCAACAGTTGCATTAATGGCCTTGTAAAGAATATAGAAGCTTCTGAGTAGTTGCACAGTAGCTGCAGTTATTTTAAATAATTTCTCAAGTTTTTTAGCCTGGTTATATATCTAAAGGAAGAAGTTCAACACTGAGATTAGAGCATGTTTTTAACCAGTTGCTGGATTAAAGGTGGTCATTCTTGGATCACATGTTTTAGCGTGAAAGCATGTTTTTGACTGGCCTGTGAGGTCAATAGCAGTAGTTATTGACAAAATTGTAAATTCTGTGTCCAAAAAACCCATAAATTCTCCCCTTGTTTTTCACACAGCTTTAAACCAAATGAAGGTGTTGTTATTATTGGTGCAACAAACTTCCCTGAGGCATTAGACAAGTGAGTATAATGCATTGATTGTTTTACAGACCATGTAGTAAAATACTCCTGCAACAAAACCAAAGTTGCTTGTGATAATCTTCAAGTATTACGGTGTTACAGCTGGAGCTTTCCCCCTTAAAAAGGATCTGTATTGACTAGTTTTTGGCATTTAATAGGTTGAAGAATTAAATATGGAGAAATAATTAATATGCTTCTAAGCATTGAAAATATCTGGAAGTTTTTCTGTGGAATTGCTAAGCTGCATTCCTTGTTCACAGTGCAAAATTTTCCAGCACAAAAATCCTTTTAAAATGGGTTGACAATAAATATCTTTCATCTGTCTTTTTACCAGCAGATAAGAAAAACATATTCTTTGTATCTGTGCATGAGACATAATCTATGTAGATTTCTTTAGAAATAAGAATGGATTTTTGTTCTTGATACACATTAGTAAATTTACTGCAGCATTTTTGAGTCAATGTACAAAACTATCATTTCCTTTAGTGCTCTAATACGTCCTGGTCGCTTTGATATGCAAGTTACTGTTCCCAAGCCTGATGTAAGAGGTCGTACAGAAATTCTGAAGTGGTACCTTAATAAAATCAAGTATGACCCATGTAAGTAAATATTTTACTGTAATATCTTTTTATGTAATTGTTTTTTACTGGATCAGTCACCTCATATTAGTCCTTTATTCCATCAGCAATTGTGATTTTAACTTGTGTTAATAAAGAATACAAGAATTCTCTAGTTGTGTTCCTCTCTATTCCCTAACAGTTTATAGTATCTTGAAAATTAGGCTTAATTTCTTTTAAAACAGTTTTTCTTTTTTTGTTTTGTTTTTTTTTCTTGTTTGTTTGTTTTTGTTTAATGCATAATTTTTAACAGAATATGGTTCTTGCTTACAATTTCAGGAACAATATGGATTCTAATAAAATTGTTTTGGTTTGGTTTTTTTCCTCCCCCTACAGCTGTTGATCCAGAAATAATTGCACGAGGCACAGTAGGATTTTCTGGAGCAGAGCTTGAAAATCTTGTAAATCAAGCTGCCTTAAAGGCAGCTGTTGATGGAAAAGATATGGTAACCATGAAAGAATTAGAATTCTCCAAGGACAAAATTCTAATGGGTAGGATTTTATACAAAAGACATACATGTATGTTAAAATACACAGACGTTTCTTGTGTGATGAAGACTTTTACAGGGAAATAGAGAAGTTTTTATGCTGTTTTTTTGATTGTTGGGCTGTGGCTTTTTTGGGGTTTTTTGGTGGGTTGGTTTTTTTTCCTTTGTTTGAGGGTTTTCTTACAAATGAAGTTTCTTATTAGTTATTTCTGAATAGAACCTTTTGAGACCAGAGAGCAGTATGTAAAATCTAGAGTGGAATACATTCTTTAAAATTTGATACTATTTTTAAAGTTAGAAATGCTGCATGTTAAACTTCAGCCTATGGGGAGACACAGGCTTGATTTCTTATTTTTCCCCTACCTATGACCAGAAAGCTGGAACTTCTGTTTAACTTCTCATGTGGTAGCACACAGCTTAAACATAACCACTATAAATCTGATCTGTTGATGCTGGAGAGAAGAAATAGAATTTTCTCAGATACTTAGACTGCATTTTAAATCTATTATTTTAAAAGCAGCTTGTCTGTAGAGTATGTTTGGGTCCATTCTTAGACATTAAAATCTGACTTGTAAACATTTTGCACTTAATGAGTGTTAGTTCTCTTTGTTTACATGCTGTTCCTCAGGTGCTTTGTGCTCTGTTTGAGTATATGTAATGTGTAGATTTGTGGTGGTCAGCAGTACAAAAAGGTTAAATTAATGTTCCTCTGTTTAAGGACCTGAACGTAGAAGTGTAGAAATTGATGAGAAGAACAAAACCATCACTGCTTACCATGAGTCTGGACATGCAATCATTGCCTATTACACCAAGGATGCAATGCCAATCAACAAGGCCACAATCATGACACGAGGAACAACACTGGGACATGTGAGTATTTCTTGGTCCAGTTTTATTAGTATTTGTTAATTTATTTGTATTTCTTAATTTGGTTTATTATTATTCCTTTATTTAGTTTTGACTTTATGTTGGTTTGGTGGTGTAGACGAATTTGCAATTCTGCTGTTTGCTGTGATTATGTTAATACATATTGTAGTCTGTTGAAATACTCAGTTATCTTTTCTGTGTGATAGAAAGTTTTCTTCATTTTGTAATAAATTAGCATGTACTAGTATAACAGTTCACATGTACAAGGAAAGAAATTTAAGTAAGTTGGATTCTGCTGCAGTTAAAATAGCACCCTACAGCAAAATTTTGAAGAATGTCTAAAGGACTGATAAATAAAAGCTCTACTGTAGTTTTAACAAGATCCTTTATCAGGTTGTTCTTTATCCAGTGTGGCTTTTTTAAACCTCATCGATTACCTGTCCTGTTTTTAGCACAGATATCCATAAGTTTTTCTGTTTTGCCTTTAGCTGCCAGGCATTTGAACAGAAAAATATGTAAATTATGTCTCTTCCTGTTGAACTTTTTTCAAGTTTATATGATCAATTAATGAAAACCATTGTTCTGAATCTTCTGGACGAGTTGATTTGTGCTCAGTCCAAGTGTAAAGAATAAGGAGAAATTGATAGAACAGGTTATTCTGTTTCTTCTGGTGGTAGGTGTAAATTGCTCACTTTGATGTGGTGCTCAGGGTCTGAGGAGGCTGTTTCAGTGCTTAGACTGAGCACCTCCAAGCAGACCTGATGAGTGCATATGCTAGGGGCAGGCCAGAGCATTCAGTATTACATAAAATCTTCATCTGCTTGGGATAGAAACAAGAATATTTTTGAGATTACTTCCGTGTTTCTTCAGTTTTTGTTACCTGACTGCTGTTCTGTATCTTACAGGTATCTTTGCTCCCAGAAAATGACAGATGGAGTGAGACTAGATCCCAGTTGCTTGCACAAATGGATGTCTGTATGGGAGGACGAGTAGCAGAAGAGCTCATATTTGGAAGTGATCACATCACCACAGGTCAGCTGATTGGTAGTTAAAAAAGTTTTAGATCAAGGCTGTGGACTGGCATGTTTAAAGTGATTTCAGTAATGTAACTTAGATCTGTTTGCTCTCCAGGTGCTTCCAGTGATTTTGACAATGCTACTAAAATTGCAAAACTGATGGTGACTCGATTTGGAATGAGTGAGAAGGTAGTATCATCAATACTTTAATATTTATTGGAGCAAAACCAAGTTCTGTTCTGTAGCTAAAGCCTATTTGTCAGTGATCTCTGAGACTAGGGTGAGTAGTTTTCACAAGAAGAGTAAAAGCCTTATGACCTGATCTGCTATAGAGAACTCGACTAGAAAACCTGTATATTTGGCAGTTTAAAAATTACCTTGCAGGATTTTCACCTCAAAATTGCCTTGAAAGTTATTAATATCTTCAGAAAATAGTTAGTATAAAGCCAGGCTTTTTGCAATTGAGGATAATTTTGAGTCTGGGAAGGCAAAGGGGGTGACAACTGAGTTTTCTAGACTTTCTTTGGAAGCTTCTTTAGTCATGTTTATTGTCCATCAAATGTAAGTAGTTGAGGCTTTTTGTTCTGGTTTTTAAGTAAGAAAGCGCCTAATCAGGATCTGTACTGTGACCTGTTGAAACAGAATTTTGCAGTTACTACATAGCTGATGAATAGGCTTCTTGTTTTGCTTCTGCTGAAAGCACTTCAGCAGGCATTTGACTCATGATTTTATTTGTTTGCATGCAGAAGCAATAGGTGCTGAAACTCATACAGTGTTTTTTGTTTATGACTGCAACAGTGGCAAGATAAAGATATTTTTGTTGTTGTTGTTTAGCTTGGTGTTATGACCTACACTGACACGGGGAAAGTCAGCCCTGAAACCCAGTCTGCAATTGAACAGGAAGTGAGGACACTTCTACGGGTAAGAATCTCTCCTCCTCCATTCTCATACTTCTATTTTGAGATGAGTTAAATCAACCTGTTTGCTTGATTATTCATTTTAGTAATGTATACTGGTGAAAATACACAGGTGGATGAAAGTATTCCCAAGTATTTAATGTAGCTGCAACTTCGAATGTCTGCATATCAAAACTTTTTGGTGATTGTCATACACAAGTACTGTGAATCAAGGTGGTGGCATTGGGCTCTTCAATATACTCTTTAACACTTCTCTTACATTTGGTCAGGATTTATATTTTGCCTATTCAATTCACAGGAAAAGTATGGCTACAAATAGTTTTGGAACACATGTGAATGTTTTATGTTACTTTTCACATTTCACAAATAATTTTGTGTAAAGTTGCGGGAATGGCCATCAGATCAGAGTGTTACCTTCAGTAATCCCAGTGTTCCTCACACAAATCAGTGTCAGATGCTTAGGGGAATTTGGAACATTTGATAATCACTGAACTTCCTGATGGCTCTTCTGGTAATCTGAGTTAGTTTGGTACAGACAGGAGAATTACTTATTTTGTAACATTTAAATGATTAACACTTTTGCTGCAGTTGTTTTTGAACTGACTTGGCCTTGTGAGAACTACCAGTGTAGGACTAAAAGCTGCAGCTGCTAATGCTGGCAGTGAGCATCTACTTAGTGCAACTGGTGACTTTCAGTAGCTGGTAGCTTTCAGCTTTCTAAAACTGCATAATATTTTGAGTTTATAAGATTATTTTCTTACAAAATCAGGAAATTTTCAAATCTAGTAAGTCTTTTCCAAGTCATATACAATACTAAGGTTTGTCTCAGGATTTTGTTTTTATCCCTACTTGTGCAAAATGCAGAGGTAGCATAAAGTGTTTGGTTGTTTTTCATTTGTTATGCCAGCTATATTTTAAATCTTTGTGAGTCAGGAGCTGTGCCAGCTTTCAAATATAAGGCACAACTTTAAATGTTTCTCTCAAGCTGTATTTACCTGGAAACAATTTTTGAAGTGGAATCTTGCTGTTGTTTTCATTCTAAAGTCTTAAAATCTCTTTCTGCTTGTTCTTAATATTAGGACTCATATGAGCGAGCGAAGAACATCCTGAAGACTCATGCAAAAGAACACAAGAATTTAGCAGAAGCTTTATTGAAATATGAGACTTTGGATGCCAAAGAAATCCAAATGGTTTTAGAGGGGAAAAAACTAGAAGTAAGATGATAACTTCTGGGATATGTAACTGATAATTTGAAGAATGTACATCTAGCAATGCAGTAGTCTTACGCAGCATAGCCTTTTTTTCTCTTCCTGATGTGTGTATGGCATTAGTGTCACTTTAATACTAGTCTGTCTCTTGTGAGCTTCTGTTACTCATCTATTTGTTGTGTCTCATCAGAATAAGACACAAAATAAAGCAAGTTCCTCATCCTCTGCTCCCTATACTCTTCGCACAAGAAGTTATTCAGAAGGATAAATCTCAGGGTTGAATTCAGCATTTTGATTCAATCAAATGTGTTGAAGCTGAGAAGAAAAACATGCAGATACACTGGTGTGTGTTGGCACAGCTTCCTGGGCCGTGCTGCTACGTGTGTGTTTGAAGTGATACCCCACAATATGTGCTCTGGAATGTGTTATGGAGAGTGACAGATTGAGATGTAAAGCAGTAGTATGTCGTAACTATTGCTCATACTCTGAGGCTAGAGACCACTACTAAAGACTTCTTACTTAGAAATGTAACAAAACATCTTTAAGAATGAACCAGTTATATTGTGGGAACACCATGATAGACAAAAACATTAGTGGTCATGTTTCCAGTACTTTTGGGGTTAAAATACACACATGTATGGCTGGGAGAGAAATATTAATGCAAAAACAACAGGCTTAACGTGTCTAAACCTCTTTGGACCATGTATTGGGTAGACCCATAGCAGGGATAAGAGAAATACCTGTGACCTCTGATGTGCTGCTGACAAGATTCTTAAAATTTCTATTACTGCAGTAGACAGATGACAGTGCTTTGATGACAGTGCTTTTACACTGCTGGAGATTCTACAGAACTAGTTTCTATTAATACTATGTATGGGAGTTTGATATCCAACAGATAATCTCTTTCAAGAGGACAACATTGCTCACTGAAGAGTAATTCAGAAAATGTTTAAAGCATGTGTTGTTTCAAATAACATTCCCAGTTCTGTTCTATGGTAGAAGTAGGGAAATAAAACCTTTTCTTTCAACCCTTATAGAAACCTCGGGAAATTCTAAGAAAATACAAAAAAGGTTTTGAAAACAGGAGCCGTTTCCAGTCAAGTGGAAGTGAGGACTAGCAATTATATGGAACTGTTTTTTAGGAATAACACATCTTGGTCATAACCCTTCTGGACAATCAGCTGTAGCTTTGTGAGATTACAAGCTTCTGTTGCAGAGAGGGCCTGTATTAGCATATTAATGTTGAGGGTTACCATACTTGGACCTTAAGATATTTGGGATGGTGCCAATAAATGTGAATGGAAACTGGTAGCTAAAACTAGAAGTAACGGAAAATTCTAAAATACTGAGTGTAATGATTGATTATAACCTAGTTTTTTTTTAGTAAGAGCACATGCTTTTTTTTTCCTTTCAAAACCAGATCAACTTTCTTTTTGCCTGTTTTTGTCAGCTTACTATAGTGACATCCCAGTCAGCGTGGGAGAACTTCCAAATGGTATAAAATAGTATCCAAAATGTCTAGGCTGACTAGTTACAGTTGTACATGTACTTTAGAAATATGCCAACAGAAACAGAAATATACCGCATATTTGGCATCTGTTTTTGGAGTAATAAAGGTTAATTTTAATTATGCACATTGGTTTTCTTTTTATTCACTGTAAATTGCTATAACATGTAATAGCAAGCTCCCTAGTATGTAAATTGAGGTGTATAAAACATTTAAAATTGTAAATAAATTTAAGAATTATGGCAAAATTGCACTCTCTCTAAATGAGATTTCTAGGGAATGTTCTCCCTAGAAATTCACACCTTTTTTCAATTGCTGCTTCAGCAGTGGGACTTGAAAGGGATCTTTTCCAGTTAAATAATGTGAATTTGCATTTAGAAAAAAAAGCAAAAAAAACCTTTCCTTGTTTGAAGTCACTAAAATCTATATTGAATGATTTTGTTTAGGGGGTAAATCCTTGAAGTACAACTTAGTTTTCTCATCCAAAAGCTTCTTGCTATATGCTTAGAAGTAGGATAGTCCCCCCCCAAAAAAAAAAAAGTGATGTATCCTTGCATCATGCATGAAAGATTGTTACCTTTTGCACTTCATGGCTAATTTTGTATCTTTGCTTTCTGGCCAACTTAACAGCACAGGTGCTACTAAAGAGTTTACTGTTATTCCTGTTTGGTTTTGTGCATGTAGCATCTGTGGGGCTTTCAAGAAACTTGTCTGTTGAGACATTGGATTTGTCTGCTGGTGTTCTTGGGAGCATCTAGGTGCTGAAATTTCTCCTTTCATAATTATTGGGCAGAGATAGGAGAGCACTTGATTGGGTTTGTGTCTCAGGGTTTTTGTAGTGAGGAGGCTACATAGGTGGCATCTGGGAGAAGATGCCAGAAGGTCCCCTATGTCCAACAGAGCACTGCCAATAGAGCTCGAGGAGGGAGGACCTGCTCCTGTCCCATCCTGCTCCTGAGCCCATCAGCCGTGCTGGTAGAGCCTCTGGGACAACACACCTATGAAGGGATAGAAGTTCTGTCCAAGAGCAGCTGCAACCAGAAAGGGGAGTGAGTATGTGAGAGAAACAGCTCTGCAGACACCAAGGTCCATGAAGGAGATGTAGCAGGGTGGGAGTGGGAGTCCTCGTCCTGAGGAGAGAGGAGTGCAGCAGAGACAATGAGGGATGAACTGACAGCACCCCCCAATTCCTGTCGTTCCCCCCCCCCCCGCCCCTGCTCTTACCACTTGAGGGGGAGGACGTAAAGAAAAGTGGGACTAAAGCTGACAACAGGAGAGAATAGGGGTAGGGGAAGAGGTGGTGTTAAGATTTGGTTTTATTTCTGATTTGATTGGCAATAAACTAATTTCCCCAACTCAAGGATGTTTTGCTGATGCTGGTAAGTGGTGAGTGATCTCTCCCCACACTTACCTCAACCCACATGCCTTTTGTCATGCCTTCTCTTCCCTGTTCAGCTAAGGAGGGGAGTGATAGAGCAGCTTTGGTGGGCTCCTAGTATCCAGCCAGGGTCAACACACCACAGCCACAAAAGCAGCTTCCAGAAATCAGTCAGATGGTGAGAATAACCTCTCTGTTCCCCTTAAGGAGGAACAGCCTCCTGCTGTTGAAAATGGGGCAGAGCTAGGTGCTCAGTTGGTCTGATTGCTTTTTAATACCTCTAAAGTGGGTATGAGCAGGGTGGCACATAAAAATAAGAAATTCCAACTTGGACATAATTCTGAATTTTCTGTATTCCTGAGGCTGGCTTGCCAGAATTCTACCAGCAAGCTTAATACAAAGAAAAGGCAAACTTTAACTTGAAGTTGAGGCCTGCTCCTTCTGGCTACTTCCTACTCTGTGATGACCTGAGTCAGCTGAAATGTGTTTTCTAAATCTTGATCCTTTAAACTGGCTATGAAGTTAAGAGCAATCAAGCCATTCCTAACCTTCTCTCTTGATCTGCTTGGAAACTTTGGCTAGAAGCAAGAGGAGCTATTTTTGCTTCTAAAACATGGCCAAACAACACGATGAGAGGTGAGAGTATGCATTTTAAATAGGCCACTCTCTCTGCTTCTCTCCTCAGAAGTAGATTCCCCATCTTTTTCCAACAGCATGACTCCCACTCTAGTGTTTATTAAGAAGGATTCCTCAGGCATTAGCCAATATGAGAGTGTCATCTGCTCCTTCCATAGCATTGTCAGTGCAGAAATGGCTGCAACATTTGCCATTAGAGCACTAGTATGGACCATGAAACATTTGTTGAGAGAAGGGAGGATTCTAGTGAATGGGGTTGGGGTTTTGTTGGTTTTTTTGTTTTTTTCCCCCCAAATCTAGCTTTGTGGTTAGAGCCCTGTCCTGGAAATTTAATACTGCTAGCTGTAATTCTGAGATTCAGCATTGACTTTGACTTTGAGCTCAGGAGCAGATTTCTTCTAAGATTAAGATGAGTTTTCAGTCTTTCATTACTCTTTCAAAAACTGTTCAGGAGGAAACAGAAGCATTCTGCCCTGTCTACTGGGTCTCCTGAAACTGGCCAGAAATCACAGGAAACAGAGGCAGGCCCTGTCATACTTGCTCAACCAGAAAAACCCTTCACAGCAGCAGATTTGGACTGAATGATTTAATAAGTTCTACACCATTTTTTCCCGGAATTACAAACATCAGTTACCATAATTCACTTTATTTCCAGTGGGTTGTTCATGATATTGGCAACAAATCAGCAATTGACTTCCACCTGTTGTCTTGTCCCTACAGGTTAGACGATCACTTCATATATTTTTAGCTCTTATTCAGTGAAGGCTCCTCTGCTGTTTTGACACATCACAGGACAAATACAATGGAATTTATGGGTTTACAGTTTAGGGCTGACCTGCTTAAACCTGAGTTGCTTTTTCATTTTGTCCCAAATCAGGGTGTGATGCTCTCTAGTGAATCCTCATCCTGTCATACCATGGCACGTATGGCAGATCCACGCAGGTTCAACTACTTACAGCACATCCCTTTGCAAACTGCAGCCAACAGAAGCTACATACAAACTTCTTAAAGGTACCAGATGTTGAACCTTAGCTACAAAATGGGACACCAAGAAAAGGCTTTGAATAGAAAAAGCGAGTCAGCTTGGAGTGAGTCTTCCCCAAGGGTTTCTCGTGCTGCAATAGGCCACTAAGCAGATTTTGTCTCCTGAGGGCTTATGTGTTACTGCAATCTGATACACTTGTGACCTCTTGTAATTTTGCTGTAAAACATCCAGATTTGAGCCTCTTGGGGAAAAATTGTCTTCCAGCTCAGTGCTGGGATGAGTTACAGCATCAAGGCAAACAGGGAAGAAATACAGTCCAATGGGAGTTACTCTTCCCCACTGTGAACATGTCTTGACAAACATGTAACATAGTCCATTCAGCTGATGCAGTGGTCAGTGTTTATAACAATTTTAATACATTCAGTAGACACAAAAAAAATATGTAACAACATTAAGCTGTTGAGGCAAGCACACACAAAAATGAGAAATGCACTTGTAATCTCTAAGTTTTAATTTCTTCTGTTATTTTTCTTGCCTGGCATTTCTGAAGCCTTTGCTTCCCTGTTGTGTTTATTTGTACTTCATTTTCTTCATGTCTCACATTCCCTGACAATCACTGCATTTAAATCTACATATAATAACTATAAATTATAATACATTAAACTTAGTCATGAACAATCTTTATAATTTCTCAAGCTCATCTCTAGTTTTTTAGATTTGGTGTTGGATGATCCACCAAAGTTTCCAAAAAATGTTAAAAACACTGGAATAAAAACAAGACCGTGAAGAGCCCCAAACAAAATGACAAGGAACATGATCTTGAAGAATGTCCTAAAGATGTAGGTATTTGCTGCAGCCAGGACAACGACTCCTAATATTGTAGAAACTGCACCTTGTAGTACTGGGTAACCCAGCAGGGACAGAGCTTCAATTGCCCTTTTATTGGCTGATGACTCTCCACTTGTAACAAAGGCATAGGAAATGTGAGCAGAAAAATCTACTGAAAAGCCGATGCAAATGACCAAGTTGATCATGGATATGGAATCGAGATTGACGTTCCAGAACGTCATGAAACCAGCAACGCCAACTATAACAGAGGCGATGGCAAAAGTCACCCACAAGCAGCACAGTGGGTTGGGAATGAGCAGAAGGGACACAACGAGCATCGCCCCGGCAGCAACGCCAACGTTCTGAACAGTGTTCTGCACTATCACCAGGTACTGGTCGTAGTAGATGAAGGCTGGGTGATACACCTTCAGAGGAATGCTGCACTGCTTGGCAGCCTCTCTTAACTGATTGAGGAGATTCTTCTCATCCACGGCCGATGTCACATTCACCGTCTGGATGAAGAAACGTGAAGCTTCTATTTCATCCCGAGTCTTGTTTATGTCCCACTCAAAACTGGGATAAACATGGAACAGTATAGCTAAGTTATTAAGGAACTCAGTCTTACTGTTTATATTTATCAAAGGGTTTTCGGCAAGTTCTGTGTATAGTCTCAGCCATGACTCTGAGTAGTTCTTATCTACATAGGAAATGTTCTCTAAATTCTGTGCACACCTCTCAATGTCAAGACGAACAGTCTCATTCCAGTAATCTACACTCTCAGTAATGACAACCATGACCCTGGGTCCGTATGTGGAGAAGTATTTCTCATCATCATAGTACGGAATAACGTAGGAGTCATCATTTGCCAGATTTCGGAGATCGATGCCTTCCCTGATCTGAGTACAGCCATAAACACTGCCACCCAAATATGCTCCGTACAGCAACACCATGAGCAGCTTGACCCATTTATTTGTAACAAAAGGGCCATAATACTTTTTAAAGAATAGGCTCATTGGATGCTCACCTTCTGGCTGAGATGGCTGCCCAGAACAGCTGCCGATACAGCAAGCATTGTACAAGCACGAGTTCTCCTCTGGATCTTGACCTACTCCCACACGCATACAAGTCAGCCAGTGTCGGTCGCCTTGCTCCCGTTTATGATTTAATACAAGAACTGCCCCAAAGAAGGTCATGGTATACACATAGCAGAAGATAAAAGCTGTGCCCGTATAGAGGCAAAAAGACCTCACAGATGGAAAAGCGGTCCAGGTGCCAATGAAGAAGGCCAAAACATCTGTGAGAGTGGTGATGGTCACAGAAAGTGCTGCCTCTGCATAAGTCTCAGCCAGTAGAGATTTAACATTGGATTTGTCTTTTTTCCTCAAACTTTGCTCCCAGGAAGCAATCATGATGAACATGTCATCAACACCAACCCCTGCAAGAAGGAGAGACTGTTAACACGACACTGCAAATGGCAGCTTCCATCAACACCAACAAAACAACATTATTAATCACATTCCAGTCTGCATAAGATTTTGAAAAAGGAAGCTGGGCTACTAACATTGCTCTAGTGCTGGTGCAAGTTGCAAGAGAATCTGGAAAACAGATCCTATGTGTGCAGCTGAATGTATTGTCTTTCAGCACCTCCTGGTGACCTGATGGGTTGTTGATCCCTCACTGACTCTGCTGAAGGACTGAGCACACCCACTGCATCTCTGACAAGTGTCGTGCAGCTGATGTCCACATGTCCCGTGACAGAGATGACACAGAATTCAAAACATCACATATTCTGATGCTCAGCTATTCTTATCACTGGAAGCATCCCCCATTATCTCTGGAATCTCTTCTTCAGCACTGCAGCAACTCAGACCAATGATTTCTTGTTCTGCCTTCAGCAGGCAGGAAGAGCAGTTGCTACCGCACAGGAGAACAATGATTCCAGTGGCTCACGGTTTGCAGCTCTGACTCAATTTGTTTTGCTCTTTGCCCTCCACTTCTCTCCAGTTTATCTTTCAGCACTTATCTATGATTTATTATTCATTTATCTTCACATTTATACTGATACACTCACAGATATTACCTGCCAGATTCCTGGGAAACCCTGCCAGGAAGACTGGACCCTGGCCTTGTGTTTTTGCTAAGACACCAGAGTAAATGAGCTGAAATTCAAAACGGAAGAGCCTATGGGCTTCTCTTGGTTCTGCTAACTCTTGAGGTTTTAATCACACACCTTTCAGTATTTTGCCATGTTGTCAAGGGCTCTTCTATTCACCAAAAATCAGTCACACAAAAGAGAAAGCAAGACTGTGCAAATAGCAGAGTGAAATTGATCCAAGCACAGAAGAGATGAAATCACTACCTGCTGCCTGAACAGGCAATTGCCAGTAAACATGCAAAGATGAATTAGGCAGCACATCAGAAGGTACTACTGGATGGCAGCGAGCCAGGCTGCTTCCAGAAATCAAGCAGCCTTCAAAGCAAATCCTCTGATGTACTGAGAATTTGTTTGTTTTAATGCAAGGTAGACAAAACTCTGCATGTTATTTCTAAAGATCTGAAGAGACTGGCTTAAACTCTTTCCCAGGTATACAAAAGGGTCTTTTTGATAGTCAGAGCCATTGCAATTGATACGCAAACAAAAGTAACTTAAAAAATGCATTGGAATTATGCAGGAAACAAAGAAACAATGCCTGCCCTAAGGCCCATTGGCATTGGACAGTTAGGAGGATGCACAGCCTCTGTCAGCCTGGGAGTTCCATGTGCTTTAGTCAGCATGAGACTAAGCCCAAGAAAACATCACATGAATGTATCATGTATTAGACCAGTAAGGATTTTAAAAGAAGTACTTTATTCGCAGCAACATTATAACAGCATTTGGAACGTTCAGCACTGGCTGTTAAGCAGTCTACGCAACAGGGATGCAATGATACCAACTTCCTTGGGTTTTTGGGGGGAGCTGCTTGCACAAATGGTGCATCACTTCAGACGTGTAGCTGAATGAGACTGGTTGGGAAATAGATGTTGTATTGCAGAGGACTAATCATCCTGGCTACATTTCCAGGGACACCAGAACAATGCCAGAAGTGCTAACCTTACCACTCCCTCATTCACAGATTTCCCGCTGGAGCAGTGGATCTAGATCAGGCATTGTCTTCTGGGAAAAGCTGCCCTTGTGCCAGAACACAGATGAGCTGAGCTAAGGGTGCTCTGAGGCGGCTGCACCTCTGGGCATCTTCTCCCCTCACTTCAGGAGAAAATGCTGTACTATCTGACATTCACATCATAAAAGGCTGACACCATTAGGTTGTTTTAACTTCACTTTAGTCTTTGTATCTGAATCCAACTGACTTTTTCTACTTACCCAGGATCAGGAATGGTGCATTTGCTACAGTGACCACAAATGGCACTCCACAGAAGAGCATCAACCCAAAGCTGCTTAATACAGCTAAGCCAGAAGAAAGCACTCCACAGGTTGCAAGCCAGATATTATTTCTTATGCAGCTCAGTCTGAAAATATTTCAAGGAATATCTTAGTTATCTGTCAAATATTTCACCAAGGTGTTTGGCATGATAAGAGCACAGATACCACCAATACCCTCTCTCCAAGAACTTTTGATGAAAGCTTCTAGGAGAGTTCCCAGGTGTCAGCATTGCACAAAATTTATTTCTCTAGGAGATGTTATACAAATTATTACCACTGGCCAACTATATTCAGTAGAGTAAAGATGATCTTTGATCTTTGCCTAAATAACAAGAGATGGCAAAACGAAGATATATAAGTTCTACCAGTGAGGCTAGACTTAGGGTGACCCAAAAAATGATTAATTTCTAGAAGCTCTTTGATTTTACATGAGTTCTTGCTATAGCATATCAGTGGAAGCACCTTTCAGGCAGTAAGTGCTGTATAAAGAAACTTTCTCAGCAGGCAGATTGGCTACCCGCCTTTTGCCAAGACGCCTCTAAGGGCTGGGTCAAGCATTCCACAATAAATGCTCTAATGGCTATGATGCTTGATGCAAGCACAAAACCAGGCAGCTCATCCTGCAAGTAGAATTTTTTTGAAGTACAGGACAAAAACACTGTTGT
The DNA here is from genome assembly GCA_036785705.1 of Acanthornis magna. NCBI lineage: Eukaryota > Metazoa > Chordata > Aves > Passeriformes > Acanthizidae > Acanthornis > Acanthornis magna. Next base: position 10,515,111 of record JAWUZG010000028.1, on the reverse strand, counting down.
ACGGTTGTTGAATGTACAATAGCTCACTTTCCATCAGCACAAAGAAAGGGCTGGATAAGTTCTCCATGGAAAGCAGGTAAGGCTCTGTCACTACTAGCAAGCAGAATGACTAAATCTGTACCCAGACTTGCAGGAATATATGAAGCTACTGCTCATCAACCTGAACCTTAGCTAAGTACTGAACACTTGTTCAGGTTTTCATCTACCATCTAAGCAGCTGGGAAATACACATACATAGAAAAAAAGCAAAGAAATATGTTTTGCCTATAAAATGTCAGAGGAAGTCTACAGCTTCAAGAATGCCTTCTCTTGGCAAGAGCAGAAACCAACTGAGGAAGGTAAAGAAGAACAGAGATTACTGCTCATTGAGGTATCGCTTAGAGACGTTTTACCTTAGGCAAGAGACGATTGAAAAGGTTATTGTCAAAAAATATGTTATGGAGAAGAGCGGGATCACACTCTCGGTATTTCCTTCAAACTCCTGTTGTCTGGACAGCGAGGTAAAGTAAGTCACCTGCCATTAAAACAACAAAGAAACAAACGATGAAGCACTTTTCTTCCTCTTGGTCTTTGTACACAGGCACAGGCAAGGCCAAACCTCACGTTGGCAGAGGAGCATTGCCGTGGCCCTCGCAACCCGCCCGCCTTCTCCCGCCACCGTCTCCTTTCCTTTCCTTTCGGCCACGGAGCTGCGCGGACATTTGGGGCTCGGAGGCTGCGCACGGCCGTACCCGCCCTGCGTTACCTGAATGGAGCCGAGGCGCAACTCCGCCACTTTGGACGGGATGTTGTGCAGGAAGCTCTCCAGCCACTGCCGGCTGTCCTGCGCCTCGGGGCCGTCCTCCCGCAGGTAATACATGAGCCTCAGGGCCCGCGCCGTCCGCACCCGCCCGCCCTCCGTCTCCACGCCGCCCAGCGCGGCCCCCAGGAAATCGCTGCCGTTGACGGGGAAGCTGAGGCTGCCCGGCTCGGGCGGTGCCGCATCGCCCCGGCCAGGCGACAGCAGCGGGTTGGGGCCGACGCATCCGTCGGCGGTGCGGGCGCAGAGGCGCTCGTAGTCGGCGTCGTGCACGGTCGCGTTCAGCCGCAGCACCTCTGCCCACGCCGCCGGGTCCAGGACCGAGGTCCCGTTCGTGGCCACGGCGATGAGGGCGGCGTAGGCGCCCTCGGTGGGCAGCCGCGGGGCGGAGAAGCGCTCCGAGTCGTCGGTGGGGAAGTGGCGCCGCACGAAGTCGCGCTCGGCCTTGGCGGGCCCCCAGGTCGGCGTGAACTGCCCCTCGATGTCGTTCGCCTGCCGCTGCGGCAGGAAGAGGAAGCCGGCGCCCAGCCCGCCCGACAGCAGCAGCGGCACCAGCACGAAGGGCCAGGGGCAGGCGGCCACGCCGCTCGCCAGCCCTTCGAAGAGCCGGCGCAGCGGCCGCTCCACGCAGTCGGTGTTGCGGCAGGAGCAGCGCTCCGCGGGGTCCCGCGGCCCCGCCATGGGCGAGGCGGGCGCGTCCCACTCCGGGCCCCGACGGTACGGTCTGTGCCGGCGCCGGAGGAGTGGAAAGGGAGATGCAGGAGTGGGGAGCCGCTCTCTGCCGTCAGCACCTCGGACCGCATTTTTCAGCGGGCGGAACCGCCCTCCCCGTGACTCAGCGGGGCTTCCACCGCCTCCCCGGCACCGGCAAGGGGGGGCCGGGAGGGCAGACCAGGCACCCCTCGCCGCCACCCGCCCTGGGTTCGTGTTCTCCCGCTCTCCGTCTCCATCCCGGTTTTGGCCCCGCGGGGGGTCCTGCCCGGCCGTGGACGTCGCTGCTGTGGCAGCGCCCGCCGTGCTGAGCGCTGCCTGAGCCCTGCTCTGGCTCCTTGCAGGCCCTGCAGCTGCCCGGCCCGGCCCCGCGCCTACATTTCATCGTCTAGACGTCATCGGCTTTTTTAGTGTTTTCCCCGAAACTGCTGCAGTCGTTACTTCACTTCTGTGCATTATTCTTCCATCAGAGAGCAAAACACAGACAGTGGTGATGTGCATCTTGCAATGTTTGCTCTCTCAGTGTACACATTTATAAAACTGGAAAGTGACAGTGGAAGAAATAAAATACTTTGAAACAAGGGTTAGCTATTGCAATTGGCAGGTCACAAGAATATCACCGCTGTGATGTGCCTGAGCTTTGTGCAGTAGCAATGATAGAAAGGATCTTTCCAAGTCCAAAACCTACCCTGCAGCCTGGTGTTCTTGACACTGGTAAGTGACAGTGATTTGAATGGCTTCTGGCTGAGAAGAACATTAAGCTCAGATGTGACAGTGCTAGAGAGGTCTCCAGACAATATGTTACAGGCAGGCACTTCTTGCCTTTGAAAGAAGCAACTCCCTCCTCTCCTGCCAGTACTTGCAAAGAAAAGTTGTAGGCATTTCTTCTCTTCCATCTGGGGAGGACAGGCTTGTCACCTGTGAGTGTAAACCAGCCAGCCTGGCTCTGAGCAGCGTTATATATCTTCTGCTGTGCTCAGCACCTAGGGCAGGTTGGATCCTGGTGATTCTGTTTTCCATGTACAGGTGTTCTGAGACAGGTATGTCAGACAGGCACTTAGAAGCTGCTTAGTAGCAGGCAACTCTGAGGCTTGGGGGTCTGCCCTACAGCACGGAAAGATGGCTCTATCAACTCTCTGTTCAGAGTGGTGTTCAAGCAGGTAGTACATGCCAGTCTTCTTCCAAAATCTGAATTCTTGTCCTTTTTCCCTGGCCTATTTTATAAAATATTCTCCTTGATGCAGGTCCAGGAACTGATCGTCAGACTTCCAGCAAGTTAAGATTTGTGGTATTTTTTGGATGAAGGCACAATCTCTCTCTTTATTATTATGTTGCATTTTCTGGAAGATTCAAAGTGAGATTCCAGTAAATTATTGTTTGGCCTTCCTTCCTTCCTTCCTTCCTTCCTTCCTTCCTTCCTTCCTTCCTTCCTTCCTTCCTTCCTTCCTTCCTTCCTTCCTTCCTTCCTTCCTTCCTTCCTTCCTTCCTTCCTCCCTCCCTCCCTCCCTCCCTCCCTCCCTCCCTCCCTCCCCCCTCCCTCCCTTCCTTCCTTCCTTCCTTCCTTCCTTCCTTCCTTCCTTCCTTCCTTCCTCCCTTCCTTCCTTCCTTCCTTCCTTCCTTCCTTCCTTCCTTCCTTCCTTCCTTCCTTCCTTCCTTCCTTCCTTCCTTCCTCCCTTCCTCCCTTCCTTCCTCTCTTCCTCCCTTCCTCCCTTCCTCCCTTCCTCCCTCCCTTCCTTCCTTCCTCTTATATAGTAGGTCAGGGATTTGCATTCCAATTTCCGTGCCAAGTGTACAGTAAAACTTTGTGATTTTTTGCAGACTTTGTAACTTTTGTTGTTTCTTTCATCTGTGAGCATTTATTAATCTTGGGTGCTCCCTTCCCCTTAAGGGTGTGACATCACATTTTTGGCATCACAGACGGGATGCCATGGTTAAAGGGGTCCATTTGGGATATCACCTGTGAATTCTAGACAGGTAGTGATGGGAAGAATATAAGGTGTGCCCAGCTCCAGAATGTGCAAATGGAAATTGGTATAGCCCTGATGCAGTGGTTAAATTGATAAACGTGGTGTTAAGTGAAGAAAAGGTATGAAAGGGGAAATGTAAAGCAGTTCTATGCATAATTTTTTGCTTAAAAGGAGAGGTATGCCAACAAACAGGCAGAGGAAGAAATGACTGGATCTCTGCAGGATTTGGTGAAAGGACTACAGGATCAGTTAAATGAAAGAGAAAATAAGCTTCGGTAGCAAGTGCTGAATGCTGCCGAGTGCGATGGTGAAAGGGAGGGCAGGGTACAGGCTGCTCGCTGCTGAGCTCCGTCAGGAAGAGAGGAAGGAAGAGAAAAGGAAGAGACCCTGCCGTCGGAGGCGTTGCTCGGAGCGCTGCAAGAGGCTGCAGGCACAGGGGCTGCTCGCAGCTCGGCAGGGTCGGGAAAAGGACAGTGAGCTGCGGGCGGAGGCAGTGCTCGCGGAGCGCGATCGGGAAAAGAGGCGGAGGCATTGAGAAGCTGATATCAGCAACTCACTTTGCAATTAAAGTTCATATTGAAAACGTTCTGGGGTTTGATTCCGCGCCTTTAACCGCTGCTGTGCTAAATTTTGCGGAACTGGTAGGTCAAATTCAGAGAGCATCCCGCTCATGGAGGGCAACCCTAATCGCAGGAGCCGCCCCCCAAAAAGGTGGAGGATGCAGCAACAGCAGTATGACAAGCACTTCATGAATTGGAAGTTAAGATCCTACCTGAGGAATATCAGGGCCAAACTGCCCCTGTTGGATCAAGAGATCTTTACTATTCAACTCAGCTACATTTAAAGAGACAGAACAGAGATATCCTGAGTGGGAAAAAGGACTTTTGTCACTAGCCCGAGCCGTTAAACAACTTAACCCACTGTCCGGACTAACCCCTCCAGGACTTGTATTGTTTTCCCAGGAATGATACTGGCAATGATGCCATGCACCCCCACTGAAGATCAGGCTTATCCTTCTTGCAGCAGCAATCATTGCCAGCATGAATTAAATTTGGTTCACACATCAACAAGCACGACCTGCAGGGTGGAGACCCCCACTTCTTTATCTGTGCTAATCAGTATGGCAACTCTAGTACCTTCTGCACCATACATGCTTCTCAGTTGCAGGTGCAATTTACTGTGGCAGAAATTATAAAGGAGATGAAAGTAATTTCCCACTGAAATTCAAAGGGTAACCTGAGATAATGCAAGTAAATTTAAAAGGGAATTCCACTCTTGGTGTTAACTAGTTAATTTCACTTCTGACCCAAATAACAGTAAAGCCACAGTTTTTGTTTTAACAATGCACAATGCTTTGGCATATACTATATACCCAATCATTGTGTCAAAATTGAATCACAATGGAGCTGCACCCTATCCCCTTGAGCACAGAGTATGGGCCTGAGGGAATGGATGTGCCTGTATGTGAACCTGTTGTGACTTTGTACTTGTAGACAGCCTTATGGTAGATTCAAGTAATCACCCTTATTTGATTATGTGTGTGTATTTTTGAAATTATGGGATGTGATTTTAGTATTCAGCTCCTGTTATATCTTATCTGTTGTTATGATCTAATTATGCACTTATGTGTTGTTATGATTTAATTATATATAAGATCTACAGCCTACCGCTATTGGAATCAATCTCGCCTTGATGAGAAGCTGCTATTGAAGCAAGCACAAGCAAAAAGACAAAAGACTTTGATTACTGTTCATCACCATATGGAAGAAATCCGCTGGGTAATGGCGCAAGTGAAGAAAGGCAGGGAACTCCATTGGTGGGACATTTTATTTGGATGGTCAAACAAGCTGATATATACTTGACATGCCTAAGAAGAGAGCTGAGAGGGATAGCTGGTGCCCCACATTTAAACAGGTTGTACTCGCCTCTTTTCAAGATCTGTGAAGTCTTAATTACAATCTTAATTACATCTTAATTACAATCAATTAATTTCTAATTATCCCCAGTGGTCTCATCTCTAGGTGGTGTCAGAATGTGCCTGACACTGTCCATTTTAGGCCCACATAAAGTCAAGAGCAGTTAAAAGAAACCAACTAAAAAGCAAAAGAAGAAGCAGATCCCGTTCAGGTGGCTGAGTTGTGTCCCTGTTGCACAGCACTCTTGGTCAGATAATTTGTCAGGAGAGCAGGAGGCCTGGGCTCCACCCCACCCTCAAACTGAGGTGCCAGAACCTTCTCTTTTTCACAGTAGGGCTTCCCCTTCCATCTCCGGGGCATGTGTACCCTGCAAGAAACAAGGAGAATAATTCAGCCCAGGTCTCTCTCAGGCACAGCCCAGGTAGGCTCACAAATGCAGACAGGACTTTGGTTGTGGCCTGAGTGTCACAATGGCTCCAGGACTGAGCCAGCTCCTAGAAGAAGAGACACCAGGGCAGGGAGAGCAAATGCAGTTTCTTGCGTATATGACCTTCTGCACAGTGTTTGAAATTAAGAAACAACATGTGCCTGGCTGGTGAGACTCACCACTTCACAGCCTCTTTTTGTTTGAAAATTCTTCTTCAGTTTGCCCCCTCAGCCTCCATTTCCCTCTACTTGGAACAGGGCTTGTCTCCTGCTCTGGCCACAGCTGCCTGTTGTCTCTGCTCACAAGCTCTGTGGTAATATTTATTTATTCTGAAAGGTAAACCTGTCCTCAGTAAAGCAGACACAAACATTTTCTGCTTGGTGTCTGTATTCTTGTGTCTTCCAAATATTTACTGAGCCTGAAAGTGATTTGTAGAATTGTAGAATCATGGAATAACTTGGGTTGGAAAGATCCTTGGACACTCATCTCACCTGCGCCAGCTCAGAGAAGGGCTGCCATGGGTGCTAGGCCCAGTCACTCGGGGCTTTGCCCAGCTGAGTTTGGAGTTACCTCTAAAGGTGGATATTCCAAAGCCTCTGGGCAACCTGCTCCAGTGTTTGACTGCTTTATCATGATTTGTCCCCTCATAAATGTCAAGGTTTTGTTAGAGGGGCTGCAGGTGTGGCCTCTGTGAGGAGAGAGCAGGCCTGCACTGAGCTGATCACAGCTGATGCCAGCAGGATCCAGCAGGCCCAACTTTAGGCATGGCTGGGCCCATCCTCAGGGCAATCTGTGGCACCTCTGGGAATGTGTCTTAAAGTGAGGATGGTGAACACTAAGCGCAAGGAGAAACAAGGCCAGGGTGGCAGGAGAGTAGGGAAGAAGTCCACAGTGGAGCAGGAGGAGGGAAGAGAGAAGAGGATACCCTCCTGGGCAGGGGCTGGACCCAAGGTGTTGCTAGAGAAGGAGCTGAGAGGTGCAGCCTGGAGAAGCTGCTGCCAGTGAAGGAACCAGCACGTGTGCACTGGTCCCACTGCCCCAGCAAAGGAGCTGAGCTTGGCCTGGGCTGAGGGGACTGAGGAGCAAAAGGTCTGTGAGGGGAAGAAGTGTAGGAAGAAAAGAAGGTTTTTTCCTGAGGGTTGGTTGGTTTTTTTCAGTCTCCCTTGACACCAGAATCTGTAATTAATAGGTTGTTAACTGGCAAATAAATTAAATTAATGGAAACACCCTGAAGAAGTCAACAGGTTTTGCCTGTGACAATATGTAACTGGAATTTCTCTGATACAATTTCTGACAGTTGGTCTTTGTCCTTTCCCAAGACATCTCTGAAATCAGCCTGGCTCTGTCTTTCCTGTACCTTCCAATCACATGTCTGAAGACAGCAAGAAGATGCTCCCCATCCTTGGTCATCTCCAGACTAGATCTAGGTCCTGTGCCCTGGTACATTGGGTGCTCCAGGACCCAACCATCATGGAGCCCCTTCCAGTGAGCTGGTATCTCTCTTGTGCTGGGGAGCCCTGCCCTGAGCACTGTAGTGACGATGAGGTCTTGTGCTGAATGGAGGACGATAATGACTTTCCTTGCAGTGCTGGCTACACTCTTGCTAATGCAGCCCCCAGTGTGGCTGGCTGTCACCACCACAAGGTTGTGTTGTTGACTCATGTTCATACACTGCTAACTCATACTTAGTTGTCTGGGCTGTGAATATAGGCTTAAAATAAAACTGTGTCATAGAAATTCTTTTGAAATAAGGAAGAAGGGATGTCAATAAACTTAGCACTCTTTAGTTTCTCAGTTCCATGAGTAATTATTTCCAAGCATGTATTACAGAAAACCCCTGTCTCATTGGTAGAAAATATCTTTGTGATTTCTCTCCTTTCAGTAAATCCCTTTAGCCTAAAGTAATTTCCTTATACAACTGCAAAGATCTTTTGCAGTCATTTGAAATCAAATGCCATGAGACAGCATTTTATGTAAGTTTTCCCAATTTCTTGAAAACCTTGTCAGGTATTCTAGCTTATATGTTCTATTGTTTGGAATGTTTAGTTTACAAAGTAGAAATGACAATTTTTCTGTGCTTTGTTTTAAGTTATGCTAATAGTGTTCTTCAGCTACTTTTCATTTCTCATCTGTCTGCTTTAATGAAAAAACAGGAAATTGAAATGTCATAATTAATTGTAAAACAAGATAAATTTCACAGAATAGTTCAGGTTGGAGAGCTGTCTGCAGATCTAGTCCACACTGCCCTGCTGAAGGGTCAACTAGAGTAAGTTGCTCAGGACATTGTCCAGTGCAGTTTTGAGCATCTTCAGAGATGGATACTCCACAGCCTCTCTGGGCAACCTATTCTGGTACCTGACAATCCTCACTTAAAAGTCTCGGTTTGATTCTTGCAATAGAGGTAGTCTAGAAAAGTTGTAAAATCTGCTGTGAACACCAGTGTGGCCCAGATGGCAGTCAAGAAGCTAAGGACTGAATTTCTCTTGTTTGTCTATTTTTATGAAGTCTTTGAGCTCAGTGATAGACTGTGGTGAAGTGCGACTCAACCAAGTCTCAGAAAGCATGGTGTATTTTCATTTCAACATGCAGAGCTGTATTCTTACATCAGGAAGGGATGTTTGTAGTTCCAAATTCTCAGTAAGAGCCGAGATGGCTTATTTCTGACCTTCTCTTTGGAATGCCAGGACAAAAGGGCATTCCCAAATGCATTCAGGCTGTCCTTGGAAAGTGCTTTGCCAATTGTGTGAGACACACTGGACATTGGATTAAAAGAGAGTGACATCAAGAAGTCTTTTATCCCATTTCTTCTGCCATAATGCAGCATCATTATGCCTGTGCCATTTCTGAAGAAAATTTGACTGACCTGATCTTTACAGTGTCCATCATCGCACCTGACAAAGACAGAGAAGTTGTCTCCTATCCTATCCTATCCTATCCTATCCTATCCTATCCTATCCTATCCTATCCTATCCTATTCTTTCCATGCATTTGGATGAGGCAGGAGTACTCTGTGGGCTGCTTAGCTACTGCCTGTATTTGCATGCCTGGCTGAAACAATAGGACTTTGTTACCTGTGCTAGGCAGTGACAGCTGGTGGCCCTGAGGTGGCCTGACCACAGATGATGTGGGAAATGCAGTGCCTCAAAGCCCTGTGTCCAAAGGGAGCAGTTTAATTGTCAAGCTGGGGGCTGCCAGTGGGAGATGTGTGCCCCCTGTGCCTTCACCAGGCAGTATGCAAGCAAGGCTCACATTTCCCTGGGCCTTCAGGAAAATGCCACAAAGGAACAATGAGGGTGTCTGGGTGATGGGGGCAGCTGGATGGGAGCTGAATTCCTGCTTTCCTCTAGAGTGGCTTGTCTGTCTAGAATATAGGATTCCAGAGAAACCCCAGAAGTTATTCTGGCACCAGGACCCAGAACTAACAGATGTTTATCCATGCTGATGAGCTGCTTTCCTTTGCTTTGGGGGCGCACAGTGGCACTGTGAAATTGCCACGTGCTGCCTGCTGGCAGGATGAGTGACTCCTGTGCTGCATGGTGAGAGTAGTGTCTGTGTTCATTTGATTTTTCATTTTTGTTTTTGGGAAGAATGAAAGTTCCTAAGTATTTTAACTGTCTGGTTGATACTGTGGACAGAAACTGTCTGTTTCAATTTAATATTATCATGATGACCAGAATGTTGGCTTATCAGTGTAAGATAAGAAGGGCAAGGCGAGCTGTGAGATTTTATTACTTTCGTTTCTGGGAATATTTCTTTCCATGCTGACTTTCAGAAAAATTCCTGTCTCCACAGTGACTTCAGAATCGTGAGGTTTCCCAAGAAGACTGCATAAAACCCTGGAAGGCTGTGATATGATGTAATGTGGCACTACCAAAGAAGCTAATCAACTTTTGTGCTTGTACATGCTTATGAAGGGTCCATAACATTTCACTCTCCTTAATGTACAGGAATGATTTTCCAGCTTGCTTCCATGAGAACTTCAAGGGGTCTGCCTCTTTGATGAGTTGTTATTTCTAGGGAGTATGTTATCTTTGTAGTCTGTTTTTTTATTGCATGCATGTTTGTAAGTTTTCTCATAAAGTGGTCAGTCAGGTCTCAAAGATCTTTGGGAACTGTAAGTGCTCACATTATTTATGGAGAAAAACCACAAAGTAAAACTACAGTGCCTCTCATTTACTCCTGCTTTGATCAGCCAATGTCTTCTTGAAATTTTTGGCATATTTTTTTTTAAACAGTACCTTATTATATTGAATATTTATATATCTGAGGATACTGATCTGAATGTGTACTGAACTTTGATTCATTAGAGCTCAGAGATACAACAAAGATATTGCAGGGGCTAATGTGAGCATTTATTCTGTTATCTGTGGAGGGGATGACCGTTCAAATCCTTGCCGGTGTCATTTACTGGAAGATTTTCCCTGTCAGGGAAATTTTCTGCCAAACACACAACTAATGTAACCATTGCCCTTCTGCTCCACAGCATTTCTGTGCCAGCAGGATATTGGAGAAGTTATCTCCATATCTGATCAATCCAATCTCTCCTGACATCGGTTTATTTATTATGGGTGTACATATCAGAGTAGTATCTTCTGTTGCTTGTGCAAACATGTAACTCTGATTGTCTAGCTCTATTTGGGCCTGTGTATTTTTATCAGCATGGGGTTTTAAACTTCATTTTGTGAGCCAGAATATTTGCAGAGATGTCAGTACTTGCTTTACATCCAATGTAACAGAAACCTGTAGAGAATTTCAACTTCTTGAATTCCTGTCAGTTTGGGAGTGGTTTTCCTAGAATGCTGGCATGTGACATGGAGACTTCACATCCTTAGAAAACAACCTTTTTGATCCCTGAATTTTGACAGCCACATTCAACATTACTTCTCACAAATGAGCCAGAGTGCATACTGATCCCACCTCGGTCTTCTGCTGGGACCTTCATCTTTCTTCACCCTTTTCTTTTTCCTCATTGGTCACATACTCGAATATGGTCTATGGAAATCACTCCTGTTCAGCAAGCAATGCTCTCAGATTACTAGTTGTAAAACACAAATGTAATGCTGGCTTCCTTCCTTTCCCTTTACGTTTCTTCGATAGAAATTATCCTCTAATTGAAAGAGTCTTTTTCCTTCCTCTCCCAGGCCATTCCTCATATTCATTGAGTCCACCTGGGATGGGAGTGCAGTGACCACCTGCACTGGTCCAACAGTGCTCTCTTCAATGCTCCATTGCCTTTCTTGATCAGAGGTCGTAGTTTAACCTCAGCCAACAACCAGGCACCATGCAGCTGCTCACTCCCTCCGAACCTCCAGCCTGTCCAGGGCAGCAGCACAGAAACAGCAGGAGCACTCCGCTGCCTTGCCAGCCCACGTACATCGCCATGGCTATTATCAGGATTTTCCCAGGCACAATTCAGTAGAGTGGTAAGTAACAGAGCACTACAGCAAGCAGCGAAACCAAAAAGCGGTCACTAACGAGCAATAGGCTCTAATATACAGTCAGGAAAGCGAGCCCTGTGGCAAGGACAGGTACCCATGCATTACCAGCACTAACAGATATGAATTCAATCTAGCACATTCCAGTCAGATCTGTCATTATCTCAAACCCTTCAAACCCCGTGTTGGGTGCCAAAAAAGGGCTATCGTGGTTTAACCCCACTCAACAGCCAAGCCCCAGGCAGCCGCTCACTCACTCCCTCACCTGCAGGATCAGGAGAGAGAATAGGAAGAATAAAAGGTAGAAAACTCATGGTCTGAGATAAAGACAGTTTAATAGGGAAAGCAAAAGCTGTGCAAACAAGCAAAGCAAACCAGGGAATTAATTAACTTCTTCCCGTGGGCAGGTAGGTGTGTTCATCCATTTCCAGGAGAGCAGAGCCCCATCACGTGCAATAGTTACTTGAGAAGACAAAGTCAAATGTGTTGTGTCTCCCCTACCCCTTCCTCCTTTCTCTTCCCAGCTTTATATGCTGAGCATAATGTCATATGATCTGTAATCTCCCTTTGGTCAGTTTAGGTCACCTGTCCCAGCTGTGTCTAATCCCAACCTCCCATGCACGCCCAACTTCCTTGCCAGAGTGGCGGTACAAAAAGCAGAAAAGGCCTTGGCTCTGTGTAAGCCCTGCCCAGCAATAACAAAAATATCTGTTTTATCAACTCTGCTCAGCACAAATCCATAACACAGCCCATGCCAGCCATGTGAAGAAAGTTGACTACCCCAGCCAAAACCAGCACACCAGATCTCCATGAACTGTTGAAGGCACTTAGACACACATCTCCCATGTAAGTAGATCCTTACACAGTCACCATCTAGAGTGGATGGGCAGTTCAAGGTAAAGAGGCTTCAATTTATGTGGGCAAATTAGTATGTAAATCTGCAGTTCACGTGCCTGTCTGCTATTTCCATGAAGCCTGTTTAGAAGAAAAATATCTTTTCTGTCAGTAAAGCAAAAGTTCAGCTGTCCAGTTTCTTCTGGCTCATTCTAAGGTTACAGGGTTACCAAAGCAAGTTTTTAGGAAGAGCCAAATTTCCACAACCAGAGACTAGTGGTGAATGGTTCAATATCCAGATGGAGATTAGCAATGAGTAGTGTCAGCAGGCTTCTAAAGTGGGATCATTAGTGTTTAATACCTTTATCAATGGCATAGACAGTGGGGTTGAGTGTGCCCTGAGCAAAGTTGCAGACGACACCAAGCTCAGTGGTGCAGTTGACAGCCCTGAAGGATTGGATGCCATCCAGAGAGTGCTGGACAAGATTGAGAAGTAATCCCATGGGAATCTCATGAGGTTCAACAAGGCCAAGTGCAAGGTTCTGTACCTGGGTAGGGACAATCTCTGGTACCAATACAGGCTGGGGAATGAAGGGAACAAGAGCAGCCTTGCTGAGACAGCTGGGGGATACACTGGTGGATGAGCGGCTGGACTTGGGCCAGCAATGTGCACTCACAGCCCAGAAAGACAACAGCATCCTGGGCTGCATCAAAAGATGTGTGGCCAGTAGATCGAGAAAGGTGATTCTGCCCCTCCACTTTCCTCTTGGGAGACACTACTGTGACATTGTGTTCCCCACCCTGCCTTTTTCTGGATAAGTAATAGCCACCAGTGGTGGTTGTGATGGCTGTGTTTGACTTACAGATAACAACACAATAGCTAAGGGCCGTAAATCTTGCTCAATGACTAAGGGCAGTTAGACTTGCTCAACAGCTCAGGGCTAGTTGAGCACGCAATCACCCAAAATACAGCTGGCATGTAAGTATGACTGTAAGTCAATCTTCTTATTCCAGGAACAGTGGACAGGGCCCATTGAGCTGTCCTGCATGGGAGTGAATTGCATGCCAGGATCTCCCCTTGAGAAGGAATGCCTCTCAGGGTTACTCCTTGTGGCTGAGAGACTTCTTGCTGCAACAGATTCTCGGTAAGTGATTAACAGCACTCTAAACTTTGAAATCATATTGAGTGATATAAAGGATTGATTGTGCACAGGTTATCCTTGAGGTGTAAACCATTTGCCTAGCCTGGGACTAAGTCTGCGACCAGCTGCACCTAAATTCCTCTCAGAAAGCAGTTTAGAAAGCAAGGGGGTCTTTCTGAACCTCGTGACTCAACAGGAGGGTGTCCCTGTCAGTTCTGTCTGATTCTGTCCTCTATGCAGTAAAAAATTAAGTCTACCTTGAATTAAATCTTGTTAAACCACTGTCACATTTACTGTCAGACTGTTAAATTGCTTGTTTATATCTGATGTAGCAATAGACATATTGCTACTTCTCTCTTATGAGTGAAGTGCATCACTTAATCTGTGATACTGGAATGCTGTATTCAGCTCTGGAGTCCTCAGCACAGGAGAGACATGGACCTGTTGGAAAGGGTTACAGAGGAGGGCCACAAAAAAGATCAAAGCAATGAAACAGCTCTGAGAGAGTTGGGGTTGTTCAGCCTGGAGAAGAAAAGGCTCCAGGGAGACCTTGTCGTGTCCTTTCAATACTTAAAGGAGGCTTATAAGCAAGACTGGGACAGATTTTTTAATAGGGTCTGCAGTAATAGGACAAGGTCTCATGGTTTTAAACAAAAGAGGGTAGATTCAGACTGCATGCAAGGAAGAAATCTTTTACAATGAGAGTGGTGAAACACAGGGACAGGTTTCCCAGAGGGGTGTTAGGTGCTCCATCCCTGGAAACATTCAAGATCAGGTTGGACAGTGCTCTCAGCAAACTGATCTAATTGAAGAGATCCCTGCTCATTGCAGGGGGCTTGGATTAGATGACCTTTAAAGGTTCTTTCCAACCCAAACTATTATATTTCAAATCACTTTGAGATCTCTTGTTTAATGGGAATGTCTTGAGTTAAAAAAATCAATAAACAAAGACCAAGAAACCAACCCATTCTTCCTTATTGGGAGGACTGTTAGTTGATAGGGAACAGAACCTCTTGCAGAGAGGCAGAACAAAGGAGCAATTATTTTTGGCACAGCAGAACATTGCTGCTCCTCTCCCAAAGACTCTTTGAACATCTGTACTTACCTGTCTTCCTTCCTCTGTTTTGTGATTGCTCTCACAGGGAGTCCTTGTCATGCAAGATAAACAAGAGAACATAATCCTGGTAGGGAGTAGCCTGCTCAGGAACAAGCAGGGTAATTATCTACTACAGGAAAATTGGGTCAAGTGTGCATCATATTCTTTATGCTTTCATTTGGAGCATAATATCTGTCTCTGAAAGGGATCTTCTCTGTGACTTTGAAAGTTCAAAGGGGATTTTTGGTTCATCTCTTTTTTTTGGCAAGGCTTTTTTTTTTTTTTTGTCATTCAAGAAAATATGTAGAAGATTAAGATTAGTTCATGAGTCTTTTTGAGCTAATTTTCTATGACATAGGTTTTCAAGAAATTCCAGCTCACTTGACACTTTGATGCTTTTCTACAGCTTTCAGAAGAAATCAACTGTGGATTCATAAGGAAGACAGTAGCCAGAAAGGATAAACTCATTTGATGGGTAGGTGCACTTTAAGACTTTCATGGTGGACACTTACCTAGCTGATAGGCTTACAGACTTTACAGTGAATCCAGAAGCTAAAGGTAGGTGGCTATAATCCCCCAGTGGGATGAGGAAATGGGAGATTCAGGAGGCTGAACAACAAGAAATGCAGAGATTAAGGAGTGGGAAGAAGTTCTAGTTACTAGTAAAAAAGAGGAAGTGACCGCTCTGGGTGGCATCAACCATCTCATATTTTACTGGTTGCAAATGGGTATTTCTGTGTACCTGGAGTTAAAAATAAGTGAACAGCAACCAGGCAAAGAGGTGCCAACTTCTTCAATAGCCTCTTATTACCTACAGCCACTGTCCAGTAAGGGTTGAGCGTGGGTATGAGTGCCTTTAGCTGAGTGGCTGCGTAAGGATGTTAAAGAGGGTGGCAAGAGGGAAAGCATAAAGGACCCCGGCTCTGCGGCCTAGCAGCTAGGGTGCTCATTTGGGAGATGAAAATGACTGATTCTGCTTCTGAATCAAGACTAAGGATTTTATCTGAAACAGCTGCTGATGCTACTAGAAAAATAACTCAGTGTAGAGGGTCCAAAGTCTTCCTGGAGATTCCCTAGTGACTAGGTATGTAGATGACTGCGAATCTCATTAGGGGAAGCAATTTATTAGCTCTGCTAAAGGCCGAAAATGTGTCACCATCTTCAGTGCCCACAAAGCTAAATTGAATGAATGTCATCAGTGCCATGTTTTGACATAATCCACACGTGTTGGTTGTGCCTGGGCCTGTTAAACCAGATTGCATTCACAGGAATGCCTAGTGTGTCTCTGGAACCTCACAGGCTTGCTAGTACAGGATACATACTATATCAGCACACAGAACTTTTGGTTGTGAACAGGATGGCAACAAGAGCTCTGGGACCTTTTAAGATGAAGATAGAAGTATCTTATCAGTTCACATCCCAGTCTGCTGTGTGAGCAAGTTTTATTTTGGGGGTTTTTTGTGGGTTTTTTTGGTGTGGGTTTTTTTTGTTTGATTGGGAGTTTTTTTTAGGTTTTCCTTGTTTGTTTGTTTTTTTTGTTTTGTTTTGGTTTTGTTTTTTGTTGGTTTTTTGTTTGGTTTGGTTTTTTTGGGGGGGGATTTTGTTGGTTTGGTTTTGTTTTTAATTAAATTTCTCTGTTAAGTCCCAAACACTCACTGAAAGCTAGAGGTAGCTCTTGAAATCTGTATTTGGATATAGTCCATGTTGCCTTCCTGTTGACAGTGGTAGATGAACACGTTTTATACAATGTTTTTAATCAGAGAACAAAAATAATCTTTTTTGGAGTGCAACATGGAGTACAGAAAATAAAAGGGTCATTCCATTCTGGTATCTACACCACAGAATCACTTAATAAGTAATTTTTCTCTGCTTCCATTACTAATTGTTTTGGAGCCTCACTTCAGCTTTCCAGTTTTCACAGAACTCTGTCTACAAGTTTTAAATTCCCGCTTGAACAGGGGAGTTGAATCAGATGATCTCCATAGGTCCCTTCGAACCTGAACCATTCTGTGATTCTACAAAAACTTGCATTTCCCACAGCTTTGGTTGACATCCCAATTAGTCATGCCCACAGGGAAGCAAGCATACAGGTAGACAGAAGAGTCACCAATAATCTTTCTCCCGGGCTGTTGTTCATTTGTTGTTTCCTGTGTTGGAGATAGTGCTGTTAAGAATTATAAATTAATACTGGAACTGTACCCTGAAGTGCAAAAGATTGAGGTTGATCTAAATTTACTTTGCTAGGAGCCTAGAACACATATTACATCTTAGGAATACTTCTAGTAGTGAGAAACTCTATCTCTTAGTCTGCCCACTTCTTAGGCCCAGAGGTATCTCTACAGTGCAGTGCTTATCTACTTGGCCAGTTATATGTTGACTGCTTTTTTAAACTGTAAGCATGAATATGTGTTCTGGTTGTATCTGAGGTTCTGCAAGGATTATTTAATTCCTTTGTCTTTAGCAAGGATTATTTAATTCCTTTGACTTCAGTTATCTCTCTGTTGGCTAACATTAGCCATTTGCACTTCATGACCTTGTGTGCATTTGAGAGGTGTGCATGTCTTGTGTGTGAAAGTACGTGAAGTTTATTAAAATAGTTAAATATGTTATTGCTGCCTACAAGACTGACAAAGGAATCTGTACATTTGGCCAGTTAGAGACTCCCTTCAGTAATACCTATGTATATTTAAAGTTATATGTTTGTCTCGCAACTTGCGTAAGACCCTTGTGAATTCCCAGAAGAGGCAATTTCTGTGAAAACTTGTTTGCTATCTGTAAGCCTGTAAGAGTCTGCCAATCTGCAAAGGCTGATACATGCTCTTGAGGGCTGCTAACAGGTTTATAGGGACCAGGAAGAAAGGCAGTTTCTCTTAAAGAAACAATCTTGAGTTGATTGAGCTGTTAGTCAAGGCCTCAGGCTACAATTTATTAGCTGCCAAATAGAGAGCTTCTGCCTTATTATTGTTTTGGTTGTAGGCTAGGTGAAAATGTACAAAATTCATGTTGCATTAAAATTCTTAACTGTTCAATAATTTAATACTGGAGAAAAGTATACATTACCTGCTCTTGAACATTAGGAAAGTCAGTGAGGCATGCAGGGTGGCAATGGCAAGGCCTATGGCTGAGCGTAGATCAAAGGGTACAGGGCATTCCTGGTGCCAGGGACACCCAAGACAGGGCAGGGAGCTCCTGCCTGCAGCTGGCAGCTCTTGTGAGAGGCTTATGCAGCTCAGGCCTTGCCAGGAGCAACCACGGGAGACTGAAATGGCCGTGGGGAGGGATGCAACCAGGATGGGCAGATGGGGAGAAGGCAAACAGAGATTGAGAGAGTGCAGCAGTTTGCATAGAGGGTATGTGAGAAGGGCTGTGCATCCTCCCTGTGAGCCCACAGCCCAGGGAAATGCTCTAGGTCTTTGCCATAACGGAGGGCACTTGCCTCAGATATAAACCCAGTGTTTTGACAAAGAAAGCTTCTGAGATGTTCGAGGCTTCCATGCAGATGGAACTGGTGAGAAAGGAGCCTTCAGTAGAGGCAGTAGGTTGCAACGGGTGACCACAACCTTCTCCTGGAGAAAAGGTAAATATATGCAAAAAATGTGCACAGGCTGGCAATCCATTGCATTGGGTCGCTGAGCTGCAGGAAACAATTAAAAAAAAGGCTGTGCAGTGTTAGAGAGGCTGAGATGGAGATAGATAAGTGGTTTCAGGGTTCTGAAACCTGTATGGTTATACACCTGTGGCAGATACCACAGAGAATGTGACAACTTTGACCCTTGTGACACACAAAAGCCTGACTCTGCTTCATTCCCCACCCTCCAGCATTGCAACCAAAAACAGATATGAAGCTTTAACTGCTGTAGACACCGATGAACAAGGTCTGCAAGGAGAAACTGTACCAGCAGCATGCAGTGGATGCCACAAAAGGAAATGACAAATGCTTGTAGTGGGTGACGCGCTGTTAAGGTGTATTGAGGTACACATCTGATGGCCTGACAACAGGACATTCTTTGATGACTGTAGCCTATTTGGGAGGGATGGGATCCACCTCTCTAGGAGAGGAAAGGCAATCTTTGGTAGCAGGCTGGACAACTTGGTGAGTTTGGCTTTAAAAGGAAGGAGTCCGGGGGTGGAGTCCAAAGTGGCAGCACTCACATCATTGCAACCAGCTGGGGAATAAGTCAGACAGAGTAATGGCAAATTTTCCTTATTTTCCTGGCCAGACAGAACCAGAAGGCAGCTACCTCATACTGCATTGGTCATGTCAGCTGATCAATGCACACTGCCTGGGAAACAAACAGGAGGAACTGGAACTTCCTGCATCAGTCAAAAGTTGCAGTATCATAGAAATAACTGAATCACAGTGGGACAATTCACATGACTGAAGAATTATGACGG
The DNA here is from genome assembly GCA_036785705.1 of Acanthornis magna. Taxonomy (NCBI): domain Eukaryota; kingdom Metazoa; phylum Chordata; class Aves; order Passeriformes; family Acanthizidae; genus Acanthornis; species Acanthornis magna. The sequence goes on along the minus strand of JAWUZG010000028.1, from coordinate 10,496,389 downwards.
ATAGCTATAGACTGTTTTGTAAAGACAGGCAGGGGTGAAGAGGAAGATGAGTCATGCTCTCTGATAAGGAGAACCTGAATATGTAGAAGTCAACTACAGAAATTGTGGAAGTCGTATTGAATGCCTCTAGTTCAAGATCTTCTCCAGGGGGATCTCATAGTTAGCATCTTCTACCAACCTCCAAAACAGAATGATAAGGCTGATGTAGCAATATTTGGGTCACTTAAACAAGCTTTGGGTCGACAGAACCTAGTACTTACAGGTGAATTCAATTACCCAGACATTTGCTGGAAGAAAAATATAATAGCTGACATCATCCATCATGTTCCTGGAATGCATAGAGGACTGCTTCCTTATACAAAAGTTATTTGTGCCAACCAGGAAAGAGGCACTGCTTTGTAATATCTTGTAACGTTTTATAGCCATGTTGCAATGTTAGTGATAACCTCAGTTGCAGTGATCACAACATTGTGGAGTTTGGGATCATGTTGTGCGTGATGATGGTTTGTACTAAGACAAAGGGTTTAGATTTTAGAAGAGCAAACTTCAGCTCATTCAGAGCTCAGTGGGAAGCGGGCCTGGGTGGACAAGCAGTTGAATATGAGTGCACAGTCTGCTGCTGTGGCAAAGAAGCCAAGAGGATCCAGGGCTGCATAAACAAGGACATAACCAACAGAGATAAAGATGTCATTATCCCACTCAGCACTTGTCAGACTACTCCTGGAATAGTGGGTTCAGTCTTTGTCCCCACTATGCAAAAAATAGGGGGGCAGCTGGAGAGGGTCCAGAGAAAAGCCACAAAGATGATCCAAAGGCTTGAAGCCTGCCGTGTGAGGAAACACTGAGAGAGCTGGGCTTGCCCGGCCTTGAGAATAAAAGGCCCGGGGGAGACCTTATCCCCATGTTCCAGTATTTAAAGGGTGGCTACAAAGAAGACAGAGAGTCAATTTTTAAAACAAGATACATGGAAAAGACAAGGGGTAATGCGTACAAGTTACTCCTGTTGAGATTCTAGCTGGACAGAAGACGAACATTTTTCACAAGGACAACAAGTCATTGGAATACTCTCACTAGGGAAGTGGAATTCCCCAACTTTAACACTTTTATGATTAGTCTGGACAAGGTGCTGGGCCATCTGGTCTAGATGGTGCTTATTCTAAAAAAGATTAGACCAGATGATCCTTGAGGTCCCTTCCAACCGGTATTCTATGACACTATGAAAATGCTTGTTTGTACTTACTATAAAGGCTACACATGGTTCAAGGCTAGTTCTACCTTTCTTTTTTGTATACCTATTTATGCACAGTTATGTTTCATTTTCTAAAAAAAAAAAAAAAAAATTTAAAAAAAAAAAACCCCAAACCAGCTTAAACATATCAATTTAAGCCTTGATACCAGATGCAGTTACTCAATAATGGAATTGTCAGGGGAACTTTTTGAGATATCTGAGTGCAATGTCAAGGATGAGGAATAAAGAAAGTGGCGGTTTCAGAGGATGTGGTATTTCTTTCTGAGAAGCTGCAATTCTGAAAAGGAAACTGGGAGTCCTGTTAGATAATAATCTTTTTTCCCATTTCAGATTAAGCATATGGAAAAAAGAATTCATGGCATCCCGGCATAAATGAAAAGGAATATTGAATAGGTATAGGAAAATTATTGCTCTACTGCATTTGTCAGTGAAAGTGGTTTTATATAACTTTAACTATCTAAATTGATCTGATTTTCCCACTGCAGGCTTTCTCTCTGTTGTCTTTGGAGATGAAAGTTACTTGGTTAGCACAGACTATGTGCATAACACTTAGGTAGCTCAGGTTAGTTGGGGTGAACCCTATCCATCTCCCAGCAATGTTCAGAGTTTACACAAGGCATGCAGTTTCCACTTCCACTTCTAGGAAGTTAAGAGAAATCCTCTTGTGCTCCGTCCTTTCCTTAGCATTCAAATTTTAGGAAAATTTTGCAAATATCTTCATAGTATAATGCCATGTCTTCTACTTGTTGATCATCAGGAAAGTAGCTGCTTCTGTCCATGCTCAAACTATTAGCAATGGTACCACACTATCCACACCTGGACTGAATGGGCAAGGGCCTGGATATTTTTTCAGGCAGACAGCTTTGCATAATTTACTGTCATATAGAAGGCTTGTTTTTGCAATCATACATGAGATTAATATGAAAGTGGAAAAAAAATCACAGAAAAATAATTTAGAGGCCAGAAGCTGATCTTCCTTTTCCTTCTGTTCCTCCTGATTAGCTCCATAGTGCAGAGCTAGTTCCCATAAAAAGAACTAGGGGTTTTCACACATATTACTCTTTGTGGTGGGGTCCTTTTTCTCCCTATGGATTAGGATAGCTCCTGGCATAGCAGAACCCTGTTGTGCTTGGTATTGTTAAAACTGCTCTAACAATAACAATAATAATAAGTGTACTGGAAAACTTCATAGCTGTAGAATGAAAAAGGTAAATACTGCTCCCTTATTCAATGGCACATGAATATCCATTAATTACAATTATGTACAAAGCTAATTTTTGAGATTTGACTGTTTGGAAATTGTTTTGCCCAAGAGCCAGTGCCTTTTCGTACTAGGTTTTTATCATAATGCAGAATGACATATTTGTGTCACAACCTCTGATCTTAGACCACTGCTTCAGTGAAGAAATAACATCTCTTGATTTGTATAGTAAAGTTTCTTGTGTCCTGATGGAAATGGGGAAGCCACAAGTATTTCAGTCAGAATATCTACTTGGAACAAAAAAACATTAATTTTTTTTTTGTCTGTGTTGTCACAGACAACAGTCCCACAGATACTTCACTTATGCATGTTTTCCCACCAGGAGACAGTAAAAACTTTATTGGAATAATGAAGACTAGGCAAATAAATAGATATTTTCCTATATTTGGTTCTCAGTAATTGTTGGCTTGAAAAGCTGGGGAAATGCAAACATATTTTATTGATATTTTTAGGATTTTCAGGCATAGGTCTGTATAGAAAAAACTAAAGGTTTGGTTCAGAGGTGAACACTATAATGGCATGGGAGACAAAACAAATGTAGTGCCTCCCATATGACAGATCTGTGTCTCCATTTTGAACTTTTTACTTTTAAATTTAGATGAAATATGTAATAAACATTATGACAAACGAATATGTAGTTTGGTTATAAATAGACTGCCTACATTACTAACAGACTCAATCCATTATTGCTACATGTACTTCCATACTTCCCATTTCTGTTTCTGTCATTGTTCAAAAGGTTTGAGCAATCACTTGGATTTATTAATATATTCCAACTATGATGAGACTAGTGCAAGTCATCAGCACTCAGGCAACACACTGCTAAACTGTAAACAAATATTTTGTTCAGAACCAATGACATTAACAGCACTTTCTTTGTTATTCCTGCACTAGTGTTCACGTTATACGTGCCGTGTTTGGGTCACTGGGATTCGGATTGGTTTAACTTGCATTGAAATTAATGGCTACAGGATTCATTTCAATATTCTACCAATACCTACCCAATACCTCAATATATTCAATATAGAGTTTAGCAACCATTTCTTTCAGGTGCTAACTGTGAAACTGTAATGGAGGTTGCACGGTGCATTCCTAGTTCACTGGATGAATACACATTCTGTTCTGCCAGGGAATGTTAACAGTACCAGCACAAACAAGAGCGTTCCTTAGAGATGTGTAAACTGTGGAGATTCTCAAGTCACTTTCAGACTATCCTTCTTATTAATAAGCCTCGTAATGATATCAGGGAAGTGGGTTAATTAAGTTAAAAAATCATTAAATAACTCCCAACAGTCTCACAATTCAGAAAAGTGAGTGACTGAGATATTCAGTTATGAAATGGAGACCAGAATTTAAAACTTTTCAAAGCAGATTGGGAAGCTATTTGGTGGCAGAATAAAGTGTTTATTCTCAGCACAATGCTTTTTTGCTGTCTTTGTGGAAAGAGTGGGGTACCACAATCAAGGAAAACTTTAACCGTAAGTGAATGTAACCCTGTCTTTCCATTACAAAGTCAGAAGAGGAGAAAGATGAGTTTAGGTGGTTGGGATGAATTCTGACGAGGGAGAGTGAAAAAGATATCTAGCAATGACTACTGGACTTGATCCCTTCAGAGGTTACTTTTGGATAATCCATTGTTTTTTGGCTTTTAAGAAGATGGCACTTTTAAAAAAGAAAGCTCAAAATTACCATTAATGTTGTGATAAATATAGAAATATTTTAGGACTTTTTGTCTTTTGACAAGGCTTTCTGTGCTTGCACATTTAAATGGTCATGCTCAGGAAAAGAAAGCAGCTGCAGAATCAAACATGAGACAGGGGTTTTAAGTTCATTGAGAGTTTGTTCTGTGTTTTCACACATGATGCCTCCAGCAAATAGATGGGGCTTTAAACACTAGTTCATATTTACTGATATTAAGAGCAAACCAAATTGAGTTGTTACTTTAAAGACAGAGTCTTTTAAATCATGTTCTTAAGATCATAAAAATTTTATGGGCTATTTCATGGCAAGATATCTCCAATTAACTGTTCTGTTAACTGTAAAAAGATAAGACAGAGATTTTACTACTGTTTTGGTGTGAAAACGGATGACATCAAGAATTTGCTACTTCAGGGAATTAGTGTTGGACTTTAGTCGGGGTTACTGACTAATCACATGACTCATTTTCTTCCTTCCTTTGAAAGGCGTTAACAATTTAGCATAGCCATTTAAAAAAGAAACCACTCAGAATCTTATATAAATGACTTCCACGAACAGCCTATTACTCCACCCCATTGGGATGATATAAGGTAAGAGTCACATAGCTCACTGGATACCTCTAGAGATGCCATAGATGTGTTTTATGTTGAGATAGGAACATCCTTAATATTCTATTATTTCCTATTTAAGTAGTAACTTTAAAAAAATGCTTAAAAGTATTTTGTGATGAAAGCATCTTTGTAGGGCTTTGCAGCTTTAGCTTAGCTTATTTTTCATTAAAATAAGAAATCATAGAATTGTAGAAATCTTAGATAATTTTAAAAGAATTAAAAGGAAACAATTCTTACAGCAATTTTGAATTTATATTATTGGTAAAATAAAATTTGCTCCTAGAAAACCAGGCTCTGGTTACCTTATTTTATCTAGGTGGCCTGTTAACTTTTTCTGTCTTAACTAATGGAACCTGGAAGTAAATTTTTCAGAGTGTGAATCTGAGCACTTACTCCTAATTTCACCTTTCAAAGCAAACCTCCCAGAAATGATAACTCTGAATGCTGTGTGGAGCTGTAAAACAGCCTCATCTGCTTCACTGCTGTCAGTCAGAGACTGAGAAAGGCTCTTTGGGACCTGCTGTGGTATCCCTGGGATGAGAATCTCTCCCTACCACCAAGAATCCCTCACAAAACCTTTCTAGAGGAATCTTTTCCTCTTTGTGGGTTGAAGGAAATCCAGAAGGGCTGCAGGGCTTAGAGGTGGGCATCCTAGTGTGTTCAAATTAGTTCAATTGAAGTGTTTTTCATCTGACAAGTTGCTTTCCCTGAATCAAGGAAAAATAAATGATCTGTCAATTCTGCATTGGGCTATTTAATTTGATCCCAAAGGGAATTTTTTCCTTTGCCCTCTAATTGATTGAAAAATTTCACATTTTGTTAGCAGAGGTTAAACAATAAAAAGGAAGTGTCTGTGCATGGGAGAGTTTGGGGAATTAAGTGCAGAATTTCCTCTAAAAGTAGAGACAAGAGGAAAAATATTGTACAGCTCTGGTCACCCGTGGGCAGTGTCATTTGTCATCACAACCAAAAATAGATCTTTCAAGATGAATCAAGTTTTAAACAAGTTTGTGTGTTTGTGGGAAGTTCACCTTTTAACCTAGTATTTATTTAATGGTAAATGCATAATTGTTTGACTGGAATGACACTAATCCTGTCTTGTGCAGGCCAGGAGATGGAGATTGAGACTGCAGATGAAGTTGCTATTGTTGGAATTGGATGCAACTTTCCCGGAGGTAAGTTTGGGGTAAAAGCAAAGCAGGCTGTGAGTGAACATTGATAAGCAGAGTCATTTATTAATGTTGAAATGGAGCAAAACAACGTATTCATCCCATAGTGGAACTTGTTGCTTTTCTGCTTGTGGGATCTTTTTGAAATATTGTGCTGTGGTGGAAACTAATTGGTTTGAGTTTGTCTGCTGACAGACAGACAGACAGACAGAACAACCTGCAGTGCTGCAGGGCATGGAGCTGCACATGAAACTCATATGAACAAGCAGGATGGGTCTGGGTTGATTTGAACTATCTGTGTGTTCACTGGCTGGGTGATTGTGCATTGTTACAGGACTCTGCATCCATAGGGACACGACAGATCAAGGGCCAAACATTATCATCAACTTTGCCTGTAATATAAACAAGTTGGGTTTTCCTGAAAGAAAGTTTCCTGCTTCATTGCAGTAGGTCGAGTGGATGGAGTGAGATGGTAGGGAGATGGGGGGAGCCACTGGTTAAGTATTTGGTGGGGTTCCTTTGCTTTTAGACAAGCAGTGAAGGGCTCAGTCATGTTTTTTCATTTTCCTCTCAGCAAAGAATGATCACTTCTTTCTGTGGCAAGTCTGCTTGAGCAGCCTAGATTTACATGTGGGAGGTCCTTGTAGCTGACTGCATTTCTGAGTCTGCATGGGGAGGGGGAGAGCATTATTAATTGGTATTAAAACCTTTGTCCAACAGGAGATGGAATTGACAATTTCTGGAAAGTCCTGGAGGAAGGCAAAAACTGTACTGTAGAAATCCCCCCTGAGAGATTTAATGCCAAGGAGTGGTATGATCCAGATGATAACAAGCCAGGAAAAATATGTACAACACGAGCTGCTCTTCTTGATGAGTGAGTCTGTTCCTCTGCTGCACCACTGACTTTTGTAGTATTTGGGTACAGCTGTTCAGGGGCTGTGACTCATGTGGAGAACAGCAAATTAGAGTAAGGCCAAAATAAGTGTCTTTTATTTGAATTCTGGATTCCCCTTGAATCCTCAGGCTGTAGACCTTCATTCAAAGGAGAATTTGAAATGCACAGGAGAAATCTTTTTGTCTCCTGAGGTTTATATTTGGCAGGGTTGAATCATATGACCCAGAATTAATTTAGTGCTTAGTCCCATGTTAGATATTGAATCCTGCACTGAAATCAAGAGATGATAGAAGGCCATACAGGTCTGATCTGGGGATACAAGATTAAACTTGGACATTTTCTTTTGTAAACATTTTGAAAATGTTTCTAAAGACAAACACAGACATGCACACACACAAATGATTTTGAATGTGTTGTAAGAGAAGCATGGGTATTTCTTGAAAACACCTTAGCTGATCCTCTATGTTTTGGTTTTAAATTGTAAAGGATTGTGTGTATATTGGCTTAAAATTATGTAGAAAGCAATATTTGTTTATAACTTGTTGGTTTATAAACATTTTCTGCTGAATTTCAAAAATGGGAGCTTTGGCCTAAACACCAGTTACTGCTCTGCTTCTCATGAATTTGCAAAATATATTTACTGTGGGTCTAGAAGTAAATGCATTTTATATATATATATATATATATATATTTATATATATATATATATGCTCTATATATATATATATGCTATATCATATTTGGGTCTGTGCATTTCAGATTTAATTCATTTGACAATCAGATGTTTGGGATTAATAATATGGAAGCTGAACGCATGGATCCGCAGCAGAAGTTACTGATAGAGTGCACATACAAAGCCCTGGAGGATGCCGGAGTTCCTGTAGAATCTGTCAGTGGCACCAAAACAGGTGTTTTTATTGGTAAGATGAAAATTTCCTGGCAAAGAAAGTGTGTTTGAACGTCACAAAGATTGGAGCACTCCTTCATAACCTTTCCATGTTATCTAGCACTGTATCTAGGCTGGATCTAGCCTGGAGATCTAAGGCTACTGTACTATGGCACTGCCGGTTACTTTCGGTAAGAATTATCAGGCTACTCTGGAAGTTGATGATACAATTCCTGTATCTGTTTTTGGTGCTCTTCTTCCTGTGCTCAGGCACAGGAAGAAGAGCAGGAAACAGCTCAAACTGCCTCCTCAACCCAACCCTTCTTGGGAAAGATGCTCCCAAGCCAGGGAACACCCAAAATGTGTAATTCCTCATGTCTGAAAAAAACCACCAAGTTTTATTACTAAAGCACTCATTTGGCATGGAAATTGGAATGTTAGTCGGTGACCTGCTATATCAGCACATGGCAGTGAGTTGAGGATAAAGGGGTAGGGTGGAAGGAAAGAGAGAAAGGAAGAGATGAATTAAAGAAGGAGAGAGAGGAAGAGATAAAGAGAGAAAAAGAGAGCTCCAGTCCTTGTTCCAATGTTGGTCTGGCCAATTGGATATCCACAGTCTTGGAGGCGAACCCCAGGTTTGTTGAGTGTACCCTTTTGCAGATAGGTTTCCCTGCTCTGAAGACAGGTTTCTCTCTTTCTGTGCAAGTTAGTTATCATGTCCAGTCCCTTCTTTCAGACCTTTCTGGAAACGTGTCAGAGGCTTTGTAGGTCTTGAGTGGTCTTGATCCTCCCCCTCCCCAGACTGACCTTGGGTCAAGGCTTCATTCCTGCTCCTGTGCTGATGCTGTGTTTTATTTATTGATGATGGCAAAGTGGTTGGAAAGTGGCCCAGCGGAAAACGACTTGGGGGTGCTGGTGGACAGCAGCTGAACAGGAGCCAGTGAGTGCCCAGGTGGCCAAGAAGGCCAGTGGCATCCTGGCCTGGATCAGCAATAGTGTGATCACAGGAGCAGGGCAATGATTGTCCCCCTGTACTGGTGAGGTCACAGCTTGTGTCCTGTGTTCAATTCTGGGCCCATCAATTCAGGAAGGACATTGAGGTGCTGGAGTAAGTCCAGAGAAGGGCAGCAGAGCTGGGGAAGGGTCTGGAGTACAAATCCTATGAAGAACAGCTGAGGGAGCTGGGGATGTTTAGCCTGAGAAGAGGAGGCTCAGGGGTGATTTTATCCCTCTCTACAACTGCTGGAAAGGAGGTGGTGGTGATGTGGGGATCAACCTCTTCTCACAGGCAGCTAGAGACAAGGTGAGAGGCCATGGCCTCAGGCTGTGCCTGGGGAGGTTCAGGCTGGACATTAGGGAGAAATTCTTCACAGAAAGAGTGATTGGATATGGGAATCAGTTGCCCAGAGAGATAGTGGAGTCACCATCCCTGGTGATGTTTAAGGAAAGACTGGATGTGGCATTTAGGTCTAGTTGACAAAGTGGTGTTTGACCATATGGTGGACTCAGTGATTTCATTGAGTGATCCACCATTGAGTGTCATTTCCAACATCATTGATTTTGTGATTCTGTGGTTGTATCTCTGTGCATCAGAACAAGGATGTTTATCCCAGAGAAGTGCTGTCCTATTTCCACATGGCCTCCTTCTCCTCTAGTTCTTTCAACAATTCTTGGTTATTACTAACCATCCTTGGCTCCACAGCTCTCCAGCTACAAGTGTTTGACATGTACACATTAACCCCTTGTCCTTGGGGCTTCTACACAGGCCTAGACTTTTCCCCAGCAGATTGTTTTCCAGCTTTGGTCAAGGTGTTGTGGGGGTTAATATCCTTTTAAACCAGCAGAAATCTTCTTGTAGGCATTAGAATGGCACCAAGGGGCACTTGTCCAACTGCTTTTGTTAGGACCAGAGAAGTTTTAGAGGGGGTAATACCGGGTGCTGTTGAAAGACATTTAAAAGGCATACTAGAATTGTTGCTAATGTAATCTGTGTCTCTTAAAAAGAGGAGTTTTCTGGGGTAGTTAGGCTGATGTACCTATAGGGGGAAATGCTTTAGATTACCTTTTAGTCTGAGAGATTCTCTTCTTCCACTGAGGGCACTATTCCTTGATCTCTGAATAGATGTACTGCATTTTCCACATGTGCTCATGGACTTGGGGACCCACAGGATTTCAAGCATAATGTTCCGAGAAAGAGGACACAACTGCTCTCACAGACCCTGTTCTTCTTTAGTATTTCTTACTGGCTCACAGTGTGAAAAAAGGATAAATAGAAAGTATTAGATATAGTTTGTGCTGTGACCTTTAGCTTGGTACATATGAGGGACTGAAGCTAATGTCTTGTACATTTATATCTGAGCTACCCTCCTTGTAAATTGTTGATGAATCTCCTCATAGCTTAGCTAAACGAACCACTCTGAAACTGAGATACAGGGGTCACAGCAGGCTACAGAGAGCTTAGTTTTATCATACAGTGAGCTAAGCCATCAGGAAAGGCCTGTCATTTCCTGGGCAGGTAGGAATTTCAGGTGTTAGGGATGTTTGTGCAGGTTGGGTCCCGAGGTAATTGCTGTGAATTTGCTTTTGATTTGGGTTGAAGCAAAGCTTCACGATAGGAGCGCTGATGCGCTGTGGTTTCCTCTTAACACTGCAAACCAAAGCACGCCATCAGGTTTAGAGCTGTCCATCCCTGTTGTTGGCTTGGGTTAACTTGACACGTATCTGATGTTTTACAGGTCTCATGAATCGAGACTATGAAATCATAACCAGCAGAGCAGTGAGTGAAATAAATCATTATGATGGTACTGGAACAGCAATGAGCATTGCTGCTAACAGGGTCTCTTTCACGTTTAATCTGACTGGACCGTCCCTGGCTGTTGACACTGCGTGTTCATCTTTTCTTTTTGCTCTGCACTACGCCTTACGAGCCATTAAATCAGGTAAGGGCACTGAAGAGATGCTGGACAATGAAATTAGGATTGCTACTGTTTCTGCCTATCACCAGGGCCCTCTCAACATGAATGTGTTTCTGTTTGACTCCAGGAGACTGTGAGGCAGCAATCTGTGGTGGGGTGAACTGCATCATTGATCCCCGTACCTTTGTATCTCTCAGTAAAGCAAAAATGATCTCTCCAGAGGGAATAAGTAAACCCTTCTCCAAAAAAGCAGATGGCTATGGAAGGGGAGAAGGCTGTGGTGTTGTTTTCCTCAAACCACTGAGGAAGGTAAGATTGCTTGTGAAGCCGCCTAAAATAAGTCTGGTTACTTGCCTGAACTTTGTGTCTTCAGCTCTAATAATGACTTTTCCAGTGAAGATTTTCCAATTCAATCTTAAGATTAATGAAGCTTTTCTTAAGCATTTATGCATTTCCCTTGGCATAGGAAAAGGATCCCACATTTAAACAGTGGCATCATATTCTGTTATTTCTTGGATTTGTTGTGCCGTTTTGTTGTCTCTTCTGCAGAGAAAGCATGAGTTTATTAAAGACAATTTAACTTTCCATGGAACAGGCAAAGGAAGACTACAGCAAAATCTGGGGTGTGATAAACATCAGTGCAGTAAATCAGAATGGCAGGTCCACGACTCCGATCACGAGACCGTCTCAAATAGAGCAAGAGAAGTTACTGCGCAGCATTTATGAAAGTCGTGTGGATCCCTCAGTTGTGGAGTACATTGAAGCCCATGGCACAGGAACTGCTGCTGGAGATCCAACGGAAGCTGAAAGCCTGGCCAGTGTCATTAGCAAAAACAGGTCTTCCCGAGTTTCCATTCTGAAAATCGGTTCAGTGAAAGGAAATATTGGGCACACTGAATCGGCTGCTGGAGCAGCCGGGTTAATCAAAGTGCTCCTGATGATGCATCATGGAAAGATTGTTCCATCCTTGCATTACTCAAAGGAGATGAGCAGCATCGATACAGAGAAATTAAACCTTGCTGTTGCCACATCTGTAGAGCCCTGGGAAGAATCCAGTGAGTACGGAAGAGTAGCTGGCATCAACTGCTTTGGATTTGGAGGAACCAATGCTCATGTTGTAGTCAGGCAGGTGAAGCAGCCAGAGCCTCTTCCTGCCTTTAAGAAGCCCCTGGAATTAGTTCTGCTGTCAGCAGCATCCCATAAATCCCTTCAGATGACAATGGCCGATACAGCTGAGCAGCTGAGCACAAGAAACTCCATAACTCTCCCAAGCCTGGCCTACACATCTGCCTGCAGAAGAAGCCATGCCAACTACAGGTACCGGAAAGCGTTTGTCACAAATTCCCTCCAACACTTGCAGCAAGAGTTGAAGTCAGCAGCGAGCACTGAACCTGCCATGTCAAAAGCAGAACCCCAGCTGGTGTTTGTGTTCTGTGGCAATGGTGTCACGCTGAAGGAGTTCAGTGAGGCACTGCTGAGCTCAGAGCCGGTGTTCAGAGACAAGTGTAAGGAAATAGAAGACCTTTTTCAGCAGCACACTGCCATCAGCCTCCTGTCAGCAAGAAATCGTAGCCCAAAGGACCTGTTGAATCCAGAGCTTTCCCAGCCCTTGCTGTTTGCCCTGCAGGTTGCCATAGCTTCCCTTCTGCAGCACTGGGGTATTAAGCCCATTGCTGCTGTTGGCCACTCAGTGGGAGAAGTGGCTGCTGCACATATTGCTGGGTACCTTTCCCTGGCTGATGCGGTCAAAGTGATTTATCACCGCAGCAGGCTGCAGGCAAAGACTGCCAGCGGCAGAATGTTGGTGGTTGGAAACATCCCTGTTGAAGAGATTGCTGAACGCCTGCATCCCTACTCAGGAAAGGTGTGCATTGCTGCTTTCAACAGCCCCGTTTCCTGCACCTTGTCTGGGAGTATAGAGGCAGTGGAAGCTGTCCAGAGAGAGTTAGCTGAAGCTTTCAGACAGAGAAACATCTTCCTTCATGTTTTAAATGTTCCCGTTGCATACCATAGCTTCAGCATGGATATGATACTTAGGGAGCTGGAGGAGCAGATAGAGCCTTTAGAAAAGCAGAATGGGGAAATTGAAGTGATTTCAACGCTGACTGGGGTAGCTGCATCTGAAAACGACTTTGCTCAGGGCAAATTCTGGGCACGGCATACTCGTGAGCCTGTTGCTTTCATGAGGGCCATCCAAAGTGCAGCCAGAGACAGGGACAATGTGGTGTTTGTGGAAATAAGTCCCCACCGAGCATTGCAGCGAAGCATAAAGGAAACACTAGGAAAAGGCACAAAGGTGTTCTCCTCTTTGCAAACTGATGCAGAATATCAGACACTCTTGACCCTGGTAGGAAACCTGTTTGAACTGGGATATAATCCCAACTGGCAGCACTTTTATAACGGGTACCAAAGTGTTCCAGTGACCATTCCACGATATCAATTTGATCGCCAAAAACTCATGGCCTGTCTGGATATCCATCAACAAGCAAACCAAAGAGGTGTCAGCGCCAGTCATCCTTTGATTCATGGCATAAACAGTGACAATGTGGAGTTTGGCTGCCTGGTGTCTCAGGACACGACGCCATACTTGTATGAGCACAAGAACAATGGGGTGGCCTTAGTCCCTGGTGCTTTCTATGTGGAGCTTGGTCTGGCCTCTGTGATGAGCAGCTCAAGACCGAAAGTGCCTCTGAGTACTTGCCAGCTGAGTATCAGTTTTTCTGCGCCGTGTGTTCTCACACAGAGTTCCCAAGTGCTGAGTATCAAACTGAGTCCACAAAAAGCCATGACAACCTTTGAGGTTGTCTCTTCGTCCAATGCAGTTTATGCTGCTGGCCAAGTGGCAAAGGGGCTTGAAGGTGTGGTGGAAGAAAGCAGCATCTCCTTCCAAGCCATCTATCGAAGATGCAGGTCAGTGATCAGCAGAGAGGAGGTTTATGAAGCACTGTCTCACGTTGGCTTTCAGTACGGCTCCATATTCAGGCAGCTCAGTGATGTGCATTATTGCCAGGAACTAAAAGAAGCTATAACAAGCATAAAGGTGAATGAGGAGACCATCAGAGACATGTACAGCTACTGTATCCACCCAGTGCTGCTTGACTGCTTTCTGCAGATGACCGCTGTCTTGACCTCAAGGACATTCCAGTCCAGAGCAGGCTTTCCTTCAGGGATAGGCAGCCTGGTGGTGCTCCGACCACTGGAAGAAGAAATGATGATATACATGAGAATGAGCAAATCCACTGGGAACTGCCTCGAGGTCTGTGGATGCTTTTTGGACAAGCATGGCTCTGTTTTGGCTGAGCTCAAGCGCGTTGCCATCACTTTCATGAAGGAAGCGTCTTCCAGAGACAATGAGTTCCTGTTTGAAAACAAGTGGAAAGAAGTGTCTCTTTCACAGACAATTGGACATCTGGGGTTTAAGCCCAGAGTCCTTGTGTTTGCAGACAAATTTGGGATCACTGAGAAGCTCAAAAAGTACTTGCATCCTGCTTCAAGATATGTTATGTATGAAGACTGGGAATCTCTCATGGAAGGCGACACACAGAATAAAATGAGAGCAGAGGTTGAGGATTATGATGAAATCCTCTTCCTGTGGGGAATTCAAAAGTTAAATGAAGATTTCCCAAGGAAAGCGGTAGATCAGCTGGCAAAGTGCTGCGAAGCCTATCGCCAGGTGGTGGTGGCATTAAGAGAGAAGGCATCCCGCTGTTCTGTCAGAGTGATCACCTATAGAACAACGGAGAGATATGTGGACCACGTTAACTGTGGGTTTGCATTGTATGGCATGACCAGAACTTGTATTGTTGAAGTTCCAGAAATCACCTTTCAGTTGATTGACCTCAGCTCTTCCAGTTCCCTGGACATCTCAGTGTTAGCAGATGTTCTTGTCAAATACAAAGGCGGCGACTATCCAGAAGTTTGCATCAGCCTGGGAAGAGTTTATGTGTCCGAAATCAGACGCACACCTTTTGTGGACACAGATTACATCCAACCTGTGAGATCTCTCCAGGAGTCTCAAACATTCACTTTGTACACTTCTGATCCATATACAGCAAAAGATTTGTCTGGGGAATTAACCACAAGCACTGCTACTCAGCTTGATAAACACAGCATTGAAATTCGAGTGGATAAAATTTGTCTGCACTCAGAAGATTATTTTCCCATTAGTGTTTCTAGCTGCAACTTTGGTAATACACTGTATTGGAACTCGCAAGCAGGAGACAAACACAGACTTTTAGCTCTTGATTTCAGTGGCACAGTCACAGCAACAGGCATTGATGTGAAAAGAGTGAAAGTGGGAGATCATGTGGTTTCATGTTATCCCACTGCTGCGTCATCCAGAATTCAGATTCCAGGAGCAGTTTGTTTCAGTGTCAAGAAATTCCCATTCCTCCAGAATGTCCCTTGTGTGTCATACTTCATCATTGCATGGGAAATCTTCACTCAGAGGTTACCCAAGGGGAAACCTGGCAGAATGCTGGGCATGATTACCACAGAGCCATCATCCGTTTTGTGCCATGTTCTTTCTGCAGCAGCAAAAGAGATGGGTTGGAGAACAGTCCTTGCAAAGCCCACTCCTAATGTGTTCGAGTATATAAAACTGTGCAATGCCCTTGTTGTTCTTCCTCCAGTCAACAGACTGTCTCAGGAGGATCTGGCCCACATGCAGTTTCTGAAAGATGTGGTGATGGTGTGTGGCAATCAAGAGTCCAAATGCATCCAGAATGTCAGTGAAATTGATCATGAAAACATCAACTTTCATATCCTTGTGGTTGCCAGCCTTTTCCGGAAAGCACCTCTAAAGGAACTGCAGAAGACTGTACATGCCTGGATCAGTTCCATGGATATGAAACAGTTTAGACATCTCTCGGGTTCAGTTTTTCAGCAGACTGAGAACTTTGAAGGGCTAAACTCTGTGATGTCCTATTTTAGCTGCACTTCTGTCCCCCTTGCTGTCCTGGGAAGGCAGAAGGACATCAGTGTGCTTTCAGATATCCCCTTGTACGAGCCCCAGAAGCAGCTGTTTAAGCAGAACGCTGTTTATGTAGTAGTTGGGGGGCTCACTGGACTTGGCTTTGAAACGGTGAAATTCATAGCCAAGAACGGAGGAGGGTGCATTGCAATCCTCTCCAGGAGAAGTGCCAGCAGTGAGAAGCAAGAAGAGATGAGGGCTCTGCAGGAGCAGTACAAAGGGAGCAAAGTCGTGTCTGTGCAGTGTGATGTGACTGTGACCAGTGATGTTGAGAAAGCTTTCCAGTCCATTGCCAACACCTTTGTGGGGAGTCCGATCAAAGGCATATTCCAAAGTGCTGTTGCTTTACACGATGGCCACCTTGAAGTGCTGAAGTTGGCTGACTTTCACAAAGTGCTGAGCCCAAAAGTAGCAGGGACCCTAAATCTTCACTGGGCTACCAGAGGCCAGGAGCTTGACTACTTTGTGTGCTACTCCTCTGTTACTTCCTTTCTGGGCAATGCCACCCAGACAAACTACGCAGCTGCAAACTCTTTCCTGGATGCCTTCTGCCTCTACAGGAGGAATTGTGGCCTTTCTGGCCAGGCCATTAACTGGGGTGCTTTGAACCTTGGCATTCTGCTCAATCAAAATCACATTCAGAGCATTCTGGAATCCAAGGGCATAGACATTCTGCAGGTGAATGAAATTCATGAGTATCTGAGGAAGACCTTACTGATAAACAACCCGCAGCAAGCTGTCGTCAAATTGAACTTTCAAGCTTTGTATCATCATGTTTTTACTCAGATTATTTCACTCAAAAATCGCTTTTTATCACTTATATTAGAAGATTTCAGGAACATGATAGAAACCTCTGAGGATACTCAAGTCTCAGATGGTGTTTTTCTCAAGTCTGAGGACTACATCACCTCACTGGTGAGTGAGCTCACAGGAGTGACCTCAGATGAACTAACCATGAATACACCACTTTCGTCTTTGGGCATAGACTCTATGTTAGCTATGACCATTCAGAACCGTGTCTTTCGAGAGAGAAAGGTGGACATACCTCTTCTGAAATTGCTTGATCCTCACACAACTCTGTCAAGTTTAGTGGTAGTTTTAGAAGAAACAAGCAATGCAAATGGAACAGTTGAGGAGAAGAACGCTGAGGCTGAAAATGCAGAAAATGATACCTTGCTATAGGAATCTTTCCAAACAGGAATTGTCTAACTTTGACAATACTCAGGCCCTTTGTAGCATCTCAGAATATGTCATCACAGACACGGTAGAACATCTGGTGATACTGAATGTACTATTCTACATTGACTCAGAAAAACCCTACACCAGGTTCTTCTGCCACTATTCTGCTAGCTGTGTTAATTTCAGTCAATTGTTTGACTTTTTACTTTAAGTCTTTTGCCTTATTTTTCAGTAGTTTTAACTGGAAATAAGTAGGTTAATATGTATACATTTTCATTGCACATTGCATTTTTTAAATTGTATTCAAGTTTTGATGAAATTTGTATATTTGCACCTCTAAACAGTGAATAGACTTATAAAGCTGCATAAGCTTATCAGCATTTTTGTCATATCCTATTCTTAATATATCATTATTTTTAAAATATTACCCAATATTTATAAATATAAGCATCCTTTTGAAAGTCTGATATTGTGAATTTCACAAACCTAGTGTTTTTCTTATGTCTTCAAAAATATTAATTTATCAATCATTACCAATTGTGAAGCATATAGTAATGCTTTTTATTATTAATTAACCTATTTTTATGAAAGCCCAAATGAACAAGAATAGTAAAAAAGTTGTAAAAAAGTAAACCTAAATTGTATCTGATTTGAATTTTTTTGTGCCTTATCTGCTCTCCTACTTTAAATTTTTGTAACTCTAATAGCTGCCCTGCTTTTGTTCCAGTAAGAAAACAGAGTCTTTTCCCTGAAGACACTGAAGGAAACTTTGTTTATCGTCTCTTAATATGGGAATAGGGTCCTTGTATTATTTCTCTCTAATTATGATGAGTTGTCCCTTGCAGTTCTGGTAGTATTCTCCAGTGCATGGAATATCCATGGTCTGTGAGGTCCCCCCCAAACCATCTGATCTCCAGGCTGAAAACTTGCCTCAGCCTCTCTTACTTCTGGTGCTGCAGCCCCAAGGATCTTGGTGGTAGCCTTATTCTGAATGTAGTCAGGCTTATCTATATCTTTCTCATAGCGGAGGGCCCAGAAGTGGACCAGGGTTCTAGATGTGGTGTAATGTGTCAAGTGCGGTGTAGTGGTGGTGCATGTCACACCAGTGTGACGCAAAATTCCCTGGCAGCTGGCTGTTGGCATCCATTGCATTCAGTGTGCACAGTGAACTCGTGTTTAGTCCGCTGCCCATCAGGACCCCCCAGTACTTTTCATCCAGGATGCTCTGCAGCCAGTCAGTCCCTGGACTGTGATGCTGTGGTGCTTAGTCTGTCTCACGTGTAGAACAGGGGCAGGGGGGCTAAGCCATCCCAGGTGCAAGGCCTTGCTTTCACCATGGTTTGAAATAGTGAAGATTCTGTAAAGCTGTTTGTCCCTCTGAATAGTGGCCCTCCCTTTCAGTGTGCCAGGTGCTCTCACCTAACTTGATGTTGGCTAGGCTGTTGATAAAGAGCCTGCAGAGTGCTGCTACTGACTCACTGCCAGATGGACTTTGCACAGCCAATATCACCCTTTAGGCCTGGCAGTCCAGTGAATACTCCACCCAGCTTATCGTAGTCTTTTTCAATCTATCTAGCATCAGTTTGGCTACAAGGATGCATTGGGACACTGCTGAAAGTCTTTATGGAATCAAGGTGCATAAAAACTCTCTCTCCTCAGTGTTCTCATTCTTCAAGGTAATCAGGCTAGTCAGCCACCGTAAGTCTGTGGAAAATCCATGCTGGGTGTTCCTAACCACTTCTTTGTTCTTGTCCCTTACTACCTGAGTCATTCTGAGTTTATGGTTCTGTAGGGCAGAAATCTTTGTGACCTTGCCCAAATATTTCGGAGGGAGAAATGGTAATGAAGTGAGGAGCAGTTAACTGTATACATATACATATGCATATGCATATACATACACATATACATATAGATAAAAGCATAGGGATGATTTTAAATCCAGAGTGGCTCTGGTTTGGCAGAATCCGTCCGATGGCCAGGCAAATCACAAAGCAGAGAAACACACATTTGCTGCACTTGTTGTCTGTGCTGTTCCCTGTGCAGAAACACAAGAACCCTGCAGCACTGACTTCAAGGTCCAAGCAGTAAACCAACAGGACTTCTTTGCACAGCAGGAATAGAACAAGGTATGTTAGATGTACATTAGGTGTATGACAGTCTCTCATAGATCTTCATATTGCACAGTTGTGACTGGACCTATTGATTTCAGCCTTTATACAGACAGGTCTGATTCTGAGAGGCTGAAGCACCGTCTTTGGCTGGCTGCAGCCAGTACTGCTTTTTGGCTTTTTCACACCAGAGCAATCACTGCTCTGCCAGTACTGTGAAATCTCTTGCTTATCTCTCCTGTGGGTTTTGCTTTCGATTGCTTCTATGAATCTGCCATAAATGTCCCAAAAGTCAAAATATTTGAACAAAAACAAGATCACTGCCACCCTCCAGAAATACAGTGAGAAACATAATCTTGAAAAATATTCTGGCAAAGGGATTTTCAGCTGCAGCCAGGGTAATTAGAATTAGCAGTATGTAACACAGAGTAAGGCAGCAATGGCAGAGCACTGACTTCTCTTTCATTTGTGTCAGATAAATACATAGGACACATGACCAGAAAAATAGCCTGGAAAGTCCACACAGATGACACAATAGCTAGGAGATATGTGTGGTGTCCTGAAAGCAGCAACCAGCTGGAGGAGAAGGCAAAGACATCCACAAGCAACAGAATGGACAGCAAAATATAGAAACAACCTGCAGTACTGTAAGAGCAGTGAGAAAGTCCTGAGTCCTGTTCTGTACTACCAAACAACAAAAAAGAAACAGACAAACAGGCCTTTGCAGTCTGTCATGGGTTTGACCCTGGCTAAATGCCAGGCACCTACGACGTTTTCTCTCTATGCTCTCTCCTGCTGCAGCTATGCAGAGGAGAGGGAAAATTAACATGAAACACTGGACTTATGAGTTGAGATAAGATCACTGATAAGCAGGACGCACGAGATTCAGGGCAAAAGGAGGCAGGAAACTGAAAGTTGCAAAAAAAAAAAAAAGTGATTTATTAATCTAACAGAGTTGGAGGATAAATCAGAGGTAAAAATAAGCTCTCAAGACACTGTTTCTTCACTGACCCCCTTTCCCTCTTAAGGCACTGCTTCCTAGCTCACCCCCTCCCTCCTTTCTAACTAACCAACAACTCCCGGGCAGGGGCAGGGTGTGGAGTTTTTTTCTTAAGTCAGTCCATCACAATTCTTCTACTACAGACACTGTTTCTCTATTCGCCCCCTCTCTCCATTCAACCAACAGATCCGGGCTGGGGCAAGATATGTGGCTTTTCTTAGTCCAATGCCACAATTCTTCTGCTACAAATACTGTTTCTCTACTCACCCCCCTCCCTATTAAAGCCATTTCTCAGCTCACCCCCTCCCTCCTTCCTTCCAACCAACAGCTCTGGGGTGGGGGCAGGGTATGGGGGTTTCCTTTGGTCAGGGTCAGTCCATCAGGGAGAAGAGTCCTCTACTTAGCCATGGGGGTCCCTCCCACGAGAGACAGTCCTCTGCGAACTTCTTTGGCATGGGTCCAATCTCACGAGCAGCCCCACCCGATTGCTGCTGTTCGAGATTCTTCTGTCCAGGTTGCAGGTTTCCAAGCCGAGGCCAGGCTGTTTCCATCCCGGGAGCAAGGCCTCTGTCTCTCCTGCAAGGCTTTTGTAACTCTCAGTCTCTGGGACTCCCACTGGATCACAGCTTCCTGCAGGCCTCCACCTGCTCCTCTGGCATGGGCACCTCCCCACAGGCTGTGGGGGGTTCTCTGCACCCCCTGGACCCCATGGGCTGCAGGGGGACCACCTGCTCCCCCATGGTCTTCACCACGGCCGGCAGAGGGTTTTCAGCTCCGGCGCCTGGAACACCTCCTCCCCCACCTTCTCCACTGACCTTGGTGCCTCCATGTTGTTCTCCCTCACATATTTTTACCTCCTCCTCCTCCTTCCCTGGTTAAAAAGAAGTGCATGCTCACATTGTTTTGATTTCTTCTTAAATATGTTTTCACAGAGGCATAACTAACATCTCCAATTGGCCCAGGTTTGGCCAGCAGCATGTCCATCATCCTCAGGGCCATCAGAGATTGGCTCTGCTGGACATGGTGGAGAAATTTCCAGAATCTTTACTCAGGACATGCAGGAGCCATCTTTGTTCCCCACCCTACTCACTGGCAAAAACTGGGCCAGGCAAAACTACCACACAGTCCTTGCATATGCCTCTGAATTCACAGAATCACAGAAGTGTGTCAGATTGGAAGGGGCCACAGGGTGTGGTCCAACCTCCCTGGTCAAGCAAGATCATCCTAGAGCACATGGCACAGGATTGTGTCCAGACGATTCTTGAATGTCTCCAGTGAGGGAGACTCCACAACCTCCCTGAGCAACCTGCTCCAGTGCTTGGTCACCCACACAGTAAAGAAGCTTTTCCTCATGTAAAAGTGGAACTTCATGTGCATCAGTTTCCGCCTGTTGCCTCTTGTCCTACTCTTGGAACCACTGAGCGGCGCCTGGCTCCATCCCCTTGACACCCTCCCTTCAGATACTGACAAATATTGTTGAGGTCTCGCAGTTGTCTCTTCTCAAGGCTGAACAGGCCCAGCTCCCTCAGTCTGTCATTGTAAGATGAGGGTGACATCTTTGTCACCCTCAGCTGGACCCATGCCAGGAGTTCCATGTGTCTCTTGTACTGAGGAGGCCAGAACTGGACACAGCACTCCTCACCAGGGCTGAGTAGAGGGTCAGGACCACCTCCCTCAACCTCATGGCAATGCTTTTCCTAATGCAGCCCAGACCCCATTGGCTGCCTTGGACCCCAGGGCACACTGCTGGCTCATGGAGAGCTTGTTGTCCTCCAGGACCCCCAGGCCCTTCTCAGCAGAGCTGCTTTCCAGCAGGTTGACCCCCATCCTGTACTGGTGCTTGGGGTTATTCCTCCCCTGGTGCAGGACTCTGCACTTGGCCTTGTTGAATTTCAGACAGTTCCTCTCTGTTCATCTCTCCAACCTGTCAAGGTCCGTCTGAAGGGCTGCAGAGCCCTCTGGGGTATCAGCCACTTCTCCCAGCTTGGTGTGGAGAGTGAAGTTGCTGAGGAGGCCTCTACCCCTTCACCCAAGCCATTGATGAATAAACTAAACAGAACTGGGCCTGGAACTGAACCCTGGGGAACACTACTCATGACAGGCCTCCAGCTACACCCTGTGCCACTGATTGTCACCCTCTGGGATCTGGCGTTCAGCCGATTTAGTTTACATAGGTTTAAAAGGGTTTTTTTTCCTTCACCAGCTGCTGTCAAACATGATTGAAGAGACCTGTACTGCCACTTCCTCCTGAAAAATTATGTTCTGCTCAAAAACTGAATTGTACTTAGATAAATTACTTGTGAAAAAAAAATCTGTATCTGTGTTTAACAGAAGGCTTTTAGTGACAATGTTCTTTGGTGTTAGCAATTAATCTCAGATAGTTAACTGCACAGGGGTATTTTTAATGATTCTGTGCCCTCAGTCTCCAAACTCTCAATTCTGTTATCAGAGGAAGGATCCCATTAGCAGGATACATATTCAGTAATCAGATAAACATGACTCTGGCACAATACTTGAAAAACTATTAATTTTTCCAGCCAGAGTCTGAAGCGAAATAACATTTAGGCAAACTGCTAAAACACCTGGCTCCCTTTCTCTGAGTACAACCATAAATGCAATTAGTCAGATATGTTCTAAACAGAAGCAACATAAATACGGAATTAATGGCAAAGAGCCCTGATGTTTCTTTGGAAAATGTGCTCATGGATGGACTTGTTACTTAGGCACTTCATCAAAACATCCTCCTGTTGCATAACAGGAGCTTGCAGGCTGAACTAATAAATGCATTATCCTGCAAATAAACCAATGTCTGTTTCTGGTTTCGCCTGGATCATAAAACACCTGATAACATCCATGTTGGCCTGGAGGTGTGTTCTGAACCCATATCAGGGGCCACAGCCAGCCTGTGGCAGGAGCATGACACAGCAGTGGCCAAAGACCAGGGCTGACTGTGGCCATGGCCTACCCACTTGCCTCTGGGAGCCTCTCCCCATGGTCACAGCTGAACTGCCTTGTCCCTGGGCCCAGACAGCCAATCCCCAGGATCTCACAAAGCCAAGATGTGTTTTCTTCTTCAGATAACACCCCAGAGAAGTAGGCATTCAGTTGACAGTGGGAATGCTACTGATAATGGCTTCTCTCAGTCATCCCCTATAACTGCACCAAACATTATCACTGTGAAGTAAAAATGCTGTATCCTACATGGATCAATGTAAATGTTTTAATTAATGCAGTCAACAGGTCAAGACATATTTTGCCCAATGGGCTGTTACTGTGGTGCTGGTGGAATGTAGTTCTGACTCTGCTACTTAGTGTTTGCACCTGTGACCTCAGAGGCAGTTATAAGAAATGGGGACATTAATAACAAAACAGGACATACATTTGCAGGATCCTTGGAAAGCTACAGCAAAATTATTCAGACACCTGAGGCTGTTTGGATGATGGAGGAGCACCTCACATATGAGGAAAACTGAGGCAGCTGGGATTATTGAGGAGAAGAGAAGGCTTAGGGATATCTTAATGTATATAAATACATGAGGGGAGGATGCAAAGGGAGCAGAATCAGGCTCTTTTTAATGGTGCTTAGTGACAAAACCAGAGGCAACAGGCACAGACTGAAACATGAGAGGTTCCCTCTGAACACCAGGAAACATTTTTTTTTGTGAGGGTGACCAAGCACTGGCACAGGTTGCTGGGGGAAGCTGTGGAGTCTCCATCCTTGCAGATATTCAAAAGCCATGTCAGGACATGGTCCTGATAACAGGTTCTAGGTGTTCTGGCTTGAGCAGGCAGTTAGTCCAGATGGCTCCTGGAGATCTCTCCCAAGCTGCTCTGATTCTGTGAAATCCATTGGCAGATATATTTGATCATCTTCATGGGTTCAGATCTTGGGTTGTGTTTGACACCACCACATTAAGTAGAGCCTTATGAAAAAAAAGTGATCAATTCAGAAGCCTGTGACTGATCTCCCTCTTCCCCTTTTATGTCCCTTTTGACCACTCTTCATGCTCTAAGGGAAGACCTGCCCTCCACTCTTGAAAGAAGTACCCAGAGAGAGAAATTTATGGTACTTACGTATCAGTAAGCTAATTCCACAAATTTTAGTGTCTTTTTACAGGTATTTTGGTTAAAAATCCAACCATTGTATTCAGTTTCACGTCTAAGTATAAGACATAATTTTCATACTTTTAAGAAAGCATTTTCTATTGCAAACTCAAAAGCGAGTCCTATGCATCAGTCAAATACAGAATAAAATTTCCATGCATGCTGTCCTTACCTGTGACTTTATATGCTACCTGACATTCATTAGGAGATGACAGTCTTATCTACTGCTTCAAGCACAGACACTCTTCAGTTAGTCTCTTCAGGTCAGACCAAATCATTCTAAATTAGTCGAGGGTGAGAACAGTACTTTGTATTAAATCCTTGGCAGAGATGAGAACAGCTGACACGTCACAGAGCAGACAGGCTGCTCTTTTCAGCTGCAGTGTTAGTTTTGACTACTTTGACAACTGCAGGTGACCCTGCAAGAAAGAAGCTGACCTGTTCTTCTATCATTTTCACCAACTGATTTGGCAGAGAGTGACATCCTCAATGCAAAGTTAGTTACACGCACTCCATGCACACATACACAAAGAAAAAGGAAATCTTTTCCAAGAAAAAACATTCAATAGATTTGAATGGGACCTGATGACTCCCCTCCCTAAAATAACTGCTTTACCACTTGCAGCAGGAGGAATCCAGGGCACTTGGCTCACATAGTGCTCTCTTGGAGACAGTCAAACTGATTTTATTGAATATTCACAGAAATTCAACCTGCATAAGCATGGATGGAAAATCTGTAGCCTTCTGGCCTATGTTTAGCAGAAGTCTGTGCAACTGGACAGGGGGCTGAGTATGCGAAATGTCAGACAAAATCCATTATGGTGTTACTCAAGTCAAGTCTAGATGTATCAGTCCCAGCGAGGAGTAGACTTGCCCATGTTTGTGACATGGATGACAGCTGATGGAACCACTTGAGCCCCAGTACTGGCTCAAAAATACACCCTTACATCTTTCAGGTAAGAGTAAAGGAAGATTTCATCCAGGTGATGGGTTTCTTTTCAATACTCAGAACAGGAAGAACAGGCTTCTGTGTAGATACACAATTTCTTGTCATTGATACAGTTCATTGTCAAACCATTAAGAAATTCAGAGAATGAAATGCTTCATGTTGTCATAATGTACCTTTACTTCTGTAGGTGAACTGAGGAGAAAAAGTTGGCTATTATGCTTTTTAAGTAATGAAGCAAATAAGTAGAAGAACTGATAATTTCTGAGAACAGACAAAATTAATATGATGGAAATACTATTGGAAATATTTAATATCAAAATATTATGTACACAGAAGAAAATGTGCACAGCAAGAACTGTTGAGTAAGTATGATACTGCAATCATAATCTTTAGATCATTAGCATGGAGATTCTAATCCTGTTCTCCATGAAGTAGGTAACATTGGTTTTCATGAGTTGTGGAAGCCTGCCCCAGTGAGCATGCAGACAGTCATTTCTTAGGTTTCCAGGAATTTAAGCCTTGTTTTGCCTTGTAAATCTTCTTGGCTTTACATCCTGGAAGTGCCATAGGAAACAGTGGTGATGACTGGATTGTCACTCCCATGCAATTACCAGGACAGTTTGCACGTCAGAAACTTTCCCCTTCTATTTTTACTGACATTTCTGGATCAACAGTTCTTCACCTTTCAGCTGTTATTTCATAAAACCCTTTGTTACAAGGACAGATGGGCACAGGGCAATGTTACCTGTGACTTCACCTTCTATGGTGGCTGCTGTGGCTAGATGTGGCTATGGGGACAATGTGGAATCCAATTCATGGCCAGGATTGCACTGAGCAAATTCAGCATAACGTATCTGCTTCTTTGGAAACTGCCTAAATCCACGGGTAACTTACTTGCTGATGCTGCAATATTTTTCCCAAATCAAGAAACCACCCTCTGAGCAGCTCCACAGTTGCTGTGTTAGCATTGCTTCAGGAAGACCTGTTTGAGAAAAGAGAAGTTTTCAAGATAGGACTTACGTGTATGTGAAATATTCTTTTGCTAAAAATTCTTGTTCCAAATAATTTCAATTAATAAGGACTCAAATTGCCTTAAATGTTATTTACACAAAAATCTGTTTAAAGTTTGCTGCCTGAAGTTGCATTACAGCAAACATAAGCCCTTTACTAAACTGGTTAGACCTGCTGAAGCGAAAAGATTTTTACTTATAGCTAATTGTATGAGTGTAAACTCCCAGAGATGGCTCCTAAGGTTTGAAAACACAAAAGATGGTCTATGATTAGCAACAAGGTATCTTTTCCAGCAGCACAATCGTGAATAAAATAGCCCAGGTCTTCAAACACCAGATTATGTTTTTCAGAAGGGCATTTCTGAGGTAATGGTGAGGTCTTCTTTAGCTGGTGTTTAGACTAGAAATGAATATACAACAATTCCCAGGGCTCTCTGCTGGGAGGAAGATACTGTAGAAGTCATGTATTCTTCTCAAATAGCAGAAAGGCATTTGGAATTTGTGATATGGGGACAGAAGATACAGATTCTAATATTTTGGGGGTCATAAAGTCAGTAGTTTTAGGGTGAGAGACTGCTGTTTGCTACAACTTGTGACGTGTATCCCCTCAGGTACATAGAAGGAATTAAAGTATATGGAAACACTAGAGTTATTGAACACTAGTGTTAACGCGGTAGGAACAGCTGTGATAATTTTTGTTGACATTTATGAATTAATATTATGGCTGTATTTCATAGATTATATGCTATAATACTAGCGAGATAAATCAGAACAGACAGTCCATACTCCGGCTGCAGACGCAGCTCAGTTTCAAACAAGAAGACTCCATTTGGTCTGTTTACCAAGTTGATCATTCCTCAGTCGAGCAGTCTTCACAAGTGTTTACTCTGAAGACTGACTTGGTTAAAAATCAACTGGGGTTAATTAAATTTTCTTCAAAAGATGTTTACATCATGTCAGCAAAGGGATTGTTTAATATCTGTGGTCCTTGAATGCACGCACAACAGAGTTACGGAGAAGTGAAACTTTCTGCTTTTGGTGCCTTTATGCAAATAAGAAGAAGCTGGTGAGTTTAGGAAAATATGGGGCTGGAGGGGGAATAGGTTTATGAGAAACAAAGCGTCAAATGGCTTATGAAAATACAGACTGCTCCTCCCAGTAGAGGAGGCCTGGAATTATTTCTCTTTTCTCAAGATATAAAACACAGCTGAACAGCTGAAAGTGAGAAATCAATTACTCTGCACTTGCCAAGTTACCTGCCCATAGAAATGTCAAGTTTGCTAGTGCTCTTCAGAAACGTTTGGTTTTAGCACTGTCATGGTTTAACTCCAGCTGTCCACAAACTACCAGGTAGCCACTCGCTAAATCCCTCCCCCTCCCTTCCCTATTGCGATGGGGATAAGAGGCAGAAAAAGGTAAAACTTGTGGGTAGAGATAAGAACAGTTTAGTGATTGAAATAAAGTAAAATATAGTAATATTAATAGTAACAGTAATAACAATAACAACAATAATATTAATATTAATATTAACATTCACATTAATATTAAGATAATAATAAAATATAATTAATATTAATAGTAATGGTAATAGTAATAGTACTAAAAAGGGGAGAGAGAGAAAGGAATAAAACCCAAGAAAACCAAGTCATATGTCATACAATTCCTCACCACCCACTGACCCATCCCACCCCCATGCAGCAATCGGCGGCTCCTGGCCAATATCCCAGTTTATATAAGGAGCATGATGTTCTAGGGTATGGAACAACCCTTTGACTATTTCCAATCAGCTCTTCTGGCCATGCTCCCTCCCAGCTTCTTGTGCACCTTCTTGCTGGCAGACCATGGAAAATTGAAAAGTGCTTGATTTAGAGTAAGAGCTAGAAACAACAAAGAAACCATCAGTTTGTTATCAGCTTTGTTCTCATACTATGTCTAAAACACAGCACCGTACTAGCTAGTAAGAAGAAAACTAACTGTCTCATCTGAAACGAGAATAAGCATGCAAAAGAAGAAATATTTGTCTTTATCTTTTAGATGTCCCAGTTGTGCTTTACAGCTTGAATCCACTACTAGAAACCAAGGAAACGTATTGAATTTAAACCAACAGAAGTGGATTCAACACTGCCTGGGATTGCTGCTTCTTCAGAGGAGGCCACTGAGCAATGTATGAAGAACTTGATGCTGCCTTGTTTTTAGGCAAGCAATAGCACAGAAATAGGATAACACCCCAAATGTTTGTAGAAACATGTCCTCAAAGAGAGGTTGAGTGATATGTAGACACTTGGCACACTAGCGCTGGGTATCCCAAGCCTGTTTGATCTGGGATGTAATCCAGACTGGCAGCCCCTCTGTGCATCATTTGCTCTTTCCCTGAATCATTTGTCTTTGTGTCCCAGTGTCCATTACACAGTACCCATTTGATTACAAGAAATTCATGGCCTGTCTGGATATTTCTGCTGCTGAGAAATTCTGAATCTGGAGCGGTCAAAGGCTCTTTCATTGATAGTTCTGGACTACTCAGAGGATGCAGGGGAAAAACACAAAGGCTGAATAAATCTGGCATTTTTCTGAACTTAAATTCCATTACTATATTTGTCAAATAAAGAGAAAGCACAGGTGCAGGACATCTGTCATGGTTTAACCTCAGCTGGCAATCAAGCCACATACAGCCACTCACTTACTCCCCAAGGGATGAGGGAGAGAACTGGAAGGGCAAAAGTCAGAAAATTTGTGGGTTGAGATAAAGACAGTTTATTAGGTAAATGCAAAAGCTGCATGCACAAGCAAAGCAGATTAAGGAATTAATTCACTACTTCCCATTGCAGGCAGGTGTTCAGCCATCTCCAAGAGAGCAGGGCTCTATCACATGTGTGACGATGATTTGGGAACGAAAACACCATCACCCCTTCCTTCTTTCCTTCTTCCCCCAGCTTTGTATACCGAGCATGACACCATGTGGTCTGGGATATGCCATGGGCTGGCTACAGTTGGGTGTCCTGGCTGTGTCCCCTCCCAACTCCTTCTGCACCCCAGCCTCCTCACTGATGGGGTGAGGAGCAGAAAAGGCCTTGACACGGTGTAAGCGCTGTTCAGACATAGCTAAAACATCCCTCAGTTATCAACAGTTTCCAGCACAAAACCAAAAAACAACCCCACACCAGCTACTGTGAAGAAAATTAACTCCATCCCAGACAAAACAACCACAAGCTCCAAGCATTAAAATAAAACTAATAAAATTGCTTTTATGGAACAGAGTGGAAACATGAAAATTGTGACTACTGCCACTAATTGAAGTATCACCTACATTTGTCTCTTGAAAATTTTACTTCCCCCTGCAGTTTTTACAGTGTTCACATAACATGCAGCTAAGCTGAAAGCAGTGGAAGTATCACTTCTTTTTGTCAGTGCAATGAGCTGTGTACTATATCTTGATTTGTATTTGGGGCATTTCTGTAAAATTGCGGAATGAGGAAGTGGGTTTTGCTTGCATCGTGCTTCCCCATTCTTCTCAGTGGGAAGCTCCCAGTCCCAGAGCCATTTCTCAGCCATGGGGCCTCCTGCCTGTGAGCGCTTCCCAAGGCTGACAGCCCTGTGCAGTGCAGCAGGGCAGGGCCAAGTGCTGTAGGAAGCCCTCTGCCCATCGTGCCCCATCTCCAGGGCTGGGTGCAGTACCTCCTTTTCACTGAGCACAGGAGGTGTTTGCAGAGGCGCAAAGTCTTTGAATCCTCAAAGTCTTCAATCCTGGCTCCATGAGTGCCCTCAATCTTGCGCTGTCCCCCAGCTCCTCTCAGGTGTTCCTCCTTTCTCCCTGGGAGCTGAGCCATAGGCTGCAGAAGGCGAAGACAAACTCCTCAAATAAAAAAATTTTAGTCATGTAGCTTAATTCTCAATTCACTACTTGGTCAGAAGTAATAAAGAAACCCAAGGCCTTCAGGGTCCCTACAGGCCAATTTGACAAAGTCTCCGCACCCCTCTCACTAGCCTCATCCGTGAGTAAATTTATTTATATGTATATAATATATATAAAATAAAACAATATAATATATAATATATAACATATAATATACACTATATGATATGTCACATATCACAATCACATATGATATATATTATATATCACATATGATATATGATATATTATAGACAATATATAATATTGTATAAATAGAAATATATTAAATATATATATTCTTATATTAAATACATAAATACATAAAGAAATAAACCCCATGAGTAAACTTTGCTTTTAATAATAAATAAGACCAAGAACACAGGTATCTGCCTCTGAACCAGGTTTCCAGATTGCCTTCAGGTCATGGGAGAGAAAACAACATCTACAGCAACTACCCACACATAAGTCCAGTCCAAGCACATGTTTAGGCAGAGGGTCTGAAATGAAAATTCTTCTTTCTCTTCACTGAATGCAAGAGAAGCATAATGCGATGAGCTCAACAATGCGCATCTTGCCTTTCACCAGTGAAGGTTCCCTCATTCCTCTGGGAAATTTCATAGGCTTCTACTGTTCTTCTGGATACCAGCTGATGAGCTCTTTTCTGCTGAGCTGTCCTCAGTAAAACTACCCAGAAACCCCAAGGAAAATTACTCTGGAAGGCCAGAATTCACATATTCCCTGTGGCACAGCAATATTTTAATCTTGGAAGGCAAATTCTTAAAACCTGCTTTGCATCTGAATCTTTAATATGCTGGTTATCTGAAATATACTCGGCTGACTCCCCTTTGGAAAGGACAAACCTCACAGAAGGAAATGTTCATAATGCAAAAGAAGGGCAGATCTGTGAGACAGAGGGAGAGAGACAGATGAGCAGAGCAGCTTGTACTGTGACCCATGTTAAACACAGCTAAAGCCATCTCCAACTTCCAGCCCACTTGCCCAGAGAGACTGGTGAGCAGGTGTCTCAGCTGCATGGCCAGGAACCACGGTCTTCCTTCTACTCCCCGTGTTCTCTTTCACTCGTGTGTTGTTCCCATGATCCCTTCATTCCCTCCCCTGTCCCCAGGGCCCCTCAGGCCCATTCCCTGGCGCTCAGGTATGCGCTCCGGGATGCACTCAGGGATGCGCTCCGGGATGCGCTCAGGGATGTGCTTTCCCAGGGATGCGCTCAGGTATGCGCTCCGGGATGCACTCAGGGATGCGCTCCGGGATGCGCTCAGGGATGTGCTTTCCCAGGGATGCGCTCAGGGATGAGGTCAGGGATGCGCTCAGGGATGAGGTCAGGGATGCGCTCAGGGATGCGCTCCGGGATGCGCTCAGGGATGCGCTCAGGGATGCGCTCAGGGATGCGCTTTCCCAGGGATGCGCTCCGGGATGCGCTTTCCCAGGGATGCGCTCTCCCGCAGTGCCAGCGCGCGGCCAGCAGAGGGCGGCGCCG
Organism: Acanthornis magna; assembly: GCA_036785705.1. Lineage (NCBI taxonomy): Eukaryota > Metazoa > Chordata > Aves > Passeriformes > Acanthizidae > Acanthornis > Acanthornis magna. The sequence continues at coordinate 10,464,993 of JAWUZG010000028.1, read as the reverse complement.
GGCCGGGCCGGGAGCTGTCCCCGCCGCGTTCCCGCCGGGAGGTCGCGGATGGAGCTTTGGAGCAGACCCGGCGGTGGAGCGCGGTGATGCCAGGCTTGCCCTTTGACAAGCTGTGTACCACGACCCGCCAAGGTCTGAGGGACAGAGTGCTAGTCAGGACCCTCTGCCGGCTGCTCTGATTTGTGCTTGCCCACACTTGAAGTCTTACGGAGATGAGCTGAGGGCTCCTGAGGTAGTAGATGCCACCAGGAAAGTATCTCAAAGGAATTAATGAGTGTTCCTCTAAGAAGGCAACACGTCCAACATCCCAGCTGAAGTGCCTCTAGACACACAGCGTGGGCAACAGACAGGAGGAGCTGGAAGCCAGCTGCTGTTATAAAGCAGTGACTTAGTTGCTATTACTGAAACTCAGTGGGACAAATCCCTTGACTCGAGTGTAGCTATCAATGGCTCCAGGTTGTACAGAAGGGACAATAGAGGAAGGAGGGGTGAAGGGGTTGTGCTCAACATCAAGAGGTGGATTGAGTGTGAAGAACTCTCTCTGAAGAGCAGCCATGGGCAGGCTGAAAGTCTGTGGGTAAGTAAGAGACCAAGGCAAGAAAAGGAACCTCGTGGCTGGTGTCTACTACAGGCAACCTGAACAAGGGCAGCCTATGGAAAAAACTTCTTGCTCCAGCTACAGGAGGCATTGTGCTCGCAGGCTCTCATCTTGCTGTGGGACTTCAACAAACCTGACACTGGATGGAAAAGTAGCACAGTGAACTGTAGGCAACCCAGGAGACTCCTAGAATGCCTTGAGGATAACTTCTTGAGCCAGGTAATAGATAACCCTACCAGAAGGGATGCATTACTAGATCTGATGGTCACCAACACAAATGAGCTAACTGGGGACATCAAGATTGAAAGCAACCTGGGCTGCAGTGATCATACATTGGTGCAGTTGGCAACCCCGAGGGATGTCAGGCAAAGAGTAAAGTCAGGACCCTGAACTTTAGGAAGGCAAGCTTCCAACTCTTCAAGAAGTTAGTCAATAGAACCCCTTGGGAAACTGCACTCAGGGACAAGGGAGCAGAACAGACCTGGCAGATCCTTAAGGATGCCTATAGCAAGCGCAAGAGCTAGTGGTTCCCAGGTGCAAGAAATCAGGCAAGGAAGGCAAGAGACTGGCAGGGTTGAGTTGGGATCTGCTGGTCAAAATAATGGGCAAAAAGTAAGTGTGTAGACAAGGGAAGCAGTGCTAGGTATCCTGGGAAGAGTATAGGCATGCAGTCTGGTTGTGCAGGGATGGATTTAGGAAAGTCAAGGTACAGCTGGAGCTCAACTTGGCAGGGGATGCAAAGAATAACAAGAAGGGCTTCTACAGGTATGTTAGCCAGAGAAGGAAGGTCAAAGAAAGTGTACCTGCCTTGTTAACAAGGACTGGCAAAATGGTAACAAAGGAGAAGGAGAAGGCCGAGGTACTCAACCACCTTTTTGCCAGTCTTGAATGGCAACCTCTCTTCTCACACATCTTGAATTGGTGGACTGCAAGATGGGGACTGTGGGACAAGTTCACCTACTGTCTTGTCCCCACAGGTTAGAAGATCACCTCATATATTCTTAGCTCTTATTCAGGGAAAGCTCCTTTGCTCTACTGACACATCACAGGATAGGTTGTCACTGATGAACACAATAGAATTTATGGGTTTACAGTTTTAGGACTGACCTGCTTAAACCTGAGTTGCTTTCTCTTTTTGTCCAAATCAGGGTGTGATTCTCCAGTGAATCCTCATCCTGTCATACTATGCCACAGCATCTTCCACAGGGGTTACTCAGGAGGGCCACACAGGTTCAATTACTTACAGCACATCCCTTTGCAAACTGCAGCCAACAGAAGCTACACACAAACATCTTAAAGGCACCAGTTCCTCAATCTTAGCTACAAAATAGGACACCAAGAAAACGGTTTGAATAGAAAAATAGAGTCAGCCTGGAGTGAGTCTTCCCCAAAGGTTTCTCGTGCTGCATTAGGACCCTAAGCAGATTTTGTCTCCTGAGGGCTTATGTGTTACTGCAATCTGAGACAGTTCTGACCTCTTGTAATTTTGCTGTAAAACATCTAGTTTTGAGCCTTTTGGGCAAAAATTTTCTTCTGGCTCAGTGCTGGGATGAGTTACAGCATCAAGGCAAACAGGGAAGAAATACAGTCCAATGGGAGTTACTCCTCCCTGCTATGAATCTGAACATGTCCTGACAAACAAGCAACATAGTCCATTAAGCTGATGCAGTGGTCAGTGTTTATAATAATTTTAATACATTCAGTAAACAAGTTACACAAAAAAGATAATTAACAACATTAAGGTGGTAGTCAAGCATACACAAAAGTAAAAAAATGCAAATCCATTCTGTGTGTTTTGTAGTTATTTTTCTTGCCTGGCTTTTTGGAGCCTTTTCTGCCCTGATATATTTATTCTTCTGTTCTTCACATCTTACAGTCCCTGACAGTCTCTGCCACATGCATATACATATAATAAATATATAATATCTTACATTTAACTTATTCATGGACAGTCCTTATCATTTCTAAATCTATGCTCTACATTTTTAGACATGGTATTGTGGGGTGATCCACCAAAGTTTCCAAAAAATGTTAAAAACACTGGAATAAAAACAAGACCGTGAAGAGCCCCAAACAAAATGACAAGGAACATGATCTTGAAGAATGTCCTAAAGATGTAGGTATTTGCTGCAGCCAGGACAACGACTCCTAATATTGTAGAAACTGCACCTTGTAATACTGGGTAACCCAGCAGGGACAGAGCTTCAATTGCCCTTTTATTGGCTGATGACTCTCCACTTGTAACAAAGGCATAGGAAATGTGAGCAGAAAAATCTACTGAAAAGCCGATGCAAATGACCAGGTTGATCATGGATATGGAATCGAGACTGACGTTCCAGAACGTCATGAAACCAGCAACGCCAACTATAACAGAGGCGATGGCAAAAGTCACCCACAAGCAGCACAGCGGGTTGGGAATGAGCAGAAGGGACACAACGAGCATCGCCCCGGCAGCAACGCCAACGTTCTGAACAGTGTTCTGCACTATCACCAGGTACTGGTCGTAGTAGATGAAGGCTGGGTGATACACCTTCAGAGGAATGCTGCACTGCTTGGCAGCCTCTCTTAACTGATTGAGGAGATTCTTCTCATCCACGGCCGACGTCACGTTCACTGTCTGGATGAAGAAACGTGAAGCTTCTATTTCATCCTGAGTCTTGTTTATGTCCCACTCAAAACTGGGATAAACATGGAACAGTATAGCTAAGTTATTAAGGAACTCAGTCTTACTGTTTATATTTATCAAAGGGTTCTTGGCAAGTTCTGTGTATACTCTCAGCCATGACTCTGAGTAGTTCTTATCTACATAGGAAATGTTCTCTAAATTCTGTGCACACCTCTCAATGTCAAGACGAACAGTCTCATTCCAGTAATCTACACTCTCAGTAATGACAACCATGACCCTGGGTCCGTATGTGGAGAAGTATTTCTCATCATCATCATAGTACGGAATAACGTAGGAGTCATCATTTGCCAGATTTCGGAGATCGATGCCTTCCCTGATCTGAGTACAGCCATAAACACTGCCACCCAAATATGCTCCGTACAGCAACACCATGAGCAGCTTGACCCATTTATTCGTAACAAAAGGGCCATAATACTTTTTAAAGAATAGGCTCATTGGATGCTCACCTTCTGGCTGAGATGGCTGCCCAGAACAGCTGCCGATACAGCAAGCATTGTACAAGCAGGAGTTCTCCTCTGGATCTTGACCTACTCCCACACGCATACAAGTCAGCCAGTGTCGGTCGCCTTGCTCCCGTTTATGATTTAATACAAGAACTGCCCCAAAGAAGGTCATGGTATACACATAGCAGAAGATAAAAGCTGTGCCCGTATAGAGGCAAAAAGACCTCACAGATGGAAAAGCGGTCCAGGTGCCAATGAAGAAGGCCAAAACATCTGTGAGAGTGGTGATGGTCACAGAAAGTGCTGCCTCTGCATAAGTCTCAGCCAGTAGAGATTTAACATTGGATTTGTCTTTTTTCCTCAAACTTTGCTCCCAGGAAGCAATCATGATGAACATGTCATCAACACCAACCCCTGCAAGAAGGAGAGACTGTTAACACGACACTGCAAATGGCAGCTTCCACCAACACCAACAAAACAGCATTATTAATCGCATTCCAGTCTGCATAAGATTTTGAAAAAGGAAGCTGGGCTACTAACATTGCTCTAGTGCTGGTGCAAGTTGCAAGAGAATCTGGAAAACAGATCCTATGTGTGCAGCTGAATGTATTGTCTTTCAGCACCTCCTGGTGACCTGATGGGTTGTTGATCCCTCACTGACTCTGCTGAAGGACTGAGCACACCCACTGCATCTCTGACAAGTGTTGTGCAGCTGATGTCCACATGTCCCATGACAGAGATGACACAGATTTCAAAGCGTCACATATCCTGATGGGAATATTCTCAACTATACTTATCACTGGAAGCATCCCCCATTATCTCTGGAATCTCTTCTTCAGCACTGCAGCAACTCAGACCAATGATTTCTTGTTCTGCCTTCAGCAGGCAGGAAGAGCAGTTGCTACCGCACAGGAGAACAATGATTCCAGTGGCTCACGGTTTGCAGCTCTGACTCAATTTGTTTTGCTCTTTGCCCTCCACTTCTCTCCAGTTTATCTTTCAGCACTTATCTATGATTTATTATTCATTTATCTTCACATTTATGAAGATACATTTCTGATTTCTGATCACATTTACTGATACAGTCACAGATATTACCTGCCAGATTCCTGGGAAACCCTGCCAGGAAGACTGGACCCTGGCCTTGTGTTTTTGCTAAGACACCAGAGTAAATGAGCTGAAATTCAAAACGGAAGAGCCTATGGGCTTCTCTTGGTTCTGCTAACTCTTGAGATTCTAATCACACACCTTTCAGTATTTTGCCATGTTGTCAAGGGCTCTTCTATTCACCGAAAATTAGTCACACAAAAGAGAAAGCAAGACTGTGCGAATAGCAGAGTGAAATTGAGCCAAGCACAGAAGAGATGAAATCACTACCTGCTGCCTGAACAGGCAATTGCCAGTAAACATGCAAAGATGAATTAAGCAGCACATCAGAAGGTACTACTGGATGGCAGCGAGCCAGGCTGCTTCCGGAAATCAAGCAGCCTTCAAAGCAAATCCTCTGATGTACTTAGAATTTGTTTGTTTTGCAAGGTAGACAAAACTCTGCATGTTATTTCTAAAGATCTGAAGAGACTGGCTTAAACTCTTTCCCAGGTATACAAAAGGGTCTTTTTGATAGTCAGAGCCATTGCAATTGATAAGCAAACAAAAGTAAATTAAAAAATGCATTGGAATTATGCAGGAAACAAAGAAACAATGCCTGCCCTAAGGCCTATTGGCATTGGACAGTTAGGAGGATGCACAGCCTCTGTCAGCCTGGGAGTTCCATGTGCTTTAGTCAGCATGAGACTAAGCCCAAGAAAACATCACATGAATGTATCATGTATTAGACCAGTAAGGATTTTAAAAGAAGTACTTTATTCGCAGCAACATTATAACACTATTTGGAACATTCAGCACTGGCTGTTAAGCAGTCTACGCAACAGGGATGCAATGATACCAACTTCCTTGGGTTTTTGGGGGGAGCTGCTTGCACAAATGGTGCATCACTTCAGACGTGTAGCTGAATGAGACTGGTTAGGAAATAGATGTTGTATTGCAGAAGACTAATCATCCTGGCTACATTTCCAGGGACACCAGAACAATGCCAGAAGTGCTAACCTTACCACTCCCTCATTCACAGATTTCCCGCTGGAGCAGTGGATCTAGATCAGGCATTGTCTTCTGGGAAAAGCTGCCCTTGTGCCAGAACACAGATGAGCTGAGCTAAGGGGCTCAATCACCTGTAGGTGCTCTGAGGCGGCTGCACCTCTGGGTATCTTCTCCCCTCACTTCAGGAGAAAATGCTCTACTATCTGACATTCACATCATAAAAGGCTGACACCATTAGGTTGTTTTAACTTCACTTTAGTCTTTGTATCTGAATCCAACTGACTTTTTCTACTTACCCAGAATCAGGAATGGTGCATTTGCTACAGTGACCACAAATGGCACTCCACAGAAGAGCATCAACCCAAAGCTGCTTAATACAGCTAAGCCAGAAGAAAGCACTCCACAGGTTGCAAGCCAGGTGTTATTTCTTATACAGTTCAGTCTGAAAATATTTCAAGGAATATCTTAGTTATCTGTCAAATATTTCACAGATGCCGGCAATAACCTGTCTCAAGAGAACACCTGATGAAAGATGCTAGGACAGATCCCAGGTGTCAGCATTGGACGAGATTAATTTCTCTAGGAGGTGAGCATTCAAGCTGGTCATGTCTGCACTGAACACTTGTTCAGGTAATTTATCTGATACTTATTTTGAACCTCATCAAAGCAGTTGGGACATATGCATAGATAGACAAAAAAAATAAAGAAACACATTTTGCCTATTACTAAACATCACAGGAAGTCTGCAGCTTCAAGAATGCCTTCACTTGGCAAGAGCAGAAACCAACTGAGGAAGGTAAAGAAGAACAGAGATTACTGCTCATTGAGGCATCGCTTAGAGACATTTTACCTTAGGCAAGAGACGATTGAAAAGGTTATTGTCAAAAAATATGTTATGGAGAAGAGCGGGATCACACTCTCGGTATTTCCTTCAAACTCCTGTTGTCTGGACAGCGAGGTAAAGTAAGTCACCTGCCATTAAAACAACAAGGAAACAAACGATGAAGCACTTTTCTTCCTCTTGGTCTTTGTACACAGGCACAGGCAAGGCCAAACCTCACGTTGGCAGAGGAGCATTGCCGTGGCCCTCGCAACCCGCCCGCCTTCTCCCGCCACCGTCTCCTTTCCTTTCCTTTCGGCCACGGAGCTGCGCGGACATTTGGGGCTCGGAGGCTGCGCACGGCCGTACCCGCCCTGCGTTACCTGAATGGAGCCGAGGCGCAACTCCGCCACTTTGGACGGGATGTTGTGCAGGAAGCTCTCCAGCCACTGCCGGCTGTCCTGCGCCTCGGGGCCGTCCTCCCGCAGGTAATACATGAGCCTCAGGGCCCGCGCCGTCCGCACCCGCCCGCCCTCCGTCTCCACGCCGCCCAGCGCGGCCCCCAGGAAATCGCTGCCGTTGACGGGGAAGCTGAGGCTGCCCGGCTCGGGCGGTGCCGCATCGCCCCGGCCGGGCGACAGCAGCGGGTTGGGGCCGACGCATCCGTCGGCGGTGCGGGCGCAGAGGCGCTCGTAGTCGGCGTCGTGCACGGTCGCGTTCAGCCGCAGCACCTCTGCCCACGCCGCCGGGTCCAGGACCGAGGTCCCGTTCGTGGCCACGGCGATGAGGGCGGCGTAGGCGCCCTCGGTGGGCAGCCGCGGGGCGGAGAAGCGCTCCGAGTCGTCGGTGGGGAAGTGGCGCCGCACGAAGTCGCGCTCGGCCTTGGCGGGCCCCCAGGTCGGCGTGAACTGCCCCTCGATGTCGTTCGCCTGCCGCTGCGGCAGGAAGAGGAAGCCGGCGCCCAGCCCGCCCGACAGCAGCAGCGGCACCAGCACGAAGGGCCAGGGGCAGGCGGCCACGCCGCTCGCCAGCCCTTCGAAGAGCCGGCGCAGCGGCCGCTCCACGCAGTCGGTGTTGCGGCAGGAGCAGCGCTCCGCGGGGTCCCGCGGCCCCGCCATGGGCGAGGCGGGCGCGTCCCACTCCGGGCCCCGACGGTGCGGTCTGTGCCGGCGCCGGAGGAGTGGAAAGGGAGAGGTAGAGGAGAGGGAAAGAGAGAGGAGCTCAGAGCCGCCCTTTGCCCATCGGGGCCGTGGAGGGAACTCTCTGGAGGGAGTTTTCAGCGGGGGGGCGCGGCCGTGGCCCTCCCTCGCCGTGCCTCGCGGGCTCCCCGGGACGGGCCGGAGGGCAGACCAGACTCGCTCCTGCCCGCCCCGCCGCCCCCGCCCTGGTCTCGGGTACCCGTGTGCTCCCGTTTCCTGTCACCGTGTTTACCGTATCCCGCAAAATGAAAGTGATTTTCTGACTGTACAGTGAGCTGAGCAAACTCACTGGGGAGTCAGGTGAGTTCTGGGCCCGTTACAAGGGGAAGAGTCAGGTACAGCAGCAGGACAGCAGAAGAAATAAAAAGATTTTGAAACAAGGGTTCGCTATTGCAATTGGCAAGTCACAAGAATATGACCGCTGTGATGTGCCAGGACTTTGTGCAGTAGCAGTGGTAGAAAAGATCTTTTCAAATACAAAACCTACCCTGCAGCCTGATGTTCTTGACACTGGTAAGTGGCAGTGATTTGAGTGGCTTCTGGCTGAGAAGATCATTAAGCTCAGATGTGACAGTGTTAGTGAGGTGTCCAGATAATCAGCTAATATCTAACAGGCATACACTTCTCCTTGCCTTTGAAAGAAGCAACTCTCTCCTCTCCTGCCAGTACCTGCAAAGAAAAGTTGTAGGCATTTCTTCTCTCCCATCTAGGGAGGACAGGCTTGTCACCTGTGAGTGTAAACCAGCCAGCCTGGCTCTGAGCAGCGTTATATATCTCTTGCTATGCTCAGCACCTAGGGCAGGTTGGACCCTGGTCATTCCGTTTTCCATATACAGGTGTTCTGAGACAGGTACATCAGCTCTGAATTTCTCTCTGGGAGACAGGCACTTAGAAGCTATTTCCTGTAGCTCCTAACTTGTCAAAATCTGAATTTTAATTAGCATGACCCCAATGATAGCTTCTCCGATGTTCAGTTCTCAGTTTCCTTGGTCGGATTGACACTATGTTAAAGTAGGAGCTGTTTACATAGGAGGAATCTGTCAACAGGAAAAAGGGGCAAGCTACTTGATGTCATGTTGCTAATCTGGTTATTAAAATTATTAGAAATGCCTCAGCCTGAATTAAGGTGCAAATGAGACCATATGCCAGTGACAATAGTATGGATTTTATTTGGTGGTAAATATGAGAGAGAGAGAGAAGGAGAGACAAAAGAAGGGAAAGAAATAGAAAATTGGTGGGGGGAGGACAGGAAGGGAGTGACAGAGACAGAATAAAGAAAATATCACCATCCGTGGATGGCAATGATGTTCCATTGATCCTCTCCAGCTGGTCTTCATGGTGGTGATGGCCCCCCTGAAAAGCACAGAATCTAATGGGTTAATATAGCTCAGGCTAGGTAGTAAAACCCGGGCACGCCTCTGGGGGGTGGTTTGCCATTGCCTCTTAAAATAGACTCTAGACTTGTTGCGTTGCTTGCAGTCCTGTGGTCCAAGGCCTCAGGAATGACTCTGGGGGGCACTTTGGGGGGCCTTTGGTGGATTAAGGCACCCTCTCAGTTGCTCCTCACGTGAATGTCCCCTGGATGTAGCCTTCCTGGGGTTGGGGGTTCCATAGCCAGTTTGAGTGAGGGAGGATGGGTCCACTGCCCCTGAGCAGAGGTTATGACATGCTGAAACTTCCTCCCCCCACCTTGGTTGGGGGGGGAAATCTGTGCAAACCTGCTCCCAGCAAATGGGTCTGTGGGCTGTGGCCTCCCCCACCCCGAAGCAATCCAGAGATGATTGTTAGCGCGGCTGCTGGGTTTGGCTTGTGTTCTTTTCTTTGCTTGTTTACTTCTCCCCAGGCGTGAGATGATTGAAAAATGGGTTTCCCTTTGTATAATCTCAGCAGTCTGACTTTCAGTCCAAAGTTCTTTAGGGAGGGGTGGGCTTCGATGGCTCCTTTATACAGTTTTGCTATAATGAGCAAAACTTTATATCATTGTTTGAAGCATGAACTGTTTCAGTCTCTGACACATGTGGACACTTAGGTCTTAGTGTCAAGAGCTACCCAGCTGGAAAAGATATTTTCTCTTACACAGAGATAGCTAGGGAGATGAATAGACGTGTGGCTGGGAATCAGTTAGAGAGACACACCTGTCCATAGCCAGACACTGAGAAGATTTCTAGGGAAACCTGGCATTAGATCATGTTGTGGAGAATTCACTGACATTGCAGCAGGCATGAAGGGATGGTTTCCAGCTAAAATGCGTTCACCGTAAAAAACAGCCATGAAGGGTTACTGACTGTATGAAGCTCAACAAAGCAGGAACTAAAATTTAACCACTTGTCTTAGCCAGTCTCTTTCTGGCTTCTCAGGAGCTTGAGACAAACTGTGGTAATGGTCAAGAGGCAGGAACTCATCTAATGGCAGGAGCTATCCAGTCAGGGTATCCAGTACACTGGGCACGGTTGGTGCCCTTACGTTAACTCTGAGACTTCAGGATCACACCTATGGCATGGGAAGATGGCTCCTCCAACTCTCAATTCAGAATGGACTTGAAGAAGGAAGGGTATGCTAGTCTTCTCCCAGAATCTGGATACTTGTCCTTGTTCCCTGGCCTATTCATGCGCTTGATATTAATTTCTAATAGGATAAAATCTGAAATGCTTTTTGGGGCAGAGCCAGGAACTGGTCTACAAGGCTTCCAGCCAGCCAGCTTTCTGGTATTTTTTGGATGAAGGCACAAGCTCTCCTGATCGTTGTGTTGCATTTGCTGGAAGACTCAAAGTGAAATCCCAGTGAATTGCTGTTTATACATATTGTCCCGTAGGTAAATACTCACAGAGCAACATTTCTTTATGTTTCTCAATGCTAAAGAAATGGTGAAAAGGAAAGCTGATGTATGTATCTGACATGCCTAGAACACAACTGAGAGGGATAGCTGGTGCCTCACATTTAAGCAGATTGTACTTGCATCTTTGCAAGGTCTGTGGGGACTCAGCAGTACAATCTTAATTACTAATATCCGCAGTGGCCACATCTCTAGGTGGTGTCAGAATGTATCTAACACGGGTACACTGTCTGCTTCAAGACCAAATAAACCAGTGAGGGTGGTAAACACCAAGCAAAAGGAGAAACAAGGCCAGGGTGGGAGAAGAAGGGGAGAGGTCCTGACTGGAACAGAAGGAGGGAAGAGAGAAGAATATACCTGGGCAGGGGCTGGAGCCAAGGGAGCAGGAGCTGAGACATGCAGCCCTGAGGAGCTGTGTCCTGTTGTGCACTGGCCCCAGTCTCCTGCACTGGCCACTGCCTCAGCAAAGGGGCTGACCATGGCGTGAGGTGAGGAGCAAAAAGAGTGGTGGGAGGAAGAGGTGTCTAAAGGGAAACAGGGCTTTTTCCTCAGGGTTGGTTGTTGTTTTCAGTCTCCCTTGATAGCAGAATCTGTATGTCGTAGATTGTTAATTGGCAAATAAATTAAAACCATGGAAATTCCCTGAAGGAATAAACAGTTTTTGCCTGTGACAGTATCTTGCTGGAATTTTTCTTGATACAATTTGTGACAGTTGGCCCTTGTCTTTTCCCAGGACAAGGACACTTGCATTATCAAACTCTCAGGTGGCTTATTTTTGCCTCGCTTTTGAAATGCCAGAAAAGAGGGGCATTTCCTAATGTATGCAGGCTGCCATTGAAAAGTGCTTTGCCAATTGTATGAGACACAATGGACACTGGAATAAAAAAAAAAGACTTTTATCCCATTTCTTCCACCATAATGCAGCACCAGTCATGGCTGTGCCATTTATGAAGGAAATTTCACTAACTTGATCTTTACAATGCCCACCTTTATAGCACCTGTAAGACTGAGAAGTTGTCTCCTATCCTATCCTATCCTGTCCTGTCCTGTCCTATTCGTTCCATGCATTTGGATGAGGCAGGAGTACTCTGTGGGCTGCTTAGCTACTGCCTGTATTTGCATGCCTGGCTGAAACAATAGGACTTTGTTACCTGTGCTAAGCAGTGACAGCCGGTGGCCCTGAGGTGGCCTGACCACAGATGATGTGGGAAATGCAGTGCCTCAAAGCCCTGTGTCCAAAGGGAGCAGTTTAATTGTCAAGCTGGGGGCTGCCAGTGGGAGATGTGTGCCCCCTGTGCCTTCACCAGGCAGTGTGCAAGCAAGGCTCACATTTCCCTGGGCCTTCAGGAAAATGCCACAAATGAACAATGAGGGTGTCTGGGTGACTGGGGCAGTTGGATGGGAGCTGAATTCCTGCTTTCCTCTAGAGTGGCTTGTCTGTCTAGAATATAAGATTCCAGAGAAACCCCAGAAGTTATTCTGGCACCAGGACCCAGAACTAACAGATATTTAACTCATTTTGATGAGCTCCTTTCCTTTGCTTTGGAAGTGCACAGTGGCACTGTGAAATTGCCACGTGCTGCCTGCTGGCAGGATGAGTGGCTCCTCTGCTTCATGGTGAGAGTAGTGTCTGTGTTCATTTGATTTTTCTTTTTTTTTTTTTTTTTGGGAAGAATGAAGGTTCCTAAGTATTTTAACTGTCTGGTTGATACTGTGGACAGAAACTGTCTGTTTCAATTGAACATTATCATGATGAATAGAATTTCAGCTTATCAGTGTAAGATACCAGAAGGGCAAGGCGAGCTGTGAGATTTTATTACTTTCGTTTCTGGGAATATTTCTTTCCGTGCTGACTTTCAGAAAAATTCCTGTCTCCACAGTGACTTCAGAATCGTGAGGTTTCCCAAGAAGACTGCATAAAACCCTGGAAGGCTGTGATATGATGTAATGTGGCACTACCAAAGAAGCTAATCAACTTTTGTGCTTGTACATGCTTATAAAGGGTCCATAACATTTCACTCTCCTTAATGTACAGGAATGATTTCCCAACTTGCTTCCATGAGAACTTCAAGGGGTCTGCCTCTTTGATGAGTTGTTATTTCTAGGGAGTATGTTATCTTTGTAGTCTGTTTTTTTATTATATGTATGTTTATAAATCTCTCATCAAATGGTCAGTCAGGTCTCAAAGATCTTCAGGAACTGTAAGTGCTCACATTATTTATGGAGAAAAACCACAGAGTAAAACTACAGTGCCTCTCTTTTATTCCTGCTTTGATCAGCCAATGTTTGCTTGGAATTTTTTGGTACCTTTTTTTAAAAACAGTACCTTATTATATTGAATATTTCTATATCAGAGGATACTGATCTGAACATGAACTGAACTTTGATTCATTAGAGCTCAGAGATACAACAAAGATATTGCAGGGGCTAATGCGAGCATTTATTCTGTTATCTGTGGAGGGGATGACCGTTCAAATCCTTGCCCATGTCATTTACTGGAAGATTTTCCCTGTCAGGGAAATTTTCTGCCAAACACACAAGTAATGTAACCATTGCCCTTCTCCTCCGCAGCATTTCTGTGCCAACAGGATATTGGAGAAGTTATCTCCATATCAGGTCAATCCAATCTCTCCTGGCGTTGGTTTATTTATTATGGGTGTGCATATCAGAGTAATATCTTCTGTTGCTTGTGCAAACATGTAAGCCTGCTTGTCTGGCTCTATTTGTTTTTATCTATTTTAATCTATTATATTTTTATCAGCATGAGGTTTTAAACTTTATTTTGTGAGCCAGAATATTTGCAGAGATGTCACTACCTGGGTAACTTGCTTTACATCCATTGTAGCAGAACCCTGTAGAGAAATTCAGCTGCTTGGATTCCTCTCAGCTTGGGAGTGTTTCCTAGAATGCTGACATATCAGATAGAGACTTCATGTCCTTAGAAAAAGATCTATCTGGTCCCTTAGTTTTGACAGCCACATTCAATGTTACTTCTCGTGAATGAGCCAGAGTGCATCCTGATCCCACCTTGGTTTTCCCCTGGTACTTTCATCTGTCTTCACCCTTCTCTTTATCCTTGCTGGTCACCTGGAAGGTGGAATGGACCTGGTCCAGGGAAATCGCTCCTGTTCAGTAAGCAATGCTCTCAGGTTACTAATTGTAAAACACAAATGTAATGCTGGTTGCCTTCCTTTTCATTTACCTTTCTTGGATAGGAATTATCCTCTAATTAATTGAAAGAGTGTTTTTCTTTACTTTCCCAGGCCATTCCTCAAATGTTCTTTGTGTCCGCTTGGAGTGGGACTGCAGTGACCACCTGCATTGGTCCAACAGCCAGCTCTCTTCACTAATTGTTACGAACGAGTGTTTAAGATCGCTTAAAAAATAATTGGCAAGGATATCAGTAAAATACCAGGTTTACTATTAAGCGACAGCACAACAAAGTTTGTTGGCAAGGTTCAACTCTACTACTTACAGGACGGTTAAGGCACGCTGAGGAAAAAAAAGCAACGAAATCCTCTCAATCAAAACAGAAATGATCTGGGAACTATCTATGTAGGTTTGCATGTGTGTGTGTGTTTGTTTAGTTGTGTTTGACAAAGGATAGAAAGGAATGTGACCTAAAAGCTTAAAAGTACTCAAACTTAGCAGTACTTAACTTGTATCTTATAACTTAACCTTAACAATTTATTAAGGGTATAGCTCTTAACAACATTAAAATTAGCTTGTAACTTAGACTTACTTAAAGGCCTAACTTATTGAGATATCTAAGGTACTTAAACATCTAACAGAGAAGCATTTCTCCCAGATTTGCTATAGCATATGTGCATGCACACAGATATGAAGGTCAGTACAAGGTACCTGTGAAAAATTCCCCTTGAAGATAGTGAAATACTCACTTTGGATGCTTTTGCATCTCCTCAACAGGTAAGGGGTTAAGCTTCAAGGAGTAGGGGTATGGGCCCAGCATTCATTGCCATTTGGCAATTGTCTGAGAACAGCAAACATGAGGCCTCTCTTGCTCTGAGAGGCCCCACTCAGAGTGCTGCAGCCTCCTGCAGCCCAGAAGAGTTCAAAGGACTCATTTTGTATCTCTGTTTATAGGGCTGCAAGAGTGTTTGGTCGGCCTTTAGTCAGAACAATGTTTCATCCCTGATACACTTCGGGTTGACACACTTTCTTTGAAATTGTGAGAACAGGGATATTATGCTGTTCAGGCAAGGAAAATAGTTTCCAAGGCTGTTCATGACAAACCCTAGAGCTTGCTAGACAGCAGCAGTTCAGGATCAGACCGCGTTTCTGATAAGCTCAAGGGGAGCTGGGCCCAGGTGCTGTTCATGAGGGCCGAGGCCTAAGGAGCGTCTCTCAGATCGCAGCACAGCCTGGGAAAGGGAGGGGATGCACCACCACAGTGCTCCATTGCCTTTGCTGACCAGACCTCCATAAACTGTTGAAGGCACTTAGACACTCATCTCCCATGGAAGTAGATCCTTACACAGTCACCGTCTAGAGTGGGTGAGCAGTTCAAGGTAAATTCAATTTATGTGTGCAGATTTATCTGAATCTGCAACAGACGCCCCCCGCCCCGCCAGTTCACGTGCCTGTCTGCCACTTCCATAAAGTCTCTTTGGAAGAATAATGTATTCTAAGGGATTATTCTGCCCGGAAAGCAAAAACTATCTGTCCATTCTTCTGACACATTCTAAGGTTACCAGATTATAGGAGATTTTAGGGAGAGACAAATTGTCAGGAACTATTTCAAATCCCTTTGATGTCTGGTGCATTATTGTGAATGGGCAGAGTTAAAAAAAGGCCCAGTAAACTGAAGAGCACCAAACAAACTCATTTTGCCTAAATAGGGAGGACTGTTATTTGATGTGGAACAGAATCACAACAGGCAGGCAGACCAGCTCTGTGGAGAATGAGTGTACAGCAGTATATTGCCATTCCTATCCCAAAGTCTCCTTGAACATCTGTAATTACCTTTCTCAGATTTGTGATTGCCTCACAGAGAGTTCTTGTCACGCAAGAGAACATAACCCTGTTGGAAAGTGCCCTGCTCAGGGGTCAGTGAGGTGATTCTCCGTACGGACATAGTGGGTCAAGTCTGTCTTATCTTCTTTGTGCTTTCATTTGGAGCAACATGATACCTGTCTGTGAATGGAATCTTCTGTGTGGTTTTGAAGGTTCTAAGGGGTGTTTTTGATTCTCCTTTGGTTTTTTGTTGCTGTTTTTTAGATCATGCAGAAAAATATTCAGATGAAAGATTGGATTATGATCCTGTGTAAATTATATTTTTTGTGAAACAGGGTGTAAAGAAATGCCATTTCACTTGACTCTGAAGTATTTTTACAGCTTTCCTCAGAAATCATTAATGGCTTGAACTTTGCTCAATATTTCAATATAATAAAGAAGCATAAATCAATTATGTTTTCGAGAAGCTGTTTTATTTTTATGGCTCCCTTGTAAAGCCTGTGATAAAAGTCATGGGTAATTATAAGTTTAGTATATTTATCACTTTAAAAAGAACTGTATCAGCACCAAATGCTATTAATGTTTGCATTTTGCCTTCAAAGAACATTTTAACATATGGCAGACGCAGATCAAGGCATCATAGTGTGATTTCTTAGTGGTTTTTGAAGGCAACTGAGATAGTCCTTGTCCTCAGCCCAGCCTCTGTCACACCCATAACTGTGCTTTGCTCTGGAAAAAGCCCCTGCACAGACTGGGAGGGGAAAGAGCCAATGAACTTTTGACACTGTGGAAAGCCATAGGCTTTTTATTTTAAATGCAGTGTACTGTATCAAAAAATACTGCTATCAGATGAGGTCTGAGCCATAAGAAGATTCATGTTTACAAGCAGAGCCAAAAGTCAGACTTGCAGATCTGCTGCATCTCTTGCCTGAGACCCCTTGCCCACCCCCTTCAGGGTGACTGCCAAGCTACAGATACGAACAGGGAGGCACCAAGATCTTCCCCTTTACTATTTATCTCAGAGCTGCATAGCCTTTTACTTACCCATCTTGCTTCTGTGCATAAGTTCTTACGCTCTTTGGCAGATCTCTGTGCTGTGCTGGTGAATGCCACTGTCAGGTTGTGTTAGACTTGTGACCATCTGGGGTTGGTTATTGCTGAGCAATGCTTGCAGAGAGTCAAGTCTTTGTGTTTCTCACACTCCTTTTCAGGGTGGTTTGGGGGTGGGCAAGAGGCAGGGAGGGGACACAGCTGGGATAACTGACCTAAATTGACCAGAGACAGGTTGCTGGACCTTGCACTAACAAACCACAAGGGATTGGTTGAAGATGTGAAGTTTGGGGGCATCCTTGGCTGTAGTAACCATGGGATAGCGGAACTCAGGATCCTGTGTAGAGGAAGCAAAGCATTAAGAAGGACTAGATCCCTAAACATTTGGAGAGCTAACTTTGGCCTCTTCAAAGACCTACTTGGAGGAATCCCATGGCTTTAGAAGAGAAGAGCTTCTACAAGTACAGCCACATCCAAAGGCAGATGAGGGAAACTGTTGTGTTGCTACTGAATCAGAAGGATGTTCTGGTAGCGGAAGACACAGAGAAGGCAGAATTACTGACTGCCTTCTTTGCCTCAGTCTTTACTGCTGAGAATGGCTCTCAGGAGTCCCAGAACTTGGAGGTGAGAGAAGGCTGGAGAAAGTAAGACTTCCCCTTGGTCTTAGAGGGTTGGGTTAGAGAATGGCCAAGCAGACTTAGCACCCATAGATGCATGAGCCCTGATGGGATGAAGTGGGAGGTGCTGAGGGACATCGTAGATATTGTTGCTAAGCCACTTTCCAGGGAAATGCTTAACCATCTATGAATGCAACAGTGTGTTTCCATTCCAAAGCCAGAAGACGAGAAAGATGAATTTGGGTGGTTGGGGTGAAATCAGATGAAAGAGAATGAAAAAGGCATCTAGCAGTGACTCCCAGATTTGATCCCTTCAGAGGATATTTTTGGATATTCCACTGTTGTTTGGCTTTTAAGAAGATGGCACTTTTTAGAAAGAAAGCTCAATATTGCTTTTAATGCTGTGATGGACTCAGAAATATTTTGTGACTTTTTCTCTTTTGACAAGGCTTTTTATTAAATGTGCTTGCACATTTAAATGGTCATGCTTTGTAAAAGAAAGCAGCTGTGGAATTAGCATGAGACTCAGGTTTTAAGTTTGTAGAGAGTTTGTTCTTCGTTTTCACAGATGACGCCTCCAACAAATAGATGGAGCTTTAAAAACTAGTTCATATTTATTGATATTAAGAGCAAACCAAATTGAATTGTTACTTTAAAGACAGAGTCTTTAAAATCATATTCTTAGGATCATAAATATTTGTTGGGCATTTCATGATGATCAGAGGGCTGGAGCATCTCTCCTATGAAGACAGGCTGAGAGAGCTGGGCTTATTCAGCCTGGAGAAAGAAGGCTCTAGGAAGATCACAGAGCAGCCTGACGGTACCTATGGAGCCCTAGAAGAAACACGGAGAGGGACTTTTTAGAAGCTCATGTGATGATAGGCTTCAAACTGAAAGAGAATAGGTGTAGATTAGGTAATAGAAAGGAATTCTTTAAAGGATACCCAGAGAAGTTGTGGATACGCCTTCCCTGGAAATGATAAACGTCAGGCTATATGGGGTTTTGAGCAACCTGGTCTAGTGGAATATGCACTGCCCATGGCAGGGGCGCTGAAGGTAGAGGATCTTTAAGGTCCCTTGAAATGCAAACTATTCTATAATTCTGTGGTTTATTACAACATAAAATCAGTTTATTGCTTCGCTAACTGCAAGATGTTGTACAAGAGAGATCATACTCTTGTCCTTGCTAAGTTCAAGATATTTACGACTTCTAGGAAGTAGTTTTGAACTTTAGTCAGGTCACTGATTAATCATATTTGCATTTTCCCAATGATTTAGCATGAGTATTTCAATAAAAATCCACACAGAATCCTACATAAATGACTTCCACAGACTCAGCCTATTCCTCCACCCCATTGGAATGATATAAGGTAAGAGTTACATAGCTCACTGGATAGGACTAGAGATGCCAAAGATATGTTTTATATTATAATTGGAAAGTACTTAATCTTCTATTATTTGCTATTTAAGTGCTAATTTAGGAAAAATGCTTAAAAGTACTTTTAAGATAAAAGCATCTTTGTAGGGCTTTGCAGGTTTAGTTTAGCAATTACATTAAAATAAGAAATAATAGAATCATAGAAATCATACTTAATTTTGAAAGAATTAAAAGGAAATGTTCCTTATAAGAATTTTGAATTTATATTATTGCTAAAATATAATTGGCTCCTAGAAAGGCAGATTCTGGTTTCCTTAATTTTGCTAGGTGGCTATTTAACTTTTTCTGTCATAGCTAATGGAATCTGGAAGTAAATTTTCAGAGTGTGAATCTGAGCACTTACTCCTAATTTCACCTTTCAAAGCAAACCTCCAAGAAATGATAACTCTGAATGCTGTGTGGAGCTGTAAAACAGCCTCATCTGCTTCACTGCTGTCAGTCAGAGACTGAGAAAGGCTCTTTGGGACCTGCTGTGGTATCCCTGGGATGAGAATCTCTCCCTACCACCAAGAATCCCTCACAAAACCTTTCTAGAGGAATCTTTTCCTCTTTGTGGGTTGAAGGAAATCCAGAAGGGCTGCAGGGCTTAGAGGTGGGCATCCTAGTGTGTTCAAATTAGTTCAATTGAAGTGTTTTTCATCTGACAAGTTGCTTTCCCTGAATCAAGGAAAAAGAAATGATCTGTCAATTCTATACTGGGGTATTTAATTTGATCCCAAAGGGAATTTTTTCCTTTGCCATCTAATTGGTTGAAAAATTTCGCATTTTCTTAGCAGAGGTTAAACAATAAAAAGGAAGTGTCTGTGCATGGGAGAGTTTGGGGAATTAAATGGGGATTTTTCTCTAAAAGAGACAAGAGGAAAAATATTGTCCAGGTCTGGTTACCTGTGGGGAGTGTTATTTGTCATCATAACCAACAATAGATCTTTCAAGATGAATCAAGTTTTAAACAAGTTTGTGTGTTTGTGGGAAGTTCACCTTTTAACCTAGTATTTATTTAATGGCAAATGCATAATTGTTTGACTGGAATGACACTAATCCTGTCTTGTGCAGGCCAGGAGATGGAGATTGAGACTGCAGATGAAGTTGCTATTGTTGGAATTGGATGCAACTTTCCCGGAGGTAAGTTTGGGGTAAAAGCAAAGCAGGCTGTGAGTGAACATTGATAAGCAGAGTCATTTATTAATGTTGAAATGGAGCAAAACAATGTATTCATCCCATAGTGGAACTTGTTGCTTTTCTGCTTGTGGGATCTTTTTGAAATATTGTGCTGTGGTGGAAACTAATTGGTTTGAGTTTGTCTGCTGACAGACAGACAGACAGACAGAACAACCTGCAGTGCTGCAGGGCATGGAGCTGCACATGAAACTCATATGAACGAGCAGGATGGGTCTGGGTTGATTTGAACTATCTGTGTGTTCACTGGCTGGGTGATTGTGCATTGTTACAGGACTCTGCATCCATAGGGACACGACAGATCAAGGGCCAAACATTATCATCAACTTTGCTTGTAATATAAACAAGTTGGGTTTTCCTGAAAGAAAGTTTCCTGCTTCCTTGCAGTAGGTCGAGTGGATGGAGTGAGATGGTAGGGAGATGGGGGGAGTCACTGGTTAAGTATTTGGTGGGGTTCCTTTGCTTTTAGACAAGCAGTGAAGGACTCAGTCATGTTTTTTCATTTTCCTCTCAGCAAAGAATGATCACTTCCTTCTGTGGCAAGTCTGCTTGAGCAGCCTAGATTTACATATGGGAGGTCCTTGTAGCTGACTGCATTTCTGAGTCTGCATGGGGAGGGGGAGAGCATTATTAATTGGTATTAAAAACTTTGCCCAACAGGAGATGGAATTGACAATTTCTGGAAAGTCCTGGAGGAAGGCAAAAACTGCACTGTAGAAATCCCCCCTGAGAGATTTAATGCCAAGGAGTGGTATGATCCAGATGACAACAAGCCAGGAAAAATATGTACAACACGAGCTGCTCTTCTTGATGAGTGAGTCTGTTCCTCTGCTGCACCACTGACTTTTGTAGTATTTGGGTACAGCTGTTCAGGGGCTGTGACTCATGCAGAGAACAGCAAATTAGAGTAAGGCCAAAATAAGTGTCTTTTATTTGAATTCTGGATTCCCCTTGAATCCTCAGGCTGTAGACCTTCATTCAAAGGAGAAGCTGAAATGTACAGAAGAAATCTTATTGTCTCCTGAGATTTACACTTGGCAGAGTGGAATCATATGACCCAGAATTAATTTAGTGCTTAGTCCCATGTTAGCTATTGAATCCTGCGCTGAAATCAAGAGATGATAGAAGACCATACAGGTCTGATCTGGGGATACAAGATTAAGCTTGGACTTGTTCTTTCGTAAGCATGGGCCTGTTATGAAGATGTTTTTAAAGACAGACACACACAACACACACACAAATGATTTTGAATGTATTGTTAGAGAAGCATGGGTATTTCTTGAAAACACCTTAGCTGATCCTCTACGTTTTGGTTTTAAATTGTAAAGCATTGGTCTCTATTGGCTTAAAATTATGTAGAAAACAGTATTTGTTTGTAACTTGTTGGCTATGACCACCTTACAGCAGAGGGAATCTCATTCTGCACATTTCATTGTCTGCAGAGTCTATTTAGTACTAGTGGAATAACCATGAGAATAAAAATTGTTAGGAGTTGGCTCTTATCTCTGAAATGCAGAATCATTGACAAAATTACATATTTTGTGGTGGGACATGAACCGTCTTTGGATCATAAACAGTTTCTTCTGAATTTCAAAAATGGGAGCTGTGGCCTAAACACCAGTTACTGCTATAGTTTTCATGAAGTTGCAAAATATGTTTACTGTGAGTCTAGAAGCAAATGCATCTTATATATATATATATATATGACATATCATATTGTGGTCTGTGCATTTCAGATTTAATTCATTTGACAACCAGATGTTTGGGATTAATAATATGGAAGCTGAACGCATGGATCCGCAGCAGAAGTTACTGATAGAGTGCACATACAAAGCCCTGGAGGATGCCGGAGTTCCTGTAGAATCTGTCAGTGGCACCAAAACAGGTGTTTTTATTGGTAAGATGAAAATTTCCTGGCAAAGAATGTGTGTTTGAACTTCACAAAGATTGGAGTACTCCTTCATAACCTTTCCATGTTATCTAACACTGAACCTATCCTGGAGATCTAAGGCTACTGTGTACTACAGGTTAATTTTGATAAGAATTACCAGGTTATTCTGGCAGTTCATGATATAATTCCTGTATCTGTTTTTGGTGCTCTTCTTCCTGTGTTCAGGCAGGAAGTTAAGTTAAGCAGGAAACTGTTCAAACTGCCTCCTCAACCCAACCCTTCTTGGGAAAGACACTCCCAAGCCAGGCTGTGATGTTCCACCCTTAAGGGGAAGGAATACCCAAAATGTGTAATTGCTCATATCTGCAAAAAACCACCAAGTTTTATTAGTAAATTACCCATTTGGCATGGAAATTGGGATGCTAGTCTGTGACCTGCTGTATCAGCCTGTGGCAGTGGGTTATGGATAAAGGGGTAGGATGGAAGGAAAGAGGGAAAGGAAGAGATGAATTAAAGAAAGGGAGAGCGAAAGAGAAAAAGAGAGAAAAACGATCTCCAGCCCTGGTTCCAGCATCAGTCTGGGTGATGACATGTTCAGTGTCCTGGGGGCAACCTGTGGCAGGACATCCCCCCTACCACAGAAGAGCTCATCTGCTCTGTCAATCAGCTAGTGCATAGCTCCAGACATCTTCCGGGGTCACGTGAATTGTTGAGGTAACCCAGGCTGGACATCTCTCCGGTAGCAAGTTATCTCTGGTGTCAGGGAGGTGAGATTGTCCATCTGAAAATAAACATGTTGCCTTGAGAGCAAGATGTAAGGAGATAAACCAGAAATTCCTTACTGAGAGACACTCTGTTTTGCAAACTACAAAAGTTACACAAATTTTCACAGACGTAGAAACCTCCTACATACTTCTGAAAACATGTAGGGGATCTTCTCCCATGAGCTTGGACATGAATTATGCAGTTACTTTCCTGGGAATTGAGAGGAAAGATTCTATGTGTACCCCATCATCAATCTGGTGGTAAGTCCATTGAATCTTAAGCTGTACTGTTTCTTCATTAGCTGTAATACAGGTGTCTTTATCATGTACTGTACTTTATCTACTAGTAGTTCGTTTTGTGTTATTCCTGTGTAGTAAATAGTCTGATTAAAAGTCTTATGTCTGTTAGTTTTGTGTCTATTAAATAAATAATTCGTTTTGTAATAGACCTAAATGGCCATTATTAAAGAACTTGCGAACAAGAGTGGGTTTTGGGGGGCTGGCCGCCCCAATAAAGCTACTGCCTGCTGCCAGAGGCCTGGGCAGAGGCAGGGACTTATCTAAATTCTCCCCTCTCACTTGTAACACATCCCCTGGCCTAGGTGGGGGTACCTTTTTATACATAGATTTCTCTGCTCTGAAGACAGGTTTCACTCTTTCTATGCAAATTAGTTATCATGTCCAGTCCGTTCTTTCAGACCTGTCTGGAAATGTGTCAGAGGCTTTGGAGGTCTTGGTCTTGGGTGCTCTTGATCCTCCCTCTCCCCAGACTGACCTTGGGTCAACGCTTCATTCCTGCTGCTGTGCTGATGCTGTGTTTTGTTTGTTGATGGGGGCAGAGTGATTGAAAAGTGGCCCAGCGGAAAAGAACCTGAGAGTGCTGGTGGACAGCAGCTGAACAGGAGCCAGTGAGTGCCCAGGTGGCCAAGAAGGCCAATGGCATCCTGGCCTGGATCAGCAATAGTGTGACCACAGGAGCAGGGCAGTGATTGTCCCCCTGTACTGGTGAGGTCAGAGCTTGTGTCCTGTGTTCAATTCTGGGCCCATCAATTCAGGAAGGACATTGAGGTGCTGGAGTAAGTCCAGAGAAGGGCAGCAGAGCTGGGGAAGGGTCTGGAGTACAAGTCCTATGAAGAACAGCTGAGGGAGCTGGGGATGTTTAGCCTGAGAAGAGGAGGCTCAGGGGTGATTTTATCCCTCTCTACAACTGCTGGAAAGGAGGTGGTGGTGATGTGGGGATCAACCTCTTCTCACGGGCAACTAGAGACAAGCTGAGAGGCCATGGCCTCAGGCTGTGCCTGGGGAAGCCCTGATTGGACATTAGGGAGAAATTCTTCACAGAAAGAGTGATTGGATATGGGAATCAGTTGCCCAGAGAGATAGTGGAGTCACCATCCCTGGAGATGTTTAAGGAAAGACTGGATGTGGCATTTAGGTCTAGTTGACAAAGTGGTGTTTGACCGTATGGTGGACTTAATCTCAGTGTCATTGATTTTGTGATTCTGTAGTTTTGTCTCTGTGCACCAGAACAAGGATGTTTATCCCAGAAAAGTGCTGTCCTTTCTCCTCATGGCCTCCTTCTCCTCTTGTTCTTTCAACAATTCTTGGTTATTACTAACCATCCTTGGCTCCACAGCTCTCCAGCTACAAGTGTTTGACACTTACACATTAGCCCCTTATCTTTGGGGCTTCTACACAGGCCTACACTTTTCCCCAGTAGATTGTTTTCCAGCTTTGGTCAAGGTGTTGTGGGGGTTAATATCCTTTTAAACCGGCAGAAATCCTCTTGTAGGCATTAGAATGGCACCAAGGGGCACTTATCCAACTGTTTTTGTCAGGACCAGAGAAGTTTTAGAGGGGGTAATACCGGGTGCTGTTGAAACACATTTAAAAGGCATACTAGAATTGTTGCTAATGTAATCTGTGTCTCTTAAAAAGAGGAGTTTTCTGGGGTAGTTAGGCTGATGTACCTATAGGGGGAAATGCTTTAGATTACCTTTTAGTCTGAGAGATTCTCTTCTTCCACTGAGGGCACTATTCCTTGATCTCTGAATAGATGTACTGCATTTTCCACATGTGCTCATGGATTTGGGGATCCACAGTATTTCAAGCATAATGTTCCGAGAAAGAGGACACAACTGCTCTCACAGACCCTGTTCTTCTTTAGTATTTCTTACTGGCTCACAGTGTGAAAAAAAAAGGATAAATAGAAAGTATTAGATATGGTTTGTGCTGTGACCTTTAGCTTGGTACATATGAGGGACCGAAGCTAATGTCTTGTACATTTATATCTGAGCTACCCTCCTTGTAACTTGTTGATAAATCTTCTCATAGCTTAGCTAAACGAACCACTCTGAAACTGAGATACAGGGGTCACAGCAGGCTACAGAGAGCTTAGTTTTATCATACAGTGAGCTAAGCCATCAGGAAAGGCCTGTCATTTCCTGGGCAGGTAGGAATTTCAGGTGTTAGGGATGTTTGTGCAGGTTGGGTCCCAAGGTAATTGCTGTGAATTTGCTTTTGATTTGGGTTGAAGCAATGCTTCACAATAGGAGCGCTGATGCGCCGTGGTTTCCTCTTAACACTGCAAACCAAAACACGCCATCAGGTTTAGAGCTGTCCATCCCTGTTGTTGGCTTGGGTTAACTTGACATGTTACTGATGTTTTACAGGTCTCATGAATCGAGACTATGAAATCATAACCAGCAGAGCAGTGAGTGAAATAAATCATTATGATGGTACTGGAACAGCAATGAGCATTGCTGCTAACAGGGTCTCTTTCACGTTTAATCTGACTGGACCGTCCCTGGCTGTTGACACTGCGTGTTCATCTTTTCTTTTTGCTCTGCACTATGCCTTACGAGCCATTAAATCAGGTAAGGGCACTGAAGAGATGCTGGACAATGAAATTAGGATTGCTACTGTTTCTGCCTATCACCAGGGCCCTCTCAACATGAATGTGTTTCTGTTTGACTCCAGGAGACTGTGAGGCAGCAATCTGTGGTGGGGTGAACTGCATCATTGATCCCCGCACCTTTGTATCTCTGAGTAAAGCAAAAATGATCTCTCCAGAGGGAATAAGTAAACCCTTCTCCAAAAAAGCAGATGGCTATGGAAGGGGAGAAGGCTGTGGTGTTGTTTTCCTCAAACCACTGAGGAAGGTAAGATTGCTTGTAAAGCCACCTAAAATAAGACTGGTTACTTGCTTGAACTTTGTGTCTTCAGCTCTAATAATGACTTTTCCAGAGAAGATTTTCCAATTCAATCTTAAGATTAATGAAACATTTCTTCAGCTTTTATATACTTCCACTAGCATAGGAAAAGGATCCCACATTTAAAATTTTGTATCATATTCTCTTTTTTTCTGGCTCTGTCATGGTGTTGTCTCCTGTACAGAGAAAGCATGAGATTACCACAGAATCAGTGAGGTTTGAAGGGGCCTCAATGAGTTTTCTGGTCCAAATGCCTTGCTCAAGACAGGTTATCTTAGATAAAATTACACAGGATTGTGTCCAGATGATTCTTGAATATCTCCAGTAAGGGGAATCCAGTCCCTTTCTGAGCAACCTGTTCCTGTGCTTGGTCACCTGCACAGTGAAGAATTTCTTCCCTTTATTCAGGTGGAACTTCCTGTGCATCAGTTTCAGCCCAGTGCCTCTTGTCTTGTTGCTCGACACCACCAAGAAGGGCCTGGATCCATCCTCTGGCACTCTCCCGTCAGATACTTGCAGACACTGATGAGGCCCCTCAGTCATCTCTTCTCAAGGCTGAACAGGCTCAGCTGCCTCAGCCTTTCCTCATAAGAGAGATGCTCCAGCCCCTTCATCATCTTTGTAGCTCTCCTCTGGACCCACTCCAGGAGTTCCATGTGTCTCTTGTACTGAGGAGGCCAGAACTGGACACAGCACTCCACATGTGGCCTCACCAGGGCTGAGTAGAGGGTCAGGATCCCCTCCCTCAACCTCTTGGCAATGCTTTTCCTAATGCAGCCCAGACCCCATTGGCTGCCTTGGACCCCAGGGCACACTGCTGGCTCATGGACAGCTTGTTGTCCTCCAGGACCCCCAGACCCTTCTCAGCAGAGCTGCTTTCCAGCAGGTTGACCCCCATCCTGTACTAGTGCTTGGGGTTATTCCTCCCCTGGTGCAGGACCCTGCACTTGGCCTTGTTGAATTTCAGACAGTTCCTCTCTGTTCATCTCTCCAACCTGTCAAGGTCCGTCCGAAGGGCTGCAGAGCCCTCTGGGGTATCAGCCACTTCTCCCAGCTTGGTGTGGAGAGTGAAGTTGCTGAGGAGGCCTCTACCCCTTCATCCAAGCCATTGATGAATAAACAAAATGATACTGAGCCCAGGGGATACCACTAGTGACAGGCCTCCAACTAGACCCTGTGCCACTGATTATGACCCTCTGAGATCTGCCATTCAGCCAGCTTTCAATCCACCTCTCTGTCCACTCATCCAGTCCGTGCTTCCTGAGTTTTTCTATGAGGATGCTGTGAGAGACAGTGACAAAAACCTTGCTAAAGTGGAGGCAGACAGTATCCACTGCTTGCCCCTCATTCATCCAGGCAGTTGTTTCACCATAGAAGTCAATCAGGTTGGTCAAACATGATTTACCTTTAGTGAAGTATTCCTGATCACCTTCTTATCTTCCTTGTGCATAGAGATGGCCTCCAGAATGAGATGCTCCATCACTTTTTCAGGGACTGAGGTGAGACTGACTGATTGGTAGTTCTTTGGTCCTCCTTCTTGCCCTTTTTGAAGACTGGCGTGACATTTGCTTTCTTCCAGTCCTCAGGCATGTCTCATGATCGCCACAACCTTTCAAAGATGATTGTGAGCAATCTTGCTGTGTTGTCCCCCTGCTCTCTCAAACCTCATGGATGCATCCTGTCAGGGTTCCTGGACTTGTGGATGTCAGGTTTGTTTAGGTGTTCTCTGACCCCATTCTACGTGAGCAACGAAAGGTCTTCCTTTCGGCATTCCTTTACCCTGGTCTCCTGGGTGAGAAATCCCTCTGGGCTGGTTTTGTCAGTGAACACAGATGCAAAGAACGCATTCAGTAACTCACCCTTCTCTGCATCCTCTGTTACCAGGGTGGCCCCTCCATTTACTAATGGACCCATATTATCCTTAATTTTCCTTTTGTTCTCATGTATTTAAAAAAGCCCTTTTTGTTATCCTTAACATCCTTGGCCAGATTTCCAGATGGGCCTTGGCCTTTCTAGTCTCATTTCTGCTTACTCTGACAACCTCTCTACATCCAAGTGGCCTGACCCTGCTTCCATCGCCTGTATATTTCTGGCTTATATTTGAGTAATGACAGGAGTTCTTTATTGATCTACAGAGGTTTGTTGCCCCCTTTATCCATTTTCTCTCTTATTGGGATGCATTTTCCTTGAGCCTGTAGGAAGTGAGCCTGGAATGTTGACCAACTCTCTTGGACCCCTCTTCCTTGCAGTGCTTGCTTCCCTGGGATTCTTCCAAGAAGATCCCTAAAGAGGCTAAAGTTAGCTCTCCTGGAGTCCCTGGTTGTAATTTTGCTCTCTGTCCTGCTACCTCTTCCTTCAGTACTGAACTCTACAATGTCATGGTCACTGCAGCCAAGGCTGCCCCAACCTTCACACGTCCAACAGGGACATGCCCTGTTTGTTAGTATAAGGTTGGGCAGCACAGCATTCCTTGTGGGATCCTCCACTACCTGTGACAGGAAGTTGTCATCAGTGCTTTCCAGGAGCCTCCTGCACTGTTTGTGCTTCACTGTTCTGTTTCTCCAGAAGATGTCAGGGTAGTTAAAGCCCCCCAAGAACCAGGGGCTGTGACTGGGGGACTGCTTCCAGCTGCCTGTAGAAGGCCTCATCCACTTCCTCCTCCTGATCAGGGGGCCTGTAGCAAACACCCACAATGGTGTCACCCTTACCAGTCTGCCCTTTTATCCTCACCAAGGCAGAGCTCAGTACACTCCAAGTGTTGCCTGACATAGAGGACAACTGCAGCACTGCACCTTCCTGGTCTGTCTCTCCTAAACAGCGTGTGGCTCTTCATTCCAACATTCCAGTCACGGGAGCTGTCCCACCATGTCTGTAATTGCAATGAGATTGAAGCCCAGTGGCTGCACACAGATCTCTAGTTCCTACTGTTTGTTCCCCATACTGTGTGCATTGGTGTACAGCGCTTTAAAAAAGTATTCGATGGTGACAATATCCTGGTGGGGGTGTGAAGGGATGTCCTGCAGCTGTGTCTAGTGGTTGTATCTTTGACTGCTGGTGCTTGATCAAGGTATTCCCCATAAGCCTTCTTTTGCTACTAAGGTGTTTCTCTGATATTTCCCTGTTGGTTTCTATTATCTCAGGAGTCTCTGGCTTGTCTCTGTAAGACTGTTGATGAGCTCCAGTGTGGCTGGTACATCTCAGAGTCACCTGCAAGAGTGGCCTCAGAAGCACCCTAACCCTCTAACTTTTCCATACTATCCCCCAGTTTGCTAGGGACAAGCCTGATATTGCCACCCTCCCCCATCATAACTAGTTTAAAGCTCTCCAAGGAGTCTTGCTGCTACCTGTGCAAAGATTCTCCTTCCTCACTCAGAGAGGTGAGTCCCATCTGATACCAGCATGCCTAACTTTGCACAGGCCATACCATTGTGAAAAACCCCAAAATCTTTGTGGTGACACCAGCTGCAGAGCCATGTCTTAGTAGACTCAGCTTGTCTGTTTCTTTCTATATTGATGCTTTCAACTATTGCTGTTTTCAATATTTTTTGTTCAATATTGCTGCTTTGAACTAGAAGTATACAGGAGGAAATAACTTGTGCCTCAGATTTCGTTAGCAAATGTCCCAAAGCTGTGAAATCTTTCTTGATCACTCTCAGACTATGTGTTGCCATTACCGCACCTCCTACATGGAGGATCAGTAATGAGTAGTAGTCTGTGGGATGCACCAGGCTTAGAAGGTTCCTGGTGACATCTTTAACCAAAGACTACTAGTATTGTTAAAGATAATTCAACTTTTTATGAAACAGGCAAAGGAAGACTACAGCAAAATCTGGGGTGTGATAAACATCAGTGCAGTAAATCAGAACGGTAGGTCCATAACACCAATCACAAGACCGTCTCAAATAGAGCAAGAGAAGTTACTGCGCAGCATTTATGAAAGTCATGTGGATCCCTCAGTTGTGCAGTACATTGAAGCCCATGGCACAGGAACTGCTGCTGGAGATCCAACGGAAGCTGAAAGCCTGGCCAGTGTCATTAGCAAAAACAGGTCTTCCCGAGTTTCCATTCTGAAAATCGGTTCAGTGAAAGGAAATATTGGGCACACTGAATCAGCTGCTGGAGCAGCCGGGTTAATCAAAGTGCTCCTGATGATGCATCATGGAAAGATTGTTCCATCCTTGCATTACTCAAAGGAGATGAGCAGCATCGATACAGAGAAATTAAACCTTGCTGTTGCCACATCTGTAGAGCCCTGGGAAGAATCCAGTGAGTACGGAAGAGTAGCTGGCATCAACTGCTTTGGATTTGGAGGAACCAATGCTCATGTTGTAGTCAGGCAGGTGAAGCAGCCAGAGCCTCTTCCTGCCTTTAAGAAGCCCCTGGAATTAGTTCTGCTGTCAGCAGCATCCCATAAATCCCTTCAGATGACAATGGCCGATACAGCTGAGCAGCTGAGCACAAGAAACTCCATAACTCTCCCAAGCCTGGCCTACACATCTGCCTGCAGAAGAAGCCATGCCAACTACAGGTACCGGAAAGCGTTTGTCACAAATTCCCTCCAACACTTGCAGCAAGAGTTGAAGTCAGCAGCGAGCACTGAACCTGCCATGTCAAAAGCAGAACCCCAGCTGGTGTTTGTGTTCTGTGGCAATGGTGTCACGCTGAAGGAGTTCAGTGAGGCACTGCTGAGCTCAGAGCCGGTGTTCAGAGACAAGTGTAAGGAAATAGAAGACCTTTTTCAGCAGCACACTGCCATCAGCCTCCTGCCAGCAAGAAATCGTAGCCCAAAGGACCTGTTGAATCCAGAGCTTTCCCAGCCCTTGCTGTTTGCCCTGCAGGTTGCCATAGCTTCCCTCCTGCAGCACTGGGGTATTAAGCCCATTGCTGCTGTTGGCCACTCAGTGGGGGAAGTGGCTGCTGCACATATTGCTGGGTACCTTTCCCTGGCAGATGCGGTCAAAGTGATTTATCACCGCAGCAGGCTGCAGGCAAAGACTGCCAGCGGCAGAATGTTGGTGGTTGGAAACATCCCTGTTGAAGAGATTGCTGAACGGCTGCATCCCTACTCGGGAAAGGTGTGCATTGCTGCTTTCAACAGCCCCGTTTCCTGCACCTTGTCTGGGAGTGTAGATGCTGTGGAAGCTGTCCAGGGAGAATTAGCCAAAGCTTTCAGACAGAGAAACATCTTTCTTCATGTTTTAAATGTTCCAGCTGCATACCATAGCTCCAGCATGGATATGATACTTAGGGAGCTGGAGGAGCAGATAGAGCCTTTAGAAAAGCAGAATGGGGAAATTGAAGTGATTTCAACGCTGACTGGGATGGCTGCATCTGAAAACGACTTTGCTCAGGGCAAATTCTGGGCACGGCATACTCGTGAGCCTGTTGCTTTCATGAGGGCCATCCAAAGTGCAGCCAGAGACAGGGACAATGTGGTGTTTGTGGAAATAAGTCCTCACCGAGCATTGCAACGAAGCATAAAGGAAACACTTGGAAAAGGCACAAAGGTGTTCTCCTCTTTGCAAACTGATGCAGAATATCAGACACTCTTGACCCTGGTAGGAAACCTGTTTGAACTGGGATATAATCCCAACTGGCAGCACTTTTATAACGGGTACCAAAGTGTTCCAGTGGCCATTCCACGATATCAATTTGATCGCCAAAAACTCATGGCCTGTCTGGATATCCATCAACAAGCAAACCAAAGAGGTGTCAGCACCAGTCATCATTTGATCTATGGCATAAACAGTGACAATGTGGAGTTTGGCTGCCTGGTGTCTCAGGACACGACGCCATACTTGTATGAGCACAAGAACAATGGGGTGGCCTTAGTCCCTGGTGCTTTCTATGTGGAGCTTGGTCTGGCCTCTGTGATGAGCAGCTCAAGACCGAAAGTGCCTCTGAGTACTTGCCAGCTGAGTATCAGTTTTTCTGCGCCGTGTGTTCTCACACAGAGTTCCCAAGTGCTGAGTATCAAACTGAGTCCACAAAAAGCCATGACAACCTTTGAGGTTGTCTCTTCGTCCAATGCAGTTTATGCTGCTGGCCAAGTGGCAAAGGGGCTTGAAGGTGTGGTGGAAGAAAGCAGCATCTCCTTCCAAGCCATCTATCGAAGATGCAGGTCAGTGATCAGCAGAGAGGAGGTTTATGAAGCACTGTCTCACGTTGGCTTTCAGTACGGCTCCATATTCAGGCAGCTCAGTGATGTGCATTATTGCCAGGAACTAAAAGAAGCTATAACAAGCATAAAGGTGAATGAGGAGACCATCAGAGACATGTACAGCTACTGTATCCACCCAGTGCTGCTTGACTGCTTTCTGCAGATGACCGCTGTCTTGACCTCAAGGACATTCCAGTCCAGAGCAGGCTTTCCTTCAGGGATAGGCAGCCTGGTGGTGCTCCGACCACTGGAAGAAGAAATGATGATATACATGAGAATGAGCAAATCCACTGGGAACTGCCTCGAGGTCTGTGGATGCTTTTTGGACAAGCATGGCTCTGTTTTGGCTGAGCTCAAGCGCGTTGCCATCACTTTCATGAAGGAAGCGTCTTCCAGAGACAATGAGTTCCTGTTTGAAAACAAGTGGAAAGAAGTGTCTCTTTCACAGACAATTGGACATCTGGGGTTTAAGCCCAGAGTCCTTGTGTTTGCAGACAAATTTGGGATCACTGAGAAGCTCAAAAAATACTTGCATCCTGCTTCAAGATATGTTGTGTATGAAGACTGGGAATCTCTCATGGAAGGCGATACACAGAATAAAATGAGAGCAGAGGTTGAGGATTACAATGAAATCCTCTTCCTGTGGGGAATTCAAAAGTTAAATGAAGATTTCCCAAGGAAAGCGGTAGATCAGCTGGCAAAGTGCTGCGAAGCCTATCGCCAGGTGGTGGTGGCATTAAGAGAGAAGGCATCCTGCTGTTCTGTCAGAGTGATCACCTATAGAACAACGGAGAGATATGTGGACCATGTTAACTGTGGGTTTGCATTGTATGGCATGACCAGAACTTGTATTGTTGAAGTTCCAGAAATCACCTTTCAGTTGATTGACCTCAGCTCTTCCAGTTCCCTGGACATCTCAGTGTTAGCAGATGTCCTTGTCAAATACAAAGGCGGCGACTATCCAGAAGTTTGCATCAGCCTGGGAAGAGTTTATGTGTCCGAAATCAGACGCACACCTTTTGTGGATGCAGATTACATCCAACCTGTGAGATCTCTCCAGGAGTCTCAAACATTCACTTTGTACACTTCTGATCCATATACAGCAAAAGATTTGTCTGGGGAATTAACCACAAGCACTGCTACTCAGCTTGATAAACACAGCATTGAAATTCGAGTGGATAAAATTTGTCTGCACTCAGAAGATTATTTTCCCATTAGTGTTTCTAGCTGCGACTTTGGTAATACACTGTATTGGACCTCCCAAGCAGGAGACAAACACAGACTTTTAGCTCTTGATTTCAGTGGCACAGTCACAGCAACAGGCGTTGATGTGAAAAGAGTGAAAGTGGGAGATCATGTGGTTTCATGTTATCCCACTGCTGCGTCATCCAGAATTCAGATTCCAGGAGCAGTTTGTTTCAGTGTCAAGAAATTCCCATTCCTCCAGAATGTCCCTTGTGTGTCATACTTCATCATTGCATGGGAAATCTTCACTCAGAGGTTACCCAAGGGGAAACCTGGCAGAACATTGGGCATTATTGCTACAGAGCCATCATCAGTTTTGTGCCATGTTCTTTCTGCAGCAGCAAAAGAGATGGGTTGGAGAACAGTCCTTGCAAAGCCCACTCCTAATGTGTTCGAGTATATAAAGCTGTGCAATGCCCTTGTTGTTCTTCCTCCAGTCAACAGACTGTCTCAGGAGGATCTGGCCCACATGCAGTTTCTTAAAGATGTGGTGATGGTGTGTGGCAATCAAGAGTCCAAATGCATCCAGAATGTCAGTGAAATTGATCATGAAAACATCAGCTTTCATATCCTTGTGGTTGCCAGCCTTTTCCGGAAAGCACCTCTAAAGGAACTGCAGAAGACTGTACATGCCTGGATCAGTTCCATGGATATGAAACAGTTTAGACATCTCTCGGGTTCAGTTTTTCAGCAGACTGAGAACTTTGAAGGGCTAAACTCTGTGATGTCCTATTTTAGCTGCACTTCTGTCCCCCTTGCTGTCCTGGGAAGGCAGAAGGACATCAGTGTGCTTTCAGATATCCCCTTGTACGAGCCCCAGAAGCAGCTGTTTAAGCAGAACGCTGTTTATGTAGTAGTTGGGGGGCTCACTGGACTTGGCTTTGAAACGGTGAAATTCATAGCCGAGAACGGAGGAGGGTGCATTGCAATCCTCTCCAGGAGAAGTGCCAGCAGTGAGAAGCAAGAAGAGATGAGGGCTCTGCAGGAGCAGAACAAAGGGAGCAAAGTCGTGTCTGTGCAGTGTGATGTGACTGTGACCAGTGATGTTGAGAAAGCTTTCCAGTCCATTGCCAACACCTTTGTGGGGAGTCCGATCAAAGGCATATTCCAAAGTGCTGTTGCTTTACACGATGGCCACCTTGAAGTGCTGAAGTTGGCTGACTTTCACAAAGTGCTGAGCCCAAAAGTAGCAGGGACCCTAAATCTTCACTGGGCTACCAGAGGCCAGGAGCTTGACTACTTTGTGTGCTACTCCTCTGTTACTTCCTTTCTGGGCAATGCCACCCAGACAAACTACGCAGCTGCAAACTCTTTCCTGGATGCCTTCTGCCTCTACAGGAGGAATTGTGGCCTTTCTGGCCAGGCCATTAACTGGGGTGCTTTGAACCTTGGCATTCTGCTCAATCAAAACAACATTCAGAGCATTCTGAGATCCAAGGGCATAGACATTCTGCAGGTGAATGAAATTCATGAGTATCTGAGGAAGACCTTACTGATAAACAACCCGCAGCAAGCTGTCGTCAAATTGAACTTTCAAGCTTTGAATCATCATGTTTTCAGTCTGATTAAATCACTCAAAAGTCGCTTTGTATCACTTATGTCAGAACATTTTAGGAACAAGATTGAAATCTCTGAGGATACTCAAGTCTCAGATGGTGCCTTTCTCAAATCTGAGGACTACATCACCTCACTGATGAGTGAGCTCACAGGAGTGACCTCAGATGAACTGACCATGAATACACCACTTTCGTCTTTGGGCATAGACTCTATGTTAGCTATGACCATTCAGAACCGTGTCTTTCGAGAGAGAAAGGTGGACATACCTCTTCTGAAACTGCTTGATCCTCACACAACTCTGTCAAGTTTAGTGGTAGTTTTAGAAGAAACAAGCAATGCAAATGGAACAGTTGAGAAGAAGAATGCTGCAGCTGAAAGTGCAGAAAATGATACCTTGCTATAGGAATCTTCCCAATCAGGAATTGTCTAACTTTGACAATACTCAAGCCCTTTGTAGCATCTCAGAATACGTCATTGCAGAACATCTGGTGATACTGAATGTACTCTTCTGCATTGACTCAGAAAAACCGCACAGCAGGTTCCTCTGTCATTATTCTGCTAGCTGTGTTAATTTCAGTCAATTGTTTGACTTGTTACTATTTGCACCTCTTTACTACATACACGCAAAGCAGTATGAGATTATTTTGGCATTATTTCACTCATTACATATTTTTCTTTTTTTTTTTTTGGAAAAAAACCACCTCAATTATCAAGTATTTTAATTATCCAGTATGTATAAATACCAGCATCTATTTGAAAGTCCTTCAGATGTTGTGAATTTCAAGGTTTCTTCTCAAAAAATGAAACTTAATTTTTTCCTTATGTCATCAAAAATACAAAAAATGTTCCAGGTGCAAAACATAAAATAAAGCAATTGGATTTTTTAATTAACAACCATTTTATGAAAGATGAAATAAACAAGAATAGTAGAAGAGTTTAAAAAGCAAAAACTAAAGGTTTTTTTGTCTTATTTAATTTTTTTGCCCCTCATTCACTCCCCTGTTTTAAATTTTCCTAATCGTAACATGTGCCCTTATTTTCTTTCAGTGAGACCTACCTCACACTTTTGAAAGCAGAGCCCACAGACGGAAAAGTGTAATGATACTTATGCATTAGGGATCTAATTCTAGAAGTTCCAGTACACTTTAAAATGTATTATGATTAAAAACCAGAGCATTGTATTCAGTTTGAAATCTTACTATCGTAAATAATTTTCATACTTGTATGAAGGCATCTTGTCTTGTAAACTAAACAGCAAAATCTCTGCATTGAAGTCAAACACAGAATATAGTTTGCTATATTGCATGCTGTCATTACCTATGACTTTATATACACCACCTGAAATTCATTAGGAGATGACAGCCTTACCTGCTGCTTTGAACATGGATTCTCTTCCCTTAGTCTCTTCAGGTCAGTCCAAATAATTCTAGGTAAATCAACAGCGAGGACAGTACTTTGTATTACACAGAAGAAGTTATAAATGCCTTTGACCAAGCAGAAATCAGCATTTCAGATTAATCTTGTCCTAGAGGATGTGCTAGTAGTATTAAATCCTATGGTGTAAGGTAAATTTAGTGTTAAACCTTCTCTGCAAATGATATCTAAGAGAGGTACTTCCAAATCTACTCACCAAATTATACACAAAAAACATTGTCCTAGGGACTCACTGTTAACATCCCTGGGATACCGAAATGTAACAGAGCAAGAATAGTACACTAGATGACTTGTAAAGTATTTGTTCTATACAGGGGAAATGCTTATGCTTGTTTTGGAAGTGTTTACTAATGACAGATTGGATTTAATTAAAAAAATTATATCTCTTTTTAGATCTCCTTTGTCCAAAGTGGAGGGAAACTTTCAAGGATTTTTCAGGAAATTTACAGAATGGTTTGAGTTGCAGGAGACCTTTAGATAGACCTAAAACTTGTGACTTCTCTCCTGAAAAGCTATATCCTTTTCACAGTGTCTGTGGACAATATCTATCAGGACAGGCTAAACCAATTCTGAGCTCAGAAAACTGTTTTAAAAACAACTGGAATTAGAATAATAATACACCTTACTCAGGAGAAACTGGAGTCCCTCCACGATTACTGAACCTGGTGCTGCCAGTGATGTGGATGGACAATGTAGTCAGGGTTTAAGCCTGGAACAAGGCTTAATGCAGGATTTAAGTGAAAACATTCCCTGGTCATATGGTATTCAGATGAAAGATAGCAGATATTCGCTGCTGTTCAGGTTTCCCAATCTGAAATTGCAATAAAGTGTTTGCACGGCTCTTCATCTGTGTGTCCCCAGTGCAAGCACAGGAGGGATTTAATCTGTTCAATTCTGGTTATCAAATACACCAATTATAAACAAACCACTCAAATCCCTAGCAGAGATGAGAATAGATGACACACCTCACAGAGCAGACAGGCTGCTTTTTTTAATCCGCAATGTTAATTTTGAAAATTTTGACAACCGCACGTGACTTTGGAAGAAAGAGCCTGACCTGTTCTTGTATCATTTCCATGGATAGTTTTAGCAAAGGGTGATATCCTTAATGCCACGTTTAGCACTCACGAAAAAAAAAAAAAAAAGAAAAGAAAAAAGAAATCTCATCCTAGAGAAACTATGAGGTGAATTTGAAGAGCTGTACTGTAGAAAGTCTTACGGTCAGTAATCTCCCAATCACATTCTTTGCAGTGCACATCAATTGTGTGTTTTCTCGACATTTTCTTGTGACAGACTGAAGTCTGGGAGATAAAATCTGGAAGAGACCATGGATGTCATCATGCAGAACATTGTTTCTGGTAATCCCAAATGAGCAGTTTCAGGAAAGTAAAGTCAGTAGGGTTCAGAGACTGTTTGAAGGAGATGCACAATCTGGAACAGAGCCGTACTTTTTCCTCTTTAACCAAGGACTCATAACCAATTCCCTGTGAGCCAAACTTCCTGCTTTAGGACAAAGTGCAGTGGAAGACAGATGCTGATCTGAATATAAGTAAGTCAGCCATATGAAGATGTCTAAGCTATGCTCATTATGCATGACTGACACTCCAAGCCCTGCAGCTGCAATGTGAGTTTCGTGTACAGAGTGAGAATTAGAGGTCTTAGTAGCTGCAGTTGTAAGAGAAGTGTGCCTCACTCAGGGTAGTATGCATCTCAGAAAGGCACATACCTTGGAGTCACATGAGGCCAAAAGAGTCAATTTTCTGGTAGAGAAGGACTTGGAACTAGCAAACACAGAGAGGGTCTGATGTG
The DNA here is from genome assembly GCA_036785705.1 of Acanthornis magna. Taxonomy (NCBI): domain Eukaryota; kingdom Metazoa; phylum Chordata; class Aves; order Passeriformes; family Acanthizidae; genus Acanthornis; species Acanthornis magna. Next base: position 10,426,990 of record JAWUZG010000028.1, on the reverse strand, counting down.
AAAAGAATGGAGGAATGGGGGACTGTGTAGGGCTACCACAGAAACAAATTTCTCAAATTGGCAATAGAAAACACAGCTGAGCAGCTGAATGCAAGAAATCAATTGCTCTCTCCAGACTTGCCAAGTTACCTGCCCATAGAAATGCCAAGTTTGCGGGTGCTTTTGCTTTAAGCACTCAGCAGAAGAAATGTCAGTCTTCATCTTTTAAATGTCTCAGGTGTGTTCCATAGCTTGAGTCCACTACTAGAAACTATGGGAAAAACCCCTGAATTTAAACAAATGGAAGTGGATTAATCACTGCCCGGGGTTGCTGCTTCTGCAGAGGAGGTCACAGAGCAATGCATAAAAAACCTGATTCTGTGTTGGTTTTAGGCAAGCAATAGGACAGAAATAGGAGAAAAAGCGAGAGTAAACACATGTGTACTAACACTGGATGTCACAAGCCTGTTTGATCTGGGATGTAATCCAGACTGGCAGCCTCTCTGTGCATCATTTGCTCTTTCCCTGAATAATCTAAGTGTCCCTGTGCTGGTTCCCCAGTACCCATTTGATCACAAGAAACCCATGGCCTGGTTAAACTTGACCATATGAACAAGGGCCGGTAGGAATCAAATGAGGATGTTTTACACAAAGGGTTAGCTTGGTGTGATGGCGTCTGAGCTGTGAAACTGAAGGGGCACAGTTCCACTGGTCATGGCATGGGGTTGTGCTTGTAGTCTAAAGGCATAAGCTGCCCCATTCTTCTCAGCAGGAAGCTCCCAGTCCCAGAGCCATTTCTCAGCCATGGGGCCTCCTGCCTGTGAACACTTCCCAAGGCTGACAGCCCTGTGCAGTGCAGCTGGGCAGGGCCAAGTGCTGTAGGAAGCCCTCTGCCCATCGTGCCCCACCTCCAGGGCTGGGTGCAGTACCTCCTTTTCACTGAGCACAGGAGGTGTTTGCAGAGGCTCAAAGTCTTTGAATCCTCAAAGTCTTCAATCCTGGCTCCATGAGTGCCCTCAATCTTGCGCTGTCCCCCAGCTCTCCTCAGGTGTTCCTCCTTTCTCTGGGAGCTGAGCCATAGGCTGCAGGAGACAGATACCAGATGAAACATATTCAGTCATGCAGGTTCATTTCCCTTCCCTTCCCTTCCCTTCCCTTCCCTTCCCTTCCCTTCCCTTCCCTTCCCTTCCCTTCCCTTCCCGCAGAGGTCAGGCCATGCTGGGTGAACTGTCCCTGCCGTGTTCCCTGCCTGGCTCCTGCTGTGGTCTGACAGTTCTGACCTCTTCCTTGCACCAGCACCGGGCTGGGAGCCTGTCAGCTGGACAGGAGGATGATGAGATGCTGGCTCCCAGAAACACAGTTCCTGAAAAATTTCAGCAGTCGGCAGCCTGCTTGGTTTCCCTTTTTCCCTTTTTTCTTTCCATAAGGCTCATTTACTGTTTTTAATTGCCATGTTTATTTGCTGCAGAAGCCTTGGCAGCACTTTATCTGATCAAGTTTGCGGTAACAGTCATGTTACCATGTCACCAGCCAGATGAAAAGTGAATACTGAAATGCTAGCTTGGGTCAGAAACATCAAAACCAGGGAAGTGAAAACAAAATTGCAGCCTGACAGAGGCTTACAGCTATGAAATCTCTAAGTGAAAGCAGTTAGCTCTGGACAGTGTGTAGGAAGGTAGGAGAGATTTGTTTGACGATTTTTATTTCTGTCCACCATATTGATCAAACTCAAAGAAAATATGCTAAGAGAAAATCCAAAGCAGGATGTCTTTTCTCAAAACTTTCCTCAGCAAACACTTATGTAGCCTGATCCTTGAAATATTCCAGCACCCTTAAATAACCTGCTTGAGTGCTGTTACACTTACTGTAAAGAAAGCTTTTCTTAATGCATTGCACTGCTTCTTGATACTTCCCTCTTTTGCTGTATTTCTGTCTGTTCTAATGGAATATTTTTGTTCTTTCTTTATGTGGCTCTTTTTAAACTCCGAAGGTCCTTTTTGGCTTCTTAAAACTTTGAGGCAACGTGATTTGTTTCATATTTTTCACTTGCTCATGACTCAGTTCCAAAATATGTTTCTATTTACCAAAATTATTTCACTGATGTACATTCATTATGGAACTATTCTGGTTGCATATTTTTTAAGCTGCTCATTGATATAAATATTCTGCTATGAACTGGAGGCAGCTGTCTGTGAACCACATTGATAAAATTAAAACAGTAAAAATTATCCTGTAAGAATTGACCTTGGCTGTTACACAGTCTGCACATGCTTACATTTTCCCCTAGTGATTTTCTTGATATTAGTTATAAATTCAAGGCTGGGCTAATGTTTTGGCAAAACACTCAAACCTTCCCAACCTGGCTGACTAATGAGCACCAAAACCAGATGTTCATCCCAACATTTCAAAGAAGTAGCAACTACACTTACTGCACAATTAGCAAAAGTGACAGAAATCAATATTTTTTAACTGTACAGTAGACAAAGGAAAAAAAAACCAACCCAGTGGGAGAGAACCTGTCTTCTTTTACCTAACAACAAGGTGAAATTTTTATAATTCCCTCTTTTTCTGAAAAGCAGAGAAAAACACTCCCTTTGGCAAGACATGTGAAAAAAAGAGAGACCACTGGTTCTCTTCCCTGCAGTCAGCTCACAAAGCAAAACAAAAGACATACATGGAAACTTCTAAGTATCCTACTTTTTGTTGGTCATGGAAATACTTGGAATTTGCTTTTGGTGAGGACAGAAGTCTAGTTTCAGATAGAAGGAGGAGTGCATCATGACCTTAGATGTATGATTAATGGCTTTGATTCTTCTACTTTAAAGGAAAGGACTTCAATCACTGCCAAGTTAAACTGAAATCAGAGGACTTTCCACATCAGTTCATCAAGGAATGAACATGCTGCTGTCTGCTAGAGGGTCTGGCACAGGGAGGAAACATCCATTTTTTTCTCATCCTTCAGGCTTTGCAATGTCTGTAAGCAACACTTTTAACCAATTGCTACTTAAAAATTTTCATCACACAAGCCTCTGGGCTGAGTATTCTTTTGGCTTCTTGTTATTGTCAGTCCTAATCCTGCCATATTGTTAAGGGCTCTGCTGTTATTAAGCACTGTGCCAATACCTCTCAAAAGCTACAACGCTCAGCTTTCCAAGCACAGTGGTAAATTTTTGAGTAATGTTTTCAGTCATGCCAAAGTGACTTGGGGCCCTAAGCCAGAATTGACTTGGAGATGTATGTTTGTACTGGCAAAAATATTTATTCCTTGCTTCATTTAGCCTCCCTTAGTGTCTGCCTGTGCTTCTACACACCAAAGGGCAAGAGACAATGAGATACATCCTTGCAAAACTTACAGTTCATCCTTCTTTTAGCACGCTGCTGAGTTACTTTGCATACATGGGGGTAGTCAAGCAGCAAGAGTAGCATTAGAAATACACACATATATCTGTCTCTCCCTGACAGGAACATTCAATTCTTTGTGAGATTTACAGTGAGAAAAACAAATGTTTTGGGACAACGACTTCTGGCTTTTCCCTGCCTAGTTCCTGGTGCCTAAGTAATTTATTTACAGAGCAAATCTCTCAAAGCTGACAGATCCTGCTCACGCTAAGCTGATGAAATAAATGGACTTTCCTGCCAACTAGGGAGATATTTCTCAGATAATCCACCCTACTGGCAGGACAGTGTTTCTCAAGAATTGTTTCCCAAAGGCATTCCAGCTGATTCGGTGCAGGAACTTGCATGAGCTCCCGGTGGCAGCTGAGACAGGGTAAATGAGCTCCATGGGAGCCGCATGGTGAGTTCATAGCCCCGCAGAGCTGGTGCCGCAGGGCCAGCACAGAGAGGCTCCGCTGGGTGCGGGGGATGCTGAGAGCAGCGGCCAGAGAAACAGCTCAGCTTCACTGCATTCACTCCCGCTCCATGCCATAGTGCCTGAATTCCCCCCAGTATGCTCCTACACTAGGAAAGCGAGGTACATGGAGATTGTTAGTAAAGGTGCAAGAAGTGGGCTTCTGACACTGTCTTGAGCTATTTTCCAAGAGTAACCGGATCTGTTTTCCTTCACAGCTGCACATACTTCAGTGTAAGTTTATGCATGAACACTCAAGGAGTAAGAATTTCCTATCTTGACTTAATTAAAGTTACTTTAAAAAAATAAATCTCCTTAAATTAAGTCAAGCCTTTTATTTTTGTCCCCATGTAGCTTGGTACCAGGATTGCTGGAAGTGCAAATTAGACCAGATGTAGTCACTTCAGTACCAGTGTGTGCGATGAGGAAATGCTCCTGTGAACTGATCATCCGAGGATTTTGCAATACCTTTCTTGTCAGCAGTCACTAGCAGCAAAACACTTCAAGGCCTGAGCCACAGCAGCATGGCTGGACGACAGAATCCATAAACAGCTTGCCATGGCCTGTGATTAAAATAGAAAATGGCTTGTTTAACTTCAGGCACAAATCCCATCACAGAACTTGTCCCAAATCCACAGGAGTTTTTCCTGGGATCAGGGAGAATTCACAGTTTGGGCACCAGTCATGGCAATGCCTGGCTTCTTGCCATTACAGTTCATCAGAAAATAATTGTAAAAGTCAGACTGGTGATGCTTACAAAGTGCCTGTAAGGACACATCAAGTAAAGTATTCTGCACTCTTTACTACCTACTTCTTTGCACAGAGACCCGTTATTTCTCAGCCCATTGACTGCTCACTCTTCTACACAGAAAAAAAGACATTCCAGCTCTTAGTCTAAAGGCAGCAACTAATATTTGCTAATCTACTTGGAGCAGTTTTCCTTTGCTGGTCCCCAAAGGGAAGAGGGAGAAGGTTGAAGGGCCAGCTTCTCAGGCTGGATTTAAAAATCACCATTCTCTTTGCATGTCTGCATAGGCATTTACACTAGGAGATAATCCCATGTTTGGTCCTGGAACACCGTGTGAACAGTTATGTGTTTTATACCTACAAATTCAACTCTTATAGATTTCTGTTAGGCATGCACACAGAAATGCAAGCCACTTTGAGGTGTAGATGGTAGAAAAGAAGCAAGCAAGTGATCTGTCTATTCATCTCTGATGGGGGACTCACTTTCCTATGTTATGATAAGAGCAATTAGCCTAGAAGCCTATGTTATGGTAAGAATAATCAGCAGTAATAGACAATGAAGGGACAGGGAAGATAGGAAATATTTACCCCCAGGAAAATACAAATAACTTGTCATGATTAATATGGAGGTTTCTTTGGCTGATATCTTCAACAACAGAGTTACACTACTTATAGAAGAACATGTGCCATCTCTTAAGTGTTCTGTAATTTAGGAAAGCCCCAGGATCTAGAAGCAGAGAGCTGTCCATTCCCATTTACCTTCATGTATCATTCTGCCTTTTTGCTATTTGTTAAATTTTGAATTATGTTCAGATTACCTGACTTGCCTGAGGTGAAAGTCACCTTGGCAGTTATGTTAAGCCTCTCAATTCTAAACAAAACTGTTCCTGTTCCAAGAGGAACGAACAGGAAGCTGAACGAAGTAATGACTACAGACTATCTTAAAGTGACTAAACATTAAGAAATTATCAATGGCAAAATTTCTGGGCTTTAGCTGTTTGAGGAAAAGCTATCCCAGTCCTCTTACAGAAGAAACTGGTTGTCTGGCAGCACTTAGAGGAGAGTCCTAGTCGAACATCATGTATTTATTTTAGTTTTAAAACCCGTCTTTGTGGAAGGCAGCATTAGATGGTAGTTTCTTCTCAGATTACTTTCATGCCCTTTTTCTGCTGTAACCGATCTCCTTCAGGTTCTCTTCTCATAATTCCTGGCTCTCCCTCATGATTCATGCCTTCTCTCAGACTCAAAAGGATTTTTCTTTTACAACTTTTCCTACCATTCTTCTGTTAGCTAAACTGTATAGTAACCTCTTGGGAGTAAACTAGTCACCAAATTTACAAGACAGAAGGCCTGAGGTGCTTTTTCACTGTAAAAATGCAGTTTTCAGGCAGCTGCCAAGGAATTCTCAGTATCACACAAAGATCAGAGATTCTGAAAATAGGAATCTTTCTCTGCTTCAGACATCTCCATCACCCTGCCTTCCTAACTCACCTGATAAATGTGCCATTTGCTGCTCACTAGCCCAGACCAGTAACTGTGGCACCTCAAACATTGCCACCATCACATCTTTGAAGTGAAAGTCAGGAGGCAGAGCTGAGAGGGAGATAAGAAAGAAGAAATATCTGTGAAAGTAAAATGATTTATCCAGCTAGGTTTCACTTCATTTCCTGGGCTGGGATTTTAGGAGGAGGCTTTGGTTCCCATTCTCATCTGCCCACAGAGAAAGAAAACAGCAGTGCCAATAACAGTACAGTCAGTTTGATTGCCTGCAGGAACTGCTTCCTTGCAGGTGCTTTTCTAAATATCTGTCAGACTACAGCACTGGAGATACCACAGTCATGGTCTTCCTTTTGGGCATTAGTTTATTCTGAATTATGTTCCAAAATGCATACCAAAAAAGAGCTGTGAAAGGGAAAGGCTTCCCTTTACTTTCTTGCTGTGGAGGGGAATAATTTGCTTCCCAGAGTCCTCATTGATACTCTTCCTTAACACCGTTACCTACTCTCCCCTTTTTTCTATTGCTCTTTTTAAGTGTCTGGTCAAATCTGCAAGGCCATCAAATGCTTTCTGAATGTCCATGAATGATATTAGCAGCAGGAACACTTTGGAGGAGAGGGTGAAAATGGCATGGAACAGGATGGAGTAGGATCTATTGTCTCTGTTTCTGGCACTGGAAAAGAAGGAATGGCAACAGGGAAGTTTCCTTAGTGGGAGATTTCAGAAACATATATATATATATAAAGAGAGAGAGAGTTCATATTTAATTCTGAAAATGGAAGCCAGTCAGAGGTCATGGAAGGAAAGAGCATGAGGTGGACAATGCTGTAAATCTTTGTATTTCCTTAAAGCACTTAAAATATGTTCTCATTAAAGGTACAGTAGAACTTCCCAAATCTGATACTGGTTTTTGAACTTGCAACTTAGTTCAAAACTTGCAGCATCTGAATGACACAGGTTATAGTTTATTAAACAACCAGTTGTGAACTTCAAGTAGATATTACTCATGCTTTTACCACATACATCAAGTAATATAATTTTTTGTATTGTTTTGTTTTTTCTTAAGGGCCCGAGTTTCTTGAATTGTAAAGAATATACATGAAGTTCAATTTTTATAATATAACAGTTTTATAGTACTTACACTGAAAGCTTGAAAGTCAAAACAAAGATATGAGTATCAGGAAGCAAAATTTTGAATACTGATTTTTAATATTTTTTCTGGTGATGCTGGGACTGCAAACGGGAAACCAGGTTTCAAATCAGGTGTCTAAATCCACATCTATCCCCAACAGTCTGTGGGTGGTCCAGTGTCACAGAACAGAATCACCAAGGTTGGAAAAGACCTCTAAGATCATTGACTTCGACCATTAACCCAGCACCGCCTTGTTCACCACTAAACCACATCCCCAGGTGCCACATCTACATAGCTTTGTACACCTCCAGGAATGGTGATTCCATCACTTCCCTGGGTAGCCTGTCCCAGTGCCCAACCACCCTTTCAGCGAAAACATTTGTCCTCATATCCAATCTAAACCTCCCCTGACGCTACTTGAGGCCATTTCCTCTGGTCCTATTGCTTGTCACCTGGGAGAAGAGGCCGAACCGCACTTGGCTGCAACCTTCTTTCAGGGAGTTGTAGAGAGCAACAAGGTCCCCCCTGAGCCTCCTTTTCTCCAGGCTAAACTCCCCCAGCGCCATCAGCTGTTTCTCATCAGACTTCTGCCCCAGACCCTTCCCCAGCCTCATTACCCTTCTCTGGACATGAAAATATCCTATCTAATTATCCTGTATATAGAGTCCTTAAACAGTGGGATCGTCCACTCAAAAGACGGGAGGCTCTTTCCGACAGCACTCCCTGAATTCGCGTTTGCATTCCCGGCGCAATTCGGGCGCATTCCCGGTGTAGTCCGGGCGCAGTCTGTGCGCATTCCCGGCGCAATCCGGGTACAATCGGGGCACAATCCGGGTGCATTCTCGGCGCAATCCGGTCGCAATCCGGGCGCAGTCCCGGCGCAATCCGGGGGCAATCCGGGCGCAGTCCCGGCGCATTCCTGGCGCAATCCGGGCGCATTCCCGGCGCAATCCGGTCGCAATCCGGGCGCATTCCCGGCGCAATCCGGTCGCAATCCGGGCGCAGTCCCGGCGCAATCCGGTCGCAATCCGGGCGCATTCCCGGCGCATTCCTGGCGCAATCCGGGCGCATTCCCGGCGCAATCCGGTCGCAATCCGGGCGCATTCCCGGCGCATTCCTGGCGCAATCCGGGCGCATTCCCGGCGCAATCCGGTCGCAATCCGGGCGCATTCCCGGCGCATTCCCGGGGCTCCCGTCGGGCCGGCGGGCGCGCCGCAGTGCCGGCAGTGTCCGGCAGTGTCCGGCAGGGGGCACAGGCGGGCCGCGCTCCCCGCTCGGCGGTCCCTGCGGAGCGGAGCGGAGCGCTCAGAGCGCGGCCGAGCACCAGAGCGAGCACGGACGGGGATGCTCATCCGCCGGGCGCGGTGTCGGCCGCGCTGAGCATCGCCATCCGTGCTGCTGGTGTCGGGAGCACGTTTTGCTGCCGCTCGGGAGACCTGTCAGCTTTACGTTGGGCTTGATGATCTTAAAGGTCTTTTCCAGGCTAAATTATTCCGTGATTCTGCAGCACTGAAAGCTGGAGCGGCTGTTTCAAGAGCTGTATCACAGGCACCTGCGATACGGAGGGTGGGTTTTGGGAAAAACTGGGCCCTGGGGAACTCCTTGCTAGGGCTGGTTAAAAGGTCAGCGATTTTTCGCTTGCCAAGGGTGATATAAAACCTTGAGCAGATCCTGTTGTGAAGCTCTTGCTCAAGCAATGTATAAAGTGCTTGGTTAATTTAAAACAAGTATTTGTAGTGATTTCTTTTAAGTGTGCTATAATTTAATAGTTAAGAGCCTGGTTAGTGATGACATGAGGGAATGGATGATAGCACACAAATATTAGGAATAATATTATAATAGCCGTGGAGGAATTATGAGGACCCTGAGTTCCTATAGCATTAAGTTTTATTTTAAGGAAAGGGTTTGGTTTGTTGGCTTGTGGGTTTTTGTTGTTGTTGTTTTCTTTTTTTTTTTTTAACAGACAGTATGGAATTCAAAATGGAAAATCTAAGATTAAATCTAAAGCTTCCAGCTTACAAGTGAGAGGTAAAATCGTGTCAGTCTTCAAAGTAATACTATTCCACATGGCAACCAGCAATATTTTCCATTCCTGTTTTTCTTTTCAAATGTTTTTTTCTGGTGCTGCTGAACTTCTTGCCCTCTTGAATGCTTTGCTTTCTGATTCTAGAAGCACTGCAAGCTCATCCTTCTTGAAAGGGTCTATTTATTCAGTAAAGCTTTTGTCAGACCACTTATGTAACTTCAAAACCAGTTCCCAGTGCTTTCGTTTTGCTGCCTCTTTGTGAGAAGTATATGGATTCTTGGACTGAATGGACATTATATAAATACTCTACACTGTGCTGCCCTATCAACATCAATTGCTGCAGTTGGATCACCGACACTGTACAGATGCAGAAAGGAAATAGTCCTGACAAATAGGATACATGGGATTTTTCCAGTACAGCATTTAGAAAGAGCTGCCACATGAAATCCCCATTAGACAGCAGCACGACAAAGATACAGGCGAGCTACATAAAGTACCACAGCAGCAAATGTGAATCTCTCCCTTTCTTACTGAATTCTTGCTTGCTGCAATCATCACCATGCCTAAGTGAAGAACAGCAAAATGTATTGCATTATTAAGCATAGAAAAGCTGATGACTGATAGAGAAAATAAGCTTCACTCCAAGGCACAGATGGGAAGCACATACTGTCCTGAATTTGTCTGCTTTTCCTTTAGAGAATGGCAAGTATTTAGCATTATACGTCCCCTGGGTATCAGTGTTGAACCATGAGTGTTAGACACATATAACATTTCAAAGCAGTCATACCGTTGGCACAGTTACAAACACACTTGATTAAACCATCCTACACTATGGAAAGAGGTTTAAAACAATAGATTCAGGGTCAACTTTTCTTCTTGGCATAGACCTGTTCAGAATGCTTGAAGTAGGTCAATTTACGGGCCTCTCAGAGAGTTGAAGTGGTGAAATGAACTGTGTTGTTGAATGATTAAATTATATTCCATTGTTAACTTATTTTTGCTCTTCCCTCTTTGTTTGGCCTAGTATTAAGCAGTGGGGTTTGCATTATTTATACAAACTAGTAGGAAGACTTTGCAATACAGAAGTACTGACATTACTCAAACACGCAGTAATATGTTGAGATTATTCCATGCTCTTCCCACTAAGGATGATGGCACCCAGTTCCATTAAATTAGCCATACATGGCCCGTTGCTAGTAAAAATACTCCTTTTCCATTAATAGAACCTGACAGGAGGAAAGACAAGACTCAGCCCACAATCTGCTGTCTTGAGGTTGCCATTGACAAAACATTTTACCTAAATATTTTCAGGCATTTGATGAGGATCCAGTGTCAGATGGATTGGAAAAGGAAATGACAGGAAGATTGTGAAGATTTTTGGGACAGACCTGAAAAATGAAAATGTCTTTTCCAGATCTTTCCAACATTCCTCAAGCTGGCCAAAAAAGGGAAGGCATTTTGCATCTAAAGGCTATTTTAGTAGAGAATCCAGAAAGTGCTACTGGGGGAAAATACCTTACTTTTGAAAACATCTTGGCTATCAAAGAAAAGAATTAGACTGTTGCTGGACTATTAAATTATTTGAAATATGAAGGATACTATTGAAAGGCGTATTGGAGATGATGGATTATACCTATTTGCTACACAGTGGCAAAATAGATGCATAGTAGTACAATTTCTACTGTGCTTCTTTTTTATTTCTAGTGATTTATTGGCAGGAGGCCTGTAAAAATAATGGAAAATCAAACAAAGCAACCCGTTAGTTAAAAAATGATAGCATTAATACTCTTAATCTGTTTGAAAGTAATATTTTTATTTTAAATAATATTAGTCACTTTTTAAATAGGGTATTGTATGCTGTGTCTGAGGTCAGAGCAGGTACATGGTGTTTGCATAACTCACAGGGTACAAAGCTCTCTCTGCTATTTCTGGATGCTCAGAGCAGCACTGAACCAAGACTGTGTATTTATAATACACATTTTATTCTTGAAGATCATGTGTATCTCTGATTATAATTCCTACAAATTTCTTGAATGTCTCCACGCACTTTAAAGTCATGTGTCAGATTCAAGTCTTTTTAAATAAGTGATTCGTAGAAAATGAAAATATACTAAGCCCTTTTATTTTAAATCTTATCCTCCTAGCAGAAGAAATGGATCTGAGTAGAAGAATACTAACTACTCATATGAAAAACTGGAAAATGTAGAAGAGGAAAAAAATACATCAACTGCTAATATTGGCAACCTAAATCATTGGATGCACTGATTCTGAGAATTAAGAGAATGTGTGCTCTGTTGATGAGGAATCTTCACTGATAGAGAAGGAGCAGCCTGAAAATGTATGAGAATTTATGGGGTACAGTCTAAAAATAATTTACCAGAAAAACAAGTTTTGAAAAGCACCATTTCAAAAGTCTGTTTTTTCAATGAAGGGTGCAAAACTACTCATCAAGTGCTTAATCACAGTCCTCTATAGTTTCTTGGCTGCTTTCTAATAAGAGTATTACCATCCAGACTGATTCAGTTGGCTCAGCTCTTCCCTGGATGGCTTAAATGATTTACTGTCCATCCTTCTGAGAACATGGGCTCCAGGAACACTCATTCCAATCTCTAGGACATGCCTGCTATGTGCCTGCTCTAAAGAAGGCTTTGGATTTGCTTGGGGCATTTTTTTTGTTTTTGAGTTTTTTGTTTGTTTGCTTTGGTTTTGTTGTGTGTGGGGGGGGGGGTTTGGTTTTTTTTTTTTTTTTGTTTGTTTTTTGTTTGGGTTTTTTGTTTGGGTTTTTGTTTTTTTGTGGGGTTTTTTGGTGGGGGGGTTGTTTTTTTTTCTACTTCTTATCCTTTGGATGAAACTGCTGACAAAAACACACCCCTAGGTTGTGAGATAGGTGTTGCACATACCATTTGAACCAGTTCAAATATTAGACACATACTAACTCTTGTTGAGTATTGAATATCCTCTTGCATAAGGGAAGATGAGAATAAGGAGATTGAGTAAGTCTGTCAGCTTTTGCAACCGATAGTAGGTCAGTGATAGCTTAGATAGAGAGAGAATTTAGTGAATTTAATAGGGCATACACCATATTTTTTGAGAAATAAGTGCAACATGTTCAGAAGCAACTCCATTGTCTTCTATGTCTCTTTAGCCATCCTGTGGTAAGTTTGTCTAACATGACAGAGTTCAAGACACTTGAACTCAGTCTATCAAGTTAAAGTTAAGCAGTCCCTACTCTGTGCCTGCCTTTCCCTGCCTGGAAAGCCTCCTGCTTTGCTCCAGACCACCCTGGCAATATCTTTGCAGTGTGAACCACCAGGCAGCCCGGGCTCAGGTGACCATATACTGGGGAGGGCATTCCACTCCCTCCAGCTGGAGGGATTTCTGTTCTGCTCTCACTCCTGGTTTATGGTGAAGTGCCTTTGGTTTCAGTGCTCTTCTTCCTGTCAGTCGGGCAGGAACTGTGAGGAACAGAGGGAGCAGGCAGCTGTCTTTAATGGAAGCCCTGTTTTGTATCGACGATAGCAGCATAATAAACCTAAGAGGAAAGGATTTTGAGTAGCAGGGTTTTATATCACATATGTGTTCACCTGCCATCCTGATCTCAAGCACACCACTTCAATTCCCTAAAATCTGTGGGCTGTTGCCCTGCTCCAAATCACCCCCCTCTGCCTGCCTTGCTTTTAACAGTCTCTCACCTGCTTACAGCACGTCCTTGTGATTTGCTGTGCTCATCAACTTGCAGACGTCTTTCTGCTGTGTTCACCAGAAAACCTATTTCAGTGAGTTCAGCAGGGGTTTAAGAGTAAAACACCCAAGTGAATGCCCTTTCTATCAGTAGTCCTGTGGATTTGTAGTCTTGAGACACTGTCCTATGTGCTGCTTATTCTTCCAGGGTGCTGTTTCACTAAATCAACAGATTTATATTGAAATACACCAGTAACAGACCCACAGCCATACCCTACTCAGAAAACAGCAGAGAGCAGCTGTGATACAGGAAGAGCTGGTAATGCTAACCTGAAATTGCTGGATCATTCTTTTGTCATTCTTTAACTTGAGAAATGAAATAACCAAACTCCTTTGGGCTGAATTTTGTGTTTTTCATAATTAAGAATTTTCTGTTAAATGGAAGTTTTGACTTAGGAGTCCAAAATCAGATCTTTACTTTATTAGAGAGAAGGTGAAATTGAATGTTGAAATAGAAGTATACAGGTAACTGTAATGTTGAATTTTCTTCTCTAGACTCTGCTTTCCTGACTAATATGTTTGTATATAGTTATCAAAATATAACATATATGCAAATACATATAGAAATAATCCTTTATTTTGTACGATTTAGGTACCTCCATTGTTTTGTCTTCTTTTTATTTTTTTTCATGTATTAGAGATGCTTAAAATTATACAGACAGAAAAGCTAATCTGTTTTACATTTTATGTAACATAGGCGAGCCAAAGGCTATACCAGTTTTTCCACTTGCACACACTAGTGTTTGCAGAATGTAGCCATAACATTTTCTTTGATCACTGTAATACATTTGGCACGCACACTGTTTGATAGCAGCAGCAGAATACACTGCCTTTGTAACCGGGGGACCTTACACGCAGTCTCTAAGTAGCTCTTTCAATAGGCAGAATTAATCCAAGTTACTGCGTGACTGGAAATACCTCCAGAGAACAAGCTTAGGCAATGGCATGGGTGATGTGATAGATTGGGCTCTACCAAGAGAGCAGACTGAATGAGCATCCCACTTCTATCCTGAGAAACCTTTTCTGAGGAAGGCACTCACTCTATTTTAGATAAAACAAAACCGAGCCACTCACTGCTAGCAGTCATCAGAGAGCTTAAACTACTTTTGTAATGTCAACACTAATACTGGGGCCAAGAGTCACACATGTCATTACTTTCCACCTACTCAAATCCCCCAGCCCTTTCAGTGGTGTGTGAGACCCTTCTGAACTTCCAGCTCTCAGCTAGTGTTCAAAATAATGTGTTGTTAGGCAGCTACTGTGCTCCTTCTTGGGGTGGGACCCCTAACTCTTGGGACTACTCTATAACATTTAATATTTCATCCTTCAGCATCCTCTGAAAGAAGGAGACATAGAAAGCCAGAAGAAGTACATTAATTTTTATGTGTATGTAAAACTTGTTCTATAACTCCAGAGATGAACGCCTCTCATGGCTGGCAGCAGTTTAAATCTTGAGCAGAACTTTGCAGCAGATTCACAGTTGTGATACAAGCAAATTTTCTGAAAGTTTGATCTTTTCTTTCCCCTTCCCTCAGAGGATAAAATAGGTCAGTTCTAGGTATGAGAGTGAATTCTGTGGTTTGGTCACTTTGAACAGAATCCAGTTCTATGGTCAACCACATCACACTGCCTTGGCTATAAATCTATCTTCAATTTAATTTTTTCTTTCTTTTTTGTACCTCTGCAGCAAAGCCCTGCCTAACCCTAGACTAGCTTTCCAGTCTTTCTGGAGTTTATTCTTTCAAAGTCACCATCACCGCTGTGGGAATGAGGAAAAAGAGTAGAACAGGAAGCTCATAGCTTTCTCTTACTGGATGTGAAAGGGATGAAAGCAGTGTCCTAGTCCAATGGCCTTTGGCTGCCTGTTTTTTTGCTCTTTTTAAAAGTTATTGTAACTGTTCGGATTTTTCAAGAAGAGATTGGATCTTTATGGCTATTTTCCCATTGTGCATTAATTTCTGTGTATTTCAACCATATTTTACTAACCTTTGGACATTTCTCCAGAAAAATATAATCTCACAGGAGGCCCCTCTAGGCATCCAGCCTTCACTACAAATAGTGAAGTTTTCAAGATTTTCAAAGAAGGGCAAGAAGGAGGACCCCGGAAGCTACAGCCCTGTCAGTCTCACTTCAGGGCCTGGTAAAATCATGGAAAAGATTATTCTGGGAAGTACTGAAAAACACCTGGAGGACAGAACAGTCATTGATCACAGCCAACATGACCTCATGAGGGGAAGTCCTGTTTATCGAACCTGATTTCCTTCTATGAAAGGGTAACCCACTGAGCTGATCTAGGAAAGCCAGCAGATGTAACCTTTTTGGACTTCAGCAAAGCTTTTGATACTGTCTCTCACAGTGTCCTTCTGGACAAAGCTCACAGCTGGATAACCCCGTTACACGATGGGTGAGCAACTGGATCACAGGCTGGGCACGAAGAGTTACAGTGAATGGGGTGACATCAGACTGGAGACCTGTCACTAGTGGGGTTCCACAGGGCTCCATTCTTGGCCCTGTGCTCTTCAACAGCTTCATTAATGACTCAAAGGAATACCAAGTACCTTTGCATTGACTCTAATTTGGGAGGAGCTGTCAACTCCCTCAAGGGCAGAGAGGTCCTGAAGAGACACCTCAACAAATTAGGGGCTGGGCAATCACCAACAATGTGAAGTTCAAGAAGAGCAAGTGCCGGACTCTGCTCCTGGGTTGGGGCAGCCCTGGCTGTGTGTGCAGACTGGGCAGTGAGAGGCTGGAGAGCAGTGCCACAGAAAGGGACCTGGGGGTGCTGGTCCATGGCAAGTTGAACATGAGCCAGCAGTGCCCTGGCAGCCAGGAGGGCCAACCCTGTCCTGGGGACATCAGGCACAGCATCACCAGCAGGGCAAGGAGGGGATTGTCCTGCTCTGCTCTGCACTGGGGCAGCTTCACCTTGGATATTGTGTGCAGTTTTGGGTGCCACAACATAAAAAACACATTGAGCTGTTAGGGGGTGTCCAAAGGAGGGCCCCAAGGATGGTGAAGGGTCTGGAGGGGAAGCTGTGTGAGGAACAGCTGGGGTCACTTGGTTTGTTCAGCCTAGAGGAGACTGAGGGGAGACCTCACTGTGACCTTCAATATCCTCACAAGGAGAAGCGGAGCGGCAGGTACCAATTGCTTCACTCTCCTGATCAGTGACAGGATTTGAGGGAACGGCATGAAGATGAGTCAGGGAAGGCCGAAGTTGGATACCTGGAAAAGGTTCTTCACCCAGAGGGAGGTTGGGCACTGGAACAGGCTCCCCAGGGAAGTGGTCACAGCACCAAGCCTGACAGAGTTCAAAAAGCTTTTGGACTACACTCTCAGGCATATGGTGTGACTCTTGGGGTGTCCTGCACAGGACCAGGAGCTGGACTCAATGATCCTGAAGGGTCCCTTCCAACTCAGGATATTCTATGATTCTCTGAAGTTTCAGCTATCAGGTAACTGATATTCAGGGGAAAACCAGTTTCATTGTGCGGGTAGATAGGGCTGCCATTTACTTCTCATTCCTTTTTTGGTCTCCAATTCTTTTGTCCTTTCCAGTTATTTATTTGTAATGGAAATAAGCATGGAGTAGCTTTCTTTGTAAGAAGTAACAATCCTTAGCAGCAATTACTTGGTTGGAAACTTAGACGGATACTTAGGAACCTTGCTTAAGTGGAATCCAGGATGGAAGACATCCAGGAAAATCTATTGCCGGCTCAGATTGTACTGAATAGTGTTAGAAGATTTAAGTCTCTCCAGAGATTCTTAAATCTCAACTAGATTCGACAACTGCAGCATCTGCTGCAGCTCTTGTTAAAATAAAATAAAGTAAAAGAATAAAATAAGATAAAAGTAAAATAAAGTTAAGATACTAATAAGCCATGCTAAAGTGCAGTATCAATACCCAAATGAAAGGTGAAACTAGCAGCATGGAATCTGGAAAGAGATAAAAAAAATATGTAGCTTAAATCATATCAGGAACAAATTTCACCTATGTCAGTCACTAGGCAAAGATTTTCAAATAGCAGGTCCCTATACAGGTGCATGGGGTATTGGCAACAGAACAAGAAAAGTTCAGCTGTGACTCAATTTCACTGGAAAGGAGAGAAAGTTATTGATATAATGAACACAATGAAAACAGTTATGTTTCAAGACTGTCATTCATTTTTTTTTGTGCATCTGGAATATATTTTTCTTGGAGCACAGGTAAAGATAAATCCTCATTTGAAGCCCAGAGAACTCAACAGAATTCTTTAAATTGACTTCAGTTGGTTTTTCACCACACCTGTGACTTGCACACCATGTAAGTAGAGCCATAAATGAGAATCAGATGAATACTTTTGCCTTGCACTCTTGTGGACACCATTGCTATCATTCTGGATGGGGGAGCAGAAAAAACATTTTTATTAAAGAATTTTGCTTTCTTGCAATGTTCATGAGGCAAATGCGTTGGTCACAAAATCAACACTAGAACCTTATAAACAGGAAGAAGCAATAGGGCTCTGGAGGGATGTAACTGTATCAGAGCTAACCCATCCATTTAATTTAAACCTGGCTCATTGCTAATCTGGAGCCAGAGTGCCCAATGCCAGGCATTAATAAACCCTCAATGCCCAGTCATCAGGAGGCTGCCACAGGGACTTAAAATACCAATTTCAGGAGCTCAGAGATTTCATGGTATTTTTTGCTATAGTTTTACCTCATTCAGCAGTGCTTAAGTTTCTTTTGGGCTTTCCATGTGTAGGCACTGACCCAGTATTTATCCTTTAATGAGGAACAGAAGCATTAAATGCTCTAAAGTTTTCCAATAAAGACGCGAGCCATTACTGAAATTCACTCATTTTATCCTAATAACATTGCATTTCCTGCCAATAGCTTAAAATATGCTGTTATTCTGCCTGAAAAGAAAAAGGTCTTAACTCTAAAATAAGACTCTGGAAATGATATAATATAAACATGTGCTGACATTAATTACTGTAATATTTATGTATAAAACAGATGGTAGTGCTTTCAAAAATGTGTGAGCAATGATCAGAATGAATTCATTAGGCATTTATATCGCTGTCATGTACTCACATAGGTGTTGCCTTGGACCCTGCTATATGCTAAGGGGCTCTTTCTTTTTAAGTGAGGTTTTACCAAACAGATGGAAAACATTATTAACTACTGTTTTCCTTTCTTGTCAAAGATGTTTTGTCTAATCATCACTATAATTACACATCCACATTGTAGTAAATCATGCTGTATAAACATTTAGAACAGAGCGGATTATTAGGGTGAAATGCAAAGTATTCCAGACATTAAAACAAAACAAACATGGACTGGGCTCTGCTGAATAATAACAATTTTTAACATCAAGGACAGACAAAACATAATTTAATAGCTTTGGCTTTTCTTTCTTCCATTTATGTCCCATTATCCTACATTGAGTGTATCCTGGGTGCTTTCAAGTGCCTCCCTCCCCTTTCTTTGTGTGAATATTTTAACGAAGAGACATTTTCCTTTATACAGCAGCTTCCTTCCACAACTTGGTGTCACTGTTTTCATCTTTCCATTTAATATACATCCCCAAAAGCATTCAGGAACAAAGTCGACAACAATGAGATCTAATGAGGGCCCTTTGTTTCCTGAGATAGCCATGTAATTTCCATTCTAGCTGAAGCAAGAATGAAAGCAAGCTGTGTTTGATGAGGGTAACCATCTACGGTGGGACCAGAGCTGCAGTACTCAGCTTTTCCATCTGCACTGTCAGGTTCAGAATCACAAAATATCAGCAGAACAACTGCCTTTCTTTCAGGCCTGTGACTCCACTCAAAGGCTGCCACAGCCCCTCTTCAGGTCACAGGCACAGCTTGTGAGTGGCTGGCCCGAGTGCTGGTTTGGGGCTGTTCACACCATGTGGCTGTGCTTGGCCCTATTTGGCCAAGCAGTGAGTGCAGTGGGACTGGGTTTGATTTAACATCTCCGCTGTAGGTGCCTATATTTGTGCTAGTCATCCTCTAAAGTCAGTGTAAAGAAATAAGAGCTTTTATCACACTGGATTAATTGACTGTAGTGACAGGGCACATTCTGCTCTGGTGCCCATTTCTTTCTGCTTCAAGGCTCTCTGAACTTCTAGGATTGAAGAGGTCCTGCTTAAAACGAATATATTCCTATAATCCCAAAGGCTTGTGAATACTGATTTACAGTGTCAGAAAATCGAGTTGTAACTCTTCTATAGACATCCTGAAAGGCATCTGTTCAATTATTACAGAAAAAATTCAGGTTCCATCAGAGACTGGAAGAACATTTATTGCATCTTACATGTGGTTCCCACTTGGAAAACAACAAATACCCTTGCACTGTATGCAATTCCAGGACAATTTTCCCATCTTCTTTTCTAAGAGTGAAACTGCATCAATTTTCCCTCTCTAGCTTATTTAAATGTTATTGCACCAGCTGTTTCTTACAAGATAAAAAATTTATGATAGCTATAGGAGCTGTGGTCAGACACTAAAATCCAAAAGGTTGTATTGTGTTTAGACCTCTTCTTCATACTGGTCCATCCAAAATGGAAAAATTGCAGTGTCCTGCTATTTCTGAAAAGACACCATGGCCACCTACAGAACTAGCAGAATAGCAGTGATACTGGTTAAATAAAGTCAACTTGTAGAGGAGCTGAAACAGTGAAAAAAAACCCTTGAAAGAGAGATACAAGTAGATTCTATGAAAAGCAAGCTAACTATATTTAATTATAAAAGAAAATCTCTCTGTACAGAATTGATTCAACAGTTCGATTGCTTGATCTTCTCTGGTTCAATATCAAGAACTATTTAAAGGATAAACATGCTGGAGTATTAAAAAAAAATAAAACAACCTGTAATTTTCCTTTCTGTATCAATGCTGATTTTATTACTATTAAAAAAAATAAGCAGTACGAAGCATTTTTCTCCTGCTGCACATCAATATCTTTCTATTTACTAACGTTTACATAGAATGTTCCAAGTTCATCATGCCTTAGATTTTATCAGCAACATTCTCTTTGTTATAATTCCATATGTTGCCTGAGAAAACCAAGGGTACAGAGCTGGCTATTTCTACAACCTGATTACAAAGTCTGCAAGAAGTTGTGAGAGTTGGGGCTTGATTAGTGTCTGCTACAATTAAAAACTCATGAAGGTGGTTGTTGCATCAAAACAGATTGATCATGAGTAAATCCATTATACCTTTCTGCAGATGCATTTTTTTACGACTTCTTTGGGGCACACCTCAAAAAACAACCTTCTCAGCTCTCCTAGGTGGGTGGCAGAGGATTTACTCAGCTTAGTTTTGCAGTGTTGAAATGACCCTGCAGCCCTACCATGCCATTAGCTGGCAAGGCAGGAGGTGTTTAATGGGGCTCTTTCAAAGCACATTAAGGCCACTGCAACTTTCCTGGCTCAGGAGCAGCATTTCCAGCTGCTGCTCCACCCTGCCAATACCGGGCAAGGACTGCCCATGCGTTCACCCTCTGTGCCCAACATCGCACTGAGGTATGAACACAGAATCACACAGAATATTCTGACTTGGAAGGGCCCCACAAGGATCACCGAGGTGAGGCTGAGCAGATGACAGCTCCTACTTAAACACTGGTGCATGGTTAAGATCAGTCTGTTTGCAGTGGCACGCGTAGGCTGTATCAGAGCACACTTGAACCTTTCAGTGAGCACTCTTAAGGACTGCCATGCCACTTCTCTCCACTGACAGCAATGCCAGGGCCTGGCACATTGCACTTTCTGGAAAAGGTGGATATTCAGGACGTCTTTGTGAAGAACCGCAGAAGTCGTGAAAGGAAAGGCTAAGGAATATCACACCTGGTACACAAATCCATGCCACATGAGGGGTCTCTCATGCTAAGAGAAAGTCAAAGACAAAACCAGACCTCTGGCTGCTTTGAAGCTACCTGTTTGCATTGGATCAGGACGGAGAATTCAAACAATCACCCTCATGCCACATTTTAAAGCTGACATCAGCGAGCTGTCAAAGCCATCAAGGGCACTGGGACTGACTGATAACAGCAGGCACTCATTCCTTACCAGAACATCCCTGATGCAAAGTCTACAGCAGAAGGCAAAATCAGCCCTAACCCCTCAGCTGGCCACTCTGAGACCCTTCTGGAGAACACATCCAGTAGCAATTTTCCTGGTACTGTGGGAAAAGGATTTCTGTGATGCTCCCAGACTTTTCTATTAATTTGATCTTAAGAGGTAAGATGATGATATATGATGGTAAATATTATAATATATGACAGCTGGTTTTGGTTAAAACTCTTTTTTTTCTTGGTGCTAGCTGGATGTTGCTGCTTTGAGGAGATTTGAGCCATTAAACAGCCTTTTCAATGTTGAAAGTATATAATGGAGGTATCACTTTAAAAAAGGGCTGTGAAAATGCTGTCTGGCTTTTCCTTTCCACTGGCTTCTCCTCATTTCTTTCAGTCAGCTGTCAATCATCTTACCACCAAAATGTAGCTGGGGAGGTGGATCAAAAGAGATTGCGGGGGAAGGAACTGTTTAAGACACTGGTACTCAAAGAAAGCAAAAGTCCTCAATCACCCAGCCATGTGCTCCTCTCTATTTGCCATGGATGACATAAAATGGCACATATATTACTCTTCAGTGCACCAACTTCAATAATATTACCTTATACTGAAAACATATTAAGGGTTGTGATAATGAGACATATTTTCAGCTTGCTTGTTTAATAGCTGGACTAGTGTACAGCTCAACAGAGAAGGACAGGGAATTGAGTGTAAAAAGCAATATTCTTAGATAATCTCACAGATTACCTTCTTTGTGGCCCAAGCAAATGTAGGACAGAAAAGTGAGATACTGAATAAGGTCCTGCACAGACTGTAGGTGCTGTGAGCAGCTTCTTCCCACACAGATTATGGAGTTTGGAGAACAGAGACTCCTAGGGACAAACATTTGCATTTCCAATCCTACAAGGCTTAAGCCTTGTAATTTGACTTTTTTGAGTTTCCAGACAGATAGCAAGAAGGAAAACCTGGGGTAAAAGTACTCAGTGCACACACTTTCAATTGGCTATTTCCTTTCTGTAGGGAGAAGAACCTGGCAAAGTTTATCTGGTAACCAGAATTATCTGAGCAGTGAGAGGCCCCCACCAGTGGGTGCTGCAGAGGTGAATCTGGCACCCACTACAGCTGAGTGCCAGCACTTCATTGTCATCAGCCATGCTGCTCCTGCCAGGTCAGCAGCAGAGCCCTTTGCTGCCAGCTGAGGACCTCAAAAGTAGGATTACAGAAAAGGCAAGTGAACTAAAAATTATTTCCATATTAATATCCAGTCAACGTGCACTTTCCTAGTATTTTCATTACTATTTTCCTACTGTTCCCATATTGATGCAGCATGGACTAGTACCACTGAAAAAATGTTACAAACCCGAAACCCAGCAGGTTTGCTCTATTTGCAAAACTTTTGGCAGACTGTCAAATACATTGCTAGAAACTGACAGCTCCAAGAGCATTTTCTCCATGCTAGCCAGCAAGAGATCAATAGCAATGCTAATTATCAAAGCAAGCAGAGATCATAGGAGAGCAGTAAAACAAGGGAAACTGTGAGTTTCACCTGTCATTCCTGTTGATTCTGGATGGTTTCCGCTAGTAATTCCATAATGCATCATGAATTTCCATAAGGTAGAGGGCCCAGCACGAGCATAAAGAACATTTGGAATTTTTGCCCATAGGGTTGAATGCTTTAATAAAGAGAAAAAATTTGATCTATGGAAATACAGGCTGAGATTGCAGCAGGGGACAATTAGCCATCTGGACTCAGGCATTACAGGTTGTCTGGTAAGCCCCAGAGCAGTGCAGACAAATGTAACCTCCACATGGGAGCAGACAGGTCCTGTGGCTGCTCCAGTAGCCTCTTCAGCTGCTGTTTAGTAACTCCTTAGCATCAGCAAATTGACTGCAAGCTTCTGCCAGTGTGAAACCAGGCACACATCGTGGCAGAGTTCAGAGGTTATCTGTACTTACCCTGTGAGCATACCATGTCTGCAGGAGGCTAGCTTGATTTGCAGACAAAAGGAGATGAACTACATTACACAGGGTTAGACTTGTATAGCTGCATTTCAGTATTGCACCAGTGTGTCATGATGCACTGCAGAGACACTGATTTTCCCCAGATGTCAGCCAGTGGGAGTACTGCAGGGACAAGGACACAATTAGGGAGAAGAAAGACTTCTTATTGCCCTTCAGCAGCCTCTTCCAACCTCCTGTGCTCAGCGTGAAGCTGAGAGCAAAAGGTGAAAGACTCTTAAGTGTTTCTCTGCTGGAAGGACACTTGTTAGGAGATGGGGTTTGTGCTAGGGCTGAGAGGAAGCAACCAGGAAAGAAGCTTCTAGACAGCAATTATAACACAATCCCAAAGAGCAGACTTGAGACAGATCAGTTTAGGTCATAGGAAACAATTTATGAACCTATCATGTTCTGTTTTTCACTAGACGGAATGCTGAGTACACAGACAGTCCATGGTCAGGTTTCTTCACAAACACACGTATACACACCCCTTGCTGTGATAGAAGGGGATGTGCTGGGCAGCTGGATTTCAGATGAGGCACCTAAAAAAAAGAAAAAAAGAAAAAGAAAAAGAAAAAAAAAAAAAAGGATGATACAGTGAAAGATTCACAAACCAGGACTAAAAAATCAGACTTTTGAAGGACAGGGTAGAAAAAGCTACATTGTAATGTTTTTGATAAAAGGATGTAGCACAGATTTTACAGAATTAAGAGGGAAATTCCATGCATTTTTACTGAAATATTTTCTGTCGCATTTAGTATGTAACAAAATTAGAGGAAGACAAAACTATGGAAAAAGGTCCATCCAGCCCTTGACTGCTTATTTAGAATTTATATGAAAACCATGTCCTATCTCAGACATCTTATCTGTGGCATGATCAATATGCCTGTTGAACCAGTTTTGGTAGAAAAGTGCAAAGTCCAAAAGCTGTAAAAACAATAAATAAAACATGACACTACCAGCAGATGACAATGCTCATTTTACTTGTTGTCCATTCCTTAGTTTTCCCCTCAAGAGTTCAAAAAGTTCAAGCAATTTCTATACTTTTAATACTTTTGGAGTCCTGCTGTAGCAGAAAATAATCTGTGATCCTTTACAGAGACTTACTAGTTCAAACTTGCTGAATTCTGGGTGCCTCCTAAACTTGAAATATTTAATTACTCAATGTGAAGTTTTTCTTGTGACATCTTTTAACAAAACAATAGTTAATGATCTAGTTCACAGTGGTGAGAAGTATCTGTGTTCTTAGCAAGTAATCAGATTTTATCAGTCTTAGATCAGTCTTATTAAGTCTCTTAAGACTGATTTTATCAGTCTTATAAAATGTTTATAAAAACTTTTCTTTCTTTCCTTAAACAGTCCTGTTTCAACTTGAATTGTATCAATCTCCACACCACCACTCAAGAAAAATTAAACAAGACAACAAGCTTGGGATTGTATATAACCTCAAAGTAACTGGAAAAGAATGGGAGATTGTATGACCTGTGCATTCATTATCTGCTTGTTATGAACTCCCAGGACACCGCAGTGAGCCCAGTATTGTATATGATGTCTGGAGAAGATGTCAACCGCTATCCAAAGCTGCAAGTTCCTGTTTCATGTACACAAGGGTCTTATTAGGCAATATAATTTTGATGATGTAATGTTTGCAATTTTGTATCCTGTTTCCATAGTGTTGGTGGGTGGAATTTCTAGACTAAAATTACCCTTGTGTGGTTGAATTATTATCTCCCATTAAAAAAAGTTGGTTTTATCAGTTGTCTGCAGAATATAAAATAGTGGTACTAGAAGCAGATGGCTATATTCTTTGTTACAAGCCAGATTCTGACTTAGAGGTTCTGTTTATGAATCAAGATAGATCTTGGTGGTACCTATTTGCTTATATAAATATTTTCAAAAGTTTTCCCAGACATAAAGCTAAACAAAAATTGAAGAAAATTGGTTAAGATAAAAAGTCCTTTTTTTTCTGCCTCATTGACATAACTAAGATGGAGAAGTGCAAGTTACTTTAATAGTAGATTGCTATAGAAAAGAAGGTGCTTTCTTCTAGACATAAAGCTTATCAATTTCCTGCTGTTTGCATAACCTGAAATTGTCTAAATTCATACTGGGTAGGGACTGCAGGAGTGACTCAAGCAGACCTAAGACTGTAGAAGAACCGCCTTTGGTTACGTGCTCCTGCCCCTTCACCTGTGCCAGCTCTGCTCATATGGTGCAGTCACAGGGAAGTGAGAGTAACTCGGTGATCTGACAGAAACCTTCCTTCGGCACAGTTTGTTTTCAGTCAGGAATTGGAGCTTTCCCACTGCTCATGGACGGGGGCAGTGGGGGCACGTAGCTGTGAGTGGGAACAAAGAAAACATCCCCGCTTTTGATGGCAGTGTGGTCTCAGAGAGGCTTCTGCAGCCTGTGGCATGCTCCGTGGGTGCCTGTGCTGTGTTTGGGCAGCTGATAAAGCCACCCCTTAGCTTTAGTCAAAACAAGATTGTAGAAGCTATCCAAACTCTTTTCATCATGTTGTAGCCCCTGAATCCTGTAACTCATTTGTTGTATTGACAAGAGTATTTCTTTCCCGAAAAACTGCTGCTGAGTATTAATCGATTAGGAAGGAGGCCTTCATTTTGAGAGGTGAGAGAATAACAACATTATATACTTCCTAAAGTATAGATGGTTATAATCTCAACTTTTGCCCTGGACCTAATCAATCTCTTTTACAAGTTAATAATTAATTTCATTTTGGCTTTAGAGTCTATAACCCTTGAAAGCCCTGTAGTTCCCTGTAACATCCAGGCAGAGCATGCCAGCTCCTTTAATGACAAATATGAATCTGAATAACAAAGCAGCAGCATTTTCTTTATACCAGTTGGATAACTAGGATATTTTTATTAATAGCTACACATCTTAATTAAGGACATATTCATGAGACAAAGAAAAACTCCTCTAATTTTGTTTATTGAGAGGGCAAATCCTGAAACCTGCATTCAACTTGATCCTTCATCCTGGTAGAAAGGCCTTTTCATGGAAGCTGTGGGGGAAAAAAATGAACCTTTTCTATGTTGTTAGTGTAGTCTTGGGGTTACATTGCCTAGTGCAGATAATCTACTGCAACTCCATGGAATTAGTGAGAGAATGGCTGGCAGATGGGGCTGCCCTGTTCTCCCTAGTAGTAATAACATCTACCAGTGTGCCCCTGCACTGTCTGCTCCCAAAGCACAGAGACCACGTACAGTCTCCTTTTGCTGTTCCTTAGATGTTACAGGCAGCACAGCAGAACCATGCCTTCATCTTGGACGAAGGAGGAGGTAGGACCTGATTGAATTTGACTGGAATATGATCTCAGCAGGCAATGGAACTTTAGAATAAAAGGAAGCTATGAAGTTGTGGACAGTAGTGCTTATGTCTGTCATACAGGAATTACCTTTCCCACGTCAGCCAGTCTGGTGATGTACCCTGTAAGAAGAAGTCTTACAGTGTCTAAAGGTCAAAAGGAAGTTTTCTAATATCAGCTTTCTTTGCTTCTGTAGTCCTTGTAAGCCACAATGCAGCATACAGAGCTAAAGTTTCACAATGTTTCTGCCTCACAGTATGGCTCTATAGCAATGTCTAGCTCTTTCATGATGCTTTCCATCACTCAAAATGTTCTGTAGAGGAGCTTATTTTCTTGTATTGAATTTACAGATGAAGAAAGGAAGGTAACAATAGCATAAATATATATTATAATTTTTATAGGTCGTCCAACTAACTGCTTCAAAATTGCACCCTGGTCACCAAATCACCATGGTGTGATCTAACTACATAACAGAGCCTCGCCTGTGTGTACTCAGCCAGAGTGGTACACCTGTTGTTTGCATAGGAAGTTGTATATCATGACACGTCCTGTAGCCATGCTCAGGGATAGATTGTTTACATTGAACAGGAAGCGTAACATAATAAGCTCAAAGCAATTTTAAGAGCTGTTGGCTTGTACAAAGATATAAAAGGTAATAGTATAGAACCTGTGCTTCTTTATTTGGCCATAAGTTAGGCTGTTGCTTCGATTTCAAGGCAGGAGGAATTTCTGATCTGTTCAGACCTTTCTATGTGGCTGAAAAGCATCCTCTGGTTTCCTGACTAGCCTTCTCTGTCCTGTCTCCCCTCCACAAACTGATTTCCACAGTCACTCTTTTATCCAGACCTCTGCTCACAGCTCTCCCTGTTTCCAAGATCCCTTCATCTAGGTGAACTCTGCCAAGACATCCCTGAGAACAGCTCTACATTAATTCTTTACCATGTTCATGTTTCTTTGTACTAAGAAGCTGATCTTTTCTGATAAATTGCATCAAGAAGATTGCATTCCAAGAAGAAGACGGGAAATATTGGAGTATCTCAAATAGCTCAAGATGCTGACTGTTGGTTATCATCAATAAATTAGTCTCCAGCCATTTCTGCCTACACAAGTCCATGAACACATCCTGAAAAGCAAAACATCATATAAAAATACTTCCTTTTTTATAGCCCTGAACATTCTCCACTCAACACAACACACCAAATCAGCTTAAATGAATAAAAACTTACAGAAAATATATACTTGCAGTTGCTTGTTCAGTGAGTCTTACAACTAAGCAATGTCAGATGACCAAGAAATCACAGTTGAGATTAAATTAAAAAATAGGGAAGAGACAAAACCAACAGAAGACTAAAACCACACAGGAATTCTGTTCAAGAAATCACTGCAGAGTGTGAAGGAAACAGAGTGCATGATTTATGAGATGAAACCATTATGGATTAGTTCTGCTTATACAGAAATCATTGTGAGATTCGCAGGAGCAGGACCAAACCCTGTATAAGTGGGTAGTGAATGAAAACAAGAGGTCTGGTACTGAACTGGTGACAGTTTACATCCTCTCCTGCTCAATGTCTGCATTCAGATATTGTGACTTACATAGATTCAAAATAACAAAAACTCACGGTTAAATAGCTCTGTAAAAAGTTGCCAGGTTCCTGGAAGATCAATTTAACATCAAAGGTTTTTAACCCCTACAGGGAAAAAAAACCTAATAATTTCTTAATACCATTAGAGGAATTTCTCTAATTTCACAAACTACACTTGCATATAAATGTATTGAAACAGACTGTAAAGCTCAGAAATAATCTGCAAGTAAAAAAATCTATATGAATTTTATCATATGACATTTCAGTGAAGATGAGATTAATTTCACTGATCTTAACAGGAGCTGAGAGAAAGTTCAAATCTGAAGTGATCATAACTGTTTATACTCAATAATAAAGATGAAAAAGCATCTCTGAGTTGTCTACTAATAACTAATAACACTCTGGACATGAAACTCATGGAAAAACCAACAGCTAAACAAACTCAAACAACGAACTCACAGAAGTCCAGATCCCTGACTGCCCATGGAAATGCCAAATAACATGTTTGCTGAAATGTAATAGTAATAGGTATTTGCGCATTGTCAAGTATTAGTCAAGACAGGGACACAGGTATTGCATCTTGAAAAATGATTGTATTTGAAGGTGCATAGATTACTCAAAGGCCACAGAAATCAGGAAAGTACTGCTATCATGGGACTTCAGAATAGGGGTGAACATACTGTGCCTCACTGACTCAAATTGTAACGGAGGTGATTTAAATCTGTACTATCTCATCAAAACAACTGTGAATCCAAACGATTCTTAAGATCAAAGGATCAAATATCTATACCAGATCTGCAAAAGTGCTTCAAAGTTCAGTGCTCTTCTAGGACCTGAGGTGCAAAGCTCAAGTGACAAATGGAAACCAAAGGCTTTAAAGTCCTTAGCAAATGCTAAGTATCATTTCATGATTGAAATGCCTGTGGGAAAAACTACTTTGACACAATGGATGGCAGATGATGGAACAAAAGACCTTAAAGGTTGAATGCAAGACCTTGGGGCCTCTAGTAGTCTATCCAAAGACTCAATGACAGATCTAAAAACTGTAACTTCATTCAGGTTACCGGATGCTCCATAAACAGAGTTGAGAAATGAAACCAGAGAATCAAGGGGAAGTATTACAGGGATGCAGGAAACCCAGTGGAAAAGTAATCTTTTCAAACTCATGGGAAACAAAAAACTATGTGTAACTATAGATATTGTATAACAGAGGAGGATTAGGTGAAAGACAAGGAATAATCCTCTCATGCCAGGAAAATGCAGTCATCTAATTCAAACTCCTGATCCAGAAGAAAATATTTTGGTTTATTTGCAAGTGTTTTAGCTTATATGTCGTCATGAGGAGATGACAGCAGATTATACTTAATGTTGCTATGCAGGACACGTACCCTGTTCACTATCATAAGACAGATATCACCACAAAAAACCTGTTATATTATAGGAAAAATTCCTGCCTGAACAAGTAGGGATAGTTTTCTCTTTCAACAATGTCAGAAGCCTGTGATTTTGCAGAAATGAATACAGTTGGGCTCTGTTCTAATGAAAGTCTCCAGGCATTCATGCAGTGGAAATATAGAAATAATAGGAAATCAGTACCTCAGCTTGATATTAAGGAGATTTACTCATTTACTGGCACTGTTTTGTACCAGATGAGAAGTATGGAAAAAGATTATGAACATGAGCTGTAGATTCCCATTGCAATTTTTGTAACAGTAGAAGGGTACTATTAGCATCAGTGCATTTTGACTGTGTACACCTATGTTTTGGCTTCACTTTCAAATGGAGATTGTGTTCTGCCTTGCTTTGTCTTCAAAGTTGATGTGTCCCATGGTTTCTGACTTCTACCTCAAAGAGCTGCACTTCAGTGGATGTCAAAGATCCTACAAATTTTACAGATAACACTCAGGAGAAAGGGATTATACAAATACATAATCACTATAATTTTTTATTATAGACTTGACAGCAAGAAGAACTGACTACTACATCTCTTCTTAAAAGGGAGGTGCAATAGATTTTCAGCATGTCCTGACAGAATGTTTCAAAATATTAGCATACCCTAGTACTTTCTCTCTAGCAAGAGAAACCTGATGAAAGTGCAAGACAGCTACTCAACCACACTACTGCAAATCCTTCCCAAATTCTAATGTGCAGTTTTTATGAGGGAAGACCTAATGATGAGCAATGTTTGTTATCATGCTGCCATGGCCACCTAGTAAGGAACATGCTTCAACCAAAGTCAAATTACATAAAATTTGGCATAAGCCCTCTGTTGGACAAAGAAACAAGGGTCCTTTGCCAATTATGTTGGTGGATGAAATAAACTGTGCTCATGAAGGAGAAAAGAATTTCACATTTTTTGTGCAGAATTTCTTTCTAATGCCCATGCATTAATAGTGAAGCACAAATTTAGAAGGTACTCCATCTGCTGGAGATATTGCCAGAGACAGATAGCCCAACTTCTTCCAAATAGCCATTCCTACTGCCTCCCTTTGCCACATTCACCATGTACCATAAAGGAATTGTTACATGGCTTCTCTCATAGGTTTGTAAGTTCCTACCTTATCAGCTGCTTGTTAGAGCAACCTTTGAGCCACATGGTTATTATGAATATTAGTATTAAGACTTTTCCTGATTGGAAACTGATTACTTAACAGGCAGACAATAACCATGTAGGAGTAGGAGTGTGCAAAGGACTGCCTGACCAAGGTGACCACAGGGGCAATGAAGAGCGTCTCAGCCATGTGGAGAGGACAAGAAACTCAAATAATAATGAAAACTTCAGTTAGCCCTAAAATATCATGTCTGGACATGGAATAAAGGTTTGGATTTAAAAAATAATTTCTTTTCTTGTTGGGAATGACTGGTTTAGGTCACTTAAATAATTGACATCAAAGGAATTAGAAAAAGCAGGTTTAATATAAATTTAATGAAAGTGCGACTTAAAGTTCAGCGGCAAGGTGCACTCTCTTACTTGCTATGTGGATGAAACATACAAAGGAAAATTGGATTAGAATCAACTTAGAATGGTTTACATGGAGATGAGAGATGCAAAAGAATAAAGGAGACCCTCCCACTGAATTATGAGGTTCAGAGGGAACCCCTTGCTTCCTAAACTGATGAAGTCTAAGTACAGCTAGATCCAACCTTAGTCTCACATTAGGTCAGGGATTTATATTTAAAGGATTGAGCAGCATTTAATCAAGGATTGATTGAACGTTTACAAAGTGACTCAATAGGATTTACTGCAACCACAACAATGACTTTATTATAGATCTGAGATGGCAATATTCATACTGTACTTGCTATAGGGCATTTAAATCAATTCACCACACATGCACCAAACATAAAAATATACACACATAAACATATAAAGATATACCTGTTAAAAAATTCATTTGAACTACTCACATCAAATGCATTATTATTTCTCAGTGGGCTAGGGTTGAGCCTTGAGGAGTGGTTGGGAGTAGCAGCCCAGGACCTGTCTTTGCCTTTCAGTGGCAGTCCTTCGAGTATCGTAAACATGCTGGTCACAGCCCACTGCACTTCAGGAAAGCCCAAAGGGTGTCCCCTAGAACCACTGTTCATAGGCTCCCAAAACCACCTGCTTTAGTTATCAGCAAATTTCCATCCTGGCCTCAATATAGGTCAGTAATTACTGTAATATTCCAAACTCACAATGGTACCATTCCACCCAGGCTAAAAATTGGGTACAGAACGACCCAAGGGGGTGATGGATTACCTCTTTTTCCCCACGGTGGTCAGGCAACAGGAGTACCTGGTATGATCAGTGTTGCCCCCACCTTAGCCATGTAAGAGCTCCTGCTGTGGTCAATGGACACTTCTCACAATTCATTATACAAAAACCAAGGCCTAACGAGAATTCCTGAGGAATGTCGAGTGGCCCCAAGGAGGGAGAAGGGGAATGCAGATCTCTAAACAGGTAGCTCAGCACAAAAGGAAGAACAATGATAGATACTGGCCCTTATGATGGGAACGGAATCATAGAATCATAACATGTCCTAAGTTGGAAGGGACCCACAATTAAAATGTAACTATGAAAAAGTTTTAGAGTAATAACTGTGTTCAGTGGTCTTGAAGAAATGACAAAAGGAGGAAAATCCTGCATCTAGAAAAAAGCAAAAAAACCCCTACAACGAAGAGCACTTTAAAGATGACTAAAGAGTAGAATGCAGGCGAAATGCAGACTGTGTTAAGGACAGCATACCTGAAGTTCAGAGTAATGTAAGCCACCTGTCAGCAGCAGCTTTTGAATTATTGAAAAGGCCAACATGGGTAAAGAGCAAGATAAAGGAGAATTCTAAATCCCTATCAGCATTCCTCATGGCCATCTAGCCTGGAAAACAGATAGGTGAGGGTGGATCTTGTGAATGTGGATTGACACCTGATGGGAGTGGAGTAAAGAAGATAGAGCCAGGCTCCCCTCAGCAGTATCCACCTACAGGACAAGTGGCAATGAGCACAAATGAAAATGCAAGAAATTCTATCCTTCTGCTCTGTGATCCTGTTTTAAAAGTATCCTAAAAGTACATTTGTGATGAAGAGCACTGACCTGGCTGTTACCATTTCAGTATGAATGGGAGGGCAGGATTTCAAACAGACAAATACTGTTTTAACTGTAGAAGCAAAAGGACAGGAATAAATAGGTAAAGGAAGGATTTAGGAAACATTATAATGTACAGATCTATGAAAATGTTAGATCGGGGTGAATTGGTAACCACTAAAACAAATAGACTAGTAGAAAATATTAAAAAATTCTCATAGAGTAAACCAGAAACATCTTGTTTTCAGCCCTAAGGGCACTAATTTTTCTTTATTTTCTCTAGTATTCTCATCTGAAAAATGATACATCAGGAAAGCAACTGTACAGCAAAGTGAAAAGATGATAATTAAAGTTTTAATGGCTTCCATATGAGGAATGATTAAACAGATCATGATTCCTCTGGCTGAAAAAAATAGAACTATGGGAGGGTATGCTGGAGATCTACAAAATCATGTGTGGTATAGACTAAGCAAATAGACAGTTGCTCACAGTCGTGCCTTATCTGAGAAAGGAAATCAAATGAGGCGGTAGGTAGAAAGAATAAAAAATAAAAAGGATGTATATGTAGTTAATCTGTGCAACTCTGCCACAGGAGGCTCCATGTGCTCTTTTGGTTTAAAAATATATGGATGAGGAATTATCTTCTTTGAAGAGAAATACTGCTATTCTTCAAGAGAAATTCAGCTATTTGTATAAGAGAAATACACCATCACAATGGGCTCAAAAAGGTCTGGGTCACAAGCTGCTCCAGCCTGCAGTAACATTCTGGGCAAGTGCTATTTCATGCTTGTCCTGTCTGTATGCTGTTGCCTAGGCAAAGCTACTGTCACTGGTGACAGATGGACTATGCTCTGACCTGATAAAACTGGTTGCCATAGTAGGCCCTGATTTGCCCCCATACGAATTTACATTTCTGTGTGCATTTCTTCCAACGATCATTTTAGATTTCATACAAATTGTTTTTTTGGCTTACTTGGCAATCCCTGCCTTGGTATTATGCCTCTGTCCTTTGCCCACCAGATTCTCTGATTTACCAGCACTGCTTCACACAACGTTGTGCAAAGAGCAGGATACTGATGGCAGTGGTTACTCAATCCGCCCCATCCCATTCTCACAGCTAATCCTGCAGGCACGTGCAATCTAATGCTGGATGAGGTATGTTATCCCTTCAGAGGGGATTATGGATAAGATGGTCTCACAGGAGGGAAGGGGTTATTCCTTCCCTTCCCCCTTAACATTAACCATATTAAGTACTGAAAGCAACTGGACAAGGAGAAATAAGTTCTTTATTAAATGCAAACTTACTCCATTCTATATTTCCACCCCCTTGAAATGATAATTTAAAGTATACCCTCTTTGAAAATAGGAAGAGCTCTTTCAGAACAGCTGCTTTCTGAGAAGGAACCAGAGTTGTTTTGTTTGCTTTAGGTTGGGTATTAGGAGGAATTTCTTCACAGAAAGGGTTGTTAAACACCGGATGGGCTGCCCAGGGAGTCCCCATCCCTGGAGGCATTTAAGGAAGACTGGATGTGGCACTCAGTGCCATGGTCTAGTTGATAAGGTGGTGATCAGTTAAAGGTTGGACTCGATCTTGGAGGTCTTTTCCAATTTAAGTGATCTGTGATCTGAGTGGTAAATATATTATATATTGTGCTCCACTGGATACAATTACTTGCCATGAAAAAAGAGAAATTCACAGCACTCACAGTTCAGTATGCTGCTGAAGTGCACATGAAGTGCAACTGTGGGAAAACTCCAACATCCAAACTTTGTTCCCATTGCGTTCTATGAAATCTGTCGTCTCACCCTTTTAATTGTTGATGAAAAGGGTGAGACAGTCACAGTAGATGATAGATTTACTTCAAATATCAAAGCCACTTTCCTATTGTTTAAAATATAACTAACATTTTGTAAGGAATCTAACATTCCTAAACAGTAACCTACTTCTCTATCATTATTGTTTACAGATTTTAATGGTTGCTTTAGAGACATTTAAAAAATAGTATTTAGGTCTTCCACTATTAAAAGCTGTCCTTGGTTTAAGGTTCAAGACACAATGCAGAAAGATAAATTGTCAGTTTTCAGACTATTGCTTGCATTACTTGGGATTAAACAATTAACCAATTTATCTGAACAAAATGTTATGTAAGTAGGAGGTGGCTAGCCTTTTCCATCATTTTCCAGCAGAGAAGCAAGATCTAGTGTCCATAAGTTACACCTTGTATCTAGCAAAATAAAATTCCAAAGCATGCAATTAAGTTTTTCATATTATTTTCAGCAATCACATTATTCTACCACAAAATCAGCAATCTACTCATGGTCATTATGCAAGTCTCAGTTAATGATCTTCAAAATATATGTTGGTTTTCTCTGAAAAATACTGGCATATCATTCTCATATACAACCACGGCTCTTTGAGTGGCTGAAACAGTATTTTTTCTTGTTCTTCCCCAAATAGCCAATTCCTGTCATAGCCCCAATACTGTGTATAATCCACTTTTTTAAACTGTGTTGACTATAAGC
Organism: Acanthornis magna; assembly: GCA_036785705.1. NCBI lineage: Eukaryota > Metazoa > Chordata > Aves > Passeriformes > Acanthizidae > Acanthornis > Acanthornis magna. Next base: position 10,391,966 of record JAWUZG010000028.1, on the reverse strand, counting down.
AGTGTATTTTAATTGCCCAGAGCTAATGTGCTTATAGTCTTTAATCCCCCCTTACTGTTCACAGAAACCAAGCAAACACTGAGAAGATCAACAGATGGGAGTGCCTAGCTCTGGCTGGAAGCAGGGAGAGAAAGATTATTATGTCGTCTCTTCATAAAAATAGGCTGGATTCTTCAGAAAAGGAGTGGTCAGACATAGCAGAATCATTTATATTGCAGTGTTGTCTCCAGAGGAATCCTGCCCAGAGTTCTGGGATTGCTGCAGCACTTTCACTCCTTGCTTCTACTCACTGCATGTGAAATCGTATGGATGTGGGGAGTGTATTTAAGAATGTCACACAGAAAAGGAACCTCCCTTAATCTGACACATATAGTGCCAGTTTTACAAACCTTGCAAATTACTTCATGAAGCAGCAAAAAAGAATGAGCTTGTGTTTGTGTGTCATCTCTGCTGGGAGGGACTGGGGAGTTTAGTAATCGTGATTGTTTCACTGTGAATCATGACTCCTGACTCACTGCCACAACAACATATGGGCCAGCTTCACAATGTGGAAACGGGACAGCAGGATTAGTCTTTGCAGGAGACCTGTAGATTGCTGTCAACTTCTCTCTTCTCAGCTTCTGACGAACACTGTGCACGGCTGGCACAGTGAAAATCTTTGAGACTACCAATGAGTTAAGGACTTTGACACCTTGAGAGGTAAATGCTCCTGAGACTTGTGTGTACCTAGACAGCCTAAGCAAAACCTATACATTTCAGGGCCTGTTTTCACTTTTGGTGGCATAGAGACAGAAGGATAGCCATGTAGTTAAGGGGACACTCTCCCATCATGAATTTCAGAGCTCATGCTAAACTAGGCAGTGCTGGCAGCTTAGCTCCCTTGACCCATTGCTGTTTCTGCAGTCCTCTATAGCAAACACCACTATCCCCACGTTTGAGCTGTGGAAGTGAAGCAGATGGTTCATGTGAACTTACCAAAGCTCCCAGGTGTCTTTCAGACACAGAATAAGTCTGAGGGAGCTCTTTGCTGTTTATTGCAGGTTGTGTCTCGTGGTGCTGACTGATTATTACTGACACACTCATCTCTGTTGCCAAGGTTACCCTGCAGCTGGTTCAGCAGGAACAGACTGGATGGAGGTCCCTCTCACCTTTACTTGCTCTCAGTGCTGCATAAGGACACTGCACTATGCAACTGCTCCACAGTCCCTTGAGGGCACATGAAGCAAAATGGCCCTTTCATTATAGATCCCAGCCCTAAGGGAGTGACTATAAATAGTTTCCCATCTTTAGAGAAAGGTAATCACAGTTTCTCAGTCCCAATGACCTGTTTTCATGGTCAAAGATATAGCCAAGTCTGTGACACAGGGCACAGGGAATTTTAACGGCGAGAGTACAGGATACCATTGTCAAGATGTCTTTCCTTCTTTGTCCCTAAGTAATCAAAAGCTCAGGAAAACTGATCACATACACTTGCACAAGCTGAGATGGACTTGACATTTTTCTACTCCTCTGAGCCCTGTATCAAACCAAGAACCAGGCAGCCTTCATGCAAGACTGCAAAGCATAAGGGAAAACTCTGAAGTGCAAAGCTGATGTCCATCTGTCTGTCTCTGTCTCTCCCCATAGCAGTGACCTGTCTTGGAATCAGTTATGCTAGTTTTCCACCATCAGACTGCTTCCCTTATGCAGAATATGGAAAGCATATATGCAAAATTATTTATAAATATTATATGCAGACAAGTTGATCTGCTCTGTGCCGCTCTGTCAGAAATGCAGAGATTACTAAAAAGAAATTAAGAAGAAACAGCATTGCATAACAAAACCAAAACAACAACTCCAGTGTTCTTCTAAGAAGACTGATTATCAGGGAGGGCTAACCACACTGCTATGGCTTGACTCTCCCACATCTGAGGTCAGGATCAAATGGTACAATAAATGATAAAAAAAGAAACCCTCCCAGCCCTTTTCAAGGGATTAGACTAGCTCTTAGGAGTAAGTGAGGACTCCTGATGAGTACTGAAAAGCAGGCAAGAAAAAAGACAGGTACCCATGAATTACAGCAGGTAAAGTGCCTCCACCAGTTCAGAGATGGCTTCAATGAAGAACTCTACAAAAGTTTTTTGAAAGATGTCCTGATAATTGTACATCTTTCAATGAATAAATTAGATTCTTGTTTTGAAGGACTGAGACACTTTAATTACCCAACAGGTGGTTCCTGCAATAGGCCTGGCTTTCCAGAGTTAAAATAAATGTGCAGATGGCAAGTAGGCTGACTGCAGCACTCAGATCTGATCTCAAAGTTAGAGGACTACATAGTCCCACCTGAAGGAGGACAACCTGGAGAAATACCTGCTCTCAAAGGGCATGCCTAAGAAGGCCTAAAATACCACATCCACAAGCATGAGCTATGGAATTGTTTATTTAGGGCAGGTTCTCCCTCTTTTCTTGCATCTGCTCATCAATAAAGTGAAAGATCTGAATGCCATCCTGACCAACCCTTCATTCTGAGTGAGGCATACGATTATGATCTGAATCAGGACTGATATCCACATTGAATAGTTTAATTCTATGGCTGCAGTGGAAAAAAAATAAAATTCCAGAATACAAATACTTTCTGACTTCAAGAGATTCAATAGCCTTAGTAGAATACTTTGCTATTTGGATATACCTTCCCAATTCAAATCCTTATCCTGATCCATGCCAAGACCCCACAGCTCCTGTATGCTTCCACAAAAACTAGAGAGGATAGACATTCTGCTTTCATGACTGCAAAACACAATCCAAACTATGAAAACTGTCACACCTTCAACAAATTTCAGATTATTCGTTACAAACCGGCACAGTGCTGTTGTAAACATAGCCAGCCATTTGCACATGTTTAATTATAGAATGTCTCCATAGTTTAACAGGGTAATTACTGTTATTGTACTCATCCTGGGAGTAATTTTTCTGAGGTAGAAGAGTCAGGAGACCAGATCCTGAAAGTGGAAAGAGCCAGGCAACAGAGAGGTTTACCACAAAAACACAAGAGAGCGGTTTTCGTGTTGACCCTGGAACTCAGGTGAAGGCAACTGCTCAGCAGAGTCACGACTCTGCTGGAAGAGCTGTGCCCACTGCAGCCATCATTCTTACAGAAACCATGACAGCCTCACAAGTGCACCTGCCTTGTGCAAACCGCTGACATGGCCTGATCTCTTCCTTCGGTGTGACTGGTTGTGTGACCAACTGGTGTGACTATGAAAGAATATGAAGTCGTTTCTGTGTGCGATGGAGTCAGTCTCCGGCCTGCCCAGAGGCTGCCCAGCTGGGCCAAGTGCTGTAGCACGGGCCAAGGAATCCCAGACCCACATCTGCCACGTACTCTGTTAACTTCAGAAGAGTTGCACTTGTTTACACATGGCCTGAGGTAGGTTTCAAGCCATAATAGCAGGTTAGCTGAATTGGTTATAAAGAAACTTTCTCATAGGAATCAGTTTAAAAAAAACCCAACATTTTGGGCTTTTAACGGAGAATGCAAGATGCTGGTAGAAAAGTACGTGGTGTCACGTACCAACCGGCCTGAACTGCGGGTCTGTGTCCAAACGAGCCCATGTTTTGGTGGCAGGCTCCGGACCAGCTGTTCCCCGCGGGAGGTGGCAGCTGGCTCTGCTCCCCCACCGGGCGCTGGCGGACTGCCTTCGAGCGGCGCAAGCGATCAGAGAATCAGTGAGGCTGGAAAAGACCTCTGAGCTCATCGAATCCAACCTATGACCGATCACCACCTTGCCAAGCACCGAGTGCCACGTCCAGTCTTTAAACAGCTCCAGGGACGGAGATTCCACCGCCTCCCCGGGCAGCCCGTTCCAATGCCTAACAACCCGCTGCCACTTTCTCTGGTTTCTCTGACACCAACAGCAGCTGGACAACCCCCCTGCCCCCTCCCGGACGCGGCCCGGGCCCGGAGCGCTCCCCCCAGCCCCAGGCCCCGCGCACGCGCGCACCGCCCGGGCCGCCCCGCCCGCTGTAAACAAACCGCGGGCGGCCCCGCGCAGGCGCAGCGCTGCCGCCGCAGCTGCGCAGGGAGCGTCGGGCGGTCGGGGCCGGTCCGGGGGTGCTGCCGGGATGGACGAGGACGTGCTGACCACCCTGAAGATCCTCATCATCGGCGAGAGCGGCGTCGGCAAGTCCAGGTGAGGGGGCGTTCGCCAACCTCCCACAGCCTCTCCTGGGCCCCTTGTCGGACAACGCCGCCTGGGCGCGGCCTGCGCCCCGCAGGGCCAGGCCCGCGGGGGGAGCGCCCTCGCCCCTTCCCGGCCAGCCCTCCGGCGGCCGAGAGGTCTCCCCCCCGCCCTCCTCCCCCTCCTCCTCCTCTTCCTCCTCCTCTTCCTCCTCTTCCTCTGCAGCACTCCCGCAGCCGCCGGCCCCGAGCTGGTGTCTGCCAGGCCCAGCTGCAGGCACATGAAGAGGGGGTTCTGTCGGGCTGACCAGGGTCACCTGGGCCGCCCTGTGCCCGGGGCAGCGTTGCGTCGTGGTGCCCTTGTACATCCCCGTAGCTCTTTGGTGTTATTGTCTAGTCCATAATACGTATATGCATAGTCACAAGTGACCCAGCATTGTGTGTGTCCGGGGGGGTGGGGGGCATGGGGACGCAGCGAAATAGTTCTAACAGACATTCCTCTGCTAATCACAGGCTTTATCAAGCAGTTCGAGGTTGATTTCTTCCTCTCTGTACTATTCATGGCTTTGGCTAAGCTGTAGATCCGAACCCTAAGGGGTTGGGATTTTATTTGTGTGTGTGGTTTTTTGAACTTTTTTTGGGTAGTAACATAGTTCTTAGTAAAGGGAGTGGGATATAAATGTGGGAGGGCATCTGGGAATGTACCACACCAGTAATTTTAGATTTGATGTTTTTATGGCAACAATCTGTGTCCTCTGCCATGACCCTAAATTACAAACAAGCTGCTAATTAGAAAAAAAAAGCCCATATTTGTTAAAAATCTGTCAGTTATTCGTTTGAGTTAGCTACTGAATTGGTAATTAATACAGTAGGTCCCTGATGACAGACATGATCTGAGCAAATTTCTTTTCGTTGAGGTCATCTCTTATATATGCGTGGCCATATGGAAGAATTTTTCCTGGGGCAGATAAAGCACACAGTGGTTTTGCATACCTATTTATATACTTGTTTCTTTGCATCATAAAGCTTGTTAAAAGAGGCATTATGTGGGGGAAATAAAAATGCTATTAAACAATAACAGTGCAACTGTTCAGGTACAGGAGCTTAATATTGAGCTATTCTAGAATTTGTATCTCTTACCTATTGCTTGATTAGGAAAGGTCAGACGTTAAACTGGTATTAGCATGGTGTAGTAAGTGTTGGAGTCCTGACTTCTGAACAAAAAACCCTGTGAGGGTGCTGTGCTTTGTAGATGGTAGCTACATATGAAAAAAAGGTGGTGAAGATAGAAGTTGGTTGGGCTTGGCATACAAGAATGGTAAAATGATGCTTTTATTCTAGTAGCACCATAAGGGTTCCATAGTTCTTGTGTTCTGAATGAAACTAGTTTTGGTTGTAACTAAAAATAGCTGCTCTTAAATAGCATCCTGATACAACCATCTGAAGGTACTGGTTAAAACCTGTGTACTATGATTTTTTTAAAAAAATGTTATTTTAATTATACTTTGATAAATAAAGTTACCATTTGATTTTGGGGATCTGGAGTAAGGAGAGCAAAAAGGTTGGTCTATGATTAACTCTGGAGTTGTCACCCATCCTCATTGAAATAAAGGAATTTTCAGTGGTCACTGTTTTTGTCAATGCAGGATTGTGGCCAAATGCTAAAAAGCACTTGACTTCTAAATTCACATGCAAAAAGAGGAGAAAAGAACAGGATGGGGGGGAAGACCAAAAAGTAAATAAAGCTTTGTTTTGTTTCTCCAGCCTGGAAATGAGTAGAAGCTGTGGTTGTAGCAAACAGCTGCCTGCCACATGGTAATATGCACTTGCCACAGATGCCTAAGACTAGTGATTTTAGAAACTGTGTGCTCCGAATCTTTGTCACTCACAAAAAAATATTTACACTTGACACCAGTGGCATCATGGGTACTTCTTTAAGGGACCCTGCATTGCTATGGTGTGATGTGCTGTTAAATCTTAGTTGTAACTTTTTTTGTTGGTAGTAAATGCATTCATCATGATAGGAGGAAATGTTGTGTGCTTGAAAGTACTTATATACAAAAAGATACAAAATCATTAAACGATGGGGATTAATTCTGCTCTTCAGCTTCTGTGTCTTTATTTCTGATGGGTGTTGTCCTTGCTGTTCCCCTGTGGGCCCAGTTCAAGGAATTATTTCTGGGATAAAAAGCTGACTTGAAACTTATTTCTCAAGCTTGCAGAAATACTGTGTGACGCAATATTGAAACAAAACAAAAATACTACTTTTATACTGAATTCTGGAAGAGGAAAAATAGAATAAAGTTGAAGTAAAATGCCTTGAGAAGCAGATCACACGACTGTTCTTGCAACTGATTTGACAATTTGTATGGTACTTTGTTTTCAAAGAGACATACTTAGTTATACATGCAGAGAAGAGACATGGGCTCAGTTAACAGAGGATGTCTGCTCTATCTTTCCATATTCTCTTCTTTTTTCCATAATTTCTCTCCTACAAAAAAAAAAAGAAAAAAAAAAAAAAGAAAGGGTTTTTATTTAGCTGTGTGATCTTGCTGTTCCTTTCAGACTTGTAAAATATAGGCTTCCAGCAAGCTATGGAAATGCTGCAGTAATAGTATCTCTTATTTTTCTTTTTTCCTTGTCAGCCTTCTGCTGCGTTTCACAGATGATACATTTGACCCAGAACTTGCCGCAACAATTGGTAAGTATGTGTTGATACTACCTTAGAAAAATTGATAATATTTTCAGTGTAAAATTATGGTTTGTTCAGACTTGTCTAGCATGTAGTGAAGTTCAGACATGTCTTCCTTTCTGTAAGAATTACTACTCTCCTACTGATTGATCTGTGCAAGATGGCTGTCAAATTTTTGACTAGAAATATTACTATCCAGACCTTGCATCTATGTAATATGATACTTGGTAGCTATCTTAAGACTCTTTAGTACGGAATGTTAGCTCTTGCAACTTCTGACAATATTTGAGTGTATTGGGCTCTGTATGGTTTCTGCTTTTCCTCTATAGGGAGGAAATTACAATGTGGCTTTTCTTCTACTTAACAATCAGTTCCTTGGCAGCTAGACTCCTGAGAGAAGTGGAAGAGAGCCAAGAATCTAGAGGTGCTGGGGGAAAAAGCAATGATGTGTCACTGCTGTGCTGGTATTGTACCTACCAGCATAGGTCAGTTGTGCTGGAGTAGAGTGACCCAGAATGCAGGATACACTAAGTAGATTGGTTCTCAAAGGAAGCAAAATGGAACTTTTAAGAATGTGATGCAGCTCTGTGCCAAAGTAATAACTGAAATAATGGAAAACAGAGATACTTTTTCACACAATCATTTCAGTTGCGTTTTTTACTTTCTCTGTAGGAAGAGTTCTGTCTAAGAATTTATATAAAATTTTTTTAGTTCAGCTGTTGGTAAGCAAAGCCAGCTCTGTCTAATTTATGAAGAATTAAATAAATTGGTTTATTTTTCATTAACATGAATAAGATTCAGGAGTACTATTTCATATAAAGCATTGAGAAGCCAAGGGGAGGAATGTGGCCTATTTTTGTTCATTTCCATTGCTCATAAAAAATGAAGTTGTGCAAGTAGCCCCACCTCAGTTTATGAGGGAGGATAGCATGGAAGGAAACAGGAATGAAATAGATCAGGTGGTGAAGATGGCAATCTTGGATTCTAATCTAATAGTTTTGGCACTGTATACACTTCAGGTCCTGTTACTTTCTTGATATGTCAACCATGTGAGCCAGGAAGTTAGTCCAGAATAGCTACTTTCATAACGTTTTGGATACCAAAAGTGTAGTTCAATCTCTGTGTGGCCATCTTTCTTTGGGGTGTTTCGTTTGTTTTTAATGGTAGGGTTTATTTTTTTCATTCTGCTGTTTGTACGTAATATTCTTTACCTGTGTCCAAAACTGGTATCAGTGTGCTATTTGAGAAACTAAGGAATTATTTCCTGAAGTAATTCTTCTTTGGGTTTGTCAAAATGCACAACAGCATTTGTGGTAGCTAATCACTGTTGTTAAATAGCAACAATTGAAGGTTTACTGCTGGCAGATTCTACCTGGCAGGTTGTATTCTGCTCTGTTTCTGATGTGGAAAAGGAGGAAGAGTGCTCAGTGTAAGCATTGCTTCAGATAGAGTTCAACTTCTGAAACAAATAGAGTAATCTGGAATGAATGTGATCATTTGGCAGGAAAAGTTAGTTTCTAGAGACTGAGCAAATGCTGGCCTAGATCACCCTGTTAGGCCTGTCTAGCTGATGTTTGAGGTAGTGTTGTGCAGTAGAGCTACTGTGACCCCAACTGTGCAAATCCTTCAGCATGGTGGGTGGGCCACTCATGGGGGATAACAGTTTAATTTTTTTGTTGACTTAACTGGAAGAGGACAGAATCTGGGTTCTTATGTTTTCTTGTTTTCCTTTTTAAACTACTATCCAGTTGCATTGCCACTTTTCTGGTGAATGTATTTCTAAGAAGCAACATGTCGACTTTAAATTTGGGGCATGATTTGTTGTTCATATAGATAAAGCAGTTCGAGTGAGTTCCTAGAGGTAACTGTTCTGCTGCATGAAGACAGACCCTAGATGCCAATTTCAGGTACTTACAAGAAGGTGAAATGTCAAAACACTTTGTGAGTCTCGTCTTGGAGTTCTTTTTGGGCTAATTAAACACTATTTTGTTTTGGGTTAGGGGACAGAAGGACAGAAGAGGTTTTAAAGGCTTTCCTGTAGAAACTGAAGAGTAGGGTGCTTTTCCAAAATGAATGGACTATAAATAATGTCTTCTTTCAATGTTATCTACATACTGACTGCTGAACTGCTAAAGTGACTATATTTTTTATTTGGATTAGGAAGTGAAGAGAACTTAGTTTGGTTTGGTTTTCTTTAACATACAGCAAGAACTGCACACAAACCCACAATACTGAGAAAAGCCTTGACTGCAGCACAACTGGTCCCCTGTGATGACCTGTTGAGAAATACCTTGTCTTCATAGATTGCACAGACTTACTGGATGCAATTTAAAAGAAACCCTAAATGGTTGTTTTGTGTGGGTTTTTCTTCAGAACTTTGTAAAAATCCTGTGATATTCTCTGAAGGATAAGCTGCTTTTGGCAAATAGTTCAGCTTCAGTTGGATTAAACATGTTGTATGTAACCTAGCAGATTACCTGTCCTCCTTGTATTCTCTTGAGGCTGACTTGTTGGTTGTGCTTCACATGTGGGTCTTACCAGATTACATGTACCCCAGTATTTTCTGTTGTCCTTACTGCTCATGCTTGTCTTCACTTGCTTGCGCTTTGTATGAGAGATTCTAGATAAGTGTTCCGTGCAATCCCTATTTCGTAAACAAAGTGGTGTATTGCACGGATCTGATGTCTCTTAATTTTTTAGCTTTCCTTGCATTTGAAGTCCTCAAACTCCTAAGCTGTCCAGCTCATCACTTACCTACAACATAAATACGACACTGTAGCTGATTTTGCACTTCCTATAAATCCAGCATGGCATTACTGGCCGAATGTGAGAGCAATATCAGTGACAGAGCTGTTTCTTGCGGACTGTAAGTCCATAGTATGTTAGTGTGTGGTGCTGAGGCAGGAGGTGTTAACACACAGGAGTACAGTCTTGTAGTGCTGTCTTGTTTCTGGCTGTCTTCCAAGGCAAGGTGGGAACCACTGTCAGCTTTCTGCTATCGGGTAGACACATCACTCTTGCAAGGTCAGAACTGACACCTGTCACAAACATGTCTGTATTTCACTGTTGGTTTTAGGGAATATAAGTACCCTGTTTGTTCAATTCTACAAGATTTTCTTGAGCCTTAAATATTTTTCAACTTGTCCTGTCTTATGGCTGATGGGTTACCAAAACCCTAAGTATTTAAAAGTTTTCTTTTTGTTAACTGGCTTTTATATGTGTTGAGCTCCTTTGTTTGCTAGAATTATATTTGACATGTCTTGATCACTTTAAAGTGATCACTTAGGCTTATTTTGGTGTGCTATTAGTTAATTTTCATACTTTTGCTTTTCAATAATCAGTTTAACACATGGAGTTTAGTCACTGTTTTAGTTCCTTATTTTACTTGCATTGCTCTTGCAAAAGTTAAAGTAAATTTTAAAACCAGCAGCAAAGCTAACATAAAGGTGTGTGTATCCGTTTCCATTAAATGAAAATTGCTGAACTGTGCAGGCACGGGATACCGAATCTGTTTACTGAATAAGAGAAGGATGCTGTGGCTTCAGAATACATCTAATATGCTTATCTTAAGGAAGAAAGTTTGGTTTCTTGAAATTATTATGGCATATTTTAGTTTGTCATGTTAAGTATCCAGTAGACTTGTAATATCTGCAGTTACAGCTTTTGGTGCCAGACTAATGGATAAAAGAATGCACGATGAAATGTTGGACATTCTGACTGAACTGAAAATGGTGATTTTTGCAGTTTAGGGAAAGAAACATGCAATTACAGTGGACGAAAGAATTCTATTAGTCTAAAAGTTACTGCTGAGTGCTGAAAATTGGACAGAACAGAATGTTCTCTAGGATCAATTTGAGTCAAATTATTAGCATAGCAGTCTTCTGTGAACTAGGAGAAGTTCTAAGAACTTTGTGTTTAAAATAGTTAGTATCGACTGTTATTTTCTGTGAACATAACTCTGGAATAATGTACCATCCTTGTGCATTGTATTGAGCATTATATTACTGTTAAGTTAGGGACTAGGAGTCCTAGTACCTGAAAAAAATGAAGTTCTGTTCAGTTACTGCGAAAGGTGATGCACTTTGGGAAAGTTTTGTTTGAAACAGAGTACAGGCTTCTTCCAGTGCAGAATGTTGTCTGAAAAACACCTTACACTTCAGAGAACACTTCAGTGATCTGAAGCTGTGAAACAGTGGAATAAAAATTGTGTTTATCTTTTTTGAAACAAAGCACCTTTAAACTTCAGTGCAACTGAAGTTTAAATTTGCTTATAATATGCAGTTTCTTAATCATCCTGTATATCCTTTGTGACTTGAAGTTGAATGTATTTTGACAGCTGTTTGCATTTGTTTGTAATCTGCATGATCTTGGGAATGTAAGTACAACACCCTCATCATGAGGCCCTACTCATTTTGTGTTAGAATAATTAAATTATTTTTCTGGTAGGGATTGTGGTGATTGACATCGAAATTCAAGTGCAAAACGGTTACTGTTGCACTGGAAAGTTGTTCTTATAAAAGTACCAACTTTCCACAGGGTTACTTCATTTCAGAGCTGCTGCCTGGTGGAAAGTGAAAGTCCCTCCAAAATACTAGAAGTGTATTTCTAGTTAGTTACTTGCTATTAGTAACCTAAGGATTAAATTAAAGCATAATGGATTGTGACTGTATTGAGCCTCTCAAACAGATGTGTGTCACCATATCCTTTAAATTTGCAGTCACTAACATATTGTTCTCCCTGGCCTGAGTTTTGTGCAGCTTGTCCTTGAGCAATTGATAGGCTGCTAGTTCCTGGGAATGGAGGACACATGAAGGGGGAAGAACTGTTACTTGCTGGGGTAGATGACTGAGCAGCAGAACCATTGGTGTCTGTTTGGAGAACATGTTTGTGAGTAATGAATAGAGAGTTAATCCATTTGAATTATAAACTTGAAAATTTGTCCTGGAATATGTGCTTTAATACAAGATATGTAGCATTTGCCTTCTATAAAATGTTTTGAGTCAACAGCTTAAAAGGCCCTTGGGCTTTTGCGAAAGCCTGTCAGCAAGAAAACCTTGCATTTTGAGCAAGGTTTGTAAATAGCTAATGGAACTTATTCTTCCTGCTCATGTCAAAACACAGCTTTTTTTCTGAGTTTGATTTTATATTTTCTATTTCTCTTTATTTTCCTTTTCAAAAATAGCTGTAGTATGTTTGAAGAACTGAAATATCTTTCCTCCTCTAGGTGTGGACTTCAAGGTGAAAACTATTTCAGTTGATGGAAACAAAGCTAAACTGGCAATATGGGTAAGTCTCTCCTAAGTTCTTCATGTGTTGCTTTACTTTAGGAACAGCTATGGTTTCTATAATGTACAGTTTGTATGGAATCCCTTTTTATTAATATGAAGGTGATGTGGAGAAGTGGGAGGTTAATGCTGCACCATTCAGAAGGTGCAATGAACCGTGGGACAACTGGCTCATGGGGTAGTTCTGCTGCTTGTGAGCTTCTGCAGTACTAATTCCAGGTCTGGTTGGGATAGAAGTAGAGAAAAGGAGGAATTAAATGGTATTAAATCAGTAGAAGGGTGCACTTCTTTACTAAATTTTGCCTGTAACATTGAGGTTGTGTATTAATAGCTTAAGAATTACAGTTGCATGCTTGTATGTTACCTCTCTAAACCCATTTTTAGTCTAAGCTTCATAGCCCTCATACAAAGACTTTTATAGGCTCAACGTCACAATTATTTGTAGCAGTTGCATTTCAAAGAGAGAGGGCAATGTTTGTAATCATAGCATTAGATTACAAACATTAAAAGTAGAACTTCTGTTATGGAAAGTGAAGGAAAAGTACTTCCAAGCTTTTAAAAAATACTCTCCATTGTGTAAATCAGCCTCCACACTTATGCAACTTGAAGCACCTTTTGACTAGTCAGACCCAGTTGAGTCTTCTTGTAGCAAGCAAGAATAAAACCTTGTTTCTCATATAAGCAAGGTACTGGACCTTTGTTTCCTTGGGAAGTAGTAGTAGCAACAAATGAAATGTGTATTGCAATGTGTCTGTGGCTTGGAGGGCACTTCATACCTCATTAACAAACAGGACTTAATGTCTTAGTTACAATAGTAATCATCAGTGAAATAAATGCGTTTGACAAGGAAAATAAATGCAATAGCTTGACAGGAAAAAAAAAAGGCATGCAGGAGGAAAACCATACTTATAGTAGGAGGAATGATAAATTAGGGGTTTTTTTCTTTCATATTGGTAAATATAAAGAAATAAGCCTGAGGTAAACTGGGAAAGAAAAGCTTGTAAAGGGGCATCATGACACAAAACCAGTTTGAGATGTGAAATTGACTGAGTGGCTTGCCACTGAGTGGCAGTCAGAATAAAGTCCAATTTGCTTATTCAGGTTCTTTGTCAGTGAATCCAGTGTCTCATGTGTCACTTCTAACCAGGGTAAATTGGATAAAGTTGTTTAAATATTCTATGCATGAAGTCTTTAATGAGTGTGCACAACTTAATATTTGATAAAATAAAACAGCATTCTAATTTCGTTTGAATTTTTTGGTTTTTTTGCAGAGCTGTTGGCTGCTAAAATTCTAGGTTGTAAACTCAACTTTCCTTAAAACCAGAAAAACCTCTGACCAATTTCTGCTCTGCTGTGTAATAGCATGTTGGTGCATTTACCCAGATATTCAATCAAATTTAATTGGACCAAGTGATTGAAGTGAGGGAACTGGTTTTGTTGTCATGGGCTGTGGGGCTTGTTAGAAAGTATTAGTATTGCAGCTATGCTGCTTTCTTGCTGTTTGCTGCAGTACTAGCTGCAGATCGAATGCCTTTGCAGAAATGTCTATCTCACTGTTACATAATCCAGTTACATACTTCATTTAATAGTTCAAAGGTGTTTCCTGGGACAGGCTACATAAAATCTCAAAGTTAATGTGTAGTAAAACAGCAGGGGTTGGAATAAACTCAGCTGGTAGTGGAATATAGTTTAAATCTTACTTTGTATGTTCATTAGAAGTAGAATACCTGAAAGCTAAATTACATTCTGCTCAAATTCTGAATAATGGAACTTTTTGAATGGCTTTTTAGGATACTGCAGGTCAGGAGCGGTTCAGAACATTAACCCCCAGTTATTACAGAGGTGCACAAGGTGTTATCCTAGGTAAGTATAGCTTTGCATGCTTGTTCAAATGTTTGTGGTATTTTTTGTGCATTACAGTTACACAAACTCATATAGCCTTTATATAATACGTAATTGATATTAACAGTCTTTGTATCTTGTTGAACGATTCATATTAAAGAATCTTGATGTCTCAGCCTCTTTCTCATGTAGTCAGTCTGACTGGCTTGAGAAACTCTTGATTTTTTGCATGAAAATAAAAGCTACTGCTATCTGAAAGGATATCTTGGAGCTTTTGTCTTTCTGCTGTCATGAATTTGTCTTTTATTTATTTCGCTTTATTTTTGCCTGTGCTAACTAAGTGCAGAGTAAAAAAACCAAACCTCTTCTCAGTGTAATCTCCCTGTATCAGTAAGGTACAGCTTTTCCTTCTCCCTCTTGTTTCTTCCTAATGAAATTAATATAAATACTGTGGAGTCTGGCTGGAGTGTTTTGCTATTTGTCTCCCAACTGATGGAATGTTACACAATCAGAATGACTTAGAAAAGACTAGCTAGGTATGTAGAAAGCACCAATTTGTGTGTGAGAAATCCAGGGAAAACCCATAATTGCAGCTTTGCAATGAAGTCTCACTTGCTTTTTTTTGTATATAGTAGCCTGTTAGCTGGGCACTAAGCTCTGAAGTTCTGCTTCTCCACTGCTAAGAGTGAGGAGCTGACCAAAGTAAGGGCAGGGAAGTACACTTAATGTTCTTGAAATTGCTTCTGACTTTAGAGAATCCTGGTAAGATACCATGTCTAGTTAAATGGTTTAACATGGAATAACATTTGTCATGTGACCTCCTGGTAGGTTTCCCAAATTGTGATTTGCATTACCTTCCCTGTACAGGAAGGTGCTGTCACAGCATGTCTTGTCAAGTCACTTAGTTGCACTGAACCTAACACTTACTGTTGAAAGCTGTAAACAAGTATTGTTCAGGAGATAGAAGGTTCTGCTTTTGAGATTTGCTCTCCCATTTTTTCAGTATCTCCTGACTGTTGGGTTGTTACCTGTCTTCCTAAAAATAAGGTTGCTCATGTAAGCCAAGTTACAGATTTGATTGAAACAAGTTGTTTATACCTGTCTGCATATGGGATGTGAAAACAAAGGAAGAAATGCTTTCATAGCTTGAAATGCTAACTATTATATAGTTACTGGGTAGTGGATTTTAGATTTTTATGTGCTTTTTTTTTTCTGGACTTTCTGCTCCTAGCATTGTCTTATATTACACAAAAATACGAAATAGTTTAAAACACTAAAATACGGAAAACTTGGTTGTTTACTGGTATATGTGAACATTTGGTGATCTGTTTGCATTTTAACTAAATCAAAAGCATAGGAGGGGTGTTAAACAAGTCTTAATTATCACTAATTAACTCAGTGCTGAAGGTCATGCCATCCTCAGTGTGTAGCCGTTGTGTAGTGATTTTAGGTATTCTACATCAGAGGATCTGCAAGTGTAGAATTCCTTGGAGAATGATAGTCTCTAGCCTGTAAGCTAGGATGTATCAAGGTATATTAGTCTGAGAAACGTAGGTGGCTGAAGCTTAGAGTTGTTCTGCATCAGTGATTTGAGCTGGTGAATGTCCTACTTTTTTTTCCCCAGTTATTCATATAGAAGGTAAATTTGAATCATTAGGACTTCTTCAGTTTTCTGACTCAAAAAGCCATAATTTTTGCTTCTTTTGTAATGTAAGATGTAAATCTTGGAAAAATACTGTGGAAATAATATGGCTAATATCTTTCAGTTTATGATGTCACGAGAAGAGATACTTTTGTCAAGCTGGATAACTGGTTAAATGAATTGGAAAC
Organism: Acanthornis magna; assembly: GCA_036785705.1. NCBI lineage: Eukaryota > Metazoa > Chordata > Aves > Passeriformes > Acanthizidae > Acanthornis > Acanthornis magna. The sequence goes on along the minus strand of JAWUZG010000028.1, from coordinate 10,376,161 downwards.
ATACTGCACAAGGAATGACATAGTGAAAATGTTAGTTGGAAACAAGATTGATAAGGTAAAACAAATTCAACTGCAGTAAATAATCTGTTGGTGTATTTTGTTAATAGTGAATACTAATGCTTTGTCTTATTATAGGAAAACCGTGAAGTTGACAGAAATGAAGGCCTCAAATTTGCAAGAAAACATTCCATGCTGTTCATAGGTAGGTTGTAGATATTTGCAGAGATCTTTCTTGATTTTTATTACATAAGGAAAAGTACCACTTCTGTAGGATTGATAATCTTTATATGTACAGTCCAATTAACGATATTTCTCACCTGCAGTACGCACAAAGATAATAGGTATTCTTGTTTTTTAAATTGTCCCTGACTATGTCCAGATATCTGTTCTAACTGTGGATGATTATACAGAAATTCATAAGGATGAATGGCAGACAATAGGCCCTCTGTAGCCTGATGAAACCTGTTTTGGTTTTGGGGTTTTATCTGATTTCTTTTCCCAGCTGACTTGCTAAATTAATAACAGAATCAAAATAAAAGAGGGAAAACTGGTGCTAGTGGCCAGCCTTCAGTATAGCAAAACAGCTGGTACCTGAGAGAAATCTGTATTACAACTGGTATGTAAAAATAGGGAGGTATATAATTAATTTATAAATGGTGGGTGGGACTGAATAATGACATAATTATGACTGAAGCAAATATGTTGGTCCCATCTTGCTGCAAAATGAAATGAGTCTTGTAGGCAAAGCCATCTAGTGATAAATTAAAAAATGGGTGTTGAAGTGATTCTTTATGCATATGTTTGTTACATGTTTCACCTAAGGATCAGAAGGGATTATTTTACAGGATGATTCCAGTAGCAAAGCAGTTCATTGACATGTGCTGTACTTAGATTTATATTCTTTATCTCTGACTAAAGACTTATTTTTGCTTAGTGACCTGCTGTGTTTCTTTTCAGCGGCAGTGTTAGATGTGGAAATAAAAGTTCAAAGTTGTGGCACAAGCTATTAAGTGCATGGATGATGAAAACAATGAAAATTAGACTTTAACTAAGTGTGTGTGTATATATATATATGTGTGTGTATATGTATATATACACACACACACATATGCATGCTACATATGTTAAGTATCTACATGGCTGCGTAGATGAACAGGGCGTGTTCCTTTGTGGAACTGAACAATTTCTGATGGTGTCTGTTGCGCTCATAATATAACCTGTGAGCAGATTTCTTAGTCTTGGTCGAAGTAAGGATCCTAAGTGAAAATACCTAAAATTCTGCTAACTGCAAAAGAAGTGAGATTGCTTATTATCAGATGAGTTTTATCATGGAGACTGACCCAGAATCCTGCACTATGGATCCTTGGTTCTTATGGTATGGTGGTACTGCAGTTACAGCTAATGTACAGAACTGAAATACAGAGCAGCAACTAGGTTTTTCAGTCAAGAATCCTAATTTTTATTACTGGAGTGCTTTCCACAGAAAAATAAAGCTAAGCTATAGCTATCTCCATATGTTCTGGTGAAGTTCAGCTTGAAAGCTCTTCTATTATAAATATTTTGAGGTGCTACCTGTGTGGTTAACCAATCTGCATACCTGCTTGTGTTGGCGCTGCTATGTTTTTACAGAATATATTGTAGAAGTTGTAAGTCTGTTGTAGGTTGAAACTTAATGGAAAGAGAAAAACAAGTTATTAGAATTTTTGCTAACACTTGACTTTTGTGTCCCCTCTTCAGAGGCAAGTGCAAAAACATGTGATGGTGTGCAGTGTGCCTTTGAAGAACTTGTTGAAAAAATCATTCAGACTCCTGGACTGTGGGAGAGTGAAAGCCAAAACAGAGGTGTAAAGTTATCAAACAAGGAAGAAGGATATGGAGGAGGAGGAGCATGTGGTGGATATTGTTCTATGTTATAAACTCTGGGAAGCTTATTCTTTGCATATTTAAACAGATAGTTACATCTTTCTGTACATAAAGTCATTAAATGCTATTTTTAGGGACCTTGCAGTTTGCACATATTTGTTTTGTATCATGGCAGTGAACACTTGTAGAAAAAATGTTCTGCAGCTTTCCCAGTTTGAAAATGTTATGGTAAGCATGCCCAATTTGCAATCTTCAGGTTTTTATAAGTAGCATAAATAATGTGCAAGAACAAATGCACTAAAAATTTTACAACTGTATACATTAATTGTGTAACTATTCTAAACAAATCCATCTAACAAACATGTTACTGCATTGTCTGCTCTTTGTCCTATTTTTAAATTCTGTTGAAATTATAGAACTATATAGTGTGCACAGATTTTGGAAACTGTATGAACTATAAATGTTACATTTCATCTCTTCTAGTAAATGCTTTTTTTAAGGTATTAAAAGCAGCAGGATTATACAGTCCATAGACAAATCTGCTAAAATTTTGTCTTTCAGCAGTGCTGTCTAAAACACAAATTGACACAGGCCCTAGTTGGTATCAGCACTTTCTTGAAGAGATGCTTTGAAAACTTCCTTTGCAAAGCTGGGGGACGCCATGTTTTCCTTTTAATCATCACTTCAGTTGATGGCTTAACTGGAGTTTTAATCCTGTGATATTTATATACTAAATTTGTGGTACTCTTGCACTCTAAGTTTTTATGATGGTCTGCTCTATACTTGCTGCAGAAAGTCTTCATTATTGGCAAGGGGTCTGAGTGATGTCATTGTTCTTCCATTGTGAATCAATTTGCCACACTTCAGTACGGATTCCTAATTTTCTGAAATGTTTGTAATATAAGTTTATCTGAACTGTAGCTCAGATGGCTGTGAGATCTCTTATCACGTCTGCTTTGTGCAGCTACTTATTCAGAAATAAAACTTCTGTCACTGACACTAAATGGGAAGCTATAGGGCTTCTGGATCTCTGTATGAACAAATACTATTGCAATGAGTATTCACTTGAATTTACTGTATCAAAGCCAATGGTTTGTTTCAGAAGACTTGTATAGACTTAATAAATTTTTTTCCACAGTATTCAACTTTTTTAACCTCTTTCTATTGCAGAGTTCTATATTTTCTAGCACATACAGTTTAAACAGAGTCATTTCTTACGTACAAATTATTTCTGAAGGACAAGACAAACATGCTGTGCTGTATGGGTTTTTTAAAATAATCACTATAGTGCAGATGGTAACTGAACTATTAGGCAGTTTCTTGTAAATATAGTGAATGGCAGTACCTTTTATTACTGCAAGGTTTTGTCTAAATGTTAGCATACATGATCTGTGTTTTGCAACAGGTCTTGGCTGCCTCTGTTAAAATACACTTCTTCACATGGAAACTGTTTTCTATTCTGTTTTATACTTGATAGAAAACTACCGAAATTTGAAGACTTAACCATGCTAGTTGTTTTTACTAAAGATTGTATCTAGTATTGTTAATGTAGTAGGATAATTTAAATATGTAAATATAATTAATATTAAATATGCATAAACATTATATTAAAATCTTAGATTTGCGTTACTGTTGCATGCAGAGTATGTGGGCTGAACAGATCTTGTTTGTTAGCATTGAGGTCAAAGGATTGTGGGTTTTGTAGGCTCACAAAGAGTAAAGGAAGGTTGTAGGTGAATTAAAACTCTAAATAACTTTGTCAATTGTAGTTGACAAGTATCGTAATGCTGGCGGATGACTGTAATTTATTTATATATTTGTTTCCTCCCTAGTTTGGGTGCATCCCTATGCTGAAAAAGAGACTTAACTTTTGGTTTCTTACAGAAGGTCCTTTTATCACAGGACCTGGATTCATCTTTTATTCTGCCTTTGCCAGATCTGACAGCTTTTGTCAGAGGGAGGGAATGGCAGGGCGCTCTGAATAGTGGGTATTGTTCTGCAAAAGAATTAAGTCATTTATTCCTTATTTCACTGCAAAATATTTCTGGGAGAAAAGTATCCTGAAACAGCATAATTAGTGAGACTGAGAGCAGTTAGAGGGTTTTTTTTCTAAGGAGATGTTTTCTAAGTGACTTGCAGCTAGCTTTTCTGTCTTCATCTTTTAAGCATGTTTAGTTATATCTCTGAGGAATGTTTTTCATAGAGTCTCACTTCTTTTCATCATTGCCCTGTCAAGGAGCTGTGCAGTGGAAGGCTGGGTTGCTGTTCTTCCAGTGTTTGTTAAAGCAAAGTTAGCAACAGTTAATCTTACTCTGCTACATTTCTTAGTTCTTTCTCTCACCTTTTTTTTAATGGGGGGTGGGTCGTGGATCTGCCATCTTTCAAATACATCTGTTCCAACGCTTTCCAAGATTTTTTTCCCCTTTGTAGGTCAGATTATCACCAAGTGCACATCCACATCCACTGTTGTAGTTATAATACAAGCATATCTGAAACTACTACAAGGTGTATCATAAGCTGTGCTCAAAACTGATTTAGGCATATTTGTGGAATAGTGGGTATTGCATTCAGAGATGTATGTGCAAGAGGTCCTTCAGCCTACCTCAGTAGGTAGCAGAGTGAAAGAGCTGTTTGCTCTTCATCAGGTGATGAGAATGTGTCCATGTCCATGGCAAGGAGTTTTATACACTAAAGCACTAAACCATAATGAGGTAACTAAGAAATCTTCTGTGATTGTGAAAGGCTGTTAAAACTGAAGTTGCTTCCAGTTCATTTACTCTAGTCAATAAAGTACTGATTAGCAGTTTAGTACTCAGGCCTGGCAGATGTTTTTTTGTAGGCTTTACACTAGCCTGGAAGAATATGGTGCAGCACTTACATCTTCTTAAATTTACACTTGAGAATACTGCTAAGTGTTGTTATGGTTTTGTCTTGTATTCTGCTGCTGTTTTAAAAAGGGAGGTGGGACAGGCTTCTGATGGAGGTTTCAAGATGCTGGGATTTTTATTGCTAGTGGGGCTTTTGTCCAAACTACAGCATCACTTTTCCTGTTCTGCTGCAATAATGAGATCAACAGCTGGCTCAAAGTAAGTCTTAACTAAATGAAAACTAGAGTCAGTGAGTCCCCAGACAATAACAATGACTGCCTCATCAGCCACGGCAAAATGTCAGGGCACGGTGGTCTTGCTGCCGTTGTGTACCACAGTGATATGTGCACTGTATCATTCCTTTTCAGTTCCCTTGTTTGCTGGTAACCTGATATATAGTGAACTACCATAACCCTTCTAATCTTGCCCTGTAGTTTGGTGCAGTAATTCTATGTTTTAAGGCCAAACTGATGTATTTTTTCAAAAACTTGCAAAACTTGGGAAGCCTGTGTTGTGATCAATACAAGTTACTGCTGTTTAGCTACTGGAGGATTGATTCAAGTGTTCATGGTGCTGCATCCAGCCTGTAGGTGCCATCCTGTCCAAAGCCCCTGTAGTAGGTTTGGGTCCTGCTGTCCTTCCGCATGCCTTATTGATGAAAGCATCAATAAGCAACATTAGCATGAGCAGGGCTTTTTCATGTCACCAGACAAAGCATTGCATACTTTTCAGACCTAGCTGAGCCTCCAAGGGCAAAATATAAAGTGTTTTTCCTGGCCACTGTCCAGCAGTGGGAGAAAAAAAGAAAGAAGCTCGCCATTAAAACTTCCAAGTAGTTTTTATTTGTTTTTGTTTTGTTTTGTTTTGTTTCTACACCCTTTGTTATGTGAGTACCTGTGGCACCTTAATTAAAAATTTATGAAGGGTTGTGTGGGCAAAGAGCTGTGAAGATGTGTGTTCAGACTACTGCATGGATATGTTCTGTGATTGATTATAATGCAATGGAAGTTTTGTTCTTATCCTTGTGCCTCAGTAGCATCTGGTCTTTTCTGTTAGAGTGAAAATGGTCACAGTGAGTAAATATTTCTTTTTCTCTATGCATGTTTTATGTACAATGATAGCAAAATTCCCAGTCAAATTCTAGAATTTCTGGGCTCTAGTTCTTTATTTTAGAAGCTTAAAACAACCTCAGAAGAGTTTTAAAATAGAAGTGTCAAATCATGATTGGAAGGAAACTCTTCCAGTGTTTTCTGTGTATCATCAGCTCTGGATTTACTAGCATCTGGTAATAAGTCTGCTTGGATCCTTTTGACAGGAGTGCTTGGTTCCCAGTTCTTAATGCTTGTCAGGCTGGACTTTGTGTGGAATGTGGCTATCCAGATGTTGTTGACAGCATGAAACTTGTTCTTTTACAGTAATGAGAAGGTCCAGATGCAGCTACTTAGGATTAGGAGGAAAGCTGTAAACTGGGGTTCATTGAAGAGTGGTAGCAGCCCCCCAAAACTGTGAAGACATTTTTAATAATATTTAATACATTGTGTAGTAAAACAGAAACTAATATTATGCACAGTATGATAAACATATTTAGCATAGCTGCCAACAATATTAATATACTTTAATAAAATATTTAACATAAATGTATGAATATGTTATATTGGTTAGGAATTATGTATCGTCTATTGAAATTCAGCTTTAGACATAATTATTTTAGTTCCGGGTAGGTATGGGGAAGATAGATTAGATAGATAGATAGATAGATAGATAGATAGATAGATAGATAGATAGATAGATAGACACTAAGCCTGTGGCCATGTGTCATCCAGAAGAACAGGAGTACGGATGCTTATGGAAGCATGATGGAAGGAAACTGAGGGACTGGTATAAAGTTGTCAGGAGAGGTTTAGGTTGGGTATTAGAAAAAGGTTCTTCACCCAGAAGGTGGTTGGGCACTGGAGCAGGCTCCTCAGGGACGTGGTCATGGCACCAAGCTTGTCAGAGTTCAAGAAGTGTTTGGACAATACTCTCATGCACAGGGTGTGACTCTTGGGGCTGTCCTTTGCAGGGCAGGAATTGGACTTTGATCCTTTTAGGTCACTTCCAACTCAAAATATTCTGTGAAGAGTTGAGCTTTCCCCAGTTGAGCTGGAGTTGAGGTTTCCCTGGAAATGGCCCTGGGGGTTCTGACATACACTGAGTGAACACAAGGCAGCGAAATGCCACTGTGACAGGTCAATTTCTGGGAAGCTCCTATCCAGCGAGGTGGCTGTGGCATCTGCTAGTGCCTGTGGTTGTTCCTTCCCTGGGGCAGGACTTGGCACTTCTCATTGGTGGGCTTCGCAAAGTTCCTTTTGGCCCTTAAAAGGGATCTCCTCCGTCCCTGGGTGGGCTCGAACCACCAACCTTTCAGTTAACAGCCGAACGCGCTCTCCGATTGCGCCACAGAGACTGATGTGTTGCACTTCCCAGAGGAGCTGAATTCCTGACTGTGTGTGATAAGTGCTGCTGGTGGTGCCTGTGTGCGCTGAACAGCGACAGAGTGGTACTGCAGGCACACTGCTGCAGCAAACCTGACGTGCTGTTGTGTCAGAATACAGGGGGAAGAAATGCTGCTACCTCCTGTGTATTGGTGGAAACCAAATGACATGAACTACTGACATGTGCCAGGAGCTGAGTCCTGTTCAGCTAGTGAATCTATACCTGGTTTGTCTAGTTTTCTGTCAGAACAAAACTGTTTTAATATTCTATCTTTGTTGTTGTTCATTTGATGAAGGGAATACAGCAAAATGTAGGCTTAGAAGTGGTTGAATTGCTCTTAAAAGTTAGGAAGCCTAATCTCTGCAGGGCTGTTCTTTGGAGTGCTGCTGAGAGCATTGTTGGTGAAGTTCTCCTGTCCCTGAGCTGCACAAGCATCAAAAGATGTGTAAACTGTAGAACGAGTTGGAACGACTTTCTTTTTGGGAGATAGGAAATGGTAGGTGGATAAAAACATATTCTCAGTAGCAGCAGTAGATAGCCTTTCCTAACAGGGATTATGACAGTGAGCTGCTTCCTTTCCTTTCCTGTCCTCGGTATTTTAAGCTGTACTGTAAGGGAGCCTACACCATGTGCCCCAAGCTGTGGGGCAGGTCTGTCTGACAGTGTGCACTGGGGTCTTACTCTTCCAGCTGCCCCCCTCAGGAGCTGAAGGGGTGCTACTTGGCTATTGTCTATCCTGCACACTCTGGTGACCTACCAGGATCTCTCATATAAGGTAAAAGTGGAGATCCAGGTTTCATCCGGAGCTTTGGAGGGCTTGGAGGATAGCTGGGCTCTAAGGACCTGGGACGGCCTGTTAAACGCTAGAGAGAATCTGCTCCTTTTTGCTTCCCTCACCCCCAACTGCTTGCAAGTCAAATGGACATAAAGGTCCCTCTTCTAGACTATGCCATTGTTCAAGTGCATGTGTGCATTGTATGAAAAATGGTACCTAATCATGTGTAAAATAACTTTTAGATGTGAGAGTCTGTGTGTGTTCTCATGCTCTGTAACTTCCGCCTCCCTTGCAGCCTCTAGGCTTTGCAAGGGTTAGATGAGTTTGCCACCAAGCAGAACTCTTTCCTCCAGAGCTTTTAAATACCTATTGAAAAACCTATTGAAAATAACCTATTGAAAAACTCTCCCTTTGCCTGTGCACAATGGATTTTTATCAAGTCCTGTGAAACCTCCTAATCTGTTTTTGACGTATGGCACAATTTACTTTCATCCCAAAATAGAGCTCTCCAAATTTGCCAAAGAAAACACTGGACACTATAGAAAGACCATTTTAAATGAAGGCGTTTGGAGGAATCTGTTAGGAAAGTAAAAAAGTATAAGAAAAAAAAAAGGCAACGTGTTTTATATATATATGTTTAAAAAAATCTTTTATGCTCTGATTAGAGACTAAGTGCACCCTTGAAACCACAGTCTCTTTCCTTATTGAAATTTTATATCTCTCTATTAATAAGGGGCCATGAAAGTGCTGGAATTTTTATTTAAAGGCCGATGTGAACATAACATCTTTTCAGACGTAACTGAGAAATGCTGCTAAATGAGACTTGCCAAGCTGATATAAGAGAAAGAAGGTATTTGTCTTGGGCACCTGCAGTTGGCCCTCTCCATAGCGCTTGAGTTCTCCACAATCATTAGTCCTCTGCAGCACATAGGGAGAGGCTTGTGGAGGCACTGCAAGATGGGTGCTGACTGCTGCAGAAGCATTTAGGTGGCAAGCTCCCTTTGAGCATTTGGGCTCAAATTATTTGTGTAAAGTCTTACAAGGGTGCAGAAACCTGCAGCTTGAATTAACATACCTGAGTTCCCACTTAGTGTCCTTGATGCCAACCACTTATTTCCCCCTAGTTCAGTAGTTGTAGCTTTCCTGTAATAGTTCACTGGTGCTCTATATAAACTTCATTTAAGTGCATTGGGCATACGGGGAAATAGGGATTATGGCCATTATGTTGTAGGAGCCTTGGTTGCATACTACCCAAATCCAGGTAAGTAGAGTTTAATAATGTAGGATTATTACATTGTAGCTGTTCATTCGCTGTAGGAATTTTTTAACATCTTCCCTGGTTACTAGTGGGTTGGAAACTATTTCATGAGGGGGAAAAGGAAAAAGAAGGGCTCAGGTTGGATAAAATGAAGTAAGTGTTTGAAGCTCAGGCTTGCTGGTTGAGTGTTAGTGTTACCTGCTGTGGGAGGGGCAAGGAGGACGCTTGGCTCCTCTCATACTGGTCATATTCCTTCCAAAACTCTTTATGACTTTTGGAATCTAATGATTTAGATGTTCAAGCTGAGTATTGTGTCCTGGGTCATGACAACAGTGCTGAACTTGCAGGAGTCCTGTGTTCACACAAACACGGTATCTTGGCCTTGCTGAACACTCACAGGCAGTTCTTACCTGAAAACTTTGTTTCCTGTAAAGCAGGAAACTTGTGGAAGGATTTCCCTTTCAGAACAAATGCAGAATCTCTCAGCAAAGCTCTCTAGTGTCCTGCAAATGCAGCTCTTTGTGACTTACAGATGGAGAAATCAAATCTTTGTGCTGGCTTCAGCCTTAAAGTGGCATATTTTCATTTATCTTAGTGTTTTAAAAGTCACACCTTTAGTTAAACTGGTTCAAGCTGGCCATGTAGAGAAGTCCAGAGATGGAGCACACTAAATGACTGCCTTAAAACTGGGCAAAATTGATGACTCTATCCTATAGTGGCTGAATGGCTCCAGCTGGCTTTTGTTTTATCTTACGAGAAACCTCTGTCTGAGGCAGTGTCAGAGCTAACAGCCTGACTGGTTTGTTCCCTTTCTTGGAAAACTACTCCATTTGACTTTCTGGATGCTGTGAAAGCTACTGTAAAATCAGAGGTGAAAAAGTCACTTCCCCAAAGAATACCTCACCACAATAGGCAGATTTTTGCAAGGCAAGGAAATTCTTAAAAAAAAAAAGAAGTTATCACAGAATAAACCAAGGAAGGTGAAGAAATGCAGGAAAGGAGGAAGAGCAGAACTGGTTTTGGACCAAGTGCTTTTCAAGTTCTCTTCCATAAGATGGCAGCAGCTTATTTTGTGAACTGGATGGGAGACTGATGTGAAGGGGTATCTGCTGGAAGCTCTACAAAACAGGCATTCAGTCTAAGGCTTTAATTCTATTTGCTTGGTACACATCCCTTATAATTGTCCCAGTATAGATCAGTTGTGAATCTTACTTTATGTGCAAAGCCATTTTCTGTTGTTTGGTACAGTGGCCATTTTATTTTTTTTTCTAAATAGAGGGACAGATGCTTTTGCATTCATAAGGGTTTAGTGTACAGGATGTGGGAAGAGTGACAGGGTTGTTTGGCCTATTTTGATATCTTTTAAGTGTTTCACTTTGTGTGGTTATTTTTTAATAATTGCCCAAAGCAACTTGCGTTCTGTGAACAGAAGAGGTAGAAAAACTGTTGTGATGTTTGTCTCCTCAAATAATTGGAGTTCAGTTTCACGACACAAGTGTTTTTAGTGGAATCAGACACTCATTTTCTTTTGAAGAGCGAGACTGTGGAAAGAGGGGATTTTTTTCACCCCTAACAGAAAACAGTGGAAGGAAAAACATACGGGAAGAGCTATTTTCTGAAGTCTTACGACATAGAAGATTTTATATTTCAGCTATTTTCACTTTCCCTTCTAAAGGTTTTCCACATTTTCAGTAACACCCACAGTGGTGTGTGCAATACATTTGTGCAGTTTGACTGTCTCCCTTTCTTTCATGCATTTTTCCCTGCAGATGAGTGTCAGACACTTATCCTGTTAAGTACTTGGTACTTAAGAGTCATAAACTGCTGTGATACCCACTAATAGAAGATTCTATTTCAGTACAAATTATGAATAATCTTCTCAGTGTTTGTGTTTATTCTGAATAGCTGGATAACACGGGAGGAGTGAGAAGCAGCCTGTTTTTGCTTTCCCTGGTGCTTACACTCACTGGCTAATGTTAGTCATATGTTTTGGTTTCCTGTGGCCCATTAGTATCCAATCTATCAAGCGCACAGGAGTCTACAGTAACAAAGTTGTAAACTTGAAGACTGAAAGGAAGGAGTCTCTGTGATATTTGCCTTCTGTTAATTATTAAACAGTTTAAACTCTGTGATTCTGATTTCTGGTGTTGATGTACTGCTGCAGTGCAGCCCAAATGGGGTCTGCCGTGAGCCAAGTCTGACGTTGCTCCCCTGTCCTCTAATTCGTGCTCTGGCTTGGTGAGGACCCCAGGGCTGGATCTTGTCTGGAAGTGAGTGGGCCAAGCACAGCAAGTGTGAGAGGTTTCCACAGACATGCTGGGAAAGGGATGTGCCCAAATTACTAATGACAGAAGTGTGATAGTTTTAGTCCTGAAGGAGAATTTGGGTTTTCAGAGGCCAAGAGCATCTTTCTCTTAACTGTCAGGCCTTGCTTTTCTACTGAAAACATCAACTGAGATGAATTGCTTTAGCACTTTTTTCCTTTCTCTGTACTGTGCCCCAAGTTGAACTAGGAAAAGAAGGACTTTGAACTCACAAATTTTGGCCAGTGGTGAAGTTTAAAGTCTTCAAAGAAGTTATGCTTGGCAAGAAATGCAGTATTTTAAGGGGTCATTTCATTGTTACTGGTGTGCAGTGCGTGTGTTGCCTGATTTATACCAAGGAGACTCCTGGAATGTGTGTCCTGGTGACTTCTTTCCTTCTTTCTTTCCAATTAACTCTAAAGAAATAAAAAGAGATGAAAGCAAATTATTTGAATAATATTTGAAATGTATTTATTCTAGAAAGGTTCACATTCTTTTCAAGAGTCCACTTTTTTTCCCTTTTGGAACAGAGTCTGTTACACCTCAGATTATTTGCTGTGTGATAGCATCCAGAGACTTTGGTCAGGATGGCTCCAGAGGGCTTGGGGAAACAAAATGGGTGAAATGAAAAGTAATGAGAGCAGTTTGGAGTGTATGGGGATCACTGGGTGTGCAGAGTTGGCTTGTGGCACTGAGCACAGGAAAAGATCACCACAGAGCTGGAGCCTGGATGGAGAGGACCAAGTTCAAAGTAAAATGCCTGGTTTATTCAGTTTAGGTGGAGTGAAAGAGGCTGAGAGGGCTGGCCCAACACATAGCTGAGTGTTAGCCTAAGGATGGGGCTTTTCGTGGCCACATGCAGTGCCTTTGCTTTTCTTTCCTGTGGAGTTTTGTTACAGAACAAGTTAATGGCAATAATTTTGGTTAGTAACTAATTCCTTGGAGCAAATATCTTTAAGTCAATTGAGTATCAGATGTTGCCACATATTACTTTGTTTTGGTGTTTAGCCACAAATAACTCATGACAGTTTTTGTATTGTAATACACCATAATTTACTTCTAGCAAGCATGTAATTCTTAAGAGACAGAGTGGCATTGGGCCTGCGTGTTCTTTGGTCCACTCTGTATTGAATCCAACACAATGGGTGCAGCTGAATGATTTAATGTCATCCTGAAAGAATTCACACAGGCTGCTGAAAAAGAAAGCAGGCCATGGAAATAAATGGTAACTAAATGTGTTCTTAAATATAGGGCTACGCTGCACACAGTGTGTATAATGCTATCCCCTGTTGAACTGTTTCAACAGTCTTGAAGCCTTAACCTCCAATGGGATAACAGAAAAAAAGGAATCCAGTAGAGTAAATTCCACTAAATAGTAAATTCTGTGAAATGCTCCTTTCATGTCAGACAGGTGGAAGCTCAGGATTCCAGTGCAGTTCAGGAGGAATGTGAGATTCATACCAAGCATGAAGGTATTCTGTTTATTGGCACAATGGTTTAAGTGAGAAATCCAATAAATCTGTTAAAATCTCTTTCTTAGATGGAGGTAGCTTTTGGGGAGTTTTCAAGTCTGCTGTGTATCAAAGCAGTTTGCTAGTTCACTGTCTGTTCATGGGTGAAAAAAAGTCATGAAGGTGATCAGTAGGTTTAAAATAGGTTGACCTGCAGTGGTATACACCAGAGCTGACACTTGGTACTAATATACCTGTTCCTCTGACCAGATCCTGACATGACACTAGCACTAGGTGTTGGCTTGTGTTACAGAAAAACCAATAGAAACTCAGTGTTTTGCTTGTTAAGCCCAATTATCTGGGAAATGCATAAAGAGTTGATGTTCGTTCCATTAGAGAAATGGCATACACATTCACCTCTGGCTTGCACTGCTTTCAGCAAACTGACTTTGTTTTGATTTTGGAGAGGTTGTGTTTTTAAAGTGTCAGTATTGAACTGAGAGAGGCTATTTACCTTTTATTTACTAGACAAAGCATGTGATTCCTTGCATTAGGATGTTCATTAATTCTCCTCTGTTTTAACTGTGTCAGAAACCTACTAAAAAGGGTTCAGAAAAATTCTGTGCTAGATATTTCAATGTACTTTAGATGATTTATTTTATTCTATTTCTAGCTTATTGTGTTTAAAATTATACTTGAATGCATTCCTTGAACACGGGCGTAAATAAATAATTTTTATTTCGAAAACAATGGAAGTATCTTCAGCCAATACACAGAAGGATATCGCTGAGCACGTGTAATGCTTGCTACATGGCATTGTATGCTGATCTTGAAATAGTACCTATGGCAACTCTAAATCACATTTTTCTGGGACAATTGTCCCCAGTGCTGCAATAGGATCTGCCTGTTAGGAAGCTTACAGCCCTCGAATCCCACTGAGCTCTGGGGGGCTTTGTGTGAGCTTGAGGTTCTGTGCCAGGGAGGCTGTGGTGTTGAAAATGGAGTGACAAGATGGGGTTGAGAAAATGTGAGTCCTCTTGTGGCATCTCCTGCCCAGGGAAATGACATCTTTGTGTCTGCAAGGGTTTAAGCAGGTTGTATTTACTAGTCTTCTAGTATTTAATTAAAAGATAGTTAAAAGTGGACTAAAGAGGCAAAACAAACAGAAATTTTCCATACCCAGATGGGTTGGTGTGGGTTGATATCATTTACTTTAGCATGCCTGTTCTTGGAGAAACTGGTACCAATAAAATATGTACCAGTAAGAAGCCAATTTATGTACCAGAAATGACTACATGTGTTATATAATTAGAATACCTGCCCCAACTCCTGAAACCTATCACTGCTGGGCCTGCTTTTAATCTAGCATCGTCTCTTCAGCTTGCAGGATGAAATGTAGCTGGGGAGCCTTATGAGAACCAGATGGAAAGCCTGGCTGGAGGGCTGCTGGGGATGGAGACTACCTTGGCTCCCTCCAAGCCAAGTGTACTGTGTACCTTCGAATGATACCTTAATCCATGATAAAGACAGACAGCTCACTTTACCAAAATCAAAACCATTCTCATCAATGGTAGCCTCTTTCCAACACAGTGCAGGCTACTGCTCTGAGAGATGCTGTCTGGAACAGCTTGATACAGGCAGAACTAGATGACTACACATGGATAAGATAAAATCATTCAACTACCTAATAAATTAAGTTGAAAGATGTTCCAAGATGATACAAATTCAAGTACTAACTTGATTTATTATCCCAGAGGGATGTGTGCTCCACCTTTCAGTCACTGAGTCCTGATTTATGGTGCATGTTTTAGGCTTGATTTTTTTCCCCCTTTTTAAGAAAGAGAACCTTTAAAATATGGTTAGTTGACCTAGTGCTCTCTGTCCAGCTAGCTTCATACTGCTTAAATTAATACAACTCATTCAAAACTGTTGTTGAATGGATGGGTTTTTAAGTCAGCAAGGATTCCGTTTTGGTAACTAAATGTTATTCCTATATGGTAGAATACCAGTAGAAGTAAAGTCAATAAACTCTAAAGGCAAATATATTAAAGAATTCTTATGCATCATGATTTTCCTCTTGCCATCGAGGGAAAAGATTGTATTTTACACAGGAACTGAGATGTTTCCCTTTCTGTGGTCCTGTGTGGATTTAACTAAAGCAGCAACTAGGAGAAACAGGAGTTTCATAAAGAAAGCCTTGTTGATAATTATAGAGTGGTTGTAAGTGTATGTTCATAGCCTTTATTTTTCTTGTTCAGAGCTTTATTATGGATCTTTAAGTTTCAAATGACTCTTGATACTTTGCATGTGTGTGACAGATTTTACATAAATAAACAGAACTTATTATTTTG
This sequence comes from Acanthornis magna, assembly GCA_036785705.1. NCBI lineage: Eukaryota > Metazoa > Chordata > Aves > Passeriformes > Acanthizidae > Acanthornis > Acanthornis magna. The sequence continues at coordinate 10,360,818 of JAWUZG010000028.1, read as the reverse complement.
AGACAATACTTCCAATATATATTTTCAAGGGTGTGTTCTTTGTTTGAATACATATGACTCCTATAAATCTATAAACTGTTTTAAACCAGATTAACAGATTGCAAATAGGGTAAGATGGAACTAGAGGGAGAAATGAATACTTTTTCTAGCTAACAGTTCTAGTTCTAACAAATTGCCCATGCATGAAACAGGTATAAATTATGAATTGGTTGTTCAAGGTTTTGAACATGGTTCAGGGTTTTTTCATCATGGTTGGAGTTAAAAAAATTAACCACAAAAACATAAGATGTTGTGTTCATTTGCTAAATCAGGGACTATATTTATATTTGCAGAAAAGTAAGAATCTTTGACAGCCATCTTTTGAACAGCATGATGTGTTTATCATCTACATATTCCATCAAGAGCAGAAATTGACTGAGGAAAATGTGAAACTTAGTTTACCCAGTTCTGTCTACAAAGATAAAATACTAATTTGGCTAGGATTCTGCCTGTTACTTTTTTAATATCTCTTGAACTCCAGTGGCGGAATTTTGTAGCCCTGCACATGTGAACAACTTGGTGGTACAAGTAGCCTTCAAAAGTAAGGCATTCACTGATCTAGAAGAAAAACTTCAAGTAACCTCTCTTCTTTCCAGGTAATGTTCTCCTTTGGCAAACAATTTGTATTAAACTCACAGTGTCCTCAGCACTAAGACTGATTGATACAGCCCGTACAGTGTTATATGCCATAGTGCTTGAACCATTGTGTGTGTTGGTGAATTATTTTCACAAACAGTTGATTCAAAAGGCTGTGGACTTCACAACAGCATGTTTTGAAACTTTGCAGGCTTTACAAAAGACACTCAATCCACCAGAAAGAGTGAGTCTTACGGGCGCAGTTTGCAGTGCTGCAGCCTGCAGCATTGGATGGATATCCAGATATAAATATCATAACTTTCTCTTGGCTGTAATTTATTATGTCCACATTTTGCTGGATCTAGTAGCAAAATTAATCATATCAGTTCTTTTCTCTTTCTTTTTTTCCCTTTTTTTACATTTAAAAGGTTAAGATTTCAGAGAGCCAGGCCTTAAGCTGTATTCCTTCTGTTTTGAACTGGTAGTATCTCCATTTGCATATGACACCATGAATTTCTTTGATTTATTTTTTTAGTCAAGGAATAAGAAAAACATTCAAAGCCTACTGTAGGTTCTGACAAAGAAAATTACTGATTTCTTACATCTGAAAAGCCAAGTACCCGTAGTCTGGCTGGTTCAGATTTGTCTAACTCCAAAGGTGTTAGACTGCTCCTTATTCATGCTTCATTTGAGATTCCAGCCATTTAAAGAATGTTATCCTACTGGTATATACCATCCATTTATTTTATTGCACGTACTTTGTTATTTAATGCCACCCAGAGTTTTCAAGGTGGCTTAGATTAAGTAAAAGGGCAGAGCCAACTATTAACATCTACAACTTAAACCAGACGTGATACAGTAAAGGGAAAAACATTAATCACAAGATGCTTGTGTGGAACAGTGGAACAGCTCTTGCACAGTAAGACAAATCCTGCAGGCTGATAGAGCTTGGTTTTAGTCTGACTCCTCAGAATAGCTTGAGCAGCAATCAGCCTTCTGGTAGTGCTGTGCTGAGAAACGTGGTGGACAGTGGTGCCCAGACCCAAAGCCAGCGATGGACAGGAGGAAGGGAGGGATGATGCCCTGGGACAGAAGCTCTAGCAGGGGGAAAGGCACAACCTTGGGAGTAAGTTACACTTAAACCTGAGGCTGTGCAGAAGGGGAACTTTGAATGATATCAGCTGCAGAGACTCGCAAGGCCAGAGCTAAAAATGGCCTGATTTTTTACTTGTAACTGTACTGCCTGTGCCTCGAAGAGATGTTTTGCATGGTTTAAGGCAATGCTGAAAGGAGGAGAGGGTGAGGACATGAATTAAGTCTCTTCTCTCTCTGAGTTAATGTTCTCTGCCTGTCATCTGCTCTATATACAATATGTTTCAGTTCAAAGAACCCAGTGAGAGTGTATTGTTCCACAAAGAAGAAAGCTAAGCTTTTCACCATCTAATCAATATTTCCTGAGAAGCTGCCAATGTCTCCTGAGCAGAGTTGTGATCTTTCTGTCATAAATCATGCCATTACTGTTCTTAAACTTGCCCTGGACAAGTGTCCTCCCTCCTGACAAGTGACATTTCAAACAGGAATATAAGCATTTAGGACAAGGACAGTGTGTGCTACAAAGCACATTCTTGGTGTTCTGCAGATAATAATCTCTGAATTACTTGTGATGATAATTTTTGGGGATTTCATAATGCCTCAGTACATATGCCAGATTCCTGGATTTTGACCAAGAGGGTGTTACAAATTATAAACATCAGTAACATTGCCATCTAGTGTAGCTAACTACTGTCTTGCATGCGGATTAGTTTGTGCACTTGTATTGCACCCAGACATAAACAAAGTTTAGATTTCTCTTGAAAACACTTGGTGTTTTGGTAACTAACTAAATGAATCAACATATAATCTTTCAGGAATTGGCAGAACAGCATCTACTTCTCATTACCCTCTTTGTTTCTCTCCACCCTTTGGCTCTCACCATAATTGAAGACAACTGCTCTGGCCACTCAGCTCAGCATCTGCAAGATGAAGTTATACATCTTCCAGACGTGGCACCCAGTTGCCAGCACTTTTCTTACCTTTTGGTTTACTTTGGGCCTCTGCTTTGGCCTCAGAGCCAAAGTCTACCTGTCTCCAAGGCTGCTGCTGATGCTCTTTTAGCCATGGTGCATTGTACTGCATTCCTGTGCTGCTCTCTGTCATACTATGGAAAAGGAAAAGAATGGGGAATGCTGGGAGAGACAATTACATGCAGGTAACAGTAAGCTCATTTGATTTGCAAACATATCGAGAGTATTCTAGTTATTTCAGAGCTCATGTTTAGCTTTTTTCTGCAGGAGAGATGCAAGCAGAGGGAGCCCTCTCTGCCATCATGCCATGGGCCTGAGTACCTGTGTATTTCAGTAACAGCAGCAGTTGATTTTCTATTTTAAGTAGAATGGTATTACCAGAAAATTGTTATTGTTAACATTTGCATAGAGCAGGTTAGTTCTTTTAAGTGGCTTCATGCCATTAAGTAGGAATGTAACCACAATATAGCAGTTTGTCCACAGAGAGGAAAAATAACCCTTCAAACCCTTGGCACCAGTTCCACATTAGAGCTAAATTACTGTAGCAGATTGAAATGACATGACTCACATTTTTAAATGAGCGCATAAACAAGTCGTGTGCCCAGACTGGCATGGGACAGGAATCCTAATTTGCACATGTGCCTTGGAATTTGTGCACACACACAAAAACAATTAAAAAATAGTCAGGCAAAGAATACATAATGTAAGACTGAAGATACGAGTTTAACATTCTTATGCCAGTACTTTGTGAGAAGACATAAGCAGATTTTCAGTATCCAGTGTTTTCTCTAATAAGGAGTACCAGGACAGCTCGCCATAAATGCCCAAAGAAACCTGTTATGGCATGTACATGCAGAGTATGCCTATCCTAAAATAGTTATGAGTAAATACTCTAGAGTAGAGGCCTCTTAATTGACATTTTAGCTTTGTAGATGCAATGCAAGAGACTGGACAGCCTACATTAATTGGACAGGTCCTTTCCTGTCTCAGCAGATGGAACAGGGCATGTCATTTTGTCCTGGACTGCAGCAGCACAAGTCATAACTTGAAACATTTCTTCTTGTTCTCTGTTTCAGGTGCTGTACCCAGTAGGGTTGTTTTATGAACAGCTCTTTAGGGGGTTGTTAGGGGCAGGCAGCCCCATTGTGCTCTCCCACATGCTGGGTGAGAGAAGCAGAGTAGCCTCAGCGAGGCCAAGGGTGGCTGGGCTTGGTCAGGCTGTGCCCAGCTGAGGCCGTAGTATCCTGCTACACACTGTGGAGGTTTCTCCTTGACTAGCAAATTCAGGCTTTGTAAAATCATTCTGTTTTGCCAGCCATGAGTAAAACACCTGTTTGAGTGGTGGAGATCTGGCTGTCCTGGAGCCCTGGGTGTGTGGTGGGGCACAGTGCCAGCTGGGGCTGGATGATCAAAGGAGCTGAGCCTGGCACTGGTGCCCTGGTGCCACCACAGCCAGGCTCAGCTGCAAAGGGTGTTGCAGTTATTTGGGCTGCAAGGCCAGCGCTGGGGCTGGCTGTATGGCAGCCTCAAACACTAATTAGTGTCTTAAAGGTAGTTTCAGAACTGTACAGTCTTATTTCCACTCTGGTTTCACAGAATTGTTTTATGTATCTCAAACTTTGATAATTGGCCAAGTTGAAAGCTCCCTCTAAGGTGAAATCCATCTAATTCTCAATCTAAAAATTGTGTTTTAATAGTTCACTAACATCAGGCTGTCTGATATCATTATACTCTGTTGTTATAGTACCAGACTTTCAAATATGATGCCACTGTGAAGTAATTGCTTGTGTAATTTAGTAGAAAACTATGAATAGAGGATGGGAGCTCCATCAATCTGTATTGAAGCACAGATGAAGTGACTGACCCTGATCCAAAGGCCTTTCAGTTGAGCAAATTCAAGAGTTGTACTCAGCCACTCAAACCCAGTTTATGTCCCATATTTATGCTTCTTCTTTTTTTTTTTTTTTTTTTTTTTTTCCTATTTTGGGAAAAAGCTGCACAGAAAGATTTTGCTGTTGGTTAAGTGTACATGCATATTTTCACTTCCAGCCCAATTGCTGCCAGTGTTATGATGCACCTAATAATAATTGCTTTAAAAGTTGGCTTTTGTTAAAAAAAAAATTAAAGATCTTCTTCCCCGCCTCTGAACCAAACCATATAAAATCCATGGAGGGGCTTTTCCAATAACATCTTGAACTTGTAATTCTGGAGTGTTGTCTCTGAGCCATTAATGAAACCCATATTGCAGGGATGGCCTTGAAGTAATGGAGGAAGGAAAAAGCAGCTGTATTTGCTATCCTGTGGCTCTGTGTTTTTCATTATGTTCTCTCTTATTTTTGTTTTGGGGTATGTTTTCTGGAGCAAACAACCTCCCTGGGAATGGTCTGCTGCAGAGACCATGCTAAATGCCTATTGCTGGCTCACCAAGGGGTGCCAGATGTGACACTGCAACCTGTTAAACGAAACACCAATGTGCTCATAAAGGAGGAGCAGCTTCTTCTGTGGGTGAAAGTTCTGGCACAAGTATTTGACTGAATGACTGTGACTATTGTTACTGAAAAACCAACCCAACAGGCAAGATGCTGCCAGAGTTTGCCTAGCGATTCCAGCACTTTACATAGCTGATGACCAGGACAGGTTTATTCCCTCTCAAAATGACACATTGGAATAATATTAGCTAACTGTCTGTAGCCCGGCTGGAGTGTCTCTTTCCAGACACATAATTGGTACTGTCACCTCTCATGCTGTATGGTATGCAAAACTGATGCCTATGAATTTTGCCCATATGTTTTTTAAGTGCACTAGACGTAGTCAGCCTTGAATTCTGAACAAATAGTGATAGCTCAATTAATAATAGACTGAAAAAGCACAAAATTAAAGCATGTTAGAGTGCATGCATTAGCAAGATGGTTTTTCAACAAGCTGTCAGCATACGCAAGAAAAGTAGAGCTGCTCTGGTGGAGACAAAGAGGTTCCACTTTGATAACTAAAGCACAACCTGTCTTTGATCAGGTTTGCAAAACTGGATTCACTTTGCTTTTTCCTTACTTCATGCAATCAGTGTCTGTCTATAGACATTGTGGTGAAGCAGAGGGTTGAAGCTCACGTTGATGAAAGAGCCCCAGAGAAGGGTTTAATCCCACTCAGCTTTCTATAGTATGCAAACAAATCTTCCCCGTAATGAAAGACTACAGAACTGAAATAAAATTGTTAGACGTTGGCTATATTTTTAAAGGATCAAAATAATATAGGCACATCACTGCTTGGTTTTTTGGCTCTCTAGTAACTAATTTCTCCCGAACTATATCTGCACATTGGTAATGCAAAATGTTTTACTTCACATTAGAGTGTTTATTTATGCAGCTTCATTTCCAATAAAAGCTATGCTTTACAGTGCATTATGCAGAATGACAGCGGTGCACTGAATTGCAAGGTCACGCTATAGATCATACTCACTCTGCCAAACACCCAGTAAGGAATTTTGGAGTAAGCTGTAATAAGGGGCTGAGCAGTGAGCAGAGCCAGAAACAATACAGGTTAGAAAAATGTTTGGTTTATTTAGTGAAAGAAGAAAGAGTTTGACTTATTAGGGAGGCTTTTCCTACTGTATTCATTCTGGGTCCAGGTCCTGGAAAGAAAGTTTGGGATGGAACTTCCTGTAGTTGACCCTAATCTGTCCTCAGAGCCTCATGCGTCTTCCACTAAACTGAGGGCTATGGGGTGTGTTTGAAGCTCTAACCAGCAGTTTATGCTCTGAACTGTTACATTACCAGGCCCTCTCCTTTTTCCATTTCGTATGTGAGGCTACATGTCTGGTGAAATGTGAAGTGTCATCCTCCGCACACAGATTAGGTGTGTGCTACTGTGCAGCTGAAAGCAGTGGGTCTAAATAGTAAAAATGCCTTCTTCCAGATGTTCGCAGAAGTAATTTTTCCTCCAGAAGCAAAATTTGCCCTAGGACAGAGAGTGTGGCAGAAGTAGCAACGCACAGGGCAACCACTGTACGGGTTTGTGCATTTTCTGTCTGTGGAAAATCATTTGAAGATAACAGATGTCTAGAAGGCCAAGAAGTGCCAAAGCCAGTGTGGCAAATAACTTCTCTTTAGGAGGTTACAGTTTTCAGGCCCTGTTTCAGATGTGGGGCAAGAGAAGCAGAACCAATTATGAAAGCAGAGGGCCACAAGAGAAGTTATTGTCACACCCCCACAAAACATGAGAGCAAAGAAAAATTTCTGTGTGTCAGGCTGTTCTCCAGATGTTGCTGGTAAGCTGTACCAAAAGCACTGAGGAGGCCTATAGCAAACTGCCTGAGCAGCAACATGTGGCATTCCCCAACAGACACAGCTGGTTATTTTTAGGGGGAATATAATTTGGTGTGGGTTGTACTGCCTGAGGGGGCACATTTTGGACAGCACAGATGTGGTGGTGCCATTTTAGAAATCTTCCTTTTGACTTGTGCTTTACCAGGTTATTTTCTGCAGAAGAAAGAAACTGGTGAAGTGAGGAACATCCTTGGTACAGAGCCTCATTTATCTATTTATTTATGTATTTAGATTCAGAGAAAGCACAGGAAACTAATTTGTAGCAATGAAACAAATCGGCAGCAGAAGACACCTCCAAGTCTCTCTTGCTGACTTTAAGACACATGTTTGCTCCTTCAGACATACTATTTAGGGCTCTCATAGCACTGATTCTTTGACAAGAAGTTCAGTTTGCCTCTTTATGTCAGGAAATCACATTCCTCTGGGTGGTTGTTGTCATCAGGTGCCATTGTAACATGGAATTGATGATCCCAGGGCCCTTGCCCCACTGTTGGCAGCACAAATCACTTGTCTAAATTCCTCATCCAGAAAACTTAGTATCTGCACTTAGTGGACATGTTTCTGATGTATTTGCCTGAATATAATCATAATTTTTAGATGAATCAAGGTCAATCAAGAGTGGAAAATGGAAAACTGGGATAGAGACAACTGAAACAGGTAATTAAATGGTTGGTGATGGAAGTCCATAAGAATAAAGAAGTGGTGGACGTGGGTTTCTTTACACAGGTCCATAAAGGAGGTAAGAGGCTTCTGTAGCTGATCCAGAGTAAGGCTGGCTCTTTCACCCTGAACTTCAGCAAACACAAGAAATAGCGATATCAGTGTCCCAAAGTGAGGGGCTGTCATAAAAGTATGTTCTACCTCACCCTTTCTTGCTATTGTAGATCTTCACACATGCTGCACATTACATCTGTATGGTTCTGAACATGGCAGAGTCTGCAGGGTTAGTTTCTCATTCTCCCTAGTCAATTCACATCTCCACTCCTCTTGCACTGCAGTTCTTGTCTTCTGTTCAGAGCCCTTCAGCCTCATCATGCGGAAGGGCTCTGTTTATATCCTTATTAAGGGAACTCCTCAGTGCTATTGATTTATGGTGAGCATTGCTGCCAGCAGTCTGGCTCAAAGTTTATTGACAGCTCTTCTCGGAACCTGTCACGTTAGTTGTTCTTGTTTCAGCCTACCGGATGACTGAGGACTAGAATATCAGGTTAGACAAGTCACAACTTTGCTGTTTAAGCCACTCATGCTCCGGCAGATCATCACTGTGTCCACCAAGATTTTACATGAAATAACATATACAGCTTAACACACTGAAGACATTATCCATGCTTTTTGGCCATACAAGAAAGGGCAACCACTGTGCAGAGCTGGTGTCTCAGATCCATGCTGCAAAAGAGCTGCATTCTCTCCTGGACCAGACAGTCAGGCTGTAACATTGCTCCCTCTGTGCTCAGCACTGGTGAGGCCTCAGCTTGAGTCCTGTGTCCGGTTCTGGGCCCCTCACTGCAAGAAAGACATTGGGGTGCTGGAGTGTGTCCAGAGATGGGCAGTGAAGCTGGTGAAGGGTCTGGAGAGTGAGTCCTACGAGGAGTGGCTGAGGGAGCTGGTGGTGTTTATCCTGGTGAAAGGGAGGTTCAGAGAAGACCTTGTCACTCTCCACACCCTCACTGAAAGGAGATTGTAGCCAAGTGGGGGTCAGCCTCTTCCCCCAGGCAACCAGTAACAGGACAAGAGGACATGGCCTCATGTTGTGCCAGGGAAAGTTCAGATTAAAAATCAGGAAGAATTTCTTCACCGAAAGGGTGGTAAAACATTGGACAGGCTGCCCAGGGAAGTGGTGGAGTCACCATCCCTGGAGGTGTTCAAGAAACATTGATGTAGCATTCAATGCTTTGGTTTAGTTGACATGGTAGTGCTTGGTCATAGGTTGGATTTGATGATCTTGGAGGTCTTTCCCAACCAAAACGATTCTGTGATTTTATGGGCAGCGCCCATCTATGCTGACCATGGCAATGCTGAGCTGTTTATTAATGTGTGACCTCTAGAGATTAAGGCTGATGTTAGGAGCAGCTAGATCCTGCTCTGATTTCAAAAGCAGTTGAAAAGTTATTGTTGATGGGCTTGTTGGGGTGTACAAGGCAATGTCTGAGCTTTAATGCTTCACTGGGACCTGTGCTCTTGCACAGTGTGTGAAGGGAAGGCAACTATCACAGTGTGTTAACAGTCTGTGTACTGCTTAGGGATGGGTGGCTCTTGCTACTAGAAATTTCTTTTTGAGGAAGAGTTTCTCTGGACAGATTCATGTTTAAGTCAGTGGTTACTGCTATAATTTAATTAATTCTTAGTAAGTGAAGAAAAAGTGGATCTGACTGAAACTGAATAGATTGCTTTTATTGAATTCTTCTTTAATTAAAGCTCTTACTGCCTTCATGCTATTTGGATGGCGTAGTTTAGGTTTTTACATTGAATGACAGCAGAAGGGAGAAAAAAGAGGAAATGTTTATTTAATTCGTGCTACGGAATGTAATGACAAGAGATTGTTTCCATACGTACTGTTTTTGTTGACCTTTTAACATTTGGAAATGTCAGGAAATACCATTACTGTAGGTCTATCCAGCTTTAATGCTACAATAACTTTATAGCTATTCACAAGGGAAATTATTATACATTGCCTGAAACAGTGAAGGTGTATGCAAGCATACACACAGATCTCTCTTTCTCCCTTCCTGCCAAGTAGATCTCTGTGGTTGCATGCAGTCTCTGTTAAAAATGCAACTTTTGTGTCCCTGCAATTTTGATTTTACTGAGACAGCAAAGAGGCATTTCTGGGAAGCTTAAAGAAGCTTAAAATAATGTATGACACATTTCGAATTACTGTGATTAGACATTTGCCAAAATTTCACAGGCTCTTCAAACACAGATATTAACCTTTGCTTGGTTTGGGTTGTTTTGAGGGGGCCTGTTAAGATTCAGAGAAGTTGAAAAGCTGGCACTCAGATCTATGCATGTTGTCTTGCCTTTAGAGCTGGGGGAGAGGGTCGAGTCATGGCTTTGATACTCAAGTCCCAAGAAGATGGAGCAGTGCTGCTGAAGCAGTGCTCTCTCTGGCTGTGTGAGCAGTGCAGCACACAGCTGTGATGAGTTGTGTGTGGTGGAGCAGCGCTGGGCGCAGCCGAGCATGGCAGGACACCGTCACCTTGGACAGCACCAGGCCAGCCGCTGATTTATGACTGTCCCCTGCCTCCCACAGAAACAGATCAACAGAGACACCCAAGGGCTGACTGACATCAAACACATTGCTTGTCAGGTTCTGGCCTAGAACCTGGCCCTTCAGTCATTTGAGAGGGATGGGGATTTTGTCCTCTGGTTGGGAAAAAAGAACACAGTAGCTTATGGGAATGACTCCTTCCCCCCAAAATCTCAGCCGAGGGCTCCAAGTACTAAGCAAGGGAAACTGAAACAAACACACAGAAATATATGTATTTAAAAATATTCTAAGGTGTTGAAATTAATACTGAAGATGGATGTAATTATTGCATGTTTTACAGAACCAAACCTATAAAATGTTAGGGAATTTCCTCTTAAGTTTATGCTTAACTTTACGCTGTCTGTTCAGAAATATCCTGGACCTCCCACTGACTAGAGGAGGAAGCTCTTCTGTCTTCAAACAAATCACAGTCAGTTGTGGATCTGGTTGATTTTACTTACCACAAGTACAATTAAAAAACAGTGATAACTCAAAACACTGAAGTAGAAATGCACTACAAAAAAATTGTAATCTGAACTAATGACAAAGTACAGTTGCTGCCACTTCACAAGCTTAATTTGACTTCTGAACAAAGCAATTTCAAAACACAGCAAATGAGTAGTAATTTTCAGGTGTCATTTATTACTTTGCAGAAGTTTGGAAATGAGAACTGTGAAGAATATCTACCCGAGATATCAACAAATCTCTTCCATTGGCTGAGATCAAGCTCACAGCTGAAATTTGTATGTATTGCTCCAAAGAATACACTAAAAAAGATTTAGATTTTGGCAGAATTTATTGAGATTTATTTGTACATAGTATTTTAACTATATATATGTGTGTGTGTGTGTGTGTGTTTTCATAAATATAATATCATTCACACCGAGTAATTTGACTACACTGTCTTCCTTTGCAATTCTTTTGTATGATATCAGTAATAATAAAAGTTATCTTCCAGATATACTGATCAATAGGCTGAACTTGAGTGTATTAGTCATAATTTGCTAAATGTGTTTCAAAACTATGGATTTTATTAAAAACTTTGAATGGTAGTGGATTATCCTGATAATGATTTAAATTGCTTTGGTTTTTATTCATGATATCCATTAGAGAAAAATCTAATTAAGCTTTAGGAAGTGTCAAAATAAAAAAAAATATATTTGGTGGTCTTAGTATTTGTGAATATATACACATGCATGTACACCTATAGTGTGGATACTCACAAAAATACACATATGGGATTCAGCTCTGTGCTTGATCTCAGCCAGTAGAAGAAATTTCTGCTACATGTGGATAGCCAGTTTTCACAGTTGTTGTTTCCAAAATTTTGTGAAGTTGTAAACTATACCTGACAGTTTGGACTGCTGTAGTCATGCTGTCTCTAGGTTAGTAGCTTGCATGTGCTTTATTACTTTGGCTGCATAATTATTTATGGTCTTTAAACATAAACTCAGACACTGTGATGTGTGTGAACACTAACACACATGCTTCATTTAGAGGTGTAATGTGCTTCCAAATTATTACACGTGATTGCTGGCAGTATCTGTTGTCTTTCTGACACCTTTCCCTTCTACATATTAAAAAAGAGCTTTCCGGTATTTTTTAGTCTGGTAGATTTCTGATGAGAACAATCAAGCACAAAAATGGACTTTAATACACCTGATAATCAACCTAGTGGTGACCTGCTTTGGGATAAGATTTTGTACGGGTTTTTCTGGTCAATTCTTCGTCTGTGAAGGATGGAATATTTATTGGCCCAGGTTGCTGCTGCTAGTGCCTAAAGCAGAAACAGTCCTTCAGTGTGTTGGCCTGTTGAGAGTCCCCATGTGCTAGGACTGGAGTGATTCCCAGGGTGGGCCTCCTGCTGCAAGATGACCTAAAGGGAAACTATATAAAATAATTGCTTGGTGTAGATGTCTGGTATTCCTTGTGAAAGAAGCTAAAAGTTGGGGTAAGCCTCTGGAGCCCTCCAAATCAGACAGAAAAGATTTGAAGTTGGGTCATTTATAACATAAGCCAGCTGAGATAACTGCTGGGCTACAGACAGGGGGAGGGAGGGAAAGAAGACAAACCCTCCTTCTCCTCCCCTCTGGGAGCCAGATGATGAACCTTCACTTCCACATGTGCCCACACTACCGTGCAAATTCGCAGGAGTTGCAGGAGAAATTTAATCACGAATTTTGTACTGTTTTGCTTGGTCAGATCAAGGGGCTCCTTTTTCCTTTGCAATCTGCTGAATTGAGCACTTGCTTAGCCATTTGTACAGCCTTGAAAATAGTTTTTGTAAAACTATGCTCAATTTAAGTGATGTAACTGCAAAGCCCTTAATTGCATAGAACAAGTACACATGAAGCAGCAGGTATATGGGTGAAGTTATCTAAATAGCAGTAGCCTTCAAAGGGTCATGAAAGCTAATATATTTGAGGTACCGAGGCCTTGGTTTTGCAAAAGTGTCAACAAAGTCTGCAGCTGGCTGTGGTGGCGGGGATGAAAGGTCAGCAATCTGCAGTGAGGTATCGGTCATTAAACGTGAGGCTTACTCCCTCCTCGCCTGCACTCTCTATGCTAGTGGAAAAGAGGAATCCTGCCTCTCTGGCAGAAGCTTTGGTCCAGACCTGAACGGTCCTCAGGCACAAGTGGTAAGTGCTAAAAGAGAAAAATGTGCATGATTTGATGCATCCAGATTAGCAATGAGTGCAGTGTTGAAAATTCCTGGCTGTGGGTCAGTGTAGCAAAACATTTGGACAACATTTCCCTGAACTGACGTTTCTTAGTCTGGAAGTCCAAACTGGTGATAACAATTAGTTGTTCCCTATGCTTCTGTCCTTAATTAGGAATTGGGGGTGGGAAGCGTGGGGGGGTGGGGTGCGGAGGAACAAATGAAAAACAATCAATCATTTTCAAACCTGTCAGAAGGTGAAGGTCAACCTAAATTTAAGCCATGGCTTATGGTTGATTCGTATTTGATCTGAACCACCCCACATCCCTCAGACTTTAATACATCCTGGCAATCAGACGTTCCAGCGTTTTTCCCATTACTTGCCAGACAGCGGCAGGGTGGCTCCTTGCAGAAGGCTTTAAGGAACAGAGAAAGACGAGAGGTCATCAGTGACCACTAAAGGATCAAAGATGGGGAAGCTGGGTGGTTTCATATAGTCTCCTATGGAAAATGATTTTATATTGCTCAAAGTCCAAGTCTGGTGCAGTCCATTGTTACTGCTTTTCTAAATATCCTGACTTGTTCAGAAATGCAGTGAAAGGCTTTCATCCCAGCCCATTCAACTTAAAAAATGGAAAACAAAATCCTCTTAATCCCTCCTTGGATCAGCCTGCACAATGAAGTAGCCAAACTGGTAGTCACAGTATTGCTATGGTGCTCAGCCTGCTGCGATTCCTCCGCCGCGTCCCTCTCAGATCGCCAGTAGGATCAGTCACTCTCTATTAGGTTGGAAAAGCTCAGAAAATAAGAACAAGAAGAATGCTAAACGTGCTGTGGAATTTCATTCCACTTCTATAATGAGCTTAGCAAACCCTCAAGCAGAGAATACGTAATTTTAAACAGATTTTTAAGTAGCTTTTTTGTCAAGTCTCTTAGCTTTTTGGTCAACTCTCTTAGAAGAGAAGTAGAGCCAGATGATGCCTTTTTAGGAGCAGAAGCAGGGGCTTTCCGGGCTTGATCCCCATGGTACTGCCTGCCCCTGGCTTCTCCTGCCATGGGCTGGCTGCAACTTGTAGGGTTGGTCAGGGAGCTTCGGGGTGCTCCTGCTCTCGCCTACAGTGCAATGGTGGCAACACAAGAACTCCTGGTATTTGGGCATGGCGGCAGCCAGCGGGGCCTTGCAAAGGAACTGCCTCCTTTCCACTGGAGAACAACATTACACAACTGTAATTGTAGTTTCAATAACTCCACCACCATCTTCAGCTTCATTTAATTCCCCCCTTAACAAGTGTCTGCTTTGAAGGAGAAGAGGCAAGAAGAGATTTCTATTATGGGATTTCTTTTGGACACCTTAAACAATGGCTATAAAATAAGGAGGATTGCAACCCAAGACCATCACATCTTCTCTTTGTTCTCAATCTTGTTCGACTGGTAACTGCTCAACAGAGCAATAAGAAAAGCATTTGAAGAATCCCATCAATCCAGCACAGATTTTTAACACAGGCCAGTCCAATTAGACTGTTATGGGTGGCCAAAATAAGATCCCCATGCTCCTGATAAGTCATATGAATAAAATACTGGATGATCGTGCTGTAGCGAGCAAATCGAAGCCAAAAGCAAGAACATTTCTAGTCTCGGTTTCTGTCTAGAGAAGCAGACAACATGGAAAGGATCTGCTGCTCTTGATTAAAAAAAAAATAGGGCTGGAAATGAAACAGATGAAAGCATTAGTTTAATTCACTTGAAAGCTTCTGCTTTGAGGAGAGCTATGCCATATTGTTCTGTACAAGGACACCAGATTAATCGCCTTTTCTCTCCTTCACCTTTTATAGTGATGCTGCACAAATGGTATCAAGCTGACAGAGAAAATTATAAATATACTGTGGTTGCAATTTAGCAGCATTAATCACACAAATTTAGTAGTTTTAGATGGTAGTAGGTCATCCATTAGCTGAAAAGTTGACAGTAGTAGCATAGAAGCCCGAGTTCAGGCCTCATCTTCCCCTTTCAGGCAATCTATTTCTTTCTCGGCAAAAACATCTGGTCATTTAAAAACTGTAATTTTCATACATTTTAGCTAACAGTGGAATGTTGAAAAGCTGTTCTGAAAAACATAGTTCTTTCCTGTGCCAAACCAGTTGGCCTAGAGTTAGCAAATGTTGTTATAAATCTTCCCTTTGCTTTTTCAACAGCTCTAAAACTACAGAATTAAATGCTTCATAAAGACTAGCCAGTGGACGCAAGTTAGCATACTGAAGAAGTTGAGCATGCAAGCCCCCAAGATCTTTTGAATGCTGCCCCAGTCACCCCACAGAAAATCCAAGCTGCCTCTCAGCCCCAAGGAGATGGAAGATGCTTTTGCTTTACTTCTCTCCCCTCAAGCATGGCTTAGTATAAGCCTCTGAGTATAGTTGCACTGAGAAGGCTCAGAAAGAAAATAGGAAAACAGAAAACCTGCCTTCTGTCACGTGTATCCACTCTTCCTTTAACGTATGTCACTGGAGATGGTCTTTCCCACTGCTCATCCTCCAAATTTGACCCCAACCTTGTGTGTAGAGTCATGAGTAGTAGGCTGGAGGATTTGCCACCCCACATCTCATTTATTTCCCTAAAAGAAGAAAGAATCCAGAGAGAAATAGCAGCACAGAAATTTTCGTCAACCGCAAAGAATCAGCAACACAAAGTGGAGAGATTATTTTTAACCTTTCCACAGTAAATTTCATGCAGAAGGAACGGAGAACATCAGAGGTCTGTCAGTTGGTGTGCTTCTTTGTCCCACCAAACAACAACCGAAGAGTGTGGGAATGGCAAACCCAGTTCCTCCTCCTCCAACAGATATGTAATGATATATGTCAAATTCAAGCAGAGGGGATTCTGGAGGTGCTCTACCCCCGTGGATCCCATGGCACGGGACTAGGGTGTGTGCACACAGACCTGCTTTGGTTGGAAACTGTGTTCTGCATTAGGCATAGCGATGTAAAATCCCACCTCCCCTCCCCATACAAACCTCCTGGCTTCCGCTCTGGAGGCTGGTGCAGGAGAGCTGCCATCCCATATGCTGTGAAGGACGCATTGATCTGTGTTGCCATTGCTATTGCTATGGCTCAATGGTGCTATTTTAAAAAACACACAGGGAAACAAGATGACCCATTCAATCAGTGCGGGGTTCTTGGTTTGCTGAAAATTCAAGAATTATTGAAACTCCAGGTCTGAGCCAAAACAATTTTTTAAATTATCATTCCGGTTTTGTGGTCCTGACGAGGACAGTAGGAATGGAATGTTCTCCGCTACCGAGTCCTGACGTGCTAACAGCGCTCACCCAGTGCAGCAGCCCTGGGACAAAGCAAGAGGAAAATACTGACTGCATGGGGTATCTTCTCAGAGCCACGACAAAATTTCTGGTCAGAGCCTGGCAGCTGTATTTCAGAAAAGCCCAGCAGGCCATAATAGTTGCTAAACATATGGAGGAGGAAAATTCAAATTGCTTGTCATTGTGGCAAATCCCAAACAAGTACTTGGCTGCCAGAAATGCTGGGGTTTGCTCTCTCTCATGCTCATCATCTGCAATTAAAGCTGTTCTGCTTTGTGTTAGGATTAACCAGAGTAAAGATTAAAACCCAAGTGCTAAGCTGCAAACTGAGTGTCTGTCTGTGGATCTGTTCACAAGAGGCACTTGCCAGCAAACAGCTATTCTCTTGCTCAGTAGAAGGAGGCAAAGACTTCAAAACCCTTCATTTGACAAAGAACAGGGGCTTCAATAAATGTTTTCCTCAAAGTAGGTAAACAGCCTCAAAATTGGTGTTCTGGATCAGAGATCTTGCAGGCTCATTTTTTCTGTTTCTACAGAAAATGTGAAATAACAATCTTTTTCTCCTGAGAAAGACATTTTTAGATCTCCCCGAAGTAATAGATGCCGGGAACTTGAGCAGGACTTTTTGTGGTCACAGAAGAGAGGAACCAGTCAGACATTATGTTAGGAAGAAGAGTCATGCAGAAAAGTTATCTTTGGCCCCTTCTGCCAGTCCTTAATGTGACATCTAGCAGCCTGGTACCTAAGCCACTGGCCTGGGGTGCTCAGCACACAACAGTGGGATGCCTCTTGCAGAAAACAGCACCAGCAACAAAAATTGCCTCTGTCTTAACTCTGATATTATGATTTGCTTTCAGATAGATTCCCTCAGCCCAGCCAAGGCCTTCTCCAGTCTTAAAGCTATGAAACAGACAGATGACACCCACCCTTGGCAAAACCAAGATATAAAGGTACAGAAAGAAAGGTGTGAATCCCAGCTGTTGGCTGGACAAGCTTTCAGGCTCACGTTTCAATAGCGTCCATGTGGAAAAACACTTCTTATTTCCAAATCCTTCAGCCAGTCATGGTTAAATTGCAAAATAGCTCCTTATGAGCCAATGCCTCCTGTCATGTGCTGTCCAGGAATGTGGAAGCCCATTCAATTTCTAATGGAAATGAATCGAGCAATGCTTTTTTGCCTTCCTCCAGTCCAGAACTCTCAATGCACTGATAATGATATGGGAGAAGGGCTTCTTGCACTTCATTTCTTCTCAGCCTACGTCTGTGAAGCCTTTATGCCTGTACAAAGTGGTACAAAATGTTATTTTGCTGGCATGGTGGTGTTTTATATTGAAACTATGCAGATATATGGTGACTTTGCAAGCTGTAAGTTAGATGGGAACCAGAGCTTTGGTTACCTGAACACCTCTTCCAGATCCTAGAAACAGACTGCCACTTTGCAGATCTGACCGTGCAGAAGAGGGACAGGTATCTGTAAGACATCTGCTCTGCAGTCTCCCCCACAGCATGATCCAACCCCTCCACTCTGAAGGGTGATGTTCAAGGCAGTGGCAAAGTTATTTCTGTATCACAAACAGATTTGGCTTTGGTTTTAGCTTGCCACAATTTTAATTCCCTTCTATCTGAGCTAGCTACCCTGTTCTTTCACACTGCTGGGCTTTCCTCCTGGGCATGTTTACCTAAAGTGTGATGACATTGAGGCTGATAGTTATTTTGTAAGAAAAAAGTGTTTTTCTGCTCGTCCATCTCACCAGCAGTAGCCACCAAGGCTTCCCTTCCTTTTCCACACACCGCTCTTCTCTTAGACCTAAGATCTCTGCATGCTTTGTAGCCAGAGGACCTGTATTGAATTTTAGAAGCTGTATTTGGGAAGTGTGGACTTTCCCCCCTCCGCTTCCCCAGTGGCTGTAACCAGCAGCCCATTTACAGCCTGTCTGTGCTGTGAGAGCCGTGCTGCGCTCGCCCCTTCTGGGCTGGGGCTGGGGTTTCCTGGCTGGCGCTCTGGGCTGGCAATCACACAGCCTCCGACTGGAAGAGCCAAGGAGCAAAAATTTAGAAAGCTACTTAACAAAGAGATCGCATATGTGCGGCTCAACCTGAGGAATGAACAATTACTTTCCTGACTGGTCTGAAAGGGGACTGCTTTATTTCAGTATCAGAAAAGAGATTTTGGCTTTCTCCCCAAATACGGGCAGAGCAATCCTTCATTAGTGATGCTGTGTGGAGGCTTGTATTGGCCTCGGAGTAAGCTCAGCGCCTTCAGCCCTTGAGCACGTCCCTGATCACTCTCGTATTCTCTTAATGCTCTCCACGGGTGTGTAATGGCCCTCACTGCTGGTGAGACAGAGCAGGGGAAGGGGAGAGCCCTTGCTCGCATCCCAGCACTGTCAGCCAGGATGATCCAGGGAGGGTGGTCTCCTGTGCTGCCAGGGAGGTGTTGTCACTCCTTTCTCCCACCTTTTCAGCCATGGCTCTTCAGTTTGGCCCTCCATACAGTGCAAAACAGAAAACCTGCCCTACCCAGACGGGCAGAGGGCACAAACCAAAACCTAACAAACTCAAGGGAAGGAAGTGAAATGCCTTTTTTTCATTACATTTAACCCTGCCACTTTCAGATGTGCTGCTGCCTCTCCCCTGCCAGCTTTCTCTGCTGCTCCTCAGGGCAGCTTCTCACCTAGAGCAGGACACACAAGTGAAAGTGGCCTCAAATCCCAGCCAGACCCGAGCATGATCTGCGGGTCCCCTTTGTGTTGGGTACATCCTCACCTCTGAACCCCTTGCAGCAGAGAGCATCTGTTATATGGCTAATGCCCTGTGATGGGGTCTTGTTTATGGCCAAAGCTCCAAGAGATACTACTGTAACCCGTCATGGTGACTGCCAAAAATCTGTAAGGATATTCTCTCTGCAAGAGGTATTAGGAGGGGTGGAAAGAGTAAAGAAAGGACTGGAAGCTGAAGGGGAAGAGGCAGATGAAGTCGTGCATTCAGAAAGTGCCGGAGCCCTTGCAATGAGCTCAGATTGCTTACAAGGCATTCTGTGCAAACTGTTTACAAAGGCCCAAAGCTTAAATTATGGTGATGTCAGCAACCATTAAAGTTTGCTGAAGTTTGCTGCACTAGAAGTATTTTATGCTTGTCAAAATTTACCTTCTGCTCTAATACACTTGAAAGAATTATTGGAATAAAAATAAAAGTAAGAAGACTTTATTATTTTTGTTTTATTACCCTGTTCTCCCGCCCTCAAAAAAAAAAAAAAAAAAAAAAAAAAAAAAAAAAGAGAGAGAGAGAAAAACATCAAAGAGGTCCTGCACAGAAGTTCAGTTTCATAGTTATGTTTTCACTGACGAACGAACATTTACTGCAGTAATTAGGCCTGACTATGCCATCCAAAGTCTTATCCCCATGCTTTTTCTATAGGGATCTGACCTTTTTGCCTTACAATGACTTCTAAGCATTCCCCAAATGCAGTCAGACACTGTAGAGAGTGACTGCATGGAAAAAAAAACCCAAACCAAAGAACTAGGTAACTCTCTTAGCAGTTGTTCCATAGCCCACACAGTTTTATGCAAAAAGAAAGATGAGTAAACAAGCATTTAGGAACAAGTAGTATTTGCACTGTAATAAAAAAGGTACATAATGCCCTCCCAATCCCCTCACAGCATGAAGAAATTGTTAATGATCCGTGCTGAATGGAATTAAGCAAAAACTGTAATTTTGATGTTGTTTTCTTCAGGCAGGATCACCCACCAGAGGATTTAATTGATATTTGAGCCTTACTGGGGAGAGGCTGAAGGGCTCACCCTGCAGCACAGTGTTTTTATTAGACCAACATAGTGGGGTCACTGTTGCTCAAGGCTTAATTTTATTCCACTCTAAACTGCTTGGGGCAGGAAGCTTCAGGTCTGGTCTCACTGCAGTTTCCAAAAGGCAGAACTCAATTTGCCATCTGGGGTTACTCCCAAATTGTACAACAGCGCAGCTAGACTTGGAACCCCTTCACAGAGGAAATATAGAGATGCTTTTTTGATACTGGTTCTCAGGTACCTGCCCTCTCCAACCCAACAAAAGCAATATTTTACTTCAATTGTCTTGTCCTCCTTTCACAGAGCTCAAAAACAAACCTTCAGTGTAACTGGGTCTTCCCCAGGTAGCAAACAAGCCTCTCTGAAAATAAACATTTGTAATTTTCCTCAGCTGCCACTGGATGTCAGTGATTGCTGGACTTTAGCAATGAATTTGGTTTAAAAAAATTTGAAAAAGGACAGCGTTTTCAGACTTTCCTGAGCCAAACAGGATCAGAACCAGGCAGTGCAAGTGCAACCAAATGATGGGGTAGCCAAGCCAGGGAACAGAGGGGCTGTTTTTTCTCAGACTGCATTCTTGCCTTTCACCCACACATGCTTGTAGGCACTCATTTGTGAAAATATATTTTAAGACAAATAAGAGACTGGTGAAAAAGAGGAGCTCTTTGAGCTGATACACACATTGGTTCAATGGTCTCTATCTGATCTTTGCAGCTTCAGGCTCATGAAAGCTTTTCAGAAGTTGTAATCGCAAAACATGACATTGGCAGATAGAAACAAAGAACCCACAGAGAAAGGAAAGTCCATTTGTTCATGCTGAGTGACCCTCCAGAGCAGAGGAAAGGGAGACAGGAGGCCCAAGAGAGCAATACTGTCTCAGACAGACACCCCTGGATTTTTGCAGGCATAGACAGCAAAGGTATGTGGTAGCTCGATGCAGTCAGTGTTGATGGTTCCAGACTAAATAGATCTGTTCCTACACATGAGCTGGCCACAGAAGCAATACTTTCCACTGTACTGTGCTTTATGGGCATGCTGGATGCTTCCCCTATAGATTGCTAAGTCTGCAACTGGGGGAAAAAGAGATGTAAATGGAAACATTAAAGACCAATCTATTAACATGCTGTAGCAGAGTTCAAGACTGGGTAGAAGACCTGTAGAAGCAAGCTGGATGACAGGAAGGAGGGAAGAAAGGTTGACATGCTCAATTTGTTCTGCTTCCATAGTTAAAACATGAGGAATTTACACAAGGCATGAATGATAAAGCAAATAACAGCATAAGGCAGTTGCAGTGAGTAGCTTCCCCCTGGTGTGGGGAGCTCTAAAGAGGCTGTCAGACGGACCAGGCAGGAGAAACTGCATGGAGTTCTGCATTTGGCACATAGTCTTTGAGGCATTTGCTGTCCCACACGGGAGGTTCAGGCTGCCAGTACTGGTGGGGACACTTTATTGGGAGAAGGGCACGTGGGTTTCCCACCTGTCCCCAAGGAGCTTCCAGAGACAGGACCTGACCCTTCTTCTCCCAGAGCTGCTCACTGTCTTGTGCTCCCATTCCCTTCTAACTTTCTGCACATATCCTTCACAGACCCTCTCTGTACCTTCCTCTCACAAGAAATGCTCCATTTCAGCAGAAGGAACCGAGTGACCCTCCCAGCAGGGTGACCACACAGCATTCTTAGTGGTCCTGAATACTCACAGGAGAGAATACCACAGCACTGAAACCTTGTCCTCCAGCTCCCAGCAAAATGCTCTAACCACTGGACTAGGTGGAAGTATCAGGGGACATATTGCTGGATATGTTTTAAGGGAAGAACCGTCTGTGATTTTGTGCTGAAGCATTATCTGGTGTGCATGTATGAGGGCAAACTGGATACTCTGGGGATTTAGAAAAAGAAAAAACTCAAGCCCAGGGTCCCAAATGGTTTTTGGTATAAGTTAGGGCTGACCTAAGCTGGTTCCTTGAGGTACAAAAAAAACAAATGGGGGCTGAAGAGGAGACTTAGGCTCTATGAGGGTCTGTTAATAAGGAACCATTTTCAAGATAATCTGTTTTAGACTTATCTATTTAAATGTTCCTTGGCTTTAGATTTTAAAATAATTAAGAGTCCAGAGCAGCTTTAGATAAGTTTCAGTGAAAAATACCCAGACACTTAAAAGGAAGTATATTTTAGTACCTTAAATACACCTTCAACAAATATCAGCAGATTTTGTGGTGACTGGGTAGTAGAAGAAAATGGTTTCACAGCAGCAGCGTAGAAGATACTGTTGATACCACTCTGCTGCCAGCCTGCCTTTATAATTTAGGGCTTTTAATAGACCTAGGAGATAAATTGATAAATCTAAAAGGATCTAGTCACAGTATTTCACTGTCCTTCACAGAAAGACTGCACACCAAGGACCATGATTAGTAGGGCACTACAGTAGGTACCAGGTGCCAGCTGTCATTGAGAAGGTGATGGAGGGATCCTATGACAGGTGCCACGTATGGTGAAGTAGCCCACACCTTATCTCAGCTGCCTCCAGTGATTTCAACATAACCAGGTACGGAAGTTTCACCGTTGTTCCCATACTTGTGAAGAACCACATGCTTGAGGCAATGTTCAGTGTGCTGCATCTGGGACTGCAGGTGAAGAAGATGGAGTGGCTGAAGGAACTTCAGGCCCTTGCAGCTTGTCTTGGGTTACATGGAAGGTGTAACCAGAAGTATGTATTCTATTACCATCTCCATAAACTGTTAAGATAAGTGGGGCAGTGTTCTTTACCCTCTCTGTGACCTAGCCCTGATAACACCATCGGGAAGCAGCACTCACTCTGTGGGGCAATCTCTGCTAATGGGCCATCAAGGTCTACTGGAATGGCTCATAGAATTACATCAGCCCATTGTGAGGTGCCCTGCCCAGAGGGGAGGAATTGAACATTCCTACCTGCATATAAGCTGAGTCTTTGGAGCACTGGAGTACTACAGCCACTGGACTCCCAGAGGCGAAGAGCTCGAGAGTCACCACTGGACAGCCCAGGTCTTTCTTCAGGATCACCACTTCAACCAGACCACATCCATGGCTCCAAGGAGACTGCAGCCACCATTTAACTGGACTGCTCCCACCACCCCGACCAACAGGGTGGCAGGTTGTATTCTGTGTCAGTTTAAGGTAGTGTTTCTGTATTATTGTTTTTACTTTAGTTTTTCCTTGTTAAGTGGTAGTTCTGACTCGGAATCTCTCACAATATATTTGTGTGGGGTTAGTTCCTCCGCTGATTTGTTTTCAAACTAGCACATTCTGCTCCATTTAAAGGGAACATGTTCTTTCTGTTAATTGAGGCTCATTCTGAAAAGAGCCCTAAAAGCCCATTACAGAAGAAGCCACTAGGGGTAATCTGATTTGGGGTAAATAAATATTTCATAACTTACTAGGAAAACAGGTATAGAGGGCAAATGTCCTTTGCTCAATCCTGTTCCTGAAAATAAAGACTTCTTTCACTCTATTGTTAATGTAAGTATTGAGATAGTTGTCTCTTTCTAGAGTCTGGTTTTCCCAGCCCATAGGGGCCCACGATGGGTCAATACCCTCCCTTCACCCACCCTCCCTTGCCACCACATCTTTGATGCTGTCATTGGTAAGTGCTTTCATTAAATAAGGAGCTGTTTGGATTATTTGTCACAATCACATGCTCAAAATTGCTTGTTTTAAAACTAAAAATGATCCCTTGTCCTAGCTGTCATCATCTTGCTTGTGAATCATTTAGCCTGATTGTCGTGGGATGGGAATGAATGTAGGTCTTGACTTCAGAGCAGGCTCTGCAGAACTTCGTAGCTATGAGAAAACACTCCAGCACTGATGGCCAGCCCTCTCTCACACCAGGTACTGCAAACACGGCAAAATCAGTGGGGACACGTAGATTTCCAGCCTGTCACACACAGCGTGCGACTGCTTTGCCTTGAAAAGATAGCAGTAACAAATGAAGTAGTTTTCCTTCACGAGTGTGTGCTTTCTGCTTTAATTTTTTGTGAGCAGTATTTTATATTTTCACATATATCCAGAGGCACATTTTAAAAGTCCCTTGGAAAAATGACACACATACTTTATTTCACATTCAGTAATTTTATGTCACGCTACACAGAAACTTTGGTACTTTATAGCAACTGTATTTCTCTGGATGCATTTACCATTGCTATTAGTAGGCTTGGGAAAGAAGAGTGAGGAAAGCTGGCAGGTGTAAGGCTAAGAGGAACACATTTCAGAAGGTCTTTTTCAGACTACCAGGCAAAGTTGTTATATAAATGCTAATCTTCAAGCTAAAAAAGTCAGCATGAAAAAATTTCTCTCCAACATCCCCCAAATAGCCCATTGTGGTAATTACTGTCTTTATCCTTATGGTCAGAGAGCTCTGACAAAGGGCAGCAGATTAATTTTAGATCTGTCTACTCTGTCCTATCCAACAGCTCATAAAAATTAAAGTTTCCTTTGAAAGCTCTTGCACTCCTTAGCTTTAGGAGGCAATATAACAAAAAGCGTTAGAAACACCTGTACTATTTCAGCAGTGCTCAAGCCAGGTTTTTTGGATAAGCTGTTTAACTCACAACAAGAAACATGCCCTAAACCAAGCCAAAGCCCCTAGGCTTAGCTTGATTCTCCACATAAAGTGGTCTGAGAATCACACAGCCACGCGGCATCTTCCAGCCCGGGTGGCAGCCCAGGTTTCCTGCTGCAGCCAGAGCCCAACAGCAGTGCCGGAGGGAGCTGGAGCAGGCAGGCCTGTGGTGTTCACACAGCAGCTGATTTATTTTCTGCTGGGCACACACGGATGGCTTCCACTGCAAATAATAGACACTGCTGGCACAATGAGGGAAAGCAGCTTCCCAAAACCGTGGCTGACATTTGCTTGCCTACTGATCACTGTACCCCCCTGTGCCTCTGTTGGTCTCCATCATACCCTGCTTAAGCACTTTGCAGTCATTATGGCCTTGATTCTCCACTGCCTCTCACCCTGTGCAGTCATTTCCACCTGTGTAAAGTGAGTGCAAAGTGAGTTTATATCTGCTTTGCACAGGTGTAAATGATTATACATCCCTGGAAGCTATGACTCTGTATTGAAGCTGCTCTGGCCTGAAGTAGCATCTCTGTTAACCATAAAGAATCTGTAGAGGGCAGGTGATACAGTCACACTGTAGGGGAGAATAATAGATGTGCCATGGAAAGAGTGTCCTTTTGTTTTAGCATGAGCTTGCCACATCTTATAGCACACAACCATCATTCTCAGAGGCACAAAGGTAATATGTAAGTTTGTATCTGATTTTTTTTAAAGCAACTCAGACTCGGTGTTTTGTTACCAAGGGGAAGGGAGTTGAAGCTGGAAATAAAGGAGCTTATTGAAAGAATTTCAGTGGCTTGAAAGAATTTCTAGATAACATAGTTATTGTTAGCACACAGATGCACATCACCTCATTTTGGAAAAGGACAGGTTCTTGTCTTGCCTCTGTCTGTTAAAGAAAATAGGGCTTGATTGTTCTTTTCAATGGGAAAAAAAGTGAGTGGTAGTTCTATCAGCAACCAGTTCATTTTATAACAGAGATTGATTGATTTGAGGGAGTTTGACATTGAGTTATGTGGCTGAAGAGGGGTTTTCAAGACAATGTTATAAATAAGTTTGCTGAATACTTGCATGCAAAGGTCGTATACAAACTTTAATGATACTCTAAAAATATTTAAGAAAAAAATAGGACTATTCCCTCGAGTGGTTGCAACTCACAGTTCTGCAGGTGGGATCTGTTAGGAAGAGAAATTGCTCACTAAGTAATATGGGGTTTAGGCTAGCCTCTCTATTCATGGTGATCACCCAAAGTTTTTTCTCCTCAACACATGAGGAATTAAACAGCAAGTGGCCAGCATTCTGCTCATAGTTCTTTTCCCTTTTGCAGAGCACTTCGCCAAAGAATTTATTTTTTTTGAGCTTTTCACCTAGTTTCTTGGGTCAAGATATTTGCTTTTCTTGCTCTTCTGCTACAGGCTGTCCTTACTAATACCCAAGTTTCACAAAATAAGACCAAGAGAGACTTGTCTTTCCATTGATGCCTGTGTAGCCTTTTCCATGGTTCATATGGAGGCTGTTGAAGTTGAGCTCCACAAAAACCTATTGAAAGACAGCAGCTACATTTAATCCATTTAAATCACCTTTGAATCATTCTCACCCTTGTCATGAGTCTATAACGGTGATACTCTAAAGAGTGTGTCCTAGACACACAGAAAAATGGCATAAATCACAATCATATTAGAAGCAGTTACAGTTAAATAACAAAATATTACATAACTATGCAATGCCCTCTTGTCAGAGTATTTTTATTGTAATTCCATAGTTATTTTATTTCCATCCAATCAGTCTTGAAAATATACAAATAAAACTTTAAAGCCAAAGTGTACTTCAGTAACACAATAAACCAACTCAGAGGCCTGAAATCTTTTCTGCAATTGGGATGCTGAGAGATTCATTCTGCCACTGCGTGACAGATCTTTCTCCTGAGGTCCACAGCTGACAAATGTCAGATACAGAACGTAAAACTAGGCTGCAGTGGTCCTTGCAACCTTGAACAGGTTGTGGGGCTCTGCTCCTTCCTCTGAGCAGCCAGTGATACCCAGGGTGATGTCAGAGCTCAGTCTCACCTTCCTGGAATTCCCAGCTGCCCAAAACGTCTCCTGGACTTGGCTTCAGTTCAGCAGTGAAGTGGCTGCTCTGTGGCCACCTTTCTGTATTTTGGTCCTGTGCTACTTTGGCACAAAAGAGGGAGAACAGATCTAGTAGCCTCAGCAGCAGAGGTTTGTAGGCCATGCTCAGCACTGAACACCAAGCTCCTTGCATTTGTCTCCACTCTTCTTTCCCTGCTAGTTTCCATCTGTGTATTTGCTACATCTGTTTACTTTGTCATGCTTTCTGGCACTTATTCCTCTTTTATTTGCTCATCATCAGAAATGTCTAGCACACAAGAGGGAACAGATTCCTGCTTCCCATATACCAACAACTGAGCTGCTAAAATCCCTTTGAGATCCTACTCTCAAAACCAGTTTCAGCCTCTGGGAAGTGATCTCTTTGTCTGAATAGCCCCCATGGCATGTCACTTATGTGCCAGTTGTCTACATGTCATTTTACTCACCTGTGATCCATATTTTAAAAGAATTTTCACAGGCAGAGCTTGTAAGACATGGTTTCCTGGCACTTACTCAGCTATTAGGCATAATGAAATCCAATCTGTTTATTAGCTCATCCACTATCTTGATTATCCAGAAATATAGCTCAAATTCCAGATGTCCAATTTTCAAACCCAACTTTCCCAACTGTTGGACAAATACACATTTCTCTGTCACTGTCTCCATTTGAGACCAATTAGTTGGCTCACTTTTGGACAGTCTACCCCTTGCCGTTTTTAGCATGTCTGCTCTATTAATGGTTATCCTTGAGGCAGTGTCCACTTTTTCCATGCATTTCACAGATACCAGCAGATGATTTGTAACCAGCCTCCTCCTTCTGTTCCTCAAGTATGAGGATCAAAACAAAAACCTGGGGCCTCATTTGTGCCCCTCTGGGATTCAGCGACATAATGTGGTGTCCTTGCAATCCTCAGACTGGGAAAGAAGCTTTTTACTAGGCTCTTGTGATGTTTTGTTCTGGCCCAGACTCCTATTATAACAAGTTGACATTTTATAGCAAACTTTTTCACTGTACCAGCACTTAATTGCTTTCTTTAGTTTTTGCATTATTGCCAGCTTCTCTTGTTTTACAAACCAAATCTATCACTATTTTTAATTGTTCCAAAATGCCACAGACCAGACTAGAGTCACCTTTTCCATTTGACATATCTGTGCTTATGGGGTTCATGGCAATTAATATCCATCTTGCTAGCAGCTGCTTCCTTTCCTGATTGGCTGCAACAGAGAAAAACTCATATGATGGGGCAAATTCCCCAAGCCCTTGGGGTGTCTGATTTCCTTCCGCTGATCTGGCCCTGCAAGCTGAAGTCCAGCTAAATGTGTATAAGTTGTTCCACTGCCCATTTATCCTGCTCTTGCACCACATTATGCCAAGAGCAGGTCTTGTCTGGTCCTCAGCCAGGCCAGAGGATTCAGCTTTCCCCTCGCTGCTAATTTTCTGATCTGGCTCTTTCTGCCTGATGGCTGCCTGTGCACCACATCTCAGCAGCTCCTGCAAACTTGGAGCGCTCGGTTGTCTGTCGTGGGCTGCTCTGCAGCACGGACAGAGCTGGCGTGCACAGGCTGCCTGCTGGAAACCTCTCCTGTTCCTCCTCCTGGCCACTCGCTTGGGTGAGACACTGAGCAGAGCCAAGGAGCCTGTCAAGGAGTTTTCTCTCAAAGAAATCAGGTTTTGCATTATTTGAACTGGACAATCTCTCCTCTCCCTGATTGGCCTCTGAGGGTTACAAATGAAGTAGAAAATAGTTTTACTGAGGCCATTTGGCTAACTCACTTGTGCAGCCAGGTGGCTGAGTGAGGTCTGCTCTGACCTCTGCCCCTTTCATTGCTTTCTCAACACACTTTCTGAGAGCTGTCATTCCTTGCTGCTGCTCATGTCTGTTAGCAGGTTTTGGGTTGTCAGGACACCTTTGAGTCTCCTGGCTCCATGGAAATCCTCCTCGTTCACAGCAGACAGGTCTCTGCTTCCAACTGTGGGACTTCCCAGTCTGGCTAGACACTGTGTGCAGCATGTGCAGATGCTGCTTCAAAACCAGTACCATCTCCGCCTACAAGTTATTGCTCCACTGTTATCAACAGACTTCCTGATGATTCTTCCTTCTTTATTTGATGCTTTCTCATTTAGAGATGCATCATGCTGCTAGCTCTAGGCCAAGGAAGACCTTTCTCCTGGGGGAGCTGAGTGAGGTCAAATGTGCTGAGGCTTGTCCCAGTCCTTTTCCAGCAGCACACCGGAAACGCGGATAACATTGACAGACACATTGACAGCAGAGATGGAGGTGATGACAGAGTCAGGCTTCTTTTATTATGGTCCTCTGTCTTCAAGGAATGCACAGTGACCTCAGGCACAGCAGGAATTAGGAGCTGTTTTTTCAGGTTGCAATTGCCTTTTAATCAGCTTAGCCAAAATCTCTCTCCTCCCCCACCCTGCCTCCGCTCTTGGAGCCATAATCTTGATGTTTGTTTAGGCCAAGCCCTTGGCTGCTCTGATCTGCTCTGCTTGCTTTCCATAAGCACACAAAACCGATAACCAGTGAGATATTAGACCTGTAAGCAGAGGTCATTTCTTCATATCATTTTTGCACGAATGCATGTGTCTGTGTCTGCTTCACTTTTTCTAGTTACACAAAGCACCTTGAAGGCTTTTGCCTCTCGTATTTATTCCAAAGTCATGGTGGCTCTTACAGGCTAGTCCTCCTTGACTCCTCTGAGGACAATCTCAGTGTTCATCTATGCAATTGGCATCTCACTTTAAAGAAAAGGCGTGGTGGTGTTTTTGTAGGTTACAGCCACTTAGATCTGTGTTGCTAATTTGCTTTATCACTAATTAAAAGGGCACAAGATTAGTACACAGACAGGTATCTTCATGGTGGCTTTAGTCTAGGGTGGTTAGTTTGACGTCTGCAGACAAGTTGCTGCCCTGGCTGAGAACTGTCTTGGGACCATTAACAGAAAGTCACAGTGACGTGGAGGTCTTGGAGAAGGAGTACCCTCCTCCATCTGTGTGGGATGGATTGGCACTTCATCATCCAAAAGGCAGCTCAGAGGCTTCTTGTGCCTGCTGTGGGTAGTACATGGACCCTCCAGCCTCCAGCCTCCAGCCTCAAGAAGAGTCTATCAAGGTACTTCTGCCAATGATAAATTCAATAATTAGGTAAAAGGTACTCACTGGAAACCTGTTCAAGCGTGATGCAAAGTAGCATGGGTGGGGAAGGAGGTAGAGAACTAGAGTGGCTGGATCAAAGCTCTGGCTTTGTAATTCAAATGGAATGAGCTCCAGTCCTTTGAAACTTGTCCATTTGAAAACATTTCTGCTAACTTTTTTTTTCCTCACATCAATTTGCTTATAGATTAATTTTCATAAGCTTTCCATAGGGGGAAAATTGATAATGTGACCCAAAATATTTCTTTTCCAAAAATGTCCAAGTTACAGTGGAAAAAAACAGTTCAGCCACATAAAGATGTGATAGTTATAAAAGCAATGTGAGGCACTTGCACAGCTCTCCACCTGCAGCAGCTAATTAAGAAGCAGAGGCTGAAGCCAGGTCTTTCCCCTTGCTCAGAAAGGACTGCTTCCTGTCCTCCGGCACGGCAAGGATTGGGGTTTGCTTCTGTGATTATCCACTGCCTCCAGCAGACAGTCAGCATGGGGGAGATTTAAAAGCTCTTTCCCAATAACGATTCTGCTTTCCTGGAGGCATCAAATAATTGCAGAATTAAGCTCTAATTCTGTTTTTCTCATAGGGTTACAGCTAGGTGAGTGATCAAAGCTGCAGAGTCTTAGGAAAGGGTTAGGTATTTACACAGTCAAATAAACTGCATAAAGAATCCACACCAGTGCTTCTGCGTTAGATCTTCTGTGTGGAGGGACCAGGAGAGAGGAGCTCGTCCTTGGCTGTGGCTCTCTTGTGGTTTAGTTCTTCCATCGCAGCTGCACTGTCCAGGGTATCACAGAATCATAGAACGGTGTGGGTTGGAAAGGACAGTGAAGTTCATCTAGCTCTGACCTCCCTGCAGGGAACCTTCCACTAGACCAGGTTACTCAGAGCCCCATCCAACCTGGCCTTGGCATCCACATTCTCCTTGAGCGACCTGTTCAGTGCCTCACCACCCTCACAGTAAAGAATTTATTCTTAATTTATAATCTAAACTTACCCTCCTGTGTTTCCCTCTTTACTTCCCACTTACTGTACCTCTCTAGGCACATGCTGGTGCCTCACATTTGTTCCTCACATGTCTTTAAGGTCAAAGCTAAAACAGGTCTGCACGTCTTTCCCCTCCTCTCTCTGTGCAACATACCTCAAGCTAAACTAAAGAAAGTCTCTAGATACAACCACTGCATATTGAGAATGATGTGTCCCAACTCATTTCTCATCCAGGGTGACCTGAAATGGCTGAAATGAAAACACTTTATAGCTCTGAACACCGAAACTTTGAGGAAGGTTAGCTTGTCCCAGGAGGAAGAGTATCTGGCCCTTCTTGTCCTGCCCTGGATGTTGATATCCCTTGCTTCTGCAGCCAGCAGTGCCCAGAGGGCTCTTTTCTTTGTTGGGTAGAGCTGCATGGTGCTGGTGATTTGCAGCCGTGGGGGGATGGACATGTCCCATCCAGGGGCCAGCACAGGTCTGGGCAGAGCAGGCAGCTCACAGCTGTGATCACAGAGGTGCTGGAAATGGCCTGCTGCTGCTGTGCTGTGCCTGTTGTACATCTCTGAGGGCAGGGTTTCACCTGGTGACCAAAATTTAGGTGGGGTTTCTGATGGTGGGTGTCCACAGGTGTCTGAGGTACAGGGGACGTGTAGGCACTCTAGCAAGAGAATTGTACTTTAGAGGGGCAGAAATCTCCCCCCATCCTTCTCTGGCAATTTTGGTGGGATCTCCATCATGTCAATGGAGTTTAGCTGCCTGGTTCACATGGAAAGCTGCATCTTCACGCACAGATTTGAAGTCTTGAACTGAATCCCATCTGCAGGGCTCACCAGGATCTGCTCTCAGAAGGAGATTCTCACCCGTCTTTGGCTGCCTCATGGACCCAGAAGCCATTCCCAGGAGTGCTGTGAAAACTGGGCTGCTATCTGCAGTTTGCAGTCCGTCTGTCTTCATAGCTTGGGTTTGGGGTATTTGTAGTCCCAGCTCCTTCTGGGCAGGTTCCTAGGAAAATCCTGATGGAGCATGCTTGGTTGGTGATCCAAGCACTCAGTAAATGCCCTGTAAAACTGGTTTGATGTGTTCCTGTGGGTAAGCAACATGGGAAGACATCAGGTCTGGGCTGACTGTTCTATGCAGGCCGCTCTACATGGCAGACTAGAGCAACTAAACCAAAATTGGAGTCCATTCCCTGCCTGAGTCAAGCCATTAGTTTGAACCTGACCTTCTACCTCCTGACTATACCCTGCAGGCCTTAAATTTTAGCATTCATTGCTACCTCTGTCCTCCTCCCAATGAGATTCGGTCGCCTTTAGACAGATCCTCAAACGAAAGATGCTACACAGTCAGCTGACATATTAGGGTGAACCTGAGGGATGTCCCATGGAGACAGCTTCAGCAGCTGATCCTGGGGCAAAGTGTCAGGTCTGTCGCCAACATCTGCCCGGCAGCAGGAGAAAGCACACACAGTGACAGCTTCCTCCTTCCCTTCTTGGGGTTGAGCCTGAAGCTCACCACACGCCCCTGAACTTAGACAGAGAACATATTTCTTGAAAGCTCCGACTGAGCTGCCACGGCTGTGCATGACAGAGCTGTCCTTGCTGGTTCGTGTGGTTCCAGTGCTCAGCGCTGGTGTGGGTTTGTTCCTCGCTCTCTGCGCTGCTGTCCCAGTGCCTCCCGGTGCCTTGCACAAAACCAGGCATGACCTCTGCCCAAAGGAATTCCACCAGGCAGCGAGATGTCTAGCTGCTAGAAAATCACCTGCAATTATTCACACCCTCAAAATTGCAGGAGCAAAATGAGAGCCTGCTTTTCAAAATCAGGTCCATTATGTGTCTGCAAAGTATATAATCTCCACATAATTCATCAACACCATTAATCTAAACTCCTAGGTACTGAGCTCAATAGAGCATGTGTTTTCCATGTGTGTGTAATATCAAACAAACCTGTGTTTAACGTGTCAGAATATAATCAACTTCCATTAATTACTTCAGTATGAAGTCTCCAGTACCAATGGTTCTTCATATAATCACTCAAAATCTTTTATTGGGGAGCTAAACAGCTCAATAACACTAATTAATTGTGTTTCTTGGACAACCAAGATTGTATAAGTGGAAAGGTGGTTTTGGTACATTTCCCACTACATTGATTTTCACATTTCTGGAACGCATTTCCCCATAATAGTCATTAGAGCACAGAGAGAAGAGTTGGAAAGGTGCGGTAGAAGCACGGCTTTCCTAAAATATGATTTGAGATTTGTACTGGATCTGCACTGTTTGCCAGAAATTCAAACTCTGGCAAATAACTTAGCCTTTCTAGGCTGTTTGCCCAATAGGCTGAGTGAAAAAAGCAGCAAACCTAAAAATCTGCCAATATTTATGTACCAGCGTGTGATTCAATTGTTTTATTGCAGAGTAAAAGTGACACAAGAAAAAGAGGAGGAGGATGGAAACTCTGCAAGTCCAGGGCAAAAATATGAAGCATTTGAATGTTAGTGTTAAAGAATTTAAAGACTTTAATTAAACCACCCCAAAATTCACAAGTTAAACAAAACAAAAACAAAACAAAAAAACCAAACAAACCCCCCCCCTAAAAAAAAAAAAAAAAAAAGAAAAAAAGAGAGAGAGAGAAAAAGCACAATTGCTCTCCTGGGGTTTTCAGGGCTTTACTTCGACACATATTTTTCTAATTCCACATAGAGGAACAAAGAATGTGTTTTTCCCACCTGAGAAGGGTTGTTTGGTGATTCATGAAGCTTTCTCCCTTGTCTGAAGCAGAGGTTTCTCAGTTACGTACCCCAGGGCTGTGCTGCTGCGGAGCGGAAGAGAACTGCTGGGAGGGGGATTGCCAGTGGGGAGGGTTTGAGGCCAGGGGAGCATTTCAGATCAGCAGGATATTACTTGGTGTCGTGTGTGTATGTATTCATATATAAGG
This sequence comes from Acanthornis magna, assembly GCA_036785705.1. NCBI lineage: Eukaryota > Metazoa > Chordata > Aves > Passeriformes > Acanthizidae > Acanthornis > Acanthornis magna. The sequence goes on along the minus strand of JAWUZG010000028.1, from coordinate 10,327,022 downwards.
AGCAAATGAATTGTTGCTCTCAATGGTGTGGAAAAGTAAATAAAAAGCCTCTCTCAACAGGATTGCGAATTCTGGCTGTGGGTTTGGATTCATGTTTCAAGGCTCCATTCACTATGAGGTTTTATGTTTTCAGGCCCTCTCTGCAGCTCCAGTGCTATCTCAAAAGCACCATCTTTTGTCTACACAAATAGCAGCACTCAAAATGCTTATCCAGAAGTTCCGGTATCCAGTTTAGAGCTTTTTGCCTTAGAATTGTTGGCTCCCCACAGCATGATAAAATACAGATTCTACTCAACAGAAATGGGTGGCACAGCCAGCCTTTGTAAATCAAGATCAAAATGTGCTTAAACCCTAAAAGATTATTCTTAGTCAAGATTATTCTTATTCAGTAGCTGCTTCTTCTTTAGTAGTAAACATTGTCAAGGAGAAGCCATAACTTAGTCCCGTGCCGTATTGAGCCAGGCCCTGGAAAAGTCAACTCATCCATGAAAAAACTCATCCCCTAGGTGGCAAGGATATATTGGGAAGTGCAAGGAGGGAGGGAGAAAAAGTTGCAGACAAAGGTATTGTGATGGTTTAAGACTTCACATTTTCCCTTAGACTAAAGGGCATAGTGAATTCAAACCTGTAATTAACTGAGAAATTAATTTTAATTCATTTAAATGAATTAAATTTTAATTAATTTTAATTCAGTTCAAAGAAAGCAATTAGAGAATTAATAATAATGATTGTTTGGAACTGGAACATCCACTGCTGTGTTGCTTTTGCTGATAATTTGAAAAGTATCTGGTCTGGCAATACTAAGAAATAGAGAAAAATACTATCTTTACATAGAATCAGACCGTAATTTCTGAAAAGACATGTTCTAATTCTTCATGTTTCACACTCTTTTATTCAGACTATGGAGTTAATACTATATTCTCCAGGCAGACCTCTCAAAAGCCACTTGATAAAAACTTGGTGCCAGAGACAGACAACAGTATCAGTACTATGCATTTCTCCTGCAAGGATCTCATGAGACATTTCTGCCATTTCCTTAAGTAAGTATGTTTTCACAAGTCAGTTTTTGCAACTCTTGTTAAAGGAGCAGAATCTCAATATAAGAAAATAGATGGTGGGCTAAATAAAGAGCTAGACTTGTGGTCTCACTGAATTATTGGCAAGTGAGTGTCAGGGTCTCTTTAACCCCTGGCACCAGGTGAAGGTAGAGGGAGGAATTCATGTTCTGTCGCTAACATGTAATTTATTATGTTGGTCAGATCTTTCGGATTTGGGACATTCGACTGCTTTCCATCCTCCAGTGATCAGTAGTTTAGTTTAACAACCAGTTCCCATTAGCAGTATCTCTGATATTCTCTTCTTTCCTACCTTGAGAGCCAAAGCCTATTTCTATTATGCTGTACTTGGATCCATTTCAGGTTTCATCATCCCCCTGAACATTTCTGTCCATATATGTGAGTTCTTTGCATCCAGAATAGCTTATTCGGCACAGACAAACAGCAGGACTGTCAGTCTTTTTAGTGAACACCTTGTGAATCATGTAGCTGGCAGAGAAAGGGGACTGAATTTGCTGTATTCACTGGATTTGATACAATGGTAATAAAATTCTTGTCTCTTTTGTATCAAAAGTGATTGTGTATCTCTTTGGCTAATGGAATTGCTGGTGCTTGCAAAAAAAACCTACCTTATCATAATGAATGTATTCAAGACTCTTAAATTCTGATTTACTTTTCCCCTTTCTGCTTCTGGCTCAGTCTCCTTCTTTGCATACAGCTTGACTTTACTTTGCCTCCTACTCCTGCCTCCCCATTTCCCTGTCCCCTAGTTTCTTTCTGAAGGGAGCTGCTCATACATAGGAATGTATTCAAAGTGTCCCTTTGAGTCAATATACCGAATCTTTACATTCCAAGCAGTCTTCCTTCTGAATGATCCATCTTGTCACATAAGGAACATTCCTGATGTTTTTTCACACGTCCTGCCAGCCTGTGCATGCTCACCAAACGGCTCTGGGGATTCTCCGGCAGCAATTTCCTTGGCTTTGTGGTGCAGAGTGTGAATCCCTGCTCGGACTACGGGCATTTGTTTTCCTGTTCGTTAGCGGCAGTGACCACAAACCAGCCTGTCCAAAAGGGTGTCAGTTAACATGTTCAGCAACCCCTTTTGAAGCTTGAGGCAAACTGTGAAATAATTTCTTCCTCAGTTGGCATCTTTTGTGAAACTAGAATTTCTCAGCATTCACCAGATGCTCTGGAGCAAGTGTTATTTGAAGTAGCTTATAGGATCTGTTCCCGTGTTTTTCTTTGTGGTCTGTCTGCCTGTGTCAGGCTCCAGAAAACAGTGAAAACATTCAGTCTGCCATGACATTGAGTAGAGAGAATATGGGCTAATCCTGCAACACAGGATTCAGAGAGCTCTGTGCAGGAACTCCAGGTTCTGCTCAAAACAAACATACCTTCTGGAGGGCTTCTGCCCAAGTATTTTCTGTGGAGGCCAAGAGCACTTACAGATCCTTCAGGAGCTGTGCCATTGCACCTAGTTGGAAATTTCCTTGCTTTCTTCTTCTGGCAATTTGAACTTACATGTTAAATGTACATCCCTCTCTGTCAAGTTTCATGTTTTTCAAGTCTGTTGTCTTCCATCTGGGAGCCACCTTTGTCCCTTATGTTGGACTCTGAAAGGCTGTGAAAGTTAAACAGCCTCCGATGGATGGCTGCCCGGTCTCCTCTGCTGGCTGGCTGGCTGGTGGGATCAGAACTTGCTGTCCTTCCCCTCCACTCTTAGGCCTGGAATGTAAACACACCTCACAAAAACAGAGGAATAAACCAGCTGCTATTCACTCTTTTAATCATCTCTTGAGCAACAGACCATGCCATGTTTATAAGGCAGACTGCTGAAATGGAAAATCAGGGTGGAGAGGTGACCTCGAGAGGCCATCCCGTCTCAAAGTAGGATCAATTACACCTATTTAATTCCTGATTAATATGTCTCTAACTTGTACTTTAAAAAAGCTTCATTGATGGAAAGTCTGCTACCTACACAGAATATGTATTCCAGGGCTTCCCTGTCTGACCTCCCTTCTTCTGTTGGCATGTCCTACCCAGGGACTCACCTACTCACCTCAACTGCAATTAAAACTCATTATTACTCATGTGTACTACTGTACAAAGAAGAGATTATTCTTTGTGTCTCTGCTGACCACATATACCTGAAATTCATTATCTTTTCTGCGCTTAATAACCCCAGATCCATCAAATTTCCCTTCCAGAACATGTTCACTCCTTGTATGATAACTGGGTGCCTCCAGTTGGTCCTATCTCCTGTAAGTGCAGCCCCAACAGAGCTTGACAGAGCCGAAGACATTCACTTACACATCATATCGTCCAAAACCTACATACAAAACTCAGAGTGTCATTTCTTTGTTCACAATAACAGAATAGTTTGGGATCATCTTCACCTTGCGATCAGCCTTCATCTTCTACAGAACGCCTGTTATGGTTTTAAGGAAACCAGGACACTACCTCACCATGCTCTGTGCAGTTCACCACTTTCATTCACAGGTCCTTGCAATACAGTTGATGAATTCCATTATTTTTTCAGGCCATTTCTCCAATGTATCAAGGTAATTTAGAATTCTAACCCTGGCCTCTGATATATTTGAAGGAGCACCAAGTTGACAACGAAAAATGTATCAGGGTTCTGCACTGCAAGAGTTCCACTTTTTTCTGCTCAAGACCACCATGAAGAACATGAAGTGTTCTTCACACATGAAGGGGAGGCAGGGGGAGCACACCCCAGCAGCAGCAGCCAAGCGCCATTTCTGGGCTATATGCCCCCTAGGAACTGGCTGTGTAAAGCTAATAGCACATATTGTACAGCTGGGGAATCTTTCCTTGATTCCTTTGGACAAGTTATTGATGAAAATACTGAACACAAACTGCCAAGGACAGACCGCAGCGTAAGTCCTTGATGGATACTTCCACTTTGACAAGGAGTCCCTAATAACTTCCCTGAATTTTCCACTTGTTTTATACACTCTCAATGGTAATTTCAGTTCCATGATACTTCCTCTGCTTATTCAAAAGAATGTCATGTAAGAGGTTGCCAGAAGCCTAACTAGCGTCCCAGTAGCTGTCTGATCTACTGTGTATCTTCCATACATGCAGTTTGCTCTACAATCATAGAAGGAAATCAAATAGGTTTATGTGATATGTTTTTAAGAGGTTCATGCTGACTCTTACTTTCAGTACCTCCTGTCTTGTGCACAGCTTGGCTGGCTGTTCCTGCAGATCCCTGAGGTCTGGATTTCCACAATTTGTCCCTTACATGGCTGGGCAGCACATGTTTTGGTGGATCAGCTGACACCCTTGTATAGTGCAAATAGCAGATATGGGGCTGTCTATCTTGCCCAGTGGGATCAAGAGCAGCTATGCCTCTTACTGCCCCAGTATTGTGAAGGTTTGGCCAGGATCGAGGCACAAGTGAACCTCAAGTGTTTGTTCTGGTGGTTTCCTGGTTGATCTACAGAGCCTGGAGAAATGGGTAAAAGACACCTGATGGTGTCTTGGTTGCATCACTTTGCCCTCCTGCCTGGGTTGGTGCAGCAGTGCCTCAGGCTAGAGCAGCGCTGAATCACAGCCCAGCACTCCAGGGCTCAGTGTGTCTCTGAGCTACAGTTTCTCAGAAGTTTACTTCCTACCTGAGCAATGGGAGCCGTCAGACAAACTAGTGAAAGCAAGACGTTGGTGATATTGCCAGAATTCTCAGTAAAAGGTGAAAAATGGAGTCTCTGGGATCTTTCATGCTCAAGTGGAAACCAGTATCAAAGCTCCATTGGTTTGATGAAAGCAGAGTTCAGCCCAGGGTCTGTGACATTTAAGACTTCACAGATGAAAAAGTAATGACTCCTCCTGGTTCTACATGGGACAGGTTATCCTTTCATTCTCACAGAACAAGCTAAAAAATTTCACTTGGCCTTTGGTTTCCATGCTACAATTTTGTTGCTGTTGAGGGAATGCAGCAAGAAGCAGCTCAGTATTAGCTTACATAATAATGTTCCACGTGCCTGTATTTAATTTCAAGCCGTAAATCCAGGTACCACCAAATCCCCTCTCATGCTGGTACAGGTCCTTGTGAAACAGATACAGGGAATATTTCATTTTAAAAATTGTGTATAGAGTTCCTGCCCCAGCTGCCCATTAGGAAATCTCTAGAAGATTGCAACCTTCTTGCATTTTTGTTCCTGAAGGGGAATCTGATTGATGCTTCTTAGAAGATGCTTGATGTTGACTGCATGATACAGCAACGCCTATATTGTCGTTTTCATAGTATACACTTGCTGCAAGCAGCCTTGTTTGAGACAGCAGAAAGAGAGATGTGGTTTTCCAGGAACTCAGACCATAAAGGAAAGGCTTTTAAACAAAAAGGTGAAAGAGGGTGGATAAAAATAACTTGTAACTGTATAACACTTCACATACTTTAAAGTGACAAAAGCACCAGACTTTCCAGCTGAGTTCTTCCAATTTGGCACTGGGCATGGCCTGTTGGGGTTACACCAGTCTGGGCAGGCTGTTCTTGAGAAGACCTTTCTGCTGCCCACCTACAGACACCCTGCTCAGCAGACGTCAGCTTCAGGACTGGGTTTAAAAGACTGGAAATTACTAAGTTTTCTTTGTTCTACATCTTGAAGCATGGTGAGACACTCCTGGCTGTTTGCTGGGCTTTTTCCTCACTTTTTTTTGCATGTGGTTTCACTGCCAGTAAAAGGTTGGTGCAAAACTTGGAGCATTCTGACTTTTCTGGTTGCCATTACACTGCTCACTGAGAAATACATTTATTATTGCTGTTGCAGTCACTTTTTAAGTGATGGAGATGCCTTCTTCAGTCTGATCCCCTTGCTTTCTCCTGCTTACTCTATTATTTGTAATCAACATGCATGAACAAACACTACACAGATTCCTCTATTACTGTAGTGTGTGTCTGCTGTCCAAGGCTGAGAAGTACCAGCAAATGCTAGGCTGGCTATCTTAGCTTTCCATCTGAATGCAAATTCCTTTCAATATCTCAGACAGCAGAAAAAGTCTCATAGCTTCTCTCAAACCCTATTTTTCTGAAGGCAACAGGACACTGATGCAAAGGTGACCTACAGTAAAAGCATGATTGTGCTTGCTGAAAGGATTCATCATAAAAGCCAGTACTCTCAAATTAATTACTGAGATACAGACTTTTATGTCCACAGGTTGCCATGCAAAAGTACACTCATTTTCAAGACAAGGAGCATTAAAAGTTTTTCAGTGCAACTATGGAGGATGTATTTTCCCAGCCTGTAGATATTTTGAGATGGCAAAACTTTTTTTGGTTGTTGCTCTAAAATGGGTTAGAAAATGTAAATATATAAACAAATGAAGACTGAAAGAACATTTTTAAAAAGTCAGTAAACATCATTTGGAAACCTCAATATTTTTGTAAGTTTCAATCATTTTTATTTTTGTGTTGATTTCAATCTTTTTTACTATAGTTATCTTACATTTCAAGACAACAAAAATAAATCTAAAAACTAGACGTCATAATTAAAAAAAAAGAAAAAAGGTAAATCAGGGATTTGATCATCTCCAAGATTTCTTAAAAGAACTCCAAAGAAATTAAATACAGTTGTCCTGTTCCACAAAATGTTTCCAATTTGCTGACCTGGCATTTAATTCACAAAGATTTAGCTGAAATGCTGCTGACCATTTTTCATGACTACACTGGCTGCCACTGAGGACTTGGAACATTTTAAAATCCGGCCACATATTTTGTGGCCATTTCACAAGATTCCGAAAGTTAAGATTAACATTTTAAGTGCTGCCCAAACCATTTAGCCATGTACTTCAGTTACACACTCTCACTCTTCCCTATGAATAAAATTTTTTCTCTGTATGTGAAGGCAGCAAACATGAATAGGGAATTTACTGTTGAAAAGGAGCCCATCTGTGCAGTGCAGTGAGGGCACTGAAGACCCCAGTGTTCTATCTATGGATCTGCTGTCCTTCCCCACCATGGCAGCACAGGGCAGGTCTGCCTCATGCTGACTTCTGGATTTCTTCTGATCCTTATCAGCACATTCTCCAGTTCTCGGATGTGGGAGAAAAATCCTTTAAATGGTGCAAAAACAGAGTTTTAAACCTTTTAGAGTGAAGATTTTCATCCACAGACCAGTTAATATGAGGAAAATCAGACTGCTTTGCTAAACATTCCCAAGTCACAGGGACAGTCCTAAAGGAAACATCTTATCTTACACCTGAATTTGTACACCCACAGATTCCTGGATAGCAATAAAGACACATTTCACACTTCCTAGGATGAGGTTATCCATGTTCTTCAGAGTGCTCCTCAGCTGATATTGCAAAGGGAGGTCAGTAGTGGTGGCCTGGGCTCACTAGGAGACTTTGTGGTGTGGGTCCCCATGCCTTGTTTCTCGGCAGTGTGGTTTGTCTTCCCCAGCTTCAGCTGTGTCAGATTTGGGCATCTGGTCTCAGTAGCTCAGTCTCCTGCTGCAGTAAGTGAAGAGATGGAAGTGCTTCAGAAGGTGATGCCTGCACTGGGACTCGTGACCGAGATGAAATTTTAAATTACCCTTAACATCAGATACCTACAGTTCCTTAAGTGCATCAAACTGAGTGTACCACTTAGGAAACAGCACTGCTGTCTCCTACCAAAGCAGTGAGGGACATCTCAAGATGGGATCCTCATCCCACATTCCCTGGTGTTTAGAGCATCCCCAGGGAAGAGTCAGCTTTTCTGCATGGACCAAACTCAGGATGAGGCTTACCTGGACTCACACAGGAAGCCTGTGGCAGCAAAGGGCCTGCACTCAGTTCTTTACCAAGAAACTATCTTTCTTGTGCTCAAGATAATGTGCCTTTACTGTAAAGAAAGAAATGTCCCTAATTTGTGGTTATTTACAGCACTGTAAATCAGGCACATGCCACGAAGTACCAATAAAAATTGTTTAAAATCAGCCTTAAATAGCTAAACTCTCAAAAGCAGCTCATAAAATGAGACTTGGCAGTTCTTAGGTAGTTATGGTTAAATTGACAGTCCTTTTGGGAGTTAAGATAGCCAAAAGCAGTAGTAGTTAGGAGTGAAGTGATAGATGGTGAGCTTGTTGGTTGAAGAGCCTCTGTTGCACACTCCTGAGGCTTCATGTGTTCATTGGCCCTGGGCTGTGAGAAAGGAGATACCAAACTTTGTCCCTGAACACCAGCTTGTTGAATCATACATTGTTCACCTCTACAGCCCTAGAAACTGCAAAGCCAGGAGAATGAGCTTTGGCGCGAAGGATCCCATTGCTGCATGTAACAAGAGACTTTTCAGGCAGGAAGAAAGATAGAAGGACAATCAAGTCCAAAGTAGGCTGAAAGGAAAGTTAAGAAAATCTGGAGAAGGGACCAATACCATGAACGAAATAGCCCATCCATAAAGAAACCAGATCTCAGCTCCTTTTAAAAAGTCAGGTGCACAAGTTATATTAGCCTTGAGCCAGGTCTAACTTCCGCTGCCAATAACCACTTCCACTGCCAATAACCCAAGCTGACATAACAGCAACATTAAGGAGGTTTGGGCTTCTTTTTCTGTTGCATTAGGCATTCATGTCTCTTTTCCACTTCTTTTTTTTCTCTTAATTTTTTCCCCCTCAAGGTAGTTGTATTTTAGCCAACTGCCTCCCTTCTTGTTAAACAAGAGGAGTTTCAAGATGGGGCCCAAACCTAAACACTGGCTCGGCAACCCAGCACTGTGAAAGCTGTGGGTTTGGGTCTCAATTCTGCTGTTAATGAGAATCAAGCACACCCGGGCACTTGCAAACCAGCTCATAAAACATGAACTGGCATCAAGGCTGGATTCCTGCAGCCTCCCTTGCAGTGTGTCAGTGCAATGCTCTCAGGCAGTTCAGCCCTTTGCATCACGCTTGATCTTCCTTTCCTGCCCTACCAAACTCGGCTGGGCAAGGATGTCACCAGAGCAGCTTCCAACCACCAACAACCTCCCACACTCAACAGCTCAGCCACACAAAGCTGTGTTACTGTCCTCCTTGAAACACTGTGCCAAAGAACAGAAAAACTTGTGCACTTAGTGAATTAGACACAGAACAATCAATGACCCCAAAGCTGCACAGACGTATTGACACCACACTATGTCCAGCTCATACTCTGTGGGAGACCTTGGTATAGCAACTCAGGCTTGATGCCCAACTTGGTTATTCTCAGACTGTGTCGAGTCCAGGCTCTATTTTCCTGCAAGTACCAGGCTTGGGTGTAAGAAAGTGTGGTCACATCAAGGACTGAATGGAAGCACACTTGTGTTGAAGGTTTCATAGCAGAACATGGGGTTTCATGGCAAGAAAAGTTGGTTTGTGTGGGAAAAACATTGAATCTGCCAGAATGGTGGGGGACAATACAAAGTTTTTTTCAAATGTATTAATGGTAATAGGCAGTGTAAAAACAACATTTGCCCATTGTAGGATGAGAATGTTCACCTCACAAATAGGGAGGGACAGGGACAAGGCAGAGGTGTTTAATGCATTCTTTGCCTCTATCTTCAACATGGAAGATGGACCAAGGGGGTCTCAGTGCCCGGAGCTGGAGGACCCTGATTGCAAGAATGATCAATTCCCAGTCAACCCAAAACTGTTCAGGATTCCTACAAATCTAAGGGATCTGATGGGATACATCCAAGAATCCTTAAATAGCTGGCTGGTGTCATTGCAAAACCTGTCTTAATGATTTTTGAGCAGTCTTGGGAATCTGGAGAGGTTCCAGCTGATTAGAAGCTGGTGAACATTGTCCCAATTTTCAAGAAGAGCAAGAAAGAGGACCCCAGAAACTACAGGCCTGTCAGTCTCACTTTAGAGCCTGATAAAGTTATGAAGATTATTCCGGGAGGTACTGAAAAACACCTGAAAGACAACACAGTCATTTGGTCACAGCACAAAGTCTGACAGAGTTCAAGAAGTGTTTGGACAATGCTTTCGGGCACATGGTGTGATTTTTGGGAATGGTGCTGTGCAGGGATGGGAGCTGGACTCGATCCTTGTGGGTCCCTTCCAACTTAGCTTATTCTGGGATTCTGGGATTCTGTGAAATTCAAACACCATAGAAACAGCTGCACCCCTTCCTTTGCCATACGGCAAGAGGGCATCTGTGGCAGTGCCAGGAGCAGTGGCAAGCTTTGCTGTCCTGCTTTTCTGTCCTGGCAGTACCGGGATCATGGCTCTGCCAGGGCTGCTCCAAGGTCCTCAGCGTTCTTCTGAATGCAGAAATTATGAATAAGACTTGTATAGCTCTGGTGGAGCTCAATTTATAGAAGCTTTTCTGTAGCTTTGGAAAGTTGGATGACTAAACACATTTACTCTCATCTTCAACCCCACACAGAGGATTCACCAGCAGATACAGGCATCTTCATGGGGAATATGGCCCAGGACTTACACGAGACTGAAAGATACAGAGGCATGATGGAACCTGAAAGCCTCTGGAAGGATTCCTGAAGGAGGATCTGAGCTTGGTGGCTGAAGTCCCACTACCTGGCAGTGCCTTAGTAGGCAGGGTGAATTTTGCCCCACTGGCATGCTCCCTGACTGGCCCTGAGTGATTCCTCATGCCAGTGATTCCTTATTCACCACTCACTGGAGTGAATCAGGGAGAGAAGGCAGTCCCGTGGCACTTCAGAGCATCCCCCAGGGCAGTCACCAAGTCCTTTCCCGGGTGTAGGGCCCCTTTTGACTAATGCAGAACAATTTCTACACTCTCCTGTTGCTGGGGATGACCCAGGGGGTGCAAAGAAGGACTTTCTGAGCATAAAGGGTAGAGTGAATTCAGAAGCTCATGATTATTTTTATAATCAAAGCTGCTTCCTGTAATAGCATCTCACATTTGATATTGTTGATATCCACTGATGGATAATTTACGTAAATAAAAACATAAACCATCAAAGCCAGGGAACATAATGAAAATCTATCTGAGTAAAGAGACAATGAAGAAATGGGCTTAAGCCCATGTAGCCTTTCCCACAACCAAAGTTAAATCCATTCTTCCTTTCACAGTACAGACATGCTACCAACCTCCTTCCCCATCTTCTCCTTAGTAACCACTAAATATGCACTAACCATAGTGCAGTGGTTACTTCACACACTTGCCTGTGGGTATCCAAGTCTATCTGCCATCCCTTGCCAAACTCCGAGTAAAAATTTAACCCACCAAGTCATCAAACGTCCTCAAAATGGTCTATGTGTTGTCCTGGGACTTGCTCTCAGTCTCCCTAGTGGAATGCTTCACCTGTCATACATATTTATATAGTAGGCCACCAGTGGAGCATATGAGGCTACAAAGTGAGAACTACAGCTCAGTGGCTGCAGCAGTTGTATGGTGCTAGGAGAGGAGACTGCAATCCTGAGCCCAATGTATATTCTAACTACTGGATTGAAAATTGGAGCTCCCCTTACTCAGTGGTTTATAAGAGTTTGTGAGTGTTCAGCTCTGGCAAAGGATGTGACAGAGAATGTGGGAGCAGATTGAGTTGGTCTCTTCATGTCAGACTCAGGTACAAAGTAGGTGCCAAAGCTCGGCATCATTAAGATGTACATATTCCCTCAGGAACTCATGTATCAGCTGAATTTCCAGGTCTCCACTGACGTGTTGGATGGCCAGAGGGGTTGCAGCAGTACATGTATATCACAGATCAGCAGGACATAAAACCTGAAAGTGCTCATTGCCCACCAAATCTTAGCCATCACCCCTCCCGTGCAAGCGGAGCAGCTTTGCGGAGGCACAAAAGTTAGGAGATCCCTTGCCCTGGGCTCTCTGCTATGAGCACTGAGCTTCTGGATGGGCTGATTGCATCTCCCTCTCCACCAAGGCTCCAACAGCTGAGCATGCACACAGGGTAATATAGGCAAATGTAGCCTGCACCCCCAAAACATCCTAAACGACCAAAGTCTTTCCCTACCGATGGACTTTCTCCAGTGACTCAGGTCAGTGATTAGCCGTGGCTTCCCCCTGCCCTCCTCCTATGTGGACAATTTATAAGCATCATGCTGTGGTGTCATCAGCAGTCATTACCCAACCTTCCTGCAGCTATTTTAATCTGGGATGAGCTAAACTGCTTCACACAACTACGTGCCACAAGGTGTACTGATCAGACTAACTTTTCTGTTTCATCTTTGTCTATCACATGCTTGTGTCCCACTACAGGGAAACCCTGAATATTACAGGAAACCAGAAATTCAAATGCCTAAGGACAGATAAATGAATATTTAATTCAAACCAGAAAGATGTTGTTTGCAGTTATTTATTTTACTAAAATGGTTACATATGTTGAAACAAAGAAGAGCAATAGTAATAATGTTTGTTTTTCCAATATCATAAATAATTATTGAGCTTTCATTAGCTGTTGGCTCAGCACTGATCATGACTTTCGTTATTTAAAAAAGACACACACATAACTCATCAGAATTTGTGTTTTCAGAAAACTCTAAAGCAGCAGTAGAAAAAAAAATAAATTAAAGGCAACAGTAACAAGAAATTAGGCCAAGTATTTCTTAAATTTAAAACCCACTTGATGTGTTTTACAGATTATTCTTGTGCTTTGATCATTGGAAAAGAGAACCATTAACAAGTTGTTTATACAATGGCTTGCCTTCTCCAGTTTTACTTCAGAGAAGTCCCCAAAAGTACCCTTTTTACATGACAAATTTTGTTGTCGTTTATACAGACAAAAACACAGACTATTTCTAACGGAAGTTTGTCAAAACCATGAATTTATTGTCACAAAATATTTAATACCAGAATAACTTATAATAGTATGAACAAAAGTGAAGTATTAACTCTCTGCTATTAGTTATAAACTCACATTATTATGCCAAAATCCAGTAAAGTATTAAAAATTAATGTCATGGAATCTTAGACATATAATGATGCAAGTCAGTAAAACATACTTCAACTGTTCATACAGTCACAACATACATTTCTTGCTTGGCACTTTAAGTCAATGCAAATCAGCAATTTAGAAAACAAAGTAAAAATATATATGTACAAAATATTTTCATATCAAATAATTTTCATTGTACACTAAATAAAACCAACAACGTTATGTTACATCAAGAAGTTTCCTAAGAAGTCACACCAAGGCTGATATTTGCAATGTGTCTTGACTAATTTAGTGCAACTGAAACAGCCTCTATTTGCAAGTTTCGTCATTAGCGTAGTCCTGCTTCCATTGATGTGGGAGTTCTGCCATTAAACTCAGCAGGAGCAGAACTAAAGTCTTGTCTTGTTCACTGATGGCTCACCATAAAGAGAAGCAAGGAAAGGGATAAGTAGGAAAAAACCTGACAGGATACCCACAGGAAAAAATCCAAATCCTAGCAACAATCAGCTCTTTTCCAGTTTTCTGTAACTGATTCAGTATAAATTGGTTTTGGCTTTGCCACTGTTTATTCAAGCACTGTAAACCTCATTAGACTATTGTGATATGACTTAAGAATAACTTGTACACCTCCAGATAAAATTTAAAAATAAACCTGGTTTTATGATAGTTATTACACTCAATAGCAGTCAATTTTAGAGACATGACATTTAATACATGGTTTAGTATCTTCTTAAAACCCTCCTGCCTTAAATGCTGAGATTTTTCAGTGTTTCAGTTCCCTTTGTGATTCTTGTTTGGGCCTTGATAGTTTATATTATAGGTTTTTCTTACTAAAATGTGAAATGTCACTCAACTGTCCTCATCTATGCAGTACATACAAAATAAAAATGTTTAAACCACATTAAAGTATTAAGTTCCACCATGGAAACATTTCTGAATGGCACCATGATTTTAGTTTTGTACAAGAAGAAACCAATTTTACTTCTATCAAAACTTCAGTAAGTCACTAGTAAAGCTTTAAAATTACAGATATTCAGCTTGAATTTACAGCTACTCTGGCTAAAACCTTCTCAACTAGAAATCTTTAATGAGCAACACAGCTGAGAGCATATGTATAAGTTCAAAATAATCTGAACAATTAACTTATTTCCTAAATTTGTGTGTTCTAGAGTATTGCACTTTTCAAAGGAATGATTTTGGTATCTTAATATACTGCATATACAGGTAAGAAACATGCATAACAACCTTACCGTCACTTTGACAAAACATACTGTACAATTTTTATAACACTGTTGATTAAAAAAAGATAGTGAGAATGATGTAACAATTCATTAAGACTCGTCAATTTGTACAAGTCATATAAGCACAACTCTCCAGGGCCTTCAGCAGTAATGTGTTTAGCCCTCGGCTGCTTAAGCCCACTTGGAATAATATACAAAGTTTAAGCATTATGGCATTGTCATTTTGAGGCATAACACTGTTGTACTATGCCCACGTTATAGCTTATTTTTTCAAAGCAAGGCACTTACTGTAATAGCAATGCAAACATCTTATGCGCACTTTGATTAACATAAAATAAGTTAATGTTTTGATAAAAACAGGGTTTTTATAATTTACATGCCTTTTATGGAAGCAATTGAACATTTCATTTAATACAATGAAAACATCTGAGTCAGAAGGGACCTTAATTTTTTAACTGACCATTCCGTAAAAGGGGACCTATTTTCCACATTTTCCTCGCATCTGTGAATCTGATTTTGCTGAAAACCAATCCTGTGAGGAAAATGTCCGTTTGATGAGAAAAAGAAAGAGGACCCATCTCTTAAAACTGCTGAACTAATGGCACTTTAACAGTCTTTACTTCTGATATATGTGATGATTTCTGAATGATGCAGCTGGTAGTTCCCTGAAGTTTATCCTTCCCCTGGGCAAGGTTCGTTAGGGCCATAGCTGCGTTGATCTCCTTCCAGTACGTTTCATCTTTGCTGGATCCCTTTCTGTTAGCTGCACTAGATTCAAGCAATGACAAATATTTACACACATGTCTTACATAGCTACATGGTATCAGGAAAACTCTAGTAACAGCAATAGCTTTGGAAAACTGTGAAGTCCCTTACTCACCTTTCACACTTAGTTGGTCCATTCTCCAGATTTTCTGAAAACAGGAAAGAAAAAGAGTCTATTTTATTTTAATAGTTTTAAAAACAAGCATGTTCAGGGAATAGGCATATTGAAAAATAACCCAAGATTTATTCCAAAATAGATACCAGATTGAAAATAAAACCTTTGCTTTGACACACATAAAGGACCACCTTCATGCAGGCATCTGCCTGGAAAAAGCTACACTGAAGGTGTAGCTGCTCTTGAAGGTTCACCTCCATTTTGCAGGGTAATAGAGCAGTTTTTCAAAACATAAATACCAAGGACATAAGAAATCGCAAAACCTAAAAATAAAAATCAGCTTCATTGCCCTTCAGTGAATGCCTTCCAGTATGCACTAAAATTAGGACTCTCACCCATGCACACATGATGTGTGTGGGTTTTAATGTGCCCCTTGCCCAGGCAGCGCCTCAGTCACAGTTAAGCTGAGAGGGATACAAGGAACAAGCACACCTGGGCAACAGCCCTCAAAGATGGAATTGCATCACAGGCACAAACTACGCTTCCTCATCAAGAGTCACATTTGTTCATTCACTAAGTCCTCACATCCTAGAGAAGCCAGAAATATTTACCAGGCAGGAATGTATAAGCTTTATTCAGTGACTTTGCTATCCTGACGCAGAAATACATTATAGAGGAGCAAGAAGCTGATGCCCAACTGCAATACCTATGGAAAACAAGTCAAGCCAAAGAAACAGCAACAGCATGAGCACTAATGACTGCAAGATCCCAAAAGCCTCTAAACACAACATAAATCTCATAAAGTAAAGCACATCTTTGTGAGGCCAGATTCCCAGCTACAAATCAGCCTTATTGCTGGATTTCCATCAGACTATTAATTAAAAATTGATCTTGTCTTTAATCAGAGCTTCCAGTGGAATAACCCTTGGTAGCTGTCCACTTAGGAGCAACCTTCCCCGCCACAACCAGCAGCCCATTGTCTCCTACAGCCAGTAATTCAGCTCAGCTGCACTGCCCAGCACTTGGAGACCTGCTGGCGACCACAGCCCCACTGCAGAAACACAGGGAGACCAGCTGTAATTTCAGATATCAGCTGTTTGCCAAACTGTTTCATCTAGCAGGCCTCCATCCTTCCGCAAAACAGCTTTATAAATAAAGGTTCACAGGTGACCAAGGTTTCAGTTTTGTTCCAAAAGAGCACGTCTTAAATCAGTATCTCTTAAGCTCTCCTAGATCAATGCTTGAATGGGATTCAAGAAGGGGAAGTACAGACCATGCAGAGGACAAGGAACCAAGGAAAAAATAAAGATTTGATACAGAAAGAGATACTGAATGACTAAAAAAGTCTCCTTCTTCACGCTGTACTTGGCTAGGAAGAATTATTCAGCCCTGCTTCATTGTTTTTTTAATTACAGACAATTTTCAAGAAGACATTTAGGACTGAATAGGTCAGTAGGTATAGAAATGGAAATGGAAAGTAATAGAGAACATCATTGCCAGAGCAAACCTGGATATAAATATACCTCTCTCAAGCATCTGTCAGTTTCTTTTGCTGTTGGAAAATATTTCCTATGAACAAAAAAATTGCTTGTACAAACTTCTGAGGGAAGTAGGTGTGAATGGTGACACACATTCCAATTCCAGCATTTATTTGAAGGAGTATTTGCAAATATATTTTACTGGTGTTTAGTCAGCTCTAAAAGAAAGCATCATGCCCATGGTATATAAAAGAAGTAGCAAAGCTAAAAAATTAAATCCAGGAGGAAAGAGCTGCCCATTCTTTAACTCTGCTGAAGATTTTTCCTGAATCACACATATTTTCTTATTCTGTTCAGATTTTATGGTTTTTTTTCAAACAAATAATTTATGTCAAAGAAACACAAAACTGGGTTACAATAAAACCATCACTGATAATTTGCAAAGCTCTTGCTAATAATTGCTCTAAAAGCATGTTAGTGCAATGAAGTCTGAAAATCCATAATTTCAAAGCACAGACTCCCTCTTCCTTGCCAAAAATCCTTTTCTGCCGTACCAAACCTCTGACAGCATATCCCAGTTTGCACTACCACAGCATCCAAGCAACTCCCATTCGTCTGAACAGCCCTAAGTAAAGGAAATAAGTATTACCATCTTTTTTCTGGTTGGGGATAACCACACTGAGAATGACAAAGACCTTTCCTTACGCTCTCCTTGACATCTTGCCAGACAAACCAACTTGATGCGGCTCAAAGCAAAAGTGGGGTTCACTTCCCACGCCATGGAACTGCCATCTAAATAATATACCTTTGTATTTTTACTTGTCCAAACTCCATTCATAAACAACAGAGATGTCCTCCAGAAAGTGGCTTCAGCCATTGTATTTAACACCACAGCCCAATGTCCCTGAGTGCTGCTGCAAAGCCCAATCTCTAAATCCTGTTCTATGTCCCCTTCCTCACACTTCTGTCCTTTGGACAGCATTATCATCCATGTGGATATGCTGAGAGCTGGATGAGGGGAGGACCATATCTCTACTTTGGATATTCAGTATACCTGTGATTCGTATCTATATTTATGTAGAGAGATTTATCACACTGGTAATATAACTACAGCCTTAATGGCTTAGCTCAGCCTGGAAGAAATGCAGGCTGGTCATGTCTGGCTCTTCACTGACCAGAGAAAGAACATAGATGACAAAATGCTACCAAATGCATTTAAAAAAACCCCAAAATGGTGAGTCTTACCCAGTATTTTGCTTTTTCTTCATCTTTTGTAATCTATCTTCTCTACCCCCAACTACTAATTAAAGATTTTGATAATTAAAGCTTTTGATATTTGATATATCAATACAAGAACTACAAAGTATATTTCAACTGTAAAAGCAACATTTTGGTGATAATGCTTCATGAAAATAATCAAAGAACTGCATTTTCAAAACGCAAAGAGTTAAGTTTCTTGGTCATCACACAACATGTTTGTAGATTTAATCTCTGAGGCAATAAGGACATGGCACTGGGGCTGGGTAACCTCTCTGGAAATGGTGATGGAAGGAATGGAAAAATGATGGAGCATCCTGAATCTCACCGAGTAGCCTCAGCTGAGGGCTCATCCCTGAGCAAGTGCTCCACTCCTGACCCTCTCTCTGCTACAGGAGAAGCAGTTCTTTATGAGGTACCAATGCTGCACCAGAGCTGCTCTCTCTAAGCACTGTGGTTTAATCTCATACACCTTCGGTGGCAGCACCTCTGGTCTCTTGTGAAAAGAGTGTGGTTCTCTCACTAGCTGGATCAAGGCAGGCTGTCACCCAAATTTAAACACCCATATGAATTATTGTTTATATACATAAACCCTGATGAATTGCTGCATTCCACACCCTTCCCAAAACTCATTTGATATGGTAAACAATGATGTTTACCCTACTGTGTACAGGCAAAAATACATTTCAACAACATACAACCAGCCAGCACAAATAATTTTCCTAAACAAACAACAGTAGTGTTCAACAGCATATTTAGTAATTGAAACCAAAAGAAGCTGCTGCTGAAGGTGTTTTGCTCTGTCTCAGAAAGGATTATGCTTCTTGTCAAAGGATGGTGGTAGGCTTTCAGCACAAATCGGGATCCTACAATAAATCTATTTAATATTAAACATCAGAAATACCTTTTTGTTACAGGATTTGAAATCACTTAAAACACTGGTCATTTTCTCTGTAACCAGAAAGTTTTAAACACTGTGAAAATAGAAACTCAATCATTTAAAATTAGGGGCTGTCGTTTATACCTCCCTTTCTGGTGCTTCATTCTGCTCTGAGTTGCAAGCATCCAGAGAATCAGCTTTTGCCTGGCCAAGAATGTCTCATTCTGCTCTCAACATCCGCCCAGAGAAACCAGCAAGGCAGGATATTTGTTCCCTCTTGTTTATAATAGGAAGTCACCATAAATCACCTACCAATGGAATCCTGTATACCTTTCCATTAGTAAGAGGTTTCGGTATACAGTTTACTGTAGGCCATAGTGCCAAGAGTGTAGACACCAGACAATACCAGCTTTGTGATACAGCATGGTATTTTTCAGGACTCACATAATTATTAATAACATACATGGCATCTTTCTTTTTTCCCCCATGAAATTTCTTCATAAATATTAACTGGCTGATCCTGACAGCTCTCTTGCAAGGTAGCCTGCAGTCCCATTTTAGCAGAGATGGAAAAGAGTCTCAGAAGCCCAAAGACAAAATAGTGCCTAGGCAATACTTGACCATTTCAAAAGCATTTAAGAACAGAATTTTCCAGGATTTCCCTTATATTAAAAATATTTTCCTTTGTTCTTCAGCTATCAGAAAGGACCACAGCCAAAGAAAATGAACCCCAGGGTTGCAGGGGCTGCAGGCAAACCATCCTTAAATTGCACAACAGCTTCACGTACCTCCAATTTACTATGCACAAAGTTTCTCTGGTTACACGGAGCTTGCAGCACATTCAAATATTTCAGAACAATTCAGACACTTACTGTTCACTGCATCCAGACTAATAACTTTTATATACTTGGACGACTTCAGGGGTGTGCTAAATAATGTTAATTACAGTTACATTTTATCCTTTGGATACAAGAATTCTGACCTAAGAATATCACATGGCGATGAACTAACGTCACCCAAGGCCTTGCTGGGAGCAGCGAAGGCAAGACTGACCACAGATGTGGGACCAAGCAGCCTCCACATTGCTCCCCACTCACTGTGGGATCGGCTCAAGCTGAGCCACAATAACTCACTTAAACCCTGCTTTGTGTTATCAGGTAACACTGACAGAGCAAAGATGGCTTGAAACCAACAGGGGAAAGAATGTGTGAATGAGGGAATGAGACAGAGAGGGAAGGGTACAGAACATTATGTAGTGGGGAAAAAATGGACATGGAAGTCAAGACACAGTAGGTCAGTCTCACAAGACCGTCATATTTTTTGAAGCTACTTAAACATGTACAGATTCCTGATGAATTACACATCTTCTATTCTAGCTTGAAATAGAGGAGGAAAAAAAGAGAACTGCTGGCCTCAAATGGTGAACACTATAAAACATTTGTTGGTTCAGTAAAAGGTCCTGTATAACTTATCTTCATTTTAAAATTGGCAACATTATTCAGTTGTTTCTCTCACTGCCTCTCCTGAACTTTCTTTTGTTGGTTTTGGAGACTCTGGCTCAACATGTGTTGACCAGCATTTTCAAAACAAGCAAGAGGAGAAAATAGAGGCAGAAACAGGAAACAAACTGGAGCAGCTGAAAGAGAAATGAAGATTACATGTGTGAGTAAATTAGTGGTGAGATGAGGTATTTCTGTAGGTCATATACTCACACACACACACACCTTGACTCCAGTATTTTCCAAACCACAGTTTCAGGGCACATAAGACTTTCAGATCTCTGTTTCTCTAAGAACAAAATTAGGTTAATTTGAGTTAATATTCCCATGCTCTTCTGCACTGACATACCTCCTTTACCCCTGAAGGATCCCAAAGTAAACCATAAATCACACAACACCACTAATATTCACCCACATCTGCGGAGGGAATGTGGCTTAGCCTAGGCTGCTCAGTAATGCAAGGGAGGGAAAATTGTAGCCCAGAGCAGCAGGCCAGGCCTTTTGCTCTTATAAAAAATGTCATTTAATCTTGGTGCAAAGACTATAGCATCTTTAGAAAAACAAAAAACCCTCAGCTTCTGTAGTTTGAATTGGAGGAAGCAGGAGCTGGCTGTCCCATATTTACACTTGCAGGCTCCCGTTTTGAGCCTGATGTAAACAGGCAAATGAGTTTGTAAACATGGACACTGCTCAGCCAGCGACCCACACTACCACAGGCGTTCCACACACTGACAGGACTCATCCCACCCAGCACTGAAACTCCTGAAACCCCTTTCCTTTTGCACCATCCGCTCAGTTTCCTCAGGGACAACAGACCTATTAAGGAAGAATTATGGAGAAGCGCAGACAGGAAAACTCATGCTGGAAGAGACTCCAAACCGCAGAGTCTCCTACAGAAATATTCCCAAACACGCCTCAGTGGCTGACCTCCTGCAGACCCCAGGCCACCTCCACATGGGATCCCTTCAGTGCTGTCCTTTGTGAGGCCACTCCTGCCCAAAGCAGGTCCTGGACTGGGAAGCTCTGTGTGAAACCACCTGGTTGGGGCTGGCAGCGCTCATGCAGCAGAACCTTTTGTGGAGGAATGAAAGTCCCTGTTGGAGTTTCAGGTGACCTGTGGCTGCAGACACAGCGTGGCAGCGTGACCTGGGAGAGTGCATGATACCAATCGCAGCTGGTCCCATCTCAAGGGTGTACTGGATTTCTACTGACAAAGATTTATTACCTTGTCCTTTAATTGGGTGGGAGGAGGAAAGCTGTCAGAAGCTTGCAGGAATGAGCCCTGTGCCCAGGCTCTAGAGAAAGCTCCTTTTCAGCAAAGCTTTATTTTACCACTGCTCTCTTTTTTCCAGGAGGAGATTACAGAGCTGCTTGTAATGAAGTCACCCCCAAAAACTTGTTACCTCACTCCTTTGGCTTCACAGGGACACCAAGTATAACAATTGACCTGTCATCAGCTGTTACGTCTTTTCAGATGAACAAACTGCATAATGACAATTTATGTTCACAGTGACCACAGAGTGAATATTTTTCCCTGCTCACCCAGTGTTTTTTTTCCAGGAACAACTATAGCCCTGGTCTGACATCTTCTATTAAGATCCATAGGGTGGGCCTTGCCAAAGTTAGAAACATCCCATTGTCATTATGCCCTAGACCAAACCTTTCCTGTGAAAATATTTCATTGCAATTTGTTTCTTGCATCAAACTTGAGGTATAAGCTTTAATTGTGAAGGACTGCTACCACTTAAGTTTTTTCCTTAATACCTGAGAATCCAAAGTCTCTCTTACCCTATGCAGCCTGGAGCCTGTTGCAGTGGGAGTAGGCATCTAGTTACATTTTAATACATGTGATTTTTATAAAATGAGTGTACATGCCCACAGAGACTGCGATAGGTGTATTTTATAAATCATAAAAGAGAACTGAGTTTGCAAGCCTATATTAATATTTGCATTAATAAGTGCACTGAAAGTCCCACATAATAGTAGGCATGGTACAAATGGTCTTACATTCTTGAACTATGCGCAGGAATGTAAGAATTTATGAGTTAGCAAGCTAGATAAAAACCTGGTGTAAATCACTTCATTGTTCAGGCTGTCATGGCTGACTCTAAATTTCCCCTGATCAGTGACAGTGTGTTCTCTTGGTGAGATTCAGGGCACTGTGCGAGTCTTGTTTTCTTAGCCAGACCTTAGTAGAGTCTATAACGGGAGCTGGGGCTGTGGTGTGTTGAGGTGAGCTGTTAACAAACTGAAGGCTATATGGTTTTATTTTCTTTTCAAGTTTGCTGCAAAGCTGGCTGAAATCAAATCTTTTTTCATTGAGTTGGCATGTTTCTCATTGAGTCGTGCAATGTTGTCAGATGCCTTGGTGATAGTCTCCCACATGCTTTTCACAATGCATAAAGGAACATCTGACCTAGGCTTCTTTTGTGTGTATGTGTGTTATTTGGGAAGGGATTTACAACACGTGCTGAGCTGACTCATCAGGTGAAGTGGTTTGCCCTTCTGTTGCAAACAGTGAGTGGTTAACATTGAAAACCGTGTTAGACAGCAGGTAAGGGGGAGGGTGAAATAAAGGAAAGAGGAGAAAGAAGAAGAGGAAGAGAGAAGAAGAAATAAAGGAAAGAGTACGGGAGATGTTACAAAAAAATAAAATGACAAAATGGCAAATGAAGATTCAGCAGGAAAAAGAAGAGTAAGGAATATGAAGGGAGAAAACATACCACTATGTAAATTTTCTTCATTTTTAATACAAAAATAACCTTTCCCACCCAGGAAAGTTGCTGTTGTGCAGGCAGGCACGTTCAGTCTTTCACTCTGGATCTAAAGAGTTTAATTGGGAGCTCTTAAAGACTAAAATAAAGCTTTAAAAATAAAAAGCTAAAGTCAAATGCAGCCAGGGTAAGCACTATTACACTCCAGCACGATTGTTTTTCATTAAAAAAGCAGGGTGAAAGGGAGGGTTTCAAAGCCATATTTCAACCCTAGGCTGACACGACAGCAGTAAAATCTGATTTTGTTATGCTAGTTGGCTGTGGGTTTGGGAGCAGACCCTATATATGCGGTGTAATGTTATGATATGAATGCATGCACACAGGATATTTTCAGAAGCCTCTTTCAGAATTTAGAGAAACGTGCCACCCATTCCTGTGGCCCCGCTTGCAGGAGCCAGCTCCTCTCCTGCTCCTGGGAGCCAAGCAGGCTCAGACATGGCATATGCTGTACAAAGACAATTTAAATTACAAGGTGCTGTATTTTCAGGCAAGTGGAGGAACTTCTTAGTGAATGCCAGAACTGATTTCCATGGTGTGTTTAGCCAGAAGCATGGAGTAAAGAAAGGGTAAGTCTGTCTGAGATTCTAAATTCAGCTTCTTTCACTCACCTGTAAGATAAAGAACTGACAAATATGGTCTCTTTAAACATAGCTTCTTCCATCCACCACATGGGGTACTGAGATGTGCACAATACTTAACACAGAGTCATAGAATATCCTGAGCTGGACCCACAAGGATCAGAGGTCCAGCTCCTGGCCCTGCACAGGACAATCCCAAGAACTGTACCATGAGCCTGAGAGCATTGTCCAAATGCATCTGGAACTTCAGCACGCTCAGTGCTGTGACCACTTCACTGGGGAGCCTGTTCCAGTGCCCAGCCACCCTCTGGGTGAAAAACCCTTTCCTAATATCCAACCTAAACTGCCCCTGACACATGTGCAAATACTAAACCCCAGTGATGTCCCAAACTTGCTGTGCTCTGTGAGATCGTAAGCATACAAATTCAAGCAGCTTGTAGGGCTCCAGCAATCAAACAGCCATAAAAATGACTGTAAGCTGCAGAAGAACCTCATGGTAACCCGGATAACTGCTGCACAACAGATTCCGCAAATCCAGGGATTACATGTGAAATTTAAAAGATTATTTATATCTCCAAGGAGATACAGATATTTGCAAATACATTCCTACCTGTATCTGCTTCTACATTATGTTTGCATAAAAATGGGAATGGCTAAGCAATCTGCCTTCACACTAAGTATGCTGTGAGATACAGCAGAACAATCACACATGGTATTTTCTGCTGTCTGCACTTCCTGCAGGCACAGGATGGAATTGTGCCAGGGCTGATCCTGGAGCAGCTGGTGACACCTTTCCCTGCACAACCTCAGTGCCATGACACAACAGCTCCAAAGCTGATGCAGGAGGACACGAGATGAGAAAAGGCAGTCAGATGGACTGAACACAGTAAGTAATTCATGTTAGTGACTGACAGTCTCTCTGCTTGTTCTACAGATTTGTGTGGGCCTCAATAAGTCATTCTAACTGACCTTTTCACAGGTGCCACAGTCCACTCCCCTGGTCTCTAGATTGGCTTGAGAGCCTTTGTTTTCAACCAAAGCAGTGCTGAGCACTCACAGGTGCAAATGAGGTTAACAAGAGTGTTGCTTTGCATGCAGAAAAAGCTATGAAATCATGAGCATCCACAAGGTCTTATGTATCTAAAATGACTTTAAATTGTAATTGTTTGGTGACTTACTTATCCATTTGTGAAATCCAACAGATGTCTTATGAGAACACCTTTAATAAAAAGTTTGAAATGGGCCAGATAGAATGTATCAAAAGCAGCACTGAACAGCACATCATGAAATCAATCATCCTGTCCTCAGAGGTGCTCAGCTGCATTCATGCTACATCTTTGGTGGTGCAGAACCAGCAGTGAGCACCCAATGAGGATATAAGATGGGTTTTGAGACCAGACCAGGTCACATATGTCAGAAAAGTATCTCTTTCCTCACCTAGCTCGAAATGTGATGGTCCCTTTATTCAGCATCCTGAGGAATTACCCCAACATACACAGGAGGCTGTAGTCACACACCTCCCTGACCATATGCAGAATAACCAGCAGGAAGAAACTGCTGAGTGAGCTGCAGGGGAAAGAGTTGCCTGTGGATTATTCTTATCTCCGGTTGCACAAAAGTGATTTTAGTGTTTGATAGCATTATTTTTGAGTCAACTCTTTTGTTTTGTTTCCTTCACTTTCCTTTGTGAAGCTATTGCAGTCTTCATGCTCCTGCTCACCACAACTTGCACTGTTATTATTTCCATTACAGGATTTCTTCCCAAACCTAAATATTCCCGAGCACCTTTTAAACAGGCCCTCAGAGATTCTAGTAAACTGGGAGGTACCTCAAGAAGGGCTGTGTTTTCACTTTTCCTATTCACCGAGTGAGTGAGAGGCAGTGCACCAAAAGGGGGAAGGCTCTCGGAGCAGAACAGCATGCCCAGTTATTCAGGAAGATATGCCAATTTGCCAAGAGCTTTTGAAGAAGCAGAAACACCTCCTTCTACTCCAAACATCATCCTGTGTTTAAAATGGTTTGAGTCATAGTGCAATGCAATTCAAGGAATTCTGAAGAAGAATCATACTTAGAAGACCTCAAAGCCTATTCAGGCTATCATGGAGATTGGTGCAGTGTAATAAATCAACCAGACTGGGCTTGAATTCTCAAGGAGCAGCTAAACCTTAACATTGCAGACGCTCACTAATTGAAAGTTGTAAGCGCCCTGCACAGCAGAGCATTTGCCTAAGACAGATGAGGCTCCTGCTCTCTGAAGGAGCACGTGTGGGAGGTCCTGAAACAGTAGTAGGCCAGTACTTAACATTGCAAAGGCCTCGGATGTGAACAGCTTTGTGGAAGAAGATGGAATTGCCTCTCTGGCAAAATGTATGAAACTGTCTGTGATAACAGGAATGAGAGCAAGGATGACTGAACAAATATTTGCACTGAATGCCTTGTCAGGACAGGGGAATTGCTACTGATATGATCTTTACTTTCAACGTTACTGTTTCTGACAGTCTTACAGACTTTGCAGATGTTTATTGGCCACTAAATCATTCTTCAAGAATGTTGGCTCTGTTCCCAAACCTGAAGAGCCTGAATGTGAAGGGGTTTGTTATTCAACACACACTGCTGCTTTTGGAGACAGTGATTTTCAAGAAACCAGCAGGGAAGCATCATCGACCGATAACAAGACAGGGACTGGATTCAGGTTTCTCTGCACTCCAGGTCTCAGCTGCTAAGGCAGGCTGAGTAAATGAGCACCACGTAGCAGGGCACTGAGCATCCACGTGGCAGAGTGCGCTGCCTGAGCCGTGACTGCAGCGCTGCGCCACAATAATGGACCTGTAGAGCAGCAAAGATTGCTGCTAGAGACAGGGCTCATCCTGACCTTGGTTTACTGCCTGCTCTTCTTGGTGTAGCACAATTGCATGAATTTTAGAGCCTCTGTAAAGCGATGCTGCAGAGGTTAGCTCTGTCCTGCTCGGCTGTAAGTGCAGGACATGCTGCATAACAACGAGGCTCATTCAAACCCTGCGCCATTCATCTCAGGAAGAGCAGCTCCCAGAGATGCAATTGCTGAGCTGTGCAGGACCGACCCTAAGCCACAGTATTTCAAGGCAAAGAGAATTGCTTTCAAACTGAGAGTTTCTGAACTACAGGCAATATGCTCAGGCTGTTTCTCTGAGTGAAGACACCGGTTCTCTGACATCATTGCAAACAGCTCTCACCTGAAAAAGCTACACTAGCCACTGCAAGATGTACCTAAACAGAGACTGGACTAAAATAGTAGTAATAATAATTGTGATGGTAATAATACCTATCTTTTAAACAATGAGTGATAAAAAGTAATCCATTCCCTTTGTACTAATAAAGTTATGAATTATTGACACATGATGTATTATTACCACAGGAAAAAATGTACTATTCATAGGTATTAAACATATTTCTCCCAAAAAGGGACTGGCACATTGACCAGTGGATGTGATTTAAAAGCAGTTAAAGCCAATAGCCTCGTCTAAAACTTAACTGAATTGCTGGCTCTCAGCTTCCATGATGAAAGACAGTGTTATCTAAAGTAGCCCTTCGTAAGATTTTGCCCCCAAATGGGGTGAATACTGTTTAAAAATATTAGGCTGGCACAGAGATAACATGCTTCAAAAATATGTAAGACAGGTGCAGAAGGCGATAATGTCATATTTACTACATATTAGTTTTACATTAGCTCATACATGCTTTCCTGGAAGCCAGGAGATTTCTGCCAGGGAATTCTCTCCTGCAACAGTTTGCTGTATCAGACTTATAACACATATACATATTTATGGTAAAGCCATATGGTATTTATGGTTAAATAACTGACATACTTAAAAAATATGAATTTTAATTAATTTGGAAACTCTATAGATCAAAAACAGCTCAGAAGCTTTATCAGCATGTATAAATAACTAGTCTTCCCTCATGTTACCATAAATAAAAAAACCCTTTCACCCAACAAGGTTTGCAAAGGGAAACTGAGGTACAGGTATGTGAATAAAAATATGGAAAATACCTGCATTCATAGAATGCAATTCCTTACACAGATGCAGTTGGAAATCACTGTGAACTTCTTGTTCAAAGAGCAATTAAATTAACTTTATCTCAGAGTGATTTACACTTACAGAATGTTTTTATGTGTCTTCCCTGACCTGCTTAAATGTTTTCCTAAGGGTAAGCAGCATCTATATCAATCATGTATTTGCACAGATAGCCTTGCATTCTCAGCTGCCTTTTAAGAATTAAGGTCCTGAATTTCCACTTCTATAGCAAAAATCATCAAGACAGGAAGCCATGGTTCCAGACATGTAGAATATTTGTATTTTTTAGGAAATAACTGTAGTGAAAGAAAGTGAGATCCTTTGATCCGTCCAACGCAATTCAACTCTATGCTTTGAGCTTTTGGATGGAGGGTAAGGGGACGACTCTCAGCAGTCATGCAAGCCACAACACAAACTCTTTAAGCTCTGTGAACTGTTTCATGTTTTCTAATTAACTTGCTGTTGTTATTATTAGTACTTCTGTTTCCACTTTCATAATAACAAAGGCTTTTTCTTTCATTCTGCAAGAACTTTTTATTTTTGCCCATGAGCCAAAGCTGTACCACAGCACAATTGCCTATACATCACAGTCTGTGAAGTTTATGAGGACCTGCAAAGGGCCTGCAAAGCAGACACAGCAAATCCCACATGTGGACAGCGACTGCATTCCTGCCCACTGTCCTTCTCCAACAATGGGCAAACAGACATTGCACCACCACCAAATGCTGTGTTTGATAGCACAGATTAATCAGGGTGCACAAAGCAGTGACACAACCAGCCCAGCTGGGTGCCACCAACCACATTACTTCAGATGAACAAACCAGGAAGGTGTTGGCAAAACCAGGCCCCCAGAACACCACTGGGATTGACTTACCCAGCTCGCAGCAGGGCTTGGATAGTGCTGGCAGACACCATCAACCCCAACTGCAACTCCAGGTTCAGCAAATCCTTTTAAAATACTCTCCGGATAGTACTGCCTAGGCAACTGCTGTCTCAGGTAGGAGCATCCTGAGAGCTGCTCAAAGCTTAGATGACACCTGCCCCATTCTTTTATTTTGGTTTTTATAAGTCTCATTAGCCTTTGTGGTGAAGCAGAAATCCCAGAATACAAACAAGGGCACTGACACTGGGAGTATCTGAACCCTCAGACCCTAAGGAGGAGCTGCCCAGAAGAAACAACAAAGTGGCTAAAAACGCTGGCATCAAGGATTTTCCAGATTATTTTGGTTAATGTTAAGAAGCCACATTGCTCAGACAGGCCTGGGAACAACACTCTCTGCTTTATTTGTGAAATCTGCATTTCAGTAGAGAGAACAAAATATACGAACATATAGGAATGTTCAGCTGTGTCCAGTGATTGCAATTCTCAATCAAAATCGTTTCGCAATCGTGTTGTCTTCTTTTCCATCATATCTATCTTTTTCCACTTCCTCCCCATTTCCAACTGGATGCTTATTTTTCTTTCGCTGCAATGATAGGGGAAGAGAAAACAGAAGCAAGAAGAGACTTTGCTGCCGTTCTTTCAAAAAACATTCAAGACTACCTGTTAGGATGGCACTTGTCTTGCAAAGCCAAAGCCAAACTGTAACAATCCATCAAGTAGGAGGTGCTGTTCAGCTGCTGGCATTAAACTTGTTCTGTAAGAATTGGTTAGATTGGTAATTGCTGCCCCCCAAAGAGGCAGATTGGGAAGGATGACTTGTGAATATGAAGCACAAAGACTTTGGGAAAGTTTCCCCTGGCCACAATGCTGTGCACATGTCCTACCCGAGTTTGGTATGTAAGCTGGTTTCTATACAGCACTTAAAATGGAAAAAAAAAATCCCTTTGAAAGAAGCGCCTTGAAACACAGATATTGGCAATGGATAGGACTCACTTGCTGTAATTACTGAAAGACAAATTTTTGATCAGGACTCCTATTTGAATTCTCTCCAAAGCCTCTCCGAGCTCCAAATGCTGTGACCTTTAAAATCAAGGGAGCAAAATGTTCTCTGTTCAAGTGACTGGTACTGTAAAAGCCGAAAAGCCACGTGCTAAAACTAAGATTTAAATCATACTGTTCGGCAATAAAATCAGACTTGTTACTTTTTGCGTGTCAGAGAAAAACAGGGTCTATATAAAGTGTTCAGAAGGAGACTAAGTTTTAGAAAAATGGGAAAAAGTTATAAATAGGGTCTAACTTTTTCAAGGATGATGAAAACAATATCTCGATATATAATGGCATAAAATCTACAGCCTAAAGGCTACATTTACTTGCACAGAACATTAAAAAACCACCCAAAAACCAGTTTTTTCAACGAAAAAATTGATTTCATTCAAGGAAACAACACAAAATTTTCTCTGATTAGATAATGAAGATTCAGATGAATTTACACCTCTATCTCTAACTGTTGTTCTCATAGATACATGCAAGAAATACTTCCGTACAAAACATCCCTACTTTCTAAGCAGCAGAAAGGATGCCCTCCTTTGGACAAATACACACTTTTCATTTATTTGGACAAAAATATTAAAATTAAACAGAACAAATTTTCAATCAACACTTGTTAATTTGAAATACTAAAAATTCTCCCATATTGAAAGCAGATTGCTCTGAAGAAACATTCATTTTCAAGGTCATAACAGCGCTGGCAAGACACAAAAAATTGTAGTCCAACTTGCTTGTGTTCAGCTGTGTTTACTTAGTCTCAATTTGACAAAAGTCTGCCTCTGATTATACATAGCAGTCATCTGCCCACAGATAAATAGATATTACACAAACGTTTGGAGGGAATGACATTTGGCTACCATTATTTTTGGAATAATTTACTCTGCATCCTGAACTTAAAACACCAGAATGATTCATAATGGTTTCTGGACCCAAGTATTTCCATTTAATAAATAAATTTACCTCTATGACCTTTTTGGACTTTATATTGTACATGTTAGTGAATTTAAAAAAGAAAAGGCAATTTACTGTTATATATTCTGTATGCTTGGGAAAGGTGGATTTACACAGAATTGAGATCCGAGTCAGTGGCAGTCCTGGTGCACTTACTGCAGCAGCTCAGAGCCAGCACGTGCAGTGCAGAGGGCTCGGGGTGCTGCTGGAGAGGGGACTCTAACTCAGCTCTACGAGACATCCCACCCCATCACCACCTGCAAGCACCGAGCACGGTTCAGCTCTCTGCAGAGCTTGCACCTGCAGGCGAAGCCCACAGGAGCAGAAACCATAGCAGCACTGCCTGGGATAGGAATGTGTTTGCTATTTCAAATGCACCTACCTCCGATATAAACTTAATAGTTCTCTGCCTATTATTTGTAGGAGGGAAAATTAATACATATTGGATGCCAAACTGAAATTTCGTTTTATCCGAGGGAAATAGTTGTTCCGTGACATTTATGGAATAGCATATATTTTAAAGCAGGCCTGCAGTATTTCTCTGATGTGGATAGAAATTTTGTCCAGTTAAAGATACTATTTAGCCTAGGGCATTTTGTGTTATAAATTATCCATGAATAAGGCAAAACCTTATGAATAAATTATAGTCCCTACACCCATTCCTTCCCTGATGCCTCTTCCTAATTCTCTCCCCTCTAAGCCCCTGTCAGTTCCTCAACATCAACTACCCCAAACCATGTTTCCACATCACACACTGGAAGTATTGAGGGCAATTTGAAGTCCATGAAGGATATTGTTACTGCTGCACATTTAAAGTGGAAAATGTTTCCAGAACGTGGTGATAGATGGAAGAATAAAGCCTAGACCAGACAGAGTCAGATAGATTAGTTTCTGTAAAGTTAGCATGCTTTCAAAAATGTCTCTTCAATTAGAACACCAAAATTAAGAAAGTCCCTGATGCAATAGGAACCATATGTGCTTGATACACCCAGCTTCTCTAACATAACACGTAAATACTCAGTTTAAAGCAAATTAGGAGACTTGTTTACAAAGAACTAGTTTATGTGTTTACAAAACTAAGCTGAATATTTTTAGATGGAACCATTACATACAAGTCATTCCCTCTCATTTTCCCTTGTTTCATGAAGGAATATTACTGTGAAGAAGGAATGTGTTTTCAGTGTGGACAGCTGGAGGTACAGAAAACAGATTTCTGTCACGTGGAACAAATGCAGCAAATTCCTTCTTTACAGGGTGTTTCCTTACAGAGATTAAGTATTAGAGCTCATTACACCATGATGCAAAGCCCCACTCATTCAGAAGTGTGCTAATGACTGTGACCCAAAGAAGAGTTAATTCAGATGGAATCCAGGAAAATGAGGCAGCACAGAAACCTCATCAGCAGTCCAATCACATGACAAAACGCGAGGCATCTCCAAAGCCACTGCCTGCCAAGAAAAGAAAGGCTGCTGCAAGAAAAATACTTTCACAGCTTGATATCTGGGTCTTGTGACTGCTATCCAAACAAGGAGTAAAAGTGGTACTATATAATGTGGCAGGGTAAATAGAACCACCCACTCACCATCTCCAATCATGTTTTTAATTCAGATAAATTCTGTTTCTTTAAAAAATGATGGGGGAAAAAGAAACAAAACCTTTTGTTGAACTTGAAAATTATATGTATAATCAGATCTGGCATGACATATTTTAGGTTCATATATACCATGAACTGTATAGGAATGCATGTTTTGACATGCAGGATCAAACTATCGGTCCATCACAGGTGATGTCCTTTCTGCACTACTGCTCGTCTTGGAGGAGCACAAAGACACTGCCCCCAGCCAACTATGCATTAAGTTAAGAAGATTTTCTCTCTGTAACTTACAGATGATGACTTGAAAAATTCTCAAAGAGAATATCTGATTTGAAAAATTTACAGAAAGGAGCAGACCTAAGAGAAGTTAAAACTTTCAGGAGCACTGGGCCAAGGAAGCCTCCACACTTGGCCAAACTGTCTCACAGTAGCCTGAAAACTACTTACCGTTTTCAAAACAGGTCTTGGTGGAATCCGCCAAAGTCTGGATTTGGTATGATTAAGCCAAAGTATGAGAAGTATTCTATACTTTCGTGTCCAGCTTAGTCAGGGATTGTGGATGCACCAAGAGACTGGGAAATTAATAACCACACACAAACAGACGCCTCCATCACTACCACCACTGCCACCAGCACTTGAGTATTTCCCAGCCCCAGACTAAGTTGTGGTTTTGCCCTAGATTGTGGAGCAACAGTTTGGATTAATTTGCTTTGTATTCTAAGCAAGGTCATACCCTTTTCTGGAAGTGTGTTTGCTCTTAGCCTGTGTAACACAGAAAAAAATGCCAAGACAGAGTAATTAGACTCAAAGGTTCCTTCCAAGAAGGGCGGCAGTATCTTGAATGCTTATCCACCCTCATTTCTCAAACACTTTGAAAGGAAAAATATTAAACTTCTAATTTTGGACTGTGGAAAATGCTAGTATCTCCTATACTTCCCTAATTTATTCTAGAACCCTTCCCTTTTACACTCCAGATTCCTACCATTACTTCCATGCCTGCTTCCTCAGGTAAGAAGATGAAATGAAGTTTTTATCTTCTTACCTTCATTCCTTTGATCCCTTTTCTTTCCTTTTCCTTTTTGTTCTTGTCCTTAATTCTGCATTCCCCTTTCCCCATCCTCTCCCAGCACTATCTTCTCTTTACAATCTTCCAAAAGTTTCTGCTCTTTATTTTCCCACCTGTATTTGTTTCCTGGCTGTGAGTTTCCCTTTTCCCTTCATTCCCCATCCTTTCTTCAATCTTTTCCCTCCTAGAGCTAAAATGATACTCCAGCCATGACCTACCTGAAAAGAGAGTTACATCTTTTAAGTCCATTGTCAGTATTAAAGGGATGGAAAATATCTCAAAAAGAGCTAAATGACTATTCCAGTCACTGTCCTGGACAAACAAGTGTAACTCCCATCAACAGCTGGAGGAGTTCAGCACCTGAGTCAAGTTATTTCCCATTTGCCACCAGTGACTGTTTGGCGTGGGAGTCCTGCTATAGCAATCTGTCCTCACACTAGGGCACAGAGAGACAGACAGAATTTCATGCAGTGGCTGCAGGGTGTTGGTGATGAGAAAAACAACTCTGATAATATAAGTCCTTTCTTCACTCTTAACTGAACAGCACCTAACTGAAGTGAAAACTTTGTTGAAACTTAAAAAGTAAGGAAAAGGTCTGTATAAATACAGAGACAGCTATGCACCACTTCACCCTGGTATTCTGCTGGATCCCTAACAAAATCCCAAAATATCACAAGAAAAGTTCCTTGCATGGCATGCATTGTGTAATCAATATCTCTGTTAATGAAAGTCTTTCTCTTGGCTTCAAATGAAGTGGTGTAACATCCTGGGAAAGGACAGAATTACCACACAAGCAATTAGGTCAAGAGGATAAAAAGACTAAGAAGTATTCATTCCCTGAACTTCTTGAGATCATTAAAACAGTAAATGTTTGCTTTTCAAGACAAAACAAGGTAACAGAAACATGCACTAGAAATTGTCTTTATGGCCAGCACTATAGAGAAAGTACTAGGGAACACTTCTGTTTTTCATGGTGAATGAATTGCCCCTGTAACACTCTCTGATTGAAAGCCCAGTTTCCCCTCCAGCTGGTGTTGCCTGGGCAAGCTGGAGCTGTCTGTGCACAGCTCAATTCAACTTGCACACCAGATCTTAGAAAATTTTCTCCTTTTTCTTTGTCTCACTTTTTTAACATTGCTTCTGGTGGTTTTTCGTTTGTGTTTTTGTTGCTGCTTGCTTCCCACCCTTACCACTCTCCAACTGCTTGCTGGGCAGGCACAGCAATTCCATGTAAGGAATGCAGGAAAGAGAAGCATTCCTTGATTTTTCTGTGCACAGTAACTTGCACGACATTTGATCACAGACAGAGATTAAGTCATTCATGAATAGGGCCCAAAGGGAGGAACAACTCCAGAAAAACAACCCTCCTCACTGTTAGAGAAGCATCCAGGACTCCACAATCATTACTGCCACACTTACAGTTCATAGCCGATCTGGCAAAGCGAGGAATCCAACTGCAGGCTCTGTGGTTTAAATAAAATGTATCTACAGCAGCTTGGATCAATGTTTAAAAATGTTCCATGTTGTTTTAGTCCAAGGACAAGCTTTTAAAATTAAAAGAAAACCTTGGCTTTAATTACAGATTAAAAGTGAAAGTTGTTTAAAAAGAATGCATATTCTAAGAACAGTAATAGAAATAACTTAAAATTTAAAACTCGTTATTCTCTCTCCCAGTATGTGACAAGTCTCCTTGTAAATATTTAAAATACGAGTTTGAAAGCTATTAATTTGTGGACAATATTTAGGGTGCTTCTGCCTTGCTGTTGTGAATCTTTGGCATAGCTCAACTTTTTCCTACATTTATACTTTCAAGCTAAAATAAGTGTCAGATTTTGATGCATGTTGCGATGGCCAAAAAATAACCACAGCTGTAACTTTTACCTCCTTTTCCCCTAAATTTTGTCACCACATATGTGTGATGCAGCAGATGTCACCACCCTATACATAAATGCACAGGGTTTATTCCAGAGCAGCTACAAGCAATGTGATCCCAAAGTGGTTAGGTGCTACAATGGGGAAGCTGCTGCTCTTGGGATGATTTTCAGCAACAATTGCCCATCTGAAAATCATTAGTGCATAGCAGTGGATTTTCCACATGTTCATATGCTGGACAAGCAGGTTGCCCTTGAAGTATGGTTCCCCAGGGGAAGAAGGAAAACCCAGAGTAAAGTATTCTATTGTCAGATCACGGTTTCACTAGAGCCAGACAAAAATATGGTCAAGCATTCACTTGGCTGCTCTGCTGGCAAAACGATAGGGTACCGAAATGGAGACAGCTAATGAGGAAGGCAAAGCATGAATCTCAGGAAGAAGACCTTAAAGGAGTACAGACTTTTTTTTCCTTCATTTAACAAATCATAAATAGGGTAAGTATGCAAATGTAATGACTTTCAGATTACTGACCTTTAGTTTTATAAGGTCAAAAAGGTTTAGAAAGGGTAGTATTTTCCCAATAAAAGATTTCATCTTTTAATTCAGCTGTGTTTGAAGCACCAATAAGAAAGTATTGAAAGAGCCTAAGTAAAGAAGTGTATGATTCTAACTAGGCAGTATTTGTTATTTAATGCCCCATTAATCGATAATTTGGCTTGAAGGAGGAAAAAAAAGTTGGCAAAAGGGAATGGAATTCTTTAGCTCCTTGTTTTACTTAAGAAAAATTCCCAAAGGGCTTCACTTAAACAAAGAACTTTAGTTTTCCACTGGAAAGACAAAAAGAAAATCTTGGTCTAGCATGTCCTGCCACATGCTTTAACTACACAGTAAAAGAGTATGTACTTGGATCCCAGGCACATTTCAAAAGTGTAGTATTTATTAGCTGCTCTGTTGCCAAGTTCCACTATTATCATTTTATTATAACTAAGGTATATTTTTACTAACTAAATTATATTTAGGTTTTTAGTTTAAGCATTCGAAGGTCTTGGAGTGTCACGTACAGATGACATACAATATATCAAAGGCCTTTGTTGATCCTTTCCCCCCTCTTCTCTACAAACAGTTATCCTGTATTTGTGATCTCAGGGCATCTGATTTACCTAAACCCATAATCCAGCTGTAAAGACACACAGGAGCCAAGGGAGCAAAATCCTTGGATGAAGCAGAGCTCGCCAAGGACGAAGGTGAGCCCTGCTACGGGACAATGCACAGCACGCTTGTCCCTCACACCCTGAGGGGCAGCACAAACACACCTCTCCCTACCTTCTCCCCTCCCTTCAGACACCTTGCTCCAGCACTCCTCTCCCGCCCTTTGCCCAGCTCACCCAGACCTGGCTTTTTGCTGAGACCTCCTGGTCCCACCTGGGGCTGTGGGAGGCGCTGCGTGGTGGGACATGGGCTCCCCGTGGGCAAGGGTGGGCAGGAGCCATCTCCCACACCTCCTGTAAAGGGAGTTTTGGTCCTGTGGGGAGTGTGGAGATGCTGTCTGGAGGCTGTCCAGACAGGATGGAAAGGTGGCATGGCCATGAGGCAGGGTTTTGGTGGGCTCACGTCAGGCTGGGTGCTGCCACTGCTCTGGACAGGGACAGGGTGTTTCTGAGCAGCCATAAAGCCCACGGAGAGATGACAGAGCTCCTCAAGCCTCAGCAAATGCAGCAGTACCGCAGCACCGAATACTGCCTTTATTCTTCCTATTTTGTGCAAGGAATGAAGGATGAGGAGTACCAAAATATGAGCAGTTACATTCTCCAAGGGTCACAGTCTTTGATCTGTGAGCGAAGAACCCACTGAAAGCAGCAGGAGTTCACAGAATGAAGTTTGGAAAGTTTTGCAAACACATGAACATTGTGTGTCAAATCATGTAGCATGCTTTGGGGCCAAAACACTCAAAACCAAGACCAGATCTTGGCAAATTGTATTTTTGCACTTCCACGTACTTTTAGAGGGTCAGTTTTAAAACATATCTGAGTGTCTGTTCATCAAATATCAGGTAAAAGTAAAGGCACTTTGAGTTGGATATCAGATATAATTATCTGCCCCTTCTGAAATAAGAGGGAAAAGAATCAGGGGTGTGAATCGTTGAGTTGAATGAGGTATAGAGGAATGAGAAATATTAATGACCTTTTCCTTATATAGATTGACAGCAAATGTAATAAATACAAATTACTGCTTATGTGCACTTGTAGCAAGGAGAAATTATCACTCACAGTCTCATTAGACAAGGAGCAAAAAGAGCAGCAGGAAGGCTGTGACACAATACTAAAAAGAAAAAAGGCTTAGAAAGACACCTGCCATTTTTATTCATTTAAAATGTTAAAACAAGCATTTCTTTGCTTTTGTTTAGAGAGCAAAAATAAGCCTTTGCATAAAACAAAGGATTACCGGGATCAATACCTGCAGGTCAGCCTTGTCTTCTCTGCTGACATCTATGAAAAGGATTTTCAGCCTTGGGGGGGCAATCTGGAGTAAGCAACTCAGTGAGGTATGGGATTTGAAAGTGAGATATGTCATTGTTTGTAGGCAATACAGTTGGGACTCTCTTTTCCTCTGTCTTTGCAAAGTTCACCGCCATGGTGAACTACTGCACAGCTCTGAGCTGAAGGATTAAGCACAGCAAAACAGCAAGAGAACACGCTTGAATTCCACAGATATCATCATCGTAATAGAGCACTAAGGAAACACACGTGCATCTCTGTGTATGTATATATGTGAAAGATTGCATGTCTTAAAAACACCACCACAATCTCAAGTGCAGGCCAGAGCAGGACAGCTTTTTTGGTTTCTCATCGCTTCAAAAGGTGTCACTGAACATCCAGCACTACCAAGATTCAACAAGTAGGAAGCCCAGAAGGACTGTAATTACAGTACTGCAGATAGAGAAGGGCTCCAGGTGTCCCCCAGCACTCCTGCTGCCCCCGCTGACACAAGTTCCACAGGCTGCACTGGGCTCTCACGGACACTGCTGGCACAGAGTGCTGCGGACACCCAGAGCTTTCCCTGATAAAGGAAGAGAGGCTGCTGCCTTCTGGAGGAAGCTCCTATTTGAAGGTGATCCTGGTGAAATGAATTAGTGATGCAGAAATCAACAGCTACACCAGCTAAACATCACGAGAGGGAGAAAAAGCAGGACAGTGGATTTTAGTGTGTCTGTGTAATGGGCAATCCACCACCACAGTGCAAAGCTGCTATAAACAGTCAGGAGCAGACCATTTAATTTGCACAGCAGCTCCAAAACCTGCTCCCCGAGCACTCCACAGGGTGCAGCCCACAATGGGACAAAGCCAGACCCTGCTCCTCGGGGTAGGGAGAGCAGTTAGACAAACAGGGACCGGGGATGAAAGTCTCCCTGAAGTCAATGGCCGAGCCAAATTCTCCAGCACACCAAGACCTCATTAAAACTGCCTGCAGTGTCTAGCCCACAAAGTACATCTAGTGCGAGGAGAGCAGCCCTGCTGCTGTTTTGCAATGCATTACAAAATACCTTGGCTAGCAGAAAGAATTTGAGGCAATTTGCTCCTGAAGAGCCAGGTCGTGAAGAGCCTTCATTTTTCCAGCAAACTGGATTTAAGTTGACAAATAGTAACTGAGAGAGAAAAGAAAAAATCCTGACAAAGTTAGGGGAGATGGAGAAACCGACAACGTTTAACTTGATCTTCGAGGGTGTAAATCTGTCAATACCCACAAATGACCACAAGGCCACATGCCAGTTTTCACTCTGAGATACCGTAACTAAGACATTTGGCTGGTACCTCACATTGGAAAGAAAGTTTTTACATTTAGAAATGTAAAACATTGTAACATTTAAGGAATTTTGGCTACAGCCCACTAGCCAGCCTTCCCCCAGCCTCAGCTAAGGGATTATTTTGAATGTTGCTTTGCTTTTCATGCATCTGTTGCCTAAATCAATGTGGAGGCATGAGGGAGGGACTGAAAATTGGCTCCAGAAATAGCGGTATATTTTAATGTCATAACTGAGAGTCTTGGCAATCCCTTTTGACTTCAAATGTCAGTGCCATACCAAACGATCTGGTCATCATAACCTCAAATTCTGGCCATCAGTGAAAGAACAGAGATAGAGTCTCTGACATCAGGTTTCAAGGCCACTGCGAAAAATTAAGGAAAACAGATTTCATGGCTCATTGGAATTTTGCTTTACCTATTTTTGTATGTTTCTTCTCAGCTGTTCCAGCTTCAGCTGTTTATCTGATCTCTTTCTGTTTGAATTGTTTTTATGCTTTTCCAGATTTTCTACAATGTAGTTTACCTCTCCAGCTTTCTTCCCTCCTTTAAAATCCTGCTCCCTCCTTTTTTTTTTTTTCCTTTTTTTTTTTTTTCCTTAGCTCTCATAAAACTCACTTATACAAGCTTTTTGCATGCTTTGACTGTTAGGACATATTTCTCCTTAAGCAGATCTAGAGTGGTGATTTGATGCCAATTTAATGCCATAAAGCATAAAAGACCTCAACAGGTCTTTAGTAATTGCTGGTAATTTCCACATCTGACTCTTTATCTCATACCTAAATTTTTAAGATTGTAGTGAAGTGGATTTAAATTACTGAACCCAACTCTGCTTTTCTGGGTAATTAGAAATTGAACTTTACAGATGAACATTAGAATTAGAGAAGGTTTCCCAGAACAGGTGTCTTTAAAAGTGTTCCCTTTCCTCCACCAAGATGACAAAACTCTCATTCACAAACAATACCTACAGGTTCCTGACATTTTCTGAATTGCAGGTACAAACTCATCCACAGTCCAGCATTCACCCATGCAGATACCCCTTTAGTCCACTTCTCAAATTGTGTCAAAACCCTCCCAAAAGCTTCTTTGTGAATACACATGGAAGATCAGAAGTCTGGTCTCACTAAACTGCTTTCATCATTATGTTTCTGGTATTCACATTACGGACAAATGACCTAAAAAATTTCAGTTAAACACATAAAGGAGTTTTTTGTTTTTTTTTTTTTTTTTCCAAATTACAGAATTACTTTCAAAAACCACAAACCTGCAAAGGGAAATAGGATTTGTTGGATCAGATAAGATTACTAGTCCATCTGGTCAGGCACGTTCAGTGTGTAGCTTTTTAGACAAGAAAATTAAAATAGGAGGAAGCAATGGTGAATAAAACTAATTTTGCAGTTCAATACTGTATCTGTTTTTACAGTATTTTAAGAAGAATAAAAAAAAATCTCACCCAGAAGAAAACAGTCTGGTCTTCTGTTTCCCTATTTTTTTCTATTACAAACAATAGA
This sequence comes from Acanthornis magna, assembly GCA_036785705.1. Taxonomy (NCBI): domain Eukaryota; kingdom Metazoa; phylum Chordata; class Aves; order Passeriformes; family Acanthizidae; genus Acanthornis; species Acanthornis magna. The sequence goes on along the minus strand of JAWUZG010000028.1, from coordinate 10,286,761 downwards.
TAAATTATATCATTTGCACCAGCATGAATATAATTTCTTAACCTACTTGATAATCATCAAACAGTGCTTTGGTGCAAGACCCTGAAGAGTTTCAAGTGTTTGCCACACATATCAAAATTTTGCCATAGTAAGGAAAATGCATGTGCTTGTGCATGTAAGCAAACACAGAAAGACCCAAACCACTTTCTTTATTTACAGCTATATGACTGAATACAAACAAGCTGCTTTTCACTAGTTTCACCACAGGCATAAAATATTTCGAACTCCAGGACTACTGAGAAACTCACAGTTTTTTTCACCAGTCATCATGCTCCAAATTTACAAGCCTAACTCAGATGGTTATTACTGGGATGTACCTGCTTAAATCCCTTCCACAGATGGGAGAGCGAACACTGCTCATGCCAAGTTTCAGTCTGGATTGAATTTTTACAGCTGGGTCATAAATTTGCAGATTAAAAGGGTTCTAATGGAAACACAGGTACAGCCTTAACTACAGCAACATGAACAGCAGCAATGTAACACTGCACGAGGGACAGTCTGTGCTACAAGCAGAATCTACCAGGAGTGACCCAAAGTCGCATTATTTCTCCCCAGCAGCGGCGGAAGGAGGCTGGGACATGCAGAAAACCCGCGCCAGGTGTGAAGTTTCAATTCAGATGTTTTTCCAGAAAGAAGTGAAACCTTTATGGGCTTGCCATTCTTTTAAGTTTACTGCCCCAGAATGTGAAAAGTCCAACCCTTTTTTCCCTCCTGCTACTAGCCCGTCTCGCCTGTGCCTGACTTGTCTGCACCCTGTCCCCTCCTGGTCACACCTTCTTCCACTGCACACAGTTTAATGTTAGTAAGAATCACTAAAGGCAGTGGTTAGTCGTGATGAAGGTTATAGATTTCATATGTAAAAGTGATCCACTGGGCAATAAAGAAGAGCTTTGTCCCTGTAATTTCTCTTTCTTCATGCAGGTGCCATAGGCAGATGTCTTGGTGCAGGAGCAGAGTCAGCTGCAGTCCCACAAGAGCCCTGAGGAGCAGAACAGGCACATCTCAGTGTTGGAGGCAGCACAAGTTTTGCTCTCAATCCAGCAATCCGCCTCCAGCCATGGCTTTGTCTGCTCAAAAGTGCTTCTCCATCAGTGATATATAAAGTTAAGTGTGTGATTTCTAAGCCACTTCTGATGAGGTGACAGCACACATCTCTGTCTTTGCAAATGCTCTTGTGTTTTGTTCCTCTTTTTCGTTCTTCCCTGTATAAAATAATGCTGCTTTTTCAACTTCACTGGCCTACATCTGCTCTTTGGCACAAACAGCTGATACTCACATTTTGCTGCTGCGTTTCCTGGGTAGGGGACAGAGCAGATACACCCTCCTTTGTGCCTTCAGAAGCACGTTGGGGGACAGCTGCAGTGCCAGGGCCCCTCTGTATGCACAACAAGGCAGCATGAGGCAGCCAGGCTACGGACACATCCCATGGGATGCAAACCATTTCTCCTGCCTGGTGCTGCCTGCTCCATCCCTGGCTCTTGCACCAGAGCTGCAGCACCCAGCGCTTTCTGCTGCTCTGCTCAAGCTGCCACATTGCTCGGTTATCTCTTCTCTTTATCTCCCCCGAGCCCCACTCTGCCCTCCTCTCTGAGCAGTGTTTGTTTTTGCAACACATGCAGTGTTTCTTTTTGCAGCAGTGGCTGCAGCTGGCTGACATTGGAAAGGCTCAGCAACGCCCAAATCAGGGCAGAAGCCACGGCAAGGCAGCACAGGAGCCTGGAGTTTCTGCTGCAAGAGATCTGAACACAAATTTGGCTACTGGGGAAAGTCCTGCTCAGGCAGTGGAAGAGGAAAAGAAATCACATCCATTTCACTAAACGAGTTTTCCCAAGCTGTAGTTCCAAACACTCTTTAAATATCCTTAAATTAACTGCTAATTTTCTAACTAATTTCCCTATTATATTCATTACTAACCATGCAGTCTGCAGCTAAAACTGGAAAACAGTCTGATTTATGACTACGTGCTTTTCCATGCACATAATTTCCTGAAACATTCACATTTTGGCTGGCCCCAGGTTTTAAGACCAAGCATAATTCTAAAGACATTTGGAACAATGGGAAAATGGGGATAAATATAATATTTTTTTTCTTTTTGAAAACACCTTCACTAAACAAGTGAGGCTTAAGGCTTGCCAGGTAACAGCCCTTGCTGAGGTCTGGAGCATTGACTACCTCTAAAGAGGAGTATTAAAATATATAGTTGTTAGAGACTGGTGACAGCACCACACATTTTCCCTGCTGTGTCTGAGAGAGGTCTTGGGCAAGCACATGGGTCTGATGCTTTTTTGGCCGCTGCTGTGAATATTTGCATTGGGAAAATTTTAATGGTCTTGGAGAAACAAAGGCAGGCTTGCTGCATCGGCACGGGCAGCGACAACCTGTGGCCATGGAAACATGGCTGGTGCCCTGATTTTTTTGGTGTCTCTGATTTTTCAGTCAGATGTTGTAATCTTTTCAATTTCAAATCATTCATGCAAGAACATCTCATTCTCCACAATGATAAAGCTATCAGGAGTCCTGACACGTGCTGCTCTGGAGCAAGCTGATTTGAAGAAAATCCTCTGCAGCCAAACAACTGGCTTGAGACAGTTTTTACTGAAGCATGTGGAAAATTTGCCATGACATCAACAGAAGCAAAACCAGAAGATGTGCCCACAGCCCCCCTCTCCTCTGTGGGGTGTCCACAGCAATTATACTTGAGTTATAAAATAGCAAATATGCTGCTATTTGAAGCACATCTGACCTGCATAGAGCCCAGTCCCTGCAATCTTTAATATTTTGGGTTTAAAGGGAAAAAAAAAAGCCTTAAACATTACTAACCTCTTGCATCTGAAAACAAACAGAAAAAACAAGGATGCACAGTTTTTGCATCCAGCACCTGTGAGAAAATAAATACTCTCTTTTCCCATAAAACTAACCGCTAAAAGAAGGGAGTGAAGTGGTGCAGGAAAGCTGACACTGAAGTGAGTGCTGCTTCCCCTCCCAGCAGGGCTGGCTCCAGGCAAAGCTCTTCCTTGCTGGCTGGCAGTCCCTGGGTGCCCAGGCTTTTGGGACAGTGCTCTGTCCCCAGCTGTTGTTCCCAACCCACCCAGTGCTCCCTTCCTTCATCCCCCTACGTGAGAGAGGTTGGAACTGCTACCTTCCTACAAAAAAAGATTCCGTTTGGATGAAGCACTGTTTTTCAGGGTCATGTGGAAATAATCCTGACCCATTCCCCTTGCAACTCAGGTACTGAGAAACCAAGAAACTACAGAGAATTAAGAAACCAGCTTATTTGATTTGCTGTGTTTGAACTGAAAGAAATCCAAAAAGTGAACCAAACTAGCAGGGAACGGGTGGGATCTTTAAAGTTCTCAGGTTTGGGCTATCACATCTGGTATATTAAACCTGACGCTTCCCGTGTAGTACAGCCATTTCCTTTTATTCTTTCTTTAGAAAAAACAACAGAACAGTAAATTAAACACAATCTTCTCCTCAATTCTCAATTCCATGTTATTTTAGTGTTGACGAATCAGGTCATGTAATAATAAAATTCCTGCAGAAATACGATCTTAACTGTGTAACCTTCAAATTACAGTTATGCTGCTGTGTGCATTTAATACTGTACTTGACATTCACCTTTTACATTTCACTTCTGGATGACATTAGGATCTGCAAAAAAGACCTCCTTCAGCTCTCCCAGGTTACCATTTATTTCAAAGTATCCCCAAGGTCTCCAGCACGGTTTAGATCAAACTTGCTAAAGTCACTGCTATGAGCGGTTTTTGCAAGTCCCTTGAGTTGTTTCTGAAAACAGGTTCCATTGTGCTCGTATTATGCTTTCAAATTTTATGGCTCATTTTTAAATTACATGTTAATTTCTAAAAATGTTAAATGGCGAGGAGAAGTTGGCAAGGACCACACAAAATCACAGCACAGCTCTGCAACTTGTGTGTCTCTCTATAGTACTTATGTGCATGGCTATATCCTTACATTGAAGCGCTCTGTAGGATCTCTGCCTGATCCTGCACTGTGCCGAGGCTCTCATCAGAGGTGCTCAGTGTGCTGCAAGAAACGACCCAGGATCATGCTTTATAAATCACCAACTTTGCAGGATCCAAAGGAAAGAAAGAAAGGAAGACAAGAGGAAAGAAAAAGGCAGTAGTAATGAAAACATCAGAAACAGAGCACACTCCTGAGTATGAATGTCTAAAAATAGAGATCAAACATCTTTAAAAATCAGCTAGTCATTCAAGCGCTTGTTTAAAACCACCCTCTTTTCCAGGCCTGCAAGTCTTTAGTTTCCTCACTGTTTTTATTTGTTCTGGCTTTTCTACCGCACTAAGTAACATATAAAGTGAAATCAATGAAAAATCAATTCTGCCTACAGAAAAAGGACTCCCTGACCTGCCATTTAATCTCTTTTTCTCTTAATTTTTGCTTTCCTTCACTAGACAACGATATCCTAGAAAGCTGTGAATTTTTCATTTCCTTGTGCTATAACAATGCAGAACATTTTGTTCCTGCAGGTGACTGACGATAGGGTACTCAGGGAGTACTGCAGCATGATTACAGAAAAGTCAGCATTTTAGTGATCCATAAACCAAAGACTGACGTTGCCTCTTTAGATTTATGTTCAGCCTCACTACAAACATTATTAGATCTTTTCCTTGTAGATTTCTGGAGTGCTTGTTGCAGTTGAGACTGTTGATCCCACACACATTTGTACAACAAACAGGTAGACAAGTCTGGTTTCAGTTATTCCTGTCACACAGAGAACCTGCTGTGAGTGACAGCACGCCAAGAAGTTAGTGAACACCAGTTCTCCAACATGGGTTTTTAACTAAACAAAAACACTGAACCAAGCCTTTCAGTCATCAGTTTAAGACGCATGTTTGAGCAACAATATATACTTACATATTATACCTGCACCAGGATTAATCCGGCCTGAAATTTTCTGCTATAAGTGGACCCACTTGTGTATGCCATGTTATATACCTAAGAATATCAGCTTATAGAAGGATGAGGATGGCTGCTCTCTTCCCCGGCTGCTCCGTTCTCCCCGCACTGTCCACCCACGCCACCTCCTGCCGCATCTCCCTAGCTCCCCAGGCGCGGGGAAATGGCAGTGAGGGCTCTGCACCTGTGAGGGCTCCGGCTTGGGGTTTGCTGCTCCTGCTCCAGCTCTGAGACTGCTTCCCATGAGCTCAGGATAATTGTGTGGAGGTACAAAACGAGGCTGCTCTGCCGACAGTCAGTTATATAGCCTGTCCTTGATCTTTATGTGGGATTTCCCAGTTGCATGAAGCTGGAGTAGCATATGGTCCCGTGTTTATAAGCATGTTAATGACTGAAATGGGAAACTCTACAACCCATTTTCCTTATAAACTTTAAACTGCAATTTCTTGTTTTTGTTATTGGACGCTGCACCCGTACGCTGTTAATTTGGCGTAGGCTGTTGAGACGCACGTGGCCACACTGACCCCGGTGCTGGGCGAACAAAGTAGCTCCAGACACACTGAGGTTCCTGAAATCAGGGTCCAGCCCATAATCAGAACCAGACAGGGTGAGTAAGCTATCTTACTCACGATCTGCTATGAAAAGTTACCTTTCCAGAGAAGCACAATAAAGAATTTGTTTAAACTCTAGTGACTGTCTGTCCTTAGAGGCCCAACAACCTTGCCAAACATTTCTTAAAAATAAAACATCAATTAGTCTTCACTCTGTACTTTTTGAAATACTGCTTAAAATGTCTTCATAAATGAAAACATCCAGTAGGGGCTTCACAATACTGCAATAACTCCTTTGTGTTAAAAATTACCTGTTTTGCTCTACAAAAAATTTCAGTGAGGATCTCCTTGTAAGTGGTGACATCTCACTTAAAAACACGCTTGCCACTTTCAGGAGGGCAAGAGTGGTGCAGTCAGCCATACCATGATTTGCTTAACCAAAACATATTACAGCTGTTTTTGATTAGATAGATACAGGTCTGGTACACAACCGCACTGAGAACTGCCAACCCAGGTATTCAAATTACAAAGAAAAAACAAAAAACTAAATTAACATTATTTATCTCTCCCTACCTAACAATCATGGGGATAATTTCATCTATTTGAAGATAAGTTTCATAAATGGACAATAACTTGAAAATATCTGCTTTGTCAATGAAAAGTTTAATTCCTGCATGTTATAACATAATCAGAAAATCATTAATGGGATTGAAATCTTGTAGCTGAAAAAAAGCCCATTTGTACCTATATTTCCTGAATATTCACACATATAGAGCAATGATATTGCAAAAAGTATCATTTATACACATGATCTTTTTCCTTTTATACTCTTTGTCTGCTTTCGAAGTGCAAAAAGAATAAAACCATATCCTGAGAGCTGCTAGCCAGTTCTCATCAAAGGTGAAAATGTTAAGGAATATATTTAAGAACTGACTTAAATATGATCACAAGAGGAGTTCCAGGAATGTCACTTATGAACTTGAAGGACAAATAGACTAGTTTTTAGTCATTCCAGCACAGCTGGTGAATTTACACAGTTACAGCATGCCTCTCTCAGTCTTCACATTAATGACTATATTTTTCAGTGCTGCTTGAAACTTGTCAAGAAGAACTTAATCCAGTAGCAAATTTATGATAAATTTTAAAAAGTCATTGTGTCCATTTTTAGGTTATGGCATAAAGTACAGAAAAAAGTTTACATTTCTGAGCTGCTGCATCTGTTCTTGAGTAACTTTTCACTTAAAAATAAAACTTGGCAGACAATATGCTTGTAATGCAGACCAAATGCACTTGGTATGTTGAGGAAAAAAAAATAAATGAATGAAGAGAGTTAATTTTGAAACTTATTAATTGTGCATGCACTATTCTTCCTCCCCACTAGAGCTCATTTCTCCATGGGGCCCCCACTTGTTCCTCGGTCATTTCCAGCAACCTGCACACACAAACACCCTCCTAATCCCCACCATGGAACTCAGCCTTGTGGCCCCTCCACATGGACAAAAAAATCACAAGAAATGTGCCAGAAAAGAGAGAGGAAAGGCTGCAAACTTGAGAGGCTGCAAAGACACCCAAAGCTGCCTGCCAGGGAAGCCAAAGGGAACCAAGTACGAAATCTAAATCTGTATTAACTTTACTGCAAAATCCTCTAGTACTTTTCAGCAATATCCAACCCTAAAGTGATGCTGCCCTCAGGGTGGTCCCCGGCAGAATAACCTGCCAAGAAAGGCTCAGGACAACGCATGGGGCTGCTGCAATGAGTGGAAACCCTGGAGACATTGGTGGAGACCTTCAGAGATTGGGATGAAAAACCTCATTTTTTTCAAAATTAGTTGTTGGTTTGGTTTTTTTTTTTGCCTTATGTCCCAAAGAAATACAGAAGAAATTTCACAAGAGGTGTCTTCCAGCATTCCCCCCCTCACAGGGACCTAAGCAAGTCTTGATCCTGCCCTGATTTACAGAAATTTACAGGCATGAACCAGGCAGTCCCATGTGCCTTCCTCTGACTGGTAACACAGTGAATGATACTACATCACGCTTTCATGCTTTTATTGATAAGATTAAAATAATAAACTATGTGTAACCCTTCAAAAAACCAGTAAGACAGGGTATTTAATGGCCATGTCTGTGGCCCCTTAGCTCAGTGCATTGTATCTGGAGAGTGACGCAGAAATTAGTCGACACTAATGACAGTATTCCTAAGAGATGCATGAGCACCAAAGGGTCACACACTGCACAAGGCCCTCTGAGGACAGAGAAGATGCTGTACAACAGGGGAAGGTGTTCATGTGCACTCCACTGAAAGGCATATGACTCACCTAAATGTCACAAACAGCCACCTTGAAATTTCAAAGCCCTCCTCCTCCCAGCTGGAGTACTTCAGTCCTCCTCTAGTCCTCCCTTATTGTAATAGAATGCTCAGGAGTTTTCTCCTTCCTTAGGCCTGTCTTAGTGCTGACAAAGAGTGGCCCGTGTCATTTCAGAAATTATCCCCATTGCTCCATTTCAAAACCAAACCAGCTTCACTAGTGGTCAATAACAGCACTTAACTGTAACACTGCAGGTAGAACTTGTCCAGAGAATGAAAGTGTGGACAGGATTTACCCACTCTGATATGAGAAGATGGACAGCAGTAATCTACTTTCATGCAAGAAGACGGACAGGAATTATCCACTGTCATAGGAGAGGATGGACAGAAGTTACCCAGTCTCATAAAAGGCACAATCAGGTGACACTTATTCCAGGAGACACTGCCTACTTTAGTTGTCTGTAATAGAAATCATGCGGAAAAATATTCCTTACCTGTCCGATAGACAAAATTGCCTTCTGTCTCTGATGACGATGGAGACACCAGTTCTTCCTCAAATTCATTGGAACTAAATGAACCGGAATGATTCCTTTGCCTTGTTTTTTCCATCATAGCTGCGTTAGTAGCCATGACATGTCTCAATGAGTCATTTAGGTAACGATTCAGTAAGCTGCTTTTGTATTTGGGGGGTGACACATAATCCTCATTGGCACTTGTTTCTGGTCTCACTCCTGTTTTTATTACTGAACTTTCAGTTTTAATCACAGTGTGATGAACTGGTTTGTTATATCCCCCTTCATTCATATGGTTTCTTGGAGGATTTTCTCCATCTGAAAACAAAAGAACAAAGACACAATAACACATTGAGTACCTAATACTTAATACGAGGCTTTCTCTGCATGTTTTGAATTGTGGTAAATATAACTAAAACTAGACAGTAACTTCAGCATTAGACACTGATTTTAATTTCCTTCTGTTCACACATTGCTCATAGTAGTTCCCATGGTTCTCAGATGTTCCAGCTATTCTAAATTAATTAGCTGTAAAAAACAGTCTTTGAATCTAATTTGTTCATGAGTAACACAAGGCAAGTAGAAAAAAACTGAAAAGTGCCCTAATTCAATGATAAGCATTTAAAAAGCTGTGTGAATAAGCGGAATTACTATCGTAACTAGAAATTCAGTTTGCCTGAATGCCACAGCATGTTTAGGTTCATTTGCTTAAACTGTACTATTTTAATTGTTCTGCAAGCAATCTTTTTGAGGTAAATGAGTAGAAATATGAGTACATTCTCACATTTTTTAAGAAATGTGAGTACAGACTGAAATTAGAACAAAGATATTACAAATTGAGTACAAATTGAGACATACTCTTCTAAAAAATCACATACAAATTTCTGACCACGTTCTGTAGCATTTGTTCCTGTCATTGTATCTCCATGTCACAACTGTCTAAAAAAAGCGCCCACAGACAAAATTAATGCAAGTGATCTATTAAAAATACAGGGTACCTCTATAAGAATCCTGCATTGGTTAATTTGAGTAAGAAAAAGAATTCCAGTGCATCCTTTACAGAAAAGTTGCCAGCAAAATACATTAAATAAATAATAGTAATATTCAGTTTGCCATCTAATAAGCCCCACTGAAGTTAATCAGATTTTCCTGCTAATGATGTATATTGCTAGAGCCCTTCCATCAAGTAAAGTAACAGTCAAGTGATTCCTCATTCCTTTATACCAACAAATGTAATCATTTTTTCCTTTTAATGCAGATTAAAGGAATAGGCTTGTAAAATGTAATGAACTAACAATTATCTTTCTAGCAACAATGAAATATAATAACATGCAGCCAGACTGTCCCCTTGAACAACTTACACAATCCTGCTTTGCAAGGCTGCATAGTAGCTGTGAACCAAAAAAGGCATCTAATTCACAAAAAAAATAAAGGCAAATCCACTGAGGGTATTTTGTGATTAAAAATTAGAGCTAACTTAGGGTATCTAATACTTTCTAAATATATTTTAATGAGTTTAAAATCGATAAAAGAGCATCAACAAACCTTCAGAGCATGAGTCATCGCTGCTCACGCTGAGTCGCTCAGCATTTCCCTGAACATATTTGTTGTACAGTTTTATTCGTAAAGCCCAGCTAAGATCTGGTTGCCTGACAGTGTTCTTCAGGCGACGTCTTGCATTGGCAAACCAGTTTGATACCTGCATACAAATGAGTGTATTAGTTTCTCTTGAAAATTACACAAATAAACAAATCCAGAGTTTTATGCATGCTTCAAGGATACAGTGAACAAGAGAAATAGGAAGAGAAGTCCGTGAAATTATCACTGACCAGAGCAGGAACCTTATACAAGGAGGCAGGTTCAGGCTTCCCACCCCTCCCAAGTGTTAGCAAAACCACATTATCACGAGGTTTCAATTAAGGTGTCCCAAATACTAGTTTTATATTCATTATTAATTTTTATTTTATTTTATTTTATTTTATTTTATTTTAAAGATAAAGCCCATAACTTCCAATATGAACCTTCAATATATTACCAACTTCCTAAATTAAAACCAATATATAATATTCAGGAGTTTATATTTATATAGGCTGCAATAAGGCTGTTGAACAGAAAAAGACATTCTGAATTTCTATATATAAAAGCCCAAATTTTCCCTTGTACTTTAACAGTACTCTTAGTTTGACAAGCTGTAGGCATCAGGAAAGTCTTACACAGAGTACAACATACTTTGACTCACTGCAAAAATCAACCATTTGCTCTACAGGGCAGCAGATTTTACGAACTCTTTTTGTTGTGGACACCCTAAAAACAGCAGACTCCGCACAAGGTGACTACTAAACAATAGTCTGGTTTGTCTTCCTTCCTACCTGCAGAGCATTTTCTAGAGTGTGACATTGCAAAATGGATACATGTTAGTGCAGGCTCATCATGAAGTCAGGCTCAAACACAAGTATTGCACAGTGTTTTCGGCACTGAATGAGCAAAAGGGCACAGTCCACCCTTCTGTGCCAGCAGTGCTAATTAAACCACCAAATGGGATGCACGTACTTGCAGTGACTTTGCATGAAAGCACACCTGAGAAAATGCTGGCCTCGATTCTACTGCAACTTAAAGATATAAAATAGAAAATACTGACAACTGTAACGTTACTATGAGCAAGAACAGAGGCAAGCAACCTACATTCTAACAACATTTGTTTAATGACAAAATAAGGCCTTAAAAGTGCTATTTACCTCTTGCAGGAATAAGTGCATTTTGACATGACCTCTGCAAGAAGGAGACAGAGTAGCATTGCTCGCAAAGGAGAGTGTAAAGAATGTTAGGAGCCTCCAGCCCTGCTCACATCTTTGTGCTGTGACCATGCACACAGAGGAAGCCAGGCACTACTGCTGTATTCTGACTTGGGAATGATCATACCATTTAACTTACATCAACCTGCAAAGCAAGTTCATACATGTTTTATCAATACATGCTACCCCACTTAACAGAGAGCCAGACTGCAGACCTTAGTGCTGGATTTTGGCACTAATTTTGTCATCTATTGTAGCTAAGGTTACTGTATAAATCACAGAGAAGTATCTGTCTAATTTTTCAGGATCAATAATCCCTTCTAAGGTGATTATGAGAAAAATAAACATTATCTGCCTAAAGAAAAAGCAAAGCTTCAGCGTTCCAGTTCAGAGTCCCAGCTAGAACTTAGCAGTGGTACCTTATGCATGTCACTTTGATTTTACTTAAAATCACATTTACACAAAACAGGGTTCCACTGAAAATAGTGAGCCCTGGATCAGTGCTCACATGCCAAATGTGTAACTTTACAAGCCATGTAGTTTTCTATGACAGATTAGAAAACCAAAACTGTAGCTGGCAGAGTAAGTAATTTTCATTCTCATCTGAGGCTACTTGCTTATAACCATCATATTGACACAGCAATTTTTATAGTAAATGAGATAGGGTGAGCTGGAATCCATGCACTTTCTAATGCTGTTAACAAACTCACTCCAGACTAGTCAGCTGAAGCAGCAGTCACCTGCTGCATGACAGTGTAATTCTGAAATCAAGTATTTAACAGTAGAGATGGAACAATCCAGGGTCCTAATGAACAGGATTGCAGTTACTGCAGCATTTTACCAAACTGACAGCTTTCCAACCTCTCACAAGAAAGATTTCATTATGCTTCATTTTATTACATACTGAAATTTTTCATCAGTGAAGTGCCATTTACAGAAAAGAAAGATAGGGTAGTATTAGTGTGATTCATACATAAAAGCAATTAAATTTAGCAGGAGTGATTTTTGCATGGTACTCTTGGTTTATTTTGGGCTCATTCTTCCCATGCCATTGCTTTGCTTTCTGCATATCAATATGAAAAGATGAGTCATATTTTAAGTCTTCTGCTATAAGAGAAAGGAATAGTAGTATTTGATCATTATTTCATAATGAGACAAATACATTATACCTTGTCCTCCTGCTCTTTATGGAGCGGATGATTTTCAGTGCCATCACACAGCACGTACAGGACGATCAGGGGATCAGGCTCAGCCAGCGAGGATTTGTGAAAGGCAGGTCCTGCTTGACCAGCCTGATCTTCTTCTGTGACAGTGTGACCCATGTAGTAGATGAGGGAAATGCTGTGGATGTGTCTACCTGGACATCAGTAAAGCCTTTGACACCATTTCCCACAGCATCTCCTGGAGAAACTGGCTGCCCATGGCTTGGCTGGGGTGTGCTCTTTGCAGGGTAAAAAACAGTTTGGGTGGCCAGGCCCAGAGAGTGTTGGTGAATGAAGCTACATCCAGCTGGTCACTGGTCACCAGTGGGGTTCCCCAGGCTTGGTATTGGGGCCAGTCCTGTTTAATATCTTTATCAATGATCTGGACAAGGGGATGGAGGGCACCCTCAGGCAGTTTGCAGAGACACTGAGTTGGATGGGAGTGTTGATCTGCTGGAGAGCAGGAAGGTTCTGCAGAGGATTTGGACAGGCTGCATCGATGGTCCGAGGCCAGTGGTGCAAGGTTCAACAAGGCCAAGTGCCAGACCCTGCACTTGGGTCACAACAATCCCTGCAGTGCCACGGGCTGGGGGAAGAGTGATTGGAAAACTGCGTGGCAGGAAAGGACCTGGGGGTGCTGGTTGACATGAGCTGAACATGAGCCAGCGAGTGCCCAGGTGGCCAAGAAGGCCAAAGGCATCCTGGGGTGGATGAGCAATAGTGTGGTGTCAGAGACTGGAATCCTTTGGCATATGGTCTCGTTTGCACCTTAATTTGGAAAGATGCATTTCTAATTATTTTAAGAACTGGACCATAACACATGGCCAGCAGGACCAGGGCAGTGAGTGTACTCTTGTACTTACTCAACACTGGTGAGGCCACAACTTGAGTGCTGTGTCCAGTTTTGGGCCCCTCAATTCAGGATGGACACTGAGGTACTGGAGAGAATCCAGAGAAGGACAGTAGAGCTGGGGAAGGATCTGGAGCACTAGTCTGATGAGCAGCTGAGGGAGATGGGGGTGTTTAGCCTGGAGAAAAGGAGGCTCAGGGAAGACCTTATGACTCTCTACAGCTGCCTGAAAGGAGGTTGTAAGTGGGGGGTCAATCTGTTCTCCCAAGTGGTAAGTGATAGGACAAGAGGAATCAGCCTCAAATTGAATCAGGAGAGGCTTAGATTGGACATGAGGAAAAGTTTCTTAACACAAAAAATTGCCAGGCATTGGAACAGGCTGCCCAGCAAAAGTCACCATGGTTGAGTCACTATCCCTGGAGGTATTTAAAAGAAATGTAGGCGTGGCTCTTAGGGACATGGTTTAGCAGTGGACTTGGCAGTGCTGGTTTAATGGTTGGACTTGATGATTATAAAAGTCTTTTCCAGCCTAAATGACTCTGATTCTGAAAGAACCTCAAATAAGCTTTTAGAAGAGAAACCTTCTGCTAAAGCACAAAGCAGCAATTCACTCTAGAAACTCTTATCCCAAATGCAATTACAACAAGGGCCATGAAAGCTTTGGAAGAAAGGAAAGTTAGTCAAATCCATTTAAGAGATTTTTAGGCTTAATCTATGATGTGGTAAACTCTGGGTGCTTTCCTGCTCTTGGGCACTGGTGTATGTTGCTGGAAATTCCTGATTTCTGAGACATCATGAGATTCAACACCTCTCTCACTTCAGTCTCAGACAACCTGTGGCTGTGCGCAGAAGAGGCTGCAGGGCCACAGGCTGTGCCAGTCAGCACCACCCTGACCTCCAGCCACACCTGCCTCCTTCAAACACAACAACAGTTCCACCACTCATTTCAACCAGCCCCAAATGTCACATTGTCTGTTCATGTGGTCTTTAAAAACCTGCATGCCTGCTGCTGTAGGTCCCACTCACAAAGAGTGCCAGTTTGCACCACACTTACCTAAACCATTACAATAAGAAACAATCAAAGCTGCCAAAAACCACCCAGCCTTTCCCCTGGTCCCAAGCTGCGCTACTGCAACCTCCAAAAATAATTTAAAAAAAAACCCCAAAAATTATTTAGATAAAAGCCAGCAGGAAAATCTTTGTCACATAAACCTCCCAAGAAATAAGTATCTTGAAAAAACATATGATGAAGCTCACTATTCTTGTAAAGTAACAATCCTGAAGTTCTTTGAGAAGTAAAAACACAAAACCAAAGGGGAATGATAACTGATGTGCTTTCCAGCATTCATTTTTTTACAGCACTTCAGTTTTTCCCTAAGAGCATCAGGTACTTATATCAGCATCATGAAATATTGACCCTCTGGCTTTACTTCTGAAGACACATCTTCAATTTTATTGTAATTTGTTCTGCTTCAGTGCCTAAGAGTGGCCAAATTTTCAGAAAGGGAACAGACATCAAGTGATTCTCCTCCTCCAGTAATCCAGATATGCCTTTATAAATATGAATACTATTAAATCCATAGCAGCACATGACTGATATACTAATCCTTGTATTGAAAAAACCTTCTTTTCAACAATACACCCATTCATATTTCTTTCTGGAAGGAATATACAGCCATTTTTCTTTTTTATTTCACAAGAACATCTAAACCAAAATTTAAAATAAAATAAATCAAGCACTGCGGTAATAACACAAATGAAAATGTAGCATATTAATAGGACAAATTATTGGATTCTGAATTGGAATATAATTGGAGTAAAATATAAAATGCCTTTTCAAAGTATATTGTTTTTTTGGTTTCCTGCTTTGGCAGTTGTGGAAGTCGAAAACTTTGGACTTTTGGACTGAAATCTGCAATAACATTTGGCTTGAGGACTCCCAAAGACCTTGTTGGCCTGCACAGGAGTAAGTCAGCCCAGAATTTGCCCCAGGTTTTGCTACTACTACTTAAGAAACAAGATGATTTATGATTCCTGCAAAATCCTACCTCCTTGAAAGAGTCTGGCTTTTCTTCAGCAGTGCAGTCAGACATGAATCTGGAATGGTCCCCTTGCTGTCCATCCCACTGCACCCAAGAACAGGGGGGTAGGCTAAAGTATTAGTGAAGTAGAATAAACTAATTTAAAGTCAGCCAACTGGGTGATAGCAAAAGTAATGAAAACATAGTTGTGGAAGATTTGACATGCAGATACTAATAACAGAAGTTATTAGTATCTGCACGTCATTAGTTTGTCCTAACAACAAAAGTGAAAAACAGGGCTGGATGTTCACCTCTTTGTCTCACAATAGAATTGGTTTTATCTATGTCATGGTGAAAAAGCTCCTTTGGATTGATGGAACATGTTGGAACAAAGTTCATTAGATGAAAGAAAAGCACAGGGAGAAGAGTAACATCTGCATTATCAATATTACTGTGACCAACATCATCTTCCAGGCAGCTGCTGAAGACCTTTTCCAAGGTCGTCAGTCAGGTGAAAAACAAGAAAAACCCCAACCATTCATTCCCTAAATGGCATTTTGGCAGAAATTCGAAGGGATATTCAACAGTATCTTTTGCCTTTCCTAGGGCTTGTGACGACAAGGTGTCAGCACATGAAGGATGCTTGGGAAGAGGTAGCAGCTGTCAGCAGACAACAGCCTCCACAGGAGTGGAAAGCTGTGGGAGCAAACACCACGGGACAGCACTGAGAAATGTAAAAAGCATAGGAAATATGAGACAGGTCAGCAAACATGAAGGCGTTTAACCCAGAGGAAACATCAAACACTGATTCCTGGTTCTCTGACGAAGTCCAACGATATGATTAGATTAGAAAAACAATTTATAGGCAACCCTCGTCGATGCTTTTGCAAAGTGCTCCTTCTGGGACAGAAGCAAAGCTTTCTAAGAGACACCAAAGTCCAGTCCCAAACCTGCTCTTGGTTATACCACTTGTCTGAAAGAGCACAGCCTTCAGGAAAGCTGTATCAGACGTACTCAGTGTGACTGAGATCACAGCCTGGGGTGCCCTCTCTCACTGCTAGGGAAGAAAAATTTTGAACCGGATTACAGTCTTGTTCTTTTGGGACATCCAGAAAGTAGGTGTGGGGTGTGTGTTGTTTAGTTCTTTGAGGCTCAGGAATTACTGCTGGTGCCAGACATATGTATTTACATCTCATACAGATGCTATCGTATTCCTGGATTAAAAGAGCATTGCACACAAATGATGGAAAAAACACCTGGGATTTCTCTTTGATGGTGTGCTTCTGCAATTGAAGATAGAAGTGCCTGTTTGCACAGCTCTTTCAAATATTACAGTTCATAGAAACAAAACTGGTCAAATTCAGCTTCAGCATAAATCCACTAGAATCACAGGGGTCTAACAGAGCTAAATGCAGCCCTCCCTGATTATTTTTAGTTTTATTCTACACCTTATGTAGATCATAAAACTCTGTGGAGTAGTGGCCATGGCTCACTTCATGCTTTTATAAAGGCAAACACAGCTTATCCCCATCAGAATTTATCAAAGCTGCCACAAGAGAAATTCTGCAAAAACCCACCAATTTTTTTCCTTTCTCTGTTCATTCCGAGGCATTTTTAAAAGAACAGCAGAACTCTTCAAGATGTCATTAATGTGAAAGTGTCCCAACACATATTCTGGATATATGTTTTAAATCTCATGTAAAAATACAAGGATATTCTAAGAGCCATAGTACAATAAAGTGCTCCTATTGAATTGTGCCATTGAAGGGATAGTGTTTATGCAATCATAGTTCAAACCTTTCATGTATATTTTTTAAAAGCAAGAGAGGTTGTTTTAACTATATCTTCCAGTTATAACTGGCATTTTCTGAGACATTAATATTATTTTTGTCAAAGCTATAGTGTTTTTCCTAGTGCAATAGTTTCATAGTGAGGTACTGAAGTGTAAAAATTTCCCATTTTGCCATTACTAGAACTGAAGTTCATAGTACAGGTTTTCTTGAAGGAGCACTCAAAATAATAAAGCTGAATTACCACCTGCTTTTTTCTAACACTTTAGGTTACTTTGATCTCTTTGTGTCCTTTGCAAAGTGACACATAATGTGTTAGGCAGAGTGATGAGGACCCAATCCTGCAAACACATGGGTTTCATTTCATGCACCTAGCAGTAGCTTGCAGTAAGGAAATTAGATTATTCACAATGCATAAATCTTTGCAGCATCCAGACCTGAGATAGCATCACTCGGCAACTGATAGCATTTAACCACACATTTCAGTAGAGTGCCAGATGGCAAAGAGAACAAAGAAGTGAGATTTATAAACGTTTGAAGCAGCTTTATGCCTCTTACGGCAAGACAACTGCCAGTCACTTCAGAGGAGTATTACCTGAGAGCAAAACAATTACTCCCCATGTCTACATTACAATAATTCCTGCAAGACTGTGGAGCACAGTCACTGTGTGCTGAGCCACTGCACACAGTGTGCAACAGGTGATGACAATTATTACCAGAACAATAGAACTGTTTCCATCCCAGCCCCTTTTCAAAAGGAGAAAGTAGCTCCCTGCAATTTCCTCAGCAGCTCCTATTTTGTGCTGAAATCTCCCATGACTGATTTTTTTTTTTTACTTAAGAATTTTTAAAGACTAAGCAAAAATATTTTCATTGTATTTATGAATGAGATGAAAGGATGAGGGCCTCTATTCCTAGGAGAGCAAGCACACAGTTTTTGCTGATTGCGTTTAGCACTCCTCCAGACACAATAGCTCAGATGCGCTAATTCTTGTTTGAGAGACACAGTCCTGCTGGGGTGGGGGAGCCCAGAGAAGAATGGAAGAAGGATGTACGCAGGATCCCTGTCCTGCTGGCTGCACTGATGCTCCCCGATACCCAGCACTGTCCCTTGCTCAGCTCACAGAGTAGCTTTGGCGGATGCTGTCCCCATTCCTCCCGTCCATGAAACGCCTCAGAGCGGCATTTGGAGGAAGGGGTAAGGGGTTCCCTTCCTTACCTGCACCAGGGTCATCTGGGAGCCGAGGGCCAGCAGAATCTTCTCCGTCTTGGTGGGGTACGGGTTGTCGCGGTGCTTGTAGAGCCACTGCTTGAGCGGCCGCGCCATGTCCTGCAGCGCCTGCCGCTTGTGCCGCACCTTCCCGCCGCTCTGCCGCACCCTGCCGCGGAGAAGGGGCGCTGAGCACCGGAGCGGCGGACACCTGCCCGCTCCCCGCGCCCGGCCCCGGGCCCTGCCCGCTCCGCCCGCCTGGCCCCGGGCTCCCCTGCGCGGCTGCGGACCCAGCTCGGGGAGCGCCCCAGCCCCGAGGTGCGCCCTGCCCGGAGGGGCCGAGCCCCGTCTCCGCGAGGTGCTCGGGGACTTTTCACAGCCGCAACCCTCGGCCCGGACGTCTGCTCAAGAGACGGTGATGCCACCAGCTCCCCGACCTCCCCGTGGAGGGTCTGGGCGAGCGGACGCGGAGCTGGTGAATGGCCGCGACAATGCTGCGGGCCCGGGCCGCTGCCCCGCGGGGATTTCAGCGGGGCCGGGACTCCGCCGGTGCGAGTGTGCCGATGTTTTCGGTGCCCGGCACCTGACAGGCGTGGGGCCGCGCCGTTCACCGAGGGGCTCTCCAGCGCGATCAGGCCGCACCTCGCACGGCCGGCCGGGCATCCCGCGGCTGCGGTGCGCGCTGCCCCGGGTCAGCCCAGCCTGATTCCCCCGCCCGGATTTATTTCCCGCTGGTACTCAGAGATAAGCGCGGCACGGAACAGCTCCTGGACCATTTCCCTCCTCCGAGCCGGCGGCGAGCGCAGCTCCTGGAGGAGGCGGCGTGCCGCTCCCAACGCCGCCGGCAGCGACGCGAGGCAGCCCGCAAAGCCCCGCGCCTGCCGAGGGACAGAGCGGATGCCGGGAGAACGAAACCCGGGTTCCGTAAAAAAAAAAAAAAAACAAAACAACAAACCAACCAAAAACGAAACAACAACAACAACAACAAAAAGAAGTAAAGGTGTCCCTTTGTAAATAAAGGCCTACAATAAAAAGTGAGTGAACAAAACCGGAGGAATCCTAAGGAAAGCCGGGGCTGGCTGGGGCCGGCGGCAGCGCAGCGCGGGGCCGAGGGGCTCCGGGCGGCGCTGGGTGCCGGCGGCAGGGGGCGCCACGGGGCCGCGCGGGGCCGGGCCGAGCCGCGCCGCTGCCTCGCCCGAGGCTCGGGCGGCAGCCCCGCTCCGCCGCGATCGGCTGCGGTAACAGTGCGGTGACACACACCTGCGTCCTCTCGGCCAGCACCGCCGCTAAAACTGCGAGCTGATGCAATCGCTAAGGTGCAAATTCGGCAGTACAAGCAGCTTCCCGGGACTCCTCGGTTTCGCAGCCGCCTAACTGCGCTCCTCGATCTTTACTTTGTAACACTGACCCGAAATGTCTGGTCAGCGCTCGCCTGTTCTACCCTCCCAGCTACGGCTGAAAACACGCCGGAGTTCGCACGTCCTCTCATCACCTTCTATTTCACCTGTTCCAGCATTAAAAAAAACAAACAAACCTAATCCCAAAAAGCAACAAACCAAAAAAGCCCCCCTCCCCCTCCAAAAAACCAGCTTCGGGCTGCTTAGCCTCAGCTGCCGTTTCAGCAAACCCAATCCTACCATCGCGTTATCCAGCCCCTGACTGGCATCGCGCTAGTCCGTTCTAAATCCCATCCCTGGGAACGCACCGACAATGCAGCTCCTTCCCGGCCGCTCGCTCGGCGCGCCGCGAAGCCGCGGGGACGGCGGAACAAGTGCCGGGGCCGCGCAGTGCCCGCCCGCCTCAGCCGCGCTGCCACGGCACTGCCCGCGGGGACCGGCCCCGCCGCCGCCCCGTCCCCCAGGTCTCACACGTCCCGCCTGGCGCCTCCGTTTTGGAGACTTTAATTGCGTGAAGCGCCCGAACAAGAGGGCGAAGCCCCGGTGTTCCCGTTTGTGTTTGGAGGCAGAGGGGGAGGTCAAGCGCAGCAGGACAGGAGCGCTCTGTCTGGCACATTCCAGCCCGATCGGACGCCCCTGCATCACCTATTGCCGGAATTTCCCACCGTAGCTGCGGAATGAGAATCCCAGAGAATACGGACCCGGGGAAGGACCCAGCTAGAAACCCATCTCGCAACCCCAAATCGGCGACGCGGCGGCCGGGAGCGCCGGCAGCGCAGGCAGGGCCGCCCCGAAGCCGGTGCGCGGCGCGGAGACGAGCGCACGGCATACCCCGTCCGCCGGTTGCGCAGGCTGAGGCTCTCCTTGATGGACGGGCTGTCGGGGAGCAGCACCTCGGCGTGGTGTGGGCCCTCCACCACCCCCACGTAGGACCGGCCGCTCCGCTCCCGCTCCTTGGCGTCCTCCTCGAAAAGCACCTGGCCGCTGAGCTTGCTGAAGACGATGGTGTTCATGGTGGGGGGCTGGGGGCCGCCGTCGTGCTGGCCGCCGGCTCCGAGGTGCGGGGGCTCGCTGTGCGCTGCGGGGAGGCGGCAGCGGTCACCGGGCAGCCGCGCCGAACCGCCGAGACCCGCCCGGCGCGACCGGCGGGGGGGCAGCGCGGAGGCACCGGGCGCCGCCTGCCCACCCACGGGGGGGGAGGCAGCCCGCCCCTCCCACGGCCCGGCCCGCTCTCACGGCCCCCCCACCCAACCCCGGTCCGCTTCCTCGGCCCGGCCCGCTCCCACGGCCCGGCCCGCTCCCGCTCGCACCTCGCCGCCAGCCTTCGCCGCCCTCCTCGCTCCGTGTCGCAATAGTTCAGAGCGCGGGTTTTCTGTCGGGTTTGGTGTTTCTGTCTCGCTTGCTCTCTCTCTCACTCCTTTTTCCCCCCCTTTTCCCTTCCATTTCCCTCCCCTCCCCTCCCCCGGAATGATTTTCCCCTTCCCCCTCCCCAAACGGGGAGGGAAACAAATTGTTTTTAACGACCACCAAATGCGCAGAGCCGGCGCCCGGAGACACAGCCGCCGCGCAGACACTCACACTGTCGGGACCGCCGCTCCCCATCCCCGGGGGGAGTCACCGCCGGCGAGGGGACCCCAGCAGCCCCAGCCAGGGCACGGGCCCAGTCCGGGCAGAGCGGCGTCGAGGGGCGGTGCATGGAGGGGCGGTAGGAGTCCGGCCAGGGGCATCTGAGGGTACGGCAGTGCACGGCTGGGCAGTTCACGGTCTGTGTGCGGGAGTCCCCCCAGGAAGGCGGCTGAGGACACCGGCTAGTGTCATTCTGACCGCGTGAGAGACCCCCGTCGGGGGCGCGGGGCGCAGCCGCAGCCCTGTGCCACTCGTTAACACCGGCGTTTAATGATGCCATACCAGGAAACATCTTCCACCACGCTTCTCCGTCTTCTCTTGTGTGTCCTGTGTCTCCCCCCTCGCCCCCGCCCAAAGGTTATAAATTAGCCCCCAGTCCAAGCCGGCAGACAGCCCGCTGCCTTTAGCATCCTCGGCGCGGCCGGCGCGCTCCCGCAGAGTTACGATGCTCAGTTGCCGGCGATGTCTGCGGGCGCCCCCGGCCCGCCCCCACGGATGTGGCCCGGTGCCCCCGGACCGCCGCTCCACACGCCCCGTACCCCGCGCAGCCCTGAGCCCGGCCCCGCCGGGCTTAACATTTCGGTTTTCTGAGCGCAGAAACGAAGAAGATGGCCACAGTCAATATTTACAAGGATGTAATTCAGACGTTATTTGACCGCCGCGGGTGAACGGGAGCAGCCGTCTGCGCCTGCGGGCCCGGCGGGACGTGCGCGGCGCGGATCCCCCGTGCGCGCACACCCGCGACTCCACGCTGTCCACGGCACCTCTCCGTCCGCGTCCTTGTCCCGGCAAGCGTGACCCCAAAGGACCTGAGTCTGCCTACCGCTACCAGTTGTATCCCCCCGCCCCGTACCATCACCCTGGCCTCGTCCCCTCCCGTCTCCCCGGGCCGCAGAGACCCCCCCGGAGGGGTATGCTGTTCTCCGCTGCCTTGGCGCTGGAGTTGTGGGGACAGAGGGGACAGGTACCTCTGCTGCGGTTCGAGGACCCCCGCCCGCCCCCCGCCGCGGGTGCTTCGTGCGGCTCACCCCATCCCCGCACCCCGCCGCCACGGGGGCGTGACGTCACGGCCGCTCTCGGTGACGTCACACCGCCACATGCACTGGGGAAAGGGTTCCTGGAAGAGGGGCACGCAGGCATCGGGGTCCACCCATCCGATTGTAATTACTCCAGTTGCTGATGGGAAGCAGGGGGAGGGTTGGGGAAGGGCAACGCACTGAAGACGCCCCGTTGTCCAGGGAGGAAAATTGCTGTCCCCAGAATGGGAGGAAAAGGCATGAACAACTTGCTGTCAGTCCCCTGCCAAGAAAACAGAGGGTAGAAAAACGTAAAAAACCACTGGAGCGCTTCGGTACAGGCTGTGCATCCTGCACTTCCATGCACTTTTGGGCAAAGCCCTGGTAAGGCTGCCCTTCAGGATGTGCCATGGCCAGAGCAATCAAGAACCAGCTTGGGGAGAAGGGGGCATAGGAGAACCCTGTGGGACAAATGCCTCCTGTGAGGCTGTGCTGACATGCTGATTAGGAGCTTCCTGCAAAACACACAACTCTGATCATTGCCATGCCCAGATGAATTGCTTATGACCTAGGAAGTATTGTTATATCACAGCAAAAGGAGTCTGAGAAACTGACAGGTTTGACCAAAAGCAAACTCCTGCGGGAAAGTGATGTCAATTGCTTGCAGTCTCAGACAATTGTTTGTTCTGTCATCGTCCCACTCCCTTCTCCCAAGCTCTCTGGCATGGCAGGGGTGATCCCCTCTGGCAGGCCAGGCGCAGGTTCTGGTCTCCAGAGCCTGAGGGGAGGTGTGGATGGGGCATGGCAGGTTTCTGTGGGCCCTGCAGGCTGAGGCAGCCTCTGGAGCAGGGGCAATCCATGTGCTAGCAGGGCGCTGAGCAAGTGCCCTTGGAAGATCCTCCCCTCTTGCCTGTCCACCATGGTGAAATGGATGCTCATTCCCTGTGTGGTGGCTCAAGAGGATCTGGGAAGGCAAAAATAATCCTTCCCTGTGTCTAGTGATGGTGGTGCTGCTTGGGCATGGCCTTGGAGGATCATTGCACTTGCAGGGTGTGTGGCTGTCCTCAAGGATGTGTGTGGTCCCCAGGAGCAGCGGAAATGTGCACTGCTCACCTGTCCGCCTGGCCAGAGCTGGGCAGGGCATGGCCAGCCAGGGCAGCAGGTTGCTGAGTGTCCAGCAGATCCCACACCCACACCCAGAATAAATCACAGCAGCAAGAGCTGAGGGCAGAAATCACCATTTGGAAAGCAGTTCTGGAAAAAACCAAAAGTCTGTGTGGGGCAGGCATTGCCAAACGCGGTGAGGCAGTGGCAGGAGCAGTTGGCACTGCAGCGCCTCACAAGCCTCTAAAGCAGTGAGATCTCCCAAATCATCACATGTAAATCTCACACACGCCCGCCCCCTCCATATTTTATTACATAGATCACAGTTGAAAAGCTTAAATGAAAACAGTGTTTCTATTTCCAGAGCTTGTTTAACATCGTGAATGTGATACAAACTGTGGGCTTCATGTTTTTAATTAAGGTTACTTACCCGGCCATGCACGGAAAAAGAAGTCAGTAGTTGCTGTCTGCATACTGCAGCCGGCTCCCCTGAGGATGCAGGTCCAGCTGATGGGAGCACTGTGGCTCCCCTGCATCCCACGGTGGAGCAGGGGCCCAGGGCACAGCGGGACTTCAGGCACCTGCCAGGCTGGAGCTTGCAAGAAACTCCTTGCCATTCTTTGCAACACCCATCTATTGGCCCATGCTTGTGTGCCAGCTCCAGACAGCTGGTAGGCCAGGCTGGCATGCCAGAAAGTGGCAGCAAGGCACATTTCCAAGGGATATCGTGCAGAAAGAGCCTAAAAGTGGTGCTTTGGGTCCTAATGTTTCTCACTGGAGGAGCCAGGAAAAAATCAACTGTACTGTCAAGCTGAGAGAAGAATTTGCTCCTGAGGCTGCAAGTGATGGAGCTCCTCAGTGCCAGCCTCACTCCCAGCCCTTGGAGAGGCTGCAGGCCCAGCCCCACTGCCTGGGGTGGGCAGCCATGCCACAGAGCTCAGATGGCACCACTGGGGCTGGCTGTGAGCACTGCTCTGCCTGCTCCCTCTTCTCCAGCCGTGAGCAGGGGAAAATCCAAAATCAGTTCAGTAGGGTCCCGTCCGTGCTCCTAAATACAGTCCTTGTTTCTGGGGTCCACTTCCAGCAAAATGTTGCTTTTGTCCCTTGTTCTGCTTATTTTTTATATGCCATCAGCAAACATTTCCTTGGTGTTGCATTCTCACAGCTCCTCCCTCCATCTGCAGATTCCTTCACAGCAAACATATATGTTTGAAATTCAAAGAATTTCTTCGTGTCCCTGGTACGCCCTGTGCTATGGCAGGCTGGGTGGCTAAATAACTACAGCCATGTATGTTGAAGGGCCTGAAGTTGTGTAGGTGAGAAATTGTTTAGGATTATGCAGAATGGGTTGTTATCCAAACCACAGAATAGTCACACTCACAGGGAAAACAGCTGCAGAGACCTGTTGCCATCCCTTGCAGCAGCTGGATTAGTGCTGAGCATAGTCCTGAGGCACATACAGGCAAGGATGAACCTGCTTAACCAAGCTGGCTGAGAGGGGTTTGCTCTGCTTCTGCAAGGAGCCAGAGATGGCAGAGTAGCTTTGGAACGGGCACTTCATGCCTAGTCCGGTAGCCCCAGATCACTGGGATGAGATAAAGAAGGGGTGAAGATAAATCTCATAACATGGAGTTTTGTTAAGTAGAGTCCTAAGAAAGGAAGAATGGTTTTCTTTGAAGATTTTGCTGGGCCAATGTCTAGAATAGCCTCTGGCTTAGAGCAAGGGGGTCTCAGTGCTCCATCCTTGGCATCAGTGAGGTCATCATACTGGGCATAAAACATCTGAGAGGGGAGACAATTATGTTGGGCCACCAGAAAGCAAAGATAATTGCTGAAGTTGCCACCTGATTACAGGTCTTTTCGTATGCAAAGATCTGTGGAGAAATGAGCTTTGAAAGGTTTCTCAACAGCAGTGAAGGAGCACTTGAAAGACAAAATGTGTGCTTATTTCTTTTCTTTATGGATATTTGGTTTGAAGAAACTGGTAAGAAGGTGTGATGGAATGATGTATGCAGGAAGCAAACACACCAATGTCATCTGCAACCACCCCTACAGCAGTTTTGATGCTGGTGCTGCAGCAGGTGAGACCGTCCAACTGCGGGACAAAAACTGTGGGGAGCTCTGTGAGCAAGGAGGGCAGCAACAGCACAAAGCTGAAATGACAAGGTTGTCAAGAGGATGTTCTGAGACCTGGCTGATGTGGCCATTTATCAAGCCCCGGCTTCAATTCCAAGTAAAACAAGAGTGGACTGAGCCCAAATGATAGACTCTAGCTCCAGTGTAGCACTCAGCAGAGCTCAGATATTTCCTTGCCCTGTACCCCAGGAATGGTGACCACCAAGGGAGCTGCTCTGCTGTCTGCAGGCTGCTGAGTGCTGCAGGAAGGTGGCCAGACGTCACCTAATGAGAAAGCCAAAACCAAGAACTGCACCAAGCCCTCTACAAATGCAGGAGATGACCTTGTGTGAAGGTTCCAGTTCTTTTCACAGATCAGGAAGGGTTGCATGCTATTTGTGTTTGGAAAAGAGTAGGTTGAGGGCATGGGCTGGGTTGTAGAGCGGACTCGTGCTACAATATATAATATTGCAAGGGCAAGTGGCCAGGGAGCTTCAGCTGCAGGAAGAGGTTATCCATGAAGATGTGAACTTGTCTTTAGTCATGGCTGCCGGGTGTGGTGGGGCTGAGACCACTCTGAAGTCAGGCAGCTGAACTTGCAAACACGAGGAGGGGGCAGGTGCCCCTTCAGAAGCTGCAGCTGGCCCCGTTTCTTTTAAAAAGCACAGGGTCCTATGGGTGGCCTCCCTGATAACACCCTCAGACTGGGGTTAGTGTCAGCAAAAGCCCCAGACAAACTGCAGACCTAGAAGCCCCCAGCATACAGCTGTTGCTTTATCTAAAAGGCTGGAAGACCCAGTTCTGTTCTACATGTGTGCTTTGTCTTAAGAATTAATAAACAAAACCAAAAGGTCTCCAACCAAGGATCTCAGTTATTTCTACTTCCATGTGAACTCGTCCCCAAAGACTCAGAGAAACAATCTCCCAGCTTGTGCTCAAGGTCTTTATTTTTTCTCACTTCTCTGTTCCACCTCCATTTTTATTGCATTTTTTAGGTTTCCATCCCCGTGGGCCATGTAAAACAAAACTCCTTCCACAAGGCCTCTGCTGTGCATCAGCTGCTGTGTGCAGTGGGCACGGGGAGGAGGAGGAGGGCCATGGTGTTTGCAGGAGATGTGTTTTCCCTATTTTCTCTAAGGCGTCCCTTAGCTCAGGCTCAGTTGGGGCTCTGTGACAAGCCACAAGGGCAAAAGGGCTCCAGAGAGGGGGCAGATGGTTTCCCTGGGAATGAAAATCATGTGGAATGTAGTGTTAATTAGGAGGAAACGTGGTCAGCAGGAGAAGCTCTGCAGTTTGGCCTGGGACAGTCATTGTCTCGAGATCAGGCCTCTTGGTTATTGAGCTTCATTTATGTGTGTGAGCTGCTCTCCCCTTTGTGCTGACGATCCAGGTGGGGTCTGTGTGTGTCCCACAGGAGATTCCACTCATGGCACTTGTGGCCTGTCTGGCTTCTGTGCTGTGCCCTCCGTGGAGTCAAGATGTGTGTGTTGCTCCAGCCTGTACCATCACCCCTTCGTTAGAGCTTTTTACTTTAACCACAAGGAACACAAAGCCAGAGACTCAAGCCTTAAATACATACATGAGCTCTTTTTTCTATTAAAAAAAACCCAAAAAACAACAGCAGTTCAAACGTCCCCAAACAGGATGATGTTCTTAATTATGTGTAATGTATCAATATAATCAAAATTAGTAATTTTGCTGTGTTTTATAAATTTTATTCATTTAACTGAGCTTTAAATTCTGTACTTAATATTCTCAGAGAAAAATCACATCTTTGGTGTGTGTACTGGCCCAGGAGTGACTCAGATCCATTTGATGTAGTATCTCAGACGGGTGATGTCTGTTCTACATTTGGAAAACAAATGTGGAATTGTTTGTATTTAACATTAACGGTGCAGGTCACATTGCAGAAATCACTGGTCTGAAAAGTTAAGCATAAATGCTGAACAGTTGATAACAATAATAATTATTAATCTATTTTTTCTTCAGCCACCTCTGCAAAAACAAACACACCATGCTGTGTTATTTAATTCCCTACTTTTTATGCCTGTTCTCCCATCTAGCTCCACTGGAAAGCATTAAGTCAGGTAATTTTGCCACCAAGATTCTTCAGCATTACAGATATAGAGATCAATTCATAACTTGAAATTATTATCTGCAAGATGGTTCAAGCCATGATGAATTTTTGCTCAAATTTGTCTTTTTTGGGCAGGAGGAGGATGTGCATGTATGTGAGAGCAAAGGCAGTGCAGTAATGTGCAAGGACACTGTGATTCACGTGGCATCTGCCTGGGACCCATCCCCGGGGCCTTACTCCACCAGCCCCAACTCGAGCACCCCAAATACCCAAAAATGTCAACCAGCCCAGCCAGGCAGGGAAACATGCATGAGCTGAGGGGATGAAAAGGGCAGCTGTGAGGGTCTGACTCCCTTCCCCGCTTGAGCTGCACGCGATTTTGTGCGACCTCGAGGATTTCACAATCCCCATGCCTCTCTTCTGCAGCTGTAACACAGGAATAATAACGCTTCCTCCCCTTTCTCTGCTTCCTACTCTGCTTTTGGCACACTGCTAATACAAGAGGGCTTGATCTCAGTTGGAATCTATCACTGCTACTGACATGTTAATAATACCAGTAGAAACGTTTCCTCTTTCTTTTGTACTGACAGAGCTCTGCACGGGGTAGCAGCTCCCAACACGTCAGCCCAGAGCGTATTCACTTTCAACCCCAAATCTGAGGCGTTTTCCGGAGACAAGACAGAGAGGATGCAAGATTCAGGCTGACTTTTAGGATTTTAAACAGGGAGAAGTAGTCATAACATGCTTCAGTTTGATGGCCCTCCAGTTATTGCATAAAAAACCTCTGAATTATCCTCAGCCTCTTGGCTGCTTTCACAGCATTAAACCTCGTGCGGTTGAGTCAGGGTTTCGATGATTTTCTGTCTAGAAGCTCCCCCGGTAGATATTGGGTCCTGGAGAGGACAGGCAGAGTTGGAATGTGTTGCCTTGGCAACACGGATGTGATTGAGGGGATTTTGTGTCTTGAAGGAAAACCCCAAAGTTAGCGCCAGTTTCTGTAAGGACTGTGTGGGGTCAGGCACCCGGAGCTGCCTGGGGAGAGCTCCCTCCGGGACACGGGATCCCTCTCTCCCTGGCTCTGCCTGGGAGTCACATAATGGGGACTCGGTTTCTTGCAAAGGAAGCCTGGGAAAATCTGAAGATAAAGTTGCGGGAAGATTCTTCCAAAGATGGCTTGCGATTAATGTTTTTGGCCTGAGTTTGAAAACCTCCTTTCTCATTGCTTGCAGTCATACAAAAACATCTCTCTAGCTGCTCTAGCTCTTACATAATTGATAATTTACAAATCTCTAATGATTTAGAAGTTTTCTGAAAGTTGTCCAGTAATAATAAATATGTTTATTCAAGCAGATCAAAAAGTCAGGCCGATCATATTAATCTGTTTAACCAGTGCTGATAGCTGTATTATCTCCTTTTTAGCAGAACTGAGGTTAAACCTCTGTAAATAGCTGTAAAATACACAAATGCTATTTTAGCAGAGGCTAAAGCCAGAGACTCAAAATGCAATTTGGCTTTGAGAGCTACTGCCAGCCTCGAATGTGGATACCCGAGGAGAGGCAACAAACTCGCACTCTGTCTCTGCTTTCGTGCTTGTGTACAGAATAGATGGATTCTGCAGGGTGCAAAACATGAGGTGTAGCAGCATAACTCATGTACACACTGTTACTATTTATTATTGGTGAGGCTGAGGCTTGCAAGCCAGCAAAGGAAATAGCTGGCACATCTTCATTAATTCCTTCTGGTTCTAAAGTAAGTAGTTTTCAGGAAATAATTCTCCAAGACCTTGGCTACACACACAGCGTATTTATTCAGAGTTGGCAGGGGCACCAGAAAACATATAGTTCATAG
Source organism: Acanthornis magna (assembly GCA_036785705.1). Taxonomy (NCBI): domain Eukaryota; kingdom Metazoa; phylum Chordata; class Aves; order Passeriformes; family Acanthizidae; genus Acanthornis; species Acanthornis magna. Next base: position 10,257,368 of record JAWUZG010000028.1, on the reverse strand, counting down.
AGCCCTCGTTTTTTTGGATCCTGAAGGTGTTTATCAAAAATGATTTTTAGACAGATTAGAGCCACACACATGCACAGAACCATGCCTATGACAGTCGCTGCGTCTCTAAGCACTTCAGGTTTAATCATGACCCCTATGAAAAAACTTCAGAAATTCCCCGATGGCATTAAGGGTTATTTTGAGAATGAGGAGACATCCACCTTAGCTTGGCAAGTGAATATTGGCTTCACAGGTTTTTTTCCTCCAAGTTACTTGAATATAACTATTATACTTTCTTCTGAATTATAACTATTTGACTTGTGATCTCACAGATACTTTACTTGTTGCTTTGAGATCTAGCCATGACTAAACCCAGATATTTAGATATATATTCAGACTTTTTTATCTGAAAAATAGACTGAAAATCTTGAATATCAGTCTCTCTCATGAGATGTCCTGATTTCATGCATTACAGCAGGGCCAGAAATAACATGAGAACAGCTTTTCTCACAGTATTTCAGTAGTTCTTTCCTGGCCATTGCCAAAAGCAGGATGTGAAGACATGCACGAACATTAAAGCAAACTCTTATTAGAATAGTTCAAGTTCCTTTTGCATTGTGGTAAAAATTCGTGTCAATTTTCATTCTATTCAGACTATTTCAACCCTTTCAGTACTTCAAAAATCTATCAGTATTTTTTCTTAATAAATCATTTTGCTAGTTCAAATATGATTTGTGGGTTTTCATCTTTTTTCTTTTTCTTTTTAAACCCAGGCCAAGGATATGACAAAGCGCTCAGACCCAAATTGCACATTTCATTGTACACATAAATGTTGGCTGTCCCACTGGCTATCCCATTGGCTTTGCAAGAATTCCTCACTGGTTTAATATTGAGCCTCCAATAAGTGGTTGGGGATTGGGGACAGAAGGTGCCCTAGGGATGCCCAGGGAAAGACTGCAACTGCCATCAGTGGGGATGTGCCCCAGGGAAAAGGACAGATTCAGTTTCAGGTTTGCACAATTAAATTGTTTCCTTCAAAGCTGTCAACAAACTCAGGTGCCGGTCACTTCACAATCTTTCCACAAAGTAGCGAAATGGTATAAGGTTCCGTGTTTCAGCTGCCAGGATAAACCCTGGGAGCAAGGGCAAGCACAAAGCAGGGTCATATCCTGCTCCTGTGGGCTCCTCCAGCGTGGGATGTGCCCTGGGCTGACAGCCATGGCAGGGATGGGGCAGGTCCTGGTGCTGTGCCTGCCCCATCCTGGCAGTGCCCCTGCAGCCTGTGAGGGGCTCCTGCCCCTCTCACAGGGATGGCCTGAACTCGTGCTCTCCACTCAGCAGATTGGCTTCTCCCACACGGGGCTCTCCAGCTCTGGAGTTGTGGTGGCATCAGGTGAGGTTACAAATCTCTCTGCAGAGCAAGGTTTTCCAGATGTCTGAGCATGGGTGCTTCCCAGGGCATGGAGCAGCTCAGCTAAGGCCTTTTGGATTTTACCTCCTCCACCAGGCATATCCCAGCCTGTTTTAATAGATTGGTGCATCCCTTACTTGCTGTGTTTGCTCTTCACTGATTCAGTAGGGAAAAGACCACAGGCATTTGGTGAGCAGCTTGTCCATGCAGCACCTGCAGGACACCTTGCTGCCACCGGTGAGGAGCTCAGCACCTTGCCCATGAACTAGACTCTAACCAGAGGGAAAGTGAACAGAATTTTGGACTGCCCAGGGCAGCAGTGAAAGCCCAGATCTCCTGAAGTGTGCTGTTCACTAACTGCAAACTTCGCATCACCACACAGCACCAGGTGGTTGGCTCAAACCCTCGGTGTCCTTAGGAGAGCTGTCACCCTGTCAGCTCCTGGCTGGAGAGGGTCAAGTCACTGCTATAACAGAGAGGAGACCTCTAGTTTTTTGCTGATACTCTCCCCAAGGACAGCTGAGATATTAGTGTCTTACTGCAGATGGGTGAATCAGAGCGTGAAAATACCTGCCTGGCAAGCCAAGAGCTGTCAGGCCATTTATAGGATACAGTACAGGGTTTGCAGATCCAGCCCTGGGATTATGAATCCTGGGATCTCAAATCAAGAGGGCACTTCAGGAGCAGCCAAATCCTAGAAGAGGATTTTGCTGTTCACCCTTCTAGGGACAATAACAGGACTAAAACCACCTGGCTTCATAGTATTTGAACTGAAAACTGATTTTCTTCTCAACATTTGTTGTTTCTCCTTCAGCGCCCTATAATATCTGCCTCCATTGGTTGGGATGCAGATATCTGGGAAGGAACAGATGGCCTTCTGCAGTGCACAAGAGACACACTGCTGGTTTTATTGAAGAAGCCTTTGAGGAGGATACCCACTGGGCCTCCCGTAGTTTAGAGAACTCAATTCTGAGATCTTTTTTCAATGTTGTCACAGTACTGTCCTGTAAAAGGCTGCAGCTGGGATGCCTGGGCCCACTTGGAGCACTCTCTCAAAAAAAAGGCACTTCAATTTGTGCCTGTGTTTATGTGGGAGACTCTCCACGGATTGAGCCATAAAGTCCCAGTTAAGGTAATTCTCTCTGGCATCAGCACCAGATAGTTTGCAATGAACATTTAGAAATCGTCCAAGGAATATGATTTCTTCCACAAAAGATCCAGCTTTTCAAGGCTTTTACTCATGGAGCTGCTTCAAGCAGTCCTCATACCTCAGTCCTCCCTTGGATGGACTCTGCAGCCCTGGACCAGGCGGCTGATAATACAGAAATGCTCAAAATGCCTGGAAAGGACACAGTCATGTCAATTGTCTCCAGTGAAGGTAGCAGTCACAAACATATGGGTTTGCCAAAAGTGCCTGGCTAGTTCCAAGACGCTTTCGTTTGTTTGCATTGCTAATCTACCAGAGACTGAGACTGCTCGGAGAGATACCAAGCCTTGTGTGAGCTTTCTTTCACCCTGCTTCTGCTGGGATCTGCCGGACAGCAGCCATCTGAGAAGCTTTTGGGAGACCGCATGGTTATCAGACTGAGACAGAAGGAAATAGTCTGAGCTGGAGGCAGGACAACCTCTGCACATATTCATTCTTCAAGTCCTTTTGCTTCTCCTATGTCTCAGCAGCTTGTGAGGGCGGTCAAACTTGAGGTCTCACTGCAGCGAGGTCTGGAAAGGCTAGAGGAATGCCCTCCTGAGATTCTTCCCCATAAAATTCAGTTAGTGCTGTAACAGAAAGAGGGCACTTGGCTCACAGATCATGATGGGATTCCCACTAGAAGAAAAATTTCTTTAAGATTTTTGAAGCTGTCTTCTCAGGGCAGAGCGCCATGTACTTTGTATATTTATGGAAAAGGGAGCATCATGAGAGTTGTATAGGCCACATATCCATTTTCTGGGTAGATGCAGCTTTGATTCATGTCCCTTGTTGGCCAGAATGATTTCCCAAAAGAGAGGCTGGCTTTGGATCCTGGCAGCCTGAGTTGCCATTCCACTGTGCAGGGTCCCAAAATCTGTGTTTATCAAGCTAAGAAATTAACTCATCTTTCCTTGCTTCTTACTAAAGCCCTTCCTTAATAAAACCTTTCTTTCCACCTCACTTTCTTCCACACAGTGATGTGAGTGACCAGCACCTCCCCTGCAGCCGAAGCTGCAGCTGCTCTCACCTGGGCTCTGCAGCAGAGAGCCAGGCAAGAGGGAGAGAGCAGGAGCAAAGTCGTGCAGCCCCAGGGCTCCCAGGGCTGGAGCACACTGGGAACCTGCACATCAGCTCAACAAGTGGGAATCATTGAAAGAGACTACTCCATCCCTCCCCTCAGACTTTCCTTGGGCAGGAGTGATATCCTACAATCCATGTCTGGAATTTTTGTGCTGTTACTTATCACCCAGGGCTGCCCAGGGCAGTGTTCCTGCCCTGGGTTTGCAGCACATCTCAGCCATCAGGAGCTCTCCAGGGGTAGCCTGCAGCCTCCCTTTGGCTCTCACTTAGATTTGCCATCATTTCGTTTGCAGTGATTCAAGGCATATTTACCCAAATCACACTTGCTACTGGCCAAGGCAAAATGTTATCTGTCTCAGTAAAGTGAGATTTCACCTATTTTTCCACAAACTTTATTGACTGAAACCTTGAAGGGGTACCTGCAGGTGGCAGCCACATTTTGTGACTGAATTCCCTCCACATTCTTACTACTTTGTAAAACTGCTACTAGTTGATCACAGAAGCACAATCTTGTTACTTCGTTGGCCTGTTTAATTTAGAAATGTAAATCTCATGGACTTCTGACAATTACTAACTTTCTCATTGGATTAAATTCTTAGACAGTTTTATTGATTCATTCTGCAGGGTTTTCCAAGGTTTTCTTTGGCTGGGTCAGCTTTTCTAAACTGCCACTTAGATTTGCTATGAAAATATATGCCTCTGCATGCAGTGCACACCCTGCCAGATGCACATGGAAGCCCTGAGCCCAGGCTGCCTATGAGCCCCTGCCCAATGCTGCAGGGTGCTAACACCTCCATTGGGGCTGCTGGTACGGGGAAGCCCCACGGAGAAGCTCTGTGCTTGATCTCAGCCTTTCAGGACTTAAACACTCACTTGAGATTGCAAAAAGGTGCTTCACACCGCTAAAGCTGCTTGTGGATTTCAGCATTCTGGCCAGCACTTTGTGAGGTCCCAGCATCACAGTTGTGTTTTGTCCTAGTTGTAATGGCTGTCCATGACACAGAATAGCTGTTCCAAGGCCACAAGGGTCCTCTCTCACATTTGCTTTCTGATGGAGACTCTCTGAGTCTTGCAGTTTCTGAGGGTGCTGTGGGGCACTTGAGCCTGCATTTCCTGCCTCCCAGAGCAAGCATGTACATGGTAGAGCACACAGTATTTTCCTCTTAAAGCTGAAATATATTTCAGCTCTTTGGGATGGTGGGTGTGGATGTGGCAGTCCTGTAGGAGAGGAGGCACACGATTCAAATGCAGTTCTAGCAAAAGTTGAAGTGGTTTCTATTACACATTCCTACAAAGTTCAGAACAGATTAAGTGGTAATTAGATATCAGTAATTGCCAGTGGAACTAAAATCATAACATAGATCTCAGTAACTGTTGATTTAGAAATGTCCACAGTAATGAGTCTACAGCCATGCTTATAGAGCCCCTAGACTGGTGAAAAGAGCATGTCCACACAATGCAAGTGTCTTAAAGATATGCAAAAATCTGAAAAGCAACTTGAGGGGACTGGAGAGAGTTCTGTTTTGGTTTGTTAGGTTTTTTAAATGCTGAGTTTGGAAATAATTAGGCCTCAGTTTCTTCAGACAAATCATTCCTCTTTGTTTTGTAGTGCTTTTTTTTAATGCCGAGTTTGGAAATAATTAAGCCTCACTTTCTTCAGACAAATCACTCCTCTTTGTTTTGTACCTCTTCACGCCACATCAGATCCAGTGCTTGGCAGTCACCTATATTCCTTACTTGCTGTGCTGAAAAACATTCACCTAGTCATTACATTCTGGGAAGCATACCAAGGCTGGCCCACAGATGTCCGCTTTTCCAAATATTTTTCCTTTTACATGACACCCCACCACAGACAGTTGTGGAACGGGTTGGAAGGAGGCATCAATCTGACCATAACTTCTGTTTCTGAACATATTTTGCCCCTCATCTGCAAGTGCATATGGAATAGTTCCCTCCAAGGGTTGCTCCAGCTCCACTTTGAATATTTTCCTGCCTAACCTCATGCAGGGATAAGGACTAGGTAGTCTGCTTTCCAAATGGTGCAGTTTAAAAGAAAAAGTCGGCCATAAATGAGTTCAATGAAGGTCTGCAGAGCAAGACTGGCAGTTACGGGGACAGCAATTTTCCCTATACTCGGCAAACACAGCACAAAAAAATGGCAATCCTAGAGCCTCTGACTACTGCACCCATTGTGACTGAGCAGTTATCAAGGAGAGCATGACTTTGGGTATGAGAATGAAGCAACACTGATCTCTTGCCTCTGAACATTAGGAGTAGTTTTTCTTTTGGGCTGATCACCCCTTGGAAAGTGGGCAGAGAAGACCCACTGGTTTAATACATGATGTTGTCCTCTAGTGGGTCTCAGCTCGGCCCCAATCAACCCCAGTCCCATTACCAAGGTTTACATAACTGCTGACTATCTACCACCAGCCTCCTTCTCCTCTTTCTTTTTGACTTTTTGAGTGTCTGTTTGTCCCAATATGTGTTCCCCCACCCTTCCGTCATTGGAAGGTTTAATGCTGAGTGAAAAACCACGAACAGCCTTTGAACGTGTTCTGCCAAGTCTCTTTACAGTACAATACTGGCAGGAGTAAAACTCTGGAGCCAGGCAAATATGCAAGCTTCATCACATTAAAGGAAGCAGAGCTGTATGGGTATTGCATCATTCTATGGCTTCCCAGACGTTGTTGTTATGTTTTCATTAGAGCAACAGAGCTGCACTTGGTGCTTTCTGCTGGGGAGCCAAGGAGGCCCCAAAAGGCTGTCAACTGGGGAAGAGAATGCAGCAACTGGAAAGATGAGTGGTTTACTGCACTAATTTTATAGTGCAGCCTTTACCAGTTAGTGGTAGAGGGAACCAGCAACATGATCTGTGTTCACTTTTTTTAAAAAAGACACACAGCCAAATACTTATAACTATTTGCTTGTTCAAGACAAGTTATTTGGAAGTTTAACTACTACTGAATCAACCAACATTTTTCAGCACTAAATCATTTCAACTCCATATCATATGTTTTTAATTTTATCAGCATCTGTATTTTTTTAATTACAATTTTTATTAAAGCTTTTTTTTTCTTTTTTTTTTCAAAAGCAGGACACGAATCCCTAGCTATTTAATCTGGATATTAGAAGGTACAGTTCAAGGCTCAGCCATTGAAGGAAAACTCTGCTGCCAGATGCAGCCACTGGAGCACAGGTGCTCAGCTTTGCCTTCTTGCCTTCACCAAGCCCTTGCAGAAGCGGGGTGTGTGACACAGCATGGCTGGACAAAAACTTACCACCATTACCAATTGCAAAGAACAATTTGGACCCCCAAAAGCTTCTTGGCCATTTCTCACCTAATGAAGAATGGAGAAGCTTTAAAGGCATTCAGGATCCTGGTGCAATGGGGAGTTGACCAAAAACTACTGATTTATGCTCTCGTTTCATGGTTCAGCTTTAGTACAATGTCATTCTTATGGTCCTTTTCCAACACACAGTCAAAGTAACAACAATCAAAGGTTTTGATTGGCCAAGTACTATCCTGCCACCATATCAGGATTCCCAAATGATGGAAGAAAGTGGCAGGATTAGGCCACACCATATGGCAGCCAAAGTCAACACTTCCTTACATGCATTGATGAGCCTTTCAGAAGGAAAACACTTCTGTTTAAAGTAGAATTGATCATAGTTGTAAAAGATCAAGCAACTGAAGGGTCCCATGCTCCATGCAGACCAGGATAAAAACACCTAACCTGCCAATGACAACAACTGGAAAAGAGAAAGGAACTTGCCAACTGGAAAAGAGAATGGAGCTTGCCAACTGAAAGGTGTCTGGCAGATAACACGAAAAGAAGTCAAGAGGATAAACACAAGCCATGGTGATGTTGTCCATGGAAATACTTCCCAGAAAGTCGTATTACTGAACTGATAAATAGGCAAAGCATAAGTTACAATGAAAATTGCACTCAAGGAAAAGGTTCATGAAAATGGGTGACTTTTGGCTGCTTTCAACAGCCAAAGCAGCAAGATATTAAACACTGAGGAACATCACTGTTTAAGCAAGGGAGAGAACAATAACTGGCAAAATTAATTCCTTTAGAAATGGTGCAATATAACTTGCCACTGCAATGGCTAAGGCTGAAACATGATGGTCCTGGCCTGTGCCAGGTCACTGAACAGTCCATGATTTGGTTGTCTGAGCTAAAGAGTGGCCAAGATTCAGCACAGCCTCTTCTGTTGTCCTGGATCCTGAGCAGTGTGTGGCAAAGCTTAAGTGGCTAAAGGAGAGACAAACCACAATTTGTAGTTGGGGAGCAGTCAGCTTCTGACTCTGGAAATAAGCTCTGCAAACAGCCTGCATGGAAACTTGAATTCCACTGCTGAAGAAACATATTACATGTTTCCATCGCAGTCATCCTGCTGTCATGTGTAAAACAAAGATTATTGTGGTGGAAATGTGTAAGGAACAACCATTTAATTTATTATGAGATGAAATTCTTAAACTAACATATTATCTTGTTCAGCATCCTGGGACGATTCACATCTGACCCCCAGCGTCAGCAGCTCACTCAACTCATTTTAGGAGATGTGGAATGAAAGAGGTACCACGCTTTCACACAAAGTGATCAGTTAGCCTAAAGCAAATTACTGAGTCAAACCTCAAGACAGCCCTGTGAGTCTCAAGCTCATTTACTTTCCAAAGGAAAGTTTTGGTGATGGAGCAGAATAACAAAGTCCCTAATATATCACAGATTCCTTGCACCCAGGCCGTGAAGTTTGTATTTCTCTAACAACTTGGAGACAATATCATGTGTCAGAGCACATGCACTTGTCATTAGCGTGAACACTAAAAGGAAATGAACATAAATCCCAGATTCAAATGTGTAGTTAGAACATCCTGGGACAATTAAATTATTGATAATGGTTATCTGTCACCAAGCAATAAATCATAAAGTCATGGAGTAGTAGAAGAAAAGCTATCTTGCTGCTGACAGATGTGTAGACTGAAAGATGTAGTGGGCCTATAAGGTTCCAGAAATAATTGCATAAAGGTGAAAGATTTCTTCTCTTGCTTTTTTCTCATCAACTCTAGTATTTCCATACTCAAAACAAAACTTCCTCGTGACAACTTTTCTTACTTGGACTATGTTTTCTGACATTTTAATGTAATTGAGGAGCAAAGTTGACAATGAGCAGCCGGTGAAGAGCAGGCCTGGTGCTGTGGCTGCCAGTTGGAGCATGGTGCTCTGTGCAGAGCTGGGAGCTGGCTCCCGAAACTGTGAAAAGTGATGGATACTCCCTGCTGATGGTAACATTAATGTAAATAAACTGGAAAAAGGGACATATTGCAAGACTGTGAAACTACAGGAATCACACAGAGAAAACAAGGAGGGAGAAGACTGAGCAGATGACAGCAAATGAACAGGACAAAGCTGGACTCTCCCTTCTAAATCACTACATTTTTTGCAACTAAAATGATTTGTACATTGAATTGCTCTGCGCTGAAAATAATCCTGAGCCCCTACACTCAGCATAACCCTATTTCCTAAGAGGCTACAGGTTTACATGGACAAGCAGCAGCTGGTGGAAAGAGCAAGGAGTGAAGGCATTTCCCTTGCAAGCATGGGAGCCAGGCAGCGGGAGCTGGCTGGTGCCTGTTACCCGCGGTGGGAACGCTGGGCCTGGGCGGCGGCAGCGCCTTGGGCTGGAGCCAGGGCTTGAATAGGCTGCGGGCACTGCCAGGAGGGTTGGAGGGCTGTGTGAGCAGCATGGGGGACCCAGCTTTGTGAGGATCCCTTTTCAGAGGGCTGCAGCGCTGTGAAACTCAGCGCAGATCTGTGGACAAAGTGGAAGCTTTTCAAATGTACACGCTGTACTGCACTGCTCAGAGGGGCCAGGGATCACATTCATTTATTCATTTTCCAACAACTAAATATCTTTATATTAATTACATGGAATCCACCAGTTTTGGCCAAAAAAAGATGTATTTTTTTAATACTGTTTCTTTGCCTGTGTGGTGATCTGTATTGATTTCAACAATTCTTCTCCTTTTACAGAACTTAAAAACTGCAGGCATGGTAAAGGAAAAGAAAACAGCACAAGTAAGTTAGTTTAAATCTGGGATTAACTGTCTGAGGTTTTAAAATAAAGGTTTCAGATTAACTACTTGGAGGCATAAGGGCTACCAGTGTGAGTGAGAATGGCAAACTGAGTTCCATTTCATTGTCAGAAACATGACATTTATTGCCCTGGCACCTGTATCATAAAATTAAGCTTGCTTTAGAACTTATTCCATTTGAAATCCACGCTAAACAGTCAAGTGTGACTCGAGAGGTCATGTTAAGGACAAGAGTTATTTTCAGGGAGTTTTTTTCCCCTCAACAGTTAGAAAAATAAGCTACCATTTTACATGTTATTCATAAGTGAGACTGTGACAAACTATTTGTATCCACAGCTTCTCTCACAGAAAAGACAAAAATAAAATCAAGCCTCTTCTCTTTCAAATGAATTTGGCAATTAGCATTTATTTTAGAAGCATTTTTGGGTATAGCAATGAAGCATATGATACTACTACAGCTGTGACATCAATATAATATTATAGACATGTTTATTCAAAATAACATACCAGGCCTCTGGGGCAGAGCTGGTGAACACCTAAAATAGCAATTACGTGGTCACTGGATGCTGATGGAGCTTGTGATGGACCCCGTGACTATGTTGGTGTTTGCACTCATCAAAAAATACTACTTGGATTGACATTTTGATCTCCACACTGTCAGCATCTGTCCACAGTGCACCTCCTTTAAAATAGTCTCTACACCTTCCTTAAGGGTCCAGTGCAATTCTCCTTTTTCAGAATTGTGCAAGTCTTCCAAAATGAAATTTTAAATGAGCCTTCATGTCTGCTTCAGAGAAAAACACAAATAAAAGGTGGATTGGCATCATATCTTCCTTAGAAGCTTCTGTCAGCAAGAAAGTTAGTTGCCTTGAGAAGTCATGCTAGTTGGAGGAAGATAATGAAATTATAAAATGCTTCTAAACCAAGAAAATCATAAATTATTAAGGGAAGTAAAAGTCCTTGACAAATGCAAGTAATTTAAATATTTGCTTTTTTTCATTTTTGTCAGCAGTCTGTGTTTGTAATTAAGCATTACTGCTTTCAAAGAAATGCCTAAGCATTATTTTTTGAGCATGGTATATACAGTAGGTCTGTAATTTATAATATCAGAAATTATTTTGGTGCTTTTTTGAAAGCAGCTGTACTTATGAACATAATTTTATACAGAAAAATACAGTAACTACATCAATATAATGTTGTCTTCAGTTTAAAAATGAAAAACCACAAAAAATAACATGTGAATGTAAATCTAATATCCGACTTTTTATTTAGAGCTGAGTTAAACGTGTTAATTAAAACACATTTCACCAGATACTTATAAAATTAAGCACTATTTTGTTTGATGTTGGTAGAAATGGGAAATTTGGAGTGATGTCTATTGCTACAGCTGTTTGCAGTCCTCGTATAACACCAGATGTGAGATTCATGTATCTGCATTTTCTGTTCTCCTGTGACTCACAAGTGATCAAACACGCAAAAGCATAATAAGAGGATGACTGGACAAGTTGATAATGCAGGGAATTGTTCAAGACAGTCATAAATTGCTGCATAACCACACACACAGAGAAGGAAAATTTATTGTAATGTCACAGATGAGCAAAACCATTTATATCTACAATGAATTAAAATAAAAGCATATCAACTGAAGAAAATGTCTTTGACATATCTTAACTGATAGTCTTTTGAAGGATGTAATGTTAAAAGATACACAAAATTAGGTATGAGCGTTTTATCAAATATCGGGGAGACAAACCAGTAACATAAAAACAAACATAAGTTTCCACAGATTTGTTTTTATTAAGTTAGCCTCAGATGGATGAGCTCTGCTATGAAATACAGATGCGAGAAGGAGTAATTGTATATTTAAATGTAGCTGAATTGCTAAACAAATGTGTTGGTAAAAGCTGCTGAAGCATCAGCCATATTTTGCTTTTTCTGTTGCCAGAGCCAATCTGCGAATGTTTGCTATGCAACCAGCTGCTGCCTCCTGCAGAGCTTCATCTGTGGAGCCTACCATGGCCAGTAGGAGCTAGCAAAAACACAGAGGAGAAAAAACAAATCAGCGTGCTTCTGTTTCAGTAACATTCAAATCATATCTAGAACAATTGCATGAATTTACCCACAGACCTGATAAATAAAATACTAACAATCATATTAACAACACTGCATTACGTGTATGCATATATCTAATATATGTATACTTTTGTAAACATGCATGTATTAACATCCACATAAAAGTGCAATGCATTGTATTTTATCATATTTGTACCTGTGAATTGATATTTTTATGTCTTGTTTTCTGCTTATTGTTCCGTGTCTGTCTATTGGTCGTGACTTGTATTTTTTTATTATAACTGAAATTGCACATGTTTTATTTGAGTCACAATTTTCCCCCCAAGGTACAACAGTATAATTGCACATGCGCAAGATTTTTAATAAACAAAGCTATGCATTTTTTTTTTCCATCTTGATCATGAAACTGGATTCATGTGATGGACCCTTGTGTCCCATTGACTGCAGTAGGTTTCTTTATTGTCACGGCAAACACTCATGTTAAACATCTAGAGGGATATAGATCTGGGCATATCAGTATTCAACATTTGCACGTAAAAGTGAAAAACAAAAGCTCAAGAAAGGCACCAAACTTTTGGACTTGATTCAGCTTTTCAGTCATGTGTAGTAGATCCTTTACTCTGGAAGTCATTCAAATTTTTCAGTGGAAGTCCCCTGAGAGTAAGGTACTGTTCAACACAAGTACGACACAAGACAGGCCTTGGTGATAAAACATTTTTACATATCAGACAACCATTAATAATGGGTTTGGATGTCACTTCAGTGTGTTGCAAGTCAATGATGCAACTGCAAATGCAATATAGCTGGAAAAGAGAAGGCTCTTGCTTAGCTTAAAATCAGCTCCATGCAACCCCCAGATTTCTGAAAATTTGCCAGGCTTAATGTGTGTTCAGGTATTTTGAAGCTCAGACAGCTCTAATTAAAACCTGTATTTTCAGTCTGCAATACTTAGGAATCTGTGTTCACCCAAACAATGTTGAGTCAAACCACAGAGAAATCTGTTATCACTCAACTCTGGTGCATATTTTTCATACAGCTAAAATATTACACAAAATTATGAACTGCTAAATATAAAAGCACAAATTGAATGCAGACATCAAATTCATATGCTACCTTTTCCTAACCTTCCAGCAGTCGTGAGGCATGGGCCACAGCTGCACACATATGGCATTTGCTTAGAGAGATCAAAGCATTTTGTACTTGAGGAAGTATTTGTGTTAGCCAAATGTACAAAACAAGCATCTTTCCAGTCACCTTTCACCCTTTGACCCCTACACACAACATGTAAGACCGCCTGCGACAGGCTTGAATTATGTCAGAAAGAGTATTATGTCAATTAAGCATCAATGATAATTTTTTCTAGCAATCCTTCTTCGTAAAATTTCCATTACTGTAATCAGATGTCTAGGTCCAAGTAACTAGGTAGAATTCTTAAAATATGAACACTTCTGAAAGGATATGCCAGAGTTAAAACAACATAAGAAGAAATGATATGAGAAAGGTTTATGTTCCCATTTGTGTGCCAAACCTGGGCCAGGGTCAGCAACCAGAGAAGTCAGTGGAAGGTTCACCACTGACTTCAAGCAGAGGTAAGACCAAGGGAACCATGTCTACATGTCTACCTGTAATGATAAAGCTGCTCTACAAAGCACAAGGACCAGCATGCAAGTTTTATCAAATATTTAACTTCTACTTTTTTCTTCAGAAATGCTGCTGGATGAAGATCTTTCTTCTTTGCCATTTGCCACGAGCTGATTTCTCATCAGCTTAAATTACTACGTGATTCTTTGGGTGCCTCGCAACTTTCTTGAGCAACTTACAGAAGAAAATTGCTATAGATCTTCATATCCCTGACTCAACCCCAAAAATATGTATGCACAAACCATTCATATGGTGGTTTTGGTAAAGCTCTAGGTTTTAAATTTGGGGGCAAGGAAACTATATGCCTTATGCGATTATCCATTGCATCTTCACAGACTTAATGCAAGGCTTTTTCAGCATAGTGTGGAACTCTAACATCCATAATAATTTCACATAAGACTTGTATCTATGTGTAAGAGCGGATGTTCATCACAAAAATAGTGTTTCAGAGATACATTATCTAGTAGGAACATAGGAAAAAACAAAAAATTGACCTTTGCCTTTATTATGACTACACATTAGGTAGGACTCAATTCAAGGTTAGTTATCTCTTATTTTAGCCATCACTTCTTTCTAGGCTCAGAAGACATAGAATAGATATTTTTCTGCCACTTCCCATGGAGAACTCAATATTAAGTGATGACAATAGCTGTAGGGGAGGGTCTGTGCTCTTTATTGCAGGTGCATTTTGGAAAATCAGGGTGAGGCACCAAAGAACAGAACGTTGCATGACACTGTTTCAAAGGACCCAAATAGATGCCTAAAGAATTAGTGGTTTAAATGCAACCAATACAAACACCAGTTTTTACAAAGGTATCAAATACTGATTTTTTTTCCCTCTGAGTTCAGGGGATCAAGGATCTGTTTCTCTCTAATTTGCTGTTCTTCTAAATCACTTGCCAGTGGTAACATCTGCAAGAACTGCCACGTCATACAAAATCCAGTACTACACTGTGTCTCAGGATTTTCACAGTAAGACTTCAAAGGACTTTTCTTGGAAACACTGCCCAATACAGTAGCTGCCTCTTAAGGACTGAGGATATACAGCAACATTTGTCAGTTAACCTACTCCTTTTGTGCTAACAAAAAGACAGCTGAAGAGAAGATTATCAAAAATGCAAAAAATTTCAATAGAAGCGGGTAATTCCATATTTAGGAACCCAACTTTGAAGATTCTGATATAAATCCTGCCTTAAATGAAATAAAAACTTATTCTTTTTTTAATAAACCAAGACATTTATAATTCTTTCACCTCCTGATTATCATTCCTTAACCCTTTAATGGATTCAGCTCCATTTACTGGCAATTTGGGTCATTCAATTCAGGTATGGAAATGTGTTCATAGATAGCATACTCAAACTACACCCACATATTAGGTATATTTGACAAGTCCAAGAAATCTTTTTTCTTTTTTTTAAAATTTTATTCCAATGCACTAGCACAATATGACATGTCATTTTTCTTGATATAATGCCCTTGAACTTCAAGTATCCCTTCCCTTTACTGTTCAGGTATTGTTTTCTGACACGTGTAAATGTTAACAGATGTGAGACGCAGTAAAAAAGCACGTGGTATAAATGCTTCTTTCTGGCACGTAAAAGGCACTTTCCATAGACAGAGAAAGCATTTGCAGCACCATGTAGCCTTCATTTTCTGTTGGCAGGTATCTCTATTCTAAGGCTAGAGTCCAATATTTTTGCACAGTTTGCACGTCATACTAGTAAATAAGCACAAATACAAGCTGTTTGGACAATGTGCAGGGCATATGGAGCATTTCTGGATTCCAAGAGCAATGCACAGCCAAATCGTTTAAATATTCAGGACAATTAAGATTTTGCTATTACTACCCCAGAATTGTGACACTAAATTATGACAACACAATCACAGAGTAATTCAGAACAGAGGAGATCTCAGGAGGTTTCTAGTCTAGTGTCATGCTCAAAGCAGAGTCAGATACAAGGTTCGACCGGGTTGCCCAGAGTTTTTAAGTCTGATCTCTAAAAACTTCAAGGATAGAGATGGCACAAAATCTTTTGGCAACCTCTTGCAATGTTTCACTGACCTGGTAGAGGAACAGGTTTTTCCTGTGCTCAGTTACTCTTGATTTAGTTTATGCTCATCAAGAGGATGTTCCTCATCCTCTTGCCACGCATCACTGTGAAAAGTCTAGCTCCATCTTTTTGATGACTGAACTCCCTGTAGGAACTGGAAGGCTCCTATTGAGTCCACTTAAAGCTCTCTCTTCTCCAGGCTGAAAAAGCCCAGCTTCCTTAGTTTCTCCTCACAGAGCAAGTGCTCCAGGTCCTGACCATCCTACTCATCCTCTGCTGAACCTATAATGGTTTATCCATATCTTTTCTACGTGGGAGGCCAAAGCTGGGTGCAGTATTCAAGGTGGGATCTTAATGAGTACTAATGGGAACAATTACTTCCCTCAACCTCCTGGCTGTGCTCCTACCCAGTGTTGTGACTTCTTTGCTGTCAGGAGAAATTGCTGGCTAAAGTTCTGCTTGTCTACAAAATCTCCACACCCTTCTCAGTAAAACTGCTCCTCAGGATGTCAGTCTCTAGCCTGTATCACAGCAAACAGTGATGTCTTTCTAGAATTATTCACTTCTACAAAAGAAGTAACCCAAGGGGTTTTAAAAGCAGAAAAAGCAGGGGTAAGTTTTGTACCAACAAACCCTAAATCTGAAAAAATCTCAGATGGTCTCCATGTACTGGTTACAATAACTTAGAATTATTCACTTTCCTTCAGCCACAGTCACTGCAGCTTCCAGACTCAGAGGGGGGAGGAAGGAAACACAGGGTCTCATGTTTTCAGGAAGTGAGAGGTTTGCATGGAATAATCTTTAAATAAGGGGTTAGTCATGTGATGTGTCCACAACAAGTTTTCTAAAACAATGGAAAGTGTAGAAAAAGGTTGTTGGAAAGAGGCTCCCCTGCTCCCAAAAAACAGATAAAAGATCAGCGTATTCAGTACTCCAGAGTCCTGTGAACATGAAAGAAAATTATGAATAAAGAATAACTATATAAAAAAATACTTAATACCCTTTTCTGTCCTGGCTTCTTTAGGTTTTCTGCCCTGTAAAACAAATCTTATTTGAATTTTTCTAATCAGAAGGAAATATGGACAAACTCCTTCAACAAGATTCATATCTATACTGGGAAGCTAGTCAGAGTTCACATAGAGCTTAAAATTCCTGGAACTAAAGACATATACTTCAGTACAACATCTTGTAGATTGACACAGCATTTCCAGTTGGTGGTAGGACTTGTCTTTTTTTTTTTTCTTTAAATTTAGATTTAGTATCTGGCTTCTTTTACATGCAACATTTCCTGAAGGATGCTAAATTTCTAGCACTGTGATTTTCTAATTGCGTAACACTTCTTTTTAAAAAAAAGACATTTTTCACATGTTTTTTATAAATCTAACTTAAAAGAAAAAAAAATACTTTAAATAAAAGCATATGGTAGAAGCTTATCCAAGAAAGTATCAGTCTAGATCCAGCCAGCATTTTCTAACTTTCAACACCATATTGCACACTGGAAAATATTAAAGCACCTAGTTTGAGTGTTACGTTACACATATTCCTATGAAAATACTTTTCATAAAATTAAATTATAAATAATAAAACATACTCCACAATCAAAGCATAATGAAGGTTAAGCTAAGTAACTGTTTCTAAACTAAAATTCAAGCCAATTTCCTGATTTCTCTTTTCAGCTGGATGAAAGGGTAAGCAACATGTACCATACCCAGACTCTTAAGAAGAAGATGCTCATGTGAATTCTGGGGTGTCTTGGTTTTTTGTTTTTTTATCAGGTGGCACACTGAAAATCGATTTCAAACTAAAGTCCCATGCACCAGGGAACGCTCTGAGCTAGCAGCTATACAAAATCCAGTACCAAGAAATCGCAGTAAAAGCAAAAGATGGGCAGGGCTGACACTCACTGTGCTGATTCCCTCTTGCATAAGGTCTCTCCTCCCTGGGACTAAAGTCAGAACAACCCCAGGTGCAGCCTAGTTCACTTCTGAATGTAAAGAGGTGAAACTGAAGCTCTCTGGCGGGAGTGGGAGAAATTCTGGGACAATTACACCTGGCTTCTTTTCCTTTCTTGTCCTATTTCTGTCTTTTCTCTCTCCCATGAAACACATCTCCATTCTGACAGCCACGGGAAAAGGACTTTGGAATTCCTTTTGGAATCACTCAAGAATGGTTGGGGAGAATGAGGAGGTCCAAAGGATGCAGCTTGGGCTAAAGTACACCTGAATGTGGTGGTGGCCAGCAGGCTGGCCAAGAACTGTCTCTTCTTTCTAATCTTTCCCTTCGTCCCTCAGAAAACCAGTGAAAGAGTGCAGGACTCAGAAAACCTGTGCAATTCCTGCAAAGAGGTGCAGGCCTTTAAATTAGGATGAGGACAAATTTGTCTGCCGATTGTTGTGCACTTAAACAATCTCACCTATCTCAGGACTTGGGACAGGTGATTTGTCTTTGGCAAGTAATTTTTCCTGTGTGACTGCCTGTGACAAAACAACTGTTGGCAAGATGAATCCCACAAAAATCCAGGAAATGAGGGAAAAAGAAGAGTAGGCCTTGATTGTCTCAGTGAAGGATTCTCGACATACGATTACCTTACCATGAGATGTTTACTAATTAGTTAGAATAAACAGTTTCAGTGAGCTACAACTGATTTTACACCATGATAGATTCAAAGTTTAAAAGCCTTCTGGGTACAGCTTCCTTTTCCCATTTTTCCTACCTGCTGTCTGTCCATTTTTTTCTATTTTGTTTAGTCCCCTCCTTTGTTACAACTAAACTGAAAGGCATTTGGGACAAGGGCCATATTTCTTCAACATCTGAATGGGAATAGCACTCTTGAAAGGAAATCTCTGGAGCACACAATAATAACATACGAAATAAGAATATAGTTGTCATATTCTACAATAAGGTTAAATGTTGCATTGCATTACTTTGGAGAAGTACATATAACCTTAATGCCTAAAGGGAATTATAATATGGCACAGACACCCACATTTGCAAATGTTTATATAGCTACAAAATATGAATAAACACCACAGCTCTCTCTCCACCTCATCTGTTTTATTGTCTATTTCTTATATAGTTATTTAGAGAAGGATACCCTCCTTCTCTGCAAAGACATAATAGATGGGCAGAGAACTGTGAATATCAGTGACAAGGAGAAACTCAATAAAATATAAATGGTGAGAAGCAGAAGAGTTTAAAAACTGCAAATTTGCAGAACACTTTAAAATGCACTAAGTGTAAAGGTTTTCCCATCTCGATTTGCTACTTACAGGATTTCAGAGGAATATTAACAACTATTTCAGGTGTAAATCTAACTAAATATAAAAATACCATGCAAAGGTGAAGTGGCTAAATAAAACTAGTAATCAAAATTATTTCTAATCTTTGTCAAAAGGTATGATTATATGTATCCTGTTGGATACCTTAAAGGCAGACAGCTTGAATCTACATTCATCCGTAAGATGTTTGGTGCAATATTAAGAAAGAATTCAATCATCATGAACATTCCAATGTACAAAAAGTCTTATGGGATATGAAATTCATCCCACAAAAAACAATAGGCAGATCTGATAATCCAAAAGTGATGAAGCCCAGGGTCTCACAGCATATTTTTACTTGAACCACTTTCTGTATTTTATTTTGATTTCATTGTAGTTTTCAAAAGAAGATTAACATATAAAAGGCTTCTGGTGGCATAGAGAGAATAAAGAACTTTTTTGTAATTTCAATAGAGTGCCATTTCAAATTTTTTTTAATTTCACTGGAAATTATTAAGATTAAATGATGAGCCTGCTTACTCACTATGTGGAATGGACACTCAAAACAGTAAACTTATGTCATGGATGTCCCTTTCATAATTTACTTTGGCTCAGCAACATGTTGGGGACTATCTTTCCTTTATATCACTATAAGCCTCATCAATCTTTCTTTTTTCTATTTCCTGCTCCTTTTCCATACTTACCTGCTTTTTCACACGTTGCTTTCCTTTTCATTTTGCAGGAGCATGACTTTTACCTTTCCTTCTCAAACATTACTGAGGAGGTAGTATAGGAAATTGAGAAAGAATTGCTAATTCAGTTTTGGTTTTCAAATCTATTAACATTACTATGGATATGAATACTGTAACTTTGTCTGTCTACCTCTAGCAATCATATGAAGATTATACGAAAGTTAATCAGGGGCAACTGCAAATAAACTACCAGCATCAAGTCAGAAGAAAAAAGTGAGGTTTCAGCTGTCCATTAACCCTGACATTCTGAAGGGTTCTGTCTGATTTCTCAGCAATGCCCTGAGAACACAGTGTGTTTTCCCCCCCTCTGGTTTGTCTGATATTCCTGAAATGCACTCTAACTATTCTGTCTTTGAAGACAACACTGAACTGCAGTAAAGGGACACTACAGTTTCCAGACTTGTGACAAATTTTGCAATGTTTCTCTCAAGTGCATCGTATCCTGAGAATAGGGATCTGAGAACATAATCTGACTGTACCAGTATTTTAAAAGTATGTTAGATCTACTGGTACGCGTAAATGACTTCAAACTCTCTTCTGTGTTCAATTGCAAGTACTGATTTTGATCTCTAAAGTTAATACAGCTTTAGGTCCAATGGTCTATGGGTCCGTCTCTCTTCCTACATACAATCATTCTAATCAAAACCAGTGAGGTGCTTTTGCTAGTAAACCTTATGTATCAAAGTCTGGGGATAAAAGCAGGATGTTCTCCCTGTGAATTTGTACAATAGCATTTATTTGAAATAAGGAGCCAGGGCATTTCAAAGCTGGGTTTTTTGTGGCACACAAGAAGACTGTTCTATAGTCTTATGTTTTAAGGTGTGGGGGTGGCAACAGTGCATACATTTACATAAACTGGAAGATGAGTGGTACTGTTCAACATATAATCTGATTTTAGACTCATAAATTAACTAGAAAATGTTAAATTAGAATGCAGGGTAAATAAATGTATAGATGGTATGAACAAAAATCAGCTCTATTCATACAAATATGAAACTGAATGTGATGAAGCAAGAAAAGATCTGGGCTGTTCATGGGCAAAGGTACTTGTATAGTCCACATGTTCATTCATATTGGTAGGTCTAAATGTATGATATCAGAAAATTAAATATATGATACCATTTACTTCTCAAGATTCTCAAACTGCTTTTTTTTTTTATTAGGGAAAAACATAATACATTATTTTATACTAAGGAGTCAACTTCCTATAATTAACCCAAATTTCTTTATGAACAGTCTGCTCATAAAACAGTTGTCATAAAATATATTTACAGATGCTCAAAATTTGTGTGTTTTTTTAAAGCCTGTGTTGTGAAAAACCATTACCATGAACACTTACGGTGACAGATAAATGCTTTGGTTTTTTGGTGATTAAAACAAAAGGAGTTGCTTGAATTAGCACTCCAATCAGGCCATATTAAACCGAAGTAGTTATGATTTGCATACAGTTCTCTAGAGGGGAGTTAGATTTTATTTTAAAAACAAGCAAAACATGTCTCCAAAACCACTCAAGGACCCTGGTCACAAAGTCCTTGAATGACTTCTGGATTGTGGAAGCTTTGTGAGATCAGAGACTTTTAAAAATACTGTGTAGCATGCAAACAAGCAAGCAATAATACCTGTCTGACTTGTGTATGCCAGCCAGGAAATACTAGAGGCCTTGATCTGCTTCCTTCCCTCTCTAAAGATGTAACAATGAAGTAGGGACCAAAAAATTAATTAATAGAAGTTAAATTTAAAACTTTTCTCTTATTAGAACAAAAGCCCATTCCTCAATTTTTTTATTAACTTCTCAACTTCAATTGCAAGCTTCAAGTTTTGGAAATGTTTTTGGCTTATTCATTTGCTTGGGCTTCTTTAGTTCTATAAAAAGAAAGTTATAGTTGTGCTTGGGCAAGTGGAGGTTGTACCACATGCATAAAAGCTCTGCTAAAGCTGGTTAAAGCATGCGGGGGAAGATGTGAAAATTAATTTTTTTAAACCATGAAACTCTGTGTTTCACAGGAAAAAAAACCAAACATGTGAGCCTTCTACCTGAATGTTACCACTGCAAAAGGTAAAAAGAACCACAATTTAAAGCTGGTGTGGTGGTTACTTTGTCTCTTGGGTAGAATGAAATGGTTGGAATTAACTAGCTACCCAAAACATTATTTCACAACACTAGTGCAAGCACAAGAATATCACTGACCACATGTTGGGCATTCTTGGGTGAATATGTTTGGGGCACTCTGCCACCTAATAAAAACAATATGTGGAAGCTGGTGTAAGAGAAAGTACTACTCCCACATGGGGAATGTACTCTCTTCTTCATCAGCTCCCCACTCAAACAGGTGACTTCTTCAATTAAACAGTGCATCATGGGCTCAATTCATGATGACAATTAAGGAAATTAACACCCTTCTCTGAACAGGAGCATCTTTATGCAGAATATTGTAAAATCCGTAGAAGAGTGGTTTCTCAAAATACAATTCACTCATATGCATTTCTGCTGCTGAAGAATTAAACAGACTGTCAGTTTCTCCCCCCACTCCCCACGATGTCAACAAAAATTTAAAGATAAGTAACTCCTACATTTAACTGCAAATTTTATGAGGATTTTTAGATTATGAGACTAAGAGCAGAAAGATTAACAGAAGCAGCCTGATCAATCAGAAGTAAAGTGAGGGCTTCATGGTGTCCCTAAATGTATCTTATATTGAAAATTTTTCTGTCCAAATTTTTTGCAAGGACTTTATTGCCTCACTCAAACATTTGCTTTTCAGTTCTAACCAATAGTTACTGGCAGTCCCTCTGCATCTGCTGCACATGTAGTGTGCAAAACTGTTCAGAGTGGTAAATCCATCAAAGGGAAAAAACTTTGCACTGAGCTGTGATGTATTTGCACAGGAGTTTTGACCTCCATGGCTCTGCAGTGCGAATTGCAGTTTGCAATTGTCTCTGTTTGCACTACCATGGAGAACTGTACAGTCAGCAAAGTTTGCAACCTCACCATTTACCACCCTTCCAATTATCATTTATGAAATACTAAATGGCAAGGTCCCTTTGTTCCAAAATTTATCCTAATTCCAACACTTGGATTCCTCAGTTTTAAACAGTTTTTTATCCTTTCTGAGACTTAGCCTTCTCATCACATAGCATTTAATTTCTTTAAGAGTTTTTGGTGAAGAGTGCTGCTCAATGCTTTCTTAAAATCCAGGCATAGTCAATTCCACCCAAAGAGTAACAGGATTATTGCACAGAAATAGAGTAATCAACTGATGGAACGACAAAATTCTTTGAGAAGCAAAAGACTAATAAAACATTCTCTGTATCATGAATGTTCAGCAAAACCAGTGCAAAAGTATGATAGACCTTTTTTAGATATATGCACACTGCCTTAGCCGATAATGCCTCTGGAGTCCAGCAATTATGTCTCCCTGGAATTCTGAGAAGGAGCTGATCCAGTCTAGTGAATCTTGCATTTGTGCAGATTGCACAGATACAATGGAAGAGATGAAAAGAGCAAATAAACCTGAATTCATCCCACATACCTGCAGTCATGGTATGCAGTAGACAAGAATTGGTGAAAGACAGGACCTTCAGAGGACCAATTTCGATTTTAAGTGTCTGAAGACCTTGATATTTTTAACTTTTCTCTATTTCCAGAGCCCTAATTATGCATCTTAGCCTGAGTCCAGTATTTGGAACTGCCATACCTATATAGCAGCATGGAAACACTTATATGATGACTGATTTCTCAGTCCTGTGTTATGGAGAGGTTTTTTTATTTTTATCTATACCTTCAACACAAATGCAATGAGTAGACTAGAATCAGCCTAAAGGCACCTTCTACCTAGCTTTAAGGTTTCCCTAAATTCAAATTTAACATGCAGTTTGCAGTGTATCAGATTCTTTGGGTAATCAAATAGTGTTACTGGCTAATACTCTCTTACTTTAAAATTACATTTTTTCTTCAAAGCTTCCAGAGATCAAGAATTATCACAAACCATGGCAAGAAATTCTGCACTGTCTACCAGCTGATAAATACAGCCAATAATTATCCTTGGAGATAAAAGCAAAATTAATTAAAATCAAAATTTCAATAAAATGAAATTGTATGGACTTTCACTTATAGTCCAGGAGAAGATACATTTTAGCTTTTACATGCAATCGATTGTTAAATAAGCATAATTGCATCAGCAATTCATATCCAGTCCCTGCGCTCACTCGGGTCAGGAGAGAATTCTCATCAGCCTCGTGCTGGCTGGCAGCCTCGTCAGGTTTTTGGATTTGATGCCAAAGTACAGAACACTGACCAGGAACATGAACACTAGAACCCATCCCATAATCCACACACGGCAAATGGACTTTTCCTTAGCATCTTTACCTTGAAAGTAACATCAAAAAGATGTGCCCTATCGCTTAAAAGATACCACAAAGTGCTCTTTGAAACAGCAACATAAGAGAGATTACAATGAGTAAGGCTTGAAGCCAAACTGAACTGAGTGATTGATTCTACAGGAAGAACTTTGTTCTTGGTATTTCTTATGTTCAGATTCTTTGAATAGCTCCTTACATACAAGGAAACTATTTTTGATCAGCTGAATGTCACAAATAATTACCTGGCAATCTGTCCTTACACAGTAAGTGCAGTGTCTCTTAATTAAGAAAACTAATTTTATATCTGACAGTTCAGCGAAGATATTATTGCGTAAACATAAAAATATTTTAATGCTCTTTTTTCTTATTATTGCCAAATTAGAAAGAAATGATTCACACAGTCACAAGGGTAAGACTGGTGCAGGGAGCTAAACAATTGCAAGAAGCTGCTCTGTGTATTTCTGTGGTTTGGAAATAGTGCCAAGTCGGAAGGAAAAGACATTCTCTGCATTTTCTAAAGCAAGATAAATACAGAAAAGAAATATAGATGAAAGATGGAACTGCTATCTGCGGATTCTGCCAGATTCCTTGGCTTTTTGGCACACCTATTGAAGCTGGCAGACTTAGCCAGTAGCAATCTTTTCCATTAAAAGGAGCAGCATATATTTTGATTTAACATACTTTGTTTGTGCATTTTTAAGCTTCACAAATGTCTATTTAAATTTTTTTTAATGATTCCTTCTGCACAGTTGGCTGCAATTGCCCTTATTTGAAATGGCTCATTTATCACTAAAAGAGCTGCAGGGCACAGCTACTGTTAAACAGCTCCAACAAACGTACAGCTTAGTGGGACAAGCCTCTTTTTATAAGACTAAAAGATGTTTAAAATGTGCCAAGAGGAGCTTTATGCCAGCCTCTAGGTTTGTTATCCAAATGTTACAAAATTAGAGATCTCCTGAAGCACAGAGTTTGGGCAAAAATAAGCTGATCTCCCTTAGGCTGCTGTTTTTTCCCATCCATGATCAGCCAGATCTTAACAGAACACTTGTTACATATCATAAACTTCAGTAATGTGAAATTTTGAAAAAAGTAATCTAAAGTCTGAGGCTTAATCTATACTAAAGCCAAACTTCATTACCTTTGTCAATGGTGCAAAAGCAAAACGTTTTACATAAAAGTACCCCTACTTTATGAATGGTGACATTTTGCTTATTATGAAGGTAGAACAGCTACTGGTTCCTATTTCCTGGAGCTGAGACTGTAAGCAAAATGTTTAAAGCAACCTGGCAGTTGCTAACACAATAGGAACTGGTGTAACACTGTCAATTTACATTAATCCTTCTGAAATGGAATAAAATATGCTAGTATGGGGCTTAGTTTATGGAATCTCTTCTATCCAAAATTTAAGTGTGATGTGATCAATATATTTGTGGGTGAAGGGATTTGGCATACTTTCAGTAGACAACAGACATGCAGAAATTTTGGAATCTAGTGCCCTCTTTCTTGATGTCCAAGAACTGTAACAACTGTTATAAAAAGCAACAGACATCAGCTTGGAGTATGTGCCAGACATGCCGTATCTCCAGCCTGAACTGTGGAGCCTGAATAGAGCAAACCATTACAGTCACAAAGGGGGTTCTTCTAAACTTAAAATTCCAACATAAAGACGGAAATTGCAAATACATACTATTATACCCCAATAGTACTATTGCATAGATATGACATGAAATATTTTGGATTGATTTATGAAGATATCTTAAACCTCGCTTTGTAGTGTAAAACTCCAGATTGCTTATTTAATGTTCTCACCAAAGGCCCTCACAAGAAAGCAATCAAACCTGTTGCCAAATACTCCAAAAGAAGTAGATGCCAGCGCTTTTGCATTTCCTTTTCTATACTCCAGATAAATATAGTATGTGATAAAAGGTTGGTTTTAGAATGTTTTCAGTAGAAATTACTAGTAATTGTCCTCCATGTTTTGTAATTCACATCTATTTATTTCACAAAGATGGTCTTATGAAACATAAAATGGTTAGCCAAAACTTCTTGTAGGGATTTATGACTTTAGCAAACAATGACCAATTTTCTGGAAGCTCTGAACAATAAATTACAGAAATTGTATTTTTTCATACAGTCATTATAAAAACCCTTCCAAATACGAAACTTACATTTCACAATAACTTTCAGAAATTGTGGTTATCTTGGATTATTACAAGGCAGTGGAAGAGCCTAACGTTTCTATCACTAAGAACTGAACTCAAAAAGCACAAATACCTACTATTAACACAGATTTCAGAAGACACATTATAGCTGTCATGCCTTCTTTGCCAAAAAAACCCAAACCAGCCAACCAACAAGGCCAAGCTGAACACACCCACTCTCTCTCCACCTCTCCTCCCATGCATCTCTTGAGGCTGTAGCCTGATGAAAAGACAGGAACAAAACTGACGGACTAATTTAAAAAAATTTAAAAGGTGTGATTATACAAATCAAGTCCCATTCTTAGGGCATGAGTATCTTCTCTGCCCACCTTATTGTATCAAGCAGTTGAAATTTTGTTTTCAGCATCCCTGGTGATGTTCTTATAAGCTACCACACCTGATTTTCTAAAAGGCATCTATTAGTATTTTGTAATATTAAGAAAACAGAGCACTTCCATGTTGGGCACATAATAGTATAAATCAGACCACAGAGTAAGGCTCAAGATCAGTTCTATGCATGGGTAGGTCGGACAGACACTTTCAATAAGAAAAGATATCAGAACATGAATGAAAAGTCTGATTATCTGCATTTCAGGTATGCACCTTAATCATCAAGTTAATGGCTCCTCTAGTCCAAAAATAATTTGTTCTGTTGATGCCTAAACAGGCTTCCTGAAATAGAGGCCAAGACAAAGTTATGAAAATAAAAAGCAGACAAATTTATTCAAGGCCTTAAAGGTACATTCAGGGCAAGCAAAGCCCCCTTGTGAGGCTACACCCAAAAACGGATGCTGGGTCACAAGACCTTCACCTTTTTTTAGTTCTGTCGTATCAGCATATTGGCCCTTAATTCTCCAACCACACCCTTAGGTGATGATGTTAACCACCTCAGGCCTGTTCCCCTCCCAATTCACTGTCATTTGCATATTTTCATGCCCTAGGGCAATGAATGTGTCCTTGGATTTCTATTCGGAGGAAATTGTTTTGGCTAAAGGTGCTGGGTACAGAGGTTTTAGCGTTTTATAAGAAGCACAGAACTACACCAAGTTACAGATACATGAAGAGTAAAAACTAGAAATTCTTAGGCATCACTATATGTACAATGGAACAAGAGCAGGAGAAAATTAACTTTTTCATAGTGCAGTGCAGAATAATATCTTTATATAAATTTGGAAAATAAAAGCTGCTCAGAACAATGCAAAGCTCAACAGAGACTAATTTGCTTTGACTTCATGTAGCCTTCAGCAGAGGCAACACATGCAAAATCCTGCCAACAGCACCAGTTATGGTTCCCATATGGTATGAGTGCCTTAAAGTCTGGGTGACTGGCTACTGTCCAGTGCTTCTAGACTTTTACCAAAAGCTTACTGTCAGTACTTGTTATTTACATTTTACTTAAGATGATGGGAGTTGCAGCTATGAATTAGCAGTAATTGTGTCCTGGTTTGCTTGAACTATCAAATATGACCATATAAATGTTTTTACATAATTTTTCTACCACTCCATTCCTATCTGTTTGTTCACCACCACCTCATGGTATGTTGCATTTAAAATGAAAGTTTTCTGGAGTCATCTTCTTCTCATGCAGGTACAAATCACTCCATAGGAAAGTGAACTACTTATCTGTGATCAATGCCTTTAAGCATCATCACAGTACACAGTAATATATGCATAAATAGAAAAAACAATAACTTTACTATTTCTTAATCAATTAGTTCAGCATTCAAGCAGGAACTTCAAGTAAAAACATCAAGGGATCCTTGTATGAGATATTGGAAATCACCTCACTGGGAAGATCTCCTTAATATTTTAGACTATTTATGTACCATCTGATCACGTACCTGCAGAGGTAGAATTTCATTGGCAGGCAGAACAGGCATTTTTTAGCTTCACCCTTGAAAATCAAAGCCACTGGTATTTTTTCCCAGACCTTAATAAACTTGCATCTCCATAATTCAAAAGTATTCACCACTTTCTCAGACAGTAAACTCCTTCAGTTTTCTAATGAACCTTAACTCTGCCAAAGCTGCAATCCTCTACTGTAGAAAGGCAATATTTTGTTTTAAAGGCATTACAAGAAGAGTCAGTGTGTTGGACTCTGAAAATTTTCCTTTCTAAAACAATAAAATGCTTGAAAATATTTTGTGGCTGCTTTTGAATAGTGAATTATTTTTACAAAAATGAGAGCTAAGTCATCTGACATTTATAAAGTGTTTTGACAAAAATTAAAATCTGATTTAATCACCTGAAAAAAAAAATCAGCTTATATCACAAGGTCTAAGTTCATTTTTCCTACTGTGCATGAAGGCCAACATTGTAGCATGCAAAGATTTATCCTGGGGATCAGTTTCCAAAAAGACATGAAAATCAAAGTAGAAAATTGGCCAAATATGAACTTTGAGAGCAATACTGTGGCCAAACAGAGTAACTAAAATCTCTGATGTTCAAACAGAGCTTACACAGAAACAGGGAAGTTATTTTACCTGATTGAAGTATTCATACAGATATTACTGGAATATTGAATTTTGTTCTGAAGTATGTTGCAATTCAGTACAAGAAAGGAAGTTCAAAATTTAAAAAATCTGAACTGACACACAAATATAATTAAAGAATTAAAAAGACAGAAATTCCATCAGCGATTACACTTGCTAAGCTAATTAAAAATATGACAGTGAGACAAGCAATTTAATTTCTTTCAATAAGAATGTGTATAAGAACAGAAGTCGTGTAGGGCTTTTCTGTTTACCAAGCAACAGTATCATACCTGCAATTGCATAAGATAAAGCTAGACAAACCTTGGGCTACAAATAAGGTGCAAATGTTTTTATGGGGAAGGTATTTAACTACTGGAACAAGTTATGATGTCTCTGGTGGATTTTCCATCACTGGAATTTTTTAAGTAAAGAGTCAGTGTTTTTCTAAAAGATATACTCTATTCCAAACAGAAAAAAAATGAAGCAATGTCTCTGGTTTGCATGAGCAAGGCTAGTCAGACTAGGTCATTAAAATTGTCCTTCCAGTATTATAATGTATGTACCTACAACTACGTAACATGAGAATAGTGTCCAGTTTACCAGACTATAATCCTATTTGGCTTTTTTAATATTGGCACATTACCCCTCTTCCAGCCCCAGCTTCCCCTGTACCACAAGCTTGTTGAAAATCAACATCTAGGAGGATATTAATTTAAATTCAGCTGTCTGAAAGCTAGCTGTTTAGTCTGAGCTAGTCACCTAGGTCCCTTCTATATTCAGTGGAGAAAATTAGGCACTTTCATGAGTCTATTTCTTGCAGATATCTTGGGCAAGTATTTTCAGCTAGGATAAGTCTGCAGGTGTCTCTCTCTTTCCATTGACTGCAGAAGGTGTCTTAGTTTAGACTACTTTAAACTCATACCTAAAAGTGGCCAAAGTTAGATGAAAGGAATCCATCCTTAATACTCTAAAGATCTCTTTCAAAATCCTTGGATACAAGTTAGTTAGATCCACTAATTTAAAACATCTGGCATTATTAGATCATACTCAAACTGTGCTTCAGTTACAGTGAAGGGCAGATTAAGTTTCATCACCATCATAGCGTATAAATTCAACTCATCTGTATTCTTCTAGGAAAAGAAAAAATAATATTTTTAATAGCTCTTTCTTATTGCACTATTATTCAGAATTCTGTCATTCCTATCTAATAATGAATTGGACTGTATATTCATTTTTAAAAGTTCTCCACTGCCTTGGATGGGATTCACCCCATTAAACACAGATACCCACAGCCTGCACTGCCATTACAGCCAAAGGAGTCCAGAAAATATCACCAGTAGGAACCAAGGTGTCTTATCTTTGCATAAATGTCCAAATTAACAGAGATGAAACAGTAAAAAACCTATTCCTCTTCCTTGACTATTACAAGAATTGGGACGACTATTTTAGTTTGGCATGTGTACAGTGTAAACATTTAAAGTTAAGATGAATTATTAATTTGATGAATTTTGTTCTTCCACAGTCTGGTTTTGGCTGCTTATTTTGTCTTGTTCTTACTTTTTCATTACTTTAATAATCTTCTCAGACACTTCTCAGAGTCTCATTAGCCTCATAATAAAAGACTGGCCTCAATTCTGCTGGTGATGAGGCCATTCACACTTCCTAGGTCTTCTTTACACTGAAATAATCACCATCATCATCATCATTATCATCATCATCATCCACAAAACCAAATGCTTTTTATCACTTACAAAGCACGAGAGTAACTTCTGCAATAGCAGAGAATAATTTCCACAATAGATTATTTTTCATCTTTCTTCATTTGCAAGGGAAGAATAACCAGGTTATGTTCAGTTACATGTTTTTCACTTGTATATACTTTGAGTATTTTTTAAAATCTGAAGTCTTTTAGAGGTGTATTATGAGCAGTTACATTAGTGCCTGTCCTATCACACCACCATCCTCACTTACTTCAGAAACGATCCAAATCTAAAGCTTGCCAACATAGCCAAGAAAAAGAGTGACTGTAGCACAGAGTAGCATTGTACTAGTTTGACATGGTCTGTAGGATAATGATTTAAATATTTTTTCAGTATCTTCTCATTACTTTAACTCCTCCTTTAAAACATATTTACACTCATCTTTTCACTACTAAAGTAAGTGCACTTTCTCAGTCTCCCATTTCCTCCCCAGTCTTTTTACAATTCACCTTACACGGGCATCGCTACAACAAGCCTGTACTCCTTAGCTCACAGTTAGACATCTTTTCATGAACGAGCTTGACTGTTCTAAGGCTTCAGCAGCAGTCCAGTATAGATGGACATCTTTGTCCCTCTGCAATAGCTTTAAGCAAAATGTTCTGTTTCCATGATGAATGTGGTGATGGCTCTGTGCTGCTTCCAGTTGCCTGTGAATTTTCCTATTTCTCTTCTAACAGTGACAGACTCCAAGAGTAAAGAATGTTGCCTGATATTCCTGCTCATCTCAGCTGTAAACTGCCAAACCCCCACTGGATTTCTCTTCTCCCTTGGTTTGTGGATGGCTATCTTCAGCCTTGAATTCAAATTGATACCTGTTCCTTAGCCTGATGTCTATCAATTTCTCCTGTTGTCTAGTGTCCCACATGTCATTATTTGGTCTTTGAAAATGCAGATCTGTTTTCCAGCAAGGCAATGAATTTTTACTTCAGAAAGAGGAAATATGTTCTGGTGTTTGGTAGAAAGAAAGCATTGATTCATCTGTCACAGGTCATAACCATTGTTCCATTCCCAGTCATAAGAACAGTGATCGTGGAACTGAACATAAAAGAAAAACTTCATAAACTGCCTTTCTAAATTTCCTCCAAAACCCCCCTGTTTGTCTACTCAGAATTTCACATGGCAGCTGACATACACCAGTGATTTCCCAAACTATTTATCATATAGACTCACTTGAGAAAATGGAATATATTTTGGGCGCAGTTACAAAGAGATGAAAACTTGGAACACTGGTTCTCTCACAAGTGTTGTTTTGTGATTAGCAAATACTGTTTGAAGCAGTGGCAAAATGCAAAACACAAAAATCTGATTGAAATTACTTACTGTTTATAATTTTATTACTGGTTTCCTGGACAAAAACATGTATATACACATGTATAGGGAATGGTCAGAGAGTCTAATGCTTTGATAAAGTCTCTGACCAACTGTTCAAGCACTCAGCAACTGTGTCATTCACACAGGCTAAATGTTTCCCTGAAGCATCACACATTCTTTGTATGTGAACACAGCACATGAACATGTGCTGAAGAACACCTGGGATTAGGCATGTATTGCAGCTTAGTCAGAACTACAGTGGCTCTGACATTAATCCAACTGGGCATGATTACTGAAACACCAGATACCTGGTAAAAGATGAAAAAATATCAAACGAACCCAAACAAGTTTTCTAGAAAAAAATACGGTTGTTCCTGGAAAAACCTGTACATAACAACGACTGTATAAATACAAAGTATGCTTTCAGTCAATTATTCACTGGAGAGGCTAGAAGAATGAAAACACCCAGACATTCTGTCATCTGTGAAGCATTGTGCAAGGATATCAAACAGCACAGCCACAGTGGTACAACTACTGTCTCACCTGTGCTGGGCAGACCAACTGAATAGGCCAAGCAAGACTCAGCACTGTACTGACTTGGATTTGAGCAACTAAATCTCCTCCACCCACTCTCCTCACCCTCTGGGAAAGACCTCTCTAGCCTTTCTGAAATTCCAGTTATTGATTCTTGGTGGCAATTCCAACAGTGCCAGGAAGGGAGTCAAGCTCATTACTGCTGGTGGATTGGTCATCTGTGCCCTGAGCTGTCATGGTGCATGTGTCGATTTGCTTCATGTTCTGCTCAGCTCTGGTAACACAGAACAAAAGCACTTGGACTAGCACACCTGGAAAAACTATCATAGGTCCAACAGAACATAGTGTCTCAAACTGCCCACCACATTTCGCTTACTTGTCCTCATTGGATAGGAAACACTATGTCTCACTGGTCTGGTGTATCTTTCAAAAAGGCCTATTTGTTTCTTCACTTTGCTTTGCCATTCTACGTATAACACAACACATAAACATAAGAAAGTGTTTGGAAACATCACAGCAGGAGAATTGCTAATAAAATCAGACTTTATTTAGGGTTAGAAACTCTAGATGATCATAGGTGGTGTCCTCTCATGGGTAGGAGAATTCCATACCCTGAAAAATAAGGGCAAACCAAACTACATGCTTTTTTAAAAATGGTTATGCCTATGCTGCAGTCGTAGCACTAGAATAAAGCAAATCATCTGACACTGATCTCCATGCTACTGAAGCTAGATAGGTAAGAAAGCTCAATACAGCTCAGGAAACCTTGCTCTGATGACTCCCACTGCACTTCTGTCACATTTTGGCCTAGGTAGAAGAGGCTGAGGTGTGGGTTTTTCACAGTTTATTAACATGAATCTCTGAACTCCTGACCTCCTGGCTATGCTCCCTCTAACACAGCCCAGGACCGTGTTAGCCTTCACCTCTCCCAGGCCACCAGGCTTATGCTCAACTTGCTTAACCTCCACTCCAGGTCTTCTTCAGTAGAACTGCTACCCCAGCTGTGTCCCAACATGAACAAAAATGCAGCTGCTTGCTGTCACACTACTAATGCACATCTGTTTGTATGATACCAATACATGGGTGTGCTGGCACATGTGAGATTCAGTGATATATATTGTCTTGTGTTCAGGCCATCCAGCAGTTATGAGAGGCACTTCCACTTTGGTTCTGTAATGAACCACACACAAATACCTTCAAACACAAGTTTCTTGTATATGAGAAGTACACCCTGGACAAGAAGTTTAGATATAGCAAACATGATCCAAGTTTCTTTATTTTGCAGTTCTGGTCTTTATTTTATTAGTCCTATTTTCTCTTCCATAACATGTTATAAGCAATACAGTATATTGTGAATAAGAAAAAAAACCCACAAAACCACTTGTTATATTTTTCTGTACATCCCTATTTATCTGTATGTACAAATTTATGGTTTTTATTAGTCTAAACACTTTAACTAGGACTGAAAAATAAAGATAAACCTAGACTGAGATGGAATTATTCTAAAAGTGCATCATCAGATTCAGCTTTATGTTCAGTGTGCTACAACTTATAAAACCTGAAATCTGCATAATAAAATGAAAGAAAATAACAGATGACAGGAGGGCAGAAAATGAATTGTGCCACTTGAACGGAGAGAGAAGCAAGATTAAAAAGTCAACAAGTGCCGGAGCTGTAGTACAGCATGTATTCCTCTGCTGTACAGCCAATATAATAGAACTGTGATAGGAAGATGTTACTCTCCAGTACTGAATGGCCAGCTTAGATTTGAGAAAGTTCAAGTACTGGCCTTTAAACTGAATATATAAGTATTTTTGACCAATGGATCCTTTAAAGCCAACTACAGATAAATGCATAGTAATTCAGGACCATTAACTGTGCCAGAATTGAAACTGCTCACAATAAAGTGCACTATCATAAATGCAGGGATAAAATCAACATTAATAATAACAACACTGCATTATAAGTCAACTCTTGTAAATACATTTACCTGAACATCAAGTAAAATGAAAAGTCTGCATACAGTGAATCTTTCAGGGAATTTATGAAAATTGAGAACTCCTGCTATGTCCATCTCTAAAGCCATAATGCTTATCTCTCCTGTGCCAAAGGAATAACTCTTCTGCCCTCAACTAGCGAGACAAAACTTTGCTAGAAAAATCTTTTCAAGAGAAATTTTGTTCTAGGTCAAGGTCTTTGAAGAATGTGCTTATGCTTAACTCCTAAAATACGGATTTTCCTAAATAAATGCACAATTCAATGAAACAGCTCCAGGTAAACTAAGCCTTTGTACTATTCTATCTTAATTTGTCCCCAAATCCAGCTACACTCATTTTCTAGGTGACTTTCTGCCCTATTAGGCAACCATCCAGTAAGATAACCCAACTTCTTTAGCAAATGCCACTCAAGAATGACAAAATGCTGATGCCGTGTCACTACCAGCCTAGGTCAGAGTCAAGTACTCTAAAGGTGAACGTCCACATCATACTTCCATTCCCAAAACCCACCTAATAATATTTAGCAGTAATAATAATAATAATAATAATAATAATAATAGCAGTAATATTTTTAGGTCCAAAATCCTGTTTCCTAATTCACTAATTAACCAAACATTTTCAAGATAAAGTTTAGAAAATTAAAGGTACACAGCAGTATTCAAGAACTATTTCGAATTTAAGATGTCTTTTTTTGACCATGCCAAACCCCTTCAATAGTTTGAACCCCAAATAAGAAAAAGCTTCCACCTTACCTTCACCACTCCACTTTCATGCATGGTGACACAGTTGCTGGGATCCTCTGAAAGTTGATATAAAGCCTGAGCTGTAGCTCTGTGAACTAATGGATCCTTTGCCTTCAGGTAACGTACTAAAGGAGCCACAGCCTTGGCCTCCCCAAAGGCAACTCTGTTGGTGCCCCACATGCAACAGTGGGCAATTGCCTCTGCTAAGTGACGTTTTAATTTGTTATTGTTCTGAAGAAGGTAAAAACATAATAAATTAAAGTCAACACACACAACAAAAAAATCATAGTTAAGCAGAATTGTATTCTCACACATCTTTAAGGCATCCTAATTTAATTGCAGTACAATTAAAACTGGAGAGAGCTGTAAGGCATAGAGCTATGAAAGTCCCTTAATATTCTTTTTATAGCAAGTGCTGTGAATTTTTATATTATTTCAAAGGTACTTTTAGAATGACTGGAAATTAGATAAGATAGCATTAAAATGTAAAATATAGCCCCATCACTGAGATTTTCTGCATGTTCAGGTTTATTGCTTTCTCAACCCTTTGTGCTTTCTTCATATGGCAGCCGCATCTCTCAAAAGCAATATTCTACAGCAGTAACCATGAAAATGAAGCTCATTTTCCAAACCAGTTTTAGTACCAGACACAGACTGTTTTGATGTCCAATATACATCCCATAGAGGAATGGTTCTACAGCTCTTCCCTGTAGCTCCTGCAAAACCTACTGCTCTTGTCATAACCTTTTAGCTGGGCATAATGCAGACTGACATTAAGAAATTCTGATGCTTTGTATGACATGTTTAGATGTTACTTACTGTGTTTGCTAGCTTGGACAACAGAGGGACGACTCCATGATCTGTCATAACAGCCAAATTTTCTTCATCTTTAGCTATATTTGCAATGGCTGCACATACACTTGTTAAAACTTCTTGATCCTTTGATTTTAGCAAATTGACTATCAGTTCCAAGCCACCAACAAAAGACCGAACCATTTCCCCAGAATTCTAAATGAGAATCAAAAGAAACATAGTTTTAAAATATTCAATCAGTATTTATATGCAAATGTTTAACAAAGAGATTGGCATGACATATCTTTTCAAAACTGCAGCTACTGCTGTATTGCCTTCACCAAGAAATATGGCTAATTTGGAACTTGGAGCTCTTTTGATTGACATATAAGAGTTAGACTGTTTTACACACCACCATCCAGGCAGAAATTCAATGCCTAAATAAAGGTATCTATCATTTTTCATACCACAGGCTATGAAAGTCTCAAGCTGTCACTTTAGAATGGTGCAAGTCTCCCTTACCAGTTGTATCAGAGTGATCAGACGGGTGCCTCACACACCTTAGGGCATCTAACACAGCAACAGACAGTCCTGCTTAGGCTCTCAAAGTGTCTCCTGTTTCCTACATTTAGTCTGACAGCTAAGACAAAGGAGTGACAATATTATTTTCTTGTATCGATACAAATAAGTATTCAGGAATATTTAAGAGGGGAAGTTACAAAAGTCATGACAGCAACCGTGGGAGAACCATGGTGCACCTCAGAGTGTGAATGTGCAGGGACGGAAAGAAAGGTCTGCAAGTGGAACTATGTTAATTTGCTTCTTTCAACAGGTCAATAGGAGAATTCTGAATAAAAACTGCCAGTCACTCTCCTGAAACCCTTTGGACTTCATGCAAGTGCAAACATGGATTGCATGAACTTTCCTAGGGCTAGGGAGTGACCCTGAAGACCAAGCATGGTTTTGATTATATTTATTTCTTTTTGGGGGCTGATTTATGAACAGAGTAGGGTCCAACTGTATTGTGTTAGCTTTGCTGAGCAAATCTATCAAATCACTCATGGACTTGGTAAATGAAGATTTCATAAGATGCTGCAGTTTCATCTTTTTTTAGTTCTGGGTCTAAATGTCAAACAGAACTCTTAGCTGTGATGTTTCCTTCTCACAGAAAGCAAAGCAGTGGGTAGGCTCATTGGGAATGAAACATTTTTCGCCACAGGCAGAACAAATCTTGAGACTGGAAAGCAGAGGTTAAAGCCAAACTGTGTAAGGGTAAAAAAACAGAAGCCACAGCATGTGGAAAAAGGGCAGCATCCAAGAGCAAGCTTCATGCAGAAGTCATAAAAAAACTCCAAAATGAACAAATAACAGAAGTCCTTATAGAAATTAAAATAGAATCTAAATGCAGAAGGATAATACAGGTTTGTGGCTCAGACAAGCAGCTGAGAAAGACAGAGATGGAAGAGCAGTGCTCTGCCACTTCTGTTACCATGTGAGCTGCATGTAGAGGCAGGTGGGCTTAAAGAGGGTTTCCCATGGATACATCAGCATAAATGTTCCCTTATCATTGCTAGTGTATGCGTACCACAATGTAATGTATCTACAATCACCTGAATTAAAACAATGTTTCTCCATATCAGTTTTCATGTTTGTCTTTAAAACTTAAAATTAAAAATTTTAAAATTTGACACAAGGTGATATGTAATGGGTTACACAGAAAGCTTTCTACACACAAATGTCTTACTTACATGTGTTCCAGGATTAGAAACTAAATGACCAGACATGGGAGGAGGAAAGAAAATGAGATATTTTATACTTACTTCCATTCTTTGAAAGTCAATACAGCATTGCCTTGCATATAAATATTGGCTCAACAGATGAGAAAGGCTTCTGTTCAACAGGGAAATGCTACAGTACAAGGTTTAAGAGTTGAAAGGGGCCCTGAACATGATTCTGTGTTTCTGCATGGTTCAGATATCTGTATATTATTAATCCAGCTTTTGAAAGATGTTCCATGAAGAGATAAGATAGCCTTGATCTCATCTTAATGAACCAGTATCTACATTTTCTATTTTCCTACCTGTACTTATTTTCTTTCCAGGTGAATATAACCCTATTTGTTGAATTTCTTTTCTGACAAGCTTATACTTTCCACATTTTGTAATGGAGTACAGTCCAACTAAAGTCATGGAATAACATATAAACAATCCAGCAGTAAGAAAAAGAAAAGAGTTTCAATAATCATCTGTGAAACCAACTAAACACAAGCACAGAACTTTCTACCAGTGATGAAAAGCAGAGGGAAACTGCAGAAACCACATTTCAGGGAAGTTTCCCAAATGTGATTGTGGGTGTAGTCTGGTGGTCTGTGCAAGACAAAGAGAAAAGCAAAACAGCAAGAAATTTGAAGAACAATGAGCGGAAAGAAGGACCAAAATGAGAGCTTTAAAATCCATTATGTTATGTACAAATTTTTTTTTTCAGAGAAATTTAAACAACAAACACCATATTTTTTTGCAACATTTAGCAAAACCATATACTGGCTTTGTACAATAGATTTCTAGCTTTTTAAACTGAAATATGGGTATTTATTATACGCAATTGTCATACCTCAAAATTTTAAAAAGAATTTATATGAAGTTGTGCCTCTGACTGCAAAGGCCTAGACTTAATTCTTTTGAATCTATGTTCTTTGACGATACTTGTATTAATAATCAGATACTGCTCATAGTGTAAAGTCTAAAGTAACTTCTGTGATTTTAGTTTTCAAATACTCTCAGGCATTTTAATTTACACTTTTTTAATTAGCATTTGAGAAAAAATATATAACATGTCTTTGGAAACACTTATTTTTGCTTCAATTAGAAAAAAAATGCAATCTTTACATTCCGTCTTCTACATGAATTGACAAAAATCTTACTTTATCCCAACCCCAAAGGGCATATAATTTCCAGCAATTGGTGTGTGTTAAGCTTTCATATTTTTCAGTACTACGATTTATCTAGGTGTCCCACTCCCTTATCTGTTGTGACAAAATCTTACTAGTTGTCCTAACAAGGCTACTCAGGTAGTATTAGGCAGGAAAAGAATGCTAAGAATAAAGCCTAAGAAACTGTCCTTACAGAGAAAAACATTGATAAAATCATTGACAAGCAATAAAATATGTAATTTTATTGTATGTATCTCAGTGCATGTGTTAGCGATAGGCTGAATGCATCTGTTTTAACGATATTTCCTGAGCTGAACAAAGTAAGAGGCCAAACACAAAGGCATTTAAAGAAGCAACACAAATGTTAAAAAAATCAAAAAGGGGAAGAAGGCTTGATTGTATTAACAGGAGATCACTTCATATCGTTATAATTATTGTACTTTTTAATGCAATATTTAACCTGAGGTGATATGAAAAAACGTGGATGGTTAAACTATGTTTCAAGTGGCTAAATAAAAAAGGAAGAGATAATAGAATTTTTCATGACTTCACATGACCACATCTTCTAAGCAGTTGAGAGCAAAGTTTTTATCCTCAGAAAGTATGATAAATACTACTTTAAGATTGGATTCAAGGGGAGTAGTTTTCAATCTTTAGCAGTAAAAAACCACCTATCTGGCATAGATGCTGAGGCCAGAAAAGTTATCTGCTGCATTAATACAAGCCTCATCCCACTACTCTTACTATATATTTGCATCTTGCTGGCCTGCATGACTATTAACAAGATTCAGTTAAATTTCCCTTTTCACTTCTATATTGGCTTCAGCCAAGAACAGAAATAGTGTGAGATAAACCAGCCTTGAACAGTTTTTTTAATTAAGAGCAGAAACTGTTATGGTATTTGCAGGACTTGGTCTTTGTGCTATTTATACAAGAAGAACATTGGGATTTTTGAGTTTTCTCTTTGTCATGTTCTATGTTTTTTGTGTTTACTTCCATTAAGTAAATAAAGTTCATTGATCTTAAGATGAGACATACAGGTCTTGCAGAAGAACTACTGGATTCTTTGGTAACCTAATTCCTTTTTTATTTCTTCCAAAGTGAAAACTGTTTTCTTTACTTGAAAGATTTGAAGCTAAACACCTTATTACAAAAACACATTGTGTTTATCTTTAAAACATACTCCACTTGAAAGATAAAAGTTTCTCCACTAAAGACAAGTAATATTTCACTCTTAGGACATCTTAAAAAGCTTAAGGTGTCAAAGCTAATTTGTCGAATTGAATTTCTTTTGCCTGAAAAAGTGATGGTATGGCTATGCAAACAAACTTTAGTTATCAAGTCATCTTTAAACTACCTTTTCTTTAATGAAGGAAGCTTTTCCTTTCCATTTGCTATTGCCAACTGAATAACTTCTCATTCTAGTGCACAAACCAATTTAAAGTTCAAAATATAGAAATGCAAAGAAGTTTCTATATTATAGCTGCTTAATGAAAATGGAAAACACAATTTATATACGGAAGTCTCTATTCATTGTTCTTATTAAATAACTCAGTGGTAATATTGATCAAATTACTTTTTATTTTTACTTTATTCCTGTCTGTACAGCTGTGGAGGTTTCCACTGTAGCAGAACAGATGAAGAAACATTTGAAAGATGAGACTACTTCCCTACATCTCACAACTTCTGTGTTGGAACATACAATGTGTTGGGAAAACAAAATCAGACAATCAACATGGATTTTCCTGTCCTCTTTACCTCATGGAGGCAACTAAAACCAAAGCAACAAAGCAGAGATGCTTTAACATGGTTCCAGTGCTACTCTACAGCCTGCAAGGGCAGAATCCCTCTTCAGAATTCTCTCTCTCTCTTCAGGGGCTTGACCACTGCACACTTGGCAACTGCATTGCTATTAGTTTCAAGAAACCGAAGTGAAGCCAATTATCCAAGCATACAGCCCAAGAAGCTATGCGATGCATGTTCTCTAAAAAATGGTGGGGGGAAAGAAAGTCTACATGGTCACTAATGCAGCTTTTACTAGATCTGTCTATTGTGTTCCTTACTTTTCAGTCTGCCAGACTATACCTGAAGTTCAGTCCTGGGTAATTACAAAAATACTTCGGTTTTTTTCCGCAGAAGCAGTGAAACAATGAATATCAAAGTCATTTGAGGCCACAGTCATCTCAATTATTTTAGATTATTCTGAGGAGCATTTAAATAATGGGACTATGAGAAAAAAATAACACTGAATAACTGGAAAAACTGCAAAAACATTATTTACATTGGTTTTGGATTGAATTGAATTAAAACATGCCTCATCAAAATTCTTATAATCATTAATATGTTTATCAAATAGTTATCACTAATGTGTAATTTAATATTGTAGAGGTGCAAGACAGCAATATGAGAATGTTCTGAGGATGGTCGAGCTAAACAACCAATAGAGTGACAACACAAAGTTGTAAGTTGTTAAAACAGTTATTGTTTGTGTTTTTGCAAGTCTGTCATGGTTCCAGAAATGGAGTGGGCTATAAGAAGGCAATCATATTATGTTGTACCACTCACCACTCACCATTACAGACCACTGAGAATCTGAACAAGCAGCATGAAGTATAAAATTCTAGTTCAATCAAAACTTTCATCACTAGATAAAATGATTGCTTGAAATCTTCTGGTTTATATTATGTTGCAAATGAAACACAATGATCTCCATGCTCTTTTCTTGCTTCAGGTTCTATGGAAATCCCACATGGCAAGTGAGAGGGTAAAGACAGGAAAAGAGTGACATGGACAAAAAAGGAAAACAAAGAAGGGAGGGAAAAAAATAGAGGAGGATGGGGTTTAAACCTTTTCTAGATTTTTAAAATTCAATTGGAGAATCAGATTTA
This sequence comes from Acanthornis magna, assembly GCA_036785705.1. NCBI lineage: Eukaryota > Metazoa > Chordata > Aves > Passeriformes > Acanthizidae > Acanthornis > Acanthornis magna. The sequence continues at coordinate 10,215,847 of JAWUZG010000028.1, read as the reverse complement.
AAAGTAAAGAAGCTACACAACAAGCTATTGACTAGCATGTGTAGCAGTTAATAAACCAAGCTACAAGAAAAGCTGGTCAAATATTTTCCAGTGGAACAGTATTCCATCAGAAAATGCTAATGGAATGGAACCAAAACCTTCCATAAGAACACAACGACTTCTTGAAAAGTTTTGACAGAAACCAGGCAGAAAGACAGGCTAAATAACCAAAGTGTCTCTTCATCTTTTCTCTTGTCAGCCAGATGGCTGGTGAGTAGCCTGCCACGCTGCTTGGCTTCTAGTTTTCATAGAATCCCTGACTTCTTGCCTGATGGGCTGCCAAACAGCTGGAAAGCCAGGTCTCCAGGAGCTCCTAAGCTTTTTGGCTTCTCGTGGTCTCCAAGCTCTCAGGCAGCTGCTTTGCATGGAACTTAGGGCCCAAGGCTCCTGTGTGAGGGAGATACAGGCTACACCCTTTGCTTCCCATCTTTCACATTATGTGTTTTACAGAAACTGGACTCCTATTTGCAGACATTAAAGACCTCAGGGCAATTCGTGCCAGTCCATTTGGGATCTCCAGCATGTCTGTAGGTAGCCCAAGAAACCCCTGAGAGCTGCTTCACTAAACTGGGCAGCCTGTGTCAAGAGTCACTGAATGAGCTGGTTCTGTATGAACTCTGCAAGCATGGCAGACACTTCTGGATTCACCAAGCTGGGTCTGGACTCCTGGGCTCCCTAACTCTCCAAGGATCCTGGTTCTCTGGAAGGCTTCAGGGGCAAACCAAAAATTCCTTTTTGTCTCTCTTATGCTACACTTTTGATGCTTAGCTAATAAAAAAATGCTTAAAAATTTGGAAGGTCTAAATCCAGATATCAGGGATTAAAAAGAGCAAAAAATGAGAGCAAGTATAGAGAAGGAGGCATGACAAATGTAAAAAATAATAATGTCTAGAGAAAAGAAATAGAAAAATATAAAGAGAGCAGAAAGAGGACTAAGTTTGAACCACTAAGGTTTCTGTACAAAATTTCAAGAAGCACAGCAAGGCAAACAAAGAAACTGGAAAACGCTGTACATATGCAAGAAGGGAATTTTGACATTATAGGCTTAACCCAAGAATGGTACGTAAACAACAATGCATTGGTAGTACTTAACTAAAATTTTTAAAATGTAAAACAAAGGAACAGCAGTGTGCAGTGTGGAGCATGATTATCTTTATACACTATAGTTTTAAATTAATAAAATGTGCAATCAAAGCACTTTATTTAAAACAGAAAATAGTTTTACTATTTTTTAAAGAATAGAAGAATTTACAACTTCAACTACATTTCTTTGCTATTCTTAGTAAAGAAATGCTCTCTGTGGTTTTATACATATGGTTATGTTAAAATTTCCACAACAAGTAAAATCTATGTAAGAAAGGTCACCAGCAGCATATTTTCTACCCACAGGTTAACTCCAGACTGGTGGCTGTAAAACTCACTTCCTCATTATGTAATACTGTTGCAGGACTGAAGACTAATTGACCATCACATGTACCCATCTCATGATCCTTCCCTCTTAAACCTGGTTTAGTTTTGATTTGGTTTTGGGTTTTTGTGTTTCAGCATGGAAACATATTTCATATTTCCCCTTATGAAAGAAATACATAGACAATTTTAGATGTCTCATCATCTTTCATCACACCCATGATACTCCCCTGTAGAGTTGAAATCACAATTTATCAGAAAAGGGTGAGATGTCACTCTACAAGTACATCCTAAGAAAACAGAGTAACTTTCTCTCTTATCTTTCAAACCCCCAGTATCTGACTGTTTACTTAAATTATTTTGACAGACACAGCACTGTAACAGCTACTGAGAAGTAATTAACTCTCCCCTAGCTGAAATCAGGACAACTCTAAACATAGAGTTAATAAAATTCTTTAAGAAAGCCTCACAGTTGTAGCTACAAAAAAGCAAAAACTGAAAGTCGATATGCAGGCACATGGGACAGAAAACCACGATGCCTCACATTACCATTCACATTCTGTTTGCACCCTTTGTTTGCACAATTCTACTAAATATGGGGACAGAAAATAATCTCTAGAATTTTCTTCCCTTTTCCCTTTTTTTTTTAAATTTATTTAAAGATTCTAGTAGGAAGTTCCTCTGTGAGGAAATAGGAATTTTCATACAAACTCAAACTGGCAGTGTTCCTCTTATTGGCACAATGCATTCAGGCGATTTTTATAATAGCCCAAATTATATCTTTGTATAATTTCTCCAAATGTTTATGTTTGGGCTGATGTACGTTGGGAGAACACTACAAACACTGTTTTTCAAAGAAGCATCATAACCAAATATTGCTGTTCCAACATCAACAGAGTTGGGTAGACTTCTCTTATTCATTTTTCAGAATAATTTGTGTTTCTTGGACAGTGCACTCACACTTGATCACTAGCAATGTGCCTGCAGTAGTAACTTTTCCTTTTGGCAGTAAGGAACTAATCAATAAGAATCTGCTTCTATTAAGAAAATCCCTTTGAACAAATGACATTGACTCTTTATGTCTTGTATTTTAAAGAAAGGTATGAACTACTTTATCCAAAATCATGAGATACTTGTCTAAAACCCCCAAGCAGAACTTTCAGGTGCTGTGCAAATTTTCTCTGGAGAGTTTTACCACACAAATTATATCACTGGCAGCAAGATCTTCACTCTACAAGAAGTTTGTCAAGCTAAAAATATTTAGAACTAATGCTGGCATATGAAGCAATGGTTGACATGAAACCAAAAGTGTGGTTGTCAGAGCTCTATGCACTAGAGTGTTCAACTTATATCCTCTATTTAAAAAGTCACAGATCTGTCAGGGACCAAATACCACTGACCTTTATCATATTTCTATAACAAAAAATACCACTTAGTTACATCATACTGATACACTTCTATTCCGTGGGAAGTACTCTTAAACAGATTATGGTGAAAGTAAGTGCATGAAAGGGAAACATGTAATCACATGCTATGACAATAACTGCCCTATCAGAATGACTGATTAGCTTCTAAGATTTTATAAATACATAAAATAACCTTTAAGTTGGTTGTAAAATGAAAACATCTGTGCAGAAAAATGGATGCGCAGAAAAATGGATGCTGCATTTCATTGTTATAAAAATTTGTTTACGATACTACTAACAAGTTCGATTTCTTCTGTGAACCTTCACAACACAGAAGAGAACCTCTACAGCTTCCACAAAAGAACACAAAAAGAAAAAAAAGTATACATGCTCACAGCTATTTGAAACACAGTTTGCAGTCCCAAGTACAGGCTTAGAAAGGCCAGAACACACATAATCCTTTAAGGTCATGTACTTACTACAGTTTTTGAATCAAGCACTGCATAAACCAAACTGCTTCTTGGAAGATAGTGTCAATTGTTGAATAATATTAACTTTTAACAAAAAACACCCCAAATTCTCTTTAGATATAAATAGTTGCTGCACTTCCTCAGTGTAGCTGTAGTTGCTGCTTTATACATATTTCTCTCTATTCAGTGTCAGCGGAAAGGGTATTATTGGTAGGTTTGTTTCAGTGAGCCACTTGGCCTCAGTGTCACACAAAGAACTCTTTGTGGGATCACAGATTAGCATTAGGGCAGGCAGCCAAGAGAGATGAAAGGAGGATAGCTACACTAAGGGTGTACATAGCTTGCACTCATCAAACACCCCAGGGGAAAAAACAAAGAAAAAAATCCATGTAATGCATAATCTCAGTAGCCGTCCTCTATTCCCTTAGTTTCTGAAAAACTGCTTTTAGTGGAAGCTCTAGTAATGGGCAGTTCTACTCTGGCGCTTCAAGTCACAGAGTCTTACACATAGGAAGTACCACCTCAGTATTGTGGTCAAGTAGTATTTTAACATTCAGTTAAAGCAATATTGTTCAAGAGAGAGGCAGGTATATTCATATCTTGACAGAGGAGACATGTTTAGACTGCACCATTAGATACCAAAAAACTTTATTGCACTAGAGTTCAGATTAAGAAAAAAAGGATGAAAAGATAATTCTGAATAATCAGCATGTGTGAAAAATGACAAGCAAACTGCCTTTGTAGAAATCATTGTGAAGAAATAAAAACACTTAAGTAATAAAAAACAAAACCAAATATTCTCACAATATATCCATGTATCTCTATAGCCATATATCTCTATCTACATTGAATCATCTACATAAATTAATAGCAGCCATACAGTGCTCAATTCCAAACAGGAAACTGCCTACAAAGGATGCTATGGATATCTAGCACTTTGAAGGAATTACTATTCTTTACATAGTCAGAATCTCTAATTCTGTGTAGAAGGATATATATTTTTGGCAGAGAAAATATGCAAATGTTGCATTAAATATAGAGGTAAATCAGAAATGGAAGCTAGTACTGTACAAGGACTAAGGAATGAAGTTAGTATTCTAGGAAACTGCCAATGGGAAACAAAACCTTGCCCATTTATTTTACCACATGTCAGTGCTAAGAATTCACAGAAGATGACTTGCAGCTTATCCTCACTGTTTTATCTCTGTTTGGAAACTGACATGAAACAAATGAATAGCTCAGTCTTCTGTGCACAACTAACCTGCACAACCACCACTATTCACAACTGGCACTTTTTGTTGGCAGTCTGAGCAGAAAACCTGAAGATTACATTGGCACTGAGTCTGAAATATGCTCTGAAACCAAATAATGGTCTCTTGAGAACATAGCTGAAGTACCTCACAGTGAAGAACAACTAGAACTACCCATGCTATTCATAGCCTGTGAGTAGAAGCTTTCTGTTTTCAGCATTGCCAGATTTTCACCATACTGTACTTGGGAACAGTAAGTTTAGGTCCTGATAAGTTTTTTAATATATTTGCCAATACAGAAAATACTATAGAGGAAAAACAGATTATATAACAGGTGCTAGATGGAGGACTATTCGCTTTTGAAAATTAAACACATACTTTTTTATGACTTAGCAGAATAAAGAAAATGTAAGTAGCAAACAGCAAAGTATTGCTGGAAATTATCCAAATATAAAAATTATATATGAGTATATATATAACAAAACTGTTACTTTAAACACTTTCTTACCTTAGCATTTTCAATGCAAGGACAAAGAGCCCAAGCTGCACTTGCTTGAACATCTGGGTTAGGATTTCTCAATGATGACCATAGCAAGCGAACTCCATCTAGACTGTCAATTATCCTATTGTAGAAACAGACCAAAAAGGGAAAATTAACTATGGAGTATACAATGCTGAATCTCAAATTATATCAGTTTGTTTGGAACACTGCTCTAATGTGGCACAATTCTGACATACTGTTTTGCTTTATGCAAGTGCTTGTGTTTTATTGTCAGCTAATCACCACAACGTATTCAGTAAACAGTGCTCACTACAGCAGATGAGTGTGAACAAATGATGTAGAGACAAATGTTTTCTCACTAAATCTCATTAATGTCATTCATTTTTTTCCAGTACTGTCATCTAGAGTTCTTATAGAAGATAAAGTAAACTACGTTACAACCAGAACTCATAAACGTGAAAACAAGCATGTGACTTTTTAATGATCTGCATGCAAAGGGAAATCTGAATTCGAGTATACTGGCTTCTTTCATATAGTAACAAATACTTTCCAAAACAAATATTTATGCCCAAAACTATGTACTTAATTTTTATTAAGTCTATGCTTAATGTATTTACCTTGCTCCATGACATATTTTAAAATTCTATGTTTCTAATCAAGCATTAGAAATTAAAATGGTCACACCACAGAGCATCCTTTGTTGGACATGAATAACGTGTAACTTGTTTCCCATATGTTCCTTACTTACAAGACCAACACTGAGCACTATGTTATAACTACTTAAACATACTGTAATCAAAGTATCTTCACGACTAGCTGAGAAATGAATTATCATCAGAATCATCTCTAAACCATCTGTGTTATGTTTACATATTGATCAGGCTTGGGGATCATAACTTCACATTAGGTTCCAGTGAACACCCTAAAGGGAAAGGAAGGTCAAACAAAACTTAATAGCCTTTACTAACATGCCTTTTTTTCAAAAAACTGTGTTAAACTCAAAGCAGATGAGCTGAAGATGAAGAAAAGCAAGTACACATTCATTGTCTAAACTAACAAAAAAAAATCAGTTGCATAAAATGTGTTTACATCTTTAATTGTAAATGCAAGAGAATTTAAAACATTTTTAAGAGAGCTTAAAAACAGCAGATAAAGTATGTCATTTGTGTTCACTATACATGCTTTGCCAAGAAATTTAAAAACAAACTATAAAATGAACTTTGTATGTGGTTCTATCATCGTTTGAAGCAGAAAAAATAAATAAGGACATGAAGTCTGTCTAAAATAAGCAAGGACTTTATTCATAACATTTTTATGCAAACTGGTTAAACAACGTTTCTCAAAATAATACTTTTTGCACAAAGCTATGGTTAAACTAAAAAACACTAAGTTTTTTAAGATCTGCCAATTTCAGTACAGCTTATTTTATACACTCAGCTCCATATCAACTGCAAGAAAATCATCATTCAAAGGACAAATTCAGAAGTCTAAACACAATAAAACAGTATGAGCACAAATGACATGATTACACATACATGTTCACATAGTAAGGATGACTTCTGTAAAAGCTGCAAAACAAGCTTTTAAATCCCTCCAAATCCCAAACACTTTTAAGCAATTTTAACATTACTCTCCTGTCATTTCATAAACTACAAGGAATTTTTTCCTATATTGGAATTAATTAAAAAAGAACCCATGAATCTTTTCTCTGGTCAAACAGAGTACTGATCATTTACCAACATGAGGTACTTCCTCCCAAGAGGGGCTAAATATAAATGACCCAACTCCAACAAGTATATAAAAATCTAGAGATAGAAGCCAAAAACTGAGATCAGATTTTTCCACCACTTAAAAAAACAACCTCTAGGCTGATTTATCTTTCCCTTCTATTTTTTTTAAAGCTTCATTTTCAACTCAAAGTTTACTTTCGTTTTCTTTTCAGTTTTCTTGTCTTCTCTTCAGTGTTTCAAGGTAAACTAGCCTCACTCTATCGTTAATTTTCTGAAGAAGAGTTATGCCTTTTGCTTGAAGACCAGAAAGACCAGTTGTCTTAGATGCAACAGAACCCAGCTCAAAATATCTGAAAGTATAGTTTTCTGGCCATTCAACATGCATGAAATTTAACTAGGAAACAGTACAGACGAAACAATAAAATCTCCAAATTACATTGTTCATCACTGATTACTTGCAGTTACACTAGATTAACACAAATAAAAAGAACACTACATACACGAATGACTCTCTTAAATTCTCATTCTGGAAGAATTAACATTGAGTAATCACCATGTAAGCACAAACCTTGCTATTTTCATCTTGCTGAGAACATACATATGCCAACCTAGAAAACACTGCTAAAGAGTTCAGTTTTTTAATCTTCCTATGGTTTCCCTGCACAGTCCAGCAGATGAAGAAAATGGGTGCTGAATGAGTGTATTTGCCTGAACAGCAAAGGGAACACTAAAGTAAATGGTCCTGAAAAATGTTTCCTCTATAAAAGTGCTTAGACATTAATTTCCTTCCTATGTAAAAATTTCTTTTTAAAGCTGACAAACATTTACTTTTCTTTACAAATAAACAAAGAAAGAGACAGGAAAATAGACTGTAATCTTGAAAATTTTAGCTTTGATGACATAATGCTGAGCAATATTATGATTTGCTTTTGTATATAGTTTTTGCATCTAATTTTATTCCCAAAATATATTATAATATTAGCAGGATGTGGTAATAAAGCTTCTTACCACAATAAATACAACCAAATACAACAAAAGATTTACTTTGGTTGGCATTCAATTCTCTATTCATCCACAGTACATTATTCACTCTGTGGTTTCAGTCACTTAAATGATTTATTTTACAGTAATTTGTTGATATTCTGATGATAAAATTAAACTACAGTAAAATCTGGAGCAAACAACCACTCATGGGACTGTTAAAAGACAGGTTTTTTAATAAAAATGCAAAACATTTTCTTTGAAATCCGAATGGAATCTCATAAAAGCTGAAGAAATACAATATTTAGTTGATATAAAAATCTTAACATTTAATACTTTAATATTCAAATATTTAACTGCTTTATAGAATAGTTGTATATAGTATGCATGTATTTATGTAACACATCTAATGCACAGGAAATTATTAATCATCAAAATCTTAACAGGCATGAAACTCACCCAAAGTAGAAATGTAAACTTTATTATAAGTAATTGCCACCTGGGCCTTCACTATAAATACATAACAATATATAAATATGTGGAGTTCAAAAGCAAGAGCCCAGGCTCTGTACAGTTGTGCCTCTATTCCTTAGTATAGCCAAGGCATCTCACAAGAGAACTGGACCACCTCTTCTAATTCAAAGCTCTCTGTCACAGGCTGATCTTACTTGATCGCTGATATAATTTAGAATAGGTGTAGATTATTCTGCTCTTCAAAATAACCAAAAGCAGCTGCAATGGCAGTTAGAACTGGCTGGAGGGCAGAGGCACTCCTGTCATGTGCTCCTGTGCTGGCCAGACATGATTAGAAGTGGAGGGATATATTCAGCAGGCAGCACTCCTGCCAAAAGGCAACTGCAAGGTGTAGGACCAAAACATCTTCCTGCTTTCCACACAGAACATAAAGATGGTGTACATAGATTAGGTCCTATGGACAAACAATTTTTATACAATTATACCCATTCAGAGATTGCTGCAAATTTTAGATTACAGTGAATTGATATTTGCTATTTGACCAGTGCAGATTGGTCAATTTAAGATAATTCTTTTAGTTACTTTTGTTGCCTGTTCACAAACAGAAGTTGCTTAATGAAGACTTTTCACATTATTTAAGAATCTCAATATCCTATCATTGAACATTATGAGCAAGATGTGGCTTATAATTCTAGAAATTTACTTTGCTTTTTTAATATATCTAAAATTAGCAAAGTTGTTAATCTGAAATAGTACTTCTCTTTCAAATTAAAACTTAATATTGAACATTTCCAGTAGAAATGTCAACATGAATTGCTTCAATACACATATACACACACAGCCTAGACATCTGTTTGCCACAGCTAATGGTCTTTCTCTGTTACAGTGTTACTTACCAAAACTCTGAGAACTCCAGTTTAATTGCCTGCCAGTTTAGACCACAAATACAAATGTAAATAAACAGAGTTATACTGACTCTGTATTGTGCTCACTGGTAAGATTACAGGGTTTAATTCTGTCAGAATGTAATCTTATCTTTTTTGAAATCACAATTTAGTATTTTTCTTAAAACTTCCACTAGTTGCTGCTGACTGCTTTGATAAATAGTATTATATACCAATGACTCAAACTCCATCTGCTTGGCCAAAATAATTGTACATTTTAGTTTACAAGATTCTAAGCTCTCAGTTTTGAATGCTAGCGATGCAGTCTATGGATTTTCAAATGGAAAAGGCAAATGAAAATCTAGTGTCAATTAAAGACTAATCACTAGTCCTTTCTTCTTAGTAAGAGAAAATGAGTAATTTACAAAAAGTTCCCCAAAAAGATAAATATACATAAAAAACTTACAGCAGCATCTCTGTCAGTGGTGGTACAGCAGCAAGTATGGAGAACAGCTTCATGCTGTCTACATAAGAGTAATAAAGTTCAGTCACATAATTATGTTAGGTTTTTTAGCTAAGTCAACTTATTTTTGGCTGTGAGAGAAGCTGGCTGCTGTTTTTTATTTTAAATAGCGCAAGAGAATCAGTAAGAATCACTTAATTGCTTCAAGTGCCTTGAAGTAAAGGACTGGTGCAGAAAAGTAACACTCGTGTATCTTCCTTTCAGCAGCTGTAGGAGCCACAGCGTCAAGTAGGAAACACGGCAGAAATAAAGTACATAAGAGACATATAGAAGATGTAGATTCACGTATGCCTATTAGTCTCTCTGTCAATGCAAGCTTCCTCCATGGAACATAGGATAATTGCACAGTATTTCCCTCACGATTTAACAGCACTACTTCACAGAACATTCTCATCATTTTATAGCTCGTAATGATGATTTATTTCTTATTTTAATCCCAGTCTCTTCATTATATACCCTTGAATCATTTACAGAAATTATGAGAGCTCCACTCTTGGTCTGTATGGTTTTCACATACCTACAAGGTATAGTATATTCAAAGGATAAGTATATTCAAAGTATAAGACTGCTCAGCTGAATATTTTGTCTCTAAGCCACGCTTCGTTAAACACACATGCAGCTAATGAAATGTAAGAATATATCTGAAAATTCTCAATCCTTATGAGGGCTTAAATTTTTCTGCATATGAAAATCAATGATAGCAGATTCCAGGAAAATCATCATAATATTCAAAGTTTCTATAATGTCAAAGTAAGAAAGTTACACTGTAAACAGAGCCTGTCTGTACCATACCACAAAAATACCCAAGCCTCAAGATCTGACAGCCAAATTTGTCAGGACAAAGGCAGTAGGGAAGAACTGATCACCCAGAACCTGTCAAGCCATTCTGAGAAATAAGGAAACGTAATAGGGACCCAGCTACCTGAATCTGAAAGACCATAAATAGCTACATATCAGCCTGCTACAATAGAAAATTCTCATCACCTGTATATACTTACAGGCTAAAAGTGACTTTGCTTTGCTTCTTTCTAGAAGGTAATCTTGGCACATCGGCACACCCTTGTTAAGATGTGTCTTTTTGGTTAAGAACTTCAGAAAATGTTTGCAGAAAGAGACCAAAATCCACAGTAGTTTCTAACAAGGCTATTTATTGTTTTAGGTCCCAATTCCGTAAAGAGAAAAGAGCCATACTACAGACTCTGTGTGTGTGTGTACACTTCGTGTCTTTGGTGACTTGTACTTCCCCAAAAGGATAGCACTTTGGATGAGGAGATGAGGAGATACAATTTCAATTTCTGCTGTACTGGTCTGAGAAGAGGGGATGGGAGATGAATGAACATACTTGTTTTTCTTACTCTTTTTCTTGATTTTTTTTCAGAGAGAGGTGAGGGTGAGTGGTGGGTTGGGAGGTTGCTTGTAAGTACCAGGTGAGAGGCAGAGCACTTAATCAAGGAAATAATTTAAACATACGAACAGTTACACTGCTGTCAATATTTTGACTAAGCATTATTTTTAAAAATTTTGCTGAATTAGTATCAAACTTATCCACACTTGGATGAACCATGCTTTGGGAAAATATAGCAACATTATCTTTTCTAGTACCACAAGTCGAGCTAGCACAATACAGCAGGTACATGACACAGTCTTGGTAACAACAATTTTTATGCAAATTTTTTTTGTAGTAACAAAAAGTATATTCTATACTTATTTACAATCTAGCTTACTTGCTATTGTTTTGAAATACTTTTAGAAACACTTTAAAACTTGAGAACTTTGAGAATTTTTTATATGAACTGAATACAACATTTAATTCTTTTGTTCACTCTTCACAAACTATAAAATTTTGCCCCAAACAACCTGTACTTTCTTCTTCTTAGAGACAAGACAGACTTTGTTTTACCACAATTTTAGCAGCAACTTGTGTATTTTTTTATGCTTATACTGAATACATTCCAGTATGAAGCTATCCATACTGGATACTACAAGTGACAGTTCTGAGTACTGGAATATGTCTGAGGTTTTATAAACATCAATTTGTATTTATTGGCATTTAATTTTCTCAGTATTTGCAATGCGCATTCTCTGAGGTTAATACATTATGCTAAAGACTGATTTTTAGTGAGACACATAATTTAAATTATTTCATTTATTTATACTTCTATGCTACATGGCTAACTGCTCATACAACCCATGTTTACGGTTGTGTACCATCCAGCCTTTTGCCACTGGGTGACAGCCAAAGCATGAAAACAAAAGCTCTATTCAGGAAAAGAATTCCCTGCACTGCTATATGAATATCAAGTGAATTATGCAAATCAGAACAGGAGGAGCTTAATAAAAGTCTCATTCTGACCTCCCTTATGTATACAGAGGGAGATATGCTGACAATCTTGAAATAAATATCCCTGTAAGGGAACACTAAGTGCAGCAAATGCTGACCTCAACATTTAACTGAAACACTTCATCATAAAACTCAAAGGTCTTCATTATTTGTACAAACCTACGTCACTAAATCAAAGACAGTCTTTGGTTTTGCAAATGAATAAGAGGAGAGAAAAGGGGCCAAAACTGTCTGAGCTCACAAACGGAAAGATGGAGAGGGACAAAAGAGATATGCTCTAATACTCTACTGCTAGAAAACTAAGTTTATTCTCATGATAGTAAATGTGCATGTTTCCTTTTAGAATACCTTTCTCTAATTCAGGCTGTTTTTTAATGAGTTGACAACAGATGCAAAAAGAGAAGGCAAAACATGGACCTATCATGCAGCACTTCAAAATGGTGCTTTGTAACTTCTGAATTTTGACTTTAACAAAAATCAGTTTATTAAAGGTTTATTTGATTTTTCTCAAAATGCAAAAGCTTTACATTCTATATATTTCCTTAAGAATTTTTTATCTATAGCATATTTACAGTAGGATGTAAATAACCCACACAGTTCTGTAAAAAGTAAAAAGTAAAATATCTTTGAAGTCAGATTAGAATTGACTATATTTGCATCAGAATAACTATTTTTCAGTATTTAAAATGCTACAAATATTAATAACTTACACCATACTTTCAGGTTCCATTGCACAAGCTCCCACTGCTTTGTTGACATTCACAAGTAGTGCTTGATTAGTTGTAGTCAGTAACTTCACTATAGGTAAGATCCCACCAGATCTGCGGATAGTGCCTCGATTTTCTTCCTCTTGGCAACATTCTGCTAGGGCGCCAATGACATTTATAAGAACTTCTTCAGGCTGATCAGTAAGTAGTGTTACCAAAGTCTCTACGGTTCTATATTCCTGAAATCTAAAAGACAGCAATAAACTCAAAGTTGTTGTTTCCAGTACGTTACCATTACAAGCTTAATTTTATAATTAAAGTATTATTCTAATTGAAGTACAAGATTTAATTTCTGTACGTAAATCATCTTGTTGAAGAAATCCCAATACAGGTAAACCATTCCAATCACTTATTCTAAGTGGGACATACAGTCAAATTTCTTACTCTACCTTTCTACCTACATTTCTCTAATTGAGCTACGAATCTCCTGAGTAGTTTGAGGGTTTTTTATAACTTGACTTGTGGATGCCACACCTACAAATAGCTGAAAACAAACCAGAAGACTGGCAATTACCGTGCTATCTTAACTTCCACCACTTTTTCCTGCTATGTTAAATATAGCTAGAGTAGTATTGAACCAGACCCTCCTCCACCTCTCTGAACCAAAGGACCACCCTTACTTTTCACTAAACGTCAGCCTTTAGAGAGTTTACCCTGACCAGTTCTAGATTTAGTTCAGGCCTAATACATCACATTTTCCTGAGGTCAGAACCATAGTTCTAGTACACTTCTATAGCACAATGTTAGATTCCACCTTGTAATTAAGAAATAAGTTGACAGAAATTTGTCTTGACTATTATATTAATATTTTCCTCATTCTTCATGGAACTTTTGATACTGAGAATGGAAAATATGGGTTTTAAAATCTTGGAGGTCCTATCCTGAAAAGAGATACCTCAGAATGTCATCTTTCAGAACAGGACTTTTTCCTTGGAGCTGGAATCACTTCTAAGTTGTTTTATTTTCTTTGTTCAAAACTTAGAGGATTCTTAACACTTAACAAATACTGCATCTTCCTTTTACACATTTTCTGATACACCTTGACAGCTCTATATGGTATATCAAGCTAGATCTAACATGTATATTATCTAATTATCAGAGAAAATTTCTCTGAGGGTACTGAGTTCTCATTTGTGCTTTCCTCCCAGACCCTAGCTTCTGGGAATGTCTACTTGAGCTACAAAAATTATTTCCAGGAATTAGTTGCTCATGTGGCTTTTCTTTCATACAAAAAATATTAGTGTTTCTGAGATTTTTATAGCAGAACTAGATCTGTTTCAATAAAAATTAATCTTTCCAAGATGGATTATCAACATAATAATTACAGTAACTCAGAACTGAGAAACTTTCTTTTCTCATTATCCAAACTTTTGCTTAGAGAGATATCTTTCTCTGTTCTCTCTAATTTGGAAGTATCCCTACAATTATTTATTTCAAGAGTAAACATCAACAGCATGAAAAAAAAGAGCAATAAAGTAATCAAAGAATTTTTAAAAAACAACAAAACAAAACTGATTTTCCCTGGCATTTCAACTGCTTCACAGATGGAACAATGTGAGCTGGCTCTGCAACAGGCAAGCTGCATTCTGACAGAGCTGTTGGCTCGGGCCATCTTGTGTCCAGGAGCAGTATGGCTGTTCCCACACCAACTGCACCCGGAGCTACACAGGCCCAGGCACCTGCACCAGCTCACGGCTGAGTCAGCACAACATCTCAGCGGTGAACTCCAGTATAGGAAACACTGTGGAGCACTTTAGAGATAATTAAGTGCTCCTGCAGGAGCCAGCAGCGTTTGTTAGTTCTAGCTTCATGCCAGACTCAAGCTCATCCCTCCAGATCTACTTAGGTGTTTTCATATTATCCTCACTCCCTTCTCTTTAGTGCCCTCCCACCATGAGTTTGCATAGGGTTTACTCCTTCAGACTCAGCACTACATAACACATGAATTCAGCTGGAGCTGTGCCGGGCTAGTAACCTTAGTGGAGCATCAAGCACTTGCCAAAGATGTGTGAGTAGCCCAACAAAAATCTGTTTGCAGTTGGACAGAATTATTGGCTACAGCTATACTAATAAATAAAACAGGCTAGGGCTCATTGTCTAGCCCTGAGGACAAGAAGCACAACATAGCATCCATATGGCTAAAATCTCTTATCCTCACAATGCAGGGTGGCCTCACCCATTCTGCCTAATGGAAACAATCTGTTGCCTGCACTGTTTTCAAGGAGTGTCTGGGCATTGTCTGGGAGAGTGCTTGCTGGCACAGTCCAAACTGTGTAAGGGACTATGCTGGCAGCCAAACAGTATGGATAATCCTAACACAGTACCTGAACCCTGAAAGGTTTGGCCCTATTTAGTTTACTAGTACAGAGAGAGCCATTCAGTCCATCTCATCACTGACTGATCCAAAATCAGGATACTTCTGCACATACTCTACAGGAAAGGAGGATATATATATCCTTATTAAAAGGTAGGTTACTGTGCAATCAAGAATGCAAAAAGCAATAGGACAGAGAGGATGTAAAGACCAACAATTTGGGAACTCATTTACGACAGCAAAAAGCCAGATTGTAAAACCTGGAAATCTTCCTAGTTTTTATCCAGTCTTTATCTACCATATGTGCTTGTCCAGCAAGGTACACTAAAATTAGGGCAGCAGGAAGATGTTACCTCTTACTAATACTCTTTCTAACCTATGCATCTTTCATTCTTTTGTATAGAGCAGTACAATTTCAGCAGGGAACCTAGCACATATGAAGTGGAGCCAGCTTCCTTTTTTTTAGGTAAGGTGCATGAATCTGATAAATTAATTTTAGATGAGAGGGTAAAGTGTTCTCAGTCATTAAGCTGCTCCATGGAAGATGGAGAGTGACAACTCCTGCTGTGTCATTCGCAGATGGCTCCTCAGGACCCTGGTACTGAGAGGCTGCAGGTACTTACGGAAGAACTCTCATCAGTTAATACCACTGATTTAGAAGCTGGGTCTCCAGACTACTTTTCTGAGCCCCTTCTGTCATCAAGAAGAGAGGCATCTAAGTTAATTATCCTAGACTCCAGTATATTTCTAATATGTATTAGGTATCTGCCCAAGAATGAGATCATTTGGTCTCTGTCTCTCTTGATGGAAAACATTAGGGGTACTAAGTACTCTCTCTACCATGCAGCAGTGATTCTGGCTCGTAAGCTACACACAGGAGGGGGGATATCAGATATGGCCACGTGTCAAATGCTTAGTATGTGCTAGTACACCTCCTGACTCAGTGTCCTACAGCTTAACAAGAGGCACCACTTGTCTCCATTTTTCCTATTCTAGGAACTTAACACTGTCTCCACTGTACCCTGATGAAGTCAGGTGGCAATTTTTTAAGTACTATAAAACTGAAGTTGAAAGCCCAACTGATTATAAAGACTGATTTTGAAGAATCATGACACAACAGTTTTGAAAACAATAGAGGCCTGTAAAATCAAAACATGATAATGTAATAAATGCTTGTAAAATTAAATTGTTACTTTGACACATTTTCTCTACTGATTGCACATTTCCAGATTGCTCCTGTCACAGCTGCCAAAAGTTCTTTGTTTTCAGTGTTACCAAGCAGCTCAGATAGTGGTTGTAGGCCTTCATGTTTTCTAACCAGGTCACGTGTTTCTTCATCTTCTGCACACTATAAAAAACCAATTAAACATATATATTATGTAAAAATGTGCAAAATTATGTCTTTGAAAGCTAGCTGTTTTACATTGTAACTAGTAAAAGCTAATAAAGAAGAAAAAATAAATATTTTAACCAAGAATCTGAACATGCTAACAACTAAGAGAGTTTGACAGTAAACTGCTGCCAGTACTTATACTGTCACATTGTCCCCTTAAGGGGCAAACAAACAAAAACCCCAAAGCAGCTCCATGCGCAGTATGCCTCACCTCTCTCCACCTGTGCAACTTAGGGCTTGCACACAAAAAGAGCAAGTAGGAACTTAATTACAATATCAAATATGCAGCTAAAATATTCACATTTCTGTAATTTTTTACACATTAGAGAAATAGTGAAATTAAGAAATTTTAAAACTGACAATGGCATGAAAACGAAGGGCTATTCCTGGCTCTGACCTACTGATTTTAATATAATTACCTTATATATGGCACTTGCACAATGCATCTGGAGCTCCTCGTGTTCACTACTCAGATTTTTCACTAGGCTCTCCATCATGCCTTCTGTCCTTATTGCAAGTCTGTAACTTGGCTAAAAGATAAACAGCATGTTTTAAATCCTGCATATTAACAGTTAATAGGTCACAATAATAATACAATGCTACAATTCTAGGGTTTGATATTGAGAAGCCTTGTACTTTATCAAAAACACAAGTCATCATTGCCTTGAAAATACTACTGATTATCTCAAAGGCAAGCAAATACAGACATTCTCTGCAGTGCTCTTCCAATCACCTGTAAAATGAGGTACTGCACTGCCTATCTTGTAGCCACTGGGCTTATGCAGAATGCGGAATATTCTGAAAGGTGTCCAGACTCCCTGCTCAGACCCAAGAAAGCAAAAGATGCTTCAGAATGGCATCAAGAAGTACCCACTCACTTCATCAAGAACCAGCAGCCAAAACAACAGATCTATTCCTAAAACAAGGTTAGAAAAACATGTTCTTAGAATTAAAAATTTTTAGTGATATTTTCATCCAAATTTTAAACTACAGGCATTGTAACAGGGGACCATTTCTTAAGTGGGAAAAACATCTGTGTAAGAAATGCATTTAGTGGTCTTTCCAAATCAGGCCGTACAAGAAACCCTCAAAAACGACATACTTACTGAACCTAAAACCGGACAGGTTTGTGTCTCATGGAACATGCATAAATTTGTGTAATTCAATAACCTACTTTTTAATAGATGAAGTGTTTAATAATGTAAAATCTCTCAAAAAATGATATCTTCTGTGCCTCAAATTCACCATGACAAATTATGTATTTTTTAATCTGAAATGCACTACACCTTAAGTTCAAATGGAGCTATAGAACCATAAACAAATAGAACCATTTAGGTTGGAAAAGACCTTTAAGATCATTGAGTCCAACCATTATCGCAACCCTGCCAAGTCCACCACTAAACTACAGCCCTAAGTGCCACATCTGCACATCTTTTAAGTAATTTCAGAGATGCTGACTCAACCACTCCCCTGGGCAGTCCATTCCAGTGCTTTACAACCCTTTTGGTGAAGAACATTTTCCTAATATCCGACCTAAACCTCCCCTGATTCAACCTGAGGCCGTTTCCTCTGATCCTATTGCTTGTTACCTGGGAGATGAGAACAACTCCATATGGCTAAAACTTTCTTTCAGGTACTTGAAAGAGTGATCAGGTCCCCTCTGAGCCTCCTTTTCTCCAGGCTAAACACCCCCTGCTCCCTCAGTTGCTCCTCATCAGACTCATGCTCCAGACCCTTCTCCAGCTCTGCTGCCCTTCTCTGGACACACTCCAGCACCTAAATGCCCTGCTTGAGCAGAGGGGCCCAGAACTGAATACAGCATTTGAGCAGTATAGGAGAATGATCAACTGCCCTGGTCCTGCTGGCCATGCTATTGCTGATACAGGCCAGGATGCCACTGGTTTTCTTGACCACCTGGGCACTCTCTGGCTTATGCTCAGCACCCCCAGGTCCTTTTCTGCCAGGCAGTTTTCCAGTCACTCTTCCCCCAGTCTGTAGCACTGCACGGGTTGTTGTGACCCAAGTGCAGGACCTATCATTTGGCCTTGTTAAACCGCAGACCACTGACCTTGACCTATTGATCCAGCCTGTCCAGATCCCTCTGCAGAGCCTTCTACTGCCCTCCCTACAGTAGATCGACGCTCCCACCCTTGGTGTGTCTGCAAACTGACTGAGGGTGCCCTCAATCCCGTCAACAAGGTCATTCATAAAGATATGAAACAGAACTGTCCCACTCCAGTAATCCCTTACATGGCCATGGTAAAACATATTTGTATTCAAATTGAAAATTGAATATACTCAAAGCTGTGAAATGTGCCATAGAAATCTGTAGAAAAATCACATATATTCCTTTCTTCAATTTGCAATGGATCAGACAATGCACAAGGCCACGGTAAACCACTATGCCCTGCACTGCATTGGATTCTCTTGGCCACACCTGCAGGTTAGTTTTGTAGAATTTTAATATATTGAGTAACCAGAACACAGCATCTTAGGTTGCCAAATCTGTAAAGTACGATTAAAAAAATAAGAAAAAACTAAACTGATTAAGGCTTTCATTTCTACACTTTTTCTTTCATGTATGACTCCTAGGCTTTAAAATAAAACATATGTGGCTTTTACTTCAATCCAAGTTGTGACCTTCTCAAAACTGCTTTGATTACACAAAGCACATACTTCCTGATGGGACAACTGACCTGATTTAAGTGACTGTAGAGTGTAATACTTCCTTTTAGTGGCCAATTTCTTTAATGCTTATAAATAGCTTAGCTGTATGTGTTTACTCACCTCTGAGGCACATTCCTGTAGTGTCCCCACTATTGGGATTAAGATGTTTGCGTGTGAGCATTTGAGCCATCTAGCCAGTAAAGGAATGCCACCAGCTTTACGGATTGCTTTCTTGTTTTTGGCGCTTTTGCTGCAGCTCCAGAGTCCCAAAGCCCCACAGCGCGCTGTTTCAGTGTCTTTGGCTTGGTATGATGATCCCACTAAACGAGATTCCAACAGCTCAACCTAAAAAAATACCGATTTCTTAGTATCTACAGGGAACTTTGACATAATGCTGCTTTCTAATTATGGTGAACACTGCAATGATCATGTTTACAACACCCAATGTGTTTTTTGAACAGAAATACGCATATGACAAGGGTACGAATGTTAATGTCTGCTTACCAATTTCTTTATTCCTCCATGTTGCCTTACTGTCTTTCGTGCTCTTTTAAATCTAGCAACATTGGCAATTGTTTCAGCTGCCAAACATTTTATATCATTATCTGGAGAGTCCAATATTTTCACCATGATCTCTAAGCCTCCAAGATCTGCTATTGCATGTCTGATCAATACATTTTCACTAATTTCCTTTAGGATTTTTAATGAACCAGCCTAAATAATGGGAAACAATAAAAGTTAAACATTATTTAGGTATTCAAAAGCATTAATACTATTTAAAATAATGGGTTATTTTTAATTTTTTTTCTTTCTATTTAATCAGGAAAAAAGAAGGAAACCAAAAGTCAAAGACAGATTTCTTTCTAAAAAATCTGAAGAAAACAAGAAAATACAGAAATAAGAAAGAAATCTATTATCTTTATACTCTGTAACTTTGAAACTTGAAAAAATATTCTAACAGAAAATGCATATTCATTGCTCTATTTGACAAAGCTAGTTACCTGACATTTAATTTCTTCTGTATCAAGTAAATTAATTAACACTTCAAGACATCCAGTGTCTTTGATGGCCAGCTGACATGCTTCTTGAGACAGATTTAAATCTCTCATTGAACACAGTGCAATTACAGTAGCTGTTGGATCACCTCCCTAAAATAAAGCAAATTATGAACAAAGGCGTAAAGTACATTTAATATAAAACTCAATCACTTCTACTTGTGCTAGTAAAACTACTACTGAAGAAGAAACATGTTAGATTGTTTTGATTCTACAGTGCTCAATAATGCAGACATAGTAAGAAATGGAATTATTGATAAAGTCTGTAAATGGCATAAAGATTCAAATGAGTGAATAACTCAGGTGGAAAATGACTAACATGGCTTGCTGTGAATAGACCAGACTGGACTTTTTCTAAATGATAATCTTTATTTCAGTCATTGCACCTAAACTAAAAGAAAGAAAATAATCAAAAAACACAACATAGAAAGTTAAACCATATGATAGTGGATTCCGTTGAATGTATAATACAGGTTTACTGTCAATAAAATCAGGGATGAACCAGCCTGCATGGAAATTAGGAGAGCTGAGCTACCACGTAGCTGCAACAGAAGCTGGAGTGCATGAACATTGCCAGCTGGTACTAACGTGGAAGTTACAACTTAAAGTACCTAGTAAATCAAACTACAGCATCCACCTCCTGCATTCCAGGGAAGCTTTGGCTCCCATCCAGATTTGAACTGTGCTGCCCAAGCCCATGTCTTTTAAATGAGAGTTTTGAATCTGTAAAAGATTTTTAGCCAACCCTTCCCAGAGGAAAGTGTTCTGTTAAATTGTGGACATCATAATGAAACACAGATTATTGAAGAACTGAGTAATGTTTGCTAATATAAAACAGGTAGATCTAACAGAAACAGAACTTTTGAAGCATATTTCTTAAATATAAACACAAACAGCAAGAAGAATACAGTACAAAAAGTATTGAAATTTAACATGCTCTTCAAGTTAGGATAAATGTAGAGAGTCACAAGTGAGAAAATACATCCAAAAACAATGTGAGAGAACTACTTCATAAAGTTTCAGACCAGCGATTTACATCAGACAAAACACTTCTGCCAATCAATAAAGTATATACTGATAGTGCTTCATAATTTTTACTTAAATTTCTTGTAACAACAGATACCACAAAATTTACCCACGAAAATGGTCAAATATAAAGGTAATTTTTAAACATCTGTAACATAGTGTCCTAGAAAAAGATGCCCACAATTTTTTTATATTATCTTTTTTAATGATCTTTATTATCTTGAATTAGGAGAATGAAATATGTCTTACTTTAATAACATATTTTCATCTACTTTGAAAATACGTCTTAGGCTATAAAAGAATGTAACAATTTCTCAAATGTTTTCCTAGAGAAATCAGTTTATTCACATATATAAAACTAATTTTTTTTTTTAAATCCGTAAGATATGATTACAAAACCACACAGAATATTCTGCTGCTCAAAAAAAGTAACAGCTGTTCTTTTATGAAATTTGTGGCCTTTTCACATAGCTTAGACTTTGATATTTACTTTGCTTTGTATGATAAAAACTTTGCAACAGGTGTTTTAGAAGAAAACTTGTCTTTTTATTATTTTACATAAATGTAAGAAGTATATTGCTAACCTGAAAAGTGATGTCTCTTCTTCTGAGGACTGCTTCTCCTACACTGAAACTGCACTTATACATAACATAGTAATTCATAATTCCCTTAACTTACATGTATAATGGTTGGCATATGATATTTAATATGGACGAAGTTTTTAAAAAATAAACAACTTTTAATTTTCTTTTACTGAATAAAAAATACAACTGTACATAAAATACATATAAGCTTTTTATTTTTTCAGCTTCAAAAATGAACACACCACGTAAAGTATTTTTAATGTAAAACCACACTAAAATATTTTTCATATGTGCTGAAGCATCAGTTCTACAAAATAAGAAATATTACTGATGGTTTCAACAATTATCTTTTGTTTCTTGAAGTTATCATTACAGTAAGTCTCACAGTAGTTACAGCATAGATTTTAACACGTATGGAAATAGTTACCTCTCCATTAAGTCTGCATCATGTTGTTATACCACTTGAAATCTGATATGCTGGAAGCAAAAGAGACTCTACTGGCAGATCAACAATCAATTTTAAGGCTTGAAATTAAACACAGACTTAGTTAAAAATGTGCCTCTCTTCCTACATATTGATATAACATATATATCCACGAATTAAATGAAAATAAACCAGTATCACTGCTACACTATCAGTAAAACATCAGTGCACTGTATGTGTAATGTCTCTCTTACAATACTCAAGCTCTCAACTGAGAATAGTTCGCAACTGCGAATTACAGAACTGACAAGATCAAAAAAGAATGAAAATAGAAGAAAAATGCAAGCAAATAAGGACACAAAGCAAAATACAGTTCCCAAGGAACATGCATGCTCAGAGCATCATTTTGTTTGATGCTTCTGTAATGATCAAGAGGAAAAACCCTGTTAGTCAATGGCAAGCTTTCAACAAATGGAAGCAAGAAAGCAAAAGCATTAAGGAGTCTTTTTTATACATTAACCTTTCCTATATTCTGCTAATGCTTACTTCATGTCAGTGACAGCATAGGGAGCACTCTGACTATGCTAAGGACATAACTAGTCAGGAAGTACTTAGATAACTCAGATGTTTTCATACTAAATGAGGTCAATGGACTCTGCTCTCTGCTACTGAGAGAATAAGCTGATGCCATGATTAGTCTGCAGAACTGTTGAAATCTTCTGTTATCAACAGAACACTGATAATATCTATCGGAATCACAGTGTTGCCAAACAAAAAAAGCAAACTTTACAGAGAAATTTATAATCAGATTTGTAACCTGTAAGGTACATGAAATCCTCCTTCTTTCTTTGGCACTGCTCAAATTTAGGTATTGCATACATTCTAGGTATTATACTTCAAAAAAGATACCAAGAAAGTTGATAAAGACCAGAGGACATCAAAATATCTCAAAATTATAATCTCCACAGAAAAATGGAGGGAACTGGAGCTGTTGACTCTGAAGAAGAGAATAAGAAGGTGGTTTAAAGAACACCTTCAATGCCAATCATCTGTTCTCCATGTCCAGACAAGAAATAATGGGGTTTAGCAGCATCAGAGTTTATCTACGCTAGGGAAGAAAAAGACCCAACAAAGCCAACTTTAATGGTAAGAATATTTGGATTTTGAATATACTGCTTACAGCAGCCATGAAATCTCCATGACAAGAAAGAAAAGATAGAGAAATATTTGTCCAGAAGACACACAAAGAATTGATACTGTTTTGGAGGCAAGCAGATGGAGTCAACAACTTTCTACATTTTGCTCTAGTCCTATGTTCTGTAATTTACTTTTTGTGAATTTTTACTACCATGAAATTCTGTAAATAATAAACGTTTTTGATATTTACTTCTTTTCTTTAAAAAAATAATTGACCCATATTAGATAATATAATCACAGACACAGATAATAGGTAACAAAATAGGCAAGCTTAAGTTTCAACAGCACATGTACCATCCCAATTAAGCTCTTCCTAGTCAACACAAAGCTTTAATTTTTGAATTGATGATGTCAGTTCAGCAGGCTTGGAAAGAAAGATACAAAATTTCTTTTAGAGTCACCCTTTTCAAGTGAAACCTAAAGGCATTATACGAATACAAGTAATAAGAGCACGAACAGGATTATAAAGAAGATTACTCCAAACGTGTTCTCCAATTTGAGGCAAAATGAAAATATATGCATGGAAATACATAAACATTACAATAAAGTTACAGCGCATTTCAGTTTCCTGAGAGAAAGCAAAATTAGGTAAAATGAAAATGATATTGTGTTTGGCGCACAAACATCTCTATAAATACAGTACCTATTTGAAGGCTGTTTTATTAATTTATTTAATTTGGTTTAGGATTTAGAGTGAACATGACTGAATGCTATCAGAAAATGAAATATTGTTTTACTCTGCATAGCAATGTCAAAGATGGGTTTTCTTCTGTTTAGACCTATGGCTGAAATTTATTTTCCAGGGTAAAAGTGTACTTTCTCTACTGTATTAAGTAAATCCTGGATAGATAATTAATGTGCATGTCTGTGATAACAAGCATATAACTGAATAACAGGAAAGAAAATTGCTGTTTGTGGGCAGTTTTGTCATTCTTCTGTATATAACCCAAGTTTTGATTAAGAGTATATATAATCTGAATGGCAATTACAATATACTTGAGAAAATTAGGACCAAACATTCCAGGTCAACATATTATTTAAAAATACTGAACAAACAAAATAGCATAATGTGATAGCCCAAAAAAAGTAGGTCAAATTATTGTTATACCAGATTTTTTACATTAAAATTCATTAATGGAACAAAAAAACTCCTAGAAAAAGAAACATTGTTTAAGTGGAATTCTAGCCCAAAGTAATATTGTCATTTTTATAAAACAAGAAATCCAAAACAAATAGTAAAGTATGAAACAAAATTCTTAGTTTAAAGCTTTGTGACTTTTTTATTTTCTGTTGAACTAGACTCTCTTAAATCACAGATCCTTTTGTAATTTTCTGCTAGAAAATACTTCAACATCTAAATAAATTTTGATAAAGCTTAATGAAAGACTGTGTATTGCAGTACAAAATACATTATATGCTTCAGCAAGGCAATTTTTCTATGCTAGTGAATCTCTAAATACTCCGAGTTTTGTTATGGTTTAAATACTAGTTCCAATTTTTCATCTTAGTTTATAAAACATACAAGCTGCAACTTGTTAAGACATGAGTTATGGACAAGTATAACTGAGTTATGGAATAATTCCCTGACCCACTTCCTGAATCTTCTGGCGTTCTTTAGCTCCAGCCTGGCAGTATATAAACCATACAGATTAATATAAATAAAGCCAGTGGAAAATCACAGGCATCACAAAGTCTCAAAACATTCACACTGGACTACAACAATGCACAGAAGCTGCACAGTTTTAGCTGCAGATTAATACCTTGACCCTGACCCTACACAGTGGCAGAAGTGACATATATGTCATGATCTAGATACAGTGAGTTTAAATTGTCGTATTTTATGAAATTGAAAAGAAATCTGTTTCCAAACAAAAGAATGTCCATTATTTTCTGTGCAAAGCAGAAGGTTTTGTTAGGCAACCGCTGAATCCCTCTTGAAAACTCTTCCAAGACATGAACCCATTCTGTTAGATTTCCTTTTTTGATTCATAGGAATTGGATTCTACTATAGAGGAGGTAAGAGTCTAACAGTTCATGTGCAAACATATGAACTTTTACTTCATTGGACTAGGAATAATAGAATATTTTTCCTAGTAACTCCTCAAACCTCAAACTTGGAAAGAAGTGAAATGGTGACCCTAAAACCACAGAAAACCTGGCCAAGATAATATATAACATCTTAACAGTGCAAGTTTATCCTCTACTCCGTTGTGAAACTTTCAGTTTAGGAGTGTATTTCTTCCCCAGATGCACCTGGACAATTTTGTAATGATACTTCATCTGAAGAAAATAAAGCATCTATGTTTTTTAAAGAACATGTAGAAAATAGAAGGAAATAAGATTGAATGAGGAAGAGAAACAGGCCTAGGATTAAATTTAAAAAAGAAAAACCCTACTCAAACAGCACTACTACTCTACAGCACTACTCACTACAATGTTAACAATAATTTAACATTGTAAGCCCCGACTGACGACTTGGAGATGAGGCATATGCTGTCCATAACACAGATGTGCTACTGACCTTGTGTGACAGTGTCAGACCTGCCTAAACAATTCTGATTTTGTCTAGTACTTGGCTCACAAAGAGGATAAAAGCTTTAATGTTATTACAGCCATTTTAATTTTATGTATCCTACTAATTTAGGAAACCGGTGGATGTGAATCTGAGGAGAAAATTTAATGATGTTGAACTAGGAAGGACCTTTGCCTCAACAGACTACTGGAGAGCTTGCACACTGTTGAAGCTTTACCAGACAGAAGAGACAGTGTCATTTGAAACTAGTCCAAAAAAATTTTTGTAAGAAAAACAAAATTATAGCAATAGTTTATGAAAAACTAAGAGACAGGTGTTCTCTGGAGAAATAAAACAAACTTAGAAACAGGCTTAGTGAGAGAATAGGAAAAACAAATATGGCTGAAGACATGGCTGAAGCACAGGCATGCTTCTGAAATAACTGTGTTTAGTGAGCCTGATTAAATTGAGCCTAGAACAATGTGGAACACTTAAAAACAACTCAGAATGTTGTTCTCTCTACTTAAAACTCTTGCTGCCTTTCAGACACAATCACATTCTAATTATTTAGGAAACATAACAATTTGATTATCTATTCATGAATATTAAACCTGAAGTCAGATTGAGACAACTGTGGCAATTGACTATTTTAGAGTACTACAGTTACAGTGTCAAAAGCATAGCTCATTCATTTCATTACCTGCTTTTACCATAGAATACAACCCTGCAGAAAGAGGAGAATCCAACTTATTTTACATTCTTTTCCTCAGTCCCTTATTTTTCATCTACCATCTCTAACTTCTCATTTTTCACTGAATTCTACTTTCTGTTTACTTCTATTTTCTTTATTTCTAGATTATCTTTCATCAGCTATGAAACTCTAAGGAATGTGTGACCCTGTGAACATTAATTAAACCTCCACTACACAGAAATTCATCTGAGTTGGTGTTGGTGTTAATGGTCAAAATTCAACTGGTTGTTATGAATTTTATATGTCTCTTGGGATGAAGAATGATTGTATGGTATTTTGAGGAGAGAGCTATTCCATTGCTTCAGAGTTGCCAATTATAATAATAATTTGAGAGTTCACCATTTGCCAATATTTCCTACCTAGTAATCATAAAAATATTTTTTTCATGATCAGCACTATCTAGGTTGTTAGAAAATACATAACTTAACTATAAAATGCAGTTCTGACATATTTTTATTTCCTTTTTTTTTCAGTAATCACATTCTTTACTGAATTTTAAAATAAAATCTTGGCTAATACTGGAAGATGGGAGCAAGAGACATTAATGAACAGTAGAGAGCGATATGAAGGCTGACAGGTTTGCCAAGGCTGACGGGTAAGCCAAACATGTGCCAGGAAACACTAGCAGGTGGCACACGATTATGTCACATACATTTCATATTTTTTGAAAAATAACAGTCTTAGCCAAATTAAGGCAAAATTTATTTTTCATCTTGATCTTTCTGTCCAGTTGAATAACCTCCTTCAGATTACCACACCATATACTTTCATAAGGGAAGGGAAAAGATTTGTCGTTAGACATTTTACTAATAAGGTGAGTCGGTCAAAGTTGGTCAGTCCCAAAAAAAGGCATTACGCAGAGACAAAGTTATTATATGTACAAAAATATCTTACATGCACTTATATATGCTTATTATGTATTTACTAGCTAAAACATCATCTCATGCAAGCCTTGCCATAAGATATTATAAAAAAAAGCCACAGATTGTAGAAAAAAATTTGATTTGCAAGATATATTCTACCTGGATTCAGTACTTTTACTCCTGCTATTAGATTCTAACATTTGCATTTATTATACATACAGGGACAGATTTCAAGACTTCAGAAACATCCATAAACAGAGATTTTAGACTTTTTCTATAATGATCAAAAAATTTTTTGAGTATCACGATGTGCAAAATAAGCAAACCAAATATCTGGTTCTTCAGTAGGTATGCTGTAACACTAATACTATTTTTTTCTTGTCTTACTATATCTGAAATTACTTTTTGTGTAGTTTTACTTTAAGCAATTAGTATTTGAAGACCCATTTTATTCCTTAGGGTGGGATGTTCATGTCTTTTTCTGAGGTTCTGCATGTTAGAATAAAATAGAACTACTTTTCTGCTAAACCCAAAATACAGTTGATTTCCTAATACATAGCTCATGAAGCCAATTTAAATTTTTATAATGAGCACTAGTGTAACCTTAATATAGAATGTTACCAATACCATTGTAACTTAAGAAAGCTATACTTTGCCATGACGCAGTTTAAAAATACTGTCTATACTCTATTGCATGTAAATTCTAAGAAAAATCTACAAGCCACATCAATGTCTTCACAAGTGCCATAAGTTTATAACTGGTTCTTATAAAAGAGTTGCTGTATACATCAGCTGCTAAACCACACAATTTTCATCTGCACAAAAAAAATATTTTGAAAGGCTGCATGTTTTCTATCACAAAATTTTGTGAGGAAGATACCTATTTTTCAGATATCTAAAACCTTGCACCTCAGATATGACAAGTCTCATCTTAGAGATAATCTGTGACTGAATTTCTATTAAGGCATAATAGGGAAGTGTGCAAGTAGTTTTGACTGCCTCTTGCTTCCCCTCAAAGCAGTGGGAAGTCAAATTGCAAATATTGCATAGGGAGTGCAAAAGAACTCCCCAACCAAATCCAACTGCAATTTAAGATTTGGTTCTAAATGTTCCAAAACTGGCTCCCTGTTTCTGTAATAGTCTAGACCTTCCTTGTCCACATTCCTACCCTTCAGGCATACATGGATTTCCTGTACCCCAGTTTGTCCCAAGTCCCTTAACCTAAACTTCCAGATGTCTCTCTGTCTTTCCCTTGAAAATAAAACTATTCCTATCTACATTAACCTCTCATTTGATATCCTGCATCTTAGCTCCTGGCAGAATCTCCCTGTATCATTTCACTGTCTATTTGACTTTCTGCATTTCTAATCTGCACCTTTGTTCCCCAAGAATGCTAATGCACTCCATGGGCAAAAAGACCAGGTGGGGATTCACTACTCCTTCCTCCAAGCCAATACGCAATTGCATTTATCTTACTGATAAATTTGAGCTTCCTGAGAACATAAACTCTGCCTGTTGTGTAGTAACACACTACATCCTTCTGGCTCAGGTCTGCCCGCACTGCAAAGAGGAAGCAGAAGTGATGGGCAGTGCAGTGAGAAGAGAGAGAGAAAAATAAGCGGAGAAAGACAGAAAGAAAGAATGGAGAAAGAAAAAGGCAAAGGCCAAAAGGAATATTCCTGCACATTTCTGCCTCCCTTGTCTGTTTGACATCTTTACATAATGTAAGTCCATCACAGAGGGGCCTCCAGATACAGAAATGTTGCTTGAACACACCAGTATTCCAAAGTTCCTGCCAAAATTCAGCTGTGGAACAGACCTGAATGCACCCAGTACACCCTGCAGGTTTTGTACCTTTTCCTCGCCCAATAAATGAGATTTCATTGAGTCATACGACAGACATCCTCCCTTCCCAGCCATTCTCTGCTGTGCAGCACCAGGACACATGAGCACCTGGGAGCTGCTGTTTAAGGCCACACTCAGGGGGCATCTTCCCTGGCTCCTGTGCAGTGCCACAAACAAAGCTGGGGAGAGACAGCAGATTTGTCCACCTATGATTCCAAAGTAAAAAAGAAACACAATGCTGTTCTGGCAATGAGGTCTTTTGCAGTGGAATTCTTCCAAACAGATATGAAATTAATATTTTACATGATGTGTGAGATTTGACTGGTTTCACTAGCATATTCCTGAAATATAGCCAAATGTAGAATGACTTTCCATGTAAGAAAATGAAGGATGAATCCCGTAACTGACATGGTCCTGCAGAACTGTATTCATCCTCATCCTGGCATATATGTATGTATAAATCACAGCCTTACAGGGATCCAAAATCAAACAGCACGGGGGTTTAAGGGATTAAAGACTTAATCTGGATATTGGCATTATTCCTGGCACAGTCACCAGCCCCAATTCACCTCTTAACATCTCAGTTTTATCTTAAAACTGGCAATAGTCAGTGCTCAACAGTGGGCATCACCATCACAAAGCCCCACTCTCGCCATTTTTTTTCTCCTTTTTATTTTTTCTCCAGTGAACAGCCCCAGCTCTGCCACAAAGATTCTGCATCTCTACCAGATGTTCCCTGTTTCTAGTAAAAAGATAATTGAAAAAGATTACCCCTTCATCCTACTCCTGAAATTTTTCAGATGTAATACGTAGTCCTTTCTCTAGAAATCCAATCCTTCAGAAGCACCAATTAAATAAATAATGTCAAATCTGAAGTAAGCTGGGTGAATCTCACTGTTACAAGCATCAACAGAGCACTTCATTCCAATTTTATCTCTTCTAGCCCCAAAGGATGCCTAACATGAGGCCATCACCAAGCTTACTGATCTATCTTTGCTGCTCGTTGTTGAGTCAATGGGGAGACATGGCAGGAACACATATGCTCCATCTCCTGCTTGCTTCACAGCCCTGGGAAGCTTGAAGGTAGGACAAAGAGCCAGACCACAGAAGCAGCTGCTTCCCAGCGGAACAATTCCAACATGGATACTCTTTCCCAGAAAGGAAGGGGAGTGGAGAAGGGCAAAAAGTCAGAAGGGAATTTCCCCACCGCTGGAATTTTCTCTCCATGAAGAAGAATAAAAGTACAGAGCCTACAGGCACAACTCACAGGATCTTGCAAATTTTCTGTATACAAACAGCAACTGTCTTTTTAACATTTAATGACAATCTGACATTATATAAAAACTAGGTAACTTTCAGGTTTTACAAAGTTTTTTGTTTGCAAATTGATCTTTTATAGAGTCTTGATGAATTGTGATTCACATTAGCTTTAGCAGACATTCAAAAAATGATGGCATCTACAAATTATTGTATTTTTTCGTTCTCAAACATCTATTATTTCAGGAATTTTATAAATTTTTTCAGATGTGCAAACAACACAAGCTCTCAGAAATTTGTGCTTCTATATAAATATGCTTGTAGATACTTAAATAACACAGTCATAAATTTATTTTCTCTTAGGTTGCATGTGTCATGAACACTTGCCTACATGAACAACAAGAATGCCAAAAAATCTCCCAAGTCTGGCCAGAAGTGCAGTATTTATACTTGAATTAAAATGAATTCCATGTGCAAGCTAAAGTAGCACTCCATCAATAAAACATTTCAACCACTGTCTGTGGTATGGCACTGAGGCATCTCTTTTCAGCTTTATCTGACACTAGGGAGTTCTTGCTTTATGTAGCTAAGAATCAACACAGAACTATTTTAAGTATATCTTCAAATACTTTGTTTAATTTATATCTCACTTAACTATTGGAAGACTCAGGTGTGCATGAATACATAAAGAAGTATATATTTGAATTTTCAAAACAAAACTTCTTCGTATTATGGAATTTCATATTTGAAACTTCTTAATGGGTACTCACAACCTGATCAAAAATGCTCCCCTGACATTTCTTAGTTTTAAACCATTATGTAATTTTGCTTGTTGACAGCTGGAACAAAATATACTAATTTCTAAAGCAGAGGTGCATGAAAAATATACTTTCTTATTTGACATTCTCACTGTTCTTTCAGAATGGTTTCATGCAAGAATAGATATGAATTTCAATACTGATTTAAGTTTAATACTAAAATCTAAACATGATTATATGAAGGATGTAGAAAGGAAAGGGAATTTCAGAATTAAGTAACCAGGAGAGAAGAGCCTTGTCAGTAAAGAGAGTGGTATATAAATGGGCCAATTAAAAGATTAGTGAAAATTCATCAACAGCGATGAATTTCAAGTATTCTCTCCAGGAGGACCTTGAGACTTTATTAAAAAGTAACATGGTTGTTTCTCTGATCTCTCAGAAAAGTGCAAAGAGTTGCTTCATAACACAGACAGAAGCAAGCTATTAGCAAACTGAAAGGTTTGAAAACAACATCTTGAACTGTAATTACATGCAAGTAGGAAAAATTCTATAATGCAAAATGTATACATACTGTGTTCAGCATTAGGATTAAGTGAGCAAATTACATTTGCTCAAAGTTATATTTGCAAAGATTTATTTTACTATAGTCAAAATGACAAAAATATAGAGGTCCAAACTAGAAAAGATAAATGTAGACAGGCTTGTATTATCCATGTTCATCTATGTCTCTTTGCCAGGTCCACTAGCAAAGCCCCATACACATGAACTGAGAACAAGCAGTGTGAGTACTCTGAATGCATTTTAAAACACTGAGTTACTCGTCTACAATAGTTAAAAGGACTGTGAAGAGCCAAAACTTTGCATAGTCCTCACAAGTATTTAATTGTAGAATCCTAGGAACATAAAGGTTTGAAAAGATCTTCAAGATCATCAAGTCCAACCTTTGACTGAGCATCACCATGTCAAAGAAACCTCAGTACCGACTGCCACATCCAAGTCATTTCTTGAACACTTCCAAGGATGGTAACTCCACCACTTCCCTGGGCAGCCTGTTCCAATGCTTAACAACCCTTTCAGTGAAAAATTCTTCCTGATGTCCAGCCTAAACCTGCCCTGGCACAGCTTGAGGCCATGTCTTCTTGTCCTGTCTGTGGCTGTCTGGGAGAACAGGCCGATTCCCATCTGGCTACAACCTCCTTTCAAGTAGTTGGAGGGTGTGATAAGGTCACCCCTGAGCCTCCTTTTCTCCAGGCTAAACAAGCCCAGCTCCCTCAGCTGCTCCTCATATGACTTACTCTTTCTGCTGTACCAACAGCCAGCACCATCATTTTATCAGTCGGATGTGTATACTCTGCAGTTGTACTAAAAAAAAATAAATAAGCCAGCGCTTTTATTAGCAACTTAACAGAACATAAATTCCAGTACAAACTTGTAAAGGAACTTCTCCTGAGGGAAAAACATAATTAGAGTTTTCCAGAATAGTAAAGGGTTGTTGGGTTTTTGATCTGTTTCAGACATATTCAGAATTCTAACTATCTATATTTATAGGTTCCAAAAGATTTTCAACAAGTCTGTGTAAAAACCCTTTTTTGGTTTGTTTGAGAAGATGCCTGTTTATCATACATTTTCTTGTCCACTAAAACATCTATCCAGACACAAGACCATGTTAGAATTATTTCAGACATGCATTAATCATAGTTGATGAAAGACTCTAGGCAACTATTCAGTTTTAATAAAAACTCTTGAAAGTTTTTATCCACATAAAGAAATCTCTTGGAAAGTTTCATACAAAGAGCAAAACAGAAACCCAATAATTAATAAAGAGATTATGCCATCTTACATTTTAAATAACACTGAACAGATGGTTTCATCTAAAAGGCTATATAAGCCAAAAATAGCAGATTAAAAAGAAAGTGCGTGATAGGAAAGTACACAGTTCCAGGATTTGAAAATACTACATTGCAGGGCTATACTAAAGTACAAGGAAAGTGGAAAGGATGAGGAAGTGGTCTGGTATCCTCAAATATAACTTCTTTATTTTTTATACAATTTATCAATGCTTACTTACTTTCACATATTTTGCAAGTTTCTGAATTGCCCAGTATTCTGGTGACAAATCGGTGTTTCCTTCCTGATGACGTACAGGCTGTTCATCTTCCTCAGACTCTGAGGAACTTTCATCAGCATCCTCAAGGCTGCTTGATGTTTTACAAAAAATAAATAAACAGAATCACCAATTTCAAATAGTTATAAACTAATATGGACAAGCACATTTCAAACAGGTATGACAACGCTGCCTGAGAAAAGAACTAGAAAAATACAATTGACATTACCAAATGGTAAGTATAGTGAGTTATTGTAGATAGGGAAAATAAAAATATAAAAATTGAAGAAAAAAAAATAAGTAACCCATACCATTTTGAAGTTTGCTGAATTTTGACAGTTTTAGATTTGCCACTGGCTTTCTTTTTTGTAGTCACAGGTACAGTACTACTTTTCCCTTCTTCTTCAGGGTGTTTTTTTGAAGCCTTGTCACCACCGAATATGGGTTTATTTAAAAAAAAAATAGAACACAGAAATTATTTTTTCCAGAATATTCTTCAGCATAAGGTGATTTAGAAAACTCCTGATTGTCCATGAATTAACAGTTTTGGATGAATGGATGAATAGTTCAATGAATGTCTCCAGCTGCTTTTTGAACTTACATAAACAAATGAATTTGCCATCTTCTGGCAAATAATTCAAGTGCTTATCTATGTGGTGTATGAAGAAGTCCCTCCCTTTGTTCTGAACTGATTTCATGGGGTATTTTCATTTGATGCCCTTTATTTTTGCCTAGAACAGATAGTGACTATCTGTTTCCTATTTACCATCCCCAAACAGGATTTTCTGTATCATTCTTCTCCCCTAGTCATTTTATTTCCAGTCATTTTTGGTCTGCCTCGTTCTTCCACACACAGAGATGTTCCATAGCTTTGATCATGCTGAATACAATATATATTGCTTTCCTTGTATTCCAAAAAAACTCTTAGTCTTAGCTGGCCACAATCTCTGATGCTTATTCATCCCTAAATTACAATGCTGTGAAAGCAAAATGCCTTTTTGAACCTGGGCTGGTCACTATCACAGTCACATGGAAAAAAAGAGAATACTGTGATTACAGTCAATTTAACTACATCTAGATTTTAACAGTAACTGTGGATAAAGGCTAGCTCTTGCTCTGGAAAGCAATTTTTTTTTTTTTCTTAACTGATAATCATAGGTTGTATCCAAAATCTCTTAAAATGTTTCTTGCAACTTGTTAAATTGGAAGACTTGAGAAAGAAACTATTTTTTGTAGGATGACATTGAAAGGCTTTTCTTCAGATACTCTTCTTCCTCCATTAACATAAAATCAGGAAACAAGAAATCAAAACAGAGTTCTGATTTCAGAAGATAAATCCAACAATATCCAATATTTGCACACTCTATTTTGGGTGTTCAAACTTTGATATAATCATATTAGTGAATATCATTGCTAAACAGAGCTAGAGAAGTGGCTCATACAGTAAGAAATCACTAAAAAGTGGTAGGAATAAGTAAGACTCATTCTGATTTTCCATCCTGGACATCTTTTACCTCCCTCAGAAAGGGTGGTTTAGACTAGGTTTTCTATTCTGTCTTGCTTTAAAAGGCATTTTACACGAAAACTATGATGATATCACAGTCCTGGAGGACCAGCACTGCGGATGATTGCAAGTTTCCTTCCCTGCCTAGCTGTGCACATGACATAGC
The DNA here is from genome assembly GCA_036785705.1 of Acanthornis magna. Lineage (NCBI taxonomy): Eukaryota > Metazoa > Chordata > Aves > Passeriformes > Acanthizidae > Acanthornis > Acanthornis magna. The sequence continues at coordinate 10,180,653 of JAWUZG010000028.1, read as the reverse complement.
GACAACAAAGTTGTCGCATGACAGAAAAAAATCTGAGAACTCTCTTTGGTCATCCAAACTCTCTCCTTAGAAATTAACCTGTGGTAAACTTTGTTTTATTCCTCCTAACTTAAGACAACAATAGAAACCTACAACATGCAGCCCAATCATTGGCACAGTTTAGAGAGATCTATAGGAAAATTCAATTTTAAAGATAACTACTTATCTGTGGGAAGCTGAAAGCCTGGAATTCTTCCACTTCATACGTGGTTTTAACCTCTGATCATTCCCTGCTGAAGAACTTTCCTCTTTCTCACATGCATTCTTTTCTGTAAAATCATGAAGGCTCTGGGATTGGCCAGAAACCTCAGCAGCAGCACCTTCTGCATGCTGATAATTCTCATGTTCTGGTTCTTTAAAAAACCTATATTCCTAATAAAAGGAGACATGGTTTGTCAGTCATATTGCCATATGAATAATGAATATCAAAACAGTAACTTATAAGCACAATTCTAGGACTCCATGCTTAAAAATTGTATGCATTAAATGTAGAATTAAATTCTAAGCACAAATTATACTGTCTTTAAAAGAACAAAACATTAATTTGGAAAGTAGCAGCTATTGTGTAAATTGAAGTTTTTTAAGTAAAGTTGTTAAATTTGGAACTTCCTGGATATTCTTGAATATTTGGTGTTTGATTTCTAATATGTCAAAAGTCTGTGACACGTGCACTTTTAAGGAACTTAGGTCCAAAAGAGTTTTAAGATTTAGAATTGCAAAGTAAGCCATTCTGCTTTCAATGGATCATCTACAAAAAACTATTTCCCTGCATAAAGGATTTACAAAAAATTCCCACAAAAAAGTAATGAACATAAAACTGAAAATGGGCTATCATAAACTCCTAGACTTCAGTTCCAAGTAATTTAATTTGATATAGTTTAGAATTAATATAAACACATTCCATTTAATTTTTTTCATCTTCTGTCTCTCAGGACAAAACACTGTTGAACAAGTCACATACAAGAATGGAGCTGAGTGGCACCTACCAATTCTTCAGCTGTCAGTGTCTAGTACCATGGCTGATCAATAATATACAGAACAGAAAGGACTCTTGTCAGCTCTTATTCTCTATTGGAACACATTCAATTTTTACAGGAAAGTCAACATACCATAGTTACTTATTATTATTATTGTTATTGCAGCTGTCACTACCAGATAGGTGAAGACATTTCTTTATGAGTCTGATTCAAGGCAGTTTTAAGGAGACTGTCACAGTAGGGTCTGTTTTCAACTGGTCCCTGATGAGAATCGGCTGTTGAAGCTTTGCCAACTCAAGTGTCTAATTCCAAACTAACTGATGCTAATTCTCTCATTCTGAAAATGTACTCTAGACAAGACAATTTAGCACATGATAAACTAGATAAATCACAGGAGAATTGGCACTGTAGCTCAATCAGTTAAGCATACTTTAGAAAGTATGTTTGCTGCAGCACTATATGCCAACACAGCAATTCTGAATGTTAGCTTAAACAAGGCCAGGCAGATATTATAAAAGTTAATTGGTTTTGCAATATATGTGTATGTAATGAGCTTTGTGAAGCTCTCCTCTCCTCAGAAAATAAATCAAAACTATTTCCACTCATATTTTACTTCATTTAGGCAAACTTGGAAATACAGCTTTTCTCTGAATTTTATAGTTCTAGAGCATAGATTTTCCCTCAGGTATAAAAGGTCTGCACCTCTACAGTATTCATTTGCTTGAATTCTAGTTTTAGAAAGCAGAATGTACTAAACCATCCCTTCAGCAAGGCAAGATGATATGGAATTCCTAAACTATTAAGAAGGTATAATGTATACTCTTCTGCATAAACTTCTTTACCCAGCAAGGGAACACCAAGTGTTTGATTTATATTAAAAGTAAAGGAAAACATAATAAATTATATTTATTTGCTCTTACTTCGTAAGTGTACACATTTCTTAAATAGTTACAATATATTTATAAGGGCAGAAAACTAGTAAATAAAGGCATTTTATCTCTATTATCAATAGTAACATTAATCTATATTAACATTTAAGATTATAATGGAAAAAATAGCAAAATATTACCATATTTTACCTTTCATGAGCATCAAATGAAGGTAAATCACTGCAAATACATTAAACCAATGTCTAAAAGCATTCATATATTGTCCTATTTATGAAGTGTAAACCAATATGTAGGTATAACATTAAAAAAATACTCGCCTTTGAGATATGTGAAAAAATTTGGAACTTAACACCCTTTCAAACAGAATGACCCACAACTTGAATTCCATTATTGTTAATATAAGCTACTGTATTTATGTGTACAACTTGAAATGCTCTGTTCTTTCAAAACTGTCAAATATCTGTATCAAAAAAATAAATATCAGCCCTACATTCCAGAAAATCAGAAGTAAAGGATAAGAAAATTTCCCTGTTAATTACTTCCTTCTTGCAATAATTAAAACTGTACATAAATAACCACAATAAAACTCTTGACAGGTTTTGGCCTGCAATGAATTTTACCACCAAGTTAATCTGTCAAAACAGCACTAGAAATCTATAAAAATAGTTTTATCAGGAACAATGAAACAACTAAAATTGTACTGGTACTGTGTGATTCCAGCCAGTATAGAGCTCTAAATAAAAGCCAAAACACTTGCATTTTACAGTGTCTGAAATAAGACATAGTGTGTAAGCTAGATGCTTAACTTTCAGCTCTGATATTTAAATCAGGCAGTTCTCATAAAAAAAGTTGGGCAATTATTTATGTTTTAGTTTAAAAGAATGAAATAAAAATTTAAGTGGTTTTGATCACAGAAAAATATTGTCATAAAAAGCTGACCTTTTCCATACCAGATATCATATTTTCCTGTTTTAACATTTCCACTGCTCCATAAAGAACAATACCAGAAGACATGAAAAATATTTCATGCAAAATTAGAAGCTGACCTCACTTGTTGGATCAAACCCTACCAAAAAGTATGACAGAACAATACATGAAATAGTGCATTATTTGTTATTTACAAAAGAAAGATATTTATTAGAAACTGAAACAAATAATAATTTTTAAAGCACTTCAGTCTTAAAGTCTTCATTTAATCATAGATTTATCTTTCATAAAGAACAGAAATGTTCAGACAGGTTTACAATGTAATTTTCACCAATGTATATTTGCACAAAAAAGTACACCCAGTATCAATAAATACATACCTGTTTAGACATATTTTCTACAAATCTAGGTGATTTCTCCCTTAAAATTGTGACTATGTCTTTATATAGATCACTTTTTCTTTCATAGTCAATATCTTTACCCTTTAGCTGACCCTTAAAAAAAGAATACATTTAAAATTGTTAATAGTTGTGCCTTACACAGGTAATTTAATCTGCATCATAAAATAGTGCAAAAGAGCACCAAGGTCATACTGTAATGAATTAGATAAAGTCTCAATGCTCAGCAGAGTTGACCAAACTTCAAAAATGCTCCATAAAGACACATGGATCATCTCCATGGACCGCAGCAGATGATCAAGATCTTACACAGAATTTTGCAGGCAATAACCATCAGTTAATTGTATCCTGTGTAGTTCCACTGAAAAGAATTTATGGCTTACGGCAAACAATCAAGTAAATATGAACTTCCCATGCAGTATGGCAGATGTCTAAAAGGCACAGGAAATAATGTGACCTGAGCTTTATGAGCTTCATATATTAAAAATGTGCCAAGTCGAAATTTCCCTGGATTTTTCAACTTGTAGGAAATCAATTTGTGGAGTTATGCCTTACAGACATCAGACTGTCTTCAAAATGAATGTAAGAGCTCTGGTCACCACTTAACACATATAAGGGTCTAAATAAAACCCATCTGAGAGGAAAAAGGTAGCCAAAATGAAAAGAAGGAGAAAAGAGACAATTAATTTCTAAAAAGCTTCTGCTGAAAGAAGAAGGAACTGCTTATCATTTATAAAAAGACCAAAGCAAGCTCTACTAGCCCCACACAATAATATCACACCTCAGATCAAGAGCAACAAGGCACTAGAGAGGCATTGAGTCCCACAGTACCTTTAAATAGGAATAGTGTGAAGAGCTGTTATTTAAAGACTAATCAAACACTGCTAGCAAAGAGTGCAGAATACACTCCTAGTATAAAAGCACTTAAAACATGTGAAAACTAGCATTCATTTATTACTGTGGCTTCCCCTTCTGTACCAAAACACTAGCTCTGCAGGTCTTACAGCCCCAATACAACTAACCTAAACATGACTGAGTTTTGATTTTAGCAGAAAAAAAATATTCATTACTCAATGGTATCCTTTATTATTACTTACTCCATTTAAAAATACTCCTGCTGTGCTGCAAGTGATATTCAAAGGATCAGTGTCATGTGGTTTGATGACTAAATAGCAAATTTCTCCATGCACTTGTCTCCAGGGAGGAGCTCGGCATCCATTAGAGAACGTGTAATCTGTAATCAATTAGCATTAGTGTTTCTATCCAGTTTAAAAATATTTTTATAGTTATGCTTGATGATTAATATTACACGTATGCAAATCAAATTCCAAAAACATTACCTTACTCTTAAGAATTCATACTGCTAAGTATTAATCATGCAAAACTCTGTGACCCATGGCCCAATCCAACCAAGAGCTACAACTGTGCTTAGCACTTTTCAGGATCAGGGATTAATTTCTCTTCCTCTACTTCCATTGAAGATATTCATGTAACTGGGAGATTATTTCTGTATGTAAAGGCGGAGGAGCACCATTGCCTATTGAAAAATACTTTTTATTTTCCTGTATAATTTTAAGGTATAAATAAACCCTTCAAATATATAATTGAAATTAATTCAGAAAATTTCACACAGAAATCAAGTACTTTAATAAAGGCCTATGCAAATGTGAGATATGATCAGATTTGTACCTGATGTATATTCCAGTGATTCCAGTACAGTATCTTCTCCTTGCCCAGAGAAATTCTTGAGAAAATTCACTTCATTATTTACAGCAGCTGGACTTAGTCTTACATCTCTGCAATTAATAGAAAATGATCCGATATGTATTCACTGAAAAATATGTACTCAGAGTATTGAAGAGAACACTACACGATTTTTTTCTTTTACATTGAGTCTTAATAGAAGCAACAAAAACATGAAAATGGGTTGTCTTCCATCTTCTTAATTTTATCTATAGGTTAGTGAAATTTTAGTTCCAAACCTAATGTAAGCCCTTGTAACTATGAAACATACTCAATATAATACTTACTACAGTTCCATGAAGAAATAAACAGTTCCTTGAAAATATATAACTGTGACTTTGTTGTTTGTACAAATGACTTCAATTTTCTAACAAAACGCAAAACATGTGCAATAAAAACCCCATGCTTGTGGGCACACACTTGCATACCCACACCTACAAAAAAATTTTTAGAAAAAAAATGGGGTTTCATTACCTTAGTGAACAGTGAAAGTTATTTCAATAAATTTCTTTGTCATACCAAAAACACATGTTGTGGGTTGAAACCAATCTGATTTAAAAATAAAACAAAAAAAAATCACTGGCTGAGATGCTTAGCTTCTATTTGAAATGCACTTACTGTGAAATTTGTTTCAAAGAACTATTAAGCAGTTGCAAATCTAGCTGATGAAGAAGAAGAACAATTTTCATTTTCAATTCTGTTTCAAGATCAGATTCTTTGTTCACTTTGTCAAACAAGTGCAAGATGGACATATCTTCTCCTTCCATAGTCCCATATTCAGGGCCAAGAATTTTCACTATAGGATCTCTGTTAGCTGTAAACATGAAACAGAATTATGTAATGTGCTACTATGTTTTAAATTGTCAGATAAGACAAACTCTTTTAATTTAAATTGCTCAATGATTTTGAGGCTATTAATTTACAACAGAAAGTTTATAATGTGCATAGCTATCCATCAAACATTACTGTATGGTGTATTCTTTCATATTCCTCTCCTGTAATTTGAAATGTACTTTTAAGAATATGAAAACACTAAGAACAAAAAGAATTTTTTCTTAATAAACAAATTGCTTTTCAAAGCAAAGATTAAGATTCATTCAACCAAGGGGTGAATATGAAATAGTTCCCTTATCAATAGTTGCCTTATTCAAAATATGCCTGGCTGATTTCCAAAACAGGAAATCAATGGGCTTAACTCACTGAAAATTGATCATTTTGGAAATACGATTTAGTGCTAAAGAACATCTTTAAGCTTTTCTAGCAGCATTCCCAAAGGCCCCGTTAGTTCCTCAGCTATGCCAGCTGTTCTTCTTGGTAAACAGTGACATAACTGCATATCAATGTGTTCTACAAAACCATTTTGCTCTGCTCCTGCAAATGAAGTCCCATGCATCTGTGAATGGCTCTGCATGATACACCGACCATATTATTCTTCCCTAATATTCATGGGTGATCAGTGTCAGGACCCATGATGAAATGGCTCTGAAGCTTGATCCATTACGAGCATTTATATTTTATTAATGCAAATACAATTTCTGCCAATATTACCAAAGAGTATCACTGATTTCTTCTACCTCCAGGTAGGAGAAGGATACCCAGTTTAGCATACCAAGAGTCTTGTCAGTTTGAAAATCTAGGACTTGAAGATGACACAGTGGAAGTACTCATACTTGTATTTTAAAGCAATTGTGAGAAGGAATCTGGAAGTGCTCACAGAGAACCTTGTACAGGTAAGAATGCCTTAAGCTTATTATTTGTTCTTTGGCTATCTTTAAAGGATGTAACATTTTAAATGAGTATTAAACTACATACAGGGGAAAACTGCTACTAGCCTCAAATAAAACATTCTTTTTTTCCCAAAACTTAAGCCTATTCTCTATTGCAATAGTGGGGTATATATATATATACTCAGTATACATGAATTTGTATATGAGATTCAACAGTTTTATTTTAACTTTATTCCAGATTTCTGTGTAACTAAAAGAAGAAACTCCATTATGTTCTGGATCAGCCCTTTCAGCCACCTTAATGAATTAACACCTTCTCACAGACTTAAAATGAAGGCATATCTTCCTTCCTGAACCTTTCATGAACATGAACTAAAGAAGACATATACTTCTCAAGAAAGATGAGAGATGAAAAAACGAAGAAGAAAACCTTCAAGGCATGCCTGGGCTTCCTTTAACTTCTTGTCCGTAGCAATTCCTAGCAAATGGGAGAGCTGGGCAAAACTGCGGACTCTGAGAGTTGATGCCGAGAGAGTAAGCAATGGTTGGTCATCTTTACCTTTGGCTTCAGACTGAACAGTTGCTTCACTAGAAAAATTAAATTACATATTTTTAAAATAAGAACTTTAATTGAGAAAAATCTTGAATGTTATTCAAGCATCACATGATAAAGTGATTTACAATTTCTTTCTGTGTTTCAGAAAATTTCCAAGGTAATCCAGTTTATTCACAGCACATCAGCAGGTGGATAGGCCCAAAGGAGACTGTGACTGTATGGGAAGCCCACACTGGAGCAGGCTCCTGGAAGGACCCATCGACCTATGGAGAAAGGAGACCATGCTGCAGCAGGTCTGCTGGCAGGACTTGGGACCCTGAGGGACACCCACACTGGAGCAGCCTGTTCCTGATGGACTGCATCCCATGGAAGGGACTGACACTGGAGCATGGCATGAAGACCTGCAGCCTTTGCGAAGGACTCACATTGGACAAGTTCACAAAGGACTGTCCTGTGGGAGGGACCCCATGCTGGAGCAGAAGAGTGTGAGGAGGAAGAAACATCAGAGAAAAACATGTAATGAACTGACCTCAACCTTCATTCCCTGTCCCCCTGTGCTGCCCAGGGGTGTGGAAGTAGAGAAAACTGAGACTGAAGTCGAGCTTGGGAAAAGGTAGGTGTTGGAGGAAGGTGGAAGGTTTTAAGATTTGTTTTCATTTCTCATTATCCTGCTCTGACTTTTGATTGGCAGTAAATTACATTTATTTCTGTGACTCAAGTCCAGTTTGCTGAGGACAGTAACTGGTAAGTGATCTCTCCCTGTCCTTATCTCAACTCATGGGCCTTTCATGGTACTTTTCTCCCCTGTCCAGGAGCAGCTCAGTGGACACCTGGCAACCAGCCAAGGTCAACCCACCAAACAGGAGCAAACTCCTAATACAAAGAGAAATGACACAGTTAATCACTGTTAGACACATGTTGTAAAACATCTTAGGAACAGACAAAGGAAAGTTGTATAGATCACTAGTTAAACAGATCCGCATCACAAACAAGACGGAATTGTCTTAAACTCTCAAAAAGCAAGTTTTTACATTCTAAAAATTTTAGTTCAAAATTTTCAATAAATTTGCAAAAATTTTCAACAAAACCCACACCTATTTCAGCCCAAATACACTAAGGTTTTCTTTATGCTAAATGAGGGCAAATTTTGCTTCATAATTCACCTTCTGCATTTGAAAACACACTGCAATTCAGACTTACTTGATCTCATAACCCTCTCCAAATACTGAAGAGTCCAACTGCGTTTTCCACTCAAGGGGCTCTTTGAAGACAAGTGCTGCTTCCTGAGGATGCTTAGTGCTGAAGTCCTCTGCAAACTTAATAATTTGATTTAAAAGGGATTCGTTCAAAGGGGTGATTTCAAGTGTGCCAGTTCCAGAGCCAGCAGCAGTCCACTGAGCCGCTCTCGTCAATGCCACTCCCATGGTCTTGGTCAGTGCCACTGGAGCCCACCTTGGCAACGAGTCCCTGTCACAGAATGACCAAACCGAGCTCTCAAATGGTTAAATATGCTGTGGCTGCTATGATTTGAAATAAACCATCTAGGAACGATTACATGCTTTTAACTCATTTAAATCCCTGAAGAGGAGAAGGGGGACTTGATGAAGCCAACTCGCAGATTTTAAAGAAATGGGGAAATCAGGTGCAAAGACTGATTATTTGATCTTAATTCCTGGCGCTAATAGAAATTCTGGCAGCCGACAGCAGAAGGCCTCTGTTGAGGCTCTAATAAAAGGATCCTGTTGTTACACCCCCCCTGTGAACAGACACGACCCCCATGGCCCCCCGGCACTCCCTGAATGGCGGAAAGAGGGGCGTCCGCCCCGCCCGAGCAGCGCGGGGAGGCCGAAGGGCCCCAGGTGCGCCGGGCCCGGGGCGGCCTCGGCCGTGAGGGGAGCGCGGGGCAGGGGCTGGGGTGGGAGCGGGGGAGCCGGAGCCGAGGGCCCGGAGCGGGGACACAGCAGATCCCGGGGGTCGCGGGGAGCCCGCCCCATGTTCGGCCCTCACCTCGGCCCGGGCCCGGCGCGCCGCGCCCCGCCATGGCCGGCGGCGTTGCCGTGGGGACGGGCCGGCGTTACCGGGACAGCGGGCAGCCGCGGCCCGGCCGACAGCCCTCAGAGGAGAAAGGGAGAGACATTTGAACCCGCAAAGCAGGCTGTACGCTTCTGGTGTGGAGTTCAATAATGCAGTCACTAGAGTTACCTTGCATCAGAGGTTAAAGGAAGACCACCGAGTGGTTTTTAGCTTGAATTTTAACCAGTACAGCTTATACCTTTCCCTGGCTGTCAGCGGTTGCAGGAAAAGAGTTTTAATTAATAAAGGTTAAGATTGATCACTTTTAGTTCCTGAGGCAGTGTGACAGATCGTGCTTGAAGTGCTTTTTGTTAAGGGAAATGTTATGTGTAATTAGTGTTTCTTGAAAGAAGGAAAGGAAATGGGTATGGGCAGTGCCAGTGAATAAAGTCCTTTCACATACTGAGGACACCACAGCACTGTACACACACAAATAGACAGCCCCAAACACAGAATGGAAATTTATACTGTTCCCCCAGTCCTATTATCAATCCATATGTTGTTGAATGAGCCATCACTCTGGATAAATTTTTGTTATGAAGTTCCTACTGAACTCATCATGCACTGTCTCATCTCTCTTACCACTGAGCCAACAGGAACTATATTCCCTGACTTCCTTTCCCACTTGTAAATTACCCCTCCAGTTCTCTGTGTCCATCAAAATACCTATCAGATTATAAAAACTGAATTTAGATTTGACCTAGGAAGGAATGGCTACTTTCTGTGCACTGATGTTAGGAAGCTATGGTCAGCTTTCCAGTATACATGTCCTGCTGAAGGCACAGGACAATAATCCTTTCCAGGACAGTCCAGCAGAAGTACCCTGCTTCCAACACCATAGAGTCATCATAGCCAAGGGTTATTTTACTGAGAACTCAGCTGGGTAAGAAACCTCTAATAACGAGGAAGGCCATGGAATGTATGTAGGGTGTATCTCAAAGAACAACAGTATAGGATTAATACACTTCTGTTCACGGAGATGATTGTCCATATACATTTTACTTACTGAAACTTTCAAGCAGTAACTATGTATAAGGACATGTAGTCTGCACAGTAATGGTTTAAGAATAGCATTAGCTTTTCTTGTTTCACTTGCTTAACTTAGAGAAGATAGAAAATTACTAATTTCATTAGGTGAAACAGAAAGAGCATTTTTTAGTTAGAAGCCTGGTTAAAGACTTAATGCAATTTTTTTTTCTATATGGAATACTATGTATGAATACATGTCCAGAAGGGATTAAATCTCTTCATTTTACTGAAGTAATGACTCTTAAAAAATTGATTTTGAGGGCAGAAGGTGCAAGAAACAAAATGTGAAAGGGAATAAAAGTATCCCTGCCATGGGTGGTGGGGAGTGAAGACAGTGAGTTTTCACACAGAGCTGAGTATTTTAAGCAAGAAGTCGGTGGAGTAAGAAATAGAATTCCTAAATGAGATCACCCTGTTCCACTGAACAGCAAGAAGAAAAGATATTTCAATGGCAAAGATAAATGAGATGGTGTGCCCTCAAAGGCTCTGCATCTCCACTGGCTATAAAAGGAGCTTTGGTAACTAGCTTAGGCTTAGTTACCAGTGGAACTTTCTGTGAAGACAGGTAAGTCAGAAAAAGAAAAAGCAGAACAGGTCCTGCAAGCCAGCAGGAAGGAATGCTGCTGGGATCTGGTATTAGAAGCAATGCCTATGGATGCTCTAGTGTCAGAGGTTTTCCACTTTTTTCTTAGTAGCTGGCAAATGAAGAGTTTGTAGTGTAGCAGTACTCCTAGGAAGATTGTTCTAACTCCTCTGAAGACTAGAAACCACCTTATTTAATTTATAACCTCGGTTTGTATTACTAGTTTGTGAGTATTTTTTCTTGTACAAGTGTTGGTCCTCTACCTTATTTTTAACAGCTACTTTTCCTCCACAGATTTTACACCCATTTTTGAGTTAGAATATTTTCTCTATATTTTGGTCCCCATCCTCTTCCTCTTTCCAAAGTAGTTTTTGAATCTGATGTTAAATTTGAAACATATTTCACAGAGAGTTAATTAATAATTAATTTATATTAAATAATTAATTTATATGAACAATTTCTGTTCCTGCTTGTAGTCTGTGCTCTGTAGTTTTTCGCACGTTTTCAGACTTGTATCAGCTGCAGCAGGTCATTACTGCAGTTGCTGCATTGAGCGCTGGGTGATTCCCTTGGTTACATTCACGCATATCTTGCTAGATGACAAGGAATCTTGCCTCCTAATATCAGCTATCATTAAAAAATAAGTACTTAGGCAGTCCCTCACTTAGGTAGCACAAGAGTATAAATGGGTATCATGGAAGAAAATTTTGCCTGAAAGCTAAAGTGTTAAGTAAAGTAATCACTTAGAGAAATATGTAAGTACTCTCTTGGTGCCCCAAAATCAGTGTGCAAAAAATTCCAGGCAATAAAGCTGTAATGTGCTCTCAAAACCAGCTTGCTCAGGAACTGGGTCCACCCAGAGATGGCGTTTGCACCATGTTTAGCTATTTCTGTAAACTAGTAGTAATACATTCATGTACGAGTGATTTTTTTTCTCTGTTATTTTTATATTTCGAATGTAAAAGACATTTTATAAAACAGTAGGTGAGATGTTTGCCAGTAACAAAAGATGAGATCATTTGTTACTGGCACAAAGAGATGGGGAATATGAAGAATTTGTTAACATGGAGAGTAAGGCAATTGGAAATTTTTTTTACAATCTCGAAGTTGCAGCCAGAATGTTCAAGCAATTTTTCATGTATATTTTTCCTCACATTATTATAGAAGAGGGTGTAAATTATTATTGTTGAAGCAGAACAGTAACACCCACTGTAAAAAAAAAAAAATTGTAGAGGCTTATGTAGAATAAAAAAGGTCAATCATGCCGTCTACTCCTTCTGTTAAATAGCACTTCAGCTGACCAACTTCAGGGTCAGTTTGTCAGACAAACTGAAAATCAGCAGAAAAAAAATTGTCAGTTTCTTTTTGCTCTTCATTAGTTTGCCTTTCTTGCAAAATTCACATATTTTTAGCATTCACAAAACAAACCGAAGTCCTACAGATTTGATGTGAAGTGTTTAACAAGAGAAATAAAAAATCCATTTGTGCTGCTTTTATTTAATTTTGTATCAGTACAAATGCACCATTTAAGTGCCTGGAGTTGTTAAAGAACATTTTTATGCATCTTAATTCTGGTAATCTATTGTTGCTTGTTGTTGTGTTCTGGGGTTTTTGTGTGTTTGGGGTTTTTTTAATTGGGGAGTAGTGCTTTGTGGAAAGGCATGGTTTCAGCTCAAGAGGTGAGGTACATGAGAATGGAAAACAAAGCAGAAGACATGATCTGTTTTTTTATTTCTTTAGCAAGATTTTATGGAAAACAATGTTTAAAACTTAATCTTTAGAAAGAGCTACTGATTTTTCACCCAGTCTCTGATTTCTGTGTTGTGATCTCCTACTTGCATCTTGTTTTTTGAGTAATTATGTGCTTCAAAAAATGCCAGATTATTTGCAGTGAGGATTTTTAAGGCTAGGACATTGTGCCATACACTCTCATGGGCCTAGAAATTAAGAAACAGAAAAGACCACTTTTCAAGTGGGACTCAGTGCAAGGGGAAGACGTGTGCAAGAGTGTGCATGGTTGTCTGGCAAAGAGAAAGTTACTCAAAATTCTTCAAAGAAAATAAAGAAGGGCAATATTTTGGTTAATGGGTGATGGATTGACAATATCTGTGCACTTATTTTCTGAACAATGACAATAACAGAGATTCTGCTGCTCTTTTTTAGAAATGGCTTCCAGATGGGATTCATGTTTTACAGTCCAAGATTGAATGTGATTTAATAAGTTTCTATCAGTAAAAAATATAATATTTCAGAATATGAACTCTGTTGCTAGACTTCCCTCTATTTGTATATGGCCACTTATTCCCTTTTGTTAATTTCCCTTTACTACTACCCAGGATTTTTGAATATTTTTGAGTATAATTTGAAAGAAATAATCAGTCTGATGTAACAAGTAGATGCCTGTAACTGTGTTATAATCATATTTGGCATACAGGGTTAGAAGACTGTGGTTTTGAAAGATGCAGTAAATTCATTCGTTTTCTTTGTAGCATCAGAAAAAAAAGCAGGTCAGGTTAGCAGGGGCTTTAAGATGGTGGGATGTTGCTTCAGTGAAACTTAGGCTATTTCTCCTGGGTTTGTAATATTTTAGTGCGGAATAATTACATTTAAAGATTTTAATTCCTACTTTATCTTTCTGCATCTTCCACCAAAATTCCCTCTTTACGTAATATCCTTGAAATTTCTGCAAAAAATACCCCATGTGCAGAATAACACTGAAAGAGAAAGCTTTGGAGAAAGCTATTCTGAAGTAGATTTATTGAAGTATATTAGTAAATTTTGAATTGTTTTAAAATGCTGACTTTTACAGGAGAAGTCACCAAAGTATTGACTCAATGAGCCACCTTAATTTGTTCCTGTACTGGTACAACCCCTCACACACAGAAAGCACTAATAGCTAATTCTTGTTATTGTTATGATTGATTCTTCCCTGCATACAAAAAATCATATTTTGCCTGTATTTTTCCAGGGAGAAAGAATATTTATGCATTTTGATGTTTAGGGAAAATGCTTTTTCTAGAACTAGTTAATTGTTCTGACTTTAATAGTATAGCAATTCAGTATCAATGGAAACTACATGTCTTTTAAAACTCGCCCATTGGTAAGTTGATTTGGCTTTATGAGTGGATTATAACTACAAAGTTAACACAGTTTGTGTGCAGCAATCAGAAGGGCATAGCAGCTTTTTAAGGCTTCAGTGTAAATCCGGCATTTTAATTTATGTTCTAAAAATGAACAGAACTTTAGCAGTGATACTTCTCTCCGAACTATTAGAGATTCAATTGAAAGAAAACAAAAGAAAATCAAACCATACATATGTACCCAAAATAGTGTGTGCCAAGTGTAATGGACTAAGTGGTAACTCTGCAAATTACTCTGTTAGGTGTATCCAGAAACACTTTGCACTTTTGCAATTTAGAAAAGAATTTGACTTCCTGGTGAAATAAAAATAAAAATGGAGAATTATTTTAAAATGTATGCAGAAAAATTGCTAGTTACATTTCTTAGTTACAGGTTTAGCTTGTGAAGCCAGGCATTTGCAATAATTTGATATTAAAAGCAATACTGCAGACAGTGTGTCTTGTACTGTATTGAGGACAATGTTTTTAGCATTCAAACATAAACCCTTTGCAAGTGAATGCTACTGACGTGCTCAAATGCCTTTTGCTTTCTTAGTAGTTTCTATAAATTGCTTCTTTTTTCAAGGGAAAGAAGAGAGAAAGGATTGGGCTGTTTGTTTTGTGGTGGGAGTGTGAAAAGGAGATTGTTTTAAAATAAGAAATAGAATGTCGTAAGTAGTCTCCAGTTATGAATTTTTTTTCCTAGAGGAAAAATGAGAGGTATTGGTGGAAAGTATTTTGGGCTGTAATGTGGTGATATTAATCAGGAGAGAGAGTTTGACTGTTTCTTGAAGAGCAGATTCTAGCACAATGTGCAAATACAAACATGAGAAAGACACTACATAGTTAGAGAGAAGGTTAAAATACTTTTCAGTTATTCAGCTCCCACTCATTACTGTGGTAGCCCCATTTCACTCCTTAGGTAATCACCAATAGTAATTCTGGATAATTCCCTGCATAGTTTTTACAAAACTAACATAAAAATAAAAATTAAAAAAAAAAAATCTGTATCATTTTTCCCCTGTTATATAATCAGAAAGAAAGCCAAGACTGACATCAGGGCGTTTTCTCTTTTTTGTAGGTCATTTCAAGGCAGAAATTCAAGCACTTTGGAGTGATCACTGGTTTTGAAGAGACTGCTTCTATCATTTATGGTGGTATGGTAATATTATATGGGAAAATGTGAAATTGTGAGAGGAGTGGAGATCAGAATAAAGCCAAATCGCTACAGGGTTTGAGCAGCAATTGGCTGTAAAATTAATATGGAGCAACGGTTGGATGTTGCAAGGTTGAGCATTAATCCAGTGCCTAGTAGAAAAAGAATATATTTATCTAAATTTGTGCTTCACAGTGATTGCACTGCATGAGCTATTAAACAAAACAAAATAAAAAATTCTAAGTCCATAGAAGATACTTGATGAATCTGACATCTTCACTGAACTTGGATGAATATGAAGTCCTGTGTGGCTGAGAACAGGGATTCTAGCTCCAGTCCAAATCCTTTTACAGTAGAACTTCAATTTGGGGAGGAAAGTTGCCTTTTTATCAAAATTATTTTTATTGAGAGAAGCAGAAATGCGTGTTGCATATACATGTCTTCTTGCATAGTGTACATTCTGATACAGTTAATTCAGCCAATTTTCTGGTATTGTTCTCAAGATCTGTGCCATGGATATTAGAGTCCTCCATATGGGTACATTTTTCCTCTGATTTTTCCACTTCTTTTTCTGGTAATAACTGTATACATTCAAGTATTTTAATTCAGATTTAGGGTCATTAAGGTTCTTCTAGAGGATCTGGAGCTCTGCCACAGTTAGGTAGTTAGTTATTTTATCGTAGGAGTTGCATGTAGCTGTTACGTCTTTATATTTTAGCTCAAGCAGAGATAGAGATTTAAACTATCTAGTTTTTAAAAGTCTTATTTTTCGATCCAATTTATGCATAAATTAATATTTCTGCTTTTTACAAGAGCTGTTGATTTTCAGCCAGCCTTCAACTCTGAATGTAAAATTTGGGGGCTGAAGCAGGCCACTTTTTCAAAATGCATGTATATGTGCCCTGTTTAGATTTGTGAAGAATAACATTAAATAGTTTGAAGGTCATTTTTTCCTGGAATATCAAGTTAGCATGTATTGCTTTGGTATTGAAAAGGTTGCTGATTATGATGCCAAAAGACTGTCTTACTAGGAAGTTTGAAATAATTTCTGAGAGATGAAAAGGGATTCTGTCCCTACTGGAAAATTGTACATGGCAAGACTTTAGAATGTGCACCCATTGTTATTGATGGATTTCTGTCATTGATTTCATGGGAGGAAATATTTGGTCTATCAACACTACTGTCAGAAAGCAGGCGGTAAAACATAATTTTTCCCAGAATCTTTAGAAAAATCTAGGTCCTGTGACATTCTAAAACATATTTTAGTTGTATTAATGACATATTTTTCTGAGATTTCAATGTGAAAGGTTTGTGATTTGTTAGGATTTTGGTAAAGCCTTTCACACTGGAAATAATGATGGCAGGGGTCAAAAGAAATTAGGCTTAAGAGACTGAATAAATCTGCTACCAATTAGCAGTTTGCTACTGCTGTCAGTAAATAAGTAAAATAAATAATAAAAGCATATTTGAGCATGGCAAGCCCAAACTGATGTGCTTTAGTCATTCATTTATAGTGGTATTGTAGACTTTTGATGTTCTGGTTCAGTAATACCACTGAATTTTAAGCAGTGACATTTAAGAATTAAAAATATTTTATGCCATTAAAATGAATAAGTGCAGAATAAAATTTGAGGATCTGAATCTGCACATTTTTATGCAAGCAGTCTTTTGCATCTGCTTCTAGCTGTGTTATACTGCGCTGTAAGTCCGACATAGAAGTTGGTGCCAAAGCTGGCTCACGGGCTGGGAGCAGGGTAGCCTATTTGTGCAGTGCTTTGTCAAAGCTAATTTACTTTGCTAAAAACCAGGGTAAATTAGACAGTGTGCAGCATTAAGCGATGTGGTTAAACTGCTTCCAGCTACCCAAGCTGGCTCCTTTTGAGCTGCTCTGGCTATCTCTCCACAGCACCGTGTTGTGCAGCGCAGATATGCCCTGACTGAAAATGATGTGTGTGAAATTTTAGTCATGTAAGGGAGGATTGATGAATCATACCCATCCTCTCTTCTGCAGAAATTCAGTCCTCAGATACAGGCAGAATGTACAACTTAAGCATGTTTTCAAATAACTACAGTATAACTGTCATTCCATTTGACCTCAGAAATGTGATTCTCTGGGTAAACACAGAAAATGGAGGTACCACAACTGATTGTAATTAAATATAAGTAGCTAAGCATAGGTCTGTGGTATAAATAGATGTGTTATGGCTGACAGTTAAAGTTTGAGTTCAGTTTACGTGTGAGCCTTTGCATTGCTCATGTAAATCAATGTTCTCACTTACAAGAGAAACCTCATAATTTACCACTACCCATAAAGTAGCCTCGCTGTAATCAATAGTGATTCCTATATGGAATTACTGTTCAGAGCAACGTTTCTTCCATCCATATCCTCAGTATGATTACTGTATGGTTTGGCACCACGACAGAAAACTATCCAGTGAGCTCAGTAGTTTTCTGCGTGGAAGGACTTAGTTGCTCTAATTTGGTACAAAAATTCCGTTCAGTTTAAAGTAAGCAAAACTGGAATTAAATACTCCACATGAGGAAGGATTGAGTAGAATCTTCGGGGGGGGGAAATTGTTTGCAATCTCACTCTCTTGAGACTTTACAATTAAACCCAGCTTTATTTTATTCTCTACAGAAGTAGAGTACAGTAATTAGAAATACTTGATGTTGTCAGTTATACTGATAACAGTAAAGGGTGATCTGGTGATATTTTCATGTCCGCTTTTGGTGATAATTATATATGCTGTGTTTGAGACTGAGAGCAGACCATATTCAAATGAATCTCAAAACATTTTACAGCTTTCTGATTCTGTGAACATGCTGCACTGTACATACAGACATGCTGTGCTCATCTCGTGATTCTGCCAAACAGGAATGGTGAATGTAGAGGGGTTTTGGAACCCCTCCACTTCTCTTGGGTGCCTGGGGGTTCCTGTGTGGGTGTGGGGTTCTGAGGCACTCTCCTAGTGCCCCAGAACCCAAATCCCACTGGGCCCCAGTCCCTGCCCAGTGGGATTTCCTTCTATAGAACAGGCTGAAGCTTTGCACAGTCAGACAGGGACTCTGAAGCATGAAGGAACTCAGGTCCTCTGTAACTCACCACTTTACTGGACAACTCTACAAGGTCACGGGCAGTTGCCAAGTACCTGCGAGCCCAGGACAGGAATGAGTTCCATCCTGGAAGCAGCCAGTGGTGTCAGTAAGTGGCAGGTGGGCTTTGGGCAACTGGACTGAAGTGAACCCCTCAAGGAACAAAGGCCAGACTTGTCTTTTAGTGAGGTTAAAAGAAGCTGCAGGTAGAAACTGAGAGCTCGAAGTACTCACAGAAACCCGACCTTTGGCACTTTATCAGACTGACAGGACCAAAACAATGGAGCCAAGTGAATTCCAGTTTTACAGTCAGTAAAACAGAGGTTTCTGAATCAGTTTTGTGGATTTGGATTGCCTGAATTACACTTTTGGTGTGTTCCAACAAAAACATAGGTTACATCTCAATTAAACAAAATGTAGAAAATAATTGGGTTTCCATTGTGATTACTAAAGTAAAAAAAATCCTGTAATTTTCTAGTCACCTATGTAAATAACACCTCCGGTGGAACAGAGCATACCTCTTCCAGTTACATAAAACAGGCACTCCAAAATGTATTATTTTAAAAATCTGTGATTAACCAACGGGGGAATAGAAGAGTTTTTTAATAAAACATGGTAAACATGTAAAATTAATATCCCTTCTAAAAAACAAATTATAATTGTCCTTGGCACTGGATTACAACATCAAGGAATGGCAATACCTAAGCTGACAAAACTATACTACAGAAATCTGTGAAGTTATATGCTTTCCTGTTCTCATTGTTCCATTTAACATATGCCTTTGTCTGTCTTGATGTAAGGATGCCTTACATACAAAATGCTACACATATTTTCATGTAAACTGTGATGTGTTAGATCTGCAATACACACACCATCATGTTTTTTTTGTGTGTGAGCAGAAGAGTAACTCCTCACTTCAAGAAGTATCTTCCCATAAAGTCTCCTATTGTCTTTTTCAACTTTTACCAACAGAACAATGCAGTATTTTTATTCTTTTTAGCTGTGTTGTTAAGCTTTTGTTTCGCACCTTAAGACTATAGGAAAACACAGAAGTTACTGAATCTCAAACTTTGCATATCACCAATAAAAGCATACATGTATTCACAATATTGCTTTAATAGGGACTTCTTCAGTGACTGCTCAGTGAAGCAATAACATCTCCATTTAAAAAGATAGAGAAGAAAGACAGATAAAGCCAGACAAGTGCTCAACAGTAACTTTACTACTTCTCAGCTTAGCAGATGTATCTTAAACTCAGCAATTGCTCACAAATACTGCACTTGTATTTAGCTAGAAATTTGCTGTTCTTATTTTAGGTACAGGAAAGGACAAGTTTAAGAAGGACAAGCCCCTTCAAGCTGTTCTTCAAACACAGAAATTGAATGCACGAAGATTTATCTTTGTAGTCCCTGCCTCCACTTTGCTTGCCTGCCTCATTGGGATGCAGGGTGCCTGGTTTCTCAGTGTTCAGCACAGCACAGCTCCCACTGCCTACAGTTTGCAGTGGCACTTCTACAAATTACACTCCTCCACACCGAGCACCATGAAAAACACAGTTAACAAGCACATGTGCAAAGTGACTCGTATCACACAGGAAATCTGTGGCAAAGGCAGGGATACGATTCAGTTCCCCAGAGCTGCACTCATGCCTTAATCATGAAAACATGTTCTCTTCTCCACAGTTGTCTGCTTCATTCACTGTGTCCTTCCAACAGCTGCAACAAAGCACAGGTTGTACAGAGCACAGTCACTTTTACTACGCCATGATTCCTCCTCCAGTGCGAGTCCTCTCTGTGTGCTATGCAACACAGGAGGGAGGGCCATGGAAAACTCCCTCTGCTCAAAGGAATCAGTTCCCTCTGCCTCACATAATCCACCAGAGCCCTTGTCCTTTTGTCTGCCTCTTCTAACACCAGGAGAGTTGGGTGCACGGGAGTGATGGGGTTCCTGATCCAATTGCTGTGCGTAATCAGGCCCGACTGCAGCTGCAGTGAGCGGCAGGATCAGGGAAAACTGTTTTGAACGCCAGTAGCCCCAGGGCTGGAGCATGCCCAGATGTTTCACGGAATGGCTCTGGCAGAGCAGTCGCACACAGGTGTTTATTGGCTTGAAGTAAAAGTCAGGAATACCAGGAATAATTCATCCACCACTTGGCTCTTCGAACAGAACAGGAACGAGCACAACGTGCAAATCGAAACGGCAGATAACGGCAGCTCTTAGCTGACACACACACGCTTTACCCACGGAGCTGCTTGCGGGATGAACTTTTTATTTTCCTGGAATGAACTCATTTTAGTTATGAAAACTGATTATGCATATTGTTGAAGGCATGCAGCCAAGCAACTGTACAACTCTCTTTTTCACTAATATCTATCATTTTTAGGAGAAAAACATGCTGCTGCTAAATGCAAGTACAAGTCTACTTAGAAATGTGCTTTGCAGTTTACTTTCTCTTCATGGTTAAAAGCTATTTCAAAGCAAAACAGACCTAACCGTATCAAAAGTAGCATTGTGTACTTTGATTAAATATACTAATTTTCACACTACAATTACTTTAAGGAGCAAAGACTTGCTATATGTTACAAATCAAAGGACAAATGTAAGAAACTATTCCAGAGAGGTTCTCTACTCTGCACAGCAAAAGCTGTGCTCAGCCTCTCCGTGACCTGGGCTTCGCACGATTTATTGGTTATCTTTAATAAAGCGAAATCTAAGTGCCTTTTCTGTTTTGTTACTTCCATTTTAACACCAGCAGTAGCAGACAGACAGACAAAGTTTAGTTTTAGCCTGGGAGCTAAAAGAAATACTTCTAACATACCCATGTACTGTTACAGTCTGACTTATAAATGCTCAGTAGTAAAGTCAGCAGGAATTGAGCACTAAAACTGGAGAAGAGTAAATGGAAAGAGATCCTGCTGTATTTGCAGACTCGTGGTAATAAGGAAAGCACTCCTGACTGCTCTTGGAAACTTGTCATGTAAGTGAGGAAGGGGAGAGGTCAGGCAGTGACAGACTGCTCTTCCAGCCTGAAATGGGGGGTTGCACTAAATCTAAAAGACCGAAAACATGCATTTAACTAAAAATGAATGTTATTAAAACAAATTATACCCATCATTCAGAAATGTAATCTGAAAGTACCGTAACTCCTGGCTTCTGTTCAGATGATGTCTGGCAGAGTGCTGTGTATCATCCACAAAGTATCTTCCCGAATCCCCAGCACCCTGGCTTCAGGAACCGCTCTAAATCTCACCAAATTCTGATGGTTCTGATGTCATTTTCTAAGCTTAAAGTATCCTTTCAAGTGACATCAATCATGACTCAACCTGGCCTCTCTTGCCATATATGACAAAGGCTCCTATTTTTAATTTTTGAGACAAATACAGCTTGTGTAACTTCTTTTTTGCCAAAAATACATCAGTTCGAATCTCACTATTCCAAGCATATTCCATTCTTTTGGGATACTTGTCAGCTGGCGTATTTATATCAGGTTCGTAAGAAATTAAATGTTTTTCTAGAAGAAAAACAGCAGACTTGGAGAACAGAGCTTCCACCTTGCATTATTAATAGAATTTGTGAAAATCTGTGGTTATATTGTCAAGAAGCACAGAGACTAATTGCACAGAGCCAACAATTCACTCAGCGTGGTGGTTAAAATGCATAAATGGATAAAAATGATTTGTATTAGTGCCTGCAGTCTCTTGTAAACGTCAAATACTTTCTTGACATTCTAAAACCCAGGCTGTACAGCGAAAGTGGGAGAGTAGCATTTTGTATTAATTTTAAAATGTATAAAACTGATTATCCCCTTCTAGTAGTCAGTATTTCACTGCTTCATGAGGACCTTAGATGCTGACTGTAACTGGCTGTACTCTTTCAACTCATCATGGCTCTCATTTTTCTTCCAGCAGAGCAAACAATGAATATATTACTTGAGATAAATAAATAAGATTTTACTTTCTGTGAAAGAAGATATTTAAAGAGCGTCCCCACAACCAGTTTTCCCTCTTGGAGAAGGTTGTAAATGTTCATCTCCCCTATTTCCCATGCATGGCAGTCTTGCCATTCCCATGAACTCGCTGTTCCTCTTCTGTAAATCCCCATCTCATGCATTTATCTCCATGTATTTCAGTACTGTCACTTAGCTTTATACTGTTCACTTTAATCACCTTGCAGGGTTCAAAGGACACCTGGACAGATCCCCATCTCCTAGTCTTTAAAACATTCACCAAAAGTTCTAGTATAAAGGATTTATGATGTTTCCTTGGATGAAAACATTTGTGTCCTTACCATACATCCGTTAGACTTTACTATTTTTACGCTGCTAAAGTAGAATGATGCACAGGTGTAATTGAACTGACAAAAGTATTTGTATTTTTCTAGAACAGATCACTTAAATTTTGTACAACTGACATTTTGCTCATTGTTCTCGTTAGTACTCGCATTTATTTCCAAAGAATTGTGAAATAAAATAATCAAAAAGCTACCAGCTGCACAAGTCTTCTGAAGCCTCTGTCTGAGTCTCTTACACATTACAAAAACATGCAAGGCGGCTTAGAGATAGTTCAAAAAAAAAAAAAAAAGGAAAAGAAAAAAAGAGAAGAATTGAAAAGGAATATCCAGGTGGTTTTTTAACTGCAAAATACAATAAAGGAGAGCTTGGAAAGTATTACACAGAAATATAATAACAAAAACCCCCAAGATATGTCATTTACAAGTTGAACTGTACAGTGCTGTGCCTTTGCGTGAGCCGAAATCAGTAAAGCAGAGACTGAGCTCACTCAGCGGGGTTTGCGAACTTGTGACAGCTCCGAGGGTACAAACGTACCACTGGCAGCTCACAGGCTGCTGAGCAACACTAGAAAATCTTTCAAGGCTTAAGGTTAACTAAGGTTAATTATTCTGAAACACTGTTTTGTAGATTTCAGTAATAATTGCCTAAAGTGACAGCAATGAATTGCTGCCTCCATTTTGAGAGCACTTGGGAAATTACTTAAAAGCGTGTGAGAAGATTTATCATGACCAAATTGTAGGTGTAAAAGAAATGAAATGCTGGAAGACAGCTGAGCAGCAAAGGGCAGGGCCATCTAATGTAGTCCCACAAGTTCCATTAAATAATTTAGACAAAAAATCAATAGATTTATCAGCCACACATATTTACTACCACGTTTGACAGGACTTTGATGCATTTGCATTGAAGTTTGCTCCCAGATACTAATCTAAGATCTTAATCCAAAGATAACAACCAGACAGCTCTCACACATTTGATTACTTGCTGAAATATTTATCATCTTTCCTGATTGCATCTTATCTCAAAGCCAGACCCTGAGCCCAGAGAAGTAATCATCTTGGTTCCAGGGTAAGAGCTGCCAACACCATTGTGAGGAGTGTTACAGAAGTCAAAGAGACCACACATGAAATGAGGACTAAGGTTCAACTGTAAAAGTCAGCAAGACCTGGCATTAGATTACAGTCTTCAGAGCACAGGCATTCCTGATTTCCCAGGCACAGAAAGACAAGAGGTAAAACTCTGATACTGTTAAAATTAAAATGAAACTTTTTAAACTTCACTAGCGCTGTGTGTTTATTGTGTTCATCCACTGCCATCCCATCTGTGCCACACTGTTAAACTGCAGGGACAATCCTGTGCGCTCAAGTGGTACAGATGAAAGTCATTTGAGGTTAACTACAGGAGGAGTTCCTACTATCGCTCCTTTAGGGATTTAAGTGGTGTCAGCTCTCTGCTGATATTTCACCCTTGTCCCAAACACATGATACAGAAAGCAGCAGCAGCCATTAGGTACTCACAGTGAAGCAATCCAGACTAAGCACTTTCCAATAGCACAAAATGAGGCAATTTACCAGGAAGAGAGGGAGTTGCATTAGCATGAAAAAATTCTAAGTTATTCACAAGATGCTGAAAGAGAAGAAAGAATCATCAATCCTGAGCACTGGAACCATGAGGACCCATAAGGATTTTACATGATGCTCATGAGCCCAAGCCAAGTAAGCACTGCTGTAAGTGGAGCTGTGAGGGGAGCGGAGCAGTAGCACTGCCTCCCTGCAGAGCTCGCTCAGATTTAGAGAGAATCTGGCCTCTTGTGTTTTCCACTTACACTTTGTGACAGACAAATTAGTGGAGCTGGGAGCGACCCAGGAGTTCCTGCAGAAAATCTGAGCATGATTGTCTCACTGGGGGTACTTAAATGTGGTTGCAGGGACAATAACAAACACCAGCTGTATAAATGCACCACATTCTGCCAGTGGCAGCAGAGCTCATACCAACCACCACCACCCCTCTGGTACGAACCAGGTGAACGTGAAGGAGGCTCGGGATTAAAAGTGCAACCACCTTGTCAGAGATGCAGAGATAGATCAACCACACCTGCCTTGGGACTCGTTGGACTCAAACAGACTCTTAAGAGTCGGCAGGTTTTATTAACAGTTTCAGAAGATGATTTCTGGAGACCACAAAGTCAAGACCTACGTTCAGTGACACAGCGAAGGAGAAGCACATGCAGAATCTGCCATGAGGTAATCAAGAACTACACATTGGAGTGTCACCTGGCTCAGAGGAAACACAACTGCTCCCTGCTAAATGTGTGCAAGCGAAGGGCTCAGGGGTGGTGATGGCTCCTTATTGCAGTGAAGGGACAGAAAATGACATCTTGCTGCTCAAATCATCTTCCCGTGCTGTTTTCACCCATAGGTTGCTCACTTTTGTGCAGACTTGGAGACCTGCTGGTGTTCAGAGCCCAGCAGTGCCCCAGCTTCTCCCTTCCAGCGGTTCCTGGCCAGCCTCTCCTTTCTGCTTCACACTGCCTTTGTTAAACTATTGGCCCCTGACATGGAGAGGCTTTCTGAGAAGACTGGTTAGGAAGAAAGGAAACGAGATTAAACAGAATAGGTCACTTGAGAACACTTGCAGAAATTTTGTCTTTATTTGCTTGGTCTGGTAGCTTTGGAAGATAGGAACTCCACATGTTTTATGGTTACATTTATGTAACAAATAAAGTCTTTAATTACAGCAACCCTTGCTTTCAAGGAGGCAGCAGGGAAGCCAAAGAAAAACAGAAGACTTTGCAGTCAGAGTAATAATGTCTGATAATCAGAAGCGTCACATAATCCTCTGAAAATTAAAAATGGAATAATAAAATATTTTCCTCATTTACTTAGTTACTGTGTAATCTTATCAGGGATACTATCCCTCATTTCAAACACTGTGGTGTTACCTATGGCGGCCTCTGTCGTGGCAAAGAGTGGCACCTCCTGCTTTGCTTGGAACAGCTTCCCTGCAGCTCCCCTGCCGTGCCGCAGCATCCCCCGAGCCCCGCGCTGGCTGACAGTCACGGAGAGCGCAGTGTCAGGAGCGGGCTACAAATGGAGCTGGATTTTTGAAGGGAAAATAGAACTTGATACTTCAGTTCCCACAGGGTACCACCACAGAGACTATTTTCTGTAAAATGAAACCAGTGGAGTGATGTTTTACACCACAATATCGCATAAAAGGCAAGACAGTTGGCCTAGTGATACTCCTACACAGACAAATTCCTGTGTTTCTGGACAGGTTCACATTTCTTTATCTGGCAAGCATAAAATTGTAGTCTGTGTACAAAGTAGCCTTTTATTTAGGGAACAATTAAGCTAATCCCACAAGATTTCATGTTTAACTAGGTTTGTAGTGAACAAGTTTGTAGTCTGCATTCAATCAAGCTCTTTTGACTTTCAGAAAATAGGGGCAAACCAGTATATAAGAAATGTTAAATTCTAAGTTTCCTGAGATGTGTGAGTCCTGCTGGAGTAAAACTATGCATCTGTTTGCTAAAACTTTGGTATTCTAGAAGACTTTTTTCTTTAGTCTGCCTTCAATCTTCCAATTATGCAACATAAGCCTGCTTTTGTCATTAAAATAAATTGGTGTACACTAAAGCACTTGATAAATACATAACAATATGTACCTGTGCACACATGCTCAGTAAAGCTGCTGTTGGCTTGAAGGTAACATCAGCTGCACTCATGACAAGATGCAGGCTCTTGGCCTTCAAAGTCTCACCTACTCAAAAGTGTGGTCAGGCTCTGGGCTTTTTTCAGTGTGGTTTGAGCTGGGGTTGAATCCAGCTGTGGCCAATGATGATCTGAATTCAGTGAAGTAAAAAGAAGACAATAATTCAGGTTCAGTTCTGGTTTTTGACAAAACAATGGTTCAAATCAATCTTTGGTTTTGGTTCTACTTCCTGCTTAACAGCTGTGTAAAGAAAAACATCTGGAATAATAACCCAGCAGGGCCAATAACTGGGGCTGCTCTTTCATACTATCCAGATAGCACCAACAATAACAAAGCTTTCAAGCCAGTTTTCAACAACAACAATGAAAAACCACAACCAAACAAGAAAACTCCTTTCGTGCCTTACAGTCAGTAGTAGCCAGGACTGCACACGGGACTTGGAGCATTCCTGCCTCCATTGGCACCAGGCAGGGAAACAGGACAAGACCAGACCTGCTGCTCAGGCTCTGCAGGAAGGAGGCAGAGCACAGCTCATACACACACAGCTAATTCCCTCCTGCAGTCAGGCTGGCTGCACAGCTGCCAGCTCCAGGCTTCTGCGAGCCCTCAGCTGTGCCTGGGCACTGCGCAGCATGGGCTGAAGCCCTGCCAGGGAGCTCGAACTCCTGATCCTCCTGTGAGATGCTGAGTCCTAGATCTGACTGCCCCATTAGGCCAGCACTGCCTCTGGTGCCAGCTGTGCCCAGTGCATCTCTTTGCACCTTCCCACTGCTCTGCTCTGCCATCTCTCTCACTTCTTTAGTGAGCTCCTTTGAACCTGGCACTACATCTTTGTTCCGTGCTCATTTGGTGCCTAACACAGGCCAGCCTGTGTGTGGGGTAGGGCTCCAGAAGCTGCACCAAAGTAGGTTTGGTGGGGAAGCATAACCCATACAGGGCATGCAAAGCTCTGTGGTCTCAACCCACGCTCACATCCGGGCATCTGCCCCATCATGAATGTGGACCTTGATGATGAAATGTGACTACTCCCACTGTCTGAGGTTAAGACCAACTTTAGGGAACCATAGTTGCTCAAAAGCAAGCCATTAATGCAAGTCCAGAAAAGGGAGAGGAACGCCAGTAAATGTCCAGAGGTCACACAGAAAACAGGCAGAACTGCTCCCAATGGCCACTGCCTTAAACAAGAACCCCTGAAGCCAGCACTGGCTGCATAAAATTTAGAATTGCTCCTGGCCTTTTTTACCACACGCTGCTCTCATGCATCAACCAGGCCACAGGGACCTCTCAGAGCTATTCCATCTTCATGGGACAAAACACTGTTCAAGTGCTCTCCATCTGGAAAAAAAATTAGCTCTTCACTTCTGTTTCAGGAACACACCACCCCAGCATCCATTGGGAAGGAGGTAAAAAATCTTGTATCAAAATTTTGATGTCTCGCTGTTTTTCAAGATCAGTTAATTACCCCTTTTCCCCTTCTTGTATGACTGAATTATTAAATTGAAGAGGAAAACAAAGAATGAAATTGTCAATGACTAAACACAGTTTGGTAATTTTGAGTTAGAGCTGTGATTGCTGTACTTTTGCTGCAAAAGTTGATGAAGTTAGAAAGTAAAGCAGCATCTTGGCCCGCATCACCAGGATGTGGAATACTCCTTCTCCTGAATACTACATTTCAGCTCCATAATGTGGACAATTTTAGCTTTGTTTACCAATGAAGATTTACTGGTGCTTATTTGTATTTACCAAGGAAGGAACAGAAACCGCAACACATTTGCAGCCAGATCTCTGACCTCCTGTTCAGTGATTTACAAAACCAAAGATGCATTTTCAGGGTAGTATTTGCATTTATAACGTTCTCAGTTCATCTCTGCCATACCCACAGACCCTCACTTTAAAACATGTACCCAAAGTTTCTATGAGCCTGTGTATAATCCTATAGAAAGCTTGTAACATTTTTGTTAAAATACAAATCTAAATTTCACTTGAAAATCATTGGATGCCTTCTGGGTTTTTTTAGCATTTTCTAGTTCTGAATATTAATACAGCTACTGAAAAGAAACAGATCTAATTACAAAAGAAATTGTGACCTAATTTTCTCTATTTCTTATCAACAAGTTTTCAGATACTGTTTGTGTCATTTGAACCCTTTTGGAAATCCTGAGGGTATTTTTCTCCACATATTGAAATGTGTAGCTGGCAGCTTTGTGCCACAGCCCTTAAAATTTGTTTAAACAGATGTAAGTGTACAACTGAAACAGAAGAAAAGTCTCAATAATCACACAGATTTACCCTCTTTGTTCAAATGCTGGATGTCAGCTACACAAAATACCATAGTATTTTATTATAGAGATGTAAAATCATTCCATACAGCCTTCCAAATTTGGAAGTTTCAACTTGTATTTCAGACACAGATATCAAGAGGGAAAAAGTCTCCAGCTGTCTAGAACTCCAAATTCTCTCATTTGTACTGCCATTTAACATAAGACAAAATTTAAGACCAGACTTTAACTGTTTCCAAATGTTTTTGTGTGTTTTTCTGATGAAATCTTTAACTGTCATCTAACACCAGAATTCCTAAACAAAAAATACACCTACTGTCTTCCTTTAATTTTGTGTTCAGATATTTTTCTGTTAAATGCATGGTATCATACATTAATCATGGTAATATATGATAAATACTTAATGACTTTGAGGGCAGAAGGATCTTGGGCAAATTTCGAGTACAAATGACTTTAAGCACTGATACACAGAAAACGCTTAATCCTATGGGGAAATGACTGTAGAGAGCAGTAGCAAAAACAGACTAGATTATAACTTTAACTTCAAATCTCTGAAGAAACTATTCATCCTTTGAAACAATCTCACAAAAGCTAAATATGAGCTTTACTGAAGAAAAAATTCTCCACACAGTAGAAACCTGAACCAAAGTACATGTGGGAAATGCAGAATAGCACACTGAAACAAAACAGAAGGAGCTTAAAAGCCTTCTCTCTAATCCTAGTATGTGTTAGGCTTTTTTTTTGTTTTCTGGAAAAGGCATAACACAATGCGAAAAGTAACCCAGTTCAAGCATTACTTTCTTTGAGTCCTACAAATGAACACGACCTCCTGCGGGACTTGTGAGTGGCCTAGAAGTGTATGTGTCCCATGAAACACTCCGAGTCAACAACTCATACAATACTCTGAGACTTTGCAAGCCCCGACAAGCTGATACTCCAGTTTGATCCATTGACATAAGCTTTTCCCCTCAGAAAGAAAATGGTTTATATGGGGTGGGCTACAGGAAAGGGTAAACATCAATTCTGCAGGAGAGTTTGGCAACAGAAATGAAATATTAAGAACTGTTGTCCCTGTTCTAGGGTCCTTTGCTTTTCCATTTAAGACAATTGGAGCATTACAGTTAATAGAGAGTCCCATTAAATAACTTGCTACTTAGGCATTTTACCTTTTTAAGTAATTTTGTTCATCCTGGAGAAGAGAAGGCTCTGAGGACACCTTATAGCACCTTCCAGTACCTAAAGGGGGCTACAAGAGAGCTGGAGAGGGACTTTTTTCAAGGGGATATAGCGCTAGAACAAGGGGGAATGGCTTTTAGCTGAAGGATGGTGGGTTTAGATTACATATTAGGAAGAAATTCTTTACTGTGAGGGAGGTAAGACACTGGAACAGGTTGTCCAGAGGCAGTGTGGATGCCCCATCCCTGTCAGTGTTCAAGGCCAGGTTGGATGGGGATCAGAGTAACCTGGTCTAGTGAAAGTGTTCCTGCCCATGGCAGGGGGTTTGGAACGAGATGATCTCTAAGGTCCTTACCCACGCAAATATTTCCGTGAGTCTATGATATGTTATGGTGCAATTTACAATAAAGAAAAAAACACCTTCAGTGTTATATCAATAATTTATTGTTTTGCATAAGAAGGTAAGATCAGATTCCAGGTAAGACATCAACCAAGGACCTGATGGTGAGTTCAAGTATAGAGCTTGGTACAATATTAAAAAATACTACCCTTTGTTTGACTACAGCAAACAGCTAGAACACAATAAAAACATCTGGACTTGACTGTCAAAACATACATTTCTCTAAAAACCCACACAGCACAACTTGAATATGTGGAATATTGGAAACATGTTTAGTTGTCTTCGTTCCCAAATTCTTAGGAGTCAAAGGAACAATCCACCCCCCTGTTCCCCTCAGTATCCCAGAATAGTTCAGCACACAGGCTCAGCATCCATCATGATAAGCAGGCTCCTGTCCTGTTGAAACAGTTAGGCTAAGATATTTTTTCTGCTTAGACCTCCTGTCATCTCTACCTGCCTTGTGGGGGGCTTTGATCTTTAGCTTTTGAAGCTAACACTGCAATAATGTCGATTTTTCAAGAGCAATTTAGTAATGCAATTAAAACCATTTCTGACTCCTCGAAGACTCTGTGCACATTTTACTCTGTAGGTTGGATCTATGTTTTTGAGATTCCCTTTCTTTTGCAGGTGTTACTCTTCAGGAATTAGCTCCTGGCTTGGAGACAGGGCAGGCAGCCATGGGTCTGGGGGACTCCTGCCAGGACTGTGCCGTGGCTCAGAGGGTCAGCGTCTCTGGGAACGCAGCAAAGCCCCGCGCTCGTTACTGCTGCCCAGGACAGCAAAGCTGTGCACAAGATCCTCCTAGACCACACTGACCCAGGAATGGGAATTAAATTAATTTCAAAAGGACAGGAAAAACAGCCTGCAGGACAGCCAGAACTGTCTCTACCAGGGAGTTTGCAGATTATTCTAGCATCTACTTCATGAAGAGAAAAGCAGGTCCCTTATGTGAGCATGACTGTACCCCAGTGTTCCAAGACAGCCCAGGTCAGAAGCAGTGTTAACAGTGTTTTAGTGAGGACTGAAGGCCCTCCTGTTGGAAATGGCCAGATCCTGAGAGATGCCGAGTGTCCTCTGGATTTCCAGAGATGGTGAAGTCACTCGGCGTCTCGCAGGCAAAGGCAAATTGACCCGCTGAATTCCGTATCCCCTGAAAAATAGCTTGATTTTCAGTAATTTAAAAAAAATAGAAAATGTTTTTTTAACTCAGATAATCTCTATGCAATTAATTTAATCAATAAATTCCTATTTATATTACAAAAAACTTTAAGTCCACCAGGAAAATGGTGAAAGTTGACAGAAGTTACAGTAGAGCTGTTCAAGCAGAGCGTGTATCCATACTGGGACTCAGTACATCTGTAACTCTTGCATAAATGTTCCCAGACTCCCAGGGATTTTGCTGTTGTTTCTTGCATTTCATTTGTTTTATAAGACTCTAAGCCAAAAAATGCAATGGCCCACACATTAAATACACATTTAGAATAAAACTGCAAAATCTGATGGCTTTATCAGCATATGAACTGAAATAAAATATTTACATGGAATGTTGAGCTCCATTTACAGAGACTGTTTCAAATTACAGACTTAGTAATCTCTTTAATAAATGATCACATTGACATGAAATTTAAAAACTTAACATCCCTTTTCAACCCTTTCATAAATATATAAAGTTTCACTAAATTCTTTTTTCTTTAAACAAGAGAGCTGTATTCTCTTTACAGATTAACATGAAATAATGGTTTCCTGTTTGGATTACATAGATGGGATGATCTGAAGTCAGCAAGTTCCTATACACATTCTGTACTTACAAGACATATTCACAACACAACACACAGGTGTTACTTGGTCTTTACATCAGTACTCATTTCCTGCATATCAGTAGTAAATAAAGAAAAATACCAAATTATCTATATTAAAAATACATCCTCTAATATACATTTGCTTACACTGACACATCAAATCTTAAAATGGGGTTTCCAACTGTCTGACCAGTGACAAGGAGGTTTTTAACAGTGAACTCTACAGCATTAAATTATTTTTGAGTGGAGACAAAAATACATTACACTACTAAAAAGTATCACTACATGACAATAAAAGGAATTAATCTCTTTCAACTGCTTCTCAGATGTCCAAGGTTTCCTCACTGTTTGAAAATTCCTGATGGGAAAATTGTTCTAAAGGGTGTCAAAAATATTTTAAATGAATTTAAAGGGGGAAAAAAAATTGTTCTCTATTTTGTTGCTATTCATATCACTTTGCCACTGATGTTACAGAAGTTTAATCCCAAAGACTTTGAAATTATATACATACTAACTCACATTTTTTCCTATTTAAATAATTATTCCTATGACTTTCCTTTGTTGTGCCACAGAGCATGCGTGAAAATATTTTCAATCCATGCGTGCTCACAGCTGTGTTTCACAATTAAGCCACTGAATACATATTTCTTTCCATGATTATGTAATTGCAAAGGAATACTAGAATCAGTCTGTACATGTAAGACAAGGTTCACATCTAGAAAAGTAAAAACACATTGACACATAATTAAAACTATGATGTCTTCCTCATAAAAATGTTGGTCACTTTTGCCTGTTTCAGTTCTCTCAAGCACTTAGATGGCAGTAACTTCCAAGTGCTGACGTGCTCTTTATGGGACCAGTTACGCTTAAAACCACTGAAGTGCTGACCTCCAGCATTAATTTGTATCTTCTGCAAAACTCTCTGTTAAAAACGCTCACCCTGGAAACACACAGATGATGATAAAGAGGTGTTTGGCGGTTTTGCTACACTGGTATTAGCTCACTTTATGGAGCACAGTAAATCTCTGGTTTAATCTGACTGTTCTGCCCCAAACTGTGGGCAGGAGAATTGAAGACACAGGAAAACAAGATCAGTTTCAAGTGCATGAAGAGTATACCTGCTGCTCAGTAGAGTTATAAGCCCTCCTCCCCAGAAAATGGCCATCGAGTAAAGCCTAACCCTGCCCCAGGTTTAGATGCTGTTACAACAGCAGTGGTTTTGTCTATTTAAAACATCACTATGAGTGTAGCCAGCTGACAGGAACCCAGAAGGTCTCGGTCTCCAGCCTGTCAAAAGTTGTTTTGAGCTCACTGTAGGCCGTAGCGAGGTCATCGTTGATTATCACCTTGTCAAAAAGGTGGCCGTACTGGCTCTCCATCACATGGGCAGATTTAATCATTTCATG
Organism: Acanthornis magna; assembly: GCA_036785705.1. Taxonomy (NCBI): domain Eukaryota; kingdom Metazoa; phylum Chordata; class Aves; order Passeriformes; family Acanthizidae; genus Acanthornis; species Acanthornis magna. Next base: position 10,147,281 of record JAWUZG010000028.1, on the reverse strand, counting down.
AAAATCTTCTTCCTAGTAAGATCAGTGCAATAAAGATCAGTGCACAGCCAGTCCACAGCAACACTGCATGAACACATCCTGTACTCAATGCAGTCTAATTGCTTATTTCTTATCAGGAGACAGAAACTGTGCTTTTAATTTAAAAAAATATAGAAATTACCATTACAAGTGATCTCAGAGAGTATTCTGGTGAGCTGACTCTGCTCAACAGGCAATTCTTTCACCTCTCCCCTTCTAGTGACACAATTAGTCACTGCATGGTAATAACAGACATTTTCAGTTAGCAGCACCAGTGGAAAATGTTTCTAGCTGTTTATTTTGATGATACATTTAAAGTTTCATTATGTTAGTCTCAGCTTGTTATTAGCACACCACGTATTACAGCACAGCCTTTTTTCTTTTAAGAACTTGCTAGGAGTCATCATTCTGTGCCTTGTTCGATCTGGCTTAGTGGATTTCTCCTCATGTCTGGGAAAGGAACAAATCTCAGTGATTTGTTTAAGTAACTTTGAGAGATTAAACCTGTCCTAACTAAGCAATGTCCTGAAGGTTGTTCTTAAGAACAAACTCCTCTTACTTTTTATATACCACAAACCAACATTTTCTTACAGGATGTAATTTCCAAACTATTTCAAATGCACATTTTACACAGGTACAGTCTGTGACCATATCCGTGACTTACTTTGAAACAAAACCTAAAAAATCCTAAATAACATCTGAAATGAGGAAAAATTATACATATTGTAAATACAGATGAACAGTATCATCTAATGATGATCAGCTTGGCTGTAGCTTCAATAAAAATATGATTGCATTATATTACAAGGAAGTTAAGTATGTTAATGTTGCATAATCTAAATTTTTTTTCTGACTATTGACAAAACCCAGCATTTGTTACTTGCTTAGATTTTTCTTCTTTCTTATGGTGCTCATTTTTCTATAATATGTAAAAGGCCCTCTGTTTCTCTTATCCACAGATAAGGGCTTTTTATTAAAGTAGCATTTACTTTTAGAATTGGTTCTTTATACTTGAACTTCCCTCTAAATTTAGACCCCCTTAATACAGTCGATAAAACAAATAAATTCTTATATTTGAATAGAAACATCTAAGCCCAGGTGCAAATTTTGAAAGGAAATCCACAGCACTATCTCTCATAAAGATATGCTTGCACTGTGGGGGTTCTTCAACGACATAAAATCAGAGGACCATGGAAATTGTAAATACTAACGAGCATATCAAGCACCACAGAAAAACACCACAGAAAATGTGTAATGTGAGAGAGGTTGGGAAACAGCCAAATGGTGGTGTAAGCCCTGACAAGGGCTGTCAATAAGATCCAGGGATCACCTTTATTTTCAAGTAAACTGCAACAACGAAAATCTTAACAGGTTCTCATGTTTTACCATGTCTAATTATACTTACTGTAAAGGGTTTTGCAGTTCCCTTATCATCTTTACTTGAAATAATCTTGGCATTTTTTCTGGTCTCTCTCAAACGGTCAAGTGACGGTGGCTTTATAAATATAACAAATGGTTTAAACTCATATGTCCGTAAGTGTTTCACTGTCTGGGAAGAGGAAAGTTTTCAATTAATTAGTTTATTTTACACAATGGAATTTACTGTAATGAAAGAAACTCCACACTGACCAAAATAAACCCATAAAGCACTTCCAGGCAGGTATTTTTCATTTACTGCCATCCTGCTCTGCTGACCAGCACTGATTCATGTAAGGAGAATTTTCACAATGGTAAGAAAACTATTTCTCCAAGAGGGATCACTGGTCTTGATTTCCACATGGCTGCTGGTAATCCCATCAGTCTGGCAAAGGTTGATCTGTGTGCATCAGTGCCACTGGCATCAAGAGGATGGAGGGGAACAGCAGCTATTCAGGGGAGGAGGAAAAGTTCAACCCATTTTAGCAAGATTAACACTTTCTGTACCCATGAAAAATAGCGGAAAGAGGTGTCTGTGTCACTTATTCACAAAAGGTCAAAGATTTTTCTCTTCAATACTGTGTGCCTACCACCCAACTCCCTGCTGGTCACTCTTCCTGAGAGAGTTAGGTGTGGTGTTGGAGGCAGGTCTATGATTCAGTTGCAGCACAGGGCAGTAGTATGGATGGTCAGAAGCCTCCTATCCTCTCCACGCTGCCAGGGTCCACAGGAAAATCCCATGGTGGAGAGTGGGATCCCAGAATGGTTCACAAGCTTGGGTTCCCAAGAGAATTTAGTGCTTTGCAGGAACACAGGGCTCTGTGGGACAGGCAATGGTCTCATCAGCTCCCCTCCTACCCTGGCATGGGCTATGGCTTCCCCAGCCACTCCTCTGCCAGTGCAGCCCTTGCCTTGCTCCCAGGGCACAGCCCTGCATCCGAAACTGCACGCGGAGCTGCGCAGAAGCTGCCAGGGTTCAGAAGCCATACACTGGCCACCCCTGGAGAAGAGATTTGGGTTTAAACAAACTAGTTCAGCTCCTGAAAGCACTGTGGTTATTAGGAGCAAAAAAATTCCCAATGGAGCTGTTCAGCAGGGTTGAAAGACAAGGTCAATGCAAGAAAAAGTGGTTTAGAGGAATGTTCTTAACAATTATCCAGCCAACATCACATTTAGTGCATTCCTTGACTCATGTCCACCCTACATGGAAACCCTCAGCATGAACAGTCTAGTGAAACATGTGAGAGAGAGTTGCTGGACTGGGTGATAACTCAAAGCTATTCTGAAATTAAAGTTTTAGAGACAATCTCTTGCCCAAACTAACAGAAAGATAAATAGAAATATAGGAGCATTCTGTAATTAAATCTTTGGTATTATGCTGCAGGCTTCCAATTCTCTTATTTACTGGCTGTATGTTTATCTCCTTTCAGAGACCCTTGCTGAGATAAAGGTACCCAGCAAACCCACTCAACAGTCATTCAGTGTGGGATAAAGCACACCTTTTTAGAAGCATTTTTTTCCTGGAATTCCAATATGCAATATGGGGAAGTACAAGAGTTCAGAAGACATGGTTACTTACATGAGGTTGCACATCCAACAAACAAACTTTGTTTTTAGCCAGAACTGATCGAACAGAGTCTAAACTTGTGCCATAGTAGTTGTTCTTATACTCGCCATACTCAATAAACCTGTGGCAGAAGGTGAAAACAACTGGAATCATTTCCATTTTCTCCAGAAAAAAGCTTACCAGTTTGCTTTATGAGATTTAATTCAGGAGCAAAAATATTTTACTTTACATGAGAGTTTTACCGTGTTTTATAAAGGAAATGCTGTCAAGTACTTCAGCATGTCAATTTTAAGAAATCTTCTACTTTACCACTTTCAAATCAGTAACACCTGCTTGTATTACAGTTAAAGAGAAAAAAGTACTGTAGTCCAACAGCCCACTAATGTTTTCCATCACCTCTTTTTCTGAACTAATGCAATGCAATAAAACAGTGGATAAGCTAAACAATAGAAACTACTGAAATTTCATTGCACACTACAGAATATCCAAATTCTCTGTCTCAGAAGAGGAGTGACGACGGTGCTGGTGGAACCGAGGCGGCTGGTTATTTGCTATAAAAGTACAAGCACTATTTGCCAGAAAAGCAAAGCACAGTTTGAAGTTTCAATAAAACCCACAGCTTTGTGTCTAATACACTTTTGCCCTCTGAAACTGGGGCGGAATTTCAAGCTACAGAATTTTACAGGCTGCTAGAGAGCACGATGCTACCATTGTCTCTTCATTTTAGTTTACTTTCTGGAGGGTGTACAGGCAGGGGCTTCACTGTAGATCTCTAAATTCAAAAGCAGAGGAAGTGCCTGGCCTGAAAGAGAGCAGAACTATGCAAACATTGACTCAGGCACGTCTGCAGCACTTCCACACCGCCCTTTCCTAGAGCTGCAATGCTTTACTGCTATGACAGAAGATGCTCTATTAAAAGAATGCTCCCCCATCCTAAGCACCTATAATTTCAGTGTCTCCTTGAGAAGCTGAGGTAGTGAAACTACGTGGAAGCTTAGAAACCGTTGTGTTTGCACATACTGCTTTTTTTTTGCTCTGTGTTTTTTGCCAGCTGCTTATGTAACAAAATGTAATTTTAACACATCTTCAAATCACTGCAACTTATATCCACTTCGACTTATCATCTAAAATAACAACCAGCCCCATTTTATAATAAAGCCATTGTTTTAACAGCAGTTCTAGTTAAAAATCTCTTCAACATACTTGTTATTCTGTACGTCTGTCTCAAACAAGTGCTTGGAAATGAAAATGTATTCGACACCATCGCTTTCTTGGCTTCTCCTTGGACGGGTAGTGTCTGCAGTTTCATCATATTAAAAAAAAAAAAAAAAAGAAAATATGCACAAAACAATATAATGCAAACCAGTTCAGTAAAAGCTGAGAAGTACAAACTCTTTGTGTAATACTAAGCATAGCACTTTCCTTACTTCTGAAGCACATAAGGCTGCTCTGGATCTGGTAGGCAGCGCACAAGCACATGACAGGATTGAGTTTTAAATGCATGCAGGAAAAGCAAGAAAAAAACCTATTGGACAAGTATCAGATTATCATTTTTTATTAACTAGTGGAAAAATCCAATAAAATGAGGACAGCCGAATAAAAAAAGGAGCAGCAGTCCATAACAATTACTCCAGCCTTGCCTCTTGTTAAACTTATTAGCATATGAGACCATAAAGGGTAACAAAGCACGCCATCCTGATTTATAAAATGTTATGTTCATTAACAACACTTGTAGCTATGGTATGTGAAGCATGGTAATAAAAAAATGGGGTGTGAACTTTATATTTTAGTGCTTTTCTTTTTCTGGTAATCAAAATAGAACTCAGTTTTCTTTCAATTGCCTTGTATTATTTGCACTTCTTACTTTCCCCCAAGTAGGTATAAGGGTTTTGCTTATAAATGAAACTTATTTGTAGGGTTGCCACTTATGATTAATGAACCCATTAAAACGCTCTATTTTGAACAAGTTGACTATTACAGCATCATGTATTCTCCATCACATATGGACATACAAAACCTGCTTGCAGCAACACAGTCTTAAATGCCATTTGACATAACACTCTTATTCTTAGGCTGACACGATGAGGAACATTTCCAGACAGGAACCCCAGTTCTCTCTCCAAGTCCTGACTTACCGAATTTCAGAGAGAGGGATTCCTTTACATGTTTGTTTTAAATTATAACCACAAATTTGGAAGAGAAAAGAGAGAAGGCAGCTTGATGAATACTGGCAAATTTTAGAGAAATATTTTTGGGCAAATGATTGCATATACTTCAATGTGTTAAATATTTTTGGAACATCTGGCTTTTTTGTTGTTGTTGCTTTCAATACTCAGTTGAAGCAAATATTTGCAAAAGAAATGATTTGCCAAACCAAATGCATTAATTTTTCTACTTAGCAAATTCATTAATACATATACGCTTTACAGAATATCTGCATTTGCAAAAAACCTGTAACAGTATCTCCCAAATTCAGAATGTTGGACCCGTATTTTTGAAGGATCCCTACAGAATGTACAAGTAGAAAGCAAAAGAAGAAATGGAAGTCTAAACTGTTGAGTTCTCCATATTAAAGGAAACCCAATAAAGTACTGTAGAAGTTAATAGAGCACAATGTTATTCAATTTTATAAAAATCAGACTACTTGGTCAGATAGGGGAAAGAGGAAAAAAAATCCCCAAAGCGAATCAAAGGGATTTAATTAATTTATTCATTGGATTAAACTGTTTATCATTAGTCTTCATTTTTCAGCCTAATAGATAAAGGCCAGTTTGCTGAATGCAAGCATTGGTAACAGAGCACATTTCACTGCTTTACAGTCAAATCCAGGGTGTTCTTCAGCTGAGTTTCATTTACTAAACCTCACTGACATCAATCATGCTAAACTTGTACTGAAAGTGTACTGCAATGCCTCTGAGCCAAAATGTCCTATCAGTTTAATCAATGCTATTTAATACAGAACTGCAGCAGCACTTTTAAAAATTAGAAAAGTAATTTGGATGCCAAGCATGCATTTAGAGACCCAAATCTGAAAGTACCTTAAAGGCAATACAATAATAAAGGCTAATAATGCAAATATATCACTAGAGAATAGAAGTGCATTTTTACTTACGTGGCACTGTTACCCCGTAGTGCTGGGTATCACTTATTAGCAATTTCCGTTTAAGTTCGTTCAGTCCAACCCCTACAGGACCTGAAAGAAAAAACTGTCCTGTTTCCCAACAGCCAGTGGTGTCTTGTCTTCAGGTGCAAGTATGCTCCAAGATAAGACTACACAGCACATAGCTGTGACATTACTGCCTTTTAATCAGTCATTTGGAAGCGCCCATGGTTCCAGCCTCTCCTAGCACATACAGTGCTGACAAATTTCAGGGGATGTAGTTAGCAGTTACTCTGCTCTGGCTTTATTACTGAGGAAGGATCAGTGAAAAAAGGTTGCCAGCAAAGCTAACTTTCTTTTCTATGGCTACTACCCTCAGCATGCATCCATCCCCATCTCAACCCTATTACAAAGTCCTGCATCCTAATCGGCAGCTTTCCAGAACAAAAACTGGTTTGGCTGTTTATTTTGCCAGAATATCCCCAACTTGCAGACTAGAGGACCCCAGCTGGCATGTGCAAAGTGCCCCCAAAGCCTCTGCTCTCTGTGTGTCAACATGGCCTCACTCCCTTCTGCTGCTGCATCCCTTGCCTGCACCAGATGCCCCTGGGGACAATTGCTTCCACCTTCTCATGCCCTGGAAGCACTGCTCCTTCCAGCCCCTGCTGCAGGCAGGCAGGAACACTGCCCAGCTCCTGGCTGGCTGTAGCTGTCACCAGGCACCTTTCGACTGCATGAGGGTGGCATTGCATGGAGAGAGGAAGGAAGGGCAGCACTTGCCAGGTCACAACCCATATGGGATGTTTGGGTTTCTTTCTTTGTTGTTGATTTTCTTTTAAACTGTGCTTGTCTCCTGCCTGCTGTCTGAACTGGTCCAAAGCAAATGTTTCCTTCTTCATGTGACTGCCAAAGAGACCACTCTTGGAAAGAGGATGGCAGGAAGAAACAAAGACTGCACGGAATTTTTTCGACCCGTCTCCTCCACCTCCACTTGAGTACTGCTGTACTAGAAGCTACTGAGCAGATGTTTCTCTTGGTTTTCGGGTTGTCCCTAACTCTTAGCTGGTTGCCAGTGGTGCCTTAGGTCTCATTGAGGGTACTCTGTCCTGTGAGGTCTCAAAGGCTCCACAGGCACTCACTGCCTGTCCCCAGGAGCCTCTCATGCAGGGCTCCAGCCTGCCTGCCCACTTTGGTGACAGGGCCACGGTGCTGTGTGTGAAGGGAGCTCAGCTCTGCATGTTCGGATGTTTCTGACAGTGGAGAGCCTTCATTTCCAAACAGCCAGGTCAACAGCAGAAGGCAAAGGAGAATAAGTCATTGGAACCATATCCCAAGTAATGCAAAGATAATACCTATGGTTTGAAGGAAAATTCTTGCACATCTAGTAAAAGTGACACATTTATGTATGGAGTGCTTCTTAACAAAGACACTTTAAACATTGTAAATACAAAACCTAATAAAGATTTCAATGAAATAGTGTTGTAATCACTAATTACTAGTCAGAGTCCAAAAGCAGACTGTTGCATCAGTACCTTCAGGTGCCCATTTGTAAAAATGACCATACACCCTGTCTGGAGTTGAAACATGTAATAATGAAAAGCAAGTGCTTGCTACTTTGCTGCTACCCCCAGACTATGGTCTTGCTGTAGAATCTTAGAGTTTCCACATCTAAAATTTCTATGTGTTCACATCAGTTAAACACACAACTACATTTCAAGTTCCATCTCTGACCTTCCTGTAAATTAATCTATCAGTATGTATAAATGTTTATTTAATATGGTGTACAGCAGCCTCTACTGGTGCATGTCTGCAGAGGACAGCAATGTGTTATGCAGATAATGGCATTACTTTTGTTACAATTTAATCTTTTTTTCCTTTTTGTAATAGCTTAGCTATTTAAGGCAAATATGGATTTTTACAGGAAAAGTAATTAAAAAACTCTTAATATATCCTAGCAAAGTAAACCAAACCAAATTGAATTCAGTTCTAAAAAATCACTCTATTGCTTTTAAGCAAAAAATCTTTCCCATCAAATCTACACAAATATTATTTCCTCAGTCTACACGCTGTCAAATCAACAGTATGCTTTTAGCTCTATTTATATATATATAAAGAATCCAGGCTTCACTTCCTGCGACACATGCTTTGGAAACTTAGCTCAACTCTGTTTCCAGACCACAACTTCACTACTACTGTCTCCCCTTCCAGATTACCATTTAAAACCATCTTTAAATTGAACTACTGAAAGGTGTAGATTCTTCTTTTTCAGTGCTGCCTTCACAGGGTTCTCATAACTGTAGCATATGGACACTGAAGGCTGATTCCAGCTCAGCAAAGCCATCCATTATGTGGATTTTTACACTACCTCTCCCAAGTGTAATATACAGTTCCCTTCTAAATATTCTTTTCATTTTGATGCAGCAGAGAAAGATGCCAGTTTCTAATAGTTATGAACATAGTTCGAACTGAAAAAGAGAATAAAATGTCAGAATTTAGAAGGACAATCCAGATTCTTATAGTCAAATGTAAGCATGCAGGATCCATGACTGTAGTGTAGTTTTGGTTTACTATAAATCACCCCAGGCAGCAATATTTACAGTTATGGTGACAGATTTAGAGATTCTTAGTTTACTTTTCTAAAGGAACATTTGCGCTGCTTGCTGTTGCATGTTTAGTCATGTTAATGGTCAAATCCTGAACAAGTGGACTACAGTGCCTACCTCACTTTATTGAGAGACATTTACAGAATTAAACTGCCAATCAGTAAAACTTGTACTAAATTTTGAACCACTCAGACATGTCTGAAGGAAACTGAAAAAAGCGTTTGATGTCAGTTTAGGTCTCGGGAGGGTTAAGCCAACCAGCCATTCTTCACCCATAGACACATACTGAGCTCCTAGTAGTCTTTTGAAAGAAAAGTGGTCTTCCAGAAAAGATTTTATGAGTTAGGTGATAATAACCCTTCTGGGATCATAAGGATCCAGTAGGAGACATGCCTTGAGAAAGGCTTGGTGGCTCAGTTCCTAGTACACTATAATGCAATAACTGCACATGCATGTTTGACTGTAGCTCAATGTGGTAAGAAAGGAGAACCTCATTATTTTGTGTTTTAGTACATTTTAATAAGCAGTAGGAGTGTACTTCGAGATCTGCTGTTCACTGAAGTAGGATCAGTGAGTTCATACTGATGTTCTCATGGGCAAGGCTAGGCACTATGTTATATCCTATGTATTTGTTCCTGAACCTTGCTGACCTTCCCATGCCTTCAGTCAGGAAGCTTTAATGAGACAGCAATTCTAGGTCTCTTTCTTCATTGTCCAGCTAGTTTACTGAAAGTAGCATGGCCATGGTAGGCCATTTTCCTGCACTACTGCTGTAGATCAATTAAGACTCTGTAAGCCACTACTGAACATGTTCAAGCTTAGTCAGAAGATGTGGAGAGTTAAAAGCCCCTTTCATTTCATCCTCCTCTGCTCTGAAACAGACTTGGCCTCATCATTAACTCCTTCATGATAAAACCAGAGGTGATGGATTAAAAAAAAAAAAAAACCATCCAAGCAATACTACAACAAGTAGAGAGCTTTTCCAGTCTCAGAGCTTTTCCAGTCTCAGAGCTTTTCCAGTCTCAGATACCTTTTCTTCACAGTAGTGACCAGAAGCACATCCTTGTGAGAAGTACTGACAACCTCATTCAGAGATAGAGACTTTTCTGATTGTGTCAGACACCAATAACAATGTCTCCTTTATGGTTACACATCCCTGGTCCTTGGTTCCACCACTGCCCACTTTGGACAGAGGCATCATCATGGGTGACCACAGCATCTGAAAGGTTCTGCACACCTCTGGTGATCGTACTGCCTGCGCAGAACAGTGTGCGTTCTGGGGGACAAGTGCTCATGGTTTGTTACTGACAACGTCGCTTTATCCTAGCACTACCCCTTCAGAAAGCTCTGACTTAGCTCAAACTATGCCAGATAAAGTTACAGAGTGCAGCACATTCATTCTAACTCTAAGGAAATAAAATTTATGCTAGTCTGGCTCTTACAATTAACTACAGCAGAAGACTTTGTGAACAGGACTTATGCCTAGCTAATAAAAATGAAAATTCTACTGTCTAAATAATATACGTTGCATTAAAATATTCTGCCTTTGTCTAATAAGGCTGTGAGATGTAATACTTAGGATGCAAGAAATATTTGTGATGGAGGACTTTAAGGATTTCTTGGCAGTTTGGGAACAGTAAGTTACAAGAAGCTGACTGGTGACATAATATTGGATACTTTTGTTTTTAGCAGACTCATCACAATCCTAACAATTGAAAGCACATAGAAATGTTTGTATCATTACTGCTTCAGATGAGGTTATTCCAGCCCCAAGGATTTGCAGGGCTTTATTCACGAACTTAAATTTGCAGACAAGGTAAAGTCTTGACAAACAGGCACATTGAGCTAAACATGAGTGTAGTGTGTATCACACTACAGGGCACTAAAATTACTGTGTGTGCAATTCATGTTCTTTAAATTAGATTAGAACAATTTGAAATGAAGTGAAATTTGTTTCAAAGTTGTCAAACTCCCTCCCCCTAAAAGAAGGGCAAAACCAAACCTAAATGCCCCTTTTTAAACAGTAAATCACACATTTAGACCTAGCATAACAAAACAGACATCTAGTGCCCCACCAATTACACCTATAAATTAATTATATGCGCTTTTCTTTCCTGGTACTACTATCCAAATTATATTTGATGTATTATATGGAATGCTGCTACTGGCACACAAAAAGCTTTTAAGATGTGTTCACTTCTACTATACCTGTATTGCTTAGCTCTGCTAGTTTTTCCACATTTTACCCAAGACATTTTTATGGTATTGGCCAGACTTAAGCTGCTCTTAATATCCAGAGAAAAACATTAGAATTACTGAAGTCTGCAGTAAATTTCTGAATTGCTTTTGTTACTGAAAAAGCACTCTTTCTTCATTTGATTTATTACAACAAAAGTCAAATGGAATCTCTAGGCATTCCTTGGATCAGACATATGCAATTTGTTATAAAAAGTCTACTTATCACACTTTTGCACTACACTCTGTTGATGTAACTGTAAAATCCACTCAACCATGTTATTACTTGTTGTATATAGCCCACAATCTCACAGTGATCACACCAGTAGGTGGCTGAATTTTAGTGCTGGAAAGTGACAAAACTGTTTATTAAAAACTAAATTTAATGTTCCCCTGTACATGAGTGATATAAAAACACAGCTACTCAACAGTTCCTAACAGTCCCTGATAGAAGGTCATATTTCTCTGCTCTGATGCTTTCAGAATGGAGGAAATTTTACTAATGAAGCACCAGCCTATGTGCTACTTCCAAAGAAACAATAATTAATGAGACATTACTCACTTGTAGCAACGGTTACTCATTACTCATTGGTATTCCAATTGTAACCTTTGAAAAGCTTAGGATAATGCACTTTCCCTCTTGTTGGGAGACTGAAGCAATGCATTTTGATTATATAATAAATACTGTGAGAAAGTCATGGCAGTGACAGATTATAGAAAAACAGAAAGCTGACTAAGGATAATATGTTAAGTCTTCTGCAGCTATGCTTACATTCATCTTTGGCCTACAGAGGTCCACCTTGCATCCACCTTTCTTACTACTTGTCCATTTACTTTTTTTAATGCGGTAGGTGGTTTTGTTTCTTTCCACTTTTATTGTATGTCTTCATTGACCTCAGGTATTTATCCTGTTCTTTTTTTAAATCAATATATATATTGATTGATCTTTAAGATATATTGATTGATTTCTAAAAGCGTAATGTCAACATAATTATTTTGAGTTTTAGTACAGCTTGACTGTTGCAGTCAGACTTGTAACCATGGTAGCTGCACTTTAATGTAATCTCCCCTTGGTTTAGGAAAACTTTAAACAATCTCCTAAAACATCCTTATATGCAAGTTGGGCATCCTGTCTAGAAAGGTGGGCTACTAAACAGGTGAAAAACTGGAGCATGTTCAAAGGGAAGGGGTTACTGGTCTATGCTCTACGACTCATTACAAGAGGAGTTCCCTGGGACATACTCACAATGACACAGAATGGGCCCTTAGAAACCTTGCTGATGCCAAGATGGGTGATACAAGCGACTTGCTCAAGGACACAGTTTCCATCCAGAGGGCTAGAGGCATAGGCTGGAAACTTTGTGGAATGTGATGAGGACAAATATGAAGTCCTGCATTACAGGCTGGGGACTGACTGGCTGGATGACAAGGACCTGGGGGTCCAGGTGGGCAGAGCTAAGTATCAGTCCCCAGTGCTTGCTGGCAGCAATGAAGGCTAACAGAGACTGGGCTGTACTAGCAAGAGCCTGGCTCACAGAGGGGAATGATTCTTCCCCTTCACTCAGCACTTGTTAGACCCTGTGAGGAATATTCTGTGACAATGAGCCCTGCACTACAATACTGTTGATAAACTGGATCAAAGACATCAGAGGGCCTCCAAGATGGTCAGGAGCTGAAGCACATGACCTGTGAGAGAGACTGAGGGAATTGGGCTTGCCTAGCTCGGGGAAGAGATGTCTTCAGGGGGACCCACAAGCACCCTTCTGATACTGAAAAGACGGAGGCCAGCTCTTTGCTGAGGTGTGAGGTGGGCAGACAAGAGAAGGCATGAGGGGAAGACAGGCTCCCAAAGTTACTGCCATCAGCAACCTGCTCTGAATTTAGTGCTAATCTTGCTCAGTGGGAAGCGGGACCAGGTGACCTCCTGAGATCCCTTCCAGTCTAAATGCCTTTGTGGTAAGCATTGTGCTAATTAGCAGGTCTCTTGTTTTACCAAGTCAAAAACAAAGAAAAGAACTTACCAACCAAAACAACAAGCCTGTATTTGTCATTAGGTTGTCGTCTATATTTTGCAACTTCTTCATAGGTTGGGATATCTGCTGTATCATACTGATCACTCTTCTTGCACTCATACATGGACTTGTTTGTTTTTTTATCTTTTCTGCTAAGACGAAAGCTTCTTCTAAAACCAGCTGCAGTAAGAACAGGGTTTTTTCAAAGTAAGAAAATAAGTCTTCTTAAAACATTTGAAAACAGTCTCTTCCAAACATTCAAGGATTGGAGCATGGAATAAAAAGTGTATAATATGTTTAATAAGCCGGTAATTAGACTGACATGTCCCGTGTTTTTAAACTATATCAGGTACCTATTTAAACTGCAAAATTAAGATTTTACCAATAAAAACAACCATTGCAACAACAAACTGCAAAATATAATTGCAATAAATTGTTAATATATTTAGATTAGACAATTTGAGTATCTTATAAATTAATATATAAACACAAGGCAATTCATGCAAGCTTAGTTATGCTACAAGGCTTACTCATACCACATCTAATGAACGTCTAGTAAATCACCATGGCACACAGACATCAAATACAACATATGATAGAAACACACCTGGTGGTTGAGAGGGTTAATGAGAATTAACTCCTTGAAAAATTCTGTTGTGTTTACCTCCATGCTAATAGTATATTAAAAAAGTGCATTAAACCTTTCCTGAACGTTTAATAGTCAATCCAAGCACTCATAGTTAAATTACAAAATACTAGAAACATCTTAGACAAAACAGTACTCATATTATGAAATTAGAAGTTAATACTGCTATTAAATCCGTATTTATAATTACATAAACAGTGTGACATCTATAGTGCCTTCTAGAGAAGACCTGAAATTTCGCATAGCTTTTAAGCGCTCTCAAAGGAGAAAATCATAGGCATTTTCAAGCAAAACAGCACAAAAAACCTGTTCTACACTCTATGTTAAAAACTAATTTACTCCTCTGTTAATGATTACATCAGAGTTTTTCAAATAAAATCTTTATATTGCATTACATTACATTTTTCTGGTATCTCGACAACACCACTTTTGTTCTATAAGGAAGTATAGAAAAGACTGCAAAGACCGCAAAGCTGATTTCACTATCTGGTGGTAGTAAACACAAACCATACTTTAAATACTAGAAAAGTTGTTTTTTTCCTCCAGAACACTTCATAGGACATTAAACACGTGTAAACTTTTGGTGACCCCAGATTTTCAGCAAAATGTTTTCATATTCTTATAATAGCACTTATGTTTAGGTGTTTGAGAAGTAATCGTATTACAATTTCTTCTTCAAAGGTAATATCATGCAAGTTCAAGATTCAGTTCTGCAAATGTTTAGAAAGAGATCTGAAGAGAAATGCTTCAAGGCTTAGTTATATAGGCTTAGCATTTTGCACATACACAGTTTCATTGAGCATAAATCATCATAGAACCTAGACCAAAGAGGATAACCACATTATGTAATTGACGTGAGCACCTATACTTATGGGAATCTACAACACAAGCATACACACAAAAGGTGAAGAAAAATTTCTTTGAGAATACCATTATATCAACTCATTCATGTTCAAAATACAAATAAATAAAATGAAAATCTATGACAAAGGAGAAGAGCTAGCATCCACAGAAAGGGCAGATGTTTTTAAGAAGTATAGTATGGTCTAGACTAATTAGAAGGTGGGCTGGCACAGAAAAAATATCAAAGTATGAGATATGAAAACATAATGAAATACACTGGGTTACATTGTTTTATTATTTAAAAAACACTAACATTGAAGTGACTGCAGTCAGAAATAGAAATGCCCTATTGGAGAGTTTACACACCCACAAGAGGGCCTGGGAGATCTTGCCTGCCCTATGGTGAAATCCATCATAACCAAAGGATGTTCTCTTGCTCATGTGAGAGACTATAAAACTATGCCTAAGTGTATAGACAGCTATAAAAAGAAAGGTTAAAAGTAGCTTTAGCAATACAGACTACAGACACATGAAGTAAGCTACAAGTTTCCTGAGGCCTCATCTAAAATGCTCCAGGATTGAAAAAACAAACAAACAAACAAACCAACAAAAGGAGCTGCCCAAAAAGCTGAAAATTATTCTGTTTGTTTTTCTTCTTTTTCTGTATCACCACTTTATGGAAAAACAAAAACAAAAACAAAAAAACAAAAAAAAAAAAAGAAAAAAAAAGAATAATTCTTCACCATTAACTACTAAATGGTTCACAAATTAAGAGCTTTGTCACAAGACCAAGAATCCATGTATCTGGAAAAGGTAAAAAGTAAAGATAATGATCAAATGAAGCTAAATCAATGGTCTCCATTCCAGTCTGATCTTGGCCTTACAATTAACAAGAGCTCCGTGCCCCTGATCAGCTGTCTCAAAATGCCATTACCAACAGCTTCTCAACCACCACTTAAATGCTGAACTGTGCAATTCTAGCAAAAATATTTTTTCTGCAAAATCTTCATATCAATTCAATCCCCATTTTTCAGTTTTAGTAAGAACATTTGTAACTTGTTCCTCTTTTCTACAACCAATCAATTCAGATTTCATTACCAAACTACCAGGTGGTGGATTATTTAAGAATATTCATTCCCTTAATTTCTTCAAAAAGAAGAAAATCTTCCTGTGCTGTCTTCAAGATGATTTGTCCCTTGCCACTTTTACAGGCTCCAAAGAAAACATAACAAAGACTCAGGTGAAATGATTCCACTGCTAGCGTGTGTTTCCTTGAACAAAATATTTGGTATTTCTGCCACTGAAACTCATTGGTAAAATGAAAAGAGTAACATTGTCCTGCATATTAAGAAAGCTCAACAACAACTTCAACCAGGGCTTAGACATTACAGAAAATAAAATATACTAATTAAAAAGAACAAACATGTGAAACAAAGGCAGAAAGCAGAGTAAGGCTTATTTCTCTGCAGTGTGCTGGGGAAGATGCTCTGTAAAACGACTGAGTATTACAAGTTTGTGATTTCCTGTTTGCTTTGCCACTTTAGGACTATTGTCAATTTGAAAGTTTTTTAAACTGTTTCTTGAAGTCCATCTGAATAGCCCCATACAGAAACTCAAGAAAGCTTGCTTTAAACAGCATTCAAACCCAATGAAAACAACAGTTCCACGAGGAAGGATGAGACTGTTTCAAATATACCCAATACCTCTATGATACTGCTGCTGCATTCCTAAAAGCATCTTCATTCTTCATTGCTCATCATCTGCCATTATATGTCCTCCTATACATAGCTTAACTTTACTGTGATCTGGAAGCTATTTTATAGAAATGCCAATAAATATTTTCAATTGAATGTCTGCATTTCTAATTGTATTTTATGTTGGGCAACTATGACCATGCAAAAATATTAAGCTGAACTGAAACAATATTGTACTTGTAAGGAATAAAAACATTCATGAAAAGGCAAAAAATATTCTACTAATGTTTATATATTTTATAGTTTTGAAAACATGAAAACCAAACTTCATCTATTCAAATTAACAATAGAGCATCATTAAAAATATAAAGACAATTACTGCAGAGAACCAAACCAAATACTAATACGCAACAGAAAAAATTTCTATTAAATGCTTTAGGTTAAAAGTAAATTTTTATAAAGAACTAAAGGAAAAAGCATTCCTTGCCTAGAATATTTGTTAATATAAACCTTGCAGAATATGAAAGGAGCTGCAGGCTACACAGAGTGTGGAATATGGATATCAGCAGAGATTAACCTTAGTTGCCAAGTATGCAGACTATAAAATAAAAAGGGAAAATTCTGTCACTAGAGCGACATAATCTCCTGAACACTGAGAAGCTTGCACCAGTTCACTGGTTACAGCTACACGACTAGAAGCTTCCTGAACATGCAAACCCATAAACTACTGCTGGAATGTAACAGATTTGGTGAAATAAGAGCAGGCTCTTGGAAGAAAATATTAAGAACAAATGTTCTCAAACTACTGATGTCTTCAAAACTTGTAATACTTCTCAATATGAAACAAAACCAAAAAACATTAATAATAAACTTAATTAATGCTCAAAAATCCAACAGAAACCACTTAGATCCCTAAGAATGAAGAAAACACCTTAGCAGGAAAGTTTGGTTCCTCTTTTAAGCAGTAGCAGTATACATTTCATAATCTCAGAACAACGTCCTTACACTTACAGAGAGAAATGCCCTGGGGCCTCACACAGAAATCCAAACTGAAAACAGGCAATGTGTGAACCTGCCTCCCTTACAATATTTTAGAAGGATGCTGATGTAAATAGCTGTGCTTATTTACATTTAATGACATAATTCTGAAGAAGTAGATTGCAACTATGTTGTGTAAGTTTCAATCCAAATATACTAATAAAATGAGAAAGTTAATTTCTCAAATTCAGAGAAACTACACTAACAGGAAATAATAAAATATAAATGCATGCATGCTTCATGAATTCACAAGTAAGGCTCCAGAATGCTATAAAGCACTTACACAGGCTTTTGTTAATTTTCATTCATTAAAATGCTTAAGTACGTATTTAAATCACATATGTTCTTCACTGAATTTAATTTTGTCTTAGAGTGAACAACTTCTATATAATTGTAAAAGCATTTAAAAACATCCTTTGTATTCATTACTGACAAAAGTAAGTTTGGTACCACGGTCATTATCTAGGTTTGTATGAACATAATATTTTTACTAGATATTTCTGGATATTCTTTTAACCCCAAAATATTGGTATTTTTTTACACTGGCTCGTATACTGAGGATTTCAATTGTTACACAGGAACTGCACAAACACAGAGCAGACTTCTTACTCTGTTTGCTTCTGGACTGATTCCCAGCTTGCACATTTAGACAGGGTTAATAAAAATTTAGATTATGTCTGGATTTTAAAGACGAAATTGAGACTAGTAAACAGATGATATTCATCTATATTTACTATATGTTCATAAAGGTTCAAGCAATGTAACTAGAATTTAAGCTTGGCAAAGGCAAACTCCTAACGTTTTCCTCAGCAATTCCTCAGGAAATTACAGCAGAAACATATGATACTGTACTGTGACTTAAATATTAGAATTTGGTGAAAAATTATTAAATTTATCTGAGTCACTTTAGAGGAGAGGGTTCAAATTAATAGCAGTATAACCTTGGACATAAAAGATTTGCCCCAAATGGTTCAGACATTCTGCCTTCTGAACACTTCCTGTGCCCTTCATGACCACCATATATATATATATATACACACATATGCATGCAGAGTGCTAAACACCTAATGAGCCATAAGAACAATGGAAAATTCATAAATTACATTAGAACTGCTGCAGTTCACTTGATTTGGTTACAAATTATCAAGAGGAGTTTGAAACATGACTTAGCCATTTTGGTTTTAAGAAAAAACTGGTGCATCCATAATTGGAAAACAGTTTCTAGAATTTTGACACATGAATGATTTACATCACATCTCAGACTAACTGTCCATATGTGTAAATACATACAGGGTAACACAGATCAACTCCTTCATCAGTGATTAAGCTGTTTCAGTCTACCTTGCTCTTGGAACAGGTTACAGTGTATAGGCACTTTTTCAGGTCTCACTGAAACACCCAGAACTACCTCTTGTGATCCAATCCCTTCAGTGACAATGTTCAAGGTTTTTTTTTTCAATGTAGTATGTAGAATCAAGAATTTATGCTATATGAATTAAGAGATGTGCCTAGAGACCGTTAGTTTCTTAGTAATCAAGGAGTGCTGAAAGTGCCTCTCATATGTCTTAACAGCACATGCATTCAAAAAAATTGAGATGCTCAGGATTCACTTCAAAAAACAGGGCTGCAAAACGCAGGTGGACATTCTGAATAAGTTGTTTTCAGGAATCATGTGTGTTTTTCTATTCTCCCAAAAAGCAACCAGCAGAAAAAAAAAATAAAATCTTTGAAAGTCTTCACTATCCTTGGGATTGAAGGAATATACACTCAGAGCAGTGGAAAAGAGGTCTTCCTAAGCAGGAAAGTCGACTGCAGCAGTTAGAGATGGTATTGATTCCCATGTACCTAAGAGTGCTTACAAAGAGTGTCTCTGCCTAGGACTCCTTTACCTTATAGACTATCCTAGTTTTAAATCTTGCACAGCATCTAAGTAAGAATTCAGTGTCCTTTCTTCAGCTGGTCAGCAAGTTTCTTTTCATATCATCAGACTTTAAGCAGTAGCATTTGCGCAGCCCAGAAAGTTATCCCACAGCTGTTTGCTTCTTAAGAAAAGACAACTGAAAAATTATTTATGAGAAAAGCAATCCTAAATGTATCTGAATAGGATTGGGTTCCCAATGGTTTGTGAAACAAGGAGACACTGGAGTGCATATGACAGTTTGAATTATAAATCAGTGTGTCCTGTTACTGCATGTAAAAGAATAATAACATCAACTTTCAAAAGCCTATCTGCCTGCTCTTAAGATAGGAAATTTTTTAATGAATGATTCTTAGTAAGAGCTCCATGGAACCTCTAATTTCTAAACCAAAAAGCTACTTATTCACAACCAGTGAATACACTTGTGTCCTTACCCCAAAACTAGTCTTACCATTAGTTTTTCTGCCCTCTGACTCTCCTCTCTGACATCTCATTCCAAAAGCACATACCCAGCTTGAGAAGGCTGAAGGTACCACCTTTGGATTAATGGTAGCATGCCACTACATGGAATCTCTCAAGAAAGAAACCATTGCCTGAACTGTACTTAGTAATTCTCCAGTAATTTTTGTAAGGTTTTGTCTAAGTAAACTACACTGCACCTTGATTTTTTGTTCTTTGCATCTGGGACAACAGTAGCTTCTTCCTCCAGACACCTCCTTCCTAAGATGGCCAAGTCTTTCTGGTAGCTATGGACCAAAATGTTTCACTGAAAAAGGCTACAGCACCAAGAAAAGGTGGATTCTATTTTGCTACCTTCATTCTCAAATGAAGCAGCAGCCCACTAAGACCTGATTGCAAAACCATGATAGTCTCACCCTAAGAATTCTTGTAATATGTATTTGCATACAGAAAGAAAAGATGGGGGAGATGTTGTTCCTGTTTAAAAGAAATCATTTGATAAGGAAAATTAATTTCATGTGGAATCACATCCAAATTACCATTTTCCAAACATACTCAATCTTTCAGTATAATTACAATTCAACATTAACTTAGTTGATTACTTAACAAAGGTAAGAAGTGTATTTTCAGCATGATCAGATGACCACAAGTTCCACAAACATGTGATGGAATTATATCACATTAAGGTTTTGTAAAAAGGTCAAAGTTCTTTCAATTATGTACTTTGTGTGTACCTGATGTAGTTTATATACCACATTTAAAACCACTAAAGTGCAATGTGAAAACCAACTCCAATTTACAGTACTGGTCTAGGATGTTTCAGTGAGCCCAATGGCTTGGAAGTACTAAAGTACGTTGACAAGTTTCTTCCTCTCCTCTTGTAGTAGGAGGATGAAAGTCATGGGAAAAAGGCTGGTTGCCACAAAATCTGCTCCAGCCAGCTTTCAGCTGGCAGGAATTCCAGGCAGTTTCAACTAAAATATTTTTACATAGCTTTCAAAATGGCACAAATTAAAAAGTTGAAACATATAATGGAACATTCACCTTTTTTAAATGTTACTTTTGTTTGAAATTTGGAATCTTGAAACTGAAGCCAAAGGACACTCTCCCCTCCTCTTCCCTGCTCCCTGCAATGATGCATTGAGCTCAGACTACCTTTAAAACTAAATTTAAGCTACTGAGTTATTATGACTTATTATATTTTGTAATGTGGAAAAAGAACTGGTGCCTGCAAATTTGCTCTGTATTCTCATGGAATCCTCCCAAAATGGTTAGATAGACATGTACAAAGAAAAAATGTGTACACAAAACTTGAATAAAACCTTGAAAGTGTCTTTGAAGAATTACTCAAATTTTTCATGATACAGTAACCTTTTCGTTTCATTAAACACATTGCTGGTTTCATGTACTTTAAAAATTTTGACTTTAAAATCAAACCAGTAGTTTAGTAGCCTATGTTTAACCAGGTAAAGGCATACACTACATAAACCCTTTATGTCAAATCCAATGAGCCATGTTTAAAACCTTAATATTCATGCATTTGTCATGCAGAATAAGGACATTTGTATGCAGATTACCCCCAAAAGCAAAGTGGACACAGTAGCTCCAGGGAAAAGAAGCTGAAAGAAAGGAACAAAATTGTCTTTTGTAACCAATTGCTCACCTAGATAGGATCCACTGTTGTGACCAGCACATTCAGCATCTTCTGGACGAAGTGTAAAAGCATACAGAATAAGAGCCAAGAAATAAAGCAGAATAGTTAGAAGCCCAGCAAAAAATACAGAAGAAACTTTAAAAATGACAACTGTACAAAGCATAGCATTAAAAAGCCTTCAATAAGCAATTTTCTTAAAAACATAAAACAATATTTATTGTTTTATATTTTAGCTGGAAATATTCTTGGATTTTGCAGCATGCACACTGATCTTTTTACCTTTTCAAGCAAAAGTTGTGATGACAACAATCACTCCAAGAAGAATTCTAACACTGTATTATTCACATTTTATCAGTTAATAGAAAATACACCACTTAAAAGAAAGCAAAATGATTTGATGTAAATCAAGCTTTTTTGTAAACTATACATTATCAGACTTTAGCTTTAAGTTTTGGCTCACTGGATTAGACAGAAAGGTTTTTGATCAAAAACACATCCTCTCATTTAATATAAAATAGCTATAATGTGTATTTTTACATGCCAGAGGCCCTTTGATGAAAAATATGAGCTACAATTTCTAATGTTTTTATAAACAAAAGCCTCTTAAGTAAAAAAAAAAAAACAAACCCCAAACAAAAAAACACAAGAGATCAGCTGCTATTACTTTAACATATGCTGCAAACATAACAGTAACAGGCTACACTCAGAGGGAAAACAGTAACGATGATACCACATAGATGAACTTTCTACCATCTCAGAGAAATAATCTGTCATTATTAATTAGAAACGCAAGACCTCCCGTGGCCATGTAATTAAATCACAACCATCTCTTTCCATCCCAGCCCACCCAAGTACTACTATTATTCTATCATACTACTTTTCTATACATATCTTGCAGAAGTTTAAGAGTGAGAAAGTAGTTTAAAACAATAGTTCAAATAACTGATCATTAAATGAAGCAACCAGGAATATTCTGGTATTTTTATCTACTTTAAAACATGACTCAATGTATTTGGTGGCAATATAAAAGCATCAAATGTATAGTATCTGTTCGAAACACTGGACTATATTCAATTTAATTCTAAACACATGTTCTCTAAATAAAATTATTGGGCTATTCAGGGAAACTTTTATACATGTACCTTCAATTTCCTCTGAGAAGCACAAAGGAAAAATAGGAAAGGAAATCATTAAATGGAGTGAAAACATAACTTAAGAAAGAAAAGTTAAATCGAAGAAGAAAAATGCACCTACCACACTCAACCGCTTCCTCATCTTAGAACAGCCAAAAAGACAAAGTATTATTGTTTAATACTTCATAAATAGGAAAAAAATCAAGTATGTAAGCTACTCTCAAATTCTCTTGACAGCACCTATTATATTGAGGCATATACCAACATACCAGTAGTGAGTTTAACTACACTTAGAAAAGGATGTAAAAAGGCATTGAAATACTATGTGCACTTTAAACTTCCCATATAAGATTCTTCCACTTTTCATTTGGTAGCAATGACCTTACCCAGTTCACATGGAAGATCTCTTTGGTATGAAATGCAAAGTTTGTTAGTTCCAATTAATCAGTCTTAACCTAGAATTTCTAAGAATCACTGTCATGAACATGATATCAATATTTTTCTGCACTTACAGTAACAGCTGGGACTGCCCTTGGGCCTTTGGAGATGGATTTTGAAGAGGTTTTTTGGTTATGGCTTTCTTTTTTTTTTTTTTCTCTACAATTGCAGCTGAAAACATGCTGAAAGAATTTATATACTCTTGTAATCTTTTCTCTGACATTTTCCTAATACAATAGATCTACTTAAGTCTTTCTCCTTACTGATTGTAAACCAACAAATTTCTGCTGCCTTGATAGTAGAAAACACACTTTTATAATCATCTTCAGGGTTATACAGAAAAGCAAGATTAATATAATGAATTTTTGTTCACAAAGATATTATATACTAAGGTTAAGATTTCCAGAGAGATTTTACAATCTACCTCTCATTCAATTTTCCCTTAGAATGTGGATAAATAGGCCTAAAATATAATTATTTGAAAGACTTGCCATGAAGCATGTCTTTTCTCAGAATGTGAAAAATTATTCAAGAGCTATTTTACAACCTTCTATGCACAACTAATGTACGAAACAAAGGCTAGGTCAAAATTCTCCTGCATATATGACCACGTGGAAGAGATCTTCTCATTTCATGTAATGAAATGGACATGAGTGTCTTCTGCCACAGGAAAAATACTCTTTTCTACAATCATTTCTTGGTACCATTTTTCTCATGGACTTACATTTAAAAATATTAATTTGGAAGACTTTTCTGAATCTTATTTAAAGTTTCTTTCTATGGTCAAGGCGACCATAGTTTAAGTAGGCTGGGAAGTCCTCTAAGGTGAACACTGCTTGGCTGACCACATCTGGTGCCTTAGAAGAGCGTAGACAGTTTTGTGAGTTGAAAGGGAAAGCATTGGATCAATTTTCCTATCTTGACCTTAAAAGGTCCCAGTTCTTGAAAAACGCCCTAAAGCTGAATCAAGAATGGCAGGCTGACTTCTAGGTACTAATTCCTTTCTCCTTCTCTATGATGTGTGACAAGCTTTTCTATATTTTCATTTCCATGACTTTCAACAGACTGCAATGTATGTCCTGAAAACAAGTCACTAATGCTCAAAACCAGTTACATAAATAAATTTTAAAAGTCTCCTGAATTCAACAAAGTTATTTGACTTAACTAGTGAGTGTGCATTTTAAAATAGTCTGGTATTTTAACACTGATAACAGATAAGTCCTCACTTATGAATAGGAAAAACCAGACCAGGAGCAAGGGAGGTCCGTGTGTACACATGGACAGAGGTCTGTACAGGTGTATACTTGCTCAACCCTGACCACTGCAGACCTCACAGAAGTCCTGCAGGTGTGGTAGATGGTGGAGTTACAGCATCAGGGCTGAGAACAGCTGAAAGGAATCCAGGCTTCTGGGCTACCCCTGCCAGGAATGGGAACCTGCTTGTCCATAAATGAAAGACATTAGGATTCCCAAGTGAGCGAGCTGATCCCAGAGAGAACAAGCCAAAACATCTTCAAGCTAAGGTTTAACACTGAGATAAAGTGAAGGAGTTCTGAACTTTATGTGTTTTGTTGAAAATCTTCCTTCTTAATACTGCTATTAACTTTCTTGGGCTACTCTTAAGGTTGCAAATAACAGTCTGTAATGAAAAGATCTTGGAAATCACTGGGTTTTCATACCTTAATGCAGCTATAAACAGTCATCAACATGTCACTCCCAGTTTGAACTTTACAAGGAACTTCACCAGGGCTATTGCCTGTCCCTAGTAAAGTCAGAGGTTACTTGCCAGGAACCTGAATTGTGATACACTACTAAATACAGCTCTGTGCATCTGAAGCAGTTGTGTGCACACAACAAGTGCATGCTCCAAGTTCTGAAGTTTTGAGACATGAAAAATTGGGGCCAATACAGTTTCACTAAATTGAAGTGGGCTGAGAAAGGAAATACAGGTCTTCATCTGGAAGGGACAAAGACTTAAAGAGGCCAAATACTAAAGAGGAGGAAATCTGACAGAAAGTAGGAAAATAAAAGCAATGACAAAATGAAAAAAGAAAACCAACAAAACCAAAGCCAAACCATAAGGAAACATGGAACAAGTAAAACACTGAGAAAAGAAGAAATACAATCAATTAAATGTATTGTGGTAAGAAGGGAGAGGAAGTTCCAAAGAAAATAATCATGAAACAGGTTTTTGAAATGACAACAAAACTGTAACAAGACAAATGGGAAAAAAGAAATAGGAAACACAAGTGCAATGGAAGCTTAGGAAGTAGGTGGTTTTATTCATTTTAGAAAGATTTCAGCATAGCCAATAATGCTAAACTATAACAATGAAAACCAGTATCATGTACACTGTGTTTTTGTATGTATTTGAACTGAAATGTAATCAAAATTTGGTTTTGGGGGCCTCACTTAAATTATACTACTTAGGAAGCTCAAAGCCAGAGCCACTTCCAGGAACACTCTCAACTCTTGTAACAGTCCAGCACCAGATTAAGATTTTTAGCTTTTGTGGACTTTCTTTCAAAAATATTTCCACCAAGCAATTTTACTTAAATGTTTCTCAATCTAAAATTAGATCCAGCAGCTCTGTTCTAGTTTCTTATCACAAACAAGTTGCCTTATTCCTTAAACTATACTTTACTTTAGTAAGCAAGAAATTGTGACATATAATGGTCTGCATTACAGTGAATACATTAAACACTCTTGATTTTTCAGTGATGAACACCCCCACATAGCAATCAGCATTTATACTGTTTTGTAGGTTTTTATCCTATGGAGTTTTGTAGACTGAATGATACGTATATGTTCACGCAATAGGAAATTTAAGATGATCTAATTTAATTCTCTCATAAAACCATCAGATAACAGTATCTCTATGAAGATAATTTGGAAAATGAAGAAGGATAGTCTTGCAGTGAAGGACAGATCCATTTCCAGTTCTGTCTCACGTGACCTTGACTCAAATGTCGTCCAGCTTCAGGTTTCCTTAATTTCTCTGTGGTAGCAGGAAGTTAAGATTTGTAAGGACAGCAGACTTTGGAACAGAAATGCTAATGTGTTAATTTAACTCTATAGGTCTGGTTTATTTTTTGTTTATACTCGTAACTACCTGCAGGTGGGCAATCAAGTTTCAAATATGAACACAGAAAAATACTGAGAAGAAAGGCAGAGTTAAGATTGTGTAGAAATTATGATAAGCAAAAAAATCCTACTATACATTTATCCTAAATGTTTGTTCTTCAAATACAAGTGGTACAAAGCATTTATTCTTTTAGCCTGTTTAAATTTTTTGTTGGCAGAACACAATCTTCAATTCAAAGGACACTCAACTATGGGTAAACTGGGTTACATCTTGTTTGAATGAACACCATTTGGCTGCAGTTAAGTCTTTCCTCTTGCTCATACAATGCCAATCACATATGTTAAATCAAAATTGAAAGTAAAATGGGTTTTAAGCCTTAGAAAAACTATATGGTGATGGCATTGTCACAGTAAGTATTTACATTTAGCATTACATATACAGAACAAACGTATTTTCATGGAAAAGACATCTCTGAACAACCCTGTCATATATGCTACATACATATATTAAACTGTATACACATGGTATGGATACACACATACACATATGAATGCAGTGCACAAGTTAACAGAGCTTACAGGCTACACTAGTATAAAATATAAAGTTACCAGTAATTTTCATACCAGAGAAAACACATATATAACATAAGAATAAACACAGTAACCACTGTGAAAGCAAAATTATGCTGAAGGAATATAATTTCTTGGCTGATTATTGCAGTTTATAACAACTGCAGAATAGTAAGTTATTTGGTTGTTATTCAAAGAATGTTTTTCCTTAAAAAAACAGGTTATCACTTTTGCCTTCAAATTAAAGTAAGATACACATGCGAAAATGACCAAATCTGTTGGCAATATCTATTACAGTCAGAGCATGAGTAGTCTTTGTATTGAAGTTAACAGACTGGGAACTATTAAACAAATGATTCTTCCCCGTACAGAGTCTCATGTCACTCCAAGTTAGCCAGCATGCAGCAACTCACAGAGCCAGTTCTGGCTCACAAAGCTGTCCAAGCTAAGGTGACCTCCTAAAGCTGTTAAGTATTTTTGAGAAATACCAGGAGAACAGGTTTCTGCAGAGCTGGCAGGAGAGCAAATTGTACATAGGCAGACACACCTACAGTACCTCCCTCTGTATTTCAGAGGGGTCTCTCACACCCACTCAGGTATATGACATGTTCACCATCCCAGCACATGCAGGATTAGTCCTACTCACACAATCTCATGCAACTCAGTTCCTTTCATTCCATTTTCCTATTTTTTTTCTATGCTGCTTTTTCTTGTGATTTTTTTCCCAGTATCATATCCCCACAATATTAATGTACAAAACTGCTTTTTGCTGAAAAGTCATTGCTGTTAAGTATTGAAAAAAATGCTGAAAATACTTCAGTGGTTTGTTATTCCTCCATCACTTCTGCACTAACCCTGAGCCTGGGAATTAACATATCAATCTTATCAGCAGGTCAGAACATCTAACAACCACTTATCTCATGCATCAAATATTACTGTTGAACTTAGTAAGGTTTTCTACCAACAACATCAAAACAAATCAGGTCAGAATTCCTGTCAGCAATTTTTTGCATTCACTGTTTCAAAGATTTTTACAAAATAAATATATTAGTATTTTATTTAAAAAGAATCAACAAGCAACTGAACCACAGCGCAAATAGTGACTATAGCAATGTCCCTGCATAATACTGTTAATTTCATTAATCTAATAATTTCAAAGCCCATCCTCTGTGGGGTTTTGCTTAATGGGGCTTATGGGCAGCTTTTGTCCATGTGTTCTTCCATTGCCCTTGTTGCAATACCTTCTCCTTTTCTTCATCCTCAATAAAAAAGACCTCACTTCGTTCCTTTTGCCTTTTTTTAATTTTTACTTTCTCTTGTCAGTACAGGCTCCACCTACATTGCCAGTTTCCTTCAACCTCAGTCAGATACCATCAAACTGTGCATCTTCTCTATTAGCACATGAAAAAGTGTGATTTCACTTACCTTTCAATATGGAGTATACACTGTTAGGCCCCCTCCTCCAGTGTACACATTACACGTTAAATGTTTTTCACTTTAACAGGTACAGTGTGAGAAAGATTCTGTTTTAGCTTTCGAGAAAAGGGCTTAATGCTGGGATAGGCATGTGTATTTACACATAGACACAACGGAACAGTTCACTTGGCTGTTACAGTGAAAATAAGAATTGGCATTTCCATTAAAAATTGATCCTTTAAATAACTCAGAACTAGATTGGGTTTGTTTATTTCAGTGCCAATAATTCTTGCAGAAAAAGTTTTGTAGAAAGTATTTTGTACTCTTCCCTCAATCTGGGTATGTATACGAGCATCACCAAAAAAGCCCACTTTTATTTTGCTTCCAAATGTATGATACACAAATATGTGTAAAGATAGCAACTACATGCATTGCCATGCTGGAAAGAGTGAAAAATTCAAAACAGGAAACAGAAAGAAGGTTTCCCAAAAGTAATCCAATCTATCTCCTTTCAGGTTTTGAAACTTACTTAATTATCAAAGCAAAAACAGTTGTTGGCTGTTTTAGAGAGCTCTTTGTCTAGACAAATGTCCTTTCCAGTTCCAGGACTGGCATGAGAAGAAAGGAAAAAAAGAAGTTATAGGATACGTCTTGCATATTATATGATTTTAACTGATTTTTAGATTAATTTTCAAGTAGAAGGACATTACCACCGTGGAAGCCCACCTCAGAAACAAGAGCTGACTCACATTTTTTGGATATTCAAGAAAACAAGAGTATTTTTCCTTGATTATCCCTATTAAAAATGAAGGTATGTATCAAGATTTCTTCCTCATTAGAAAACATGGGATTTGTGGAATGAGTTGACTGAGCAGAGCAGACCAACATCCACAGCTCCATACAATGTGTCAAGAAAGCTTCCTAGTGCAACTCCCAGTCCTGTCAGGAAAGGGACATCTCTCAGCAGCTCTCCTGAAGTCAACAGGTTTTCATCTTTTTTGGAAGCCATAAGAATGTCAACTGGCAAATTACTCTTTTCATCCAAACTGCTAAGGAAATTCAGCTCACACGACTGGATGGGACCCACTGCAATAGCAAGCAGCCTCTCAACACACAGCAAGTTCAGGATGATCTACAGAACATGTTTTCCATACAATTACCCTTCCAAGCACTGGAAACCCCTATATTAAGCTGAAGGATTAAAAAGGGGTCTGAAGACACCAAGCATTTTCAATTTCCCACCTTCATACATGGGCTAAAAAAATAAAAAAAAAAAATTTAAAAATTGAACGCAGCAGTTCTTTCCAGTTTTCTGTTCTCTGTGTCACCTTCCTTACATGTTTCTGGTACTGTCAGAATGCTGTTTGTTCAGTTGAGCAATGCATGATTTTCCAGCATCTCCCAGTTTTGGCAAGATGATTGCTGTGCACAAATACAGACAAGGCCTCCATATCTCACAGTTTCACTGCTATGCTTGGTAACATGAAAAAAAAGCTGATTAACTTTAGAAAGATCACAAAGCTGCAGAGCTTCCCAGCAGAATCTTGAAAATCCAAGCAAGTGGAAGGTTTTCCTGAGAGCAACTTGAGTAACATCCTGGTCACAATTTTTTTTCTACAGCTGAATTCTGATCCCTAAAATGTCTTCTCTATGAAGGATCTGAATTCCTTCCCAGCACTAAAAACATGCTTAGTCTTTGAATGAAGGGATAAATCCCTACTCAGAACAGTACTTCCCCTGTTCCCGTGAAAATCTGGCAGATACAGCAGCAGGTTGTCGTAAGAAAAAGGGAGAGAGAATGACAAACCTACATTACTCTGCAGTCTTTCCTCTTTCAAGAGGCACCACTGCCTTCTAGATGGCATTTAGCTGGAACTTGCTTTATTCAAAGAAATTCCAAAAGAGAACAGTAATAGGCATACTGCTTGACCCTCACACTCTGTCATGTTTTAAAGGAAAGGGGAGGAAGAGAGGAACTCTTCTCCCCTGTTTAAGCTAGTTAAGGCAGTCAGTGGAAAAAGCCGAGGTAACAGTAGACATCGTACTGTGGGTCTTCTTTGGGTTGTAATTTTGGCAATTCCCAATCAAGTTCAGGCTGCCTATTTGGAAGGGTGAGATGCATCTTGTATAACCTTTCACTTGAAGGTCACTAGAAAGATGCAGTCCATTACAAAAGATTCATGCAGTGTTGCTGCAGCAGCTGATTTACCTCTTCAAAAGCACCAGTGCCACCTTAATTGAAGGCTCTTGTTGAGTGTATTATCCAGATTCAAGAACAGTGGGCAGAGAGAAATAGCTATACCCTGGGATCAGACATTTTTCCAAAACTGGGGCAGAGCAACTTGACCTAGAACCTAGAAAAACAACAGATTTACTACAAGCTGGAGGAGCTCCTCTTTGTTTCTAAGATCTAGGTAAATAGAAAAGCTATAGTGCAATTGTAATGTCTTTTACTGTAATTACAAAGCTAATCACGGGCTTTGGAGTTAACAATAGCATTAAGGCACACAATCAAACAGTGAAATGGAATGAAAGATAGAAAATGCAGATTATTAGAAAAATGACAGTAATTGTCAGGATTCAGAACACACCAACCATAGCCAGAAGTTAGGAAAATTGCAATAGAAACCTTGGTGAGGAGTTTTAAAGTTAAAAGCATTTAGTTCGGCACTTAGTGTGCCACCATCTACTGTTTGCTATAGTATCCATACTTTTTGTTTCCATGTTAGATAATGAAAGGTGGTTGGAAATACTAGACCACTTTCTGAATACTTCTAGTAGAACTCACAATCATGTTTGTATTTAAGATTTAGATCCTATTGAAGCGTGATAGTTTCGTACATTGCTCACTTTGTTATGAGTCTGTACAACTGAAAGAAATAACAGGTCAAGTAAAATATGCAATAATACTTAAAACAGATGTTGATGTAAATTCCAGTGAAGAGAAAATATTTGTTTCAATGTATGTGCTTTCTTAGATGTTACTTTTCTTACATTGTGCAACTACTGTATTTAAAAACAGAGACCAATAAGGATGAGTTTGTTTAAAAAACATTAAGAAGTGATTCTGTGAATGTGTATCAATGAACTGAATGTTCTGACTTTTAAAAAACTGTACTGCTTCATGGGACACAAAATTCACCAACTATATGGTAGAGAGAAGGGGAGACTATCAAAGCTTTTATCTTACTCTCAACATAAATTTCACTGTGTTCGTGCAGTCCAAATTAGATAAACTATCGAGCCAATTCTGTACTACTTCAACATGAAAAGAACACTCTTCAACCTTTCAAAGATTACATATCAAAATATTAATTGGGCTCAGTGCTTCAGAAACAAAGTCAGGGGGCCGGGAAAGTTTCTAGCTGCTTTAAAAGCTTTTACTGACATTGTTTATATTTATTTTCCTACTGATACAATGGGATCAGGAAGCTGTAGTGCCCAGGAGAAATGCATCCTATAATTGAAACAAACTGCTATTTTATAAGGTTAGAGATGTGGATTGTCATTTCTACTCCAGGTTAACAGACTTACATGATTTTCTGTTGGAAATTTTCAGTGGTTGAATCTGCACTTCTGGTCTTCTTAGTGCAAATCTCCTATAAAATGTGAGGTGGTGGGGGAAAGACACAAACTCCTCAGTTTTCACTGCAAATTTGGGATTAATAAACACTTAATATCATGAAGCTATTGCAAAATACCCAGAAGATTTTATAAGAAATTAACTTAAAGTAACACAATCTACTCACAATCTAAAAAAACTAAATCTTGCTGAAATTTTTGCAAGCTCTCCAAAACCTGCTGCAGTTCTTACTCCTGCATAGTACATCAGTGTGAATGCAGATACTAATGTGCTATTTTCCATATGTTTTTTCTTTCAATCTGGATTAGTGTTATCCTATCAGTTTTTGTCATTATTAATTCTAGCCAGAGAAATAAGGAAATCCAGAGTATTTCAGCAACATGTTTCCAAGTTCAGTTGTCCTTCTGCAAATGCACATTTATTGTACCCATGTAATCTGTGAGCACTACACATGCCAACTATGCTAACTTAACAACTCAGCAATAAGTCTCTTCTCTTACTACAAAAAATAATGAAATTGCGCTTCTCAGTAGCTCACCTCTCCTGGAAATGCTTTGAAGGGATCAAGCCTGCTCTGGGATTGGCATCACCTTCATGTTTGGCTTGCCACCAGGTTGCATCATCCTGGCTCATGATCTGAAGGACATCTCCTTTTCTGAAAGCAAGTCCAGCTTCTTTACAAGGAATTGCTTTATCTTCATTTGGATCATAGTCAAATAAGGCTCTGATAAACATCTGAAACAAACCATGTTTTATCTTTAGAAACAAGATACAAAATGCAATCCAAGGGTATCTCTCTTTTCTGTTTCTACTGTTCAAAACCACTGAAAAAAATAATGTAAACTATGACTTCTGCAAAACACCCTTATGGATGTCTACCATTGGAAGTTCATATGGGAATGTTCAACTCGTTGCTTCTGCAACTGCAGTCTCAATGGAGTAAAGGCTCTGTGACTCAAGGCAAGCAGGATTTTGCAGGTGCATAGTGTGCCCATATGAGGAACAGAGGAGAAGATACTGTTGAAACAAGATGCTACTGTGTGTCTTCAACCTAGTGTATGATGGAAGGAGTACTTGGAAGCAAGCCAGGTCCTTGCAGAAGGTGGAAGATTACCTGTCAACTACAGAGCTGAGAGTTCAGGCTTAAGAACCATGTTACACGCACTCAGCAATTCAGCACCTGTGTACAGCAGTGTACAGTGTGCTATATATACAAAAACTGAGTCCATCCACAGGCATAAATCACATTCTTGGTTCTGTCATCCAAGCAAAAAATATATATCTTCGGCATAACACTTACTGCAATGGCTTCTGAAATAGTCTTGCTTACCTTGCCTTCCTTCATTGGCATTTCTTCCTTCACACTGGGTATAATTTTAAATGTAATTGCTCCTTGAGACTGAGCCTGGTGAACAATCAAAAAGAAAATGCAGTGAGAATTAAGCAATTCAAATTAATTTTAAAAAGTATAATGAGTCTGTCCTCTCCCAAACTCTCTGGAGTTTGACAGCTTCACTTAACTAAAATTTGTATTACAAAAATTAAAATACCCACTTGAAATGCTTGGGGTTATTTGCTTCTTTGGTGGGGCAGATGGACCATTAAAAACTGGGACATGTGTGGTTCAGAGGTCCCAGTTCTGTACTGAAGGCAGGAGAAAATGCTACAGTTAAAATGCATTCATGTTAGAAGCAACTGCTGGACTCCTGGCACAGTTTGGACACCCCTGGAAAAATCGAACTAACATTTCATTTTTCAAAGAAAAAAAAAATAAAAATCCAAACAGGCTTGTGCCATATTTATCATATAGAGCTACTGGGGGGGGATTTATTCTCTTGGCAACTTCCAGAAACTAGAAAAGAAAAACATATTTGAATAGACTACGTATACTAAATGGAAAAAAAGCCCTCCACTATAAATCTTAAAACAAGTTAGCCATCATCAACCACCTCATCCATTCATCTTTCCCTATATCCCACTTAAAGTGTGTCTGGCTGCACTTTACTTATTAACCACAATATATTCCCACTGCCTCAGTGACATTTTGCTATTGAAGGAAGTGCTAATCAGTTGGGGGCTCTGCTACTATTGCATGCAGCCGACAAGTTTCATAAAATGAGCAGAGTGCAACAGACAGCCAACGATTTAAGCAAAATGGAAACAGGCCTGTCCACTACCAAGCGAGACATTCTTCTGCCGGCATGTCTGCGATCCAAGGCTCACTGCTTGACAGGCAGCAGCCAAGGTCTTATTTCACCCGCCGTAGGACTGGAATCAATAATTTTGTTACTTCTGAAACAAGCTCTAACTAGCTTTTGATGTTTATACTGTACCTCAAAAAGGTAAATGGGGAAATTGTTCACACCTTTTCTAGTGGTATTTTGTTTCTAGACATTTTTAAATACTAATTTTTGAAGGAAACTATGGTTCTGTAGGGAACATGAAACCATAAAGCAAGAATGCATATCAGCAGGCTAGCACTTGAAATGAATCATCTCGGTTACCGAACCAAAACTGTGAGACAGCTGCTCAATTCAGCAGGACAGTAAGGTATTTATGTATCTAGAAATGCTTACAGTGTGAATAACAGAGCTGTCATGACCCTCATCAATTTCTTTGATATAACAATATTAACTATTTCTGAAAGTCTAAATTATTTAATTTGCAATAGTGTTTCAATAATGAGAAATCAGGCTGGCTTTAGAGACTGTGCAGTTTAGAAGAGTGCAGACAAAATAATATATACGGCTATATATCGTAAATCAATGTCAAATAAAATCTTAATATACCAATTATACAGTCTATCTATTAGCTGTATTATGAATTGTCACATGGATTGACAATGAATTATTAATGAGCTATTAATGAATACCATTAAAATAGTTTGATGTCAACAGATCATGGTGGGCCTTAAAACTGCAGATTATAAACTGAAGTCTGCAACATTCTGCAACATATTTATGGCCATATTACTGTCCTTAACTCTTTACAAGTAATCTATATTTGCATATATATGTAATGTGTGGAAAATCACTCTAAGAGAAATGACAGATTTATAAATGATGCCACTGGAAGAAAAGACATTATAGTAGAATATACTTTTTTCTAAGAAATATGGTAGAAATCCTAAGCCTAATTACTTTTTCTTGACTCTCTTAAATTAATTTTAGAATGTTTGGTATTTACCAAAATGTGTATTATTTCTTCAGGCTTTTTATCATCTACGGGAATCCCATTGACTTCCCTCAGTTCATCACCAACGTGAATAAGACCTACAGAAGAAAAAAGAGAAGTTGTGAAACTGTAGCTATGTATCACACAAAAACTGCCATTAACATTTAGCTTGTTTCTCCCTTGTTCATACACTTTTAGCTCTAATTTAAAAACAGGAATATATGGTGAACATAACAGCTACTGTCTCAGTACTGTCTCAGGTAAGTTTGATATGGTGGTTGGTTAACTCATCTCCCTGTCTTCCTCCTGAAAATCAGTACCACCTTCTCTACAACTTTCCCAGACTTTAATGCAGATGTTTGAAAAACATCTGTACCAATTCTTTTTCTACTCATACTACTTTCTTACTGCTACACAGCTGCAAGTAGTGTAAAGATCACTTAGGCTGGGAATGCTAATTCGTGGCACAAATGATTGCTAATTTGTATATGTATGTATGCATCTATCTATCTATCTATCTATCTATCTATCTATCTATCTATCTATCTATCTATCTTTTATTCCATAACTGCATCTAAGAGTGAAACACAGCTGTCCTAGATTTTCTTCAATGAAAAGAAGTGAAAAGAGACACTTTACTGTATGATTCAGGACTTACTGCTTAAGTTTTTGCAGACACTGAGCATCCCAAACTAAACAATGGCAGTCAAAGATGTGCTGTTATTTTGGGAACTGCCAGCTGAAACTCCAAATGGATGTCCTAATATAAAATAATGCCAGCAGTCTGAGTTCCTCCATCAGCAGGCTGGGCATCATAGTGTGATTCTTGGGGTATCTGGCACAGTGAAAGGAGTAGGACTTGATGATCCTGATGGGTCCCTTCCTGCTGAGCATATTCTATGATTTGCAAGTGGATGTCATCAACTAGAAACAAACCATGATAATATATAAAAAGCCCTCTGTATCCACTAGCTCAAATATACCTTGCTGCAACTGAATTAGGGAAAAAAATCAGTATACTTTCAGCAGTATTGAAATATCACTTTGGAAAACAGTCCAGAACCCAAACCTTCTGTTTGTGATAGTGATGTATTTAGTTTGTACAAAATATGCCATTTTATCTCATCTTGTTCTGAGTTCCAGAACTTGAATGGCTACTGACAAACAGCAACACCTTACCACTTCTATCTGCAGCCCCTCCACGCATTATCCTGGCCACCACAATTGCACCAGTATGTTCATCCCTTTTAATAGTAGCTCCCTTGGGTAAAAAAAAGAAAAAGAACAAAAAAAAGTTATTTGGTTAATCACTGCATAATTTTAATACACTACAGTAAAAAACATTTGCTATGTAAAACTGCAAAAAGCTGGCATTGGATTAATATGTTAATAAGCCAGAAATTATACTTGCTTATGAAAAGAATATACAAAATACATTGCTCTATTTATCTCCTCTTAAAATGTGTCTTCTTTTTCAATCAGAAGTAACTCATGCATTCAGTGAGTACATGGGTTTAAAGAAAAAAGGACAATGATGGAAAAAGTTTGCTTTTCAATTTAATGTTAACTGCAGTATACCTTACTTGAATCTGCTACTAAAATTTTACTAAACTACTGCTGCAAATTGCTAAATTGTTGTTCCTACATTAAAATAGGCCACATTACACACTATGGGTGTCACAAAAATACCATTTCCAACACGGGTGCAGAAGGTGTATCAGTGTTCATAATTGTTGCATTTTATGCTCAGAACTGGCTGTGCACCCATTGATCATCCTTTTGCTTTACAGTGTTATCAATAAACAAACACAAATTTAAGAAGGGCCCCTGAGTGTTGGGGCTCACCTGGAATACTCACAGGACAGAAATGCAGAGGAGGGAAACATTTCCTGAGTTAGTAATGGCTGTTTTCATACATTATGCATAGGCAGCACAGGGCACTGAGGTAAAATGACGTTGTGTAGTGAAATTTCCAATGAACAGCTGTCTAGGTGAGAAAAATGCCTTTGTAGCAAGAACTGCGAGGGTGCACTGAAAAGAGGCACAAGGTGATGGGGAAGCAACAGGCAGCAGCAGTGATAAGTGAGAAGGGACACGGAGGCATGGAGCCTCTGCCTCAGCTGCAGTGCCAGTCCTTTCAGGCAGAACTGTGGGAGCGTGGGAGGAAATGCTGGCCCTGTTCTGGGAGACAGAATCCATGGAACACCAAGGGGGATTTTAACTAGATAAGCCGTACTGCAAAACCACCTCCAAAAAGGTTATTTGATCCAGTATTTTTAAAATACAACATTTTAAAAAAAGCATGCCGTATCCACAAGGTTTTTAACTGCACGTGATTATTTTCCCATATTAATCTAATTAGTTACCTGCAATAGCTCTAACTTTGTTAATCAACAGAGATATTAAGGACTCAGTCAGGCTAGTCAACTTTCTGAAAATTTCCATATTTGCAATTAGTGAATGTATTACTTCACCCCCGAGTGCTACGTGCACTCTGCCATCACTGGTTAAAATTCCCTTCCATCAGAGAAGTGTAGTGCTTGGAGTAAGACACATAAGTACTTTTTAAGGAAGTTCCTTGAATAACTCAATGGCTTGTAAAGCCACCTTGGTATATTTGTTTAGAATAAACATGAACATCATATTTATCTCTACTTCAATTTTTAAGTGTTTCATGAACATAAAGCTGAAAATTGTACAAATAACAGAGCTGAGATTTTTCTACAGTTAGCAATTTCACTGACTATAACTAAACTTGTTTACCTTTAAGATGGAAATACAGCACAGGTCATGAAGACAAAAAGTGGGAGATTAATTTGTGTTTCTTATATGCAAGTTGCATTTATTGCAAATAGAGAAAAACTAAAACAGACACCATTCACTTTGGCAGAAACTTCAACAGCAGCCAGCACTCCACAGCAAAACTGATGTGCCATGTTTTTCATTTCATTTTACATCCTAAATTTACTAGTATGCAAATCTACCTTTAAGCAAAGTAATTCTGCAATTTGCCAGCCTTATTCTTATGTATTGTTTATTATGTAATTATATCAGCATGCATTTGTTTGCATTACAGTTTCAAATCACTCTGAGAGTTTCAAAAATATAGATTTAGCTGCAGCTAATCTCATTTAAAAAACTCATGACTAGACTTCTGTGCAAAAAGAATTGTACGCCAGTAGGAATATATTAAACAGCCTTAAGCCCCCTAGCTTATATATCAATATTAAGTTCTGACTTTGCAGCAACAGCTACTAATTTGAAGTTTACTATTAATACCTGGAATGTTTAACTTGTTTTAAAGTAAAAAGGTTTTTGGTTTGGTTTTTTTTTCTGCATACATCCATCGAACAGAAAAAAAAGCAGCATTAGGATGCTAGAGGCAAATATAAATACAGGACATTTCCACTACACTGTCCACACAAAACAGGCTCTCTTAATTAATCAAGGACAAAGCCTTCATCAGCAAAGCTTTATGCCTTTTACCTAGAAGTCAACATCATTAAATGCCACCAAATTCAAAAGGCAAGAAATGACTGACGGCCCTCCCCTGTGGTCACCCACTACCCCAGCCCCGTGCTGATGTCTGGAAAGTGGTACTTCATTTCGCCGGGCTTTTTAGACAGATCCTAGAAAAAAAGCTGTTTGCAATCAAAGACCACACTATTGACCCAGACAGCATCTGGAAGTAACAATAAGGCTCTTGTCCAAGTGGAACAGTCACTTCATGCTCTATGTGATTATCACTACTGGCACAAAGCTAATTTTCCTAACACAGATTAACTGATCTGAAAGATGGCCCCGTGAAGATAACAGATAAATTGGAATTTTCAAACAAAGGATAAAAACAAGTTCAAAGTGGCAGGAAAACTAATTAACCCAAGTTTGCAATGGGTAGGTCCATGAAAACACTATTTGAATTTATGCATTTGTACCTTTAGTACACAAATTCAAAAGAAGATTCTATAAATTCCACTTGCCTCCCAATTTAGAACTCTTAAAAAATAAATCATCAAACACAAGTGGATTTCTTTTTGAAAACCTGAAGAGTTGATTTTCTGAAAAAGCAGCTTCTCTTGTACTGCTGCCAACCCTTCTTAAACTATGAGGTATATATAATCTGGCAAGAAATTCTCCTTATAAGATGTTCAGCTCCAGTACTTTCAGTTACATGTGCAATGCAGCTCCTCATTTAGAGCTTTAAAAATGGAAGAAGGTTAGACTGGACCTTGAGAGCTGGAAAATATTTTTGGTATTGTGAGCCAAAAGTGTAAGTTACCCTAAATGAGACATATACAGATGTAATAGCATAGCTCAGTTTAAAATACTTTTAAAGGGAAAAATAAGGAGTTTGGGAGCCATATGGTGATCAGACTGAGAAAATGCTTAAAGGTATACCATACAAAAGCACTAAAAATAATATAAGCTCCTTCAGCAAGGCTCTTTCACTGTTTTTAGTTGCTCCCCCACCACCATTTTTAATGTAGTACCACTCATTGGTAAACATTGCTCAGGGTTTCACAGATGTGAGCTTTATTAGTTCATCCATTTATCTGCTGGTTCAAGAAATAAGCATTTTAAGTCTTTATTTTTAAAGGAAGAAAAATTAGCCTGCAAAATAAATTGCAAATAAGAGAATTTGAAACATCAGTAATATTTTTGCATACCTCTCTGTTAAACAAAAGCACATGCAGATGATAAATGCAAATAAGTACTTCAATAAACCTTACTTTAATTCATTCTCTATTGAAAGTGCAAATACAAGTATCAGTTATCTATCTTACAATGAGGAGTTATTTAAAAGTTGATGTCCACTTATATGTAGACTATGTAGACTAAAGCTAACCCTACATTCAAACTGATCTCACCAAAAAACCGGCTAGGTTCATCCACTAATGTGAACTGAGCTACAGGGACTAAGAGTGTGAGGTGAGAGCTACAGTATCTGCATGGACAGAACACATAAATGACTCCTTTAAATCACCAAAATTCATTTCAACCAAGTTCAGCTATGGAAATCAGGTATATAATTCAAAAGTTAGGTGTCTAGGCTACTTCTGTAGCTCTGGAGAATGAATCATCCTCATTAAGTCAGGAATCTTAAATAGATGACATGGGTCACTCTCTGGAGCTGCCTATTTTTCTCTTGACTCTAGACATGGCATGGCATAGAGGTTAATTTTCAAATGGACAGATTTATGTGAAACGAATCTTTGTGACATAGAAGTAACCATCTTAATGTGAAGAAGCATCCTATTCAGATTAACAACTGTAACAAACCTGGAGCATCACATTTGGAAGCTGGAAGTTGTAAGAGGCCAGGTACTGAACTCCTGGTAGTGTGGTTTTTCATCTTGGATATCAGGAATGCTAACTAGGAACAGGGCTGTGGCTGAAAAAGCCTTGGAGAGGCAGACCTAGGTAAAAACTCTCCAAGCTCTCTGATAAAAAGCCCAGTTACAGAGAGGTGAATTTTGGATTGTCTCTGAAAAGGGATGTTTCTACTGCTCTTTATGTAAGGTTCAGAGATGTTCCAAATTTCTTTGTTAAAATAAAACATCCTAACACAATTTTGCCTCACTTGAGGGAGACACTATGGGAACAGCATTTGTTAACAGAGCATTAAAAAAAACCCAAACCCAATACTGTGGAAGGATTAACAAAAAAAGGTTAAAACACCTCTCTCAAAAAACTAGGGGAAAGTTCAGCACTGACTTCTGAATTGATGAAATCTGGCAAACAGAAGGCCTTCCTACAAACCATGTGTTTCCCTCTCTTTTGAAATGATTACTCCTGGGAACTCAGGCTTCATTAATATATTATTAACCTCGTCTCAAAACATCCATGAGGTGCTTAACTCAGAGAAAAGCACGAACAGGAGCACGAGAGGAAACATGGTGAAGTTTTATATAAAAATGGTCACTAGGTATACTCCAAAGAAGTTAAGAGAGTGCCGAATTGCTTTACAGTGAGTACTCTTGAAAGTCATCCAAAGGAAATGCAACTCAGAATGTTGAGGGTGCGCAACAGACATAAAGCTCACAGCCTTGCAGGAAAACAATCTCTACTGCTTCGGTACAAATAGAATATGTGACTGGATCTGGAGTGAAAGAAAAGTCCAAAGAGTTCAGTACCTTCAAGTCAAGAAACCAGACAATTTCTATCCCAGTAAAAATATTGTACAGTACCTCCAATCTCAAACTCAGTTGCTTCTAGAATTCTGATATAATGTTGTAAGTGGAAGTCAGACTTTTGCCTGGAGAATAGTGAATCCATAAACAGAACAAGTATAGGTTCTTTCATCTGTACTAACAATATCCAAGTCTTCAGAGCAAGCTCTGAAGGAAAAGCCATTAAAAAGACATGGAAATAAATAGTAAATGAAATTATAATTAGTTTAGTAAACAGAGATCATGATGTATCTTCCTTCAGTAAAATAACTTCAGGAAGCATCAACACAGAAGATCTAATATAAGTAGCATAAGCCTGTCTTTAGTTATTCTGCCATGCTATATTTTGATAAGACCTTATCTGAATTACTATCTATGGTTCTTCTCACCCCCACCTAAGGAGGAAAAAATTGAGGGACAACAAAGACGCTAATAATAGGCTTGTTATGTATTGTGGTGATGGTGTCATAATAAGCCACTAAAAAACTGACACAAATTAATGCTTGACATGAAGATGAATAATGTTAAAATGGATTGATTGAAGGTGCATTTTGAAAGAGGAGGAGGAGACTAAACTCTATTCTTTGAACTCTTCCTGGAGAACAAGTAACAGAACTCACCAGAAGCTCTTCTCTGACAAAAATAAAACATCAAGATAGGCTCAGGATCTAGGAAGGTCAAAAATACAGCTTTCCCACACAGATGAAGTACAACCATAGAAATGCTGGAGATTCCACATGTCCAGTTAGTTTGCTTCAATGCTGGACTTTACAACTAATGGAACACTTCCGTTAACTCTTAGTCTAAACCTCCCAGGGCTGCACCTTGCAACTACTGTCCTGTGTTTTAGCATCTTTCACTGCCAAGGAGTTTGACTTCATTGTCCTTGTGAGCTCCCCACTCTCAAGAACTTGTATGCTGCAATTAACTCCCACCCTTTGCCTCCTCCTAATAAAAGGTCTACAACAGATTCCATCGTAAGGCTGTTTTCACTTGTTTTATATTTTTACATTTCACATGTTTTGTATTTTCCATGGCTGCTGGCACACCTAGTAAAAGATCTCAAACCCCCTCTCTGTTACCTCTATAGCACAAGAATTGTGCCAAGTGTGGATTTAAGAGATTGTACAGGTTTTGGCTGGGATAGGGTTAATTTCCTTCATGGTAGCTCCTATGGTGCTATGTTTAGATTTGTGATGAAAACAGTGTTGATAACACGGGGATAATTTAGCTATTGCTGAGCAGTGCTCCCACAGTGCCAAGGCCTTTTCTGCTCCTCACCCCAGCAGTAAGGAGGCTGGGGGTGCACAAGAAGCTGAGAGAGGACATGGCTGGGACAGCTGACCCCACCTGATGAGAGGCATATCCTACACCATATGCTGTCATGTTCAGCAATAAAACCAGCGGAAGAAAAAGGAAGGGGGGATGTTTGGAGCGATGGGTTTTGTCTGCCCACGAAACAATTACAAGTGATGAAGCCCTGCTGTCCTGGGGATGGCTGAACACCTGCCTGCCCAGGGGAAGTGCTGAATGAATTCCTTATTTTGCTCGTTTGCACATGCAACTTTTGCTTTACCTATTGAACTGTCTGTCTCAACCCACGAGTTTTCTCATATTCATCCTTCCGATTCTCTCCCCCATCCCACTGGGGAAAATGAGTGAGCAGCTGTGGGGGGCCAAGCTGCCAGCTGGGCTTAAATAGACACACAGGTATCTGGAAGAGCTCAGCGCCCCACCGGAATGAGGAGGCAAGAGTGGAATTTGAGAAACAGTCCAAGGATAACCTTTGGCTTAAGCAACTGTTTTTGTCCCTTTAAGAGAGCTTCAGATCTCAAAAGCCAACATACCATGTATATATTTCATAGAAGTTTTCAGAAAATATCTGAGTTTTAAAAGTTACTATATTCCAATTCATTTTGAGATACTATTAACTTACGATATTGAACTCCTAAGTCTTAGTAACAAATCATGTTTGTAACATGAAACTATGTAAATTAAGATTTTATTAAGCTTTTTCTGACTAATTTTTAAAAAACAGTGTTTTCATGAACAGTAAAAATGAGCTGCTCGATTAGACTTCATTTCATACTGTACATTCAAATCTCCACATATATTTCAGAATGAAAAATCTTCCTGAAACTAAATCCTAAAGCAAGCTT
This sequence comes from Acanthornis magna, assembly GCA_036785705.1. Lineage (NCBI taxonomy): Eukaryota > Metazoa > Chordata > Aves > Passeriformes > Acanthizidae > Acanthornis > Acanthornis magna. The sequence goes on along the minus strand of JAWUZG010000028.1, from coordinate 10,104,351 downwards.
GTTGTCTTCCTCAAATAATTCCTTTGATAAAAAAAATTTAAAAGCCTAAAGCTGTGATTTAAATATTTGAGGGAAAATATTTACTATGTTAAACATAGTAAGAACTTTCCATATGGTCAAACTTGCAATTGTGCCCATGGGCACCTACAGTCAGTCAATAAGAAAACTCATTTCTTGTTTATTGATGCCAGAAATCCATCAAGAATTAGAGTGATAGTAAGATATCTACTGTGGGACAAGCTACCCCTGTATGTCTAACAGAAGCAGCACTCTCCCACTGTCATCTCAAGTACAGAATGATGACTTTCTCAAAGTAAGTTTGCAGGTATTTCTCCAGGATTGCTGTCCATTAAAACAAATACTCAGTGTAACATAAAACAAAGCTCTTACTCGTTTGCAGGAGAAAAAGAACATAGTTAAATTTTATACAAGATGACTCCCACTCTACAGCAAATAAAAATAACTAAATCAGTAAAGTATTTCAATATTCTTGTAATACAACCTAGGTTTAGTCCTTTCATTTTTCCAGATATCCCCATGAAAATATTAACTTTCTAGTATTCATAATGCAAAGTACAACAACAGACATCTTAAATTTACCCGGATTTCAATTCAAGTATTTTAAAATATGTTTTCATGCTTTCTTTTCAGTGTATTGAAAGGTCATGGTTTTTTTACATGAATGCTAACAGGCACAGTTCACAACACAGGTCAAGATTTCTTTGGGGATTCATTCTCTGTCTCTCATTTTAAAGTAAGTTCATGATTTGAATTCAAGATAAAAGACAAATATATATTTGATCTAAATGCTCAGACTGGCCCACACATATAATGCTTAAACACCATGATGATCAAAATCTTCTGATGATCAAAATCTTCTTATTAATTTCATATGCTTTGCTAGTAACAACTGTGAATGGAAGTCATGAGTGTATTACTCAGTGTGATGAACAATCGTGTGTAATGTCTGTCTATCCACATTTCAAGTCAATATCACCCACTCACATTCATATTCTGAACGCTTCCCACCCTGCACACAAACACAAACCCCAAACCAAAAGACAGGGTTACCTACCAATGGTTCCCGGTTTTTGACGAGCCTGATTATTTTAACTGAATCTTCTTCTTCATCAATATCATCAGGCATGGGGGGCAAGACAGGATCATAGTTCTTCTGAGCAACAGTATCATGTACAGACAGCAAAGCCTGGAAACATTAACAGTCAGTATATTATCTGGCATCTGAAAAGTGTAGGGAAGGCAAAGCAGAGGGCATTATTCATATGCTGAGTCTACTACCATGAAGCAAGTAGACTGAATATAATTCTTGTATACAATTTTAACACAGTTCAAACTGATGAAACAACTCCATAAAGAATATGTTTCCATATACAGAACGCGTACAACAAGTAAATTGTTGATAGAGAACACCGTCTTCAAACACACAAAAACACCATGTGCTTTGCACACTAGCTTGAAATTACAAGAACTATGAACAGGAGAAAACCTTAGTCTCCAAAAGTAAGTAAATAATTATACTTGCCCTAAGTAGAAATTTTATTTGATACAGTAGGCAGGCCCATGAAACAATTTTTTTTTAAAAAAAGCACTTTCCAAGACTTCTGTTCAAGCACAAGATGTATGACATGAAGCTGTTGTCCAACCATTCCCTTCACAGGACCTCTGAAAGCTTACCGGGTTACTGGATCCCTTTCATGTGAGCCTCAAATTATCTTAGGAATTTTTAATTAATTATGGAATTTATAACTGAGATTGAGGAACATACTATTAAAACAATTTGGTTTGGGCAGGTGCTTATCAACCACCTGCTGTACGTTTTTCTTGCCTCCTTTCTTTCTCTGTTGCTTCTCCTGTTCATGCATAGCTTAAAAAATAGATTTTTCAAAGAAAAGCCTAATGAAGATTGACAAAAGGTTCCATCTTAAAAATAAAATAATTTATGAACTTTCAGGAAATAAAAAATCTTGAAAGGCAAAGGAAATTAGAAAGCTCATTCTCCTAAGACTCAAAAAAAAAATCTCAGTGATAATATGAAATTCACACTTCTTTCTAAATACAGAACTCCTAAAGTTATTTTCTATTTTGAAAACTCTTCATTATTTATAATACCTTTTAAATTGGTGAAAAATGGTCAAGTAATGCTTTAACTTTTGTAGGGAAAACTGTACATTGTACCACAAATAACAGCAACAGTCATATGTATAATTCTATCTACTGCTTTTAGTTGCTTCTGTTTTCAAGTAGTTTCTTCTCAACACATGAATATTTAACAGCCTTTCTCACTAAAGGACAGAAAATGGTTACATTTGCCTGAGGCCAATTTCCTTGTTACTTAGTAATAGGTGGACAGCATTTGACTGAGCACACAAATGACCAGAAACTATGCTCTCAAGGATAACACAAATGTTTTTAAAAAGCATGATACTTCCATTATGCTATTCCAGGATTATTTTTTCTGAATGGAGGAAACTTTTAAGAACAGAAAACAATTTCCAGGCAATGCTACAAGCTACTATGTCAAAAGCGTAGGCAAAGAGCATTCAAATTCTGAAGTTTAAATTTAAACTTAAGGCTTCAACAAAATAAGCACAGAGGAAGATTGTGCCTGCTTCTTGATAAACTACTATTGTTTTACTAATTTTTATGCATATTGTACCATTTGATAAAAACACTTCCACACACTATTTCTGGTTTTCTTACCAATACACAGTTATGAATTTGTACCACTTAACATCAGAAATTACAATCTCCCTCCAATGAAAGATCAGTTTTACCTTAGATCTGAGCTATAAACCTCGAGCTAGCAATTATGGATCCTCCTGGAAATGTTTATTGTGATGCATTGCATATGTAAAACCCATGCAATCACATGCAGTCCTCTTAAGATGTATGTGAAATATCAAAGATACACTAAAACAAAAGTAGTGTTTGCTTTTACTTTAGGCTACTTACAGTTAAGACTTCTAAAACTAGTCTTCTGCAATTACATTTTTCCACATAAAGCTAGGGCACATTCATGGACTGGTTCAATTTAATGAGGTTCTATATTGCAGTTTAAAAACAATCAGGCAGATAGAGAAAACAGATGAAAATAATATAAAGCACCATTTCCAGAGCAAAAGGCAGACACTTAAAACATGTTCAAAAGAACCTATCCTTGACAATGAAACTTGCAAAACAGATTCTGTCCACTTCCACACTGAATGATGCCACCGGTGTTAATAAGACACTTCCCTGCTCCAACTGCCAGATCAGGCTCCTGGACACCACATGCAGAACAACGATGCATCCCAAGTGCTACAAACCAATACCAATCAATGCCTGGTATTTATGATGCTTTTCTTCACTCACAACAACTGGAACTTATCAACCCATTCCTTTCTTCTCCCAGAAAACATATTATACCACAGTGTACTACAGTTAGCAATATAAAATCCTTTCCTCATGCCAGCACTACTTTATCTCAGTGCAAAGATGCATACTTAAGAGTAGGAATGCCAAAAATTATGTCTCTTCTCAGTCAAGCTTTCAGAAGAGCTTCTGTCATCAAGAACTTGTTTATGAGGCACAGTGAACATGCTAAGGTTTCTTTCCTTCTTGCCTTCTATCACTGCTTCTTTTAACACAGTACTCACTGTCCACTGTAGTTGCTCTTGAAATAGGCATCAGCATGGACTTTGGGCAATAAATAATTTGCCAACAAAACTTTAAAAGCCATTTTGATTTTGCTTAACATGTTCAGCTAGAGGTGATCAGTCTGTCCTCAACAACACTCCCATATGTTTTGAACACATGAAGAAACTACTGTATTCACAGAGTAAAAGGACATTTCTTCAGCAGAATCTTTTTACTACTCAAATAATATAGTCTAAAAAACTGTGTATCAGACTAGATGCGTATAGAGGAGGTTGGGACTTCATTTAAAAACAAACAAATTGCAAGTGCCAAGAAAAACAACTTGCATCTGAAGATGAACAAGATTTACCCAGAATAATTGTGCAGTAAATGCACAAGGCAATGTAAAGGTAGCAATGTTCTTTTTTTGTACATAAGAAGTGAAGAACTGATTCATTTCCATGATACTAATTTTTTAACTCTCACAGGAAATTGCAAGAAGTGTAGACCAATTATTTTATTTCTTTAATGCTTTGGTTTTGTTTTCAAATACACAGCTCTTTGGAACTATATATATAGGATCCAAGATTTGGGTGATGTATATTTAAGCACCTCTGGAGAAAAAGATTTTATTTCAGCTCTAAGTTCTGTGCTTATGATTCACTAATGTAAACATGGTCCATATTTAGAACTTGAAAGAAGGTATGATTCAAACTCCTGCACTACCTAAATATAAATATTGATGTTCAGCTAAATTCTTAGACATGATCTAGCTGGAAATGAATACTTTCATCAGACCTCTGAAATGTCTAATAACTAGTGCTGTATTTTTCATATTAAAACTATCACTGATCATTTCACAGTTTATAAATTGAAATTTTATGCTATCAACTTACACAAAGAAAATCTGACATTGGAAATGTTATAAGTTCTTTTACTTAAACTATTCTGAAACTTTAAATGTTTATTTAAATTGAGAATGTTATTAATGAAAACAGTTCTACATTTTGAAAAATGTGTATCACTTAACTAGACTGACTACATTTTTGCTCTTCTAAAACAATGACAAATTTCATATTATTTTTTGCTGCTCTCAATATTTTGAGATAAGAGAGTAAAATAGTAAGAGTAAAAATACACCAGTAGCCCCTGATTCAAGAACACAGCTTATTTTTTTTAATTCTCATTATTTAAAAGAATCTCCATCTAAGCTTTATTTTATATAGATACTTTATGTTTAGTAATCTAGAAAACCATTTTAGAAAATGGTAAGTTAAAGAAGTGAAACAGAATGGGCGAAGAAACAAAAGCAGCCTCTTTCCTAATAGTACTTGGAATAAACCATTATTGGAACATTAAATAGCGAATAGTCATTGACAGAAACTTTGTAGCGACTTAAACCAACCTTTACTAGAGCCAACAGCTGCAGCAGAGTGTGACACTGCCAACCCAGCAGCTGGCGACCCTGCCTATGGAGCACATTACTGCCCTGGCAGCACAGTCAGCAAAATGGAACAAAATGGCCCATGACTGTGCTGTCCCACTCCACAGCTTGGATCATTAGCACCAGCCACCTTCTCTGGCAGTTCAGCTTGAACTCCTTCAGGTGAGACAGACATTTTCCCACCTCTTTGCTTTGCCATGGTGCCAGTAACTTCCACTGAGGCTGGCACAGAAAGTCTCAATTGAGTAGAAAAGTAACTTTATCAGCAACCACAGCAACGTGCCCCTGAACTCGCCTGGCAGAGCTCATCCTCCAGAGAGCTCTAGCCATATTATGTTGTCCTTTGAGATAAGGTAACAGAAGAAATAAAAAAAGGATAAAAATGTTGGTGGAGAAAATTATTCAAGATTGGAAAGATTAATCTATGAGTAACTTGCACAAAATTTAAAGAAAATGTGAGTCATGTCATCCAGCAACAGATATCAAAGAAGAAAAGCTGAAAGAGCTGGGAGGAGACTGAACCCACCGAAAGAAAAGATCAAGAGCATCAGAATGGAAGGAGAAGCACAGGAGTCATAAAAGCCAAACGTGCAAGAATTTAGAAAACAGTAGAAGGAACCAGCAGAAAGCTGAAGCATTATGGTGAGGGCATAGAGACTCTAGCCAATGTGCAGTAAAGCAGCCATCAGAAATCAGCAGCACATGGCAGTCTCTTCACCACCAACACTGCCTGCTAAGGGACTGTGTGCAACCCTAATCCCAAGGCAAGATAAGGGAACAAAAGGCAGGTGAGAACAGGCATCTCAATTAGCAGATAAGAACAATCACATTAGCTGAACTCTCCACCTTGGCTAAAGCATGAGGTGCAATCCAGAAGCAGAAGCAAGCAGTAAAACTGCAGGCAGGAGAAACTCAGCTGTGCTGCTGAAGCAGCCAGAGCATGGCTGGAGTAAGAGCAAAATTAACATTTTTTACAAGCTACAGTAATCACATATCAAGCAGAGAAGTAGTATTATTCTTTCTAATGCTGTATCAATCTAAGCACTTTCCAACAGGAATCTCGGATTTTCTATTCTGTAAGAAATTCCCAAGTTTAATATATAGAGTACATAATATTAAAGAAATCAGTCAACTTCCAGTTAAATCAGTTTGCTTTTGCTACTGAGGATCACTTACACTATTCAATCAACATAAGCAAAAAACCTTTGATGGGGATGGTAAGAAAAATTAAATAAGGTCCTTTAAATTAAGCATAATTTTGTGTTGATAATCAGGAAACCAATGGGTGCACTAATTAAGAGGTAAAAAATCTGGGTTAGTTGACTTAATTCCATCCTTCAAATGACATATTTTCCTACATATTCTTTATAAAATATCCAGAAATTATACACTATATGAGAAGACAGCAGTTACATATGTACAAAAGAGAAAATAACATTCCATGCTCGTAAGTGTCCCATCTGTACTTAAACCAGAGTTGCCCTCTAGTTCAAGCTTGTCCAGCTGGCAATTAAATCCCTTTCTCTTCCAATCTGATGCAGCTGGGTCACAGCAGTGATTCAAAATAATAACACATACTGTGTACATGTGTGGCTTTGAGTTCTTAATATCTACCATAGACTAATGTTCTTAGCACAGCACATCTCAGTCGGATCAACATTCAGCATATATTACTTTTTCCTCTTTACTATGGTGGACTTTATTCATGACTATGTGAACTTCCTTTCACAAAAGCATAATTTCCTTGCCTGAAAATGCTATTTCTTGATTTCAGATTCACCAGTCTGAACTGATGGGTTTACCTGCAGCTGGTAGCCAGACGGCAACAGCCAACAGAAAAATGAACTTTCTGCATCTTCAGACTCCCGCTTCCTCTGGCTCAATGTTCACAGCCCCTCGAGATGCTTCCCAAGTCAAACTGTTCTCAGTGTTCACAGAAACATGCAGTCCGTCCATCCGTGTCATCTGGTAAAGGTGTTAATACCCTTCCAGATGACAGCCCTATGTTTTCCCTCAGTTGTGGATAACAGCAAAAAAAGCAGTGATTTTAAATCAATACTGAAGAATTTGAACAGTCTGTTTTACATTCACAACATGATTCATGTAGATAAAGTGTCCTTGAAGCTTTAAGCCCTGTTTAAGTAACTTCCAAGAGCACAAATAGATGGTTTTCAGAGTGGAAAATGCCAAGACAGCAGCACTCTTTCAATATCTTGGCAATCCTTGATCAATTCCTTTTTTGAAAAAAGTGGCAGCTTCCCGAGAATACTAAGCGTCTCCAGGGGTAGCACGCATCTTTTCTTAGTTTAAAGCCACCCAAAGACACCCCAAAGAAAGCACATGAAGATACAAACTAAAGAAAGTAAAAGCTGAGGATACAGTTGCCTTTTCTGACAAAGTGTCTTTAGGAATGACCCAGCCTTTATTTGACATCAACATGATGTCTAAAGTCCTTAAGAGAAAAAAAATCTATTGTTCCAAAAGGTTAAAAGACTCTGAATAAACTTAATTCCTCCAGAAGATAACAACATGTAGTCATCTATGATAAGGATAACTTAAGGATGAAATTCAACTACAGAGTACTCATAGTACATGAGAACCTAACTAAAAATGAAGTGGAAAAGACAAGACTGTTGAATGGAGAGTTTAAATACAATATGGTCTAGCAAATGCAAAGGAAAAACACCACTGAAAGAAAAAGCAGCATAAAAAGATGACATCTTTAAAAGGGACTACTTACTTAATATTGTGCAATTTCTCCATTTCACTAGTCTGTTTTCTGTAGATGAATGGAATTACTACTTGAAAGGGATGTGATTTTATCTATCATAATTTTTTCCTCCTAAAATTCCAGCTTTAGCAATATTGCCAACTTTTATGTTCTCTATCTGAATGCTCTAGTTACATGTATGCAATTCAACACTCTTAGGTGGGTGAGAGTTGGTTCCCTCATGTCAGAAAGTTTGTATATATAACCAAAGAATTTCTTTGATTTACTTTACAAATTTTATATTTTCTGCTGCCAACCTGCCTGGCTTCACTTTTGTTTATGTTATCTATCACTTTGTTTATTATATGTTGGCTGCTAGTGAGCATTCTCATATCCGTACGTCTAAGACCGACACACAAGTTCTGCATGGGACATGAGCCGATTTATCACCAGATGGACCTGAGAGCATTTCCAGAGTAACACAAAGGTTGTTACTTAAATATACTCATGCAGTATATTCTTTCACCTCCTATCATTTTGTATCTATGTTTCTAATATGTTGTATATTGTTGTATGTCAGTTCCTACAACAGTAAGAGCGCGCCACAACTGCTTTCTGATTTTCTCTGCCTGACAGACGTGAAAATCAAGGCTTTTCTTGCTGTTTTTAAAAGAACTATTTTGCCATTACATTTTTTCTTACTTACTCCATCCCAGTAACATGACCATTCCAAAAATAAAGACAGCAACGTATTTTCCCAGCTCTTCCTACTCAGAAGAGTTTTCTATTAAAATTTTTTTTGAATTATGGGTGCAAGCAGAAATGGAAATCGGAAGTCAAGGTCTAAAGCTGAAAAGAGTTACAAAATATATTTTTCCTCCGACTGCTTGCCAAAATATGTGATGGATAGCTTCCCAAAGTGGCAAATAGTTTAAAGACCCAAATGAAACACTGGGCAGAAGGATTCCAGTAATTTGCCAACAGAAGTCTCCCAGCACTGTCCTCTCTGCCCCGGCTTCATGGCTGGTATGCTCAGAACATCTATGGGCTATCCATCAACCAGTGTTATCAAACCATCAATGCTGTGGTCCTTCCTGATTGTTGCAGCCATTTGCATCTATTACTTGGAGGGGAAAAATAAATATTTCTGTCTCCCTGCTGTATTTCACGGCATACCATCAAAAATCAAGTACATTCTTGCAGGTTTACACATTAATGGCATCTAATTTTGCAAGTGAGGATTATGTAGATAACTTTTCAGTTGACATATGAAGTACATTGTACTCCAGCTCGCCATAATAATAAATCTAAAATAGTTTGTATAGTAAAATCTCTTAATATATAAGCACAATTCCTATAACCAGTCCTACCAATCTCGCAGACCACTGATGAGCAAACAGCTTAAGATCATGAGAAATTATGCTTCCTAAACAGATATTGCAGTTTCTGTTACCATTTGTGAGCATAAATATTTCATAAAGAAGAGAACAGTCTTCCAGGACACGTGCAAAAGTAGAAAACATTGGTACATCTGGGAAGACAGGTCTCTAACAGGACAGGGCCAAAAGGACCCCAAGTGCTTAGGATACGGTAGCAACTCAAATGCAGTTCAGATCCTAACGGGTCTGAAATTTGTATTTGAGTTCTTCAGATGCAAAACCTGAACAGTTGTAGGCAAATCCCAACTATTTCCAGTGGAAAATGTTGACTTTGCAGAAAACACATAGCTCAATGAAAAAGCCCTGACGGAAAATCTTCAGCAGGTCTAATTACAAAGGAAATGTTGGAAAGAAGACAAAGTTTAGATTAACTTTATTTTTTTAAAATTACATGCTACATGAAATGCTTCATGAAATTTTCAAAGCAAAAATGGATTTTGTTTTATATTATATTAGCACAATATTTTCTTTCAGTGCTTTGTATGTTAAAGTTCTTGTAGTCTGCAGTCTCCTGGACAGTAATTTATATTGTTGATTTTCACCAGTGACTGTAAGGCAGCTTTAGAAGGCTCTGCTGATAAAGGCTTAAAATGTTTGCTTTGTCGAGGGAACAAGCCACACTTTGATCTGAACAGTCTATTAGGCCACTATGCAAACCTAGTAAGCCTCAGATGGCAGGAATTACGGCATCAGTAGTTGTTTATGAAATAAAGGGTAGAATTTAAAAACTCCCCAGTAAATACAAGAAAACCTGAACAGGACAGGACAACGTTAAAGGTATGCTTCATGCTCAAAGAGTAACTATTTCTTTTTTTTAAAGAAACCTAATCAAATATAGGAAGCATGTATATGAAGAACAAAGTGCCCTGGCTTCATTATCTGTAGTTTTAGTTTTGCTTAACTCATGGTTCTATTCTGAAGGAATGCCAAAGAGGTGAAATTAGATGAAAATATTTACAAATGTAAATTATTTTGTGAAACTGAAAGTCAAGTGAATTATGAATAAAACTGCAAGCACAAATCCTACTTGTAATTCGCTGGTGTACACATCTTTGCCATTTGAAAGCAATTAACCACCTCCCCCTCCAACTTGAAACAAAGAATCTGTATTTTGTATGAACAGTAACATTCCCAGTCACACAAGAGCAGTTTTCCCTTCATTCCGCAAGCTATCTTACAGTTACTTCCAAAATTCTGTTCATTCTATGGTAATAAAAGGGAAGGCAAGAAAAGTACCATATGTTCACCTCTTGCTCTCAATATGGTTACAGGTACAGTGCCCAAAAGTGACCCAAATACTTCACATTCTGGTGCACCTTGAGGCACTGAACTCATTCACAGTCCTGCCTGGTGCCCTTGTTTAGGTACCTGGTTTATGTTTCAGACTAGCAGCCAGCAAACCTTCCAGCACACATAAACAGAAGATGAACTCCACTGAAACAGGCAGAACCACCACTGGAACAGCTTCATTTCCTCTGGGTCATAAAGGTATAAACATTCTTCAGAATAGTTTTAGCAGAGTGGCATTAGTTTTTGAAATAATTATTGTTCTGCTCATTACACCAACGAACACAAAGAACATACCTTATATTAATTTAAAACACACTAAATTTACCCTAATACAGATTCACTTCAATGGTAAATTGGTTATTTCAATATGTAATGATCACAAACATAACTGCTGTTATAAACACAAAGTTAAAAGCTATTTAGATCTGATTAATATATCCCAAGCCTGTCTCAAAGTTAGTATAATCAGGATAACATTATTCAATGGACTAAAAGAGGATTCATTTTTTTAGTGTCTTTTTTGCTTACAAACACGGCAATACAATAAGGGTTTAAAATGTTAATTCCTATCATTATTTGTTTCAGCTTTTCAAATAATTTTAAAAATAAGTAACAATTACTCTCTTCTGTTAGGGCACCATCCCAAAAAGAACACAGCTTTTTCCAGCTTGTTAGAAAAGAAACTGAAATCTACTTGTTCGAGACAGTTTTTAATTAAATGTAGAAGAGAATTTGGAAGCTTTAAAGTCTTTCAGTCTTAGCTTGATTATCTGTCCTATGCACATCTCCTTTCTTACAGTGTTCCTCACTGGAGTTCTGCTCTGTTGCTGACAGAGTAAATCTAACGACTGCTTCGCTTCTTCCCATTTCTATCCCTACTAACAGATAAGACCATTTTACTACCTTGATTGTGACATGCTCATTAAATAGTCGAAATTAAACTGCCTTTTAGGTATATTTTACATTAACATCTTGAATCTTAGTCTTCCAATTATATGTTCCCATTTACACAATTGCATAACAATGAAAAATATTTTGTCTCTAGATAATATATTAATTTTTAAAAAAAGCTTAGTGCTCTCAATAGCAATACTTCCAGATTCATAAAAATCCCAAATTTCTACAAAGGCATCTCTCTCAATCACACTGGTGCCTTTCTGATGCACTGTAATGTTTGAAATTTCTGTCATTATTTTCAGAATTCTGTACAACTCTCCTCTTTAAAGACATTCCTTTTGCTGTCACATAAGTTCCTTTAATTTCGCCAAACTATAAACCACTGAAGTTGAGAACACTTATTTCTTTATGCTATTCATATTTTTTACAAAGGCACTCACAGGAGTGTCTTCTCTTAAATCAGAAACATCATTTCCTCATGTATATCCCAACTACATATTCTAGTCTTCATATTAAAAAACAGCTAAGAGTTTAACATGTCAAAGTTAAAATTATGGTAAATAACCAGAAGTAAATGTACTGAAACTCACATTGTTGTGTTTGTGTTTCTTAAAACTGGGTGGTGAGTGGGCGTTTGTTTGGTTGTTTTATTAAATTGCAATCAAATGCATACCTTGAAGATACAAAACTTATAGATACATACATCCATGGTCAGGCCAGGCCAGCCTGCAGGCAGTGCTGTGTAGCTCTAGTGGGGATGGAGTCTGGACCTAAGCGAGGGCATTTAGGTGATTTGAAACACCAGCAGATTGGGCTTGGGTCTGCCTGTCCCGCTCTGTAAATGTATTTTAGATTTCTGAAAGTGCAGTTTCTGTCTGGTGAAAGGTCTGGAGGTGAAGCCATATGAGGAGTGGCTGAGGTCACTTGGGCTGTTCAGTCTGGAGGAGACTGAGGGGAGACCTCGCTGCAGTTACAACTTCCTCATGGGGAGAAGAGGAGAGGCAAACACTGATCTCTTCTCTGTGACCAGAGACAGGACATGAGGGAATGGCCTGAAGGTGTGTCGGGAGGTTTAGGTTGGATAGCAGAGGGTGGCTGGGCACTGGAACAGGCTCCCCATGGAAGTGGTCACAGCGCCAAGCCTGACAGTTGAAGAAACATTTGGTCAAAGCCATTCGGCTCACGGTGTGATTCTTCGGGTGTCCAGTGCAGGACTAGGAGTTGGACTTTGATGATCCTTGTGGGTCCATTTCAACTCAGGTTATTCTATAATTCTATTTCAAAGAGCTAATTTCTGGTCTGCTTAAAAATAAAATACTATATTCAACTGGATTTAGGTTCTAGGGTATGGAAATACTGCTCGGTTTCTTGATATCTTTAACAAGGTAAAGCAAGATTAAAGAATGCAAACTCTAAGTCCTTATTCAGTGCTGGAAATTAAAAATAGTAAGTGTGGCTGGCCTGTATTCATGGGGCTCTACAAGTATATTTTAAATCCAGAACGCAAATGAAATGTCTAACACACAGTTAAACAAATCCACTTGATTTCCCAGAGCTGTGTGCTCTGTTCTACTTCCAGAGTTCTGTTTTAATCAGAAAAGATAAACCACAACCATTATTAGTTCATTTAATGGCAGTAAGTGATGCCACATTTGAGAGCAGGGAAAAAAACTCCACTCTGTAACTGGATACTTCATGAAGTTTTTAGAAGACTACACATGCCCAATTTTTACATTTTTTTTCAGAAGAAAATGCACCTGACAAAACCTTGACATTACTTTTAGGACATTTTGAAAATCTCAGGCCTGATAAATATAACTGCCTCAGAGAAACTACTTTCTTCTTTAGAAAACTTCTCTGTGAATGAAAATGACAAGCACCACAGACTTGTCAAAGTTTTACTCATCAGATGCAAACACTCAGCAATATATTCAACAGAAGAATTTTGTAATACAGAATTAAAATACAGAAATATTTATCTAATCAGACACGATTAGAAACCTCTCCCAGCCTTTTTTGCCCATTAACTAAACCTGCAAAGTTATAAACACCTTGCTAGACTTGTCTTCTTACATCATCAGACTTGTTGAGGCATTGTTGTACTGCAGTAAACTAATCATAACCATCCTTCACCATTGCCATAAACATTAGAGCAGAGCTGTAGGAAGGTGGAAGCTCTCTTGGCTCCAGCTAACATTGCAGTTATACATCTGGTCAGGAGAGGAACATTTCCCAGCAAAATAATGTACAGCCACCTTAAGTCAATCCCAAATCAAGCCCTATATATTTTTAGATAAAGTCTGTGGAACATCATTGGAAAAGATAGATCAGTTATCCTAAGTAATTTCAGATGTGTGAAAAAGAGCTGTTCTAGCCATCGCGTTGCCCCAGGAATCTAGAATGAAACAAAGAAACACTCTCTAGCCATCAACTTAATAGCAAAGGGCTAGAAAAGCTTATGCAATGTATGGCATAAACTCAGACACAGCTGAAAGGACTAGGACTAGAATCTTGGGGAAGAACTGGAACTACCAAGGCCCAGAAATGTCCTTCCTTTCCTTTTCTGTCCAAGAGAGAGCAGGGGAGATCAACAGAACAATGTCAGCTACAGCCCGACTGAATGCAGTATGGTCACTTGGTCAATGTGATGGAGGAGGGAGCAGCGATCATTTACCATCCCTCTGAGGCATGTTTGCTGCGACATGGCAGGGGGAGAAGACAATGGACAGACAAAAGTACCCTGCATACCGTCAGTTCTTATCCATACATCATACAAACACCTGCAAGGTGCAACATGAACACCTGCAAGGTCCCTGCAGGGCAGCGAAACATGCGCCATGTGCAGGATTAGGCAGTCTGGCCATGCAAAGGGCTTGGAACCCTGCAGCTGGCCATCTCCCCCTGCAGCCAAGAAAGACATTTGCTAAGTTACTGCAGTTGTTCAATCATATTAACCACTCTGAGGGGAAGGCACTTGTTTCCCTGAAATCCCACTAAGATTATCACATTGCCTTTCACTGCTACCAAGGAACAGACAGCAAGAGTGAGCGAGTGAGAGAATGAGTGAGAGAAAGCAAGAAAAGGAGAAGGAGAGACGCAGTTGTGGCAAATGAGCTGTCTTCACACTCAACCCACCAAAGCTTCAGAAGCATGAAGCACATGTGGACAGTCACTAAGGAAATACCTACAGTGAAGCTTAGGATCTCTGCAATTTCATGCACCAACAATTCCTCTTCTAATATGCCCCTGATATTGCACATTCCTTCAAAGAAAAACAGCTTGTCACTTTATAAACTATGGAAAAACAAACAGTGCAAAAATCTTGAAAAAGCAGGCGTAATTGGTCTTTAAAATGTTGTAGCACTTTGAAGATACAGCTTCTCAGGCTTTGAGATCAGTGTTTTACAGATAAGACAAAATAGCAACTGTTAAAAGGGGTTTCTTTCCACTCTGCAGTTTTCATTTCAACTTATCAACTGCTACATATAACTACCATTGCAATATACATCTAGAGCACTAAGGTCTCCTTTCTCTTAACAACAGAAAAATAGTATGATCCTGTGCATCAACACTGATACACAGGGGGGGTTCTGCCTGGATATAAGGAAACGGTTTTCACTAGGAGGGTAATTAGGAATTGGAAGAGGCCATACAGAGTATTTGTAGAACATCTATTCCCAGGCATTTCTAAGACCTGATGGGAGAAAGCGCTGAGCAACCTGCCGTGAAGTCACTGTTGACTCTGCTTTGAGCAGCATGTTGAACCAGACAACCTCTATCCAGCCTCAGTGATTCAATGGTTCTATAGCCTACTGTCAGATAAAATGTATCAAGTTCCTCAAAAACGTCACAGAGAACACCAGGAGTTTTGCAGAAAGTTTTCAAAATTAGATTTTTTTAAAAACATTATCCATCATGACTTTTGTCCCCAAGTACCAGACTGCACTACTTATGCAGTTAAATCTATGATATGACTGACACCCTTTCCGTAAAAGCAGAGCTGTAACAAATTTATGAACCACATGCATTAAAAGATAGCAAAAGAAAAAAGAATTAAATATTTACATTTTTGAGCATCCCTTGCAAATATGTGATTCCTTTTATAAGTACAAGTAACAGCATAATAATTCAGAGGCAACAGTAAATGTGCTTCCTCATGGCAGGTATTTCTGATTAACACTGCATACCTTCTTAAACAGCACATGTACTTGCTAAAGCAGACAGAGCCACACACAGCCCAAGGAAGCAGATGCACACACCCATGCAGAAGGCACTTTGCAGGTGCAACTCATCCTCACCTTGAGATTGGGTTTTGCAAGGAGTTTCAACAGCTCTCTGATCTCACTGCTCAGTGGTTTGTTCTGCAGCTCCTCAGCCAGCTGGGTGGGAGATGGAATCAACACAAAGACCATTAGCAAAGCGTTGTTTTACCCCGTGCATCAGTGACAACCCAGAATCTATCTTGTTCAAGGTTATTGCTTTCCAACATGTTCAAACAGAAGCCAGCACGAAGGAAAACGCCATCAATCACTGCGCTTCTGTTTCTGGCCCTCAGTGGACCAGATTTAAGCCAGGCCTTTTGGCTCAGTTTAACACAAGTAATCATTTCTGGCAAGAGTGCAGCCAGATCACATTCTGATTTATAGCAAAGGGGGCAAATCCCAGCACTTCATTTAAGTGAATGGTCCTTTGCGTGCAGACAAAGAACTGCTTGTAAAAATGACTGGATCAAACTTTGACACTGTCTATAAAAAACAGTTTCGAATGAGGTGGTGAAATCCACACCGCTTCCAAAAACCCACAGTAGCTGTGCTGTTTAGGACTGGGATAAGAAAGCAAAGTGCCCCTACAGTGCAAGCAATCTGAACCTTTTATTATGTTTACACATACACTGGAAGGAGCTTGTTAAATGTGAAGCGGGTTAATCATAATATAATTTATAACAGGTCATCAGCAATTCAAGCCTGTAAAATGCACAAACTATGGTCAAACAACAAGATCAGTAATTTATGTTTGGTTACACTACAAAATTGTGGCTTGTTGAACAATAGAGCGGCAGTTTAACATTTAATCCCATGGCTATTTGGCTCATGTCTTGGGTTTTTCTTATCATGCCATTCTCAACTAATTTGGACTCAAGAGACATATTTTACTGCAGGATTTCAGACTCAAACTATTTTTCCAGAAGAAGGAAAAGCTAAAATACATTTCACAACACTGAGCTTCGGTTCTAAATTCTGAAGCTACATGGCTCATAATGCAAAATGTGTTTTCAGATAATCACTTATTTTCTTTGCATTAAATCGGTATCATAAAAATGTCTCAAAGAAAGATTGGCTATTTGCAGCAAGTAATTTTATTTGTCTAGCCTAATTTTAAACTTGTACTTTCATTTTGTATACATTTTCAAGATAAATGGATAGATGTGTATTTTGCATGATTATATATAATAGACAAATCTAGAAGCCATTACAGACATCAGACATGGTTTGAGTACCTTTTTTCCTTTTTCTTCAAATTAAACAGAGTAACAAAAAATCATCACTGACTGTCCTACAGACTTTTAACTATAATTCATAGCTAAAAACATCCAGCAAGTACCTCGGTGCTAATATGAATGTTTGGGTCTTAATACCAAAAGATTAGAAAACAATCTCTGTAGGAAAGGTCAGAATGAAGTATTTTCAGACATAAAGGCACATACTGAGGTAATCTGACTGCAACTGAGTCTGCATATTCTATGGGAAAGCTCTGCAAAGTTGAAAATATTCTGCGGTAGGAATGGCAACAGTTATATGACATGGGTTACCCTTGGTTCTCCTTTCATTCTTTAGATTATACTGCTCATTACTGAAGAATAAAATCTATTCATTCATGTTTCAGTGATGAAGACAAGTAACTACTCAGTAGAATGACCATTTCATCATGTCTCTCTCAGATGAACTGTGCACAAGCATCTATTAACTCCAGCAGAACCGGTGTTTGCTTTGGTGGTGCAAATGCAAATGCACATTCATAAGGTTTAGAACAGTGAGAAACAAAAAATATTTTGTAACTGCTAACAGAAATTTTAATCTTACAATTTAGAAAACATTTTTCAGAGATATTTTTCAGAGAGAAAATAATTTAAAACTTGTTGTCCCTCATGTGATTTATATTGTTTTCCAAATATTTTCATGAAAGTTTTAGGGCACATTTAACACCTTGTGATAGAAGAGAAGGAAAACAAAGATTGAAAGACGAAGTCTTGTTTTCAGATTAGCCAACAGATATCACCTGAGCTATTTCAGACTTGATTTTCAGTTGTTGTTGTTAAAGTGCTGAGATTTGAAACAGCTACCAGAGCAATACAAGCTCCATGGCACACTTTGGACATTCTGACACCATGCAGATCTCCTCCTGTGCTAGAGACTGCAGGAAAAGCTGTAGGAAAACCTCCTCTATGATCTCTTGAGGGAACCATAACATTTCAACAAGCTCTTTATGACAAGCTGCCACTACAGAGAGGGGAAGAAAAGCAAGGGAGAGGGCCAGATGTGGAGTGAGGCTGGTGAGGTGGGGAGCACCAGGGACTGGCCTCTAAAGCTTCTGGAGAAGGTTCTGAAACTTCTTTTGCCAGAACAGTCTTTCTAACAACCTAGAGGCCTTAATTGCTGTATATACCTATCCTGCCAGTGACATTGCTGTGGTTTGGGAATGACATTCTCCAGTTTAGTACTCCCACTAAAACCATGCATCACTTTGCCTTCACCCTCCAACTGGAAGCACAAAAGGCCAAGACCACGGGATGAGATAAGAACAATTTACCAGAAACAGCGATAAGAGAATGTACTGTCACAGCAACAATGTTAATAACAAAAGGTGTAAAGGAAATTATTCACATAGAAAAACTCCCTGATAATAGACAATACAGGACAGCTCCCTCCACTCCCTTTCCTAGACTGGAATTAACGCTTTCTTCCTGGAAGAGAGGCCCTTTCCCCCACTCCCAGAAATGACACGAGGTAGTATGGAATAACCTCCATATCCTAGCCATGCTCCCTTCCCAACTAGTGCAAAAAATTAACCCTGTCCTGGCTGGAACCACGACAGATGTTTAGATCATCTGCATGAAATCATTGAGCCCTAAGTCAGACACTGTTGTTCCAAAATAAGAGGCAAACAGAATGTCTGATGGGAAATTCAGCCTAAGAGCCCCTGGGGGAGAGTAGAGAGAAGGTATGGCAGCCAGGAATAAGAAAATGTTTAGAAAAGCCTTGCCACAATTGTTACTTCTAAAACTGCTTTAAAAAATAACACAAGATTAAAAACACTCCATAAACAGTTTTACGTATGATATAGCACCACCTCAAATTTGGGGTTTAAATCAACCAGGAAATATTTACTTGCTAATAAGAATGTCTCCTTCTTTAATTATAGAACAGTTACTATCGGTAGGAAGAGAAAACTTCAATTTAAAGCCTAATGAAATGAAAGCGTGTTTTATAACAGCAATGTGCTCTTAAATCCCTGAAGTTGACAACCAGTCAGACAAACATGCCAAAAAATGAATAGCACTTCAATCCTGAAACTTCGTGAGTTTTGGAGTTAAGAAGCTCACTGCATGTGAATTTGCTCCCTCAAAATTTGCTGGTAACTATCAAAACATAGAAAATCCTGCGGTGTGCTAGCCTGACTTCAGCCACCAAAGGACATCCTCACCCTATGGGACAGTGCCCATAAAATCTGCAGTTCAGCTACACATAATCAATGAAGAACCAGCAGGAGCATCTGTAAAAAGAAGCTGTACATATAAAGTAGGTAGATGTCTAGAGGCAATCGTGCCCCAACATGTGCACTTAAAAAATACCACCATATGTACATAACAATACATTCATAGGGTTAAAAGCCACAGCCTCTCAACTAAGAAGTGGCGGAGTACTTTAATTTGGGAATTTCCAAAACTATAAATTTTAAATGGGCCTGAACAAAGAATGAGATTGATCAGCATTTCTGAAAGTATAAAAAATTAAGTTTTGCATCTAAAAATAAGAAATTATTCTTATTAAGAATTTTAACCCAAAGATCCATAACACAAATATTAGCAAGGATTATTAATATGTCAGCAAGAACTTAATGAAGAGAATTTCAAGCAGCTTTCTAATTTTCAAAATTACTATCAACATTATTCAAAGCTATGTGAAGGTTAAAAAAATATTACTAATATATGCCTGATGTCAAGGCTAATGTATTATTGTAGTTTGTATGTCACAGGATATAGCTCTCCTCCTACTGAAACATGATTAAATTACCATGTATCCTTTTTTGAATAGTCTTCAAATAAGTTTTACTTTTTTGTTAAAATGCTACCAATCTCAATTCTCAACATTTAATCATTTGTAAAATTTAAAAATCAAAATCTATCAATTACAAAAGTAGATAGTTAAGATTTTAAAACATCTATAAAGCATGTAAAGTTTCAAACATGCTGCATTGGAAATGGATCCTAATACATATTGCCTTTTCCAAAAAGCAGCCTGACATCATCAGTTGCAACCAAGATTTCTGGATTTCACCTAAACCACAGTTTATTAAACATTTCTCTATTCTGGCCTACCTCAGGTTCAGTCATAGTTTATACAGGTGTGTTCACAATTCATCTGAATCCTAGAATTAACCAAATAGCAAGAAATGGCAGGTTGGATTTTTTTTTTCTTTAAAATAAAAATTATAGTAACAGGAAATTAACTACTCCATCAATGCTGACCACTTTTACAATTTATTTTTTGGTTATGAAGGTAATTTGGAAAGCTCCAAAACCAATAAATCACTACTGTACTTTTCCTTAAATAGTTTTGATTTTTTTTAACAAGCCTCCATCCTAGGCATTTCAAATGCTTCGTTTCTGTAATATTATTTGTCATTTCTCATGTTCTGTCAGCAGTACTGCTATCTCATTTGTCTTTATTTTTCCAAAGCATTCCTCTTGTCTGTGACTTTCTCAAAACACTAATAGTTGACAGCTTTTCCCCTCCCAGTAGAGTTCGAACCTGTAATTTTTATTGCTTAGTTACTAAAGCAGAACAAGAGGCTACCTAGATGCAATATTTTTATAACATGCAAGTGAATAAAAATCAATGTAATATCAGTAACAAGCCCAGTGATGACAGAACCTTTAGAAACCTTTGCAGCTTCTTATGATTTCAACTGAGAGGATTACATTCATATGTTTGCACTATGAAGAGTTCTGCTTGCAGACAATTTTTTGGGAGGCTTGGTACCAGTGATCTCAGCAGGGGACACTTACATCATCTGCCAAGGCTGCTGCACCATGGAGTATGGGCACCGGGTTCTGTTTTTCATAATAATGCAGTTTTTCATGAATCTGGAAGACAATAGTACAAAGTGATAAGTTTATTTAGCAGCATGAGAAATGGTACAACATAACCCTGTTGAGTCTATTGACTGTCTGTAACTAAACATCCTTATAGTAACCTACAGGCAGCAATCATGTAAATGCAATTCATCATCATCCTCTGTTGAAGTGCTAAGAATATGAAATCAGATGGAAAAAATGCTCAGTATGCAGACCAACCCACAGAAAAACTAAACATTTGTGATTTTTCTCTCCTGGCTTTCTCTGTCCATATTTCTAACATATTCCTTCAAGTATCAATTACATTTTATATTGCTGCTGAAAACACAAAGCATAAAGTGTTTATCCCCAAGATGGATATAAAACCCCCTGTAAATTATGATTTATGAAGTGAAATAATAGCCTGCCACCCACATCTTGACAGACAACTTGGTGGAGCAGCTGCCATCATTAAAATAATTCAGAAACAAGGGAAAAGTAGTGCTAATATGAATTCTAACACATCTGAAAGAAAGAGGCAGTCGTTCAGCAACTTAAGGTTTTTAATGGTGAGTTATCAACATTAAAGATGCAATGTGCTTTGGTTCTTTCAAAAAGGGAAAGGATATACCATCATGTAAACAGCCACCCTGTTCCCTCTTCCACAAGTTATGCATTTCAAAATTTAGATTTTTTTCCAGTATGAAAGCTTTTAAGACCCAAAATATTTTAAGACTTCTAACAAGTTTCTTTAAAGCTATTTCAGAATAGCATAAAGGACTATATTAAACATTTAACTTTATTTACATTATTTTCCAGAAGATACATGGATATACAAATACTAATTAAAATCTAAGAACAGAAGACAACAGTAGTCTGGACTAATGCAAATACACCCCATTCTTAGATTTCTGCTTTAGTTGCACTGCTCTGAAGGAGGCATGAACTGCAGATGGTTGGAAGAGTTGCAAAAGGAGCTAAATCAGGGACTTCTGTGCTTGGCAAGGAGGGGAAGACAAGGTCTGGCAGAGGCCGTGAGGTACAGAATTTGACTGGGGACTCTCTCCTGTCATGTCCTTGGGAAACAGGATCCCCAATGATATCCTAGCACTCCCCAGCACACTGCTGGGGGAGGAGCGGGACAGATGACAGGCAGCAGGGACAGCTTTAAAGAGCAACCAAAGCCCTCTGCACACTAAAACTGTTCTGAGTTGACCACATCATATCCATTTTGCACCAAGGGTTCCCTCCTTCCCCCTTCTTCCACATTTGCTTTCCTCTGCTTACTTCTCTGCCAGCAGCACTCACTCCTCTCACTGCCTAGGACTCCCCTCACTCTTTCATTTAAAGCCCATTCTTTAAGCCTATTCTTTTTAATTTAAACTGAACTTCCAGAACTACATCCATAACAAGATAATGCCATGTCAGTAACACTTTTGCTTGCCATTTTTCCTGTCTTCTGCTGTGCTTCATAACCCTAATTCCACATCTGTTTCTTCTCATTTAGACTATATGTTCTTTGAACTAAAGAGCATATTAATACAATATGGCATAGCAAGGTCTAAGTCTTGATTGATTCCTTCATCATTTCTGCAATCTTGATAAGATTATTTCAGTATGTCATTGGTTAAAGGATGTTGAAGTTCTGACATATCATGGTGAACCATGAAGGCACTACAGTAATTTAATTTCTAAGTTGTAAAATAATGTGTTCTCATCTGCAAACTCCATGCAAAGCACTCTTGTCTCCGGAACATGAATCTGAATTTTACACAGCTTATGTAGACATTGTTTACTCAGCAATTACTCAGACTAATTCATACTGGATTTCACCAAACTGTAAGTGACCGGACAACTTCATATTTCCAGCTCAAAAAGCAGAGAAACTAAACAAAACAAGGAGTTGCAGCCCCTGACTTTGGCAGAAATTTGCGATTTACTTGACTGTGAACTTGAATAACTAAAAGGCATAGTAAATCAAAAAGTCTCAAATCCATCATTTTTTGATTGTTTCAGCCAACATCTTGATTTTATCCAGACTGAGCTTCCATCAGCTCTGAAGCGAGAAGCAGTTGCCTATGTTACGTCCCAGTTTCTCAAAGAAAACAGAAGTGTCACTGCCAAGGAAGCTGGTTTTTACCTGGGTGACCTGTACATATCTTTACCAGTAAAATTTAAAAAAGGAGAAAGTAAAAAATCAACCAAACAAAAAGATGCGGAGACAGCCTTGCTTAACCCATCTTCAAGAAAAACGTTATACAATTGTAAATTCATGCAACAAAAAACAGGTTTTCAAGAGGTGGCACAGGGTAACTTTAACAAGTTATTGGCTTTGTCTATAGCCAGCAAATGACTAAAAACAAATTTTTATTTTCCTAAGAGTGGATATTGGAATCCAGTTAAGCATTTAAGGACAATAATTAAGGTTTTATTTGACTATGGAGGAGTTGTAGAGAGTTGCCTAACCAAAAAACCAAGAAGCTAAACAAGTAAGCAGCAAAATTTAACTGCTACTAGACAGTTCTAGATATTTGCTTTTGCGACATCAGGTTGAAAATTTTATTAATTTACTGTACTAGCATGACGAGTGACTCTAGAGATAAACATTTCATGATCTATGGTAACAGACACTGCAACCTCAGCACACTTCCATTCAAGATGCAATACAGAGTGGGTTTTTTTCCCCCAAATAACTGATTTTATTTGATAGCAGTTTGCCTTGTTAGTTGAATATATTTTTTGAATCAGATCATTAGATAACAACATTTGTCTTTCACATCTTTGTTATTTAAAGGATATACCTACGGAAATTAAAAACCACTGGTCTGTGCACAAAGATGCAATCAATGTGCAATACAGGGATTACCTTTCATATTAGTACAAAATTATCACATGCATCATAAAAACAATTACCTCACACCTCTAACTTCTGGATAAGTAATGTATCCATAATGTATGCAGCACTTATATATAATAGCTTTCTGAATGCAGTAAGACAGGAGATTTGGTGCAAGTCCACTGATAAAGGAAAAATTTCCGTGAGGCAAAAAAGCCTTTTCAGGCAACTCCTTCCCTCCTTGTGTCTAAAAATGTGTTCGAAGATGTTTTGTTCCATAATTTCCCCCACAGATCATAGTACTGCTGACTGGCTTCTAGGTCGTCATGTTGTATTTTTAGGCCTTTTTTGAAGATGGGCACAGCACTTGCCTTTCCCTGCTCACTGGGCACTAGGTCACCTCTGTTGTCTTTCAAGGATGACAGAGCACATTTGCGAGCTCACCTGGTGGCCTTTGAATTTGCCACACTTCAGGATGATGAATGACAGCATTTATGACAACCACCTTTAGAAAAACCACTATGCACATAGTCGTATGCTTTGGCAGCCTCTCCACATGCTGTCTTTCAGCTAATTATTTTCCCAAATATGAAATTTGTAAATTATGCTAATACATGCGCACCTAGCACTACTCTTCCAAATTTCAAATTCTTATACAAGTAGAATTTGAAATGTGAATACCTAGATTAAGTGACTACATTGATGAAAATGAATAATGTGAAGTACCCATAGAAATGAAATGCAAAACAGGACAAGGTGCAAATACTTTGCAAACAGGTGCAAATACTTTGCCCCTCTACCAACTTCACTCAATGAAATTAAACTGTAACAGAAATTAAAACCATCCTGAAACACTTTGAGAGAAGTATGAGAGTGGATTCAAAAGTAGAAGAGAGCATTCACCTACTCAAGGTAAGATGTATCATATATTCAACCATTTGTTTGAGCTTCAATCTAAAGAATTCTATTTACTACAAAAGGTAACTTTAGCTTACATTGTTCTGTGCTACCGGATGTCCAATAACTTTAATACCATTGTGTTCTCTCTACTAGAAACTTATACAATGTATGGAAAATATAGGACTGTATTGTGCTTAAAAATAGGAAATACAGTACATCTGTTTAAAGTTCTTCTGACATTTACATGTAAAGCCTCAATGCTGAAAATTTCTCCACAGATGAGACCAAGTCTGTTAAAGCAAGAATTATATATTGCAAATAAAACATAAAAAGCTGTTCTGCTGAACAGATGACTAAGTTGTTGGACTTTTTTTTTTAGTTGGGTTTTTTTTATGACTACCTATTCTTTTCACTGTAGGGTAGGAAGATTTATGAGGTTCTGCAAAAACTGACAATCTACTCTGAAGTTATGCCCCAAGAGGGAAAAATAATCATTTGCAAATTTATACAATTTCTGGCACACTTGTAAGCAAGAGAAATTGTTTCTGGATTTTCCCAGAGAGACTGAATTAAGCTTTCTATTATAAAACAGAGCAGCGTCCTCACCCTGGACTATTTCAAAACCCATGAGAAGCTTTCTAAGTCAGAAAGATAAAAATCTTATGCAAAGAGTCCTACAAAATAAGCTTAATTTCTCCTTTCAGATTTCTTAATTATCATGTGCAGTTCAAATATCATATGACTGAAAATGAGGGAGTGGGTAAGCATGTACCGAAGGTGCTGAAGAGTTAACAGGAGACAAACTTTGTCTTTTTGACAGAATAGATGGCATATGTAAAGAGTAAGCATATGTAAGAAGACAACATGCAAACACTCGTAACCCAAAAACCACTGGCCATCAGTGAGCCATACTAGCACATAAAAAACAAGAGCTGTCATACACATAGCGTAAAAATGTTCCGCCGACCACACAGGGGTGTCACCAACTACTCAGAAATGTCAACACCTCTGGATAAGAGCTTTTCTCATGGTAATGACACCTTCCTCACAGGAGGTGCTGAAGAAGATCTTGTGAGAAATTTGCACTGACCATCATTCTGGGGCAGACAGCAATTTTGGACCAGAGTGCTTCACCTTTTGAGAAACATCAGAAGTTTATACCCTCTTATTAGTTATAGAAACATTCCCTTACTTAGGTTATATTTTATGGGATGAGGTATCACTCAACATAAAGACAAGGTACCTGCAAAGTTTGTTTTATTACATGCATGCATGAAATAATGCAACATTACCTCTGTTTAATGCAACAGATGAATTGGCACTAAGGACCTAATCACACATCATATACATTTCCGGGGTTTTCCTCTGGACTATCCTTAGTTTTTGTCTGCCGAATACCCATTAGCAGCTAATCTGCTTGTTCAGTTTCAGCAGAAAGGAACCCATCTCATATACTGGACTGCTGACGTAAACCAAAGCAGCAGAAGTTGAGAAGATGGGAAATTGCTTTAAAAAATGCACTAGTGATCTGAATTAGAATGCCAATATAAACACACACACAAAGCATCAAGATGTGTCTAGAAGACAAGCACTGAGTATATTGTAGAAAGTCCTTAACAGTTGGCAGAACATCTTCTCTAATTGCTCTCTTCATTATATTTTTCATAATATATTGACAACAAGAGTGTCTGAAATCAAAGCACTGACAAAAGCCATGCAGCTTCTGCATTCATTGGCTTAGTCACTTACATAGATGCATAATGGAAGACTCTTGTACATGGAGAAGCTGTTAACTGTCCACCAAAGTTTCAGGTTCATGTACATTTGCAAAAAATTGTTTCATTCCACTAGCAGCACCACTACAAAGTGGTGTTACTACAAAGAGGAGCATCTATACATTAAGAAGCCACAACAGATTAAGAGAATAGAAAAAGAAAGCAAAAGAAAAAGACTGTTGAGGGAGTAAGCGCTAGTTTTGGTCTAATCTGCAATTTGTGTTCTGCATCTGAAGCAAGAGGAATCATACTAAGGCACTCATGACTGCAAAAGACGCATTTGCGAATAGTCCCAACATTTACACTGAGAGATTTCAAGACAAGAATTACAGTTTTCATTTGATCACTAATAGTATGACCTTAACTCTGGGATTTAGACACGAGTTCACTGTCTAAATTGACCAGCAACTTTGAGTCAAGGTAAAACAAGTAACTTAGAAGGGAAAAAAGAAATAATTGGTTACAATGAAACAAATGAAAATAACTATTAAAACCATTTAGAAATGATAGTTGCATACCATGATCTCTGCTGAAAGAGAATGCCTATTTTGCTTGATGTAGAATTTTAATTAAAAGATTGCTTAATTCCCTTCTTTTCTCCTTCCAGAACCCTACTGTATCAGATGAAAGTAACAGAAAAATTAGCCAGCTCTTTGATTTATCTTCATCACTTGGTGGTCGTCTGTAAGCCTATTTACGCAGCACAGAAATACAGCCTGAATGCAAAACTATTCATTTGCTCCCAAACCTTCCTATAGTCCTTACCATTGCAGCTTTGGTACACTTAATAAACACATGAACAACTCTGCAGTACGATGGCACGATGAACACAAGGTGTAGGAAAACTTGGAACACATACAGCCTTTAAATCACATTCTAGTCATACCAATTGAATTGCAGCTAGAGACATAGAATACTGCTAAGAAATTAGCATTATACGTTTTAGAAAAGACAAATAAAATAGAAATGAATAAATCATCACTAACTAGTTGAAGTTTGCAATGAGCATTGCAATCCCCACAGTAACATTCAATTGCCTCATATATAAATTAAGTGACTGCACAGTGCGGAAAGGCCTCTGAGAGAATGCTACAAGACTCAAAGCAAGCCTCTGAAGGCTTAGAAACAGATACTGAGAGATCTCAAATCTAGCCCAATTTTCCACAGCAAAAAGGTTTAAGCACAACAGATAAGCAATTCTCCTTTAAGCCTTTTTTCCAAAAAGCAGAAGCCCGAATTTCCCAACAATTCAAATACAGACTAATGACATGGAAATATTTCTGCCTGAACAGCTAATAGTATTTAGAAGAAATTCAGAACATGTCAGATAACCCTAATGAAAGAACTAAAAACTTGCACTATAATAAAGAATTAGAAGTTTTTTTATCAGTATAGCTTGAAATCACTAATAAATCAGAAAGCCTGAAGACCGTCTGGTATAAACTGCTACAGTGGGCTTGGCTGGGGCAGAGTTAATTTTCTTCACAGCAGCCTGTATAGTGCTGTGCAGATCAGTGGTAAAAGTGTGCTGGTGACAGAGCAAGGCTTCAGCTATTTTTCTACAGTGCTTGTACAGTATCAAGGCCACCTCTGTTCTTGCTCTGTTACCTGCAGGAGTAGGCTGAGGGATGGCCAAGAGTCTGGGAGGGGACACAGCTGGGACAGCTGACCCCAACTGACCAAAGGGTATTTCACACGATATATTGCCATGTTTTTCCAAAGCAGATATTGTTTGGAGACTGGATGGGCATTGGGCAGCTAGTGGTGGTGACTCCTTCTGCAGTACTTGTTTTTACCCCTCACAGCTACCTAGAACAAGGAAATAACCAACAGGGCATCTACATTCTTGGACAGGAACCCAAGTTCCTTAGCTGGAGTCTTAGCTCATCTGCTGTTAAAGGGTGTTTGAGGAGTTAAGCATTGACTTTTTGAGGAGTGGACAAGTGTTATAACTGGAGATTTTAATATAATTTGACAGAGGCCTAAGACAAAATTTGATAGGATTTTGTTAATTTTTGTCAGCTTAAAACATTATATCCATTGAAGATTAAACCCACTCATGTTAACACTGCAGGGAACATTAGAGGTATCACAGGAAAAGAAGCCTGTTACCAAAGTCCTAAAAAACATTAGTTCAATTTTGTGCTACAGCAAAACACATGAAACAAAAAAAATCTCCAACTCTCTTTCTACATAATAGAAAAGAGCCAACAATTAAGCATCCATATTGGGACCAAAGTGCTTTGAGGTTACCAAAATTTATGCAGTTTTGTTAAAAGAATGCAAACCAAACTCCAAGCACAGAATCATAAAAATGGTTTGACCTTCAAAGATCATTTACTCTATACCCTTTGCCATGGGCAGGGGCACCTTTCACTAGATCAAGCTGCTCAGCCTTATTCAACCTGACACTGAACACTTACAAAGAGGGGCATCCACAACTTTTCTGTTTCAGTGTCTTACCACACCCACCACAAAAAATTTCTTCCTTATGTTCAATCTAAATCTACACTAGCATTGTTCAGTCCTTAAAGATAATATTGCTAGGAGTCCAGGATGTGCTGGGTGACACTTAAAAAGTGTCCTTTACCCAGCAATCAGAACGAACTACACTCGAAACAGAATTCCTCCAGAAATTTCTAATTGCATTGCACTTTCAGAAATCAATTTTCAGAACTGTATGCACAATTACAGTAATTTTCTAAGTTTAAAAATGTGATAATAGATCCCATTTAAGGGCATTTTTCTTGTCAGGTTATGTTTTGTAAAAATAATATAATGGTGCGCAATCAACTGATGTACAAAGTTACATTATTTTAAATCAGCTGCGATCAGTGTAAATCAGCAGCGGTGCTTGGAGAGGCCACAGCTTCAAGTCAGACTGTCAGCAAACACTTGCTGCTTGAAATTTGATTCAGCAAGAACTTGGTTATGAAGCGCTTATATGTGTGACACAGGTGTAACGACAGAAGTGTCCAGTTAACAGTGATGGCAAATATCATGTGATTATTATGAATTATATCATTAAAGCCAATAACAGAAGCACAGCATGCTATAAATGAAAGAAAGGAACCCTGGAGGAAAAGGAGGCAACTTTTCTCAGCTGGCAAAATCAATTTATGTATTGATTTTGTTGGGGACAACAACGAGCCTTGCTAAAATTCTGGTCATATGAACTATTAGTCATTCCAGTCAAATAACTAGTTTTTATTGTTTAGCCAGAAATTTCAAGACAGAAAAAATGCCTGTGCACACTGCAGTAAGTTGTATGGTAAAATCCTATTCTCCGTGGATTTTTTTTTTGTTTAAATCTGGGGTTTCAGGGTTTTCTTGTCATTTAACACTGTGCCTTACTACCTCATTTGTCTGTCCCTCACCCTTGACTGACCTTGATTAGCAGGGCAGCATCTGAAGATGATGAAGATAGAGAAAATTCTATGCTTCAGGAAGAACACCTGCACTCAGGAGTTTATTTGAGGCAGTCTCACAGATGAAGCAGCTCTGAGACCAACCTGACAGTCATGAGGGAGGGCATTGTCAGATTTGATTTTGTCCTAAAGAGATCTTATCAAAGTCTCAGGTCTGTAAGGATCCATCTCTTGATTTTTATTGCAAAATGAAAAAACATCTCTTCTACTCTTTCTGTGTTGAGAAAATCAAGACAGACATTAAGGGAGTAATTGATGAACCTGGTAATCCTGTCCTTGCTTCTCTGTGCTATATACACTGTGTTCTTAAATTCCACCTCCCCATCACATTTGGTTGTATTAGAAAAAGTACTTCAATATCTGTTAAGTACCTACTATTGGCACTGTTAACAAACATCCTTCATGAACAGTGGGATATGCCTGCCGATCTATGTCTTACAGTATTTCTATATAATAGAAATATAGTCTTGTAATTAGAATCTATAATTTGTACAGATCTATGTCTTCTAGTATCTCTAATTTAGAATTTCCTGTCTTCATGCTAGTATCACCAAAGAACACCAAAGAAAATTAATAAATGCCTCCATTATGCTCATATACCATGACTTCCCTTGAGCTGAAAATCAAAGAGAGCCATTAAAACCAGGTCCAGCCATTAACCCAGCACTGCCAAGTCCATCACTAAACCATGTCCCTAAGTGCCACATCAATGTGTATTTGACATACGTCAGGGATGGTGACTCAACCACTTTACTGGGCATTCTGTTCTGATGCTGGACCACCCTTTCAGTGAAGAAATTTTTTCTAAAATCCCATCTAAACTTCCCCTGGCATAGCCTGAAGCCATTTCCTCTTGTCCTATTGCTTGATCCTTTGGAGAAAAGACTGACCCCACCTGGCTACAACCTCCTTTCAGGCAGTTGTAAAGTGATAAGGTCTTCCCTGAGCCTCCTTTTCTCCACGCTAAACATCCTCAGCTCCCTCAGCTGCTCATCAGACTAGTGCTCCAGACCTTTCACCAGCTTTGTTGCCCTTCTGTGGACATGCTCTAGCGCCTCAATGTCCTTCTTGATCTGATGACCTGAATACAGGATTTGAGGTGCAGCCTCACCAGTGCTGAGGACAGGGGGACAATCCCTGCCCTGGTCCTGCTGGCCACACTATTGCTCATCCAGCCCAGGATGCCTTTGGCCTTCTTGGCCACCTGGGCACTCGCTGGCTCATGTTCAGCTCATGTCAACCAGCACCCCCAGCTCCTTTCCTGCCACGCAGTTTTCCAATCACTCTTCCCCCAGCCCGTAGCACTGCAGGGATTGTTGTGACCCAAGTGTAGGGTCTAGCACTTGGCCTTGTTGAACCTTGCACCACTGGCCTCGGACCATCGATGCAGCCTGTCCAAATCCTCTGCAGAACCTTCCTGCCCTCCAGCAGATGAACACTCCCATCCAACTCAGTGTCTCTGCAAACTGACTGAGGGTGCCCTCCATCCCCTTGTCCAGATCATTGACAAAGATATTAAACAGGACTGGCCCCAATACCAAGGCCTGGGGCACACCAGTGACCAGCTGGATGTAGCTTCATTCACCAGTACTCTCTGAGCCTGGCCATCCCGACAGTTTTTTGCTCAACAAAGAGCACACCTGCACAAGCCAGGAGAATGCTGTGGGAAATGGTGTCAAAGGTTTTACTCATGTCCAAGTAAGCCTATCCACAGTTTCCCTCATCCAATATGCAGGTCCCCTTGTTACAGAAGGAGATCAGATTGGTCAAGCAGGGTCTGCCTTTCCTAAACCCATGCTGGTCAGGCCTTATCCCCTGGGTTGTCCTATACCTGCGCTGTGATGGCACTCCACACAATCAGCTCCATGACCTTCCTTGGCACCGAGATCAGGCCGATAGGCCTGTAGTTCCTGGATCCTCTTTCCAGCCCTTCTTGTAGATGGGTGTCACATTTGCTGACTTTCAGTCAACTGGGACCTCTCTGGTCAGCCAGGGCTGCTGGTAACTGATGAAACGCGGCTTTGTGAGCCCTTCTGCCAGCCCCCTCAGTACTCTTGGGTGGATCTCCTCTGGCCCCACAGACTTGTGTGTGTCTAAGTGTTGTAGCAGGTCACTCACCATTTCCTCAGGGATTATGGGGCCTTCATTCTGATCCCTGTGCCTGTCTTCCATCACAGGGGCTGGGGACCCACACAACTGGTCTTACTGTTAAAGACTGAGGCAAAGAAAGCATTAAGTACCTCAGGCTTTTCCTTGTTCTTTGTCACTATGTTTTCCCTCACACACAATAAAGGATAGCAATTCTCCTTCTTCATTTGTTGCTAAAAGGAGGTAATATGGTAATAGCATTTGCTATTTTATTTTTGCAATGTTAAGCAAAACAGATTAAATACTGGCTACAAACCCAGTTATTCATGCAGAGTTTCTAAAAATGTTTATTTTGCTTTTAAAAAAAATTCACTTTGAATTCATTGTTCCTTATACAATAAAATAAAGGTCCTATTATATGAGATTTCACAGACTTCATTCAAATGGGCCTTTTTTTGTCAGTAATAAGCAAAGGTTTTGATGACTTTGCTTATAGGAAAAGGGTCCCTAGATAGACAGAGGAAGTTCAGACCAAAGCTTAACAAGTTGCACTTGCTCCAAAATAAATTTTCCTGCCCCTTTAGAGCCAAACAGTCTACATGGCTACTGTATACAGTATTTTCAGAATTGTTTTTCTGTACTTTTAACCCCATTTCCAAAGGAAGGAGCATCAGAACAATTCCAAATTTGAATGAAGCTCTCTTGTGTGAGCTAAGGACATGAGGTCCTTGAACAGAAAGAGCGGAACATCACGCTTTTTTTTCTTTGAAACAAGCAGTCTTCAAACTGCAGTGTGCAGATGCTGAAAGATCCCTGTAATTTTAATGCACTACTCTTCATAAATACATTTTCAAATAAAATCTGAGGAGCAAACCCATCATGCCCCAGTCTGAATAATACCAGACAGAATTTGATAAAAGTATAGCAAGTCTTTTCTCTAGAAGTACACACTGACCTGTGTAAGCACATGTTAAAATTGGTAAAAGTTGGAGGGAAATATTTCATAAGAGCAATGAAACTGAACTCAGGATTCCAGGTCTCAAACTGCTCTTACTAGTTTATGGCACTTCTGTCTATGAACTCCCACTTTGATGCCCTCTCCTCCTCCCCTCAGTATTATTACTTGAATAAAAACACTTTTCAAATTGAAGCATTCAGATTTAAATGAAAGACAGAATTTGAGATGGGTTCACATAAGTGTCTATTTCTCTCTCTTCCTTTCATTAAGAAAACATTAAGAGTTCATCATTCACAACACAATATACCAAATCTTTCCTTAAAGATCCTGACTCAACTCTCAGGAAATTTTGTGCAGTACTGTAGACACAGGAAAATGAACATGCATACAGCAAAACTGTCAAAGTCATATATAAAGACTGCAACATTAAATGGTAACAATACTCAGAATTATAACATGATTTTTTATCCAAAGATATTACCATACATTACCAGAGAAACTAAGCATCAGTTTCCTTATCACCAAAAGGAAGACAATGACTAACCACAGATAAAAAATGTATTTGATTTTCAAACCAATATCACTAAAATGGTATCTTTTTAGAAAAAAAAAATTGTAAACTTACATTTTTTGGTATTTCAATTACTGATAGTGACACTTTTATGACCATTTGCAATATTTTTTTATGTGTCAAATATATCAGGAAATATATATCAGGAAATCTTTATTTCTATGTTACTTTAGAAATAAACTTTTACTTAAAGAATACCTAATACAAGCAAGAAAAGAATTATTACTCCCACTGAAGCCCTTCAGTTTCAAGAAAGAGTACACAGTAAAGTTACACAGTTGTAATGAAACAGAGATGGAAACAATCATTACTGTAATTATCAAACAGCTGTTTATACCATGATTCTAAATACAAAATTTGAGGAAAAACATTTAATTCAAGACACTAATGAACTAAAAATTACCAGAAAAAATATATATGTGTCTCTATTATTTCACCCCTACTTTTTAAAAACAAACTTGGGGTTTTGTTTTTTCTTTAAGGAAACCTTCCATTTTTTCTCACTAAAATGTTTCCTTTTTAGGTATCACCTGACTGTGTCTAAATAATGCAACAAAGGCTTGCAAAATATATGCCTATATAATTTGAATTATTATGTATAAAAAATAACCCAAAGAATTGATCTAAAACATCAGAAATTAAAAACTTCAAGTCTCGGTATTAGTCAGATTTTAAGAAATATAAAAGTTTCTTGGCTTTATGGCAAACGTTTTTTAAGCAGCACAAATAAAATGTTACTGTTTTATGCAGCAAAAGTGTTTGTCCCTTTGAGGTCCAGCATTTAAAATTCAAAGGTCTTTATGAATTTGAGAGGAGGATTTTTTCCTTAGAAAAATCAGAAAAATATGGTCATTCTTTGATCTTTAATATCGGATTTGAATAGTTCAAAGAAAACAAATTTCTAAAATAGATAAATGTAATTATACTAATAAATATGAATGAGAAAAGGAAAGAAACAAGTCTGGATGCTGCTGGAATGTAAAGAACAAAGATCACATCAACAGCTGACTGAACTTTAGAAACTATCATTATCTGAAATCCTTCTAAGCAGAAAACATACCAGCAACAACAGTCATCTTATTGCTGAGGGTCATCTGGGAAAATGGCAATCCTGAACATTTCATGACCGGTGATCAAATTTCATTATCTGATTCAGCAATTCAAAAAAACTCAAACCAATACTCCATTATTTCCATACCTGCTTTATGCTGGTATGTTGATTAGCAAAGAAAGAGCCATAAAGTGAATTCAAACAAAAATTTACAATACTTTCCATGCCAATACTAATAGCCATTCATGTTGCATTACTCCCAAAGTTCAAATTAGAGGACTGAAGAGGTAACCCGCTAAGAATATGGAGATACCATGTTAAAAAAAAATTTAAATTAAATTAAAACAGCTCTTTTTTAAATAAAAAGGCAACAGGACATGTTTTGAATTAACAACTGTATGGTCCTGCTTTGTCAAATAAATACAGCTGAAGAAGAAACTTTAACGTGAGTCAGAAATGAAAGATTAGAATTGTCTTTGGAAATCTGCTAAGAAATTATAGAAACACTGTGCAGTAAGAGCAGGTCCCAAACTCACTGCTTCCTTGAAAGCTAAGTTTAGGATTTAATTTAGAGGCTAAAAATGAAACAAATGTGTGCCTAGACTTAATATGAATCTCAGTAATGCCTCAAATGTCCCAATGTTTTCTTTCAGAAAACACCTACACTTACATAAACATTAAAAGGATCTAATTTGCCCACAACTATGTTTTACACATAAATGTTCTGCTCTGTAAACTTCATTTCTTCTGATACTACTGTTTTTAAACATCACAAATTCAAACTGATGTTTTTATTTTTATGCCATTATACGCAACAAAATTTCCAGACTTTTTCCAAAAGCAAGTGATTTTCACTGTTCTGTTAACAATATAAATCTAAAGGAAAGAACTTTCCTAACCCAGCTCACCAAGCAAACACAATTCTAACAGGAACGAATGCTAAACTGTTTTTCAGATGGCTGTTTTTTTTTCAGCAAGCTCCATTCTCCACAGAAATAAGATCCTAGAGAAATTACAATTAAATATTAATTGAAGAAAACAGGATTTGCTGCATATAGGCTGATGCACTTTGGCAGAGAATTGGGTTTTTTCAGTTTTACTATTCAAGCAGAGACTGCTAACTTTAAATCATGAAAGGTTTGGTTTATTCCTGCTTAGTACAGTGATCACCATCCTTACAGTCTGTACTCAATGCAAGTTAGTCCAACACTGAATTTGATTCAGGTTCCCTGTACAGCTCAATGTTACAGAATTAACCCATTCAAAATCCAAACTTCATTCACAGGCATGGACATCCATGCTTTGAGCTCAAATTAAATACATATATATATATATAAATATACACAGACATACATTTATCAATTAGCACCATCTAGTGGGGTCAGTACAATTTATGCGATGTGACAAATATGCAGCTCACTGTTCTGCTTTTTCTACGTCCCATGCCATGTTATGATGCAGGTCATGTAAGTAATAAAACTCGGATGTAAAGACACAAATCAACACCACCACCACAAAAAACCTCCACCACCAAAACAAACAAAACACCAGCCGACCCAGACTCTAGAATTTTAATTCACAACATTATGTTATTCCTCCATAAATTACATTATAAGAAAAACAGTGACACTGAAAGCTGTGTGTCTGTACATATGAAAATTTATTGATTGGAATAAAAAACCTGATCTTTTAGGCATTCATACACATGCAAAACATAATTACAATTTAATTACTATTTTTTATTCTTACTCTCTTGCTTCCCTATCACATGCCTCAAGAAAAATCAGCCACTCTTTAAAATAAGCTACTCTGAAACATCAAATGATGAAAAAACCCCTTTTGTTTAGGGCCTCCATGATCAGAGAAGAATTCTGCTGTAAAAACAACTTTTGCTAAAATTGCATCGAAGTCCCACAAATACTAATAAAATAACATATTAAATACTTTTGAAATGTTTGAAGTAATTTGATTTAAAAGAGGTCAACTATACACAGATACTAAGGACTAACTGTACCCATTTATGCCATTTTTCAAATATGAAATCTAGAACTGGATTTTTAGTCAATTCTGCATTTAAAACTGCAGGAGATTTAAGTCATGCAAATAAAAAGTGCTGAAGAATTTCAAATGTAAAAGCCATCAGAGCAGACTCCCCTATACACCAGCCTTAGGCAAGACAGACTGACAAATAAAAAGCAGCCGCACATGAGGGTGCTTAAATGCACAAGGCAAAATCTCTACCAGCCTCTGCCAACAGGCAAGTGAGCTAAAAACATCACCATTCCCTTCTCCCTCTGCCTGCATATAGTCCATGTTAAAAAACAAAGCAAAACAAAACAGGAAACAATCACTAAAATTAAGCACATACATAAGAGTATTAGGACAAGTCACCAGTGTAAAATTAAACATTTACTTGCATGTTCTTTAATGAAACCATAGTCATGAAAGCAAAGAATGCCTACAAAGACTTGCTTTGTATTCACGTCTTCTGTTGTTTCTGAAAGAGATGATTGATAGCACGGCCTTCCAAGCAGATCACAACGTATCAAACAGACCTTGGACAATGAGGGACAGACACAGACACTTTTCTTTTTTTCCTGGGAATAATGGTAAAAGTAGGTAAAGAAAAATTGAAAAATGAGGAGAAAGTTAAGATCAGTAAAAACCAGCAATGGAGGATTTGCACTGAGTCCTTCAGAAAGCACACAATGTGAGAAGAGAAGCTGCTGAGACCTGCACACTGCCAGGGCCAGCTTACAATTTAAACTGCATGGAAATCAAAACAAAGAGAAAAGAGACACTAATAAAGTAATTAATACCAACAAGCGAGATTGATAGCAAGACTTTTAATTTTAAAAGACATGAAGACAGCATCTGAATTTTATTTAAAAGGATAGAGAGATGTGTTAGGAGTAAAATGTCCCAAGTAAGTTCAACCAGAAAATTACAATAGTGTTAAAGGACAGAACTGATTCTCAACCTTCCCTGCAGAGGACAGAGAAACACCAACACTTAAGTGCAATATGTGCCATAGAATAAAGAGAAATATGAAAAACAATGACAAAATATTGGAAGAAAACTGCAGTAATTTAGGAGAGATTTACTGTCATTTCCCTGTACCTTTTCAGACCAGTGCACTTCAGGTTTTGCACTAAATCATCTAAACATGCAAACCCATTTCACAGGAAGCTTCAAATCAAAGCAAACATATTATTTTATTTTTATATTGGAAGG
Source organism: Acanthornis magna (assembly GCA_036785705.1). Classification (NCBI taxonomy): domain Eukaryota; kingdom Metazoa; phylum Chordata; class Aves; order Passeriformes; family Acanthizidae; genus Acanthornis; species Acanthornis magna. The sequence goes on along the minus strand of JAWUZG010000028.1, from coordinate 10,066,760 downwards.
GGTAACACAAATGTATTTGCACAGGTGTACAAAATTACAGCCACGCCATATCTTTAAATTTTGGAAAGCTGGTAGAAAACAGCAGAAATTACCTAATGAGGAGACAAGAGTAACAAAGATAAGGCAGCTGCATTAATACTCCTATCATTATAAAAAAAGAATATAGGGATAAATTTAGCAATTTCCATCTTGAAATAAGGATCTATAAATATACAGACTAGCAACACAAAAGTATTAACTATTGGGATGCCAAGAGATTTGCTAAGTTTTCAACCTGGAACTGCTGCCCAACTCTGGTCCCCTTTCTTCAAGGAGGATTCAACCAAAATATTAGCTAGCATGACCTAACCTGATTTACACTGCATTTGAATATGAAACCAGCAAAAATGTAAATAATATCAGGAGGAAGTATCATTAACCAGGGATATTTTATTTTACATTTTTATGCCATGAATTATAACATTAAGAAAACCAAAAAACAACACATTTCCTTTTCTATTTCTATTTGCTTTCTATTTTGCATTTTCTTTTCAAAAATGTCAATATACCCTTGACAGAATAAGAGATTAAAAATAATGACCCAGCTTAACTCACTTGAGGTTCCCCCAGCTGAATCAAAATACAGTGAAGCACTTTAACCGTATATATCTTTGCATGGTCAGCCTCAAGTGTATGAGAGGTCACTCTTGCCTACATTATTAAATCAGTAGAAAAGCTGAAATAAGTAAAAACCAGGATGGCACTCCCACAGAGAAGTCATGACATAATGGTTATGAAGGGATAATAAATACACATAACACAAAGGGAATTAAAGGGCTTTCATACATTAAAAATTCATTTAGCAGTAGAAAAATAAATAGAAAATAATCCACTTCTAGTAAGTTAAATACATATTCAGAAAATACAGAGAGAAAGAGCAGAAGCAGGACTGAACATGGGATCAAGCTACACATAGGTGTTCCTCAGTGGTTTCCTGATATACCACGAAAGGAAAATATTGCTTCCCCTTTGGGAAAAGGCAATAATAAAACTTAGATTATTAGTTAGTAATTGGTGGAAAGATGTTTCTAGATGAAAGTGCATAGGCACAGAATTACAAATGCTTTGTTGCTTGGCACATGCTATGGTATGACTTGTAGTTAGCCCTAATGATACACTAAACTTCAGTGTGATCAGCTTAGTATTTCAGATGCCAATTAACATGATGACAATCACGGGTTATTTTTTTCCTAGAATGTCTGAAACTTTGAAATTCAAAATTGCACTCTGATTTATGGTTTGATCCTGATTAAAGCTGTGTATGTCTGCAGTGTCATTACCGGCTTATTTAATCACTAAATCTCAACAAAAACTGCTCTTTTCCATGAAACCCAATCTGTAAAGCGCATTAAAATTGAAAATACTTTATGAAGATGATAACCATAGTAAATGTAAAGCAGTACTCAAGGCTATTCCGTACATAATCCCTAGCATTTATAGCTGGCAGGACTGGGGTGTTTCTTAACTGTTACTATCAAAATAATCGAGGCAGTCAGGTTTGTGAATAATTGCAATCACTGGAATTACCTTGTGCAGGTTGTGATTGCTAGCAAAAGTCAACAAGAAAAATTAGAAAGCGATAAGGAGACAACATAGATTTAATTTCCAACAGACAAATTAAGACTGTTCACCCCCCACCATGCTCACCACTCAGTAAATGTCATGTTCTTCATAAAGGATCACATTGCACCTGAGCCACTGGGGCAGAAAAGAGTCAGTGGCTCCAAGGTCCAAAACCTTCTCCTCTGGGGACCAATGATTTCATGTTAGTGCTGTATGAAACAGAGTGAAGGAGAAAGGCAGCAGGACAGAAATCAGAGGGAAAACAACCTAGAACTGAAGGAGAGAGCACAAAGTGACTACTTAGCATTAACATTAACTGAAACAAACAGTTCTGGAAGCACTGACCTAGCAGAAGGATGAAGAGGGTTATATTGATGCATCTAGTACAGTGTGTGGATTACAGATAATGAAATTAAAATAAGCAATGGAATTCAGAAGTCAAAATGGGTTATTAGTTTATTGATAATAATGTTGATGGGTATATGTTTCTCTGTGTGAGACCCAAGACTAGAAAATTATGAAAAGAGTATGTTTGTATTTCCCTAATGGCATAGCCAGCAAATAAAATGAGACCCTTATCTGGAAGGGCTCACAGTCTTAACGGGTGGCTGGGTAAAGGGCCTAGGTCCCAGGCATGGCTGGACTTAGCACCTGGGCTGGTATTTGAGGAATCTACAAACATGAATCTCTTTAGAAATCTAGAGAGCAAAAGGTGCGTGTTTTATGCAGTGTCTTTATCTGCTGGAAAGGAGAAATGGGACCAGGCTGCCTGCTTTTTTTCATATGAGCACCATTGCTGCTTGTGGTGGCTGAAGTGCTGCTCTGCCTGCGGTAGCTCTTCTGGTCAATTGGCTACTGGTGCAGGTGCTCAGCAGGGGCTACATCCATCTCTTAGTGCACCAGACTGCACCTCTGCAGCCAAGACAGAGGAGTCTTCCTGTCCTGGTATTTGCTGGGGTTTGCAAATCTCAAAGCACCCTCAATTCCAGCCCTGATGGACTATCACTTAGTCTGCATATAATGAAATAGTGTAACTTTGAAAATACATGCAAACTAGGTGAAAATAATGTTTTCCCTAAGAATTTATACAGCCACATTAACATGGCATACAAAGATTTCCTCTTCATACACTTACTGTCTTAATTTTCCTGAGTCAAGGAACTAATCCAATCCTTATTCAGTAGATAAGAAACAGAAGAAGTCTGCAGACATACATGGGAGAACACACTGAGGGAAAAACTGGTCTTAGGGAGTGGGGGAAGACACGCAAAATACCTGACCACAAGGTATGCATGTGCAACTCCAAATGGCCCATTGAGGCACCAGTGTATTTTGAAAACAAATCCAAGGCAGCTCTAACTTTAGGTGATTCAATGTCAGCACAGGAATAAGAAAGATTTTTTTTTACACCAATACCTCAGAGTGGTTCAGGTGGTGCAAGAAAGAAGGAAACCCTTTTCTCTGTAGCACGGAAACAGACTATGTCACCATATTGGAGATGTTACATCAAATTGAACCTGTACATTCAGGTCTTGCTATTGCATTGAAAGCACAGTTAAGTTACAGCAATTGTCCATAATAAATTACTCATCCTTGACTTGCTGTATTGCTTTTGCATGGCCTGGTCTTTGGTAGTGGGGGGGACACAGAGGTGGCTTCTGTGAGAAGATGCCAGAAGCTTCCCCCATGTACGGCAGAGCCAATCCCTGATGGATCCAAAGATGCACATGCCACTGGCCAAGCCTGGGCCAATTACAGATGGTGGTAATGGCTCTGTGATATCAGATTTAAGACGAAATCAAAACAAAAGTTGTGGTGCAGTTTTAGTTCCAGCCAGAGAAGAGCAGGAGTGAGAATATGTGAGAACAACTATGCACACACCAAGGTCAGTGGAGAAGGAGAGTGAGGAGGTGCTGCAGGCGCTGGAGCTGAGATTCCTCTGCAGGTTGTGTTGCAGCCCATGGTGAAGCAGCTGTCACCCTGCAGCCCATGGAGGTCCACGGGGGATGCAGAGATCCACCTGCAGCCCATGGAGGTGCCCAAGACAGAGCAGGTGGATGCCTGGAGGAGAGGCTGTGATCCAGTGGGAGACCCATGGAGAGAGGGGGGCCCTGCTCCCAGACTGGAGCAGCCTGTCCTTGGAGGACTGCACCCCATGGAAGAGTGACCCACGCTGCAGCAGTTTTGGGAGAACTGTTGCCTGTGAGAGGGACTCATGTTACAGCAGTTCACAGGGAGCTGTTGCCCATGAGATTGACTCATGTTGAGAAGTTCATGGAGAACTGTCTCCTGTGGGAGGGACCCCACACAGTGCAGCAGGGGAACGATTCCTGTCCCTGAGCAGCAGGAGAAGCCTCAGGTGATGAACTGACCATAACCCCCGTTCCCTGTCTCCTTGCGCCACTAGGGTAGGAGGCAGAGCTGGGAAGGATGGAGGAATGTGGGAGGGGGATATTTTTAAGGGCTTATTTTACTTCACATTATCCTGCTCTAACTTTGTTGGCAATACATTCTCTTCATATCTCTAAGTTGAGCCTATCTTGCGCTTGATGGTATGTGGTGAGCAATCTCTCACAGTCCTTATCTCAACCCGTGAACCCTTTTGTCAAATTTTCTCTCCTCTGTCCAGCTGCAGAGGGGAGTGAGTGGCTTTCGTGGGTGCCTGGCATTTGGCCCAAGTCAACCCATGACACTTGCACAGACAAGTAAGCCTTATCCTTTGCATGCTCTGAAATCTTATTTCTTCAGCTCCTAACTGGTTATTCTGCAGTGACTGTGCACCAGGTGGAGAGCACTGGTATGTTAAGCACTCACATGCTGCAGGTCTCAATGTAACTTATGTTTGAAGTGAACTTTACTGACACCACCACACCTGCAAAGTGAGCACTGGGCTCTACAAAGATACACAGAAATGGCTATTAGAGAAACTACCTGTGGTTAAGAGTACACTGCTATACAAACAGTGCCATGGGGAGGTCTAAAGGAATAGTGCACAGTTAGCATATTATGGTGCTCTCTTCTTCCCATGCTTCGAAAAGGAAAAAAAGAGCTGTAATAGAGAGAACTGAAAAAAAGGGCTGGTTTTGGTGCTTTTTAAGTGCTTAGAGCCACACAGAAGAACAGAAAAAGGAAAGATGAGTAAAACCCATGCTTGCATACCTGCATTTCATATCGAGGAAAGACAGTGAATATATGTATACTGTAACAAATGTTAGTAAACACTACAAATAAACTTCATGAGGATTAGCTGGACAAAGGATAGAACCATGACTTAAAAAAAAAGAAGGAAAGCTAATATAAACAGTAACAAAACCTGCTGGTAGGAAACACTGGCAGGCATTTTTGCCAAATCTTAAAAGTAAGATTTTTATTAAATCTTACTGCATCAGCTTCCATGCTTCAGAAAGATTTTATAACTATCACATCCCATCCTTCTTAACTCTTACAATGTTTTCGCACTGCAGAGGCTGGTTTGGGTAGTTACGACTTTCTGTTCTTAAAAGGAAAACCATCCAAGACAGTAACAAAAAAAATTTGTTTTAAGCACTCCCTCACATGTTCTGCCACAGAACTTCTGGTCCAAGGAAAAAGAACACTGTAGAAAAACAGTTTAAAATTACATTATCCTTGGATGTCTTGGATTTATCAGACTATTACTGAGTAGCTTATGAGACCTTTCATTAGTCTCAGTATCATAGACAAAAAATGTATCACTTTGGTTAAGTAAATACTGCACAAGCTTTGTAAGACAAAAAAAATCTGGGTATGAGCATAGATTTCAGTTCTAAAACTTCTCTTTGAACTGCTGTACCAGTTTGGTCACCAGGCTGGTACATTGCCCCCTTGGTAACAATGAAATTACGAACTATTTATCTTAGAAGGACTGATTTACTTCTTTTATGTCGACTACATTTTGGCTGGATTTCTGCTACTCTTTGGAGCTTTCCCAGCAGAAACTTTAAATCAATTACCACTGATCCAAAAAAAAAGCCTCTGTCTGGACTTTAACCTAAACCAAAGTTTTTCACATTCCAAAGCACTGATTTATTCACAAGTTTCAAGTAATACTCAAAGACAAACACTTCACACCTCTGATTTAATAAGTTTATCTGCTTTATTTTTCATTTCAAAAGTTTGTTGGTACACCCACCTGTAGAGACTTTTGATACCAACCTAATTTCTACAGCTTTTATGAGACTGAACTGTCAACAAGACAATTTGATCCCTTGGGGATCTGATCTTTGGTTTTTTATTATTATTTTTAACAAAGTGGGCTGAAAGAGGAGTTGATGACAGCAACAGGACTTCCTCATAAAAATCTAGAGGAAAAGTTGCAAGTGCCTATTAATAAACACATTAGCAGCTCTGATGTAGAAACTATATCAGACACACCAAATGTCTAAACTCCTGACAGAGAAGTTAACACTAGATACTTGGTTAAACTTCTATCAAAAAGTACAAACGAAAAATATATGAAAAAAACCCACAAAGTCTTTACCACAGGACAACCCATTCAACAGACTTCAAATAGAAGGACAAAATGATTATTTATGTCTACCAGCTGTCTGCTTCCTAGTAAACGATACACTAGCTACAATTATAACAAATATTTTTAGTTGAACCATCACATAGGATCCATATTTCACAACTGCATTATACCATCTACTTGGCCCTAACTTGCATTTTCCTACAAACAAGGCTACACCATCCAAAGCTAGGCCTGAATAAAATGGAGGTGCATTTATTCACTTTATTGAAGGCAAAAATAAGCACAGGTATATATGAATGAACACACATGGAAATGCAACTTTGTCTCTACTCAGAGAGGAAGCATGAAAGGTTGGGGGATTTAGCTATTATTTCAAAAGGAATCCATTTTTATTTTGCTTATTTTTGCCCAGTTATTACCTCATGTACTGCATTTTTATACCATGAAAGCAGAAACAAATCAAAGGGTTCAACATACACAGAGTGACCAGAAACTACCTCAATCTCAACAAGAGAAGCAATCATTTGCTCAATGCCTGGCTGCTAGCTACCTTTTTTCCTAATGTTTTCATGGAAACAATATCAGCCTGAATAAAGATCCTGTACTATTTTCTATAAAACTTCAATTACCTTATTTTGATTAATCTGATCACTGTTCCCATGGAAATTAAGTTTAAAGGCAGCTGACTGCCTCCAGCTAAGAGTGATCTCTTTACTTACAGATTTCAGTTGCTGGCAACTGAGCAAGTCTCAAAAAAACACTTTGGCTTCAAAAGTAACACTTTAAGTTTATGTGGCATTTCATGAGGAATAACACCTTGCATTACACTTTTTTTGAATGTAATAATTTTGATGGAAGCAAAACGACTCATTGCTTCAGTGTTAATTACTCCAAATACGAATGCAAACTATTGTCAGTCATCAAGAGGCTTTCTTATAGAGAATCATTTTCCCAGTAATTTTCAGCTTTAGGTAAGCAGAAAGCATGTGGCAAGTTCCTATTTTGGTATATGAATTAGACCATTATCTACAATCACTCTGGATGAGAAGAATACTGAAATTCAAGCGCTCCTTCATAGATATTCTGGTTATACAATCCAAGCTTCAAAAATTAACTCGAGATCAACTTTGTCTTCAGAAAATGAGAAAAAGAACGAGAAAAAGAAAATATTAATTTCTTCAATGCAGCTTTAATATATCTTTGCAGGTTCGGGATCCTAGTACTGTCACATACTCCCCACTACCTACTACTAGGTAGTTCTGTAGAGCTGAAAACTTCATCATGTTTTACCAATAGGAATTAAGGCAAGACTGGACCAAACCTGTTTCAACAAGAAGCTTTCACTGAACAAGGACATCCTTACAAAATTACGATTTCTTCGATCTCTGATGATCTGGATTTAAAGAATGACAAATAACTGCCATCTATTATCCACCTCATCGTTATTAACAACTTCAATTATAGTAAATTCCTTCTCCTCTTGCCAGAAATAGCAAAAGTTTCCAAACTAGAACCACGGAGCACATTTGTGTGCTGTATGGACAGTCTGCATTACAAGAACCATGACTTCTGCCACGAGGAGGTTTTGTTTGCTTTCTCTGACTGAAACATATAAACTATAACACACGAAGCAACCTTGTTTGATTTTCCTCTAGAGCAAGAAGAACAATTAATTTTCATTGGCCCTGAATTGTTTCTGGCTGTCAACCACCTCCTCCACACTCACACCTCCTCCTCCAGATGTCCAGGTGGTAAATGCTTACTCACACTGCCTTTTCCTTCATTTTTCCCATCTCCAAAGCAAACAGCACTTCAGACCTCCACATGAATTTAGGGAACTGCAGCCTATTCCCTTTACTGGGGAAGCATGGCTTTTTTAAAATAAATATGGTTGAGAACTCAACAGTAAAGAACCTTAAGGACTTCAAATATCAAAGAAGTATTTTTGTGATTGAGCTATCAGTTTCAATGATTCCACTCACTCCAAGGTGGTTCATACATCTCTCCAACTTTCCAATGGAAAGGTAGGTATAAAACTCCAGGTAGGTATAAAACTCCAGTCCCACTTTGTCTTCTAGTGCATTTTCCAGGTTTGCTGTTCCTGGGTGATGGAGCTCCTCAGAACTCCTTCTGAGGTGGCTGGGTTTTTCTGCCCTGAAATCAGAAACTGCTCTCACCATTGCTTTAACAAGTACAAATATATTATCCACTGAAATCCCCTCACAAACACACCCTGCTCTCTTCCTTTCTATATAATAATTAACAGGGGGAAAAAAAAAAGTCTTGAGACCTGGAGAAAATAGACAAATAGAACAATAAATTGTGAACATTGCATAAATATCAGTTCAAGAGAAAGGATACATGAAGAACAAAGCAACGGGAGAGTAAGTTTTGCATGTCCAGTAAAAAGTATTTCAATGTCAGTTTTAAATTTGAAGGGCAGAAGTAGTCAATATATTCCATCATCACCCTTCCATGCAGCAAACCAATTCTATTCTCAGTATCATTTCCAATCTTAATTCTTTATCACGTGTCATGCTCAGGTCTTACACTATCTAATACATCCTCCCCAGCCACCATCACCTTTTCAGGCACACTCAGAGATGTCATTCCCTCTGTCTATGGATCATCCCCACCAAAAATACAGAACAATACATTCAGAACAATTGTCACACACAACTCCAAAATCCATTTTCTCTACGTTCTTATGGCAAGATCCAAATCTTTGGATGCCTGAGCTTGTGCCCAGGCAGGAGCATTCACCATTTGGATGCATGACACAGGAGGTGAATGCACATGATCTGGGCAGCACACACCTGGATCCTGACTGCAGAACAGCTGACACATCACAGGGTAGGGGAAAGGTGCATCAAACGAGCTTCCACAAATGCCAAAATAACCTGGACATTGCTTCCCAGGTACTAGTCCAGAGTGAAGATTTAGTACATCATCTGCAGGTAGTTGATTTTATCACCAAGGATGTGTCAAATCAATCTCTTTTATTTGCCTCAATCAACTTAGATTTGTAAATACTATCTTTATTTTTCTTATTTCCATAAAAGGAACCACAGTATACTGAAACCATCTACATTTACATAATGAAAAATCTGAGTACTCACACTGAAAATTTCCAATGCTTCTACACCATAATGACTGTAAAATTTGGTCTATGCAATCATGTAATTCAATTTACATGCCAAAGAAATTTCACCAGGATATACTTGACTAGTTTATTTTTTATATGTTTTCAGAAATACACATGGTCAAACTCTAGCACATAGAAAATACACTTTCTTACAACTTCAAGTCACACCATATCCAGGTGAAACTAAGAAAATTAGCACAAATTAAGGTTTTGTAGGGCCAGCTACCAAAATACTATGTAGTTATAATAAAATCAGACTTGATTCACCAACTATTCCTTACTTTTGCAGTAGTTTTCTAGTGCAACATACAGCTTTTTGAATGTACAAACTCTTCCCTATCAAGAGAAAGAGCAACACAACTTGCTGTGGCTTCTTTTTCCTAATGGAAAGTACAGTATTGAGTTGGCCAAAAACAATCAGTAAACTGCAATTGGTTATGAAATACTTTGGTAGCTGTGGAACAGAAAAGTTTACTCAATTCTTGAGCATTACATCCACAACCAGAAATGTTTAAGGCAACAGTGCAAGTGGAAGCTTCATCCTGGAGCTAAACAGACAAACATTAAAACGTGTCTGGTGCACTAACAGCAAGCAAACGCACATGGAAATTCTTGCAGCTCCTCTAAAAATAATCCAAAGGAGTAGTTAGAGCACATCTTTATTTATTCTTTCTAAAAAATATCCAGGCTGAGCACATGTGTACTATTTCAGGCATCGGCTATGCCAGTGCTCATAATTACCCTGAAGGATCTTCCCTTCATGTTTCTATTCTATAAATCTCTACAGAATTAATGGGATCTCTGCTATATAAAAAGGAATGAGATGGATGAAGAGTTTTGGTAAAATTTGAGAATCACATAAGAAGTCAAGGCAGTAACAAATTGAGGGAAGCAGAAAAAAATTTTAAACACTATCCAGAACCTGTTTTCTCTTCCAAACTGTCAACAACAGTTGTGGGTTCCCTCTTCTCTGTACTTTGTAAACTAAAATCTAATCAACAGATTCCTTTGTGGAGAAAAGGGACAGCAAGAACAGTTGCATCAGTGTTTGCTGGTTTTACTTACTACAATAGGAATGTACTGTAGGGAACAATCCAGTATTTGCAAGGGAATGGACTGGATGATCTAATACAACTTTTCCATTTCTGACTTCTTAGAACAGCTCAGGCTGATCCAAGTTCTCAAAGAGATTTCTGTCCAACAATACTGAATGAAGAGAACTCCAAGACAAGGTTTGGGGCTTTTTTTTTCTTCTTTTTTTTTCTTTTTAATATTAAGAGAGCCAGAATAGCAAACCATATGCTATAGTATACAACCATGAAGAAAAAACTAAGGTAATTAAATACCCATAAAATTTAGAATATCTGTAGAAAAAATAGGAAGTTCCTTTTATACTTAAGTCTTTCAATAATTTTGGAGCATTTTGTCCATTTTATAACTTAGGAAAAAAGCTCTTTTATAATGTCTGAAATTATTAAACACTAAGGTAAGATCCGTATAGAAATTTTTATTAAGGTATGTGTTTAAATAGAGAAATATCAGTGTTAATTACTGTATACCCACGCTCATTTTCTTCCTAAATTGCTACATATCAAAATTGCAACATCCTTGGCTCAAAGCCAGTGCACATTTTTTCCTTTCTTATTCCCTTTTTTATTACAAAATGTGTCATCATTCTCTGTCTATGGAATTAAAAACATTTGTCTTTGCAAGTAGAGTTGACTTTAAGAAGTCATTGCTAGGAAAAAGAGTCTTTCAAATAAGACACCCGAACTCAGGAAGACAGATTAGGCACTCCTGAAGTCTTGTAACAGACAAAAACTAAGGCAGATGGGGCTCATTCTTCTGCTCCTACAGGTCTCTTCCAAAAAGGCCATGGTCTGTCTTCTCTGAAACTCGACAGGATACTGAACAATCCTAAAAATGCATTAAAGGTCAAACAAATACCATGAGCTACACATACAGTTAAGCCCATCTTGAGGCAGGTAAATGAACTAGGTAACATTTTGAAAGCTCTTCATACCCTACGTTATATACCTGAACTCCAGAGAAATCAAAGGTGAGGTTCGATAGCCTATAACATACACTGGGTCAGACTGGATGCTTCTTCACAGTTTCAAATCTTGTAAAAAATTTTGTCTCTCAAATGGAATTAATATATTGTGTTAAAGAAGGGTAACTAGTGAACACTAAAGATGTAGCTTCAAGGTTTCAAGAATGAAATCTATTTTAAGATAGTGTGAGGCTTAATAGGACATTAAAAGAAGCATCCACAGGATCAGTTACACATATGCTTAATATTTGGACCTACAGAGCACAAGATAAATAATGAAGATGCCTTCAATGTACCCTTCAGGAATATTTCAGTGTCTCCTTGTTGTAACTACAATAAAGTGACCATTCACTTACCCCTTTCTCATCTTTCTTTTCTGCTAAAGTCAGAAAGTCCAACCCACCCTGCAATAACAAACAACATGGTAACCAGGGCACGCAACCAGGAGAGTGTTAGGAAAGCCAACTGCTCCAAACTGAGAGCATACTCCAAGTGACTAAACCAGTTACCGCTGTCTTCTTTTGGAATATGGGGCAAAAGGCAGTAAGAGAAGGAGTTTGAAAAGGTTTAGGTTTTACCTCAATAGAAAATTAGAGCAAATGTTGAAGTGTCAATGTTTCACAGATCCACACTCATTTTCTAGCCAGCCTTCTTTAATTCCCAAACCAGAAAGAAAACTAACTTAGCAACTGACCTAACACTTTGCTTAGATGAACACCAGCGTCAGCCTGTATCAGAAAGATGATTGGTATTCCCCTTACAGTGATCCTCAGAGCCACCTGCACAGACAGCTGCAGCAAAGCCACTAGGAGTCTGGGAATCACAGCACTTCAGAAACTTTGACAAAATTCTTTAGGCAAGCACGTATTGCCAAGCACTGTTCCACTGTTTGTTGCTTTTGTGTATCAACTGCAAGACAGCCCTTATGTTTACTTTTATATGTAAATTCTCAGATATTTTGAAAAGTATCACCAAGTATCAACATTATTACATCTTTTTCCAGAGTAAAACAGCTGACAGAAATGGGAAAATGTGATTCTTTCAAACCTACTTAAAAATAATCCCAATTTTAAGCTTCCTCTAGATCAGTAATTGACAAGGGTAACAAATTCTGTACAAGTCTGGATATATTCATGGCATGGGTTACTACCACCTACTGACTCATTTGAGACCTCAGAATTTCCTTCCAGCTTGAATTAGCTCTGTACTGGGGACTGAAGACATACTTACCATTTTGTAGGAGTGGAATATTTTTAACCAGCTGATTGGTCCCATTTTTCTGCTATATGCAATTTTAAGATTATTGGGGTAGCTCTGCGTAGTCCCACGTCATGCTTTGATTTCTTGTTGCTGATCCTTTTTGTAGCACAATACTTTACTCAAGTATTCATCCAATTTATTTTAGGCTGTACTTTAGTCCAGCATATTTATGAGCAAAACACAATATTAAATGGAGACAAGCCAATAAAAGAAACAGCTTACTAGAATTTCAGTTGACTTTGTTAAAGGAAATTATTTTAAATTAATGTGGCTACTGAACTCTTGCCATACTTGACCTCAGAAAATATATTCCTTCTAATTTTTGCTGTGAACATTTATTTATTTAAGCTAAACTCCAGGTCTTGAATGTTGACCATAAAGAAGTGTCAGATTTCCTGCTACTATTTCGTACTCTTTTTTTTCTAAACAAGGGCAAACAACATATGTTTGTTGCATTAACATTACACTGCCAAAACATCACTCTTAAATGAAATCATCTATGTATTTTTGGTAAAACCTTATTTAACAACTTCCACCCTGACAGAAACAGAGTTAAAACAAGGCTGTTTTGTTTTCACTGAGCAACAGTTTGGTCACTGGTTTACTAGATGGCGCTCAAAACATTTTTCCATATGCTCTTCTCAAAGAGAATCTGACTTAAATGTGGTTTACCTTCACCAGTGAATGAAGGCTTTTTTCACCAAACATATCCCAGAGGAAGGTCAGGTCTTCCTGGCTGTCCACATGTGGCTGCAGCTGGGCTGGCAATGCAGCCAGCAGCTCGTACAGACCTATAAAATGAAAATAAAACACAAAGTGTAATCTAGGGTGATCTCATTAATTTCACTTAACAGTTCTGTGTAATTGGCTGCCTGGAGCATGTCATTTTAACTGAATAGGGAGTCTGGAGTATCCAGCATAACATTAACTTGTAGAACTAAAAGGAACATTTAAAAAAAATTACTAAGAAACAAGTATCAGCAGTGTACTTTTTACCTTGTCACAGTCGTCAAGCTTCTACATCCATATATATTTACACAAGGTTATGCAGAAAATTCATAAAGGTTTTGAAAAAAGGACAAACCCAGAAAAAAACATACATTCCTTTGCTTAATCGTTATTCCATTTCCCTTGATGTTAGCCAAAGAGTGAAATGAGTCATGAATAGGAAAAACTTCCTTAAAAGAACAGAAACTGGATAGGGTGGTCCATTAAAAAAAGGTTCGTGGTTTCTCTAAATATTTCTTGCTAATATATTGCTTAACATTTTTTTCAATCCCATGTTCAGCAAGTATCCACAGCAATACAAAAGCAACTTCTCTGTTTCGCAGGATTAAATTTTTAAAAACAAAGCCAACACAGTTTTCCCAGACACACATGCACACAGAAATATTTCAGCAACATTTTTAATTTGCAGGTATTTGAGATTCTCTGTAGGGTTAAAGCAATTGCTGTTCTCAGTTATTTGTGGCACACCTCAGCAGCGGTCTCCGAGGGGCAGACAGTAGCGCACTGTTCCACAGTAGCGTACAGCATAAAATATCCATCGTGCACACAGGCCATCAAAGTGCTGTCCAAGAAATGTAGCAACAGTGTTTGCAGCAGTCCTCTTTAGGGAGGTAACCTGGCATGAGTTGATATCAATTCATAGCACATGTTTAATTTTCCAGTGGGATTACTTGGGGTAAAAAGGACAAAATGCCTTTTTCTCCTGTCTGCTGTCTACAAAAACACCAATAGTCTCCTGGGATCCAAGATACACGGTCCTGTTATTATTTTTAGTCTGGGTAAGTGCTGATGTTCATCACAAGAACAGATTTACAACATATTCTACTGGTAAAAGAACAGTGTTGTAAATTACAGGTTACCTATTCTTATTACGTGTATTATCTCCCTAAAACTTACGCTTTAGAATATTTATTGGTGGACAATGTCACAACCTCTCCAGGCACTACATATCCTTTTCAACATTACATACAGCACCTTTGGGCTCCTATTATTTACATTTCCATCTTTTTACTGCCTCTCGGTAAAATATTCTGGAAAAAAGAAGTTTTTTCCAGATGCATTCTTTTTGTTCTCCAAGCGTTTTTTGGTGGTTCACATTCATTTCTGTTAGAATCCTGTTTTTATTTAAATCTGTTCTTGTTTCCGCTTCAGAAATACTGCAAAAGAAGGTACAACTCAAACCACTACAACTTTGCAGGCAGAAAAAAAGATCATCAAGCTTTGCCTAGTGAGATACAATCAGTGATTGAGCTGACACCCAGAGAAAAGAGGTTTGAATGGGACTCATGGCTCCAACTTCCCAGACTATTAGAACTTCAGAACTTAGCAAAAATGGTTATTTTTATTATAAAAGTTATGAAAACATTTTCATTTAGAAAATCTAAAAAAATCTCTTTTATTTCTTTTAGAAAATTAAAACACTTATTTCTTTCATTTCATTTCTTTTCTTTCATTTAGAAAATTTTAAAGTCTTTAGACTTGGGCACTTTTGTTACTGTAAATATATTTACTGCAAAATAACCTGAAGGTTGTCAGAAAATGGAATAGAAATTTTCAATGTAAGCTTGCACTGCAGTATAACTGCTTAGGAACAATTCACATGTGTCATTCAGAAGAAAGGAGTAACTTCAGCCACTTCCTTCAATAAAAGACATGTAACAGAGTAAGCTTTCTTTTCCTTGATCCATCAGATCTGCTAAATTCCACATGTAATCAAATATAAAACTACTCTATCCTTGTAACTCGCTCCTCAAAGCTTTGATAATCAAATCCCTAGTGAAAAATAAAATGAAAGTTTGTATTTCCTGATGGATTAACTATTAGTGACACAGGGGGAGACCAAATCTGCCCAAAATAAAACTTAGGTTTTACACACAAAACTCCCAGAGAAAAACCCCACCTGCCAGCACTCCAGGAGTGCCGACCCCTGCAGGTGCTCACACACACGAAGGTTTCCACACCTGGCTCAAAAGTTTCTGTAGGCTTTACTTATTTATACAGCCCTGAATTGCCCATTCCAGGGAAATGGGTGTCCATGTCCCTAGTGCACTACTACAGTTTCAACAGCAGTGCACCTAATCTGTGCAACTTTCCTGGGGAAGCAGAGACAACTAGACAGGTGCTGACTGATTTTATCCAATATCATAGCCATGTTTCTAGTTCTTCCCTGCTTTGGCTCTAGAGTCCAGTGTTTATAGCTTTCAGCCAGAAGGAAATGAGAATCCGGCCCTTCTCCGCAGCAGTGGAAACTGAGGACTGTGCCATGCAGCATGCTGGAGAACACCACGCTCTTGCTCCTCAGACTCCTCCCTAAACTGAACATTATGTAGCCAAGAATTAAAAAAAACAAATCAATCAAGGAGCCAAGTAAAAATGAGGCAGAGGGAGGACTTAGTGTATTAAGCTGGGGAGAACAGAAGACAAACATCTAGAACACGTCTGATGTTAAATTTGTGTAATTCCAGATCCCCTGACTCAGCTACAGAGGGTAATGGCAGAAGGTGGTAGCACCTGCAAAGGTTTACCTTTTTTCTTGTTCCTTCTGTGGTGCACTGTACCACAGAATCAAAAAATTTCAGACGGGCATTCTGATTTTTATACATTAAGAAATATAGTATGTGGACCTTCTACACACACCTCCAAATAAAACATGATTTTTACTTGTTTCTAAATTATGTTAAGTTTGTTGCTGTTAGTCATTGCACTGTGAAGAAACAGTGAAAATTGTGGCTGGCACGTGACTTTACTAGCCAATGGCACATAAAGGAAAGTGCTTTTGTGATATGGACAGGGACAAAATAAGTTGTCAAGTTACTGTAAACTGGTAAAGAAGTTGACACCACTACATTGGCAGCTACACATTGGCCTAATTTTAATTACCAAATCTGACAAATTGTCACGTGTCTTTCCTGCACGTGAAGGGCAGTAGCTCAAATCCCTGCAGCCCTGTAAGATCTCATTGTACAGAGATGCTGCCATGCAGTAATAGAAGTAATCTGAATTTCATAGTAAAGTGCTTCAGGTCAACTTCAAACCTCCTCCAAAATTTCTAAGTAGTATCTCAGGTGGTTCTAAAAGTCAGAGCCAAAGGCCATGGAAAAAAATGCAAGTTTATCACTGGTTTTAGTACTGCCAGACTGTTAAAACCACATTTTTTCAAACTGTTTCAGTAGCAATTATGTAGTCTGAAGTGATGCCATCCTGAACGCTATTGATTACTTCTAAAACCAAAATTTACCTTCCATAAGTTCACAGTGATATCCCCTAAAATACAGATTGTTTTGCACATTAAAAATGCATATTCATCACATAAGCCCTGGAATGAGATGCATCAGCACATTCGAGCTGAATGCCACTGCCTGCCATGCCTAGATTGTGCTCTTGGTCTCAGTTTTGATGTTTCTCTTGAAGTCCCACCTTCTTGAGTCACATGACATGCACAGACCTCACATTTTTGAAAGCTGCCCACAACCTAAATAAACACTACAAGAGCTTTTAAAAAACTGCATCGAGAAGTTGGTTTTTTAAAAAAAAAATCCTATTGTTTTTTAATGCCTGATGTTGGCAGCACTCTGTGGAGTGTCTTGAAAAAAAAAAAATTTTTGCTTTTATTATACACTGTTGCTATTCTACTTAAGTTCTTCTTGATTTTTTTTAGTCTAGTTTGCTTAAGTCTAACCAGCATTTGTATTTAAAAGGAATCATGCACCCATTGGAATTTTCTAGTATCAAAATGCTTCAGATGTCAAAATTCAGTGAAGTAAACATGACTTACACAAGCAAAACTCATTTATTTTGATTTTTAAAAGTAGATCATTTATTCAAAGGTCCCAGATGACCTGAGCATACATAAAAAAACCTAACAATGCAATTAAACATGGAGATGTAAGATTATTATGCAATTTTAAGAGGGGAAGTAAGTCTGGTCATTCCTACAGCTCCAGGGGAAAGGAACCCCAAGTCCCATCACAATGTAATCACACCTGAGCATTCCCAAATTAGCGGAACAGGAGGAAAAAGGGCCCTTGCTATGTTAAACAAGGTCACATAATCCACTGGCAGTAACAGGAGTCTGTTCCAGATAAATGAGGAAGCTCCTATTTTAGATACCAGCATGCTGCTATTTATATTCATGTAATATCAATTAGGTACAGTATCTAACACTACCGTGAACTTAATAAAACCCTATAGCATGAAACTCCTACTAAAAGGAGACAAGCATTGCACATGGGAATATAATCATAAAACGGTTGTAAGAGTGAAAGGGCGAGGGGGTTGTTTGAAGGTACTTACAGAGTCTATTAAATCTGATTACCTGATTCAAGAATAAAGAAATTTAAAAGTAATAAATTAACATAGGACAAACAATAATTTTTTCATAAAATTTAGTTCATTCAAGAACAGTGACATAGGGAATTAAAATCCACTGACTAGATAGTCTTGCCTACAGAAATATTCCATATAAGCTACACACATATAGATAATCTAAACCTACAGAGACAATCTAAAACTAATATTTAAAACAGTTTGTCACGGACAGAGAAACTACTTTGAAGTTTTTGGATTTGTTGCAAGAACAAATAAGATGAAATGGCTGCAGATAAGGCTTGTAGCATTCTGACAGCTTGAACTAAGGTAATTTCAAGGGAAAATCCAGCTATGTTTGAAAACTCAGCACTGTCCCTGCTTAAAAGGGTAAAAGATAAATTTCAACTTTTTCTTTCAACACACTTAAGCAGTTCCTGTCTTCAGAGCATCTTCAGTTATTTCTAAACTTAAGTAACACAATTTAGTTTTATTTGATCTGAAGACCAAAATGTAGAATTTAAAAATGTGTACGCTAGATTTGCACATGCAATCAGATTTAAGAGTAAGGAGCAATGGAAACCTTTTAAATCAGAAACAACAGGACATAAAAGATTTTTCCAGTTTTAGAAAATTGTTTCCTTTGTAGTGTTATATTCTACAGAAGACTGCTTGTTCCTAGGAGGAGAATAAATGGCTAAGCAATTGATGAAACTGTTCCCGTACTGAGCCACTCACACTGCAGATTCCAGATGCTCTACATTCTTGACATCAGAATGGAAAAATTTACTGTTAGTCTAGAGAAATTTAATATCACCATTCTTGTCATATCCTTCATAGCTTCATTATTAGGACAAGTCTGTGGAAGCTATAAACTAGTGCTAAATGATAAAAAATATGGTCTCTGCGTTCCATCACTCTTGCATATTACAAGAAAACATCAACTTTGTTTTCGTTAGTGTAAGGAAAGAAATGGAAACATGGATGTGCCTTTGCTTTCATATGCTAATTAATTCCTGAATTAGCATTCTGAACAATGATGCCAGACTTCGAATCTAGAATTTTTACAGCAACTGAGGGATAATAAACACTAAAGAACATATACCTAAAGGCCCAGAACAACACTGTAAAAATTTATTGTATTAATAAAATGGGACAAACCAACCTTTAAATTTTCCACTTTGTCAAAGGTAAAATAATCAACACCATTTGCTGCCATTTATAACAAGCTGACATTTTTCACATTTGAACTGCACTTTACAGTTCTACGAAGGCTCCGACATTTGCCTTACACGCAAGCAAACAGCACTGCAGTAGAAACATTCATTCTGACATCCTTGCTGTTGAATAACAAAATCAGTCACTAACAGCAAATACTGAAAATTATTTCACTCTGAAATCTGAGATTAGTGTTTATGCACAGGTTCAAATAAAAACTTATGCAGTATGTCTGCGTATTAGGATGGACACACTGCACTGTCCTATCAGACCCCAGCTGTAAAAAGACCACTATGTGCTTAAATTTATGTGCTACAAATAATTCTTTTTTTATGTTCTCTTAAGTAATTCCACTGAATATATGGGCTTGCTGACACTACAAAAAGTTAAAGACTAACAATTTTTCTTTGCAGAGCAAGATGGATTCACTCATTCCAGTAAGCAAATTTTTTTAAATTTTGCAGTTTAGTGTTTCTATGAAAAAAAAAAATTAATTTTCAAAGTTACAGAGCACCAAGTAACTAGATAATCACAACATGCAAGTGATCGGCATCTTCGGAAAAATATCTGTTTTGATTTATTTGCTAATTCACAAAAAAAGTAAAATGCTGGAATCCTTACAGATGGCAGAGCAATAGAAATACCAATGTTGTATATTTTTTCTAATTAAAAAAAGAATTTTGCTGTAAGTATCCTTAAAGAACAAGACTGTATATTCATAAGGGCAATAGTATTTTAACTTAGAATTTGTACCTAATTTTTATTCCCCCAAGCTACAGTAAATTTCTTAGCCCACCTTAAGACAATGTTATGACAGAAAATGTTGAACGAGCGATCATTTAAGCCCATCACTTTAAAAAATATTATTTCCTTCAAAATGGAAAAGTCTTTAGTTTTGGAACTTGGCTCCCGGAGCTAAAGAATACGCAGTTGTTTGAAACAGTTATTGGTCTTTTAGGATTTGTCTCAACATGTGTATTTCAGATTTAACATACCACATACCATTAACGTTCTGATGTGAGTAAAAGAGTTGATCCCTATTTGCATCCATACAGGGCAAGACTGTTGCTGCAAAGTTCTTGCGTGTATGGCTCATCAAAGCTGTTTCAAAATCGAAACCACTCAAAAATGTAGTTACTAGACACTGTGTCAACATGGATATTTTCAAAGTTCATAAAATGTTCTCTTGTGAGTATTCAAAAGCTCACCTATTATCTGCAAGAATAACACACACATAAATCTGATTTAAAGTGACCAATCAAAGACAAATTAACAAGCAGCTTGTGGAAAACTCGTACAAAAATTTGGTATTCCTTTTTCAAAAATTTTAAAAAAAAAAAAAAATTGGAAAAAAAAAAAAATCCTGGCTCCTCCAACGCAGCTTGCATACTATGGCACCTTGAATAACCTTGACTAATTGACTGGTCATTTCCATTGACATCAGCTTGGCAAGTCTTTAGTATTTCTATCTAGATCTTCATCAGCCCTAGAGAAGGCAATAGCAAGTACCTGGCAGGTAGTCAGGAAAGAACTCATTCCAGAACTACGAAGGCACTGGGCACACTGGCCATGTTTAACTCTTTAGTCACAGTTTGCGAGGTTACAAGAGACCTGGCAGTGGGGAGGGGCAGCAAGGAATACTGAACATAGCATTTTACATCTGCAAAAGGAGGACACAGTATCTCATTAAGAGTCTGAATAAAGACTTCTCCTAACAATAGAAATCAAGACTCTTTTCCACTCATTTGGGTCTAAGAGTAATGGAAACAGCATTTGATTACCATGTATCTTAACCTCTGGTGATCTAGATACATGCTAATCATGTATCTGATACAGGATATATATGTCATGAAAGTAGGAGAAAAGGTCCTACAATCCTAGGCAGTACTGATGCCTGAAATCAAGCCAGTATATTAGTATATTAGCCAGTGATTCACTGTAGGATCTAGTTTAAAAATTAGCACTCAAAACAAGTTAAGCCATTACATCAGTCATAAATATACTGCCACATACACCTGATATAAAAGTTTATAGAAGAATATAGGAATATACACAAATTTAAAGAGTATTGACAGACTTAGAAAGTAGGGGCTGTTCAGCCTGGAGAAGCGTGCATAGAGACCTCATAGCAAACTTCCAGTATCTGAACGGGGCCTACAAGGAAGGCTGCAGAGGAACTCGTAAGGAACTGCAGTGATAGGACAAGGAGTAATGAGTTCAAACTGAAAGAAGGGAAATTTAGGTTAGTATATGGAAGACATTCTTTGTGTTGAGATTGGTGAGACACTGAAACAGGCTGCTTCCAGAAGCTGGGGCTGTTTCATCCCTGGCAGCACTCAAGGCCAGGTTGGATGGGGCTCTGAGCAACCTGGTCTAGTGAAAGGTGTCCCTGCTTACAGCAGGGGGTTTGGAATTAGATGATCTTTAATGTCCCTTTCAGCCCTAACCATTTTATGATTCTACATCATCACCTTATCTTGAAAGTAAGTTTAGGAAAGTAAACTATTTGAAATAAATAAATAATTTCACAGTTTATCTGTAAGACTAATATGTTGCTTTGAGGTGTTTTTTGTGTGCATTAGGTTTTTTCCTAAACCAATGTGTTACTAAAAAAGGAAAATCATTTTTGAACCACTCTGTTTCACAACAGGCAACTAACAGCTATCAGGGAAGCTTTCTCTTTACCTCTTAGTAGTAATAAATTGCCTTCCATCAACAGGTTTAGTTCTTTTAAATCAGCCAAGACTTGATGTGATATCAGGCTGAGAAGCCACAGAACCTTCCATCTGACACTACATGCACACAATACGCAGGCTCTGCTGGCTAACCTGGCTGCTGGCACAGCTGCACTTGAGCAGGACTGCACAGCAGTCTGCTCTCGGCAAAGGACACTTTGCATCACTAGAACTGTCAATCGCTTTGGTCCAACAAACAGAGCCATATATAACAGAGCCTCTGGTTAGAAACAGTATAGGCTATTGTACTTTCAAATTTTTCTACAAAACTACACACTGCTCACCAAAAAAAACAAGGGGGGGTAAAAACTGTTTCAGCTGCCAAACCATTTGAATTTAAATTTGTGTCCAAAAACTGTAACAGCTTTAAAGAGTTTACCATCAGTAAATATACTTACACACATTTTCTGATTCCGCACTGCTGAATCAGTCTAGCGTAACATAAAATATTAACACAAAACAGAACAGTTTAGAGAAATTTCATTTCACTTCGAATGAATTTTCCAACAGTCACCATAAATATGTTGATACCAAAATAAATACCCTTTCCAACACCAGTAAGTTATATTTTTAAAAATTAAAACAGATTGCAATTAAAGCTAGCCATACGTCTCATACTTTCCCAAATCCTTCAGATTAATGTTAGCCTAGAAGCCACTTAATGCCTCTGGCAGATGGAGATGGGGAGAAATCAAGAATACAAGGATAAAATATTTGTTCAATTTATTAATTCAGTATAAATTTTGCCTTGGCTATCATATCCATTTGCATTAATATCTAGCCATATCTATGCATTTGAGTGTGCTGAGGAATTTAAGTAGCCTTGAAGTTATGAGGCAGCCAACGCATTTACATACTGCACTGGCTGCAGCACACTTGTGCCTAAGTCGTAACCAAGGGTGTAAAGCAGGCGAGTGAAGGCCTTCCCTCTGCTCTGTTTCCACCACAGGATGCCAGTGCGGAAGAAAAGGCAGTTTGGAGCAGGAACCAATGACCCTGCAAGCGTTCACCCTGGCAACCTCCAAAAGATCTACTCCCAGAAATCTGTCCTTCATTGCTCTCCTGAATTCCCTTTCTCTTCATCTCGTAACAATGACCCCAGATCTTTGGCCACCATTTTATATTGCTACATTTTTTAAACAGGCTGTAAAAATAGAACTCTGATTTCTATCTCACTCCTAATCCTGAAAACTGGGTTAAAATGTTAGAATAAAAATTTTAGCACTTCAGATTAATTTGTCCTTCTTCCACTATGGATGTTTCTGATGTTCCCCTTTCAGCTTAGCCAACTACTCAGCTTTTTCTTCATATTATTGCTTCTTTTCTCCACCTTTTTATCCTTTTCATTTTCAAACCTTCTTAGAAGTCATGTTGAAACTGACAAGCTGATGAAAATGCATTAATATAGTAGTTAATAAAGAGAAGGCATCTATATGAAAACAATAAAAGCAAGATAGCATATTTTTGTGTTCAGGTGATTGCAAAATCGTCTTTGAACTTCATGGCCTCCAGTTGTCTCTCACCACTGGGAGGTAAATCCTAGCAAAGTATTTCTACCAGCTTGCAGCATATCCACATCAACAGCTTGCAGCTTCAGAGGTCGAGATTAATTCTTGAAGAATCCCAGAATACACTACTATAAATGCAGCTTAAAAAAATACCTAACATTTAGAACAGATTTCACATATCTATTTAGTATTACTACAAAACAGAAATGAAAACACAGAAAACGGGAATATTTTAAAGGTCATGTGAACTTATGATTTGGTTAGTAACGAATGTCTTTTCTTTTTTTAATTAAAAACCTAACATATATTCAGATTTGCAGGCTTGTAATACTGAGAAAACTCCACTATCTGGCACAGTGTTCACTCCTTTATGTGCTCAAGGAGAAACAAATGTAAGCCCTTCCACAATTTTCTTTCTAAAATTTATAATATTCAAATCCAAGAACTGCTTCTGACTTTCATTGAATATAAGCAATCTCACACAGTTTTACTTAGTGCCTAAACTTGGCCCATAAGTGTGATTTTCCTACTGACAATACACAAATTGAAAACATGAAGTCTGCTTTGCACATTCAAGCACTGGTTTTTGAGAACAAACAGAAAAGCACTTCTAAACTTGTCAGTTAAGCAAGCTTGATACAGCGTTGGGAGGAAAGAAATCTGCAACAAGTTTACGATGTTTTTCACATTAAAACAACACTTAAAGCATAATGATGTCATCTTGGCTCCACGAAAATCAGCAACAAAGCTGCCATCTCCTACACTGAAGCCAGAACTACAATTTTATGCCTCCCTAAATATGCCAGATAAGTGAATGCCAGATCTTACAGTTTTGATTTACCTGCAAAAATGCAAATCTTCTTGCTCAGTCTTCAAAAAATCTATTTGATGGGCTTGCATACAGAGGGCAAGCAGACTTTTGCAAAACAGAAACTATTGAAAGCTTCTGACCCAGCCCGAGGCATGAGCTCAGCCTTCCATTCACACTGGTTGCTTTAAAGTAATTTTGACTTGACGCTGTCAGGACTATAAACCTTAAGGGTTTATAGTCACACAGATGTTGTACATAATGAGCGGCTTTTTTATTATTATTATTATTATATAAAAATAGGTTTTATATATGGCTAATGGAGACTGGAAGAGAAAGAAGCATCTGCACATAAGCCTTTGTCCTCTGTCTTTAAGTTAGTGAAGCCAGATCAACCTGGTAAGGTGTAAAATTAATTTAAAAGTCACTATATCAATCTGAATAAATTAAAACTTTTTTTAAAAAGACGGAAAATAGTGTAGCCATGACTTTGATTTATCATAGCTTAAAGCCTGGTAAATGCCCCTCAAAACAGATTTAAGAGGTATGGCTCGTGTTCAGAAGAAGATACAGGTTAAACCATGGTATGACAAAAGCAGGTATATGAAGAACATATATGAAGAAAGCAGGTTCAAGTACAATGGTGCCACTTTAATAAAGGCTGTTGACAAAGTAAGGTAAAACGAACATAATCAGGTAAACACTTAGTCTGATCAAATATGGCCCATCATGAACACTAATCTGCTTTTGACAGTTGTCTGATGCTTCTGATTATATAAAAAAGATTTAAAAATCGTTAATGCTCCCATACTAGTGACTGAGTGTCCAATGGTCCATGACATGGCAGCTTTCAAAATTCACAGATGATGTATTTCTATTTACAAGTCCTCATGGAATTCTTTTTTTTTAAATCCAGGTTTACTTTTATTTCACCCAGCATCTAACAGACACAAAAATAAGTTAGGCTACATTTTGTCTGACTATATTAATAAAATGGGACAAACCATGACTATTACTTTTGGACACAATAACAATCTTTAAAAAATAAACAAGTAATAATATATTTTTTTAAAAATTAAGGCAGGTTTGGAAAGGACACAAAAGGGAGTATGATAAAGAAAGCAAAGGTCCAGAATGGAAAATCAGCCCAGAGCAGACCCTGACACATCTTCCAAAACTCAGCTTTAGCATACTGAACAGCTTCAACTCACTTATTTCCATGAGGGGAGGGAGAGAAAAGAAAAGTATGCAGAGATAGGGCTTGGCAAAGTCAAAGTCAAATCCCTTAAACACAGGAATAGGGAGACAAAAAAGCAATATAAAACCAAACACAACGCTCCTTCCCCATGGCAACAAATAAACAATCAGGCACCCTAATTCTAAAGATTAATATTGTCATCTAAAATAAGTTTTATATGTGGGGAAAATAAAATCACTGCACTGCACAGTCTACTAAAAATAAGAATCAAATGCAGTTCCATATATACATACTTATAGACATATTTTTGGATTTCTGACTTGAAGTCTTCCTCCTAATTTTCCAAATCCTGCTGTTACTTCTTGTGTATAAAACTGTGGCACGTTGAAAAGCAGGGATCTTTTTGTATTGTATTAAAACATCAGCTGGATCACCCTTTTTTAACAAACACTCTCAAGCAAAAATACTAGCTTTACTTATTCCAAACAGAGGAACAAAAATACTGTTGGAGAGAGAGAATGTCAGCATAACAAGAAGATGAAATTTAACCTTTGAATATAACCTAATATTGCCACAAAGAAGGGGAAAACTATGGAAAGCTACGTATTTGCAATCCCACTGCCTGCAGTCAGTGACAGGAACTGGGCTCTGACATGGAAAGCAAGTGAAGGAACAGAACTTGAGACAGTATTTTTCTTCTCCTAATTTGTTATAGAGTTGTCAAAACTGAATAGTCTGTGTTCAGAAATAACTCCACTGATAACTGTAATTCACAGAGGGGATAGTCTAGACTGCTGCAAATATTAAGGCATGCATGATATCATCTTTTTTTTTCCCCTCCTCTGCCTTTTCAAGTTAACATTGTAGGAACCATGCTCAGAGGTGAATCCAAATTCTTCAGATCCATATATATGTTTGGAGCTGTTCTTTTCTGGAGGTTGGGGGTGGAGAGGAAGACGGTTGTGGAGGGACTTTTCAAAATTCGTATATTTTATCTGTGGTATTTCATATATCTAAATTAAGCTCAGAGAGAAAAAGTTGTGTTTTAAGTCTTAAAGAAAGAATCTGTTGAAACCATAATTAATTTTCTTATTTGACGATTTCTTGAAATATAGACTTAACAAATAAAATGTGGAGGAAACACGCCCCCTCCTTGGCCTGCGTACCTGTGTCACTTCCAGATCCAGTTGATAACGCTGGCATGATTTAGTCTGCAGAGTGTCACGCAGAAACCCCAAACCAGCACTGCAGCCAGAAGGCAGAAGTTTATTTCAGTTTAACTGCTTGTAGCCAAGTTGTCCACAAAGATTTATGTTATCTTCCAGCTTCTAGAAAGAATAGAAACAGAATTTTACAATTAAGAACACTGTTAAACTGTAAATTACTGCAGCTAACCAAATCCAATAATTATCATGAAATAAATTTTTATTAAAGATTCTCAAAACGAAGTCCTTTGCATATATTTGTGACTGTCAAGAATGAGTTTTCCCCAGGTGAAACAAGTTTTGTTTTCTTCAGTCTAGCCTACAATCCCATTCTGCACTGAGGCTAGTTCAACACATTTCTCTTGTGCAAATTATACTTTAACTCCAGCATGTCAGGCATTTTGGAAATAAAGACTAGGGGTATTTTATTAAAACTGTGAATAATTGAGGTAATTCAAATTTTGCTACTACTTATCTCAGGAAAATAAAATTGCTTACTAGCACAGTAATTTATTCAGTGTTTCTATTTAACCTCCTTTCAACTGCTTTCGGGTAATTTAAGATTTTTATTTGTAATCTGGAAATATAATCTAAATTTTAACTGAAGCTGTAAAAAGTAGGACTGGAGCAAATACTTTTCTAAGGTAAATAGCAGTTTGCTTTGTTGGGTTGATGGAGCCATTACCATGTAAGGAATTTTTCTGTGATTCATTACTACAAAGTCAGTGTTTTTTTAATAATTGTACTGGTCTACTGATAGTAAATTTGGGGTCTTTCCCCACTTCTAGAGGAAAATTCAGAGCACATGTAACGACAGTTAAAATTAATTTCAAATATAAATGAATGTATTTGAATTCAAGTATGTTAAAATATGAAACTGGAACGCAAACATACGAAAAGAAATTCAGTGTTAAGACAGCAAATGTCTACTTAGAGTGATGTGGGGACTGATGTGTTTGCAGGGTGAAGGAAGGGAGAGGGGGAAGTAAAAGCTAGCAGAAAATACGTGGTTTTTTCCAGATTTCAGTAAACAAAAAGGATCCTTGAAGAAAGAAAGCAGCATAGTTCTGCTTTAGCAAAGGAAAATAAACAGATAGAAGAGCATTTTGCTGCTGCTATTGCTGGTTTGGTTTTCGTTGTTTTTTTTAAACACATTCATATTAATCAGAATGACTTTTGAAGTCATCTTGGCTCTTAAAGTGCATATTTTGGACCCATTTTAACTTGGCAACAGTCTTGTGGAAGAGTGATATACAGGTGCTGTAAACAGTGTACGCTGCTCAAAATTTTGTTTTTCACAAAAAAAAAAAAAGAACCCACATTGCTAAAAGTATTTCAACATACTAAGGGCCATCCACAAGGTTTTTTTTATTAAGTTTTAAATCAACTATTAGACATAGGCTACCTGTAAAGCCTATAATTTAAATAGTCTGACAACTTTTTTTAAGTATGGGGTTTTTTATGTCCCCTAAGCATTTATCCAGTGAATCTGGGTGGTTTTGTTAAGAAGGCAAATTACAGCAGAAGTCACCTCCCTGGACAACTTCCGCTATGATGAAAATAACCAAATAAAAACTTTAAAGCCTATCTATTAAGATTGTTTAGGGGTTTAGGATCTTTTTAGTTATAGAAGTTTATGAAGAAAAAATGTAAGTCTTCAGTAAAAAAAAAAATCAGCATTAAAAAAAATATTTTGACATTCATCAAATCAGCACAAAGTACATTACCTTAAAATTAAAAATACAGATAAGGAAATTAAGTATCCCACAGTGAAAGCTCATCTTATGTGACAAGAGCTGTAAAACATCTATATGCAAAGCTAGCCAGGGTACAGTTTAAAAAAGAAAAAAAAAGACATCATAGCCAAGGACACGTTGTACCAATTACGAAGGAACATATTCGCTTTACATTAATTCTGCTTGTTTTCTGTTTAACACATAAAGGAGGAGTCCTGTCCCAAACTCAGTGACAAGTCCCCAGCGTGAGCACACCACGGAAACCCTACAAAGGATGGAGGCATTTTTACTTTAACGTGTGTAAGAAACCGGTAAACACAAAATGATTGATTATTAATGGAACATCTTCGATTCATATGCATCTTAAAGTACTTTCATCTATTAAAACAAAGAAAAAAAAAACCCAGAAAAAACCCAAAACCAACCAAACAAGGCATTCTCATTATAAGTCTATTACTATTAACCAGAAATTCAGGTTCCTTAAAAAGAGTTCACTGCGAAACGCGGAAAATCTTGTTGATCTACGTGCACGCGATATATTGCAGCTCCATCAGTTTCTTTATTTTTCTTTATTTCACAGTAAATCATTCAGTACAAAAAATATCAATCTCCTCATTATTTAAGAAACTTATATACAGCATAAAGTTATTCCCCCCAGATCCTAAATATATATTAATGAAAAATAAATGACCTGATGAAATCCTTAGCAGTAAAATGCTTAATATTTTGCTGGAATGGGATGGGGTTTTTTTTTTTCCTAACGTGCAAATTAAGCTACATTTTTGCAGTGATGATGCTATTTTCTTTGGCTCACTTTGTTTAAAATGCTTTGGAAGTTTTTGCCGGAGCCCAGCCATAGGCATTGCTGACTGCTGTATGGAATCCATTTGCTGCAACACAGAAATACCAGCTGTTACAGTATGTCCTGAGAGGGATTACCGAATATTCCTAAATTGAAGTTCAATCCATCTTTCCATAAAAATTAGGAGCCAGGGCCAGGAACGTAACAGCAGTATCAAGTGCACCTGAGGCATTTACAATACCCAGCAGGACTGTTACAACCAGCCTTTAAAAAGGGCTTATTTTTGAAATTTCATTATTCCAGTTGTACCTTGCTTCTATAGATCGCACCGTATCGGGTTCTGCTGGCACCCGCCGCGTGGAAACAGCGACGCCCGCCCGGCCCCGCACGGCTCCCGCCTGCCCCCTGCCGGCCGCGGGGGGCGCCGCGCCCGCCCTCGCTCCCCGCACGCTGCGGCAGGAGCTCCTCGCAAGGCGCTTTCCTTGCCTCTGCTTTTCATTATTTAAATGAAAACGCAAACAACGGATTAAAATGAAATAATAAAATGCGTCATTTTAATTATTTCTGCCCGTGTTTACTTGCGTAATGAAAGGCATCTCTAGTTTAGGGCGTTCTGGTTTAACGGCAGGTATTAAGGAAAAAACTAAGCCTCTATGCCTGTAAAAAGCACAGAAATGCTCCCCCGTCTTCCGAGAGCTCCCGCACTCTGCATGGTCACCAAGCCAGACACAGTTCTAGTCACCTTCACGGTCAAGGTTATTACAGCGACATAACTTACCAGGGTGACACATGCCCCAGTTACACAAAGCCAGGAGCGGGGCAGAAACCTCCCAGAAGCACCTTCCAAAACTGCAGAATTCTAGAATTACAGCTCTCCAAGGGAACCATTTTTCTGCATATCCCACACGTAAGAGAGGCCCCTTACCAAAGGATGAGGGGATAGATCTTGTTCCCGATCACCCACGTAGTCAATACAGCACTGGTAAGAAAGGGCAGAGGCCAGCAGATAAAGCAAGCAGGAGGGAGGCAGCTGGAGAGCACCAAGATGAACGGCCTGCCATGTCATTTCAGCTTTAGTAGCTTCTTTCTAGCATCCTCTATTGCTTTTGAATTGAAGTGACTCTGTTAGTCATGCATACACTTTATTTCAGTCAAGTTCTTTTTTTTTTTTTTTACGAAAGATGAGGTAGGAAAGCTGATTCAAATTTGTGTTTATGGCAAGCACCATGCGTTTGGAGACAGAACACATGAAGTCTTGGTTCTGCCTCAGACTCCCCACACAAACCTCAATAAACTCCATAATATTTATTTCTGAAAGGGTATTTTACAAGTCACTCAATATTTTGGCACTTCAATGAATATAAATTTATTTTCTTCACATTTGAAAAGCAGAGTGAAGAATTTTGATTAATTTAAGACAGATAAAAACATAAAAAGTATTAACAATAATACAAATCAGGAGATGGGCAGAGTGGGGATGGGACACATAAACCCAGGTTGTTCGATACAAGAAACATTCAACCTATTTTTCTAAAGGATACTACAATTATGATTACTATAACCTTGATTTCTAGGACTAAACCAGAATGCCTGCAAATGGTATTTGAACTACCAGATAGAGATTTCATGTGGAGACAGGAAATTTGACAGCCAGTCAGTCTTGTATTCATTATGGGGCCTCAAGTAATTGAGTGACTACAGACATGTATACAAGTCTCCAAAACCTAGTGAGCACAGGAAATTGCCAAGGGAGGTTTTCTAGACTGGGAGAAGTAAATCTGTTTTGGTAGGCGAAATCTGAATTGAAAATGGTGGTCTACTCTTTTGGAAGTTGTAATGTAATGGGATCTAGCGAATTCTTAAACTCTTCTGAAGACGGTTTCACCTCCTCAATCACACAGTCTCCGACAGGCTACTGGAACTTGCTTGTGGCTCCTGACGGGCTTCCAAAGCCACGCAAACGCCCCTACAGGCAGTACATGCTTGCTGGCAACAGGAGCCTTCCAAAAAGCTTTGACTTGAATTCTGCATAGAGGACACAGCACACAGACGTGATGAGACTTCAAAGATGCTCCAGAAGAAGCTACCTCTGACTCACTCAGCTGTGTGTGTAATGAAAATTTTAAAAATGGCAAAAATCTCTCTGTATGAAGTCCACTTAAAAAACCCAGGAATATCTATGGCAACTGCCAAACATTATTAATTAATACACCAACGCAGAAAACATGGACTGTCCCAAATTGAAAAGGCCAATAGCTGCCTTCACTAACTTTCTCATGATCTTGCCATCATATCAATCTTCAGCCATAAGAAGATTTAAAGGTTTCTGCATATTTTTCTGTACAGTGTTCTATCAGTGTTCTCCATTTTGTTTAGGTTACACCACAGGGATGTTAGAAAAAGCCTCACTTTGTTAAAAGGCTTTAAGAACAGTAAATAATAGTTTAGACACTCTTAAGAATCTACTGAAAACATGTAACTGCTTGCCATTTAATTTGTACATTTGTGGTTACATCTGTAACAAACAACAGTCTGGAAAAAAAAATACTTCTGAAATAATTTTGTTTTGTAGTGTGCCTTGTACTTCCACAGCTCAAATTTGACTGCAAAGCCCCAGTGCATCGGAAAAGAGATCTCTCTGGTGTCTACTTACAGGAAAATTTTTACAGGTGGAAAGAAAAAAAGGTATTATCTAAATGATAAAATCCTTGACTACAAGGATTAAAAAGAGAGAGTATTGAAGAAGTCATGTGCTGAAAAACATTAAGACAGTAGAAATTAATAACCCATTAGTCTCTGGAGGTTATTTCCAGCAGTTTGATCAACACCAGAACGAAGCAAGGCTGATTTCCAGTGAGCGGCCATCCTGATCGATGTCTAGGCTACATGTTTGGACCTTTATCATTTATTGTCTTCCTCTTCAAGGATGAGCACCCACTACACATTCCCCTCACTGGATCATTAACAGAAAACACACAACTTGAATCACTACCTGCCGACATATTTCCAAAAACATGCCAGAAGCTCATAT
This sequence comes from Acanthornis magna, assembly GCA_036785705.1. Taxonomy (NCBI): domain Eukaryota; kingdom Metazoa; phylum Chordata; class Aves; order Passeriformes; family Acanthizidae; genus Acanthornis; species Acanthornis magna. Next base: position 10,034,657 of record JAWUZG010000028.1, on the reverse strand, counting down.
ATGGAGGACATACTCTCATGTTTGTCTGAGTTTGTTCAAAGGGCTCAGGAGACAGGCAGGAGAAGGAAAAGAGCACAGGATACAATTTTCTTCCCTCCCAACTCCAGCTTCTCCTCCTAAAGAGAGTAATCTTGTGTCAATGCAAAAATCTTACCTACCTAAACAACTTCAATAGCAACACTGAAATTGGTATCACAATTTTCCTTTTCCAGACTGTTTTCCCCCAAAATATTTCTTCACCCAGAGAGAGACCATTTATCTAGATACCACTGTTGTCTAAACCCTCTTTAAATATAACTGTGAAGCACATTCTTTCAATGAGTCAATATAGCATAGAAAAAATAGAAATAAAATATAGACTATATTAAGATATTAAAAAGTTGGTAATATTGTTATTAATTTATATATTATTATGCATTGCAATTTAAGTTTTAGACAGTTTCTTGCAGCCTGAAAACACTGCCATGCTATGTGTGAAATATGTTCAATAAGTGGCAATATTACAACAGAGGCAAGTCTTTTAGCAACCTGCACCTTCCCTAACACAAAAATCCCTACACAAGCTCTGTCCAGACTTAGATTTTTAACATCAGGGTTTGAATTGAACACACTCCTTGAAATACATAAAAATATTCCTTTAAATAAACACACTGAGGCTACCAGTTTAATTTTAAACAGCATCACCGTTGTAGATGTCCGATACCCTTAGACAGATCCAATTTTCTGCAAATAAAATGTACCAACTGACAGAATAATATTAGTTTAATATACTAGTTTAATAAAGCTATTCATTAAAATGTGACCTAAACTATGTCTCAGATCAAAGGTTGCTCTTTCAGTTTGAGTTACTGGTTTGGGCACACTTTTAACACTTTTCCCCTAGCTGCAAACCATTCCTTTCCTTGGAAAATAGCTGTCAGCAGGTACCACAGCCTCTCCATTAATTACCCACACAAATAGTTTTGTTCTGGCATGGTTTCCTGACAGTCTGTTTGAAAAATGTAACTAACTACAGTAAATTATAAACCTTACTGACCCCCAAAATACAGAAAAAATTGGCATTTTTTCTGTAAATGAGAGTTCAGCAAAACCTGCTGCAATGAGTCATCCAAAAACCTCAACACTCCCTAACAAAAAATTTAAAATGTTTTGTACCAAGGAGCTCTGCAACCCCCACTTTAGAAAGATACTTCATATTTTAATATTATTATAATGCAGTTTGGTCCCACATCTACAAAAGTGGACGGAAAATCTGTGATAGAAATAAAACTAGGATTAAGGAGATCTTAAATAAACTAGTCAATATCTAATTGATTTAAATAGTTTAGCCATGTGTTAGCATCACTAGCATTATTTACTCCATAGTCCAACAAAACATGTATGTACCAACTCTCAGATCTGTTAAACAGTCATGTTCAAAAATCATCCTCACAATTATGTAAGTATTCAAATTATTATTTCAAACTCAGAAATATTCCGTCCAATGTCAGAATGTTGTTTTTCAAACTCAATGTTTTGAACATCCCTAGAGCCAAATAAGGCACGGATATTTTACAATGCTTCCATATTTTATTGTAGAACTTTTGATCACTCCTTCTCTTTCAGATTAACTAATCTTCTGAACACTTCTCCTTTGTTCAGCATAATTTTCCATAATCCTTTTCTGCCAAAATATGATGATTTATTTTTTTGATAGAGGAGAGGATGAATAAAGAGAAGAGATGAATAAATAATTAAGCATGGCAGTTTTTTCTGAGAGCAAAATCAGAATATACCTCACTTTCTTAACATATGCTTTTATTTTAAAAAACCCCACTACAATAGTTTTCTTTTTAATCTGTTTCAGATTGCTTTCTTCAATGTGAAGTTTTAAAATTCAGTGAGCAATCTGGAAAGTACGTCTTCAGCTCGATTTTAAAAACCATTTTGATTTATTAAGTGGTAATTTATTAGTTGCATCTTGAGCATAAGTAACAAAAAATATTCCTCATGTGTACATGTGCATAGTAAAAACAGAGTACTGCACATGGACAGAGAGCTAATCAGAGGAAGTCTGTGTTTGGCTTTTGCCAGTTTACAAGCTTTGCAAGCCACACTTCTCTGTGATTTAAGTTTGTAGAAGAAAGGTGAATAGCCAAGGAATGACAGAGTCCAGTGCCTCTGCTTTGCTGGTACACCAGACCCTTTGGGCAGTCTTCTGTCTTCTTTGAAAGCTCCCTGTGACCAGCCTTCATTCCTGAATTCTCCAATTCCATCTAACTCCCAAATGCCACTAAAAAGCTCTCTTCTTGCTGCATACCCTTCCCTCTTCTTTCCTGTCAAACATTGGCAGCAGCATTGCATCAAAGCCACTGTATGACTTGTCACCCAGCACATACTTCCTTCCATTTTTATTTTCATTATCTTAATTTTCTCCATTTCCCTCTTTCCAGGACTGAAACTTCCCCCTTTTGGACCCTGCTGTCCAAATTCCACCTTGCAGTTTCCTGCTTCACATCTACATCATTTTACCTTTTCCCTGTATGACACTGCTATGTACTCACTATTCTTGTCATGAATCCAAGAACCTTCAGTAATCAACTTGGCTTTTATACCCCCTCTCCTTATAAATATTCCCATCTCCTGACACTTCACTTCTACTTCCCTTACAGTTTTCACTTTCTCCTATCTCCATTTCCACTCCCACCCCCCAGCGCTGCCACAGCCCTAATGACCTTTTACACCATTTTTCACATGTGAAAATGTGAATGACTTTCACACCACCACCTTCCAAACTTAGAGTCAGCTTCCAAATCTATTTTTAACCAGCAAATCCTTGCTTTACTACTCCCCAAATATCTCCTTTAAGGCTCTTCCCTTTTTTCTAGAACATGGATTAGCAAAGTTCACACAGACAAGAAGCCTAAAGGCACATGTAAGCAGTCACAGACAGGAACATTCAGACAGGAAGATTTGTCTGCCTGCAGCTCTGTACCATCTCCAGGATGGAACCACCCTCAGAGCAGGACTTTCAAGTGTCCTCAGTTAATTATAGTCAACTGCAATTCTCTAAAAATTTTGGAACCAATAGTCTATATAGTTTCCAAAATTATACATTAGAAGTCAAAGGAGATACAGTTAGAGTCCATCTTTAAGTTTGATTTACTCTAGGAGTCAAGTCACTCTGCACACTTTAGTTATGTGCGAATTTAATTAGCAAAAAAGATATCACCTGGAATTAATTCTAAGTTCTGTCTTGCCAACCTATATAGCCTAAGTTATATTCCCACAGTAATCAGAGTGCCTCTGGGGTTCAAGTAATATTTTCAAGATTAAAAGCCAGTTAATTCAAATCTGAGATACTGCTGGATGAAGAAGAGTCAGTTCTAAGGCAAGGAGTAAACTGTACGTCAAGTTCACACTGCAGTGAAGACAAGCTCTCAGATTTCACTTCATTTGGCCAAAAAAATCATATTCAATCTTTATGAAGAAAATAATTTAAAATTATAAAAGGTCAATAAACACAAATGCTAATAGAACTAAACTTGGCAGTGCTACCTACATGAAGAATTTTTTCTGTTTTTCTTGTTTAACTCACAGCTTAATACATTGCTTTAAGTCTTAATGTATACCAGGAAAACACAGAATATGCAAAGAGTCCAAGTTAATGTTGCTGTTGGAAACTTAATGTTTGCATTTCCTGGATTTTGGAATTTTAACTAGGTGAACAATACTGCATTGATTCTATTTTGGCATTTGCTAGAAATACCGAAGCACTTTTTCTTTTTTTTTTCTTGCCTGAAACAGTATAAAGCAGAGCTAAGCAATTTGATAGTGAACCTTTGACATTTTTTTTTATTCATTGGTCCTCTTCAAATTATGTATCTTGAAGTTTCCTGGGAAATGACATAGGTGGTATACGAAGCAGTAAGCATACCTGTGTCAGCAAGTGTAGCTAAATTAAAGTGCATAAACACCTTAAAAAAAATCTAAGGCTTTGCAAAATAAAATACTGTTTAGAAGTCAGATGATGGACAGATGATGTACAGAAGTCTTGATGATGCAATGCAAAATTATTCAATAGTAAAATGTTTCTTTGAGATGCTGTCATTGCAAATTCCCTAACAGCACTGAAGAAGTTAATACAGGAACGTGCACTGTTCCCACACGTGTCATATACTCCCTCATGCTCCTGTAACAGGGTGTAACCACAGGTCAACTTTCCCTCTGAATTGAAAAGCTAAAAATACCTAGGAAGTCCAAAAAAACCAGAGAAATGGCAGGTAATTGAGTTCAGCTAAGTGAAGCTACTTCAGTTAACACTTGTATTGTACAAAAATTGTAGTCAGTTCAAAGTGACTGGTCTCTTTGAGCATGTATTGATGTGTGCTCCTTGAATGAGCATCCCTGACATGGCGAGATATGGAACAGAACAGTGGCCAGGGCTCATCTGGCACTCTTGGCTCCTATTTTGATAGATGATTTAAGGGTACAACACTGATAGAGATGAATTAAAGACTTATTTTTTAATCATCATGCACTCTCAGAATTTAGAAATTAATTTGGTTTTTTGGTTGGTTTAGGTTTCTTTTTAATAGCTAAGGTAAGAGATGTGTCTCCAGTGCTACCCTTTCCAGTCAGGTTCCTACCCTTGAAAATGATGTTACATAAACAATCCTACCAAATTTAAATAGCTACAGAACCATCTGATTTCTCTGAGGATTTGCAACATTGAAGAGGCTATGAAATGAGAATGACTGAATAAACAACCAGCGAGGAAGCCTCCTCTCTCCTACTGCTTCCTAGATGGATGGGAGGGGAGGGGAGTGGAGGAAAGGAATCACAATATATACATCAACTGTAAAGCTTTATAAAACTTTTTAAAACTTCTCCTTTCTAAAGGAGAATGATGATTTATAGGGCTTTGTACAGAGTGACCATCAAGGACTCACATTACTCTTAACAGCTGTGAAAAGCACAGGTGGGGCTTAATGAAGGGACCATACTGGATTTGTAACTCAGAGCACATTAAGTGTCGCTGTCGTGACCATTCCAGCATTATCACACCGACAAGAGAGGACATCTGCTGCCGGTGGGGGTACAGAGCCAGGTGGCAGAAACACAGATACTGCACTTGGACCAGAACCCAAATGGGCAGCAAAACCAAATTTTACCATGACTTCCAAGATGCCAGAAAAACACCTCTGCAGGTAAATACTCAAAATAAGGGTCTTTTTAAAATGTGATTAATTGAAAATGTTCCCAGAAACTTGCAACTTATATTGCTCTAAGCCAGGAGAGGGAGCTCCTGCACTTTTCAAATAAGTCAACATGGATTTCATCTTGTCTTTGGAAATAACAAAGCAGTTGTCCTCATCTCATGACACACAGGTCTGCATTTGATTGCTTAAGAAGAATCAAATCATCTAACATGAAACTTTAGGATATATAATGCTTTAACTACATGTGATTGATATTGTTTAAAAAAAATGTTAAAATTAGTTTTACTTACCCTCCTTTAAAAAGTGATAATTTTCACATTACATAAACAACATTACTAAAATAACTGTCTCCAAACTGTTTAAGAAGTGAAATTACATGATCTATAAACAAAAACAAAATGGGTATGAAAACCCACTGAATTTCCTAACAACAAAGGGGTGTTCTTCCTATTTCTAGGCTGAATAAGCTAGAATTACAATAAATGAGGGACTAGATTTTGATAATTTTATGAAAGTAAGGAAACTGAAGAAATGCCAAGTAGACCAAATATTTGCAATTTATTACTGCAGAATGTTGCCACAGTTGTATTTTGTCAATCCATTTTTTTATGAAGGTCGTGGTTTTTAAAACATTTCAATCCAGAATAGCTATTAATAAAGTGCTTATTTTTCTCCTTTTATCCTGACTAGGATAAAAGAAAAATATTTCACAGATTTCATGGTCTGTTTCCCTTCTATAAAGGCAGTATCTACTCAAAGTAAAAGCAGACCACAAAAAAGTCAGAGGGGACAAAACACAAGTTTTCACAGTGTGCTCCATCAGAACACATTCATTATCCCAGATTCATCACTGTGATACCAGTTACATTTTCTAGGTTCAGGGAAAATCCATGGAATAAAATTGATTACATATTTAAAAGATATCTGTGGGTGAGGGCATACCAGGCTGTAAAGCCCCCATGCTTTCCATCACTGCATTAACTTTGCGAAGATCTTGCAGCAATCGCCATTTCCCCGATTTTTTCTTAACTACGAAGACGGGGGTATTCCAGGGACTAGTAGAAGGCTCAATGTGTCCCTGTTGCAATTGTTCCTGAACCAGCTGACAAAGGGCGACTAATTTCCCTTTGGGCAAGGGCCACTGTGGTTCCCATACGGGTGTTTCAGTCAGCCATCGCAAGGATAGCGTGCAATATGGTGCGCCCTTGCGTACAGATATCACTATGGCAAATTTCTAAATCACTTCTCTTCAAACTACACATACATAGAGAAATGCCTGGTTTACAACTGAACTAACACACCTTAATCCTGGAGAAAACTTGTTTCTCGTTCAGTTAAAATGTCCAGGATTGAGCCAGCCCTTATTGTTATCGCTAAGTCTTGTAAAAAATGACCAAGACATTTGCACTCATTGAAAGAAGACAATCTGTGAAAACTTCTCACTAGAAAGCACACGGTAGTTTGAAGAGGAAAAATGTAAAAAATGCTAGACACAATTTGGTGTATACAGGAAAGCACATATTTCCCTCTTCCAATGGTTTGAGTTCCAGGTAAGCACTTGTTTCCCCATTCCCATCCCTCTCTTTTATTTTGACCAAAATTCTCAGCCTTCCAGGTTCCCTGACCAGTGCTTTGATATATATCAACTTTGAAATACGGTTTCATTTTCCATATGGTAAAAGTGACAACATTCTGTGTTTCTTTTCAAAGGAAATGAAGCAAATTTCTTCCGCTCCTTACTGATGACTATATTAGCATTTCCCAAACAGCTCTCAGCTTAATCAGAAATATAAAACCTAGCATCATCATATTCCAGCAACCAATTAGCCATCTGGTCTATGTAACTTCTAATTTGACAACTGTAAGATTCTTGAACTAATGCTCTGTGCTTGAAAACAGAATTCATTTGCAGCAGAATCTGCTCATCAATGACAAAATCAGTCTAACTGCAATAGTCTCTTTTACAAAATCTGGAAATTTGGTCTCATGATAGAGAAAAATGATGCTCAAAATTTTCCCTTTCCATCTTCTATGACCTTCAACTAGGGTGGTGAAGGAGGAGAGGAAGAAAAGTCATAAAGATCAAAAGAAGGGCAAAAGCAGCAGTAATATTTGCTGCCAAATTTCACATCACTGTCAGCTCTTACAGTATAGCAATATAATTATGTAGTATAAATTTCATGCAGTTTCATAACTACTCTTCTCTCACTCATCGGTAGGCTTCAGATTTGTGGAAAATATTAGAGTATAACTATTTTTCATGGTATATTATTTGCCAAAGTATCACTGTCACAGCTCATTTCAGGTATGGCAGCATGATTAAAGAATACTAAGGGGGCTTTGACATGTAACTTAATTTTCACAAATACTGTAATTGTTACTCATAACATTATAAACTAGCTTAAACAAACATTAGGACCTGGAAGTTAATTCCCTAGAAATTATTAAGTGGATACCAGAAGATATTTCATCGTTATGTAGCCCACCAGTTTGAAACAAAACAAAATACCACCTTTCAACTGAAAGGAATATAGCCAGCAACAGCCACAGGGAGCGGCAAAGAAATGGAATTACAGAAGCACATAAGCGCTCTGGAAGAGCTTTTCAGGGTGGTCTAAATTCTTGAATCCAACAGCCCAAGAAACAACTGAACACAGATAACAACACATCATCCAGTCATCTTTACTGTTAGGCAAATGGACCAGAACTTTAGAGATTCAAATTAATTTTTCAAAAGAAAATTTGTCCTCATTTAAATGTCAAGCACACATTAAGGAAAAAAAAAAGTATTTTCTTTTGAAATAATTCTGGTCTAAATATGTTGTTACCCAAGACATTCTTGAAGCCCAAGTAGTGCTTCTCCAAGGTCAGCTCCTCTGGTCATCGAAGTTTCTTCTACAATTCTTGTCTCTGCCCTGCCCCTACCTGGCTAAGAAAGTAAGCTGGCAGAGAGAAGAAAACTCTTTTCACACTGCTGTCTGGTGTGAAAACAAGTAGAAATAAGAGACTCGTAACTTCACAGCTTGTAGATACAAATGCAGCTTACTAAATAACTTTCTTAAGTACCACATCTCACTATTTCAAGCAGAGTGTACATAGAAACAAACATTAATGATAATAACCAAATTAAAACAAACAAACAACCCCCACCCCAAGGGTTAATCACACAAAATATACAAGTAAGTACATGTAAATAATTAAATAGAGCATTTTTGAAGATCAGTAGACCAGATTGTCCTTCTGTGATGAATATGTATCTTACATACTGTCATAAAATAAAAGATGATCTAGAGTTGCTAATCTTCCTCCCCTTCTGGCCACTCACAAAACCCCTTCAGGCCCTCATGAACTAAAAAACTTACTGAAAAAATCATTAGAACTAGAACATCTAGTTTAGAAAACAATGCCAAAATCAGAGCATTGGTAGCTGATTTTAAAAAAATCTCTTTTCTACTGCTATACTTGAGTAATATAGAATAACCACCTTGGGCATGCCCAGCCTCTAAACTCCCCACAATCACAGGCAACAAGAACACCAGGGTTTGCAGAATACCTGACCCACTGAACACCCTGTGTTAACATTATCATTTTTAATACAAAAGGCATCAGATCTACAGTATGTCAAAGATCAGTTACTAATAATGTCACAGGAGCTTGTGAAATAGTTATCGACGTGCAAATGCACAAGTACTTGAAAAATAAATTACTGCTGCATGAAGGGGAACTTAAAAAAAATGGGAGAGGGAAGTGCCTATAACATAACAAAGCCTCTAGCTGTAGATTTAACTCTGAATAAAATAATAAAATACTCCAACTAGGCACTCAATAAGTTCTTCTTAACCATGAAAACCACAAAACCGTGCTGTTCTACACTGGATACAGATGCAGACAGGTTGAGTTTGAGCTAGCCACCCTAGCCATCGCCCTCCTTCCTCCCTTTTCTTTTTGGCACCTAAGGAGTTTGACAACCCACCAGCATCAGCTGGTCAGCTTGATTCCTGAAGCCAGATGCCAGTAGTGACCAGCCCAACCATCACCTCTTGGAGCTGACACAGCAGGAAGCAGCCACCCTGCTACACATAACAGGCTCAGCAGGACTGTCTGCGATGAGCAGTTACTTATGTTTCACTCTTCTTATCTTTCAACCCCAAATAAACCCACCCTTGCCTGTGGGTTTAAGGCAATCTGCAAAATAGTCTTTATGTGCGCAAAGGGGGAGGAGAAGGGTATGAAGCTAATGGGGAAAAAAATTGTCCTGGCACTCACTGAGAGCTGCAAGCAAGTATGACTAAAGAATTTGCTATCAGGTTTACTTCCAAACCTTGCTGAAGACACTTGCAATATCAAATCTCACCATAAAAGCTAGCTTGGAAGTAGAAGGTGGCTCCTACTATAAAAATCTAGCAAGTATACCTTGAAACAATCTATATTCTGTGTTAGCATTGAGCTATCTTGCATCTAAGTCCATATTTTACAGTCGCAATTAATCATTCTGTTTTCACACTGCCCAAAATATGACCCATATCACTCACTGTATGGGCAATCCATGCTCACTGCGTATTCAATTTGTCTTTACTGTCTTACGTATTGGCCTTATTTGCTGCAAACCATCCAAGCGCAGCTCTGAAGATGGATGACCTTTTGCTTCTTCTGCATTTCCACACCACTTGCTCAATATACCAGAAGACAATGAAACATTAGAAGTTAATTCTCACTTTAAAAAAATCTAAAGATAAGTGCATTTCAAAAAGACACCTGTTATTTTAAGTACCTAATCATGGCCCAAATTGACAAACAGTAAGAACCTTTAAAGACATTCATACAATATAATTTCAAAGTCTAACAACAGAATAAATTGAAATAGGTTCAAATGGACAGAGTTTTCTGAAGTACTACTTTGGACAGTATCACATCCTTTTTACATATGCGGAGAATATTTCCTTGATTTCAAATTACTCAACTAGCTCAATTCAGTAACTAGGCTAAAATCCAAATGACTGAGTAGAACTTCAACACAGGAATGGTTGTTTTCATTTTCCTCTATACAAATGAAAAAGTAAGCACGATAGGAAGATCTGCTTGTTCTACCTTCTCAAAAGATGGCAAATTTGATGCATTCCTCTAAATTATCCTGGAGGTTAGTATTTAATTTTTTTAATTAAACTATATGTGTATTTACTAATAAGTGTTATCACAAGAATGCATATCTGAATTTTAATAGAAATATAAAGTTATTTATTATTTTCTTTATTCTTTTAATTCAACAATGACTTCCTGGCTACTTCCACTGAAATTAAGAGCAAAAATATTATTGTATTAAAAAAAGAAGTTTCTTTTTGTTCCTACCAGTGAAAGTAAAAAAATAAGGAAATTCCTGTTAAGCTATCCAACTGCTTTTATAAAAATGTATGGAAATACATGGTATAGTTCTGTGAGAAAAAAAGTGGCATTAACTAAAAGGAATTAATGTCTTAAGAAAAAGTCAAGATATTTCAGGGCAAGTAAGAATCTAGAAATTTATTTTCAAGTAAATACAAACAAATTGTTATAAAATCTGGTTACTACAAAATTAGTTTTACATAAATTTTCTGTACTATTCTGTATTTACAATTTTCATACATTTCCAAAATAGTCATGCAAGAGAGCATCACTGTACTTAATCACCAAGTTCAAAGGGAAGGCACAGATGGGTTTAGGTCAGGAGCACTGATTAATCGGTACTGCCCTTTTTGAGATGATCTAACATTTAAGGGCACTTTAATGAACATGTGCAAGCCACAGTTATGATGAACATAAGCCTCTGTGGAACACAGAGGATATTTGGAAGTCAGGTTCCAAGGATTCACACTGGAAACTGAAACTCAAGTAGACCTATTTAGCATCATCTCTTGAAAAATTTTAATTACCTAGAAACACTAATTAAAATGTGATTAAGCTCATTAGAACACCCCAGCTGCAGGGGCAGAAGCACGATGCAGTTCTCCATTCCAGTTTCTGATGCCTTAATGATTGCCAACCATCCCTTTCCTGACACCTTTTGCCACACCTGTAACAACGTGGCCTTACTATAGTCTTAAAACTTTGACAGTAACTGAGAATGAGACATCTGTTCAAAAAGCATGTTGTGTCATATAGGAGCATTAAAACACTTATACAAAATGAAGTCAATTAAGTCGTAAGTGCAAATCTCAGAACTGCTCCATTTTAGAGCACCTGCCAACTATTCTAGTGATATTCTTTCAAATTTGGTTGTGAAGAAACAGCTTCCTGCAGTGTTAATAAAAAATCCACACACATTATCATGGCAAGTGATCAACACCTCCATGGCTCATGAGCTGAACAAACTGGGGCTTTCCGAAATCCTGCACAACTCCTTGTGGCCAGTGCTCAGTAACCAGCAGCAGACATTTACCGCCACGAACAGAAACAGCAGCAAGAGGGCACTACACTTGGACCTTGCAAAAACCAGCACTACCAGCCCCACTACATCCATAAAGGCCTTCCCAGCTGAAAGATTTCTGGCAGGCCATGGATGCAAAACCAGCTCAGCAATATGTGAAGCACAGCATAATCTGAAACATAAAAAAACAAAATTTCCCTGGCCCACTCCTAAACAGCACACAGATATTCCAAACCTTTAGTATAAGTTTCTCACTCTCCACAGCCCTCCTTGTACTAGAAAGGCAAATCTTCTCAAACTAAAGGGGAAAATAAAAATTTCTTCCTGAATTTCCAGGAGAGAAGACACAAATCAACCTAACACCAGAGCGAGAGGGAGATCTATATCAAAGTTTGTTTAGGTACTATAAACTGCTACCTTATTTGTTCTCCCCATTCTCAAGAAACCACATCTTCTTTAAAATACCAGCTCAGAAAAAACTAGTCATGGACAACCAGCAGAAAGAATGTCACATGTAAAGTCAGGAAAGGACCGAAAAAAACCAAGGTGAAACTTGCTCTTATTAATCTGCAGGAGGTGCTGGGAGGCTGCCAAGTTAGTTAATCCAAATACACAAACAAGTTAATGATGACCTGAGGGAGCAATGCTGGATTTACACATCGAAAGAAACACCGTGCAGGAAAACACTAGGAAACTGAATGTACTCTATGCTATTATTTCAAAAGCTCCTTAATTCACCAGGTGGAATCATGTAACAAACAGAGAAATTGAGGCTCCCCCAGGAATCCTATTGCAGTCCCCATTCCCATCACAGGATGGGAATTTGCAACAGAAACTTCAAAGAAGTAAAACTAAGAAGTCCACTTGTTAAAGTGCTTTAGGAATACCCTCCCATGCACGTTCTAGGGATCCAAATGTCTTACTTTGTTCATCAAGTTCACATGATCCAAACAACAAATACTTTATTTCTTAAATTATCAGAGTGTAATAGAGAGAAAAAAACATGCCCTATTCTGAGTTTCCATTCAAACTACAGTTTCCATGTTTTAATGTTACCAACAGCGGAAGCTTAAATTCTGTAAAAGGAAGGAAATATACTTGTTCACTCCTGGCTTCAAAGATGCATATGAAAGCATTTTGTTTTCCAGTCAATGGCTGATGTTAAGTTTAAAAAAAAATTGTCAGCCTCCCTGAGAAGAGTGAAATCATCCACTTTTTAAAATACTTTCAGAGTTAACTGTGGGAGAAATAAAAGGCATCACTTCTAGTTTCACAAGTAGACAGATCAGTTTACATCCTAAAGACGGGATCAGACTACTTATGTAAACATGGGACAGAAACATCTACAAATCTACAGACAAACAATTCCTAAAATAATTGTATCATGTTCCTGTTTAAAATAATCCTATATAACATTTTCTCTGTTTTAAATAATTTTCTAAAAACATCACAAAAACAGAACAAATATCTTGCCACTTTGCCCCCCTGAAAAAATTATAACACTTCCCAGCTATCAGAAATACTTGGCATGAACAGAATTACTGTCTGTCTTTTGCTCTTACATTCAACTACATTCATATGTTTCATATGTTCCACTGCATTTTTATTTCATTTTGAAGACGCAGCAGAATGAAACCAGAACTGATGGTTGTTTTGTTATGAAACAAGTGTCTCTCCACTAAGGCTACAACCCTTCTGCAGAATCAGGAAGTTCAGAATTCAGCTGCAATAAGCGATTCCTACATTGCAGTGAAGGCAGGCTACTCAAAAAGAACAACTAGATTTTTCTGTCAACACAATGTTTATATTGCAGGACAATCTCAAGTAGACTCAAAAACAAATAAACATTTTACATGCTGAACAATCACCCTTATAAAATAGAGACAAACATTAATTATCGAAAAGAATAATTTTTCCTCCTCACTGCTATGCCAGGCATTAAAATACTCCTTTGCTCAATTCAACACATAGGCATATTCCAGTATTTTGGGGGCTATAACTTTGCTTGGTACCTTAGAAGCAGCAGTCCCAATTTTCTGTATTTCATGTAATTCAGGTAATGATAAAACAAACTTTGCTTTAGCAGGTGACAGAAGAACCACAAAATGTTCTGCTGAGAGCTTAAAAAGGTACACCTCACCCAATGATCCCACCAGACTTCTCCACACTTTCTAAATTTGTTTTAAATAAGTTTTATTTGGTTGTGCAGAGAGACCCAGCTGTCATTCAGGTCAAGTTCATTTGTCACAAATCAGTGGTATAATTGGCCTGTAGGAATGAAAATTTCTTAAAACAATACTTAAAATATTATTTTAGTGAGTGTAAGACACCCACACTGTCTGTTTAGGCACTCATTAGCCACCATCAAGTCTGAACCACAGCTGATAAAACAACAATTACTGGTCTTTCCTGGGAATTACTTGTCCCGATTCCCATCACTGGGTGTGTACAGAAGAAAGGCTGAGCAAAACTCTGTCATCCTCTTGCACGCTCAACAGCTGTCTTTTCAGTCCTACCAGGATAAATTGGAACCCAGGCATAACAGACTTTTCCACTCCATTCCACGTGGAAATGCTTGATCTCAATAGTTCTTAGACCACTTTGAAGTGACACTTAATGGAGAAGGAAGTTTAGAAAAGTAAAACACCAGGGAAAGTAACTGACTTCTGTTTTAGTATAAAATTATCAGTACCTAGCACTTATTTTCAGTCACTTAAGTTTCTACTAATCCAGAATGTATCTGCAATCACTGCCACCACTACTCTCTGTTTTGCTGCTTTTTGATCCACTTGTGAATAATGTGCACACAGACAGAAAGTCAGCTTTGTGTCCTCAGTGTGAAAGTAAGTCATTGATAATGTAAAATCGTCTGATGACCCAAGCCCACCAATTCACATTCCCCCACTGCTGGCAAAGGTATGACACCACCTTCCTGCTCTTCAGCCAACTTCAGAGACGAGACAAAAACAGTAACTAAGGAAACAACCCAAACCACCCAATACTTAGCCACAGTGACAGTCCAGGAAGTACCCTATCTTCAGGAGAGCAAGCTCAGAGTATCTACTATACACTGAAGATGACACAAGTAAAAATTATTTCCTCCCCCACCAACCAGCAGCACAGCATCCACCTGGATCGGACTCACTCTGGACTACCACCACTAACACTGACAGATTTGTAAAGCTCCTTTTTGAACTATTTTTTTTGTTATGACTCTTCACAATATGTTGTGGAAATAAGTTCTATAACTTACATCAAATGTAAGGCATTTTTTTTTGCATTGTGTTAAGTACCCCAAATTCACAGAAACAGTGAATAAATAATTTCCTATTAATTTCCTCCCACTATTTGTAATTATCTTTCATGTCCTCCTTCAAGCACCTCTATTCGAACCCAAAATTGGTTTCTGTACTTCTTTTTCTCCTTTAATGGAGAAGCCATTTTGTGACGTTCCCCATTACCTCTCTTTTCATTACAGTGGCGAAATATCCCAGAAGATTTAGAATTACATCAGTCCAAGAAAGGAAGCAAATGTTCAAGCATTCACAAAATTTTGTTGGGAAATAATTTTGCCCATGATTTTGGAAACAGGCTGTAGATTTTTCAATTTCTATTCTGTCTTTACAGAAGCTCGGAAACATCGCAGCATTTCAGCAAGTATATAGGAGGCAGGGCCAAACCTGCCCAGACACAATAACTGGGTCACAGAATTCAACACTCATCTTATCATGAGACTTGCAGCAGGTGATGGAACAGGGACACATGCTCTACTTCTGATTACAAGATGCTGCATCTCTTTTTGTCTTTCTTTATCAGGGAAAAAGAATGAATCCACAGCCTCACCACCCTGCTGCAGTTACCCTGGCCTCTCATTTTTTTAAGCCAAGCATTTTCCTGTCACCCAAACCTCAAAAGTTGGCATTTTCTTCATAGTGCAATTAAAAAACAAGCTTTCATAGTAATATATGTTAAAAGGAAACAATGTTTGTAAAGCCTAAGATGTGCATATACACATTTTTTCTGGACTTATCCCAGACAAAAGTGAAACAAAACTATTTACAGCAGGATGAGAGATGGCATCACAGTGGCAACTGCAGTAACTCCAAACTACGTATGAAAGTGATCACAATCAGAAAAACTGTGAGTAACAACATACAGGTTCTCACAATCAGCTATGAAACAAACACATAAACCCCCAGTATTTTAGTATTATGTTTAAGCAGAGACGTCTAAGTCCGTTTTCCCTGTCACCTGAGTTGAATAAGGCAAAGAAAATACAAGACCTTTACCTGTAGCTTGTGAACGCTCTAGAATGCAACAGCCAAGATAATTTGTTACAAAAAGCTGTCTGTTCAGAGTACTTTTTATTCATGTCATAACAGGGAAATTGTTATTTTGAAGCAAACCAAGTTCTGACACACGTAAGATCAATCTAACTTAAAACCCTAGAGCTACCATTCCACACTTCCTATAAGCTGTTTTCCCATTTAGAAAAGAAGATTTTAATAAGTTCACATATTAAACCACAACTCTTCATCACATAATAAAGTCCTTCAAATTCAATACCTCCTTAAGCTAGTCATTACAAGCTGCACACTACAATCACTTCTTAATTGATCTAGAAATAAATACAAAATTGACAAAAGTGCTAGGAAGCACATTAAGACAGCAAATTTCTAATGGGAAACAGAGAAAATGAAGAGATAAAGAATTCAGAATACTCATTAAAATGAAAAATGCCTTCTGCAATTACTCAATAGGAAGCTGAATAAATCTATTCACTGAAACTAGCAAATTGAGTTTGCCTTCTTTTCTCTGAATTCTATTAATATACAGACATAGTGATACAAAATAAGTCTGCATAGGCACTTGAATCCATTTTAATTCTGTTTTGAACTGGAATGTCTCGTCTTTGCCAATTTATTAAGGGAGACACAGAAACGTGACTACTTCTGCCTTTCTCTAGATGCATCTTCTTTCACCTGTCCGACACACTTAGCTATGTTAGATTTGTGACCAATTCCTGTATAAACTGGTAGAAGTATATAAATACTAAAAAAATTGAGAACCAGATATTTTTACATGACTGTTCAAAAACAAATTAGAAAATTCCTGTATTTGGTTTTTGTTCCTTGGGCCTTATATAATCATAGTTTCTAGAACAATCATGTCTTCTTTTATTTTCTCTACACCTGATCAACTTGCCTATTTGAAAAAAGCAAGTTAATTTCAATTTGGAAGTTGTTTGCACTGCTGAAGTAATTATGTTCTGTGTAAGAAAATATTCAGGCACTTAAGTCCTTAGCATTTGTAACTAACACTGCAGCTTGTGACTTTAGATCCCAATAGGAAAGATTTGGGTTGGATGCATTGCGTATTTGCTCAACAGTTTAAAGACGGCTCCTTCAGAATTTTACTTGTGATTAAGACCTAATTCAAGGCTAACAAACTACACATTGCCCACCTTTAAAAAGCTAAGAGGGTTTTAACTGCAACTATGAAACTAAGGTATGTCTACAAGTTACAGTGCAAGGTTACTTGGAATCCCAAGTACCTGCACACTCTGAGCAGTCAGATGCACCCACCCAGCTCTGTGCCCTGACCGAGGGACTGCTCCCCACAACAGATGCAGAGGTCTCCCCTCAGCACCCCACTGCAGAAAACAAACCACCACTAAGCTGCAGTGAAGCTGCCTTCTGGTTTACGATACCCTGTAAGAGAAAGCTTCAAGTCATTCACATGAAGATTTGAAGGCAGTCACTAAGGGCTGACTGGAGGTGGACCCCTATTATCAACTTAATGACAGCCAGCACAGGAGCAGACAAGGGAAGGACTTTGAAGGGAGGTCTGGTACCTGTAGAGAACTCACCTAGAAAGAGGGATTCTGCAGAATAAAAAATTTTAAAAATTATTACATGATACAATCAACAGTCTTTTAAATTCTTTGCAGCAGAACTGTGTTTCAGAGAGAAGCACAACCAGGTGCTGTGTATTACAAGAACAGAGACATACACTGCAGCAATTGATGAAAGAGATTATGCCATATGATTCCATAAGAAAGAATATATCCTACAGATATTACTACAGGATTTGAAATGACTATGACTTAAATATAGACTTGACATGATACTGAATTTGGAAAATATTTCCTGTTTATGAGCTCAAGTGAGTGACAGAACAATGGTATCATTCACAGAAAATCATGAAAGGACATAAAAGGAATTTTAGAGATGGTAATGGCATTATGTTACCAACTGTATAATTCAAGAAAGCAATGTGCTTTTTAAAATTACAAGTTAAGAGTTTCCAATAGTGTATTTGAAAACCAGTAATAATACTAATAAAATACTTCCCAATGCAATTTAACACTACTATTTTCAAAAAAGTTGACAACATATATTCAGGCATTGAAAGCAATGAAAAATTTACTTGACATTTTTGTAGTTGATGCCATCACAATTTTAGCTAGTGGCACTATGTCAGAATAATTAATCTTAAGATGGTAATGTATAAAATTCCATCTTGAACAAATTTTTGTGCAATATGCATCCCAAACACATAAAAAGGTGAAAGTGCTAGTGATGATCTAAGAAAACAACACACAAATAATTCTGCCTTTCTAAATTAAACACAAAAATATAATGATAATATTTACTATTATTACTAATACTATTTTTGAGCTTTTCATTGAGCTTAACAACATGGAAAATAAAAAGCAAGAGGTTTTAGTTCCCTCTAAGCTACAATTCATTACCTTCTTATTTCTTCTGTACCCCAACAGATCAACTAATGCAATGCTTTCATCTGCTATTATCACTTGTGAGTGAGCAACTGAAAAAATAGGAAGAGGAAGCCTTTCCATTAAAATAATCTTAAAATAGTATCTGTCCAAAAATATCCACTTCAATTAAAAAAAAAAAATCCTAGTGTGTGTTACCTTCAAGTAATGATTTATTAAGGAGGATGCCTCTGCAGCTTCTAAGTTAGGACTGACATTTGAACAAGACACACCCAGGCACAAGTATATCAAACTGAAGTAAGCCTGGTTTTCCAAGAAGACAAGGAAGGTATTTCTATCATCACATAAAATCGGGAAGGTAGGTTTTTTCTACTCCATTAATTCCACTGAAAGCAATGTGCATTCACAAGAACTTCTAAAACAATGTTCTTCAACTAAAATCACTAGTTCTCCTGCTCCTTTTCAGAGAGTTTCAAGTGCTTTTCATTACGGATATCAGGAGATGAAAGTATTGAATCTTATATCAAGGAACACAACCAGCTCTCCCCCATTCTCTCAGTTCTCCCCAGACAACTTCCTCCACAATTAATCTTTTGGAGAATCTCATGTTAATCCCATTTCTCAGTGCAAGGTAGGCATTGCCCAAATTCTTTAGGATCCCTCTGGATCTCTTGGTCCTTGACAACTAGCTACTCCTGCTTTCCCATCCAAGGAGCCGCACACTGTTCATTCTGAGCAGCAAGAGAGGATTCTCTTCCCCAGTCATCTCCTTGACTACATCCTAATAAAGGTATTATCATCTTCTTGCCCCCATTTCTCTCTTCCCGCTAGAAACAGAACAGTGCTTAGATGATCATGGTTCTTTATCTACCACTCCTCAGAGAAATTCAGTTATAGAGTCCAGAACAGATTTTTTTTTCGAGGTATTCTTCAGTCTTAAAGAAAACACATTATTTTGAAACAATATTCTGAAAGACAGCTATGGTGTTAGAAAAACAGCTGTGTATCAATAGCACTATCCTCCTTTGTCCACAGCAGTAAATTCCCCAGTACAGATGTTCACTGCTTTTAGTAATTTCAATGCTATCCAAAAGCAGAACTGAACCCAGAAAACTCAGCAATGTTTACCAGGTGAAGCAGAAAGAAATCTGTGTTTTAACTTTCTACTCCAGAGTACCAGAACAAATGATTGTTGGCTGTGTAATGCAAGCCTTAGCCTAATGCTCATACTTACATCTGCTATTCTTCAGCTGTCAGACTGAAGAGGAACACCAGTAAGCTACACAACTCTGCTAAAGCCGATTTAAATGCAAATGAGAATCAGCCAACATGCAGAGGAATAACAAGCTTCCGAAAAAGCCCCAGTTATCTCAAAAACAAAAAATGATGTTCCGGAGTGTTTCAGGTTATTCCTTAAAAGCATTTGAACTGAATAACAGTAGATATCAGCTCATGAAAGAAGATTTAAGTAAAAAGGTATGTGCTAGCATTGTAATATTGCTTTCTGACTTCTAAATAACATTGAAGTAGAACACCTCCACTTGAAATATTTAATTAGGCAGGAAATCTAAATCTCACATCCAATTTTCTTTCACCAAAACTTCTTTATCCTCAACATTACAGTAACTTCATTTATTCTTAATATTAACAGGTGCTGTTTTAATTCAGTGCCAGAGAAAGGATAGGACATAAGCATAATATTACATTTGGAAACATGAGTGAAATTTGGCAGAAGCTGCTGTGTTGAGGTATCTCAGACACTGCACATGTGCTCCTTGCAGTGAACCTTGCCAACTATGAAAACTAAACCACATTAAGGTAAGATGTCTTGCAGATCAGATGTACAGACTGCCCTTTCTTCATATTCCAGACAATACAGGACACAACAACCAATCCCATAATGGCCATCTGGGCACACATTGCTTACTTCTGCTTTACAGCCAAACCCAAACATGTGCAACCATACCAGTGTTCAACATGTTTTTTCATTAATTCTACTTTATAGCACCCAGGAATTGTATTTCTAAAGAAGTCACTCATGCATGGAGGCAACCATCATCTCACACTGAGAAACAGAAGATTTAGCAGGTTGAAGCTAAAAGGCAACAGTTAGTATGATTATTTTAATTTTTTTCATTGAGGAAAGTTGTTCCCTTTTTTTTTTTTACTTTCAAGCTAAGCAACTCATTACAAGACAAAGTTGACTAAATTTCATTCTATTACTACTTTGCCCAGGTAGAAGCCTAACTTTTGAGGGCTGTCACACAGGGAACCAAAACAACATAGAAAAATGGAAAGAAAAAGTTCTGAATGATTTTGAAGTTTAACAGTAAGTTTCCCAGCTAGGTTACGCCCTTCTAAGGTCTCCCATTCACTGTAATCTTGCGTTCTTTAACTGAACAGAGTAAGAATTTTTTTGCAGAAGTGTTATATCACTACTTAGAAACAAAAAAGAAAAAAAATCATTTAACTTTGCAAGTAAATTCACAGCTGGATTTTTCAGTATAGCCTGCAAATATAGAAAATATCTTTTCTTTATTTGAAACCATAACAGCTATAAATTCCCTTTTGTTTTCCTGTATCAAGATTCAAAATCACATCTGTCTTTGAAAAAAAAAGATACATACAAACGTTTGTTTAAAAAAAGAATAAGAGAAAAACAGGAAAACATAACAAAAAAAGCCCTGAATTGAAACAACTCAAATTTCATGCCCAGATGTGATATGATCAATGACAGCCATTACTATTCCATTTCCTTATTACAGTATCTCAAGTTGTTAAAAAATTTGTTGTTAAAAAATTTTCTGGTCAAACATTAAGTAGAAAACAGTACTCAAACAATTGCTAAGAATATTAAGTTAGAATAAAACCAGATTGTTTAGATGTTGATTCTCCTGCACTCTCGAGTAGCAGAGTTTGCTTTCCTGGAAGAGAAAGAATTGAATACCTGACACATCAGCCTGCAGGATACTTTGCACAGCACTGCCCTGTCCTCCCTGAGGAAGCTGACTGTGGCACCTGGAACAAGTGTTTTGTAGTGGTGCTGGGTCAATGGTTGGACTTGATGACTGCAGAGGTCTTTTCTAACCTTAACAGCTCAGTGATTCTGTAACACATGCAGAAATGCAAATTGATGGATTCAAGACAAGAAGTCTGAATCTGCAGTCTGGCGGTTAGATACCTTACCTGTGCATGAACCACTGGCTTAAGGCACTCTGGGAAAAAGAGAAAAATGTGGGCTTGAACTCCCTGCGGTTGAGAAGCACCTAGGAACAAGGCCTCCTACTTCTTGGACTTGTCAGCTAATTAACTGCTAGTCTACTACATATAAGATAGGTACCAAAAGCATCTTCCTAAAAGAAAACAGAAGAAAGGGGTATGGGATTTATTTTCTGATAAATGTTAAGGGACATACGAATGTCTAAGGTATGCTCTGGTTTCCTACCAGCTTCACTGTACCAGTGCTCCACGTAACAGATTTCAAATTCTAATCAGGAAAGCAGAATCTCATCATCATATGGTCCTTAGATACCTGCCTCCGTATTTTCTTAGCCAGGAGCCTGATCATTATGAGCTGTGGTGTTGAACATTACAAGGCTTATGTACTTTGTTAAACCTGGGACATAAAACCTTCCATTACATTTTAAACAGTATTTGCTTTATTTTTTCCAACACAATAGCCTTTAGGATTTTAAATGGCAAGAAAGTAGGTCAGGTCTTCCTACTGAAGCTTTTTAAAATTATTTTTTCTTAAAATTTTGTAGCTAAAATCTGAAAAATGTATCCGCCTTTTACATCTTCCATTAACATCTTTCAAATATAAATGTCAGAAGAGCACACTGATTTACTGAGAGCCTTACAAGTAGCAAGTGTCTATAAATATTAGTCAGAAAAATATTAAAACATAACTCCAGTTTTTGATTCCTTTATACCAGGTCTGATTTCTCTTTGATCACATATTTTAGCAGTAAGTCATTAAAAATGCACAAAGAATTTGTCTGTGCACACATCAGCCAGAGAATACTGATCTGAACATTTAACAGCCTAAGGAAAAACACAAAAACCACAAAATGGAACCCACGCACTTGAAGTAATCAAACATCTGCCTGCCTTTCAACACCACTTTCATACAACTGCCGGCATTCCTAAACCAGAAGATATAACACGAGTGCCTACTGTTTGAACAATCTTGCCACTTGAAGACAATTTTCAGAGTTTAAAATACAAAATTTTCTATCTGTGTTTCTGTTGGTGCACTGCAATAACAAGGAAGCTACTATACACTTCTTTTATCAGCAATAGTACAAAGAATAAGACACACCCTTCTCAGGGAACTGGAAAAACCTGCTACATAAAAGCTGAAAAGTCTCCAACTACCCATTCCTTCATTTTGCTCTACTTTCAACAGAGCAGAGGGAGGCTGCAAGGAGTTGGCCTTAGCCTAACAAAACTAAAGCTGAGCAGAAAAGAAAGGTCTGTGTATAAACACACTGAAATAATTATAAAACAGCAAGAAAAATCTATTTAAAATAAAAGGACAATCTTGGCACAAGATTGTTACCAACTGATGATGAATAAATTTAGGTTGAACACTGTAAGTAGCTTCATCATGTTGAGGAATTTAGCACTGGAAGAGGCTTCTAATTAAAATAGTGAGGGGAAAAGGCTCAGCTGTTTTAAGACAGCACTCCATATGTCTATGTCTCTATGACATAAAGCCTACAAGAGCATGAAAATAAACTTGATGAATAGGCAGGTCTTTTCCTGTCCCACGTTCCTAAGAGAACAATAACTGTCAAGCAAATAACATCATTCTGATACAACTCTAAGATATAGCCATCTGTCAGGCAATACCCCAGAATAATTACACCACAGAAAGCAAAACCAGATATTAATACCACAGCAGGACAAACTTTGCCAAGAATAAACTTCACAGAGTATCTTTTCATAAAATGTCTTAGACCCATAACCTCACTTCAGTTTCATGCTGCCTCTGCAGAAAGCACACCTTTCATGCAGTACTCACAAATCTGAAAGAGCTCAGGTTATTTGGTCTCCACGCAACCAGGCAGTCGTATGATCTGCACCCCCAGCATTCACACACACAACAGATCATCTTACCCCAAACAATATGACATCTAGTATGCTCAACAGCCCTTTATTTGCTACAATCGTTACTATCTTCGTCTCAGGCAGGAGGAGTCAAAAATGGCTTTGCTGTTGGAAGGTTCAAATTGCCACTTTTGCCCTCATAGCATCAACCAGAAAAACTACAGCAATCATGAAATTCTAAGACAATTGGTTAGACACGAACAGTCCCAGGAATAACAGATTCTATTAGACTAACCTTTATAATTTGAACGAGCAGACAGTCTTTCAGGCATATCAGCCTTTCAACTAGCTTGATATCCAAAGATATATCCCCATCCCTTGCAAAACTACTGTGGTTAAACCCACGGAAAAGTTTTTTTCAGAACAAGAATAGGACTCGTGTCTGAGCTGTACAGTTTATGAAAATTAATCTCAATCTGTATTTTTCTTAGCTTTATTCTCTTAGGGAAGCACAGTACATGGTGACTGCAAGACAGCATTACAATCCATTTTCAGTTTGTTTATATCACACCGCAGCATTTTCCTACCATTTTAGTTCATCTGCTTATAATAGAATACCAGTGCTTTTTAACCCTGTCATCAGAACAGTACACACTCTTTTATATTCACTATGAGAGCCTACAGATCTGATTTAGAGTAAATTCTAGACATATGACTGCATAATTGAGACAGGTTTGAAAAAAGGTGTGCTGAAAGATACCACAAAACGCTTCCCGTTAGCCCTGCTGAAAATAAACAGACACATTTTACTTGACCTACCCTACTAATCTCAGCATGCTGGTCCTTAGCAGCAGATGCCAAGCTCAAATGACCACTTTCAAATCTTTGTTGCAATTCCACCTCAAGTCTTTGATCATTTTTCATCTGGAAGTAACAAATGGATTTTAGCTTCTTGGCCTCTGTACAGCCTCCTCATAATCCACCAGCTGATCTCCCTTGTACCACGAAGTGGGAATACTCATCTCAACTTTAGCTGCATTTCTCTCCATCACATACAGAAAGGGATATATTGGATACTACTAAGATAAATTTCAGTTAACTGTTTGTAGACAGTTTTGATTATTTTGCCATAGTATTAGATAGCAAAATACAAACTTACAACGATATAATATATATGCCTTCTGACAATTACATTTTTACATTCAGCAGTCTGATACAAAAGTAGATAAATTGTAGCATGAAATCTATTTGAGCTGGTTTTCATACCTCTAAATATTACAAATTTGTAAATATACAAATTGCTTGAAGTGTTATTATTTTTTGCAAAACTTACCTTAAACTGGAATAAAGTTAGCAAGGATATTTTGTATCACAGAAAGTCTTCCCCTTAAGGTAAGCATTAAAAAAGGCAACTGAACTCTTCAGAAACACTGTAAGCACTGCAAAGCATTCAAATGGAAAAGCTGTCTATACAAAACTAACTTAGAGCACTCAGAAAACACACCAATTTTAAGAACTGCACCCATCTCAAAATACTCTTGCTTTGTGTCTTCTGCTTCTTCCAAGCTGCACCCACAAACAATGTAGAGAATTCCCTTTCAGATATTCTGATTACTCTCCTACACCCACCCCTGGCCAGTTTCCAGGCAGCCTGAATTATTTTACTATGTCACTGCAACGACTGTAAAAGAATGCTGTGTCCCAAGCAGCACAGCCATTTTTTAGTATACTATTTTGAAACAATACTTTCTGAAATACTATCTTGGAAATATGGCTAGGGGATCTCAGCATCTCAGGTACAGTTGTGTATGCTAGGCCTCAGATTGATAAAGCCACATAAACTTACAGTTTTTATTGGCAAGGTTCTTCTTTCTTCATTTATATTTAATTCCAAGTTTGTAAAACTACATAGGACATCCTGGGAGCTGGTTCAATCCCATGCCAAGTCATAAGCCAAAGACTCCCATGAAAATAGGTCAGATCAGGAATCCTCTGATAAGACATCAGCAACAGAGAAAGATATCTGCCTCACATTGACTGCCAGAACACAGTCCAATTGAACTACACGGAGGAAACACCTCAGCATCACTTAACAAACTACTACAAGAAGTCCAAGCCAGCATAACACTGTTTGTTCTCTCTTCAGCATTGTCTAACCAAGAAAAGGAAACACAGAACAAACACTATGCTCCATGACAATGCAACTTACTGATTGGGAACCCCTTACCTTGGCAGTGGTACCACTACATCAATTCATGTCAGGGCTGAAGCCAGTTCCTTATCTGGTGATCGAATAACCCCTTAGAAAGAGGCTTTTATTTAAAGTTTTTACCATCCATCTTTTGCTACAAGATTCCTGCAGGATCAAGTGGATTAGATGAGCTTTTCCTTTATATTTACTATTTCCAGGACTATGACTCTGTTCCCTTCCAGTAAAAGTTCAGGAAAAATTTCTCATGAAATGTGTTGATTCTACTAAAAGAATGGCAAGCATCTCACATTTTCCTTTCTTCACCTCATCACTCTTTTTGCTTTTTTCCCGGCCTAAGAAAGGTTTCACTGAAGAGGAAGGTGGGAAAGACTCATTAGTGAGAGAGGTTTGATGCAACAATCATCTGAAACTCAAGGTCAAATGTTTCCCTTGGTAACAGCTGCAGATGCACACATATACCGACACACATTCAGTCTCCTCGCAGCGAGCACTGTCTCGTACTTAAATACATACATCATGATAGAATTTTGATGTATAGTAGACGTGCATATGAGAAAGAGTTTATGTGTAAAGACATCCAACCTCCCTGAAAAAAATTATCTAACTACAAAGAACAGAAAATATGCAGTTTCCCATGTGTTTGCAACTTCTAGTTTCTAGATTTGTGAGTGGATCTGCAAAATGTAAACACTGGATTTTGGATTACCTTTCCTATTATAACACAGTGAAAAACATCACAAGATTTAGCACAAGTTAATTAGACATTAGGCTTTCAGTCAGGCTGTGGCATGTTCTTACTTCTCCATTGGGAAGGCAGGCTGTGTGTGCCTGTCACACACGCCCATATCAAATCTCAAATCTCTAGTCAAGCATTCAAGTGGGGAGATAACATCTTGGCATACTACTCAAGAACGAGTTTTCAAGAAGAAAAGGTCATATTATTACTTACTAAGTCAGAACAAGATATTATTTAATGCCTCTAAAAAGCATTCCAAGAACTACAGAGAGATCTATTTCTTTCTAAAGGCAGCAAAATATATACAGAAGAAGATATATATTCTCCTAATTTCCACTATTCAGGGATGATATAAGGAACAAGAGAATTAACAGTTGTTAAGGCAGAATCAAAAGCTAGCCCTGCTTGAAAGAGGAAGAAAGTGACACTATGCTTTTCATTCACGTGTGATGGCCAGCATATGGGTTGTAAGGCCTGCACTAATTAGAGGGCACAAAGGGAAGGTTTAGCCCTTTGCTCACTGTCCTCTCAAATGTATACCTGAAAATAAGGGAAATCAGCATTTGAATTTGACCTGCCAGTGAATGAAAATCACCCCAGTGCAAGGACAGGGATGAAGATGCCTGGCCTCTGCAGTGAGGACACTGTCCTTGTGGCCTGGGAGCCAGGAACAGAAGCGTGCCGGAATCCTGCAGACAGACCGCAGCAACTCCAACCACGCCTGAGCAGGCACTGGAAGAAAGACACACTCTTATTTTTATCCCACTGCTGAGAACCTTATGAGCTGCAAATCAGCAGCTAAACAAATGTCTAACCATAAGTATCGCACACAAGATGAGATTTGCTTTTAGACAACTGAGGATAACTAAATTCTTTACTTAGATCTTTACCATGTGAGCAAATGCAAGAAATCTCAATTAAAACGTGTACCTGCTCTGACATAATACAAAAAAACTGAATAGACACAGAAGGACCAATTACTTAACACTTTCCTGTTACTATTGTCTGTTAGTCTTAGATTATATTAATGTGCATGCATATTTTCTTGTCAGGAATCTGGAGATACTGCATTCATAATACCAAGATGGTGGTCTTCTTCATAGAATCATAGAATGGTTTGAGTTGGAAGGGACCTTGAAGATCACCTAGTTCCAACTCCACTGCTGTGGGCAGGCATACACCCCACTAGAGCAGGTTATTTAAAACCTTATCTGACCCAGCCTTGAACACTGCCAGGGATGGGGCACCCACAACTTTTGTTTTTCCTTCCCGAAGTACCCAGCATCCCAATTGACCAGCTTGTGAAAACGCACAATGCACCTGTCGGCACTATGTGTCATTCTAGACTTTCACCTAGTGATGACAGCAGGTCTGTTTTAATAAGCTGCAGTGTTCTGATAAGTAATGTGTGTGTCTATTGAACTGATACATACATTTTAAATATTAATGCTATATCAAAGCTAAATGAAAGCTTTAGAGAAGACAGAGTAAATGATTTAATAAGGTGGGACGTTTAACTCCCTGATGTAAGTTAGCAGCACTTAAAATGGTGAGCTCAGCCCTTGGATAAAGAAACCAGAATGCCTCACGTGCAATTGCTATCACCCATAGGAAGTCAAAACAGCTATCTGGAATTCATTAAATAGTGTGGCAATGCTGAAAGTCTGAGGAGTAAAATATAAATTCAACATTAATGAAGTGACATTTACTCAACAGCCATCAGCAATTACACATGTCCACCTACACAAAAAAGCTACAGAATTAAACGTTATGTTACAATTGCTGTCTGCCTCTATTCATTGAGCAGTTAAACAGAGTATTTGCCTAAGCCTATCTTCCCAGAGGACTGCTTTAGTTCTGAACCATAAGAAAAAGCTAGCATCACCTTTGGTTTGTTGAGCCAGAAGTGAGCCACTGGTATACAGTTAGTGGGTTGAGATGACCCAGCTTCATATTACACATGTTGGTTAGGTTTCTCTGTACTTTTTTCAGTCAGTTACGGTGATGATAACCAACCAGTAATGATTTGGGTCACACACACCCCACTCAACTCCTCTCCAAACATGAAAAGAAGAGCATTTGGCAAAGTTTCTGACGTTCCCTTGGAATTTTATGACTTATTAAATATAATTAGCAGATCAGCCAGCTTCTACTGTGAAAAAAGGTTACTGAGTTTGCAAACCTTTCCTAACAGGTATTACCTAAGACTCCTGTGCTGTGTGGAATGTGTGGGCCTTTTTTTACAAAATCCAAATATTTGTCACATTAATGCCTGCACATGACTTTTTTAATCAGGTATCTAGAGAAAAAAATGTTTTACAGCTCTGCTAGAATACCCTTCTGTACCTATAATATTTAAACTCACCTTCTACAGCCATATCAGCTAAAGAGTCTTCTTTTCAGACAAATTTCTGTATTGGTTTCTAACACCCTTCTGTTCCCATTCCAAGCCTTTTTTCCTTTGGAAATGAAGATATTTAATAGTCTTCACGTATCAGTGTGAACAAGCTCAATAAAAAGCTCTAGTGAGAAGGAATCTTCATTATCTTCATTAAGTGATAAAATGTGTATGTCATGAAATCAGGAGTTAAAATAATATTTAATACAGTACATAGTGTTAGAAAACAGTTTCCATAGCTTCTGAGAAGCAAAAGCCTTTACAGCTGGCACAATAAAGTTTTCAACTTTTTTTCAGTTGCCAATCTGGTTGTTTGACTCCCAGTAAGTCACTTGTAACTTCCCTCCCCCAGTAACTGCCTTGTGAATCCTTTGTGGCACTCACAGCAGAACGCTGCACATCTAAATGCCCAGAAAGACATTTTCCTCCACTGTTGCAGTCCAGAAACCTGCTACTTCCAGATACTGAGTTTCTCCCTCGGTCTGGCTGCCAGCATGCCTACCATTCACTAGAAACATCATCTTCCAGCATCTCCAAACAGACAGAGACTACAACAGCATTTAACCATCTACATTTGCAAGTTGTAGCCACGGTGCTAAACAAAGGAAAACATCTGCCTTTTCTACACTCA
Organism: Acanthornis magna; assembly: GCA_036785705.1. Lineage (NCBI taxonomy): Eukaryota > Metazoa > Chordata > Aves > Passeriformes > Acanthizidae > Acanthornis > Acanthornis magna. The sequence goes on along the minus strand of JAWUZG010000028.1, from coordinate 10,005,288 downwards.
ATCCAAAAATGTGCTTGCTGGACAACTGATTTCTATCTTGCCTCAGTACTCAGCTGCTGCACATGATTTTTGTTCTCCATTTTAACCAACAAGATTTCTTGAAGCCAGCCAGTCTTCTCTGGGAAGCACCCAGGGTGTCGTGCCAGGTCCCACGGTGCAGACACATGACTCTCACAGCAGTCAGATGAGGGACCAAAGGCACCCTTCAGCACTTGCTCAAAACATGCCATTCAGAGTTTTATCCTCTGAGGTTTGCTTGCCATTTCGATACCCTTGCTCAGACTGGTGGAGGCAGCTGGAAGGTGGTCCAAGTCACTGTCTGTATCGTATTTCAAACACTCAAGTTTTCAAAGCAGGGAGTCACGCACTGCAGCTCAAGTAGGGCCCTTTCAGACTTTTTGAGCTGTAGTAATTGTAGTGTCATCTTAATACCAAGACAAAGTCTCGAGCATGTATGATTTTGATGCTATTAAAATCACAGATTTTACAGTGCAGGATCCTTGGAGAAGTGACCAATCTTCGAATAAGAAGCCTACAAGCTCTGTGGTACACACTGGATGCTCCTATCCCCATAGGAAATTAAATGCTGGGACTGGAGTTATAGGTTAGTTCGATGTGTACTGGAGGTAACACAGATTTACTGTATCAGTTAACCTTGGAGACCAGGCAGCAAAAGGCTCCTTTCAGGGTCTCTCGGATTCCCAGATGGCAAGAGAGCAGCAGCAATGCAAGGACAGGGTGTGCCCCAGGCAAGGCAGCTAACAAAGGGCTGCTGTTTGTCCTGGTGGGAGCAGCACTAACTGCCTTGGGCTGCTAGGAGGGAAAGCATTAGGGGAGGAGCAAGGATTTTTAGATATGATTTAGAGTAGAGATTTCACACCTTCGTTAAGCTTTAGCCTTCATTCACCTTAACTAGACAGAAAGCTGCTCAGTGAGAGGTTGGTTTTGGTCACTTCTCCAGCTTTGCTAGTTTCAAGATGATGCAGCTTTGGCATTCCCCCTTCCACATCCACATTTCACTTACAATGCAATCCTAACACAAAAGTTAACTGTGTTCACAGCTTCCCAAATGACCCAGATTACAATGAGATAATTAACTGCTCATGAACAGCTATTCATTGAAAACATCTATCACAGTATCTGTTAAGCCATTGAAAAATCTTCATTACTGTATCTGTCAAACCTCTGAAGAAATCCAGGACTGTTTCTTTAAATTTAGAATTAGACCAGATTTAGTTCTTGTTTTGCAGCTCTTCTGGACTGTGATAAATAAGCAAGGCTTTTTATCAGCTGAACTTGTAAGGTGTTTTCTAAAAACACAAAAAAACCCTCTCCATATGCCAGTTGAAGCTTCTGATTTGGTCACATCGAATGTGCGAAATAAATATACTTCACTCTCATGTATAATTAGCAATGTCAAGCCTGTTTCTTTAGACAGCATTCATGGTGTATTCTCTGTGAAACAGCAGCTCTGCATTTCAGATCTGAAACTACATTGTTCCTCTCAGAACAGCTTCACTGTCTAAACCAAGCTCAATCCACAAAACAATACATTATGAAAGCAATAAAGGTTTTCTATGCCCTTTTTATAAATGGATGTGTATGTTTTCAAGTTCTGAGACACAATTAGTAGCTCTGAAGCAGTTTTACTCTACTCCTAAACTTGCTACACAATTTATAATGCAACATGTTTCGTAGTCAGTCCTAACTGTTGGCTGTATTTGCAGTACTTCCCTGCTTTTTCAAGACTTCTACTATCATACATGATGAAATAACATAAGAAAATTTAGTCATTCTTGACTCAAAAAAGAGGCTGTCTTTGCAAGACAGTAAAGCAACACACAATTAGACACAATACTTACACCACATAATGGTACAACACTTTCACAGCTTTATTTATTTATACTAAGCACGATATGAAAGTTTTCTTGGTCTTTAATACTAATCCACACATTGCTTGGGACTGTAGAAGCAACAGCCCAGTTCACTAAGAGAAAACAATGAGCAAGAGTCATCACAGGAGAGTCCTACCTGGATAACTGTTTTCACTTCAACAGGGACTTAAGAGAACACATTTTCCAGATTGCCAAGCTGAGAATCTGTGGAGTCTGAAAGAAAAGGGATAGGGTAATCGTAATATGACATTCCAGTCAGTATTTGAAATACTACATATTTTCATTCTAAATGTTAGAATTAATTTAAAGTAGCTAACTTCCAAATATCTGATTCTCTATGAAGCCCTGCAGAAACAAGAAAAGTCAAAAGACTTACTTTAGCTGGGGGAAGAGAGGATTTCAATTTGCAAATTTGTTCTGCCTCCACACCTGTCCTAGACAAATTGGTCTTAAAATGATAATTAAGCAAAATTATTTCAAAATGGCTATAGGTAAGCTTTATCTAACATATAAACATCCGTAAGACTTCAGACATATAATTCTGTTTTATACATGAAAAACATGCAAGTTCTGGTACAAAACTTTAGGTTTAAGCCTTCTACCACTGCACGGAATGAGTCCACATTAAAAAGCCTTTAAGCACTTGTGACTTCTTGTCTGTAGTAAAGATGCTCATTTCTTTGCTTCATGATAGCTAATTACTCTACTCTGAAAGTCGGCAATAACTTCCAGACCATAACCAGCTGTGCACGCCAACATTCAGCAAGTGTCAACACCGCATTATGCACTGCCTACTCCTCCTACAAACTGAGAGCACTCCACGTCTCCTCTTGGCAATAAACTGCAGAACTGGAGCAGCAGACCACGGAACATATGTGGGGAACAGGACATGGCAGTCCTGGTGCATGTATGGCACCTGGCAGTCAAAACAGGGTCAAGGAAGGCCTATTCCTTCCATATTCAGATGTCACCATCTCCTCTGCACGCTGCAAACTACAATGCTCGTATCTCCAATTTATATATAACTACTCTTTAATATAGTTTGTAGTTACAGTTAATGGACCTGATTCAACTATTATCTTTAAATACTGATGTCACTGAGGATATAAACAATGAGCTCATTTCGTGAGCTTTAAAAAAAAAAAAAGTTGGCCACTGTAGCAAGATGTGATCCCAAGAGATTAAAGATAGTAAAAACTCTTTTATATTAGCAGCTCATCTTTTCATCAGAGCTTACAGCTGGGAGATAAGATTGATTCTAGCCATGATTCATAATGTAGATTAATCAACCATTTTCAGGACAAAACCTGGAGTCCCAAAGACTAACCTGCTTAATGCTACTGGCTTAAGAACACATGGAATCTGTTAGCCTACCAAAGTGGGGGAAAAATTCAAGTTGTGTTCTTGGTAGTTAAGCAGATATTCAAGAACATCAAAGTTTTGTGCATATTCAGACATGTCTTATTTTTTATTTCTGCTGGTTTTCCCTTAAATGCAAGACTGCCGGCTAAAATAAAGAGCATGTCGATGTATCTATCATTTATTGCTGCCTTTGAAAACTCATTTGTGTCAAAGAACTTTACTGAATACCTTGTGGTAATGCTCAAAGATGGTTCAGTAAAATATAAAAATGTGGCATCAGAGCTGTTCTCAGACCTGCCATATGGCCAACATGACATGGGACAGAGCTAGTGGTCTGAGCTGTTAAGTGCTTTTAAGGATACCGCAGTATAAAAGTTATTTGAAGTGTATTAAGTAATGTTTGTGCCCTGCCTATTTCTGTTATATAGGGCAAGGTACTGTATTAGATAAGTATATGATATCACTTATGATACAAATGCCCACAATCAACTGAAAGCAGATATAAATAAATTCAGCTGTATAATTATACATCTAAGACTAAAATTAGGAGGATGCAATTTAATATACTCCATCTTTTCCTTAACAAACAAAAACCAGCAGCAAGCAGGAGATGAGGTCAGGAAGAATATATACACCACAGCCTGGGATTAAACTGCATTAGCACAACTATGCGGGAAGCTTTCATCACTCGTACACATAATTCATGTAGTTCTAGATGGTCAAACTTGCTTAACTCATTGCAACAACTTTCCAAAAGATACTGTGGAAGGCGACTAACAGACACTTTGCTAGCAGCAAGACTGGATTTTTTCCTGCTTTTACTCATTATCATAGCAAGTTCCACAGTAAAACAACACAGAAGAACCAGTTTGGAGGGAAAGTGCTACTGAACGAGTTTTTATAGATCCCTTCTGCTCCCTTCCATATGCTAGAGATAAATTAAAGGCTCACAGGTGGCCCAAGTGCTTGACACTCAAAAAAGGGAGATTCAGTGCATGAAAGCAGAACTAAGGCTGGAGTTTCACTGAAAGGCAACATTGCAACATCGTGAGATGGGAGTTGCAGCAGATTCAGTATCATCATGAGAAGCACAGTACTCCCACAAGGCACTCAGGAAAGGACTCCAAGTTGCCACTTAGAAAACATACTTGTGACCATTTCCTATCAGGTGTTGGGATGTCCTAAAAATGTTTACAAAAATGCAAATAAACTTCCAAAGTAATAGTACATTCCTTAGACTACTTTTTCTGTACCTGGTATTGACTTTTATACTGTACTCTTAAAAACTTACAGCTCTGACACCTGCCTAATTTAAAATTTAACTTCTTAATGACATGCTCCTACACAGAATACATTTTATTACAAATACAAAAATGCAATACTAACTCAGGTACAAGGTCCATCTGACACAGTATCCTGCTTCTAATAAGTACTGCTAGTGGATGCCTAAAGAAGAGAACAAGAACAGAGTAAACATACAGCAACCATTCCTTGATGTACTTTGCCAGTTGACAGCAATCCGCAGCTCTGGGATTTCCTGTCTCCTTTTAAGTGCACACATATAAATATAAACACATTCATAATAAAGTCCAAAGCTATTCGATGTCTGAAATAATTTAAATCAACTCCTCAGCATTTAGGTTACTGCTTTACTCCTTTTCATACAAATGAACAAACTGGCACAGTTGAAACTGATGACTCTCATTCACACATTTCCTAGCTCTGCACGATTAAATCCCAAACTCTAAATTAACTGTTGCTTTAAGACAGCTTTTAGAAGCTACATGCAATCACACACCCTAAATGCAAAAAATCTTACTCAACCCAAACAGTGACATCTAGCAAAAGCCTAATGTTAATTCTAAGTGAGATTACAGATTTGATCATCCACATCAATTAAGGACAAACAATACTTCCAGTAAGTGAATAACCTCGTAGTAAATTAAGTAAGCTATTTCTATAAATACGGCCAAGATATAAATATCCCTGAATAAAAGGGACCTGAAGGATGATAATACCTCATACCAAAATGCTAATAGCTATATTTTAAAATAAACATCTACCAAACAACATGCCTCATTAAAATGGGACTCTCGATCTAAGTAAACTTAAAATAAGAATCCTAGACCTCATCCAAAAAACCTAACTGCAAAAAAACAAATTCTGAATTCAGCTACCAAAGGCAGCCATGAGGTCTAATGATGTTGATCATCACTGTCCAGACTGTTCAATCTTCTCCAAAGGGAAGAATTCTGGTGCTGGGTCATATGGTTTAGTGCTTTAGGGGTTAACAGTGATAGTGTTGACAGGTTCACGGTTGGACTTGATGTTAAAGGTCTCTTCCAACCTTGACAATTCTCTGCTTCTATGACCACTGAAAGCTATTGCCCCTGAAGTTATTCCACAGTTTATTTAGAGGGGAAAAAAGGCAATGATGTAGCAAGTTGTTTAAGGAATCAAATCAATGAAAAAGATCTGGAAACACAGAAAGGTTGATTGCTATAAATACAGATAAAATAAAATAAAATGAAGCTAGGAAATCAGAAATGAAAGCACACAAGTAGCAAGCAAAGGCACCTACTGCTCTTCCCAGCTCTTACATCAAATATCATCTACGTTCTCCACAATACAACACGCCAAACTGATAAGTATTTATCGCTCCACACAGATTAAATGTAGGCATTAACAGGAGCTGGCATCACAGGTGAATTAAGTTACTACCAGGCAATTCATAAAAACGCCTCCTGTTCCCGATACCCCATAAACTGAAGTTGATAGGTCTCCAGAGCCCGGCTGCGCAGCCCGGTGTCCCTTAATGGCTCAGTCACATCCATTACTTGCCAGAAGGAGCTCTGCGCAACGAATCCCGGCAGCCCGGCAGGTTTTAAAAGCCGGAGCACTCGCCGTGATTAGATCCACCGTGAGCTCCCCCGCCCGCTCCCTCACGGCCGGCCCTGCCCACGGGGGGGTTCCAGGCACCCGGCGCTGCCCGCACGGAGCCGCCCGCCCGAGGCAGCCCCGCGGGCACGGGCGCGGCTCCCGGGGGGCTCCCCGGGGAGGCGGCGGCGGGGGGCGGGGGCCATCTTGGAACCGGCGCCCCCCCGCGGCCCCGGGACCGAGCGGCCACAGCCCGGCACCTGCCGCATCCCCTCGCTCGCCAGCCGATCCCTCCCGCGGGAAATCCCTCCGGCACACCGCAGCCCCGCGGGCGCCTCGGAGCCCCCCGCCGCGAACCCTCGCCAGCTCGCGGACCCCCGCGGGGCTGCGGCTCGTACCTGCGCCGGGCCTGACGGGCGGGTGCGACTCAGCTCCGTCTACCCGCGGCTCCGCTCGCCCCGGCTCCGCATCGCCGCCGCCGCCGCGCTGGGCCGGGCCGGGCGCGCCGCGCACCGCCCACCGGGGCGGGGCCCGAGGGGCCCAACGGCCGCGCGCCCACGGCCCGCCCGCTCGCGGGGCCCGCGCGCCATTGGCTGGCGGCGGGAGGGGCCGCGCGAGGCCGGGCCGCCATTGGGCCGCGGCGGAGGCGGGCCCGCCCGCGGGGGGCGCGTGACGCCTGAGGCGGGGCGGGGCCGGGAGCGCGCGGGGTGCGCCGCCTCACGGCGCGGCGAGCGCGGGCCGCGGGAGCCTTCGAGGGGTTCGCTGCCGAGGCTGCGAAACATTTATTAGGGCTCTGCAGGAAAGCGAATGCAGAACTCGCCACACACTTATCATTTGTGCTGTTATGCTTCTTCCTAGTTCTGTTTATTTATTATGCCAGTGTATGTCAAGTTTTTGAGTTGGAACACCTTTGCATGCATATATTTTCCTCTCTAGAAATTTGTTGAAATTGTTTGCTGGATGCATGAACTGGCTTCTTGTTTGGACCTTTTTAGCAGTAGAGCCCCCAGACCTGTAGGCAGAGGTTGCAGACTGTCGATCGGGGCTGTGTGCAGGGGAGCAGCAGTGACCTGCAGCAGCTGTTTGTCCAAGCCCGGAAAGCAGTCATGACAGAGCTAATTAATTAATTCGTCAGCTCCGTACCTTCTGTTTAATGCACATGCTAGCAGTGAACTACATAATTTCACTGCAATCCAAATATCTTGTGGGAGTGTGACGATGCTCCTCTAATGTTTATTAAAAATTTCCTTAAAAGGGTACGGTGGGAAAACAGTTTGCTTCTGCAATTGGGTTTTGTTTCCTCCGGTTTTGTTTCACTCTGAATCCTCCATGTTTGCATCACGTACGATCCCCCGGGCTGGGTCCGCGTGCCTTCGCTGTGCTCCCAGCCCTGAGGAGGGACGTCCCGGTGCTGTGTGCCCGGGGGACACCGCGCTGCTCCGCGGCCTCACAGACCTGAGATCCTGCACTTGCTGTTGGCCTCCTGCCGCAGGCAGCTCCCGAGACTCATGGAGGAAACTGTTTTCTGGGGGGGTGAGCTCAGGAGGGAGCCAGGCTGAGGAGGAGCAGGACGAGTAAGGCTGTTGGGATGGGGTTGGGAGATGGATGGGGCTTGGAACCTGCCACCAGCACAGTGGTGGCTTCCCCAGAAGAGGCTGCAGTCCTATCTATTCGTGAAAGAACAAGAATTTACTCGTTCAATGAGTCTATTCTTAATGAGTTTATTTTTCATATAATAAAATATGACAAAGATTATTCCAGTCTTTTCCAAGCAAAGGAATACACTGGTATTGTAAATATATGTGTTTGCAACAAGCAGTGCTGTCCAATGTCCGCAAACTTGGCATTTAGTGCACTGGACTGTCAGCCTTAGAAGTGCTCCCTAGTCTACAGCATGCTGTCCTGATAGTAGTTCCCAGCTAATCTCATCAAAATATGTCATTACAGATGGTTTTGGACAGCTGTAACTCTCCTGCATTTAGAGGGGCCTTTCGGCATTGTCTTCAAGTAGCATTTTGAATGAAGTGCTTAATTGTGCCAAAAATCCGTTGAAATACATAAGCAGTTCCAGAAGACTAGTTTCTTACAGTTTCCTCTCATGTCTTTTATTACTAGACATATACTTCTGTAGTGTATAATGCAACAACTCTCATTCAGCTTTGACATTTGTTCCTGTTCAGTTTAAAATTGCAACATTTGGCACACTATAGGATTACATGATTTTATTATGTTGTCAATCATTTTTTGTTTAGATAAGCAAATCATTAACAATTACTTCCTTTTTATCCATATCTTCAAAGACAAGACAGGGTCCTTCCTTTTGTGATATATCCTCAGCTGAAGCATTCCTGAGAGGAAACCTGTTGAACATACATGGTTAGTATTTGAATAAATTATTCTTAAAGCCAGTAGAGTAATTACAGTGCCTAGAAATGCTAGACACATCAAATGTAGCTCAGCTCCTGGATGAATACATATTTTTTGTGGGTTTTGAGATCACGTTTTAAATATTCATCTCACTGTCCTTTTAAAGAAATGTTTCACAAGATTAAACAAATGCCAAGCTAATAATTTCCTTCTTGTTATGCTGAGTACCACCCAAGTACTTTTTCATATCTTAAGACTTAACCTTATTTGGAAAATTAATTTTAAAAAGTAGTTCTGAGTTCTGATACTTTATGTGCAAACTTTTAGTTGAGGTCAGGCTGTTGTTGGAGAAATTTAAATTCCCCAGGATGAAAGCGCTGACAGATACTAAGCAACAAAACTTCAAATCAAGGCTTCCAGCCAGAAAGATGAATTGCCATTGTACCCATCCATGTATTATCCTTCCTTTCCTATTGTAGGATTTGGCAAGAATGAGTTGAGCCCTCTATTGGTTTTGAAAAAGGGCGTATTCTCTACAAATCCAAAGTAAAGCAATTCCTGTCAGCTGAACACTCAGTAATAGCAAGCATGATGAAACTAAGAAGAGAATGGAGAACTTTCCACAGGTCAGTGCTTTTTCCAAATCCAGGGGGTTTTTCCAAACCATCTTCAAAGAACATTCTTCAGCATGACTTTGGTTAAGAACTAAGCATCTCAAAATTGTTAAAGCAGTCCAAGCCTGAAAGTCTGAGAGCCAGACTAGAAAAAGATGGTTGGGGTGGTGAATTTAGGCAGGCTGGATGACCTGCTCCTTTTCATTTCCTCCCAGAGGTTTTTCAGGTGAAAAATGGCAGCAAAAAATGAGACACTTCAGAAGTTTTTGAGACACACTTTAGATATGACTGATATGTCTGGGCTGTTCTGTCTTGCTGACATCATTGGAAATCTGCAAATGCAGCATCCTACATCTCTCTCAGGGGGATGCAGCAGTAGAAAGACATCTCGGGTGGTACCATGTCTGCATATGACTGTATACATTCCACCTACAGAATCTTCTTGGTTGTCTCTAAATATTTAGCCCATCACAAGGTGTTGGCATCTCTCTTTTCAGCTGCTAAGTTGTTGTTACAGGGCAGTTAAAAACATATTAAATACTTTCCTAAAAATATTTTTCCATGCAGGCAATTGCTGTATTTGGCACAAAAATATTATATGATCATTAATGGGAAGTGAAACTGAGCCAGTTTCTCTTCCAAGTGTGGCCAGCCCTATGGAACAATTTGAGAACTCCTGCTTCAAATATGTTTAGTTGTGTGTGTTTAGAAACTGCTTTGGTGTTGTTCACCTCCTGACACTGACACTTTTGCTGTGCATAGCTGAGATTCTTGCATAATTTAACAGAGCCATCTCAGGTGTCTCCCACTCTGTTCCCAGCATTCAAATTGTGTTCTCTGGATTGTGGCACACAGTTTGTTACATTACACTTACTGAAGAGTTTACCAGACTTGCTTATTTAGAAAATTTTCTAGAGAACAGGTTGGGTTTTTGTTTTTCAAACACATCCATTTGATTTGCTCCAAAAACACTTATGAAAGCTGTCTCCAGCCAAGTTTGTTTCCTTGATTTTTCTCTGATATGAGTATAAATGATATTATTCTTTTTTCATCTCAAATTCCAACATTGTTGGTGCAAGTAAAATAAATAGTCATAGACATTTTCTTTTTCTGTTGCATTTTAAGTACTTGCTTTTTCTTTTTCATGATACTGTTTCATCTTCATAGTGTTCCAGCAGACAGGCTTGTGGCTAGCACAAAGGACTGGCTGAATGGAACTGGAACGAACAAAATATCTGTTTCAGTCATTGCAAACTGACGACACTGGAAAATATGTTAAAATGGTTTCATTTATTAAGGGCATACTTAGTTTGTTTTCTCATTTTTTCCTATTATAATTGCAGAGCCTTCTGAAATTTTTTGTTCAGCAAAACTCCAAAGTATATCTAGGTATAGTAAATGAATTATGCAAATTATGTTCTTGAAAGAACATGCACATTCATGTGTACACACTATTTGCCTGGTCCTCTTATTACAAATGCAAGTTGTAGTAAAATTCTAGTTTGTTAAAGCAAAGAAGTGCTCTAGAGATTCCAAATTTCTGACTGATACAGTAGAAATCTGTCATGTTTATGTAGGGTGCATGGAGCTTGAATACATTAATGTGAATAAATATTGAAATATGTTGAACATTATTTTTGCTGGTTTAGGTAAGGAAATTTTTCTAGCTGCTCATAAGGTAATTTTAACTTTCTTCTTTTGTTATATTTATAAAAGTCTTTAAATACATCTTTTTTTTCCCTTCACCTTGTAAAATTTTGCTGTCTATAGAGTTAGTCATAGAATACCAGGTTGGAAGGGACCTCAAGGATCATCTGGTCCAACCTTTCTTGGTAAAAGCATCATCCAGACCAAATGGTCCAGCACCCTGCCCAGACTAATCTTAGAAGTGTCCAAAGTTAGGGAATCCACCACTTTCCTGGGGAGATTATTCCAATGGTTGATCATTCTCATGAAAAATATTCCTCTTTTGTCCAGTTGGAATCTCCATCGGAGTAACTTGTACACATTACCCCTTGTCTTTTCCATGTGTCTCATTTTAAAAATTGGCTCTCCATCTTCTTTATAGCCACCCTTTAAATACTGGAACAGGGTGAAGATCTCCCCTGAGCCTTTTTTTCTCAAGGCTGAGCAAGCCCATTTCTCTCAGTGTTTCCTCACATGGCAGGCTTCAAGCCTTTGGATCATCTTTGTGGCTTTTCTCTGGACCCTCTGCAGCTGCCCGCCTATTTTTTGCATAGTGGGGACAAAGACTGAACCCACTATTCCACATGTAGTCTGACAAGTGCTGAGTAGAGTGGGATAATGACATCTTTATCTCTGTTGGTGATGTCCTTGTTTATGCAGCCCTGGATCCTCTTGGCTTCTTTGCCACAGCAGCAGACTGTGCACTCATATGCAACTGCTTGTCCACCCAGGCCAGGTTCCTTCCCACAGAGCCTCTCCCCAGCAGCCAGGTAGCCCATGCTGCACTCATGGATTATGCTTTCCCATTTCCTTGTTAACTTCATAAGGTTCTTGGTAGCTCACTGTTCCAGACTATCCGGGTTTTCCTGCAGGGTGGCTCTCATTCCAAAGTGTCCACTTTCCCACCCAGTTTAGGGGAAGCAAATTTCATCAGGGTGCACTTGACCCCATCATCCAGATCACTTATGATGATATTAAGCAGTGCTGGGCCCAATATCAATCCTTAGAAGGCCCCCCTTGTGGCAGGTTGACAGTTTGAAAAGAAGCCGTTTGTCACCCCGCTCCTGGTGCAGCCTCTCAGCCAGCTCCCCACACATCACGTAGACCTTTATCTACACCATAACACCTCTGTTCTCTAGGAGGAGGCTGAGGGAAACCCTATCAAGAGCCGTGAAGAACAGCATATAGATAATGTCCACTGCTCATCCCACACCAACTGAGCAGGTTACTTCGTTGTAGAAGGCGATCAAATTTGTCAGACATTATTTGCGCTTGAACCTGTGCTGGCTTTTCCTAACCACATGCTTCATGCCCCAGGAAGATTTGTTCCATAACTTTCCCAGGGACTGAAGTAAGACTGATGGGCCTATAATTTCCTTGAGCCTTTAAGTCATTCATATGGATGGGTGTGACATTAGTCTTCTTCCAGTCTTCTGGGTTGCTCCCAGTGACCACAACTTCTCAAAGCTTAAGGAGAGTGGCCTCATAACAACATGAACCAGGTCTCATAACGCCCTTGGGTGCTTACTGTTCGGCTCCATTGATTCGTCATTGCTTGATCAGTGTCTGACCATCCCTTGTATTTTTTTACTAGAATTCCACATGATTTATCAATTCTGATTTGCAGTTAAAATACTTCCATTACTGACATGCAGAAACCAAACATCTCCTCAGAGTTTTGCTGCCACTTCCTGATCCCTGGCACACCTCCTGTTGGTCTCATTTAATATTGTTTAATGGTTTGGATTTGCTTAACTAAGCCACCTACCACCACCAAACTGCACTGTACCAAAAGCAGACATCTCCTTCATACTTCCTTAATATTAATATTATATTTTAAAATGGTATTTGGAAAGGAGACAAACATAGAGTTGTTTGCAGTACTTAAAAAAAAAAAAGGTATATTTATGACTTAAATGCTGATGTTAAAGTTTCTTACAAAACAACTTCAGGATTTGTGGAGGAGTTGTGAAAGGATTAAAGACATAATGAATGCAAAGTTTAGAATGTATATCCCTAATTAAGCTTCCACTTTACTGTGCTGAACTCCTGGGACTGTGAACTGTTTACATCACAAGATAGTTAAAATGTCACTGCTTTCTTTATCTTTCCTGGCAGTTACCAAAAACTACTATTATTAATGAATTTGGATGTGGCTGCAAGCCAAGAATGTGCTGTTCCATGAGTGTGATCCTGCATCTGCATTTTAGTCTTCTACTCACAGACTAAAGAGAAGTCTGGTGCTCAGAGATCAAAGTCATAATCTGGGGAGTGGGATCCACACATGTGTTTTTGAATGGTAGGCAGAAGAAGTATGAAGAAAAATAGAATATAGTCAGATAAGCAGTTATCGTTCATTTTAATTTGCTATCTGATTGCCTGATCTCGTTTGCCTACATTTTCTCCACTAAGTTCTGTCTAATGCTCCCCAGAGCTAAGGCAAGGAGCAGAGTTTGCTGCTCCATTCCCTTTGGGCAGTGCATGGAACTGAACAGAAAACAGATCTCCCTTTAGTATATCCTAAATTATCATCATGTACGGCTGAAGTACTGAGTTAAAGCTTTAGGAAATGCATTAGAAAAGACGCCACTGCTCAGGTATGCACATGACACCAAGATTAACAGGCAATATGCAACTGCATTCTCAGTAAAGCACATTAACTAATAAAGAAGAGGGAGCCAGATGCATTATTTTACAAATTGGCATACACTTGTGGCATGTTTTGAGTTTAAAATTCTCTCATGGGGCAACTGATGCTGAGTGCTTCTGGAATACAGTCTGTTCCAGAGGGAAAGAGGGTTGCTTTGGAGCTAATTTTGCCCTCCTGGTTCACCAATGTTGCTATGTACATGACTGCAAATTGGGGAATATCAGAACAGGAACGACAGTGCCTGAGATGCACCACCAGCACTTGTGCATTTACTGAGTAGTAGAGAGAATTTTCTAGACTGAAAAATGAGCACCTACTATTGATAAGTAATACAAGATAAAAGATGCTCATTATCTATCTGGCTATTTCCAGTCATTATTAAGCATACTTTTTCTCTATCCGATAGTTAAACTACTCCTTACTAGGGTGGCCTGACAAAAACTGAGAGCTGTGTACTCCTCCAGGTACCAGGAAAGATGCCAGAATATAATATAAATTTTCCTCCAGGACCTAGCAAGATCTACACCTTCGTCTTGCACCTAACAAGGTATGGTAAAACCTACTCTTGATATCAGGATTCCACCCAGCCATGCTGTTCTTAGTCTTTACCAAAGTGCTTCAACAGCTCAAGCTTTGGAGCTTCCTGATAAGTTCCAGATACTTTAGATCTGTGCTCATTCATTGTCTCTGGATGACTCAAGCACAGGTGAATCCCTTGCAGGAGGTAGTGTGATGGTCTCAGATTTACCTCTTCCTAAGTAGAAGCCGAGATGCTTTGAGCTCAGGCTGCAGCAAAGCTCATATCCAGGAAGAAGTGGACCATGTGCATCTTCTGTATAAATCCACTGGCAAACCTGTTCTTCCTTCCTGGGTGAAGGAGTCATTGCTTCTCAGCCTTCCTAGAACTTCTCCTCTGTGCTTGGGCATGAGTTCCTGCCTGGGAAAGGCAATTTAGACCTGAGAGGACCATGAGCCACTCAGGATCAGCAGAAATTTGGTCTGACCAGAGCTGGTGAATGCCACACTCCTCTGTGCTCACACTCCTCTCTGGCTGCTCTGGAGAGGGCTGAACTGGGAGCTCTACTGTTTTTGCAAATGGAAGATTAGTGCTTTCTGAATCTGACTCAGAGAAAGGCAAGTGGCTGCAACTTAGAGCTGTCATTTTTTCTGAGAGTGGTGGTCTTTTCAAGTCAACATTTTTACCTCTCTAGGCTGGATAACAGATTGTGGCTCTTTGGTTTCTATTTTTGCTTATCTCATCTAGAGTGAGTTGTAAGCAGGCTGGCTGTGCTTGTTGTCTGCCAGCGCAAGCCGGCCAATCTAGTGCAAAATCTCATTATAAGTCTTTTATTTTCAACTCGCTTAAACTCTGGTACTGTCCAGGTCTGCCAGAAGTGCTGTTCTGTCTCTGTAGGGGATTGGTCTTTCCTGCCTGGAGAATACCTTTACCCCCATTCTGCCTTTTTTTTTTGTGTATGTATGTGCACATATAAGGGAGGGGTGAGAGGAAGGAACAGCTCCCCTAAGACACAAACATCAGTTTCTCCCCCTAAGCTGGAAACCTATTTAAATCTGCTTGATGGGAATCAGCCCTTCAGCTGATTCCCAACACATGCACAAGGTAGGGTGAGCTGCTGTGCCGAGTTTTAAAGAGCCCATACATCTTGTTACACGGGGTTTGATTCCAATGTAGGATCTGCTTTCAGCTGTTTGTGCCAGGCTACCCTGATTCAGACTGGAAAAGTCAATACTGGTTGTCTGCATCACGTGGGTATTTTTGTTGCCTGGGGAAAATATCAACCAAAGGGTTTACTAATTTCTGAAATTAAATTTAGGAAGGGTATATTGGTTTTCAATAGGAAAAAATGAAACTTTTTATGGAGAAAGTTTGCTTTGAAATTGATCAAGGCAGGCCTTTGTCAGATGATTTTTTCATGCACCAAAGACAATCTACTCTCATTTGCTCAAATTTTAGGATATTTCAAATCTCAGTTTATGGAGAGACTTGCTACTGCTTAAGGGTTAAGACTGTCCCAGAGCAAGCTTATGACTCTCACAGTCACAGTCCTGTTTGTGCATCATTCCCACAGTTCAAATAAGGCTCTCCAGCCCCTCTCAGCTCCTAGCCTGGGCATGCACTCTCCGTACAAAGCCACTACACACGGTGCAGCCCAGGATTACACGATGGAGACAGAATTTCCCAATAATGGTTGTTTCCAGCTGCCACATGCTGAGCCGGAGCCAAGCAACGAATGGGGAGCGGGGACACTTTCCTGCACTTTCAGTGACCTCTCTGTTGGCATCTAGGCAATGGGAAGGAAGAAACTGTCTGATTCAGAGGCAAACAGTGCAAGAGACAGATCTGGGCCTTTCTGTGGAGAACCAACAGGCTGAACTGAAAGTAGGAGCATGTGGGGTGAAAACTGGGACTTGCTGAGAGGGCAGAAACTCAGGATTGGCAGGACAGGAATACTGTTTTGAAGCCACCAAAGAAAATGACAACTGGCAGAGACTGAAGATGCAGAAGAAGAATGTTGGGGTTGAAGGCTGAAGAGGTGAATGCAAGATGGGGGAAACAAACTGCTCAAGAAACTGAGGCACAAGAAAAGGAAACTGATAGAGAAGTTCCTACGAAGAGGGGAGATGTTCTGAGAATGCAGTCCCAGAAAAGACACTGGCCCTAGAAACCAGTGGATGTGGGTGGCATTGGCAAGTGGACGGAGTGAGTACTCCCAGATGAGACAGAGCTAGGACAGAGAGTCAGGAGGGAGTTCAGAATACCTGGGCAAGGAGATGTGGAATAAAGGCTTGGCTCAGCTTCAAATTTGTATGCAAGGGCTGGTTTTTAATGACTGTTGGTAAACAAAACAAATAAGTCAACAGTGCAACAAAACAAAAACTGGCCAGATTTTCATCTTCTTGTCAAAGACCTGTAAATGTACACTCTGAGAAGAAAAGAGGGAGCCCAGGACAGGAGCAGCTGCCTTTTTTGGACACAGGATTCACCCTTGCACTACTTGCCTGCTGAACCGGCTACTGCTAGACAGGACAGTGCAGTGCCCGCTCAACCGGCTCTAGCAGGGATGTGGGAGCCCACGGTGCATAGGTTTGCTGACTGTGGGTGTTCCTGGAAGTGACACTGTTGCAGGCAGGGCAAGTGAACAAAGTCACCTGCTATGTGTGCATCTTTTCCAGGGTGGACCCTCTAGACCTTTTAATGTGATTTTTACTTGCTTTCCACTTGCCACAACTTGGTGGTGAGGTTGTTGGCTGCATTCTGACTCCAGACATTAGGAACAGAGATTCTGGCTATCTCAAGTAACAATATGGCTTTTAATTATTTTAATCTATCAATCATATCAATTATGGCAAGATAAAAATGTTGAAATCTTCTGTAGATGAAATGTATCACAATACTCATCAAATGAATAGCAGATAATGACTTTCATACTTACTGCTGCTTTCTTGAGTAGTTCCTTGCACTTATTTTGGAAATAGTTCCTGATCTTCCTCCTCTGACCGAGGAGTATGGGCATGACTCTGAGTGTTCAAGGTAGGTTGATCCTCTTCCTCAGGGTTGTGTTTAATAAAGACTCCAGCTCTCTCCAGGTTTCTGTGTGCAGAAGGTTGTTATGCTACACAGATGACACACAGGCCCATGCATGGTGCTGGTCTTCGTGTCTCTGTGCAGCAACATGTCACCATTTGGGTTGAGCCAATCTACTGTCACTTAAGATTAACCAGGTTCCATCAGCATTTAAGAGTCTCTTATATGTGACATTTTCTAGATGATGACCAAATATGTTTAATTAGGCTGGTGTTAGCCCAGACAACTGTAGGAATCACTCTCTGGAGCTCCAGGGGTGGCTTTATTGCACACAGCCCACTGAAAATGTTTTCCACAGAGTAATACCTCAGTTGCCATTGATACTCTTTGAGGAAGAATGACTGAAGGCTTCATCCATGGACTGATCTAACTCTGGTAAGATGGTACCAGGGGTTACTCTGAGCTGAAGTCAGCTCCATTCCTCTCATTCTATTGACAATCCTTTTTATCACAGTGATTGGGATGGTGGTGGTGTGTTGTTCCATCTGGAAATCTGACAAAATGTCCCTCATGAGACCTTACCAGGGCATGCCGTGGATGGCACCTGTCCTGCCAGGAGAACTGGCTCCAGGCATTGACGGCTGCAGCTCAGGAAAACACTGGGCAGTGTTCTTGCAGTGACACCTTTTTCTTCAGTAGCTTTTTGCCATATTGTGGACATTCAGCCCTGCAGCATCAGGTGGGTGTGGAGATGAACAGACAAGGATAACACTTCTTTTCCAGTTTCTGTAGCACTTACAGCGTTACACTGTAAAATCTGCATATTAAGCTAGATTAAAAATATCCCCTATTTTCAGTTTGTGATTTTTATGATCTTTTTCCTGGTAGTACCTAATGCTGTATATCACTTTTTATGTTCAAATCACAATTTCTGCATCCTCAGCTACAGTTACCTTCATCATGTCTGCAAATCAAATCCTAGGTTATCAAGTCAAGGTCAAGTCAAAACAAGGGATATGAAACTAAGGGCTAGCACAACAAGAACTCCTCTGCTGAAACCCTCTAGCAGAAGCAGACTCTATTCCCCAGGGACAACATTCTGCTACCATAATTGTAAAGGAATTCTATTTCTTTATGCAGTCTTGTGTGTCATCATTCACCATTCATTTTCCATCTTCTGCAACAATGGGAACAAGGGTCTGGCAGATAACAGATGCTTTTGGTTGAGAAATTGTTTCATACCCACACCAGGCCCAAAAAATAAATATGCAGTGTTGTAAGTAAAAACTATGCTGAAAGTTAGAATTACAAAATTAGCTTTAATTTTGTCAAGTTTTAGTCGTTGATTGTGCAACATTAATGTTGTTGGAATGTATTGTTTTTTCTGAATACAGATCCATTTATGTGTTCTACCTGTTTGTCAGCTCACAGTCTTTCTCCTCAAAGGGGGTGCTGAGAAAAAATTACAGGAGATAAGAAAAACAGGGAAGTTAATTTGGACTAGTCCATGCAGGCAGCTGGAACATGCTGGCACTACCACTTCACTGCCATTTAGAATGGGAAGGGCCAACAGAAAGGATTCAAGGACATTTTTGCAGACAAACTCCTAGAAGCAATTATGTTGGGATAAGCATAGGACTACACATACACTGTTTTATAAGAAACTCTATGGTCCCTCTATGTAAGGCTTCTGCACCAGAAAATATAGTTTGGTTTATAAAAATATTTGAAAGGTAGACAAAGTAAGTGATTGACTTTTCTTCAACTTGATGATTCATGTGTAATTCTGGAAATACCAGATCTAATCTTCCAGCAAATAATGTGGTAGTTTCTACCACTGAACAGACCAGAGAGAGAGAGAGAGGTGGAACTATCTGGTTCCAGGCTGTTTATGCAGTACATGTGTCAGCACGTTGTGTGCAGTCAGTGTCACTGACAGGTGTCACTGTATGCAGGTGGCCTTTGGTATATTCTATATAAGCTACTACCTTGGGGAGTCCTGGCTTTTTGCCCACTGAGTGAGTGGGAGCTCAGAACCACTCTTCTCTCTGGAGCACTCTCCAGACACAGCATCAGAACTGCATTGTTACTAAGTACACAAATAAAATGCAAAAATATTGAGGGAAAACTTGTGGACCAAGTATGCTGCTTACTAAACCTGTTTGTCTTTCTAGACACCAGCAAACGATGATGAAAAGGACTCTTCTATTAAAAAAAGCCAACAAAAAACCAGCCTGTTTCTTCTATGTAATGTTATTTTCTTTCAGGATCAGGTTGCCAATGTCTCTTTAATGTGCAGCACTGTGAACTTAAAAGAAATCTAATTTTCAGCCTTCCTAGCCTTAAGCACTTCATCAAGTATTCCATGACTGCTGGCTTGCAGATGCTGCAGTTAAGGTGCTGGGTGGTGGGGTTTTGTTTGTGTTCCCTTAGGTCTTTTTCTTGTTTTTGTATGTGGCTATAAATATCTTACTCCTGAGAAAAGACATGAAAGTACTTACATAGGCATTAATTAGACACCATATGATTTTTTTTCAAATTCTGGAGTCACAAAGCATAACTTTTAATTACCCATTTTTGTCTGGGGAATAGTAATTTCTTCTTCAGGCATATATCAAGATGATCAGAAACATGTATAATTTCTTCTCCAGAATTCTTGATTTCCCCTGGCCAACTTTTAATAAATAAGGAAACATTTATGCCTGAATCAAAGAGTTATGCACCCTGAGTAAAAGTTCCAGTTCTTCTGTTGTGGGTGTCAGCACAGTGCATCTATCATGTATTGTTCACAGAGATCCTCGAGAGAGATCAAAATGAGTATGGTTCATTTCAGTTAATTTCTTCACATCTAAATTAGAGACAGAAAACTTAATTCCAGTGTGTTCATATACAACCAGCTAGGTAAGTAACTTTTTTTATCCCTTTTCCTGCGCCAAAAGAGTTGGTAAAATGAAACCATATCACTTAATTGAAACTACATCCAGAGAACATTACATACTCATACTGTATATCGAGGCATTAAGGAGAAGACTCCTTTTTGCAAACAGATTGCAAAATCCAAGCATGCGAGTTTAGGCTGACTTGTGTGGTATTTTGGGGAGGCAGCTTTCATTGCAGTAGGAGCTTGTAATGGTCCACTAGTGTCAGAAACAGCTACAAATTGCTGAGACAGGGCTTTCAGACAGATGATCCATTGAAGCCATGATTCACTGTTTGCAGTACTTCAGACTTCAAAACTACTTCTTGCAGTTCTACTCCCATCAGCATGCAGGAAACAAACGCGGGGCACAGGACTGTGTGTAAGGACTGCGCTCCGCAGCTGCAGAACCTCCACTGTGCTGAAGCTTTTGAAATAGCTGTGCGGAGGAGGAGGATTTTGCAGAGACATCTGAAGGTATCCTAATGACTTTTAGCCTTTGATGTGCTTGGGTTAACCCAATTCAGATTCTCAGTACATACAAAATATTAGAAGATCTTTTAATGTCTAGTTTCTTTCCTCTTCCCTTTTTTTCTGGTTTTTTTTTTTTTTTCCTTTCTGATTAGTTTCTAAAGAGCCAAGACTTAGATCTCTGTCTCTCCACAATAATTTGAGAGAGATTTGTTACCAAGTTTGAATCAGAATTGATTCAGGTCTCAAATATACCTGAATTTACTCTAAAGTGAGTTCAATTTTGTGAAAGCAGACAGCTGAGAGAAGAAAGATGCCAAAATTGGTAACCCCTAACCAAAAAGCTACAAGAGCTCAGCTCTTATTAGGTGTCAGGGAGTCTGTTCAGGGGAGAGAGCAATGTCTGTCAGCACCCAAACCATTACAAAAGCTTCCATCAAAATTTGTATGGATAGCAAATGGGGGAATCACAGTACAGACACTTGGTGTAGAGAGTGTTGTACCATTGCTGTTTCTTTGTCCAGCTTGAAAGGGATGAACCATTACATATGATGTATGCCATCCTTTTCTTTCCGTCTTGTGCTGTCCCAGTGTCCCCCAAGCTGTGTTCCAGAAATTTAATTCCTGCCTCCCAACTAACACACCAGGAGTTTATGGATTCAGATTTGAATTTTGTGTATTTGCCATCCAAACCAGCCTTTCAAATACCCCCTGCCTGCTCTGCCAAATACATACTGTAAAAAAGCTGTCCTGTGGTGATATGCTCTTTGCTATTTTAATTTGATTGCAGATGTTCCTGCACTCCCCTAAGGCTGGCTGTGTCTCTTTCACACTTGGCTTTAATTTGCTTTTCCAGCTTGTATTCATATCAGGAAGACATTTGTCTGAATTAGTGGCACACCCATCCTATGACCGTAAATTGGCATTGTCACTAGTTCTTAGCTTGAATTAAAATTTCTCTGTTTCTCATAAATATTCTAAACCTGCTTTTCTAAGCTTTACTCCTTTATAGAAATATAACTCTGGATTGTGATGAATGGCTTTCAGGGTCCTTAGCCCATAATGGTCTGGCTGTCATAAAACCTGAAAGAAGAGTATTTGTATCAATATTTTGAAGTTAGAAATTACTACTATTAACAATCCCAGATTACCAAAGAATATGGATTAATCTGAAGAAATAGGTGCCTCTTGGCAGTGAATGTCATACAAATTACTCTGTTTTAAGCTGCTTTACTGATCAGAGAATAAACCACTGGGCTCAGAGAGAGAACTAGTGGTCACTCCGTGTGTGCTCTGTTTTTCCTCTTTCTGATTTTGCAAATGATGTGGCAGCAGATCTAGAACGCTGGAAAGGTATTGACTAAGACATGGATGACTGTGGAAGTGCTGGCTACTCTGGACACAGATGTCTCTTTGGGAAAGGCCAACATTTAAAGCTATATAAAGGCACCTCAGTGAGTATTTGAATTTCCAAGACATTAAGCAACAATATCTCCCATCTGTGAAGAGGGAGAAAGAACACCACTGACCAAGTGGCTATTTTCAGGTGCAGAGTCATATTTTTATGGAAGTAAAGGGCCAAACACCCATTTCCCAATTCTTTTTTTTTTCCCTTAGTATGGCTATACCTTGAAAGTCCAACCTTTCCATGACTGAAAATGAGCTTGAGCTATGCTTTCTGCAACTCTCAAAACTGTGAAATTCAAAATGCTCTGTCAGTGCTCCTGTCAGACTCTGTCAGCTGATCCCCGTCAGCAAACGAAACTACCTCTGTCTTATCCTATGGCACATGTGTTGGTCATTGGCTGTGGGTACAGTGGCCACAGTTCCTCTGGTCACTTTCTCCCATTCAGCATCTCTTTTGCTACATTCGTGTCTTGCACCATCTTTGGCTTCTCATCCCAACCTTCTTCCCTTACCCTGTGCTCTCTGTCCAGACTCCTCTCCCTCTCCAGGCTATTCCTTCCTTGGGTGATTATTTCTTCTGGGTTTCCCCAAAGCAGCAGCAGGGTCCAAAGGAGTAAACCAGAAACTTGTGAAGAAAACCACCTCAGTCAGCCCCACACTAGCACAGAATCACTGAAGGCAGGATCTTTGAAACTCCAAGCTGTGAAAGTCTATCAAGACCAAACTGATCTTGCTGAGGCTCATAATTCATCCAGGCTGAGTTGGATTTCCAGGGTGGCTAAAGCACTCCTGCCAAATTTCATGCTTTTCCTCCAGAGTATGGGGCCTTTGGGACTGTCTAAAGATGAGGCTGCCATTCTTTTTAATGTGAGGGAAATAGCACATTTTTTCTTATACTTGTTGAAGAGCAAAATCATTTTGGCTGAAATTTTTATATACAGTCTGAGACAATTCTTGATACAAGCACACATGTATCACACGTATCCAGCCTTAGGCAGACACCTGCATGGAAAATGTGAGCCCTGGTGGCTCAAGACTGACAATGGCATCAGCAGTGGAAAGTGTGGTCTAATAGCAGGAACTATCAGGCAGCATTTAACAGGTGAGTTTTCCCAATGCCACCCTAAATTATCCCTCCACTGCAAAGTTTTTAAAAGATCCAATTAACTTATTTGTTCTCTGTGGTAATTTTCCTCTTTAAAACCCTTGGCATGCACTTGTTCATATAAAATAATGATTTACGGAAATAGAGGAAGTTGAAATCCCACCCATCCTTTTCTCTCCTGGTTTATTTATTTTCCATGTGAGATTAATGAGTTTCCTGCAACAGGGCTAGATCCGCTCACACATTGTGCAGATAAGTTAATATTTATTTCCTTTTTCAAAGGCGAGCAGACACTTTCGTGTTCCCTGGTTTTTAAAAGTGGACAATATGTCAAACAACACTTAAATCAGCCATCCTAAGTTATAAAATGCTAGCTTTACATTGCTGACTGGAGTTAAGCAGACTGGTAAATCAGGGTGAGCTGTACTGCTGGATGCTAACATGGAAGCTTAATTTAACCAGCTTCATTTATTTTACCAGGAGATACTTTGGAAAGAACACATCTGCCTATTTAAGGGATTTTCTTAGTTTAGCGCCTGTCTGGTGTCAGTGCTGTGTGCAGTGAAGCTCACAGAAGCTGGTTTCCTATGGACTTCACTCCCCTGTCCCGCTTACCTCCCAGTTCCTTCCTGCACCCCAGTGCTATTGCTCCTTCCTGCAGCATCTCCAAGTGCCTGGGGGTCCCCAAAGGCAGACTGGAGGCATCCTGGTGCAGCTGCAGTCGATGGAGCCCCCTCTCCAGCGGGTGCTCTTCCCTTTGCCCCGCGGGGGAGGCCAGGCATTCTTCTCTCCCGGACACAGCTGCCAGGTTTCACTTTTGGACTTTCTCTGTCACACGTCAGGAAGTGGACAAGTGGCAGGTGGCAGGAGGAAGGCTGGGGAGAGGTGATGGGCAGATGGTGTGAACATGCATGCTACATTTCCTAGGGAAACTAGGTTAAAAGGAGCTCCTTATTGCCAGGGCATTATGTAAAAGAGATGAAAAATGCTGAGTGTGACTTTGTTCAAGAGGCAAAGGATATTTATACTGTTATTTAATTTCTTCCAGGGTCAGCCTCAGTGCACCACTTACAGCTCCCTCCTCTCTCTCTCTCAAGCCCCCCTTATTAGCCAAGGAGAAAAATAACCATTTTCTTCATGTATTATTTCAAATTTTCTGTTTTAAAAGGTAAGCTGGACAAGTAATATGAAAAAGTTACAGCTATCTTAGGCCCCTGAGTTTCTAACTCCCTGCTGCTGGAAGTGTGAATCGGGGCAGTGCAGCAGCAGTTGGTGGAGCTGTGCCAGGATAAACGAGGGGAACTATTCCAACCATGTGTGCAAACTCCACCAGAGATTTACTCACCTTCTGAAACCAAAGAGCTGAAAGTTCATTCCAGTTTCAGTTATCTGCCAAGGCTGAAGTTCAGTAATTCATATTTTCACATTAATAAATAATGAAACAGCTATACCAGAGCAGGGAAGGCTTTGATTAAGCATTTTATAGCAAGTAAAAGAAAAACATTGAATCTTGTGCTCAGGAGCTGGCAGCTGCTAGAAGCAGGAATGTCTTGGTTCAAACATGTCTGTACTTAAAAAAAAGGGAATGAAAAAGAAACCTGGGGAGTTTCTTTCCTATGACTGTACAGGTGGTACAGTAAGCCTGGCACTTCAATAAGGGAGCTGTCATAGATAGAGCTTTCATTGTCTGTGCTCCCACTGCCACAGAAAAAGACTAAAAGAGCCTTGGACTCACAGCACCAGAGCAACATGTCCCTTATCTGACACCCCAGTCTCAGCTAGAATGAATTTTTCAAGACACATGCTAACTGCAATTGAGAATCTCAGAGCAAGTAACAGGCAGGCAGTGTTAATACTGCATCACCTGTAAACCTTGTACTTCAGAAGCCTGTGTTTGAAAAGCAGACCTGCTGTTTTGAGCAGTATGAGTACTGAATGTTGCATTAAATGCCCTCACAGCGAGCATTCTGCATATTCCTAGGGTTCCCTGGATCTCAGTCCTTCCACTCCATTAGAGGCAGTGGAAGTTTTGGAGCTCACACTTTGCACCCCCCTGAAAAGGGGCCTCTTCCCTCAGAAACAACAGGCAGGAGGAAATCAAAACAGCACAAGTCATTTCCCACTTGCTGTCTTTAAAAGAAAATAAAGCATAAATGATTGAAGAAGTTCAAAGAGAGGACTGTAAAGTCTTTCAGAATTACCCTGAGGCTCCCAGGAAGAATAAGGTCTGACAGGGCTTATAGTTTTATGAAGTCAGGCAGGCACTAAAGACGATGAAAGTCTGTCATGCCTCCTTTTCGCTTTTCCGTACTCATCAGTAGCACATGAATGAGAACTAATGGAGCAGCTCAAGAATGTTGCTGCCATGAAGGTACAGGATGGGAGAGGATTTCTCATTGACAATATAAGTCCCTTTTTGCAAGAAATACACCATCCAAATTCCAGAGATACAACATGAGGAAGGTTTTAAGTATTTTCCCCATAACAAGCCATTTATATTTTTCCTCTTTAATTATGTTTTCTTGGAGACAAGTTCTCAGGCATTTTATTTTTAAGATTTGAAAGTTGCAAATGAAGATCAGTGTGACCTAGAAAATCTATCTGTTCATTTTACATCTGGCCTCAGCCCTTGTTTTTAGCAACCTGAAAATTTTCATTAACTGTTTTTGAAACTGTTACAATGGGCTGGAGGGGGATGCAGTCAGTGAAAAATGAACTCAGGTCAGGAGTTGGTGAACTCTGGTCACCGAAGACCTTACATATTCTTATGGGACTAGTTCCCATACCTCTTTTGCGTTGAGATTACACTGCCATCTCAGTGACTAACACACCCCTTCTGCTTTGAGATTACACTTATCTAAATACCTAATTTATGGACTACAGAATGGCTCCATTACATTTCCTCTCCTCCTAGCTATGTCACTCTTGGACTTGCACTGATGTAGTTTCAAAAAGAGATGGACTTTGTTCCCTTCCCACCTAATTTTGTTGCCTACTGACTTAAAGTCATTGGTACTGTTGACTTAGTTTTTTTCAGCTGAGAAGGGAGTTAAAGTGGTGGTTTAATTCCAGAGCAAGAGCCCCAGCCTCTAGGCTGTTACGCAAACCTGTGTGTTTTGAAATGAAAGTTGCCGCAGTTGCTGCTGTCTTAGGTGGGAAAAAAACATGGAGCTCCTCAGTTCAGCAAAGTGGCTGCATCTCTGGACAAGTGTGGTAATAGAAGTTTGGATACAAATGATGGTCGGTTTGGATACAAATGATACCCATAAACTCATAAACAAAAAATTATGCACATAAACAAGCTTTTGTGATCGGTCTCTTGGGCTGAGGGATTACAATTTCTCCCACGGATTGTTTCAGGCATGTAGAGCTTTTTCTTGGACCTCTCCCACTTAGGTTGTCCTGCCACTCAATTAGTAAGCATGAGAGTCTTCTCTGCCACCACAAACAAGACTGGGTTGTTCTGGCCTCAACTGCAACAACTTCCTTCTGTCGTCCTCTACTGCACAGCAAAGCTCAGGGCTGGATGCCTGGTCTGCTGTGACCATCTGATGATAGTGGTGCTGGTAGCTAGCTGCTTTTTCCACATTTCCCACCACCAGCTTTGAAGACTTAGCAGAAACGGATGTAAACATTCATTCTCCCTGGAACAATCTCTAGGAAGAAGGACCCAGAGAGGCTTTTTTTCCGGAAAGGACAAAGCTTAAAGTAACTTATGGGGATGCAAAGTAATTACAAAGGTTGTAGCTCCACCTTGGTATAGGATTTCTGGCATCAAAAACTTGCCTGGGTCCTCTAAATGCTGGAGGCTGGGATCTCATGCTTTTGTGTCTTTGATCTTTACAGACAAGCAGGAAAAGAAATTTTTCAAATGAGAATTTGTGAAGTTGCTTATCCTTTCTAGATCTGTGGCAATGTATATCAAGCTTCATGAAAGGATGCTTTTATCCTATGGTCAGTAGGCAAAAGTATTCCTAAGGGTATATGATGAGATTATTGTTGTGTGGAGACTGGCAGGTTTATAGCTGTAAAACATTGGCAAGAAATAGCTAAAGGGGGACTTCAGTGTGAAATATGAAATTGATTTGGCATTCCCTGTGAATTTAGATTCCCCTAGCTGTGTTCAATACTTACTGTCATGGACTCATACCACAAAAACAAAAACAGTGGAAACAGTGAAGTGGAAAGAACATTATAAATGCTGAGAAGTGACCAGGAGAAAAGAAAAAACCCAAACCTCTCTTCCTTTCAATTGGTGCTTCTTTAGAGATGCTGCTGTAGAAGTAAAATGCTTTTAACATAAATTTGTTAATTGCCAATATCCCTTGAAGGTCTTTTCCACTAGCTGCAAAGTAACAAAGTAAATTAAGGACTCATACTTGTCATGAGCTGGCATTTATCTTGAGCTCATTTGACATGAACAGGCTGGAGCTCCATCAAACATTATTCCAGTGTGGCTACACACTGAGCTGCAAGAGCCTTCATAACCGGCCAGGAAACACGGACAGTCCTGACAAGTCCCTGAAGTCAATTTTTGTTCTGTTCAGACCCAAATTCCCCTGCTTCCCTGGAGAGGAGTAGAACATGACACCATACCTGCCATCTCTCTGTCTATCAGTTCCCAAATGGTTGCACTCATCACCAAAACATTATTCATCACAAGATGGCCACATCCTCAAAACATCAAACTTTTCATTTGTAAAAAAGGAAATGAAATACTGGTGTAATTCACCTTTTTTAAAAAGAAAACAAAGGCTTACAGAAAGCAGGAGCTAGCTGGGGCTTAGCTAGCCCAGGTTCCTGTCCTTTTAGGCCCTTTCCCAGGTTCCTGTACTGCCACACATTTTGCTCCTGGTGCAGAGTACAGTTGCAGGCTCTACACATCACTGAACACAATGTGCTAGGCAGCTTTTGCCAGTGGGGAGTCTGATTCACATGCTTAGAAACAGAAAGAAATATTTCCCTTTCCTAACTACTGTAATAGATTTTCCTGATTTAGGCAACAAAGAGAAAATAAACTCTGCAGATGTTATGAGCAAATAGTGACTGCTTCCTCTTTGAATTCCCATTGTCATTTTGCCTAAGTGCTGCTTTCTCTTTATTGTGAATGCTTCTGGTGGCAAACATACACTTACCTTACCCACTAGGTAAGTATCAGACAGGAAAGCACCCACCTCAAGGATCACATCTACACCAGCAGTGCTTCAGTTATTCTGCAGTGGGACACAGTGAGATCTGATACCACGAGAGATGAGGCCTTTGGACATGGGATGGCTTTGGTCCCATGGCAGGGAATCCGTGTGCTGCAGCTGGGAGGTATGGGAGCCGCCTGGGGTTGAAGCATGCACGGCCCCTTCTTGCTGAGCAGTTCACTCTGTTACCTCATACACCGCACACTGCTGATCAACACACCAGAAAACCCATCCAGTTTTGCAAGAGAGATACAGCAGATGTGGAAGTTTGTGGCTTAGCTGCAAACATCTGTAAAGGAGGTGTTCTATAAGTGTAAGAAACAACTGGACAGGTCCATAATGACAGGATGAGGATGTAGCACTGCTTGCCAGCTGCCTTGGGAAGAAAGTTTGTGTCCGTATGTGCTACTGTGGGTCACATGCAGTAAGAAGGAAGAACTCTGGCAAGTGAACAAAGGTTTGCAATTTGCATCTCCATAACGGACAGCAGTGCTCAGTTTTGTGTGAACATCAATCATGCCAAACAAACCATGGCACTAAGGGATCAAGCCTGGCACAAGAACATCCCGGAAGCCCTCCTTTCCTCTGGAGCTGTGCTGCCTGTAGGAAGAAAGCCTGAACCTACAAGAAGGTTGCTGTGCAAACTGTCACGAGGCCTTGAGACCAACCCTGTGGAAGTGGCTGAACTCACCATCTTGGTAGCCAGAGGACAGATGCAGCAAGTACGGAATATTCTGTGCATGTTTGAACTTGCATGTGAGTCTAGACGGACTGTTTCTGTGCAGTGGCCCTTTGCCCATGACCGCCTCTCCTCTGGTGTGATCCCCCAATGGTGCTCACAGCCAAATCTGCAGTGTAGGCTCCACTAGTACAGTGTGTCTGAACTGGCTCAGCATGGTGTTTGCCTTCTGATGATCTGCCCTGTTCTTGCTGACTGGAAGCTGTAGGTTGTGTTCTTGCAGCCAGTCTCACAGCCGCTGCTGTGTAGCTTCCCAGGGGAGGAAGTGGGAGATACTGATGGTTTTTGGGACCAGCTCTGGGGATAGCTCATTCTCTCTCCTATCCATGCAGATTACTGCATTGCATCCCTGACTTCTTGTTAAGGATTTGAGGGATGCCATGCAGCTCCTTGAGCATATCACTAAAAATTACTCTAAGTTAGCAGAGTTGTCCTCTTTATGTGTTCAGTAAGAGAAGTAACAAAAGAAGACAAGATGTAACAGGTAGAAAAATCTCAAATAAAAAAGAATGCTGGACCTGTGGAAAAAGACAATCCTTTGAGCAACACAAGATACTGCAGTAAGGCTATCTGCAGGTTTAAAACCTGATTTGAATCCTGCTTTTTCACTGTCATCAGCCAGCTGGAGGAATGAAACAGCTAGTGGCCAAAGCAATGACCAGATTGTGAAAGGATTCTAGGTGCCTTCACATGCAGGTAGGCACCCATCAGGACTTTAAAACTTCCTGTGCAGTAGAGACCAATTTCACTGAGCTGCTGAACACCTTTAGGGTTATGGCCACAAATGATCCTAAAGCCATATGCAGTATTACAGGAACTGAGTTGTAAAAGATTAACATTTAACATGTGTTTTCTCTGATCCCAGAAACAGTAAGGAAAGTGTCAAATCAGGAAGGCCAGAGGAATCCCAGACAGCAAAGGAATCTGCAGGGCATGGAGGGAAGCCCTGCTGATCTGCCAAGCAGGAGCAGTTTGCTGCTCTGCCCCCATATTTATCTCAAACTCATCATTTGCTTATTATAAACACTCTTAAGTCAAATGTGTAATTCAGGAGAGAAGAACTTGATCTACTTTCAATAAGAATTTGTCACTTGCGAGGTTTCTGAATTCCACCCTGGATTCATTTGCATGTTTTACCAATCAATCAATGACAGTTCTGCCACAAGAATGTTTCTCTCACTTCGTAACAGGTGGTCACTGGCAAGTTACATCTTTATGCCATCTTGTGTGTATTTTAACACGATAAGTGAAAAAGTAGTGATTTACTTCACAGTGTTCACTTTGAATGACTTGAGCATCACAATGAAGCATATCCAAAACATGTTGTGTTTTATTGCCTGCAAAATCGGAATCTTTTTCCCCTGTGAGCAGGGGATGATGAACTGAGGGGTGTTTTTGATAGCTGTGGGTGGTGAATCACTGGAGGAGCCGGCTCTGTCCATCGACTCTAGAGGGAAGCAAAGACAAGGTGCCTCCCAGTCAGCCCTCTCCCTTGGATGCCTGTGATGAGGTGGGACGGATGCAGGCCCTGCTGCACACTCTGCCCTTCCACTGCCCGTTCTGTCTAAAGGTTGCAGGAATTCTGCCCTCCCGGGAGTGTCCTAAATTAAATGCCTTCCAACACGACGGGGGTGAAAATTCCAAAAATGAAGAGAGTCATGAACGCGAGCCCTAGCAAAGGCTGCTAGGAAACGATTCACGCTCATTTTCCCAAATGCAGGACCGCCCCCTCCTGGCGGCCCGGGCGAGCAGCTCGGGCCGGGAAAGCGCACGGAGACAGCGCCGGGAGGGATTTCTGTCTGCCCAGGATGCACCCAACGCTGAGACTTCCCTGTCGAGCACAGAATCTCCATGGCCTCCCTTACTGACATCCTGAGTTTCAGAATTAAACGCCTGAGGCGGCAGAAAGACAGCCCGGGTGACAAAAGGAATTGTTTAATCTGCCTGCTTGGTAGCAGATAAATGGCAAATCAGATTTTATCTCTTCTTAGTGAAGTGGAAATTATGTGGATGAACAAACTCCTAAAAATAACAGAATAGCTAAAATCTCTGCTTTCTCTACAGCAAATGTAGCCCTTTGGGAAAGTGCAACAAATACCATCTGTGTTTCCAAAACTCCAAAGTTAATTTGTTGCAGACGTCTCTGTATTTACTGAAAATGGACATATTTTGTGTGGCAGAACAACATCTTGCAGTGATGAAAAATAACCCAAATACTCTCATCCAATTAACTCCAAAGAGGGGTTTACCTGAAAAAGCTCAATTTAAAAGATCACTTTCCTAAAACCACCCATCAAACCTATCTGTTGGGGGTTTTAAGCTTCGTTTCATACACATATTGACAGCTGTTCACAGAGGAAGCTGAGAGAGGAAACTGTGAAGGAGTTATGACATTTATGACAGATATCTTTTTCTGATTATCAGACAAGAAGTGTAACTAACAACTGGCTAACACCTTGGGTGAGGTTTCTTCAGAATGGACAACCCTACAGGCTTTCCTGACAACTTGTTCTTTTCAGTGTCCCTTTTAACCACTCCTGTTACTCGTAGTTCATTTTCAATGCAAGGTAAAATTTAGAAAATATGCTTTTTCATCGAAATGTTTAACTGGAATTTAAAAAGAATTCAGAATATAATTCTGAGATTACGTAAATGAGTATTTGCTTTAACACAGCCAGGGGACCCCAGTACTGTACTTCAGCTGACAGCAGCTAAGCATCTTTGTTTTAAACTATGGCTGGAATTGGGCCACGAAATACAGAATACAGATAGAAATGTGGTTCTGAATTTCCCCAATGTTTGGTGTGTAGTTTGGGTCCATTGCAAAGACAAGTTTGAAACTAGATTTTAGTCTAACTTTTTTGAAGCATAGCGGGTCCCTGAAATGTTACCCTGTGAAATTCAAAAAGGGAGGCAGCACATGGGAAGCTGAGGCACTGTGGTGCTGTGTTTTATATTTGACTGCAAAGATTTAATAGGTCTGTTTTTTCTTGTATTGCTCGGACTCTGAATGACTGAGAGCTCATTCAGACATCAACTGCTCCTGTGGCAGCAAAAATCCCCTTCAAGAGTTGTTATTTCGCTTTTTTTCCCAGACAACTGGGTTATGAGAATGCAGAAAATGTGGAGTCATTTGGGCAAGCGATGATGCAAACACAAAGAAGTGAGCGCCGGAAGGCAGCGCCATGGCAGAGAGGATGACAAAGCCAGGCACTGTCACTGCTGAGATGGGTTCAGTGCAGAAAAATGTTTCTGGAATGCATATGTGATTCCTTGTCCCCGGCTCATTGTTTGGGAGCTTAGATCAATACTGCTGCAGCAAAGATTCCCAATAAGCTGAAACAAAACAAAATATGCATTCATGGGAGCATTGCCATTCAAGAGCACACATTTCCCAGTTAAAATGAAGGTCAGTCACAAATTACATCTCTGATTCCCTCAGGATTTCTCTCTCTTGCTCTGTTTTGGCAGTTTAAAACCCCTTTGATATTTGAGCAAGGCCTTTCTCTCTGCACATCTGATCTTGATTACGGTTTATGGCAATGGTAATTCGGTACCTCCCCAAGGCAGCAATTCTGAGAAGGAAAGCAAGTACAGTATCATTGTTTAGGAGAGGCACACTGCACAGTGTTTTAACCATTCCTCCATTTAATAGCTGTGTCTCTTCCCCATGGATTGCCCTTGCACACAGCAACACCATGAGCTCTTCCCATGGGAATGCCCCATATCCATCAGAGAAATCACAGTGTCTGGAGGCACAAAAAATCATGTTGTGTATTAACCTCTCCAAACAGTGACCTCTGAGCAATAAAGTTGTGGTTTGGATACAGTTTTAGATGCTGTTTTGTAGTGAACACAGAGTAATGTATCAGTAAGCACCAAAGTTTTTCTTCCAGCTGTAAAGGTCTGAGGGGCTGTCCTCCCCACCTCTCTCCCCTCTTACAAAATGAAGAGGAATGTTCTTGCTCAGTTTCTGGAATGCAAGTCTGTAAAAGGAGGGTGTATTTCCACACAGATCAACTTTGTGCCAGTCAGAATTGCCAGTCTGATAAGCCAAAAATACACTGAGGCTTTGCATGCAAGGATGGGATGAATGAAACTGGGGCTTGCACTGCTTTTCCGTGTATGCAAAAGACAAGAGGCAAATGTTTCAGCTGAGAGTGTATTTGAGAGCATTTGAGACAATGTGAAGGAAGCAGAAAATGCTTATGTGCTTTTTCCTGTGGGTGGTATGAGGCATTTCGAAGCGATTACAATTGCAGTAAGATTTTTCATGTCAGTTTGTAACATACACTTCATTCTTTTACTGCTTTTACTTCTCTGGCTTGGTTCTACCAGCAGCTCCTTGGGTTCATTAAGGATTCTCACAGAGTTTGAAATGTGAAGGTGCCTCTGACACCATCAATCTGCTCCTGGACAAAATATACTCTCACAGACTTGGGGTATGATTACAAAATTATTTAATTGCCCTTCAGGCACTACAAATGCCATCCTATTAGTGAAGAAAAGTGATGGGTACATTTCTTTCACAAAGGTGACCACAAATATTGCACTGGGAAGTGCAGGCAGCAGGCAACTTTTGCAAGTTTGATCCTGGTGCCTGGCAGAAACGCAACAGGCAGAATTGCCAATGATATTTTATTTTTTTTTATTTGCTTGTAGAATACATTTTTAAAAGCTTAAATGTGTTTTTAAATAAGTCTATGTACATTTTAAATATTACTTCCAAAGTGCAGTAGGACTTCGCAGGCAGACACTGTATTTTGCCATGAAGATACCAAGGAAATGTGATGAACAAAGGATATTCATAACATGTTCCCTGGAAGAAGTGAATTTCCTAACTCATCATACATAAGCGTTTCATAAAAGTAATACAAAACTTCCACAGAGCAGGAGAGGAACAAAGCCCTACCAGCTCTTGCTGTTCCAATGACAGCAAACCTGCTTGAAGAGTATTTTATTAGCCAAAATTTCCACCTGGTTAACACTAAGGAAGGATCCCTCTCCTCTATTACTTTAATTAGGCTTCTAATATTAGCTTGGAACATACAACTTGTGAAGACTATCACGTGAAGGAAAAAAATGTTTATTGCATGTATTTGTCCATTTTTACTGATATTAAAGGTTGAAGAGATGGGGGCCCTCCAGTCTGAGCTGGCAGGAAGGCCCAGCACTGCACTGCCAGCAGCTGGGTGGGTGCCCAGCCTCCTGTGGGGAACACTGTATTAGGACAGCTCTCCTTTACTGTGCCATTATCTCATAAATCAGCCTAATTACTCTAATGAGGAGAGCTGCATCTCTCTGCTACAAACCCTGCTGGTTTACAGAGAGGGGGAAGTAAATAAAAAGGAACAATGTTGGCTGCTGCTGCAGGAGGGACACGAGGAGGGAGAACAATAGTCTTGAGTCTCCTCCCTGCCACCACCCCGTTAGGAGGGAAGAAGCAGGATGGCTTCGTGCACACCCCTGGACTTATTCCAGATCAGAACTGAAATCAGACGCTAGGCTTGGCAGTATCTGCTATAGGAAAAAGCACATAAAACAGAGGGCAGAGGCATGTTATTTTCCAGGCTCTGAGAGAATGTTGCTAAGGAAAGAAAAAGGATGGGATACAAGGCTTTACAATGTCTGTCTGAGCAACCAACGCACTATAAATACTGACCTGAGCTCTAATAGCAGCATCAAGTCTTTATGCTTTTGGATTTTTTTGAGAATAAAAGGTGGATTTTATTTTTTGAGTTAAAACTTTACAAATTTGTCTCTTAAAAAGACATATTTTGGCTCTTCTTCTTGCTTTGTATAAGCTTTTTTTTGCAATTGCTAAAGTTAGAAACTTGTTTTTATGTAATGAAGTCTTAGATTATTTACTACATGAATCTGGGAGCTGAGGCTTTAAGCAAACCACAAAGAGATTCATTATAAAAAGAGGAGAGCGAAAATTATGTGCAGCCCTACTCATTGTTTTCTATATTTTTGTCATGTTTCCTCTATTGTCCCCTCTCTGTGATGACTGAAACAAATCATTCAGGTCTAGATTGCATATTATGACACCCACAAAGCCTCCTTGCTATTGTTTGGGCCAAATTAAAAGCATTTGTCAAAAATAACTGTGGAATGGCATCAAAATTCATGTTCATTTTGCTGAGGATTTCATTATTTCCGTTGTGATAAATTATTCTTCATGTTAAATACTGAATTTATATGTTTTAACAAAAAAATCTGAAAAATTAGACCATTCTGGTAGTTCTTCTGATGTTCTCCTCTTGGGGAAAATTCCTCTGGATGTTGTCAGCTGCTTATTCTCTCTTGTTCAGGGTTAGTTTTACTGAAATGTTTTCATCCTGCCCTTTGTACAGCATACTTACTTCTATCTTTAGCTTCAGTCTGATAAATTGTTCCATTTCTAAATCCCATCTCTAGTCTACATGTTGTGATAATATTTTTGGCCTTTCAGACTCCAAAGCAAGCTCTGCAAGTACTACAAAACCCTTCTGTTCAGTCATCTTCCCATTTACCTCTCCTGCATTCACTTGCAGGGGATAAATACACTGTGATATTAGGAGTTTCCCTAGAGCCTCTTTCAGCCCTGAAATTGCTTGTTCCTCTAACATTCCTGATTCTGGGAAGCATCACACCAGGTTGATACTTCTTCTGGCAGAAGACAGGCCATGTATTGCTGCTGCATGCACTCTCTCCCAGGTGTCAGCAACCCTCCTTCCCCTGCCATCCCACAGAGCTTCCAGCTTCTGCTGACCTGGAAGCTCCAGAATTCTGTCTCCAAACCAGACCTTGTTCCCTGACAGCTGCAGATCACACTGAGGCTGGACCAGAAGGGGCTTCCCTGACAGTTTTGAGCAACCCATAATGACTGTGGAAAGCTGGGTGTAGTTGCTAAAGGTACTAAGAGAGGAATTGAAATATACATATACAGAAAGCCAGTTATGTCCTACAGCCACAGATTATGAGTGCCTCTTAAAGCTATCATTGCATCTGACTTGATTGAAGTGTAACATGGTGTGAAATTTTCAATAGGACTTTGACCTCATCAGCTTCAGGCACTGAAAAAGGCACACATCAGGCTAAGCACAAAGTGTGAATCTTGTTAAATCATGAAAAAGATTTAGAATTATTTGTATTTGCACTTCTGAGCCTTTCTACTTGCTTTTGTGCTTTCAGCCTTTTCTTTACAAGGAACAAAAATGCAATTTCAGAGGGTAGGGGAAGAAGGACAAAGAAAATGCTTTGATTTCAGGAGCCAGGCCTTTGAGAAATGCATGAAGAATCCTGAATCTTAAAAACCAGAGCAACAGTAAGCAGAAAACAAGACCCCCTAACTTTCAGTGTGTCTTGCGGTATAAAATCCTTGGTCACCTATTAAATTCTAAATAATATCTCAAAACTCATTCCAGAATTTAAAAATTATTTTTGTTACCTTCTTTGCTCTTATACAGGTCACAGCACTAGAATCAGAAGTTTACATTTAGAAATCCAGTAACACTGCACAATTTCTTTGGTTAGTTTAAGGGGATTTGTGTTCATGCTAATGAGATTATTTTAACTACAAATTACATCATAGCTTCCCAATGCAACAATCCTAATGTAGCAGAGGTAGCATCAAGTAGCTCAAGCAGCTATTATTTATTTAAAATACATGTAGACGTGGCACTTAGGGACATGGTTTAGTGGTGGGCTTGGCAGTTCTGGGTTAATGGTTCAACTTGACCATCTGGAAGATTCTTCCCAATTTAAATGGTTCTGTGGCTTTTGATACCTCTTTAAAACATTTGGCTGTGCTGTCCCACCACACAACCAGATGCAGAAGTTATTTGAAACAAAGGCATGTTTCATGTAAGGCAATAGGCAAGTTTTAATTTAAATCTGCGAAGTCAAGTTACACTTCCTGAGGTTTGGTTGCTTCTGACTTTGCCAGCACCTGAAACTATAAAATACTTATCAGCTAATCTAAGTTCAAAGACCATCTTAATGTCTGAGAACCAAGCCTCACTCCAGCTACAACAGTGTGATAACACATGTAATAATACAAGGCATAGTAAGCCTTAGAAAAGAACTTAAGAGTTACAGATAAACTTCATATCTAAGTAACAACATATATATATAAGTAATATGTAATATGTATATAATATACATACAATGTAAGTAACAATGTATCTTGCTTTATTAAGCTTTTCTAAAATAAAAAAGGAATTTTAGACTGAACAGGTCTGAGACCAAAAATTCAGGTTTAGGACAAGCAGTGCTTGCAACCAAGAAACTGCACATAGGAGTGAAGTTACTGAAGTACAAAAGGTCTGCAATGACAAGCAAACACAACATTTTGTTGTGTCTCCTTTCCTTACAATGGCTGCTTGCTTTTAGAATTTGCAGTATGAAAATTTTTTGAAGAAAAATAAATAAAGCTCCCATGGGGCAGCTTTAGCTGCCTCCCATGTGGAACAAGCTTTTCTTGAAGCAAATTATCCCATTTATTATTATTCAAAGAGAATTCTTTTCTTACTCAGCCCAGTAATGATGTAGGAGGGAGCAAGTTAAAAGAATGAAAAGCCCTCACACTTGCTACTTTTTGAGGCAACCCCATTTGATTCAGACCATGGCCAGCAATTTTGTCCTTTTGTGCTTTTCCTTCTCTTTGATAGAGGCCAATACCAGATACTGCCCTGACCCAGGTTCTTTCACTACATTATCAGAAGTTTGCCCTTTTTTTGTCAGACACTAAATGATGGGCTCTAATAAAACAGCATCTGATCTGGAGAAGCCACTTTGTTACCAAGGCTTTGCTATCAGTAAATAAAAATAGAAACCTTTATGCAAACCAGCAGGAATTTAGCCAGTGTGAAAATAACTGAGCTACTGTCCTCTTTCAAAAAGTATTTGCGTTCAGTCACCCCAGACAGTAGGAAACCCAATTGTTCCCTAAAACATTGTAAAGCTCTGTGCAGACACTGTTGGTACCCAGAGATTTCACAGCATGCAGACTTTTAATTGCCTCTCCATCCTCTCTGCACAAAAAGGCATCTGCAATGTTTACCTCTAGCACACCTTAGTAGGGAATACATTAGTCTGTTAAATAGAGCAGGATTGCAAAGAAAATTGCTGAATACATAAAATGCCTTGACATAACTTTTTACAAGTAGCCTTACCATGCCATACTCCGCTCTGTCTTAGCACATATTTATTATTTTGCAACACAGGTCACACTCAGAGCTTTGAAGAAGACACAGGTGACCTGTAATAGCTTCCTCAAAGAGATCATTATCTGCAAGATCCAGCACTCTAGTCCTTTTCCTCTTTCTAGTTTCAAGTTATAATCTTTACTCAAACAGAGAGCAAACATTTCTGGAACAAATTTGCATTGCTCTAAACATTACTTATTACTAGTCTTATTACTATTAGTCTTATTACTAATTAAATTACAGCATCTCATATAGACCTTTATCTGCAGAAGAGTGTAAGCAAAGTCAGCATTTATTCTTACTGACAAACAAACTCCTGTTCTTTAATCTCCATAGCGTATCAGGAAGATGACATTCCCATCCATCCATCACTTTGACCTACAAGTCTTTTTAGGATGGGTTTTTCCTAGGATGAAGCTTGTCTCAGATTAGGTATCTGTTGTTTCTCTACAATATAACATTATCACCCCATCCAACCATAATTTTTGGTGCACTAGCAAACTGAATGAAATCTGTTTACCTTTGCAAACAATTTTCCCAAGTGTGCCAGAACATGTGTGGACAACATTGAGATACTGAAAGTATCTCTGACCCACCCCATGTCAGAAGAGCAGCATGCTTCTAGTCAGCAGCTTGGGAGAACTAAAAGCATAGTAAGCAAGGAGCTAGGAAATAAAGGTGACAAAAGCTGTTGCAGGAGGAAGATGAGGATGGTGCTACACATAATGGCTTATGTGAAAGTAGGACTGTGGGAGCTACTGAAAAAACAGGGTACACAACCTTATACAAGTTGTTAGTACCCAACCTCTTTAAATAATCTGCCATTTCTAATGGCAGATAATACTGAAATATTAGACAGCTTTCTACCAAGAACTCTCATGCTGAGTATATTTATATACACATTTTAATGTATGTGGGAGTGTGTGTGTATATATATATATATATATATGTATGTATGTATGTATGTATATATGTATGTGTGTGTATATATATATATGATATGTGAAATATAAGAATACTGCTGTCAGGTGCCACCTGTCCTAGGTTAAAGTAGTTCTTAATCTGAATACATACAGCCAGCTTCTTTTCACTACAGACGAGCCCCATCCATCCAGATAGCCAGAGTTCCTCACTTGCCATACTACTTCAATCCATTAACCCAAAACAAGCTATGGTGGAACATGGTTGCCTCACAGCCTGCTGCTGTTATATGTCTCCTGTATGCTGTTATAGATGGACTAGAATTCAGACCTCCCACTACCTTTAAACATCAAGGCCTCCATGTCTAAAAAACCTGGTGGTCTTACATGGACTAGTATAAGGTAATAAGCAGCCTGATAAAACAGTAGGGTATATAAAGGCAAGATATCTGAAAAAGGTTAGGCTTTGAAAGGTAATTAATTAGCAACTATCATTAAAAGTTCTTCCTGTTCCTCTGCCCCACATCCTACAGTCAAGTCCCAAACACCTGTGAGCAGGGCTTGGAGAGAGCAGGTCTGGAAAGTGAGAGTGGCTGCTGAGGAGTTGGGATACTTTGTCATGCAGG
Source organism: Acanthornis magna (assembly GCA_036785705.1). Classification (NCBI taxonomy): domain Eukaryota; kingdom Metazoa; phylum Chordata; class Aves; order Passeriformes; family Acanthizidae; genus Acanthornis; species Acanthornis magna. Next base: position 9,965,722 of record JAWUZG010000028.1, on the reverse strand, counting down.
GTGTATCCACAGAGAAAGAAGTAACAGTTTAAACATCATCATCAGGCTGCATGCAATGTGAAGGAAGTAACAGCAAAAAAGTGTGCCTCCAATGAGTGATATCCATCCCTTCCCCCAACACACAGGTTGAGAATGCATAATCCTGTGGGTTTATGTCAAAACACCCAAGAGGACATGAATCTCTGGGAACCAGTCCAAGTCAGAGCATTCAATTGAGGCTGAAAAAGCAAAACCTCCATTCCCAAATCTGTCCCTGATTTGGGGCAGATTACTACTAAGTGTCACTGTCAATCAAGGGGGATAAAGATATTAACATTATTTGTAAGGTACTTTGTGATCAGTTCATTGGAAGCACTTGTTTATACATCCTATCTAAATATAAATATTTATATATGCATCATTTTTAAACACTTTTAAAAACAAAACCAGAATGGCATAAAACCAAATCTTGTTTCAGTTAAATTACTGCTGTACAGGTAGTTTCCTTCTAACATTCCCAAAGAAAACATTCTCACATGCACACCATGAATGTGTATGGCAGAGTGCCACGGGAGGCCTCAATGGAATGCTTCATTAAAAAACAAACAAACAAAAAACCGAAAGTACATTCCAAACTGAGCAAGCAACACTTCATGCAAATAATTTAAACTACTAAGAAGAGCCAAAGTTTGCAACTTGACTGAAAGATTAAGACTGCATTTGACCAGGAACTTGGTACACCACACAGTGAATACCAACAACTTACAGGCTTGTCAGCGTCAGTGGAACTTGGGCATCTCTGTTTCTGGTCACAGGTATTTGAACAACTTGAATCTAAAGCAAGAACACTTTAGGCTTCAGAGAAAAACCACTAAAGGGAACAGGATTTTAAATAAATATCCTTCTCATGGGGTCATATGTCACATTACATGTCACTAAGACACAGAATTCCCCGAGTTTCAAGAACAGGAAGAGGTTACACTTTTTAGAAAAGTCCAGTGACTCCAGAACGTATCAGATTTTATAAGTGTGTCCACAGGGTCAATTGCTTCTTGGCAGGGCAAAAGAACCCTCACTGAGCCCAGTACCGCAGCACTCTGCTTCCAGCTGCACCTGAGCTCCTGCATATAAAGATAACCTGGCTGAAATCAAGTATCACATTCCTTGTGACTGACAGCATGGACTGAGTTTTCTTTTTTCCAGCTTGCTTCCATGGACCTTACAGCAGTGAACCATGACCATTCTAACCACTTGGTTTGAACTGTGTCACGTCACTTTATGATGGACAAAGGCTAATAAGGATGCTCCTCTCTTGCCACAGGCGGTGGTCTCTACTAAAAAGGCAGCTCCTCTTTTGCCCCATGGTTCCCTGGAACGGAGTATCCATTCCACTCATGCTAGCAAGAGTATTTTGAAGAAGAACCAGTACTTAACAAAAAGTACCTTGGGTTCATCAGTTACAGCAATTAATCTCACTTACTATGAGGCAGTGAGCGGTACAAATGTCTAGCAGGATTTCTGTTCTGCTAGTTTTTTCTTTTCAAACACTTGACAGTGTATGATTCAGCCCTGAATACTAACTATATTAAAAAAATTTCACTGCACGAGTCTCCCATGCTTAAAGTGCTCCTAAAGTGCTCCTACTGTATAAGGAAAACCAGGCTTTAAAAAAATGTGAGCTTGCAGAATATGAAGACGATTTTGTGTCAGGAATTGACAGACATGCCCGATCAGGATGGGTATCCAAGTTGTATCAACTTGTTAATAATCATGTAACAACAAAAAGAGAATACTACAAATAGTACTCTGATCTAATTCTGAATACAGACAGAAAAATTTGATAGCCTTTAGGAAAGAAATATGATACTTTTTACTACACTCAACTAAACCAAGTATATGAAGTGATTTTAAAAAAATGTAAATTACAAATCTGTCATGGACTATGATGTAAATAATTTTCTAGAAGTGTCCCCGTATATCCCATATCAATGGAAAGCCTCAAGCCGATTATGGGAGCTCTGAAGCAAAAGAACCTAGGCATATGAAGCTCAAAGAATAACACTGATGAAGATTTAACTTGAAAATGCTTTGTGACCAGTCTGTTAGGTATCATATAATTTTAAACATTTTTCAAAGTAAGTGTTACAAATTGTTCAGCCTCTTATATTGTTTTACAGTCTCTACCTAGCACTCCTGTCGTCTTGGCTTAGGCTGGCCAGGAAGCTGTGTGTTTACTTTACACAAGGTAATAAGCAAGAACACTAAACACTGTTCTAAATCCTTCAGGACCACGAACATACACTCTATACACGAGTGCTGGTAAGGCAGAGAGGACAAGCCATCCCAGCCAACTTCACCAGCCCTGAAGTGAGGTGTCAGACAAACAAGCTCCCACTGCAGTCAGTTGAATCACAATCAATCCCACCTCCAGAGCAAGCCTGACAAGACTTTCTTCACATGCCTTTTCTTGAACGTGATCTCTATCTACAGGTGCCTGTTCTCCTCTAATACAGATGAATCCTATTCCAAAAGCAAAATTTTCCCATTTGCGATGTTCAAACTAAGCATACTCACAAACATTACCAGTTTTGCAAGATGTCGCAAACAACTGGTGCGCTAGAACCAAAATGCAAAGATTTTACACTGTTATTTTCAGTTGCTAAATAAGATACCCAAGTTTATACTAAAATTTACTAATTTTCTGTAGTAGTTACTGCAGCATATTCATAGAACAAATAGACAAAAAAACCTGCAAATTATTCTAGTCCACAAGATCTTGTGAAACTACTTTTGAAACCACTATAAAGTGTTCTACTAGCCCCAAATCTACTAACATTTTTGTAAATACAGACTACAACACTGAACTACTTTTTACACAAATCCCACAAGCTAGAGCTATGAATGACTAAATAGCTCCCTGTTCTTCAAGCTTGAACCTCTTCATGTTTCATCAACAGCTAACATGCAAGTAGCTGAGTTTTACAGCTAGATAGTGAACCAAACATCATCTGAAACCAACTGAGGTAGACAACCATCGAGGACTACTCTGGGGCATCTAATTACTGACAGATTTATAAGTAAAGGGGCAAAGAACAAAAAACCCATCCCAAGTTTACAAAATGCATAGAACAGACACCCAAGAAGTGGCCATGGTGCCTGACCCTTCCCCAGCAATACAACAGACACTGACAAAGCAATTGGTGCACAAATTAAACCAAAGGGTAGTCTATTCTTGCCTGTCTAGCCAAAAGAGAAAAATATTTACATCTATATTTAAAAACACACACATACATTGAAGCTAAAAGAACACTCTGATTTTAGGAAAACTTGCCTATTCATTTGTTAAAAAAACACCAACATGCACACACAAACATATCAACATTAAAGCATTTATTGACACTTCTTTGCTCGCTCCTGAGAAGGAGGAAATTAAAAAAATAAATTACAAAAAAGTAACTGTTTTGTCTACTTCTTGCACAAAACCCCAAGAGTCTAGAACCTACTCAAAGTTAAGGCAACTGGCACAAGCTACACCCTATCACCCAAATCTCTCCTAAACAAGCAAAATCATCTAAGGACTAATAGATATTGGTCTTCTGCACAAAACTCGTATGTATGATGAGTTAACTATAGACACTTGACCCTTTTGCTAACAATCTTCTGCATGTTCTTGTTCCAAAATTACCAGTACCTGCTTCCAATTTAGCTTAATCCACTTAATTGATTTGGAGTGGGACACACTTGTACCCCAAGATCTAGATGGAATGGATACTCAATTCTGAAACAGCAATCCAAGATCCAATCACCTGGCTCTAGATTACAGTTTGCTTCACTGTTTGAGTGGACAATTCTTAAGGTATTTGACGATGCCTAGTCTTCCTGGTCTGAAGAATTCTTAGTCAGAGGAAACACATCTCTTGCATTCACCAAGAGCCAAAAACCTGCCAATCCTCTGCCTAAACTCTCCAAGGTCAATCTGACATACACACCGAGTACATCAAGTACACACAGAACTTAGGGTTCTTTATAAAACCCAAGCAGTTCACTGAGCACTGTTCACAGGAAAGCATCCAGGACAGAAAACAACAGCACTGCATCCTGTGTGGGCCTGGCAGCACACTCACCCAGCAAACAGGAGGCTTCATACTCCACAGCCTCCTGCTGGAACAGAAAAAAAAAAAAAAGGAGAAAGGAAAACATAGATTGCCTCTTTTGCTGACTGTCACTGGACTTAAAGAAAGGGGAAGAAAGTCCAGACTTCCCATGAACCTCAGATGATTTCTGGAATTTGACTGGGTAGCAAGAACTGTAGGCAGTAACTCAGTACAAGCACACTTAAAGCACACAGAAATTAGGAGAAACTCCACCTGTCTATCATTCCCCCTCATGCTCCAGTCTTCCCAAACCAGGACTTCACATCCATACCTTCTCTTTATTGCCTTCCCCTAAAATGTGGGCCAACCCCCAGCCCACTCACCTCCATTTCTGTAAGGTGATTAGCAGAAACTGCATGTGGGCATGTACCTCAACTGCAGGGCAAGCACCTCCAAAAAGAGACAGTAATGGGGTATGAATGGCTGCTGGTATAAGCGGCTTCAGCCAGTGGTTCCTAAAATCACTTCCACACAGAAAATTAATTCAACATACCACCCACAAGCAGTTTCTTTGGTAACTGCCAAATTCTATCATACTGAATAAACTTCAGTTTACTTGTAAGGAGTCAACAGTCAAATGTTTTGAAAAACTGTTGATCACTAGAGTTTTAAGTGCTGGGTACATATTCAAGAAGCATAGCTATAAAAGCAGGGAATCATCAGATCTCTTCCAGTTATGTTCTGTTACTTGGAAACTAGGTAGAAGTGCCTTTACATAAGTTCAGGACTTCAGACCAATGCTGTAAATGCATTTCACTAAATCTCTGAACCAAGCACAGTTCCAAAACTGTGTCTCCTCACATAGGAAATCAGACACCCAACACAGCACTTTAGATTAGGAACCCAACTTTTGTCATTAGGGCTCCTAGACTGTGAGCACTCAAATAAAGTATCAGGTATCAGGTTGAACTCAGAGTCATATAAATTCAATATAAAAATTAAGTTGGGAATAAGTATGATCCTTTAAACTTATGACCTGCCTTATTTCAGGTAAACCTTCTGTTGCAGGCCAGCCCTGCAGAGCTGCTCCATCTGCAAGTTATCATTTCTCTTCAGCAATATTGTGTACTAATTTAGTTTGCATGTCTTCTAAACAAACAGAAGTTAACAAGAGCTATTTATGTCAAGATTTATACTATCTGAGAAACGTTTACCACTTCAATAAAAGCGTTCATTTGGGTCAATACAGAATATAACGGTAAGCAGTTTTTGAGTAGCAGCTCTGCAGGTGCACAATGACTGCCACACTTGGGAGTTATTCTAAAAACAGGCAAGCCCTGAAGGTGTATTACTTCTCTTCACTTTTAAATGTGAATTTAAATGGATATTTTAGATTGGAATCACTGAATGGAATTCTAGCAACATTTCAACTTGTTATTTGAATGTTGAGAGGCTCCATTGTATGTAAATACTAGCCAACTGTTACATTTTCCCCTTAGTTTTGTAAAACAAAAAATTCAAGCATCTCCAGTATTTTCGCTTTGACACTATGTCTACAGTTACACATAATAATGGCTGTGAAGTAGACTTTTTGAAAGTCTTATAAGGTTTCTCTTAAAATGTCTTTAGTTTTACCAGCCTCAGTAGAAGAGGCACATTCCCTTCCCTTTATGATTATTCTAAGGTAAACAAACCTGTAATTATTGTGTGAGATCCATACTAGAAATTAACTGTACTGTTCTCTATAAATGACCTTTCTATGATGCAAATTCTTTTACACAATTCTGAGTTCCATTGCAGATAAGAAGCAGCAGCTTACATTTGCAACTCGAAGTTCTTGCCCTTTAGTTAATACTTTTCCTGAGTATTCCTATTTTGACATAAATCAGTCTAAGGGAAGACAGAATATCATAAAACATCCAGTCAAATATATCACTTTTTTGCTACTAGAAATAGCAATACTTTTGTATTTCACTTCAACATAAACAAGATGATCCTGAGTGCTGCAGTATTACAACAGCAGTACCCCTGAGGTGATGCAGTTTTATCACCTCAGCCTTACCCACTGAGGATTCCCCAGAAGGAAGCCACTGAAGTGCCATACAAGTAAACTGTGATTAGCTCAGTCACACTCATCCCTAATGTAGCATGGCAACCAGAAGAAGATAAAATTTGCTTCCTATTATTGGTGAAGAGCTATTGCTGAAACTATTCACATCTCCATACCCTCCATAGTTGCACCTGAGAGACACACCATTACCAAGTAAGGAGATTACAACTGCACTTCTTTCAATTTAGTTAACTGGTATTGAATGAAGATTTGACAAGATACAGCTGAAAAAGTTATTGCTGTAACACACAAATGAGTGGGACAAAATGCATGTGTACGTACACAAACACACACACTAACACATAGGTTCAGTAGAAATAAAAGACAGCATTAAATTGAAATTTATGCCATGCTGTTATGTCATCCCTAACCTCTAAAGTAAGTTCTATTAAGTAAGTTCTATTTTCATGTTCTCTGTAAGAATGTCTGATAGCTTCAAACCACTTCTCATTTTCTTCTTTCATCTTTCATTTGTATTTATTTCTCACCATTCCAGGACGTTTAGTATTCTCTACAATCTAATTACAATTATTTAGTAGAACAGTATAGAACTAAAAGGCACTAAACAGGCTTCCAGAAAATCTATTACTGGCTTTTAGCCAGGATTATCTTCTTTGGTCCTGTATTTATCTCTGTATTTTTAACTGGACCCCAGCAATTTTTTCAGGACTTCTACTCACTACTGACATGTTTTTTTTTACCCCCAAGTGAATTATTGGTCCAAGCGCGCATGGTATAGCTGTCTGTGCACTTTCACCAAACCTATCTTTCACCGCAGCACATCTCCTTTCTAAACAAGGCTTTGGAGAATAGCTTCAGAAGATGCATGAACAACAGACAGTCTAAAATTTTAAGCCTCCATGCCCTGCATTAGTCCTGATTTCTCATCTTATCCCTCTATTATTCAAATAGGCAATGACTGTAAACAGCAGCTGTTTTGTGCATGCATCAGACAGACCTCCAAGCTCCTAGAGGAAGCTAAATAGTTCATTTCTACTTGGTCCCAATAGTAAAGCCTAAGCATCTGTAAAGTGTAGTAAAATAGTAGTATCTGATTGACTTGCATCCACTAGTTTTCAGACAGCAATTTACCAGTAGCCATCTAAAGCCAACCAATAAAACAAGCGTGGATTTTTTAAGTCTTGAAGCATCATGATGTAAAAATTGAGAGCCTTCTATCTGCCTCAGCTACCTATTCGCAAAGTTTTTTAGTGTTCAATTACATAGATTTTTAAAGCAAAACAGGAACTTTATTTCATCTATTTTCTAGTGCACTTAAAAATAATAAAACATACAGAAAGATTAGAAGAAAATCCCTCTCTGCTTGTACTGTTGCTGTAAGGTTCCGTGGCTGACCACATTTCTCACCTAGTGGAATTTTAGCACTGCAGTCCAAACATTTGACTGTTTCATGTTACATTGGTTTTCAGATCTGGTGAATGCTTTAAGCTCCCCACTTCCTTCTTCAGGACATTAAGTAAAGTTCTAGAGCTATCCAAAATCTTCATGTAAGCAGCTTCAGTTTCAGCAAGAATTTTATCAAGCTCATTCCGTGAAGCCACCTTTTGGGCCAGGTTTTCACATACACACTCCAGCTGTTCACTGAGGACTTGGATTTCATGCTGGAGTTTATTCTTTTCCTCTTCTGCTTGTTGGATTTGTTTGTTCAGTTCTTCTTTTTGCATACATAAATCTTCAATGCATTTCACTAGTTCATTATTGTAACCCTGAAGAACAGCTCCCTGCTGAGTCATCCTGCACTCCCTCCCTGAAGTCCCTTTTCAGCAACGGCCTTCTGCACTCCAATTAAAGGAAAAAAAAAAAACAAACAAAGAAAAAAAAAATCTGTAAGAGTGTTACCATGAATAATGCTTTACTAGCACAGATGGAGCCAGGGGGCAAGGTTCTCTGTTTAAGGTTAACATGCCCACTCCAAGATGCACCACATCTCTTCCCTTTTCAGGAAGGGGACAGGACAAAATTTGGCATCTGCCCCTAAACCTTTACTGAAAACTGCTGGCGCCTATGATATCGTCATGGCAACGGTACCAAAGTATTTACGATATGTTTTACAATACCTTTATACAATCCTGAATATAGGATGCTTTGTACCTCAGACTTCGAGGGCCTGATCAAAAATTATCAAGAATCACAGAATCACAGAATTGTTAGGGTCGGAAGGGACCTCTGGAGATCATTCAGTCCAACCCCCGGCAAGGCAGGGTCACCTTGAGCAGGTGACATATGAACGCATCCAAGCGGGTTTTGAACGTCTTCACACAGGGCGACTCCACGCCCTTCCCGGGCACCCTATTCCAGTGCTCTTCCACCCTCAACATGAAGAAGTTATTGCTCATGGTGAGATGAAACTTCTCGCGTTTTAGTTTAAGGCCATCGTTCCTCGTCCTGTCACCGGGCACCATCCTGAGGGGCTCAGCGGGCACTGGCAACAGCGGGGAATCTTCCCGACACCCCAAGCGCCCGGAGCTCCCCGAACACCGGGGAGTGCCGCGGCCAGGACGATCCCCTCGCCCGCCGCTCACACTCCCCGGGGACACAGCAGGGCAAGGCCCGACCCGCGCGGCCGCCGCCCCAGAGACATTTTAACACCGTCCTCGCCGCCGAGCGCGGCCCCGCGGAACACGCGCAGCGCACAAAATGGCTCCTGCCTGTACCTCGAGTGCCCGGGCGGAAGGGGAGGAGGGGGTAGGTAAGAGGAGACCTTCCCATTCCTATCTCCCTCCCGCAATTCCCCCTGTTGCCCCCACCTGCCTGGCAGGATCGCGATTCCTCCCCACCGAGGGAGCGGCTCTGCCACTGAGGCCGCGCTGCCCTCAGCCAACCGGCCCCGTGCGCCCGGCAACGGCCGCGCCGGCCCGTGAGGGATCACGGAAACACCCGAGCGTTTCCGAACGTGGCGCCGCCCTGACTGCCGCGCGGAAAAGTCTCTCCGGAAAAACGCGATCTTTTCCGAAGACAGATAGCGCTCGAGAGAGTGGGCCGAGGCGGCAGGGGAAGGGAGGGCCGAGCGTTACGGAAGGAGCCGATGTCTGCCGAAGGGAGGGACTGAAGGGCGTCGTGCTCGGCGGAAGCAGCCGATGTTTGCCGAAGGGAGGGACTGAGGGGCGTCGGGCTCGACGGAGGCAGCCGATGTTTACCGAAGGCAGAGTCGCCCGAGAGCAAAGGGGACAGAGGGGACGGAGCGCGTCGGAAAGAGCCGGAAAGAGCCGACGTTGACCGAGCGCGGCGTCGCCCGAGTTCCCCGGATGTAGTTGGAGCGGCGGCGGCGGGCGCGGCGGGGGGAGGCGGTGGCCGAGTCGGTGCTCCCGGTGTGTCTCAGCGCGCGCGGGGCCGAGCTGCCGGCGTCTCCCCTCTCGAGGCGATGGGCCCGTGAGCGCCGCTCCAGCCGAGCTGCCCGAGCCGCCCCCTTCCCCCGCCCCTGCCCCCGGAGCGCTGCCGCCCCCGCCTCCCCCCTCGGCGCCTGTGGCCCGGCCGCGGCCGTGCCCTCCTGGTCCCCTCACCCTCACACACACAGGCCGGGCATTGATGGTAATGTATGCGAGGAAACAGCAGAGACTCAGTGATGGGTAAATCCACCTCCCCCGGCCCCGCGGGGCTGCCCCCCCCCCCCTTTCCGCCATGTTCGGCCCGGCCGCGGGGCCGGTAACGGGCGCTCGCTAACGCCTCTCTCTCTTTCTCTCCCTCTCTCCTCAGCTGTCACGACCGCAGGGGGGACTCGCAGCCCTACCAGGTACCGCCGGGCCGGGAGGAGGAGCAGGGGAGGCGGGAGGGAGCTACTCCAGCGGAGGCTCCGGCGGCCGCCGCAGGCCGCGGTGCCGCGGCCGCCCCGGTCCGGCCCCTGGCGGCCCTCTGGGTCCGGGGCTGCGGGGCTGGGAGGCGACGGAGGCCCTGGCGCAGGGAACGGGGCCGCGGTGCGCGGCCGAGGCCTACGGAGCCGGGGCGAGCAGGAGCGGCCTAGTGCGACCCGTGCGGGGCTCGGGCCTGGGAGTCGGGGAGGGTGTGAGGGGCGGGAGAGGGAGCCGGGGTCACCTGCAGTGGAGTGGAGACCCAGGGGAGGTGAATATTTTTCTTCTAAAAACAAAAGAAGTCTTGTCCTTCCACCCCCCCACCCCCTCCCCAAAGTCCTTTCTTCTCCCCAAAACTGCTGCTGTGGGCTGTAACCTAAGCAGGGCTCGGGTTTAGACCCCGAACAACTTGGGGTTGTGAGCGAGGTTTAATTTCTGCAGTTGCCAGCTGCTAGGCATGTTCAGAAGCCGTCAGATCCCTGAGCTACCGGCAATAGCCTCAATTTCTGTAAGGTGGATACTGCACTTTGCTGTGTCTACTGGAGAAACTCAATTGTCGAGGTTTAAGTCTGTGGAAAGCTGAATATTGTGATTCTGCTCTCCTTAGGCCCTGAATTGGACTGTTTTACTGCATTTCTGTGAATCAGAATCACTGAAGTGCAGTATGGCAGTTTTAAGGCAGCTGTCAGTGACAGCTCCTGTAAATATAAACACTCGCCATTCAGGAGTTCACACTGCAAAACCAAGCAGGTCAAAGTGAGGCAGAACATGTAATTTTTGATAAAGACTTTAAAATGAATTGTTGCATTACATGTTTTGGCCCCCTAGAAATATATTTTTTTTAAATTACATCTGTTACAGGGATGTTAGTACTGAAAAAAACATCGCAGAAGTTCAGGGTAATGGTGAAAGCAAATGGTCTTTACTAGAGTATGGAGGACATGTTCCAAGTTTACACTGATGGAGTGTAACTTTCAGTTTGTATTCCTAATACCAAGTGAAGATTTGTTCTTCTCCCAAAAGTATGGAAGAACTGTGGCCTGTTTACTGCTGAATGTGTGTAGTCCATCAGTGAAAAGAAAGAGAAACTAGGTTCTTAACAGCAAGTGTTACATTGGATATAATAGTGGGAGAAAGTGGTTTGAGTTCTAATTACAGAACTTGTTGCTTTAATGTAGGTAATTAAAACTAGAAAGACTAATGCTGGTTTTTTTTAATAGGAAATGAAAATTAATTAACTTCTAAAAGTACTTCTGAAAGAGAAGAAAAAACCCAAAATTTCGTATCTAATGTGAATGCCTGTTTTCTTGTGATCTGTTATAGGCTCTTAAGTACTCATCCAAGAGTCACCCCAGTGGTGGTGATCACCGTCATGACAAGATGCGAGACACCACAGATCCTTCGCCACCAAATAAAATGCTGCGGCGCTCTGACAGCCCTGAAAACAAATACGGTGACAACACAGGGCACAGTAAAGCAAAAAGTGTGCATACTCACAGAGTTAGAGAGAGGGATGGTGGTGAGTTATCTTTAACAAACTTCTATTTAAGCAGTTGCTTATTTCTCATTAAAATTGACCATTATCACTTAGGTGATGTCTTACATTAAATCTGCCTTGTACTCTGTAAGGGAGGCTGCAATGAACCCAAGATGCGAGTTTAATTGGAAGCAATCATTTGGGCATTGTAACACCTATTAATTTTTTTATTTTTACAGGTATGGTTGTTGTCTGTAGAGCCCCAAAGATTAAATAAACCTTTTATTTTTATTCTTTTTTTAAAGTAGTATATCTCATTTATTTTAGATATACTACAACATTTGATAGCACAAAATAGTTTTTTTCATTTTTCATTAGCAATAAATACTGACTGTTTTGGATCCTGTTAATAACTTTGTGTGTTGTAGTGCTGTACTGTGGAGGCACATGCTCCGTAGACTAAACCCCATCAGAAATGAAGAAAGCTTCTTTGTATTTAGCTGCTGTATAGAACTCTTATTAATCAGGAAATGATAATCAAAGGTAGCACCACAGCCTTTCTTGACAGGAGCTTGAAAAAGTGTGTTCACAGTCAAGTCAGCTTCCTGTGTTTTTACTGGTTTACAGACAGCAGTAATATTGCCAGTATTTTTTAAGTGATCCTATTTTGTATCCCTGCTTCCTAGAAAAAGAGTAGGATTTTCCAGGTAATAAGCAGTGTTAAGGTATCAAACAGCCAGAGTTTAGAAAATTGCAGTTACTGTCTGAATTTGGATAAGTGTTTTTTGTTATTTGGTCTTTTTGTCAAGTTACAAAGTGAAGTATTCAAGTAGAGAATTTGGAGCTTTAAATCAGTGCTTCTTTGTTCTGTATAAAGCTAACAAATTCTGATGTACATATACATTTACTGCTGCACTAGTTTTACTTGATAAAATTGTTATAGGAAAATAAAGGAAGTATCTTTCAAGTACTTTTTAAGGAAATACTAGTTCCAGACTACAGATGTGTTCATGGTACCCAATTGTTCTTATAAATCCTATTTGTTTTTCCTTCTATGACTTAATGCAGAGGCTCTGTAGACCACTGATAATGTCATAGAAGTGTGTAGATAGATTATAAAAACATGCCTCTTTTGTTAGTACACTGATTTTTGTTGTATCTGATCATAATTGAAAGTGTAGTAATCTCAGAATTAAATGCATGTGCAGTGCCCATATGCTGCTATTCTGTGCTACTTTTCGTGATACAGAGGTGCCCTTTATTTCCTGTTCACCTGTCCAAAGATATTAGTCCTACATACTCTTGCAATTCTACTTAGTTTTGCTACAGTCGGTAATTTTTTCTGCTTCAACAGAGCTGCATTTAGTGGAATTATGCGTATAGGAAAACATCTGGAGGATGAGGCTCTATGTGGGGAATGCACTTGCTTATTTGTGTGTTGGAAGTGTTGTAAGATAGGAAAGACATTCTGAAGTTCTTACAGAGTCCAGCTGGATTTCATAGTTGGTGAATGGTCTGAAGCATGTATGCGTACAGTAAGGATAAAGGAAAATGAATTATTTCTAGTTTTGTAAATGGAAGTAACACCATCCCACTGTACCTTCTCCTGGTTGTTAAGACAGTGGAAAGTTTCATTTAGTTTGATCTGAAAGCAGGCATTTGCACATCATGTGTTAACAGACTGGAAGAAGGAAGTAGTCTTCAACAGTCTGAGGGGAATTACTAATTTAAAAGTTGAACATTTCTACTGTTTAATGCAAATAACTGACTTCTTTTGTGTGTGTGTCATTAGTAAGGTTAGTTTGGCCACAGTTTCACCTTTGTAAAATATATTCAGAACAACCAAAGTTATGTTGAATCCTGCGTACTGTACATAGTAAACCAAAGCTGAGCAGATGTGGGCAGAAGGATATCAATTTGATGTACTGAATATTTCTGTCAGTATGAATTGAAGGTAGGTTTTAGAATATAGGTGAAATGCTATAGTATCAATGGACATTTGCATATTGCTAACATGCAAAAGAGATGATAAAATAATTTACCACATTCTCTGTCTGTTGAATTACACTGAAGGGCTGCTATTGGTATAGTATTCCCTTAGGTTTGCAATTACAGACATACAGTGGAAAAAAGAAAAACTTTACAAAAGTGCTAACATTTTTCATCTAAGCCTTAATATGACTGAAGATTATTAATTGGCTTTGATATTACTGTAATTGTCTGTCTTGTTTTCTTTTTACATTCTTCAGAGAGAAGGAAAGAAGTCGGGTGTTTTTTAATTTTTGTAATTGCTCTGCGTTATTTTAAAATTGGTGCTGCTTGATTTGGAAATACTACAGGTGTTACTGCCTTCCTGTGATCTAGCTGAACTTAACAAAGCAAATCTCATGGAAACATCTCTAGTATTTATTTTCCAGAACTGAATTAAAGTTTCAAACAAGCAATCTCCCTTCATACCTCAGAAAACAAAATAGGACATAAATCCGGAGTATTACTACTGAACATAAAGCCGATTTAACCTGATCTCTCCCTCTCAACTCAATGTTTAGAAAGAGCTCCTATACATCTCTTAGTGATTTTAGCTCTAAAGTGAAACAGGAAGATTCGGTGGTGTAGCATGCTGATTTAGTCATGACTCGTTCATGTTTTTGTGGTAAATGCAAAATGTAATTTAAATGTCATTTCAAGATTTAAGTGTATACATTTAAAATGTAAGAGAAGTAATTGAAAATTAATAACTCAAAAATTGTAGAATCACCTCCTATTAATATCTTTAGTATGTGTATAAAGGTATTTTTTGTAATATTCATGGCAGAATCTTTCGTAGAACTGTAATCCATGGTAAGAAATTCAATTAAGGTTTTAAAACGTGTTACGGGTAAGCCCTCCATACTGATACAGTGCAAACAAAGCATTTTTCAAAGTTGCTTACTGCATGGTTTCTGTGAAAAGAGACTGTATACAGAGACAGTCGTCCTCTGCAGAGAGACTTCCAAGTTTACCTTGGACTAAACACGGTGGAGCAATTGCAAGTTTTTGTCGCATTCCTGGTTTCCTAAGAGTACTTGTACATCCAGCATATCAAAAAACTGCCTTAACTTTGTTCTTGCTTTCAGCTCCCTGTGCATGGGGGCATTGTCTTTGTATGCAAGTGTTTAAAACATAATGAATAGCTCCCCCCCTCAGTGCATCTCTTATTTATAGGTCAGCTGCTATAGGCAAGTGTGGGGTTTGAAGAGATTAGGGGGTCTTATGAGACCAACTCAAGTGTGAAGTTTCTTAACAGTAACAAATAGGGACTTAAAGCCAGCATTGTTTATGGGGAATAGAACTATGAAGGGCCTTGTAGATGTGGAAAAATGTTTCCATTAAAGAAAAAGGGAAATACAAAGATTTGAGGGCTCTCATGCTTGAGGATGGAAGGCTGTTGTAGGTCTTTTTAAATGCGTGAATGATGCGATACTGGTGTACAGGAAAGAAAATAAAGCGGCCAGATAAGTAGGGTAACTTGGGGAATAATGAAAGGGGAATATATAGATATAGATATGTGTATAATTTAAGAGTAAAAATGTGAGATGCAACCCTTGGTAAAAAAAGGGCAAAGGGTGTTTCTGCTTTACTGTATGGAGCAGAATGACCCACTAAGGCACACAGTAGAACTTCATGCAAAAAAGGTTAGTTCAGCTATGCTACTTGTACTCAATTGTATCTTATTGTGAAGAAAATACTGCCCGTTTCACTGCATAAATGTTTAAGAGACTGAAACTTTGCTTCATGCCATGATCTTACAGAATTGCTTAAAATAACAACTGGAGAGTGTAAATGTGCATAGCATGAAATGTTTTGCTGAACTGTGTGCTAGTGTGCAATATAGGCTATTCTAATGAAATTTGATTGTAACTTGTGATATTTAAATTCCAAAGTATAATTGAAGCTTTGTGTCTATTTCTTTTGCACATGGGTTTTTTTTTAATTGGCAATTAAGAACACTTGTCAGTGACCACTGTTACTGACTAATACAGTTCTAAGATTAAAAATCCTACCGCTATTAGAGGCTGAATGAAATATTTTAAATAATGAGTTCCTGTTTTTTACAGAGTCGTGGTGGGAGCTTCTGTGATTCTGTATTGGTATGCTTTGTTTCCACTGGTTCTTGAAGGAGTCCGGAGTCCTCTTAGCAAGAGGACAGCTAGCAGCCCTAAAGAGAGAACTGTGTTAGGTTCTTGTGTTAGCAGCCCTGGCAGTAGTGGGGAACTGCTGATTAAATAGGTGTGATCATCGACCAGTGAAATAAACAATGAACAGGGCAGCTACTAGAGAATGGAATATGCTCGGGCAGTGGGCCTTGTAAAGAGGAAATTGCAGGGTTGGTGGAAAGAGACAAGTCTGAGAGTAATGGAACATACTGAAGGGCTCAGGAAGAAGCTGGAGTAGATTCTATCTATGTAGTTAGTATTAACTGCTGTTAAAGTAATTAATTACTATGAAAACCATTTCCTCACTGTAACTGCATGGTCAAAGCTGGGATGAGGGAAGTCTGATCATGAAGGAGAGTGAGCTCTGAAACATGCATTGAATACCCCCAACAGCCAAGTGTAGATTCAGTGATTCACTCCGCTGTTTCTTGAATGTTGGCTGTTTGGATGGCTTTAAAGGAGGTGAGGCTCGGTGGTTGGTTTGTTTTTTAAGATGACTAGATTTGCTTCCAGGACCATTCAGCTTTTATGAGATTTTCTCTAGATTAAAAAAAAATAAATTGGGAAAAGTAAGTTTTGGTTTTCTGATATTTATGAAAGCTTTCTAAAGTGTTACTAATACTACTGCCTTCAGATAGCGTTTTAAGTTTTCTATCAAGTTTAGAACTTTTAGATAGAAAGTAGCTTTCCATTTGCTCAGTGGATTTGGCAATATTTCTGAGGTGAGTTTTTGCTGGATCAACTGTATAACCATTTTTTTGTGTTACTTTGTTGTAAGGGTCTCTAGTAGAAAAGAAGTTGAAAAGTATGTGCTCTTAGAATCACAGTAAAAGATGTGGCTTGTGTTTGTACATTTTAAGTCTAGAGGTTTAGAATGTTAATATTGAAAATTGCTTTTGAAAAGTACCTGCAAAGCTTGCTTTTAACTAGCACAGAATGGAAGATATAAACCCCTAATTTTATATTACTGATATTAGGTAAGAATTGTGATATTAATATGATGGTATTAAATGCTAAGTCTTTCTTTGTGTAGGTGGATGGAGTCCTCTGTTTCTGTTAATGAAGTTCAAGTATCTGGTGTAGGTTGCTAAGAGTTAAGATGTATTAGTGGGAGACTTGGTCTGAAATGGAGGCTGCATCAAATGTTAATAAGCAAGTGGTGTTTGTTTGTAGCGTGTTGATCCAGCTACTTCCCAAACTGTTGCTATTAGGACTTTGACACTGGGAACTTTTACTTACTGTTTTAACATTCTTTTATTTGTGAGAGTATAAAATTCAGATATGTAAATAGGTCCTCTGAAGATTTCCATTTATAGTTGTTCTGTTTAACCAAATACATATCTTAGTTTTAAGAATTTATTGGATTGTAACCGTAATATGTTCAAGTCAGTCTGCCTGATAGACCTGGTTAGCTTTTGTACATAAACATATTTTTTGTTTTGGAAAAGAGCAAATATTGACTGTATACAAGATTTGGTGAATTTGCTTGTCTTTGGTAAGTAAGCTAATCATGAAGGAATGATTTTTACCTAGCATCGTGCTTTCTTAATGTTTGCTCCTTGCCTCTGACTTCACAGAAATGGAATATTCAGTTTACTAAACTTGTACTTTTGGGTTGCTTTCCTGAAGATGAAAAGAAGTAATGAAAACCATTAGTTTCTGGTGAGCTGCCTGCTACTAGGCCATAGTCAAGATAGCAATTTGTAAGTTATGTAGTTGTTTTTTAGTGGGAATGCTCTGCATTCCCCAATGGCCCTCCATTAAAATTAATTCCTTAATCATGTTTTGGGACATGGCTGCCTTCTAAGAGAAATACTGTTTATTGATAGTTTATATTTGTTTTCCTGGCCCTTTCTACCTATTCAATGTAAAGTATCTAGTAAGTCAAGTACCACTGAAGCTGTGCAGAACTTGGAAGAGAGTGCTCTGCCTCTGTTTTGGCTGAGAGGAGATTTGATGCTGTAGTAACTTTGGTGTGAATAATAGGAATTTAATGGCATCCAACTTGCAGTGGTAACTGCATTTGTTTACAAAGTCAGGCTTTTATGCAATTTCATAGGCGATTTCAGGGAAAAACCTCTCGCTGTACAGAGAGATCATTCCCTGTGTAGCTCTTCAGTAACGAAAAAATTGTACCAGCAATGAAAGGGAGTTCTTAAATGCTTACATTTTTTCAGTAGTTGTTGTAGTGTAATAATGAGTCCTTTCTGGAAGTAAATGTAGCACTTAAGAAGAGGAAGTGTTTCTTTATATTTAGCGTAAGATAATTACAGTCTTTCTGTTTTCCCTTGAATTATAAAAGGGTCACCAGACTTTCTTGTAGTTCACTGCAGGTGTTCCCTACTGTAACTTCAGTATTAGAAGATTCTGTTTCCTTGAAGACCTTTAATAGACTCTTCCTAACTAATAATAATAAAACTACCCTAAAAAGTATCTAAGTCCACTACCTGTTCCTTCATCCCAGTGATATTTGCTAATAGTATAAGAATGCTTTTTATATCTGTGTTTTTCTTGTTCTACTCGTGCAGGTTTGGTTTCCTACTAAACTAGCGTGGTTTTCCATTTGATAGCACTAGACTTATCATACAGAGAATTCATGTCTGGATTTTGTCATGAACCTGTATCCCTTCAGTATTTCAGTATGTTAAAAAAATACTACCAGGGAACTTGTGGGTTGCCAAATTTTTCCTGAATATTTTATTGCTTTTCTGAAATCAGAGCTTTCTGCCTGCATTTGTATGTACAGGGAGTAATCTTAGAATTATACTTTGGGTTAAAATTTTTATTGACATTTTTGTCAGAAGTGTTGTTTTGTGAAACAGTTTTTTGAAATTTATTAATCTGTAGTAAGTGGAAAGTCTATGGCAATGAGTATTTAGGGAACAAAATTGCATCAATATATGAAGTGTGAGCTTCTAAAATAAATTGCTTATCCTGTAAACTTAAACACTTTCTAAATTATTCAAAGACATCTCTTGAATGTGATATTCACCTATTTCCTACTGTGGAAATTTTTAACAAAGAGTGAAATAGCCTGGAATTCTCTTACATACACTTTTGCACCGCTTCTTTTCCTCTTGGGCAGTGTTTCCCTTTTTCTCCCTGCATTCAAGTTTGTGAAGCAAGATGTGAGTTCTAAGGAACAAATCGTACCTGCCTGCTGACTGGAAGTAGACTCATGAAATAACTTTTCAAGAATAATCACAGAATGGGTCAGGTTGGAAGGGGCCACAGTGGGTGTGGTCCAAACTCCCTGCTCAAGCAGGGTCATCCTAGAGCACGTGGCCCAGGATTGTGGCCACATGGCTCTTGAGTATCTCTAGTGAGCGAGACTCCACAACTTCCCTGGGCAGCCTGTTCCAGTGCTTGGTCACTCATGCAGTAAAGAAGTTCTTCCTCATATTCAGGTGGAACTTCCTGTGCCCCAGTTTCTGCCCATTGCTTCTTGACCTGTTGTTTGGCACTACTGAGAAGAGCCTGGATCCATCCTCTGACACCCTCCCTTCAGATATTGATAGAAAGTGATGAGGGTCCCCCTTGGTATGTCCGGTTGGAAAGTCTGTCCTCCGGGTCACTGGGAAAGGGAGATAAATTTTTGAGCAGATGACTTAAAAGAGACCACTCTTTTTACCAGCTGGGTTAAGAGATGTCTGTTGTGGCCTTGATTTAGGATTACATTCATGTGGCAATGTTACATTGTGTTTGAAATTAATGGAAAATAAGGCCTAGACCTATGATTAGGCCCTGAAGGATTTGGGGATAATCATCTGTTCCTTATTGTGACTGTTGTTACAAAGGAGAGTTGCAAAGGAACAGTCTGTCAAAGTTAAATGTAATTTTTTCTGTTGCAATGTTAAAACATAACTTGCTTTGTTTCTACAGCAGAGGTATGATAAAAAGTGCTAATACCCTCCTTTTGTCATCATTCAAAAAAAGAGATGTAAAACAGTATTCAAGTGCTTCATGACAAGGAAAGGGCAGCCAGAAATACGAACAGTTAGTTTCCAGAGCTAAATTCCCTGTGTCTTGAGGGGCAGCAGAAGTCTTCAAAAGGTTTTTCTTTTGGGTCCAAACTTTTATCATTACTTTTCTGATACAAGTCAACTAATTTCTCTGACCCGCTATATATATTCAGGCATGTCAGGCTTTCTGAAAGTACTTTCATGAAGCAGGTTTACAGTTCCATCCCAGTTACACAGGTTAGGTCCTCTGCCTTGGTTTCCCAGATTTCTTAGATATTGCAGTTTTTTATGTCCGCCAGAGCAACAGTGTTTTTCTTTTCAGTGTTTTTTTTTCTAGATAGATTTATTACTGAGTTTGTTAGAGCAGCAGAGTTATCAATTTTCTATGTCTATCAGTAGTAAAAACAGGGAAAGGAATTATGATCTGTTCTGCTCATCTCATTTTTATGTTTCTAACATACCTGTTCACTCCCAAATGTGGAAAAACCACAATTTTTTTTTATTAAGATATAAAATAATGCACATTTGTGCATAAACTCTGCAATACAAGTTGGGTAATGTGTTCTACCTATTTTTTTCCTGCTGTGTTTATTTCATGTAATTATGTTCTGGGTGCTGGTGTGTTCATGTCAGCTGTGCCCCTTGAATAACATAGGGAGGAGTTCAGATGTCATCTGGTTAAGTCGTTTGAGTAGATTCTTCATTCAGTCACCTGCTGCTGATTAACACAGACTTAATTTTAAAAACTGCTCATTTGAAAGAATGCTATTTCTACTTGCTTTAATACAAGAAATAATATGATCCTCTTCAAATTCAAGTAGTGTAATGTTCATCTCTTACTGGCTAAACGCTATCTATGATAACGATTGCAGTTTTTGTATAGTCCTTTTGAGAGTGCTTACTTAACTAGGGATATAAAATGAGACACTTAGGCAATCAAACAATTGTAAAATAGATTTTGAATTTGTAAACATAACTACAGCTTTTGTGAAGAGGCTTATTTTCCTGTAGTAAGGTGATTCCAGGAAAGACCAGTTGAATTTCCTGTGTGTATTTAAGAACTTCTTAATGGGAAGAGGGATGAATTGTCTTGTCACCTGTTGTGCTTTAGATGCTTGAAAGCCCTGTTGCACAATACCTTTGTTAAGCTGAGCTAAGCTTTGTTGAGCTGAGCTGGGCCAACCTGAAATAAAGCTGTGAATCCGTTTTTTTTTTTAAACCACAACACTATATATATTAATTCTTAGGTCAATCCTTGCTTGCCATCTTCGCTTCCACCCTGAGCTTTTTTTTTTTTTTTTTTTTTTTTTGGAGTGTTACTGACCTCTCTTTTCAAAAACAATTTCCTGTTGAAAGTTAAATAAGCATGGAAATTAAAATTATACTTGTTTGTCTATACTGTAATAAATACATGTGGCATAGTATGTTCAGAACTGAAAATGTATTTTGTCTAAATCTAATAATTCCTAAAAGTTTACTGACCAATTGTTGCTTTTAATACTAAATATTTTCAAATTAGCCTCCTCATTTGTGGTGAAGAAATAACATGTCCAGGAAAAAAGGAGTAATTGTTCTTAAAACAGAAATATTCCAGAATTCTGTATGGGCAGATCAGTCAGTATCTAAATCTTAGGTGAAATAATGCTTTCTCTGTTTTATTGAGACATGGACATTGCTGTAGTCTTAGAAGAAGAGGAAGTTCTCTTTAGTTAACAAATACTAACAGCACTTAAGGAATGATCTGGTATTGAAATGGAGGTTGGTTCTTCTACTGTGTTTGATGCATCTTGAGATACAAATTTGAGATAATCTGACTTACAGTTACTATTTTTAAGACACATTTAAGAAGGGTGATACACAGTGCCTTTTTTTCTTGCTTTATTTTAATGTGGTCAGGCATTGATCCTGCTGCAGCCTTCTTATTAAGGATATAAGTGTGTTACTTAGCTGTGTGACTAACCTTTCTGCAGGATTGTCGTAATGTTTTATAGCAGATTCCCTTTTTTTAGTACTTCTGCAGCACCATGTGCTTGTCAAATTGCTGATTCTGAATGGTGCATACTCAGTTGAGATGAAGGAAACTTAAGATGGGATGAAGGTGGCAAGCATTTGTCACTGTGTGGCACTACCTATGTTCATAGAAGCCTGTAGCTTCACCTTCCTTATTCTAAGCCTAGTAATGGAAACATTCAATGCAAGTTCATTTGTGTTACTGCATTCACAGAGTCTTCTGTTTAAACTGAAGCTGTCCTCAAAACATCAAAAGAAAATTGAGAGTTGCTAAACAACCTGGCCTTGTTCTTAATTAACCTTATTTTTGTTCAGTAGATTTTGTCAGGGAGATTAAGTTGTCATATCTTAATTGTTTGGAGCTTCTGAGCAGGAGTACTAATTTGGTGCTGTGGATACACAGAAAAAGGGGAAGTAGTTTCAGCTGTGTTTGAGCAACTGCTTTTTTTTCTCCTTTGTAAGCAGAAATTGTTTTGCATGACCCCTGATTTTAATCAAACTACAGTTTGTGATGACTGGGTTATGGTGTGTCAGTCTTTCACAGTTTTACTCTGCGGTTTGTAATCTTAAAATATTGAAATACACAGTTTTTATGAAGTGTCTTCATTTGAGTGACTCCCATCTGAGGTGTGTTGATAAACATCAGTGGTTCTTCCAGTGTTTTATGTTCTTTGGGAAGCTCCTTGAATGAAAAGTAAAATTTATGATACTTGTCCCTTCCCCCTTCTGCAATGTTAAAGGAATTGTTATCATTTTAGTATCCCTTGAGCCTGATATTCCTGAAGCATTTGAGTATGTGCCTGTTGCCCCAGATGACTAATATATTTTTAGAAATGTCTTGAGTTCTCTAGTTCTTCTTGGCTTTTGAGAGGAAAAATCTTCTAAATTTGGAATTATCTATCGACAATTAATGTGAATCAGTAATTACAGAAATAGAGATTCAGTCTTCTGCTTGCTCTTAGTTAATCAGTTCTTGGAAATGTTATTGCCAGAGGTAGAGTGTGTTGTGCTGTTAGACTTCATCACTGACCTTGACTCTCTTAGTACTGTATTACAGTGTGTTCATGGGAGGGTCATTTGGGTTTCATGGTGTGTTGCTGAGGAGGGCTTGGAAGGGGGAAATTCAGTCTATTGCCCATTTGCTGTGCTGATCCATGTAGAGTTCAAATAACATGGTTATTAGTTTGTGGTAAGGATTCTAGTTGTCAGTTTAACACATCTCTTTTTGCATGTTGTAATAATTTTAAAGTCTCTATATGAAGCTGTTACTTGAGGTCAGAAGAACCTCTTTTGAGCAGTCTCTGATACCCTATTAGAGATATAAATATTTTATGAGCAATAGTCCAGAATGAAGGCAGTTTGGCTTTATTCTCAACCTACCTCTTTTCTTTTTAGAGCAATGTCCCACTCCTTAGTACAAATATGGTAATGTTAATTAGTGTTGCAAGTTTAAAAATACTTTAAACTGTCATTAGAGATGTTGAACAGGGAGTTTATTTTTTTATTGTACACATTGAAATCTTCTGGTGTCATGAACCAGAGAGTTAGGAATATGATTGTTTTGCTGAAATTCATGCTACTTGCTCATATTTTCCATGGGTAAAACTTCTTAAGCTGCTTTTTTCAAGTCAATTGATCTCAAATGAAGTGGGTGTCTTAGTAGATGTTCAGCAGCGTTGATGATGTTGTCGTTTCTTTATTTTATTAGGTGACCTGAACCTAAGGTTTCCTAAAGGGAGAAAATTGCAGATTTTAATCTGAAGAACTTGTCTACTCATAGGTTTTAATTTCACATAAATCCATTTTGTAGATTGTAATTTGTTTAATCTACTTTAGTAACCGTTGAGTCTTATCAGAAGTGTTTAGAAGCTGGTTGGAATTTGCCTTAATTTATGAGAAACAGGCAAATTCTTTCCAATGATACTGTTTACCCCACTTCAGAAATAAAGAATAAACATCTTCATGGCTGATGGTAAAACTATTCGTGCCGTCTTTGTTTATTGTTATTTCAATAGTGGAAGTATCAAAGAAACTGACAATACACTGGTTTTCTTTGAAGAAGAAAGTTGGTAGGAATTCTGTCTAGAGTGTGCTGAAAATCCATTTTTCATCCCTTAGGCTTTTTTCAGCTCTATGATTTGTGACATTTGAGTACTGGATCATACTGAAACTCACTGCATTCAGTGGACCTTGTTAGTGAACCTGATAATTTTTGAAGTTGTGTCTTAAGCTGAAAAGTGATTTCTCATTGCTACTGGGAGGTGGACTGAGGGGAGAAAGAAAACAACCCCAAAATTATTTAATTATTAAGCTGTAGCTGTAACAAAGAAAGGAGCAAATGAGAGGATGGTTGGACAAAAATTAAGTTCATCTGCTCTGTCACTGAGGACAACCCAAGCTGTATTACTCATTTAGGCTGAAGTATAGCCCTGGGAAAATAGCCTGCCTGCTAGCTGCTGGAGTAGTAAATCCCTGAATTGTTATTTGAGAACTCAAAGTTCGAGTTTTGGTTGAGGCAGTTTCTTACCTTTTGCTTTGTCTTTTGATGGGCAGGAATAACTTGCTGTTCTTTCTAGAGCAGTTTGGTCTGTTTGCTCTAAAATTAAGCTTCAGTTCCTGAAACAAATTGAGTAGAACTAATTAAAAATAAAAGTGTAAGCAGAAAAGAGAAAAAAAAAATTACTCTACATTATGCAATGTGTAAGATTTAACCTTATCTTTTTCATTTTAATAATCAGTAATGCCTTGGCATTTGCTAAGTATTGCATTAGTAAAACAATACAAGTCCTTGACTTTCATTAGTTTACTGCTCCTGACTTTTCCTTCTCAAGGTGTAATTTTCTTACTACCATTTTAGAAGAAACGTTCTATTATGAATAAAACTATATGTTTAGTATCATTTTCATCCGTTTCTGGTCATTTGTGCCACTCCAAGTATGTATGAGTCCTGGTGTGTTTATAGTAATGCTTTTGGCTGATGCCCGTGAAATTCTGTGCGAATGGTAACTTGGAGAAAAAGAGAACTTCTTTACATTGGGATGATTATCCTGTGAATTGGGTATTGCAGAATAGTACAGACTTTGCTGTCGTAGATTGGCAGTGTGGCAGGAGAGAAGGGTAAGGAATGAAATAAGGCTTTGTAAGTTTTTTTGCTCAATAGAGCTACTTGTTGACTCGTATAAAACATTTATTTGGCGGGGGGCATAATGAGTATGTAGTTGGGCAGTACAGTGGTCAGGCTAGATTTTCTTTCTCTTGGCAGAGCATTGTGCATTCAGCTTAGTAGGCTATGAATTTCTGGAAAATGTTACTGCACAGTTGGTGTATTCTCTGAGGCCACTGCTCTGCTAGGAAAATTGCAAGTTTTTATGCTTTTGGTTGTGTATGGAAGGCAGCCATGTTTATTTCAATACAGCAGGCCACATAAAAATGCTGTGAAGAAAAAATGTTTTGTCTTATTACTTTTACATTCAGCAAATCCAAATGGTCCTGATAGGCTGTTCTGTTACTGCTGGCATGTTGGGTATTGTGTTCCTATTGCGTTGGTTTATTTCCTCCCATATGCAGTACTTTAGAAAGTGTTCTGCATAAAGATTTGCGTTGAAGTAACAAAGCGACTTGAAATACAGTTTAGGCATTTTAATTTAGGCTTATCCTAGATAAATTTCTATCATTTTCACTGTTTGGAGAATTCTTAATTACCGCCACCATGAACTGTCTTGCTGTTACGTTTTCTCTGTTAACAACTAATTAGTATCTGTCACTTGGGTAGTATTTGTTCTTTTGAGGAAGTTCAGGTTCTGATGTTGTCTCTGTTTCAATGAATTTGATTGCATGTTAGCTGAGAGGTGAAACATGGAGTCATAGAGCAGTATGTACAAGCTGTCACAAATGTAATGACATTCCTTGCTTTTCTACTGCCCAGCGTTTCTTTCCACATGCCTAGTATGTGGGTACAGAAATGGTGACTCCTAGAGCTCTTCCTGAATCCCAGTTCCCTCTGGTGGGACTAAAGGAGCAGATCATCTTTTGAGTTCCACCTGGTCAGCCTTTGTAAACTTCCTTTATTTTATATCTATACTGGCACTTTTTATTATGGACAAAATGAGTTAAGATGTTAACAAGGTATTTTTCTGGCTGAAAAGAAAACATAAATGCGCTATCAGTGGTGAACTGTTAAAGTTAACTGTCCTGTGGTATAACAGTGTATATACTGCAACTGTAATGTCTCTCTGTATTTCAGTTGGAGATTTTATGATTATGATACTGTACAATGTTATGAACCAAAAAGAGTAAATTAGGTTAAGATATTTGGGTGCCAGAGGATGATGGGGAATGCATGAAGGTCATGTATATGATTATTCTAATCAAGGGGCAAGAAAATTTATTTTAGGTGGTTGCAGGGGGATGCTGTAATTGCCAATATAGGTTTTGGAAAGGAAAGGGTTTTGGCTTGGTCTTGAAAGATGGTAGGGGAGAAGGGAGGAAAAACAGGTGCTTTGTTGGAGCAGTCTGATCCTTAGTTAACTCAAAATTTGAACTTTTTATAATTTCAGAAGTGAAGTGGTGTTAATGGAGATGCTAATTAAATGTGATAATTGCTAGAGAAAGTTGACTGTATTGCAAAATGGAGTATTCTTATTTCATCCTATGTTAAATCTGTTTTTCAAGTCCAGCTTGGTGTTGAGCCCTTGGTGCAGTTCAAAGTGTGTTGGATTCAGCAGCTAGGATATGGAAACAACTTAAAAAACATTAAAATAAGTCTTAGAGTGACAGAGTCTCAAATCTGTAGTAGTCATTAAGCCACTTTGAATTTGTTCCCAGGGCCTTGCTCTGTGCTTTGTGGTGATTTTCATGCATTAGTAAGGAAGATGTGATTTTTTTGGAAAGACTAGGACATAGCTGTGATACTTTAACCTTTACTCTGACCTGCCCTATGACTTGTTCATCACTAGGGAAGATTTGCTCATGCAGTTGCACCACTACAGTTTTATGTAACTGTAGTGCTGATGCCCTTGTTGGCCATCTTCCAGTTAGGAGTAGCTCTTTCCAGCTTTAACTGCTTTCAAAGCAGTTAAATGATTAGGCTGAGGAAACTCACCATGATCGTGCAGTAAACATTTCCATGGGGAGTTCTGAAACTAAACTGGAGTATTTATAACACAGTATGAATTTCCTTATGGTATGTTAAAGGTGTATATTAGCAATTGCTATATCTGCAAATATGCTAATAAGAAATGTAAAAACAAGTCCTTGTTCCTCTTTCCTGAAGAAAGTGGAACTAGTAAGGAAGGTCTAACTGTAAGAGGAAAAGGTGATAAGTGCCATGAGGAACTGTCTCAAGGAACAGTAGAATGTTGTCTATCTTATCAGGCGTGTTTCTGGGGTATGGACTAGTCTTAGTGATCCTGTTCTCATGATCTGCTTTGCCAGGCGTGCAGCTGGGAGATGCAAAGATGATTGCAAGTCGCAGCCACCTTAAAATGGCTCGGGGTTAGGCTTTGCTAATGGTGAAGCCTAGCATTCAAGTTAGGGGACCCCCCCCTTGTTTTTAGAGATAGACCCCTGCTTTTTGTGGCCTTTTAAACATCTTCAACAGCTTTCCCAGACAACCTGAGCTGGCACTTGGCTGGGTTGACAGGTTCCTGGATGACTGCTGTGCATGGATTTAACCACATACTAAAACCTTGCTGCCTCAGTATAAAAGCGTCATTTGGTAATATGGTTGTCATGTTTACATACAGTCTTTAAGCCCTTGGCTTGTATGAAGTGCCTAAAACTCTTGTTCTCCAGAGTATCATCTGCTTTGGTCTTGGAAGCTTTCCAACAGCAAACATCAGTTCAGCAGTCCTTTTGTATGCTCATTCCTGAAAGTTTGGGTACAGATCCAAACATAGAGTGGTATAGTGTGTAAAATAGAATGGGTGTAGGGGTGGTGAACCTGCACCTGTAATTACCCTGTAACTGTCCCAGGCACCATTGGTATGTATTTATGGCTGGCCCTGTTAGTGCTTGTGCCGCCTGTCCTGGTGACCCGAGGCAGT
This sequence comes from Acanthornis magna, assembly GCA_036785705.1. Taxonomy (NCBI): domain Eukaryota; kingdom Metazoa; phylum Chordata; class Aves; order Passeriformes; family Acanthizidae; genus Acanthornis; species Acanthornis magna. The sequence continues at coordinate 9,938,044 of JAWUZG010000028.1, read as the reverse complement.
CAGCATTGCTGGAGCAGCCACGATTGGTTTTAATGCAGCTAAGGCCAGCTCAGGTAGGACAAGATTCCTGATGGATGGAGCCTGTGGGTGGGCAGTCTGGGAGGACTGCAGCTCAGCTCTGAGAGGCCTGGGGGCCCCTTCTGAAGAAACTGCTGCATAGTAGGTGTTTCTCCTATCGGGGCCAGCTGTGGGTGGGTGTGACTTGCTGCAGCTGCTCAGATACTGCTCCAGAGTGCTTGGTGGCTGGGCAGAGTGTGGAATGGGGCCATGCTGCTGAGCTGATAGACCATGTGGGGTTTGAAAGTCTGCATGGTGAATTTGAGGCATTTGTTTATGGGTTGGATAGAATGGGCTTTACAATATTTTATTCCTGTAATAGGTATGTTGTTGGCCCTTCCTCATGTTTGGAAAGGGTTAGATTAGATTCACTGTGGCGGTGTATTTAGGCCATTACAGTATTTAAAAATCACCATGTATGTGTTGAATGTGCTGAACAAAATGCAGTGTTACTGCATCCATGGTACAAGATTACAGTAAATTAGATTCATTGGTGCTTTCTGATGTTTTGAAGGGACAGTTCAAACAAAGCCATCTGATAAATTTTCATCTCATTTTTTCCTTGAAAAAGGGAGATGATTTTACCTTGTAGCAGAACGTAATTCAAATATGTCTGTTGAACAACCTACAAAATTACATTATGAAATTTTAATGTTTTTTTCTCAGTAGAAGGATATAGTAATAGCTAATAGAAAAATATTAAACAGCTAATTCACTGCATAATCAGTGTCTAAAAAAAATTGAGACTATTGGTGTAACTGAGGAGTACAGCCTTGTAATTAAGATATACTACTTATATCTAGGGGAATCAAATGCATCTATAAATGTTTCTTGGTTGTTGTTAGGTGTGTGCATCACAAGTGTGTGATGGTTGTAAGTATTGCTTTGACAACCCTAATTTACCCCCATTATAAGTCATTCTGCCTTGCTCTGAGCCTGAGGGATACTTTTGGTGTAGGACTACTATCTAGCTTTTGAAAGACTGTATTTGAGTATGAGACTTAATTCTGTTTTGCTTATTTTTTTTCCCCTATATCTTTATGGAGAATAACATACAGTTTTAGCCAAAACAGTGTAGGGAAAGGTTTTGAGATAGTGCTGTTTCCGGTTGCAGTAACTCATGTGTGTGCACTTTGACCTTTAACCTTCATAGGGTACTAAAGAGTTTGGTGATGGTGTACCTTGTTGCTTTTGTGATGGACTGTTTTTCTAACTGCAGGGTTTAAGGTGAGGAGAAAGAAGTTTGAAATAGTAATTCTGTCAGTGTTTGTGTAGTTCGAAGGCTCACAAGACAGAATTTGCATTATGATAGCTCTCATTCTGTACCATACTATGTAATTTAGTCATGTTCTGTATGTGTAGCTCTCAGAAGACTTTAAAACAAATTTTATTTTTTTTATTGCTCCATTCGCTCCCACCTATCAGTCCTTTACTGTTCTTTACTGTAGTAGCCCATAAGATAAAGTCTTTGCCATTTTCAGATCACTTTAACTTCATATTTAGATTGCTATACAGCTTGTGAAGCTAGTGGTAGTTGATGGAGCGCCCCTGGGTATTTAGAAATTTCTCAGTATGGAAAGGGAAAATAAAGGGTGGGATAGTGTTGTATTTGGAATATCTAGGTTTTTCCCTGAAATGTGTAAGAAAATGATTTTTCCTAGTTTGGTGGGATTTATGAGAACATTTAAAACTTAGGGAAAAATTGCATGAAGAACAGTGGAAGAGTTTTTACTTGCTTAGAAATTTTAGAGAAATGGGAGGCCTTAAAAGCAGGAAATTTAAAGGAAGATTGCAGAGTTGAATGGATGTCCTTGTTTAATTAATTGTGTATGGAACTGTTCAGGTGACTTGAGCTTAGGCACAAATACAGATCTAAAAGGTGTTGAGAGTTATCTCCTTTCTCATTTCAGCTGTTCAAGTGCTTTCACATTAGGAAAACCAAGTTGCCTTGAGGAGTAATTGGTAGGGCGGCCCAAAGCAGGTGGTGGTTTGGGAAATGCTGCCTTTGGTATTCTAGATGTCAGTACCTTTATTGCCGAGACTGAGGTGCAGGAAAATATATAGTCTGATCTGTATGCATAAACAGAAATAGTTACCTAGAACTAATTACAAGTAGTTTCAAAACATAACAGCAGTTTTAAGGGAACAGCGTTGCTTCATCGAAGTTAAAAACTGATTTTATGCATCTAACCGTCTAGGCTGTTGATAAGCGTATTTAAATTTTCTGATCTAATGTTGAGGAGAAAGGGCCTGTTACTATCTGAATTGGCATGTTAGGATTCTTCAAAGCATCAGAATTATAAAGAAACAAACTATTTGTTTGCTAGTAATGGAATAAAGTTTGAGAGTTAGACCAGCAAAGGGACATACTGCATTACTCTAACTAGAAAATCAAAGTCAGTTTTATGCTATGTGAAAAAGAAATGTGCATGTGATCTCTTGAAATACTTCTCCATCTGAACTATGCTGTGGTCCAGGCTATGGACAGCTTGCCTTCTCTGCTTCCCTCTTCTTTCCCTTTCACCTCCTTAGAATGCAGATGGTTGATTTCTTTGAAAGCATACATGGTAAACAGTCTTTCTCGTTTCTTTCAGGGACCAGTTACTCTCCACAAGAAAATTCACACAACCACAGTGCTCTTCATAGTTCAAATTCACATTCTTCTAATCCCAGCAATAATCCAAGCAAAACTTCTGATGCAGTGAGTATTTTGTGATTGGTTTTCATTCATGTGTTGCCCCGTTCGTACACACTGTATTTTCATAATTTTGTCTAAGACTGACATAATTTACATTATGTACTTAATTGAATTTTCCAACATCAGTCTTTATTTTGTAAACACTCTCTAAACCCAAGCTGCAGTGGCTCTATGTTGTAAAACTGTCCTAATTGGTAATTATTAGAGCTTTGAGTTACCTGTCATTAATTTTAAAATACTAGATTATTTTAATGACATAGATATAGAAACATTTTCCATGAACTTTGTGGTAAATCTAGAGCAGACAGTATGATTTTACTTATATGAAATACAATACATATTGTGAATTTTAGTCACTTTAGTATCAAAGTTGTAGTAGTTAGAGTGGTGTCCGTTAAAAATTGCCCGAAAACAAAATTGGTAAATTTGCAATGTGTAGAAAAATTTTGGAAAGATAATAATTTTGAGGGTGTTGTAAGGTGAAGGAAACTATGGTTCTCAGTATTGGCACTTACTGTATCCCGCCAAACATACTGTTAGATTTTGTTAAAGGAGTTGATGGGAATAAGCCAGAGGAAGCTATTGCACAATGCAATGGGAATGTAGTGGTCACATCTTCAAGTTGTCAATGAAATGGGCATTTAGAGATGGTGGAAAGCAGTGATACGGGTACATACAAAGATGCCATGCAGTTTATAAAATGGTGAAAGCTGTTAAATTTGTATGTTAAAACTCTCAAGTAGTCTTTTGTCCAACGCTGTTTGTATTTTAAAGGCTTATGATTCTGCTGACGATTGGTCTGAACACATCAGCTCTTCAGGCAAAAAATACTACTACAACTGCCGAACAGAAGTTTCACAATGGGAAAAACCCAAAGAGTGGCTGGAAAGGTATATGCTTCTGTTTGTTTTAGTTGTATAAAGAACAAATATTTTTAAGCACATTTAAGAGCAGTTGAGCTTATCTAATAGATTACTGCTATAAAAGATTGTGGTCTAAGACTGCTGTATTTCTGCCCTTACCATGACCTCTGGCACCTGTTTTATGCCGTGACAGTCCAGGGCCTGGGAGTGAAGTATGGTTGGTTTGCTTGGGGTTGGTTTTGGTTTCTTTTTTGTGTGGGTGTGGGAGGGGGGGTGTTTGTGAGTGCTGCTTTTTCTTTTTATGTTTTCTTTTGGGGTGGTTGATTGTTTGTTTTGACAAGATTAGTGAGCTGAACTAGTATATTGTGGGCTTCAACAAGCACAGCTGTAAGGAAGCAGTGGCTGGAGTTCGCTAACCCCACCTTTAGCAGAAAGCTTTTAACAGTTTAATTCATCTCATGTAACTTACAGAAACTGTTATATTATTAGATAATGTAAGTTCTTACCCAACTTTTCTTCTTTTCTTCAGAGAGCAGAGACAAAAAGAAGCAAGCAAAATGTCAGTTAACAGTTTTCCAAAAGATAGGGATTACAGAAGAGAGGTGATGCAGGCGACAGCTGCCAGTGGGTTTGCCAGTGGAAGTATGTGGTTTTTTTTCAACAATATATTCTTGCCTTGTTAGCATTACTGTTTCCTTTTCCAAACTTGAAAAATTTAAAAAATCCCTTTCCATAGCTGTCTTTCTCACCTTTTTATATATAAAAGCCAAAGAGGATAGTGCATTTAAGTCTCCCAAATGTTGTTTCTTGAAATAACTTTACTAGTGCAACACTTGCTTAATGCATTTCATGGTGCTCCTCCTTTTTGTGGCTTTTACAGCCAGATTTAATTATCTTCATGGGTAGTTACTTAAACAAGTTGTATTGGTTGCACAACTACAACCGATCTGTAGTTTAGTTCGACCGTCGTAATCATTGAGGCCTGCTAATGTCGTATTCTGAGCTTGAAAATAAAGACTTAACATCTAAAAATAATAACCTAATTTAATGCATTTTGATATCAGGGTTTTCAGAGGCTTGTGTATGTTATTGGGAACATATTTTTACCACACCAATACTCTTAATCTTTCCTGGACTATAAATTTCTGTAATTTAGAGGCTTTTGTCTTGATACCTAGCTTTAATCTGTGTCAATTTTCGTCTGGAAAATAGTTGTACTGTGAGATTCTGTCTGTATGCTGATGTAGTTTGAGTAAATTTCTAGCATAGTTCTCAGGATAGTTTAAAACTAGAAGCCAAAGTATTAATCTTCACCCACAGTCTTGGGACTTGACAAGGTAGAGATGTATAAAGGGCTGTTTTTCTCTGGTTTTCTCTCTACTGAAACTTACTGCATATGCTAAAATATACTGGATTCTATGAAAAGATAGCAGACATGCATAATGCAGTATTTGTTTTGTGACAGGTGAAAATGTAAGAATCTATAAAAATAATTACTCTGTATTTGCTTGGTGTGTTCATTAAGTAGCATATTTTAAAGTCTATGATTGTGTGACCAATGCAGATTAGTCACTCATTTAATATATATAAATACTTTGAATTAACTAAGTAAATTTGTTGTAGTAGTACTCAAGTGACATGAAGAGGAATTCTTTGAAGGCTAGAATGTGAAACTATTCAATTATACTTGATGTTCAGAGTTTTTGATGAACAAAAGAAAAATGGCACAAATTATCTCTTCACACTAAATAGAAGATAGAAATAATAGATTTTGATTCAGAATTTTTTAGGAGACTTCAAAAGTTAACTTGACTGTAACATTCATTATAAAGCAGCCTTTCATCAAAACACAGTGCTTAAGCAGAACTCTAAATCAGGCAAAGGTCAGAGAAAATGCATTCTGACAGTGAGTAGAATTAAATTTTGCCTTTTTTGATGCTGATCTACTCAAGGCTTTTTTTAATCATAAGAAGTTCAATCAGCTCTAGTTGTTGGTGTGCAGCTGTATTAATCAAAGTCACTGCCATCTTAGACTTGTTTCTGATTTAATCTCTTTTTTCTTACTGCAACGCTACTTGGGGAATCCTGAAAAAAGTGGAAGACAAGCATTCCAGTGACACCAGCAGTATGCTCCCACAGAATATTTTATCTCAAACAAGCAGGCACAATGACAGAGACTACAGACTGCCAAGAGCAGAGACTCACAGTAGTTCTACTCCAGTACAGCATCCCATCAAACCAGTGGTTCATCCAACTGCTACCCCAAGCACTGTTCCTCCTAGTCCATTTTCTCTACAATCTGATCACCAGCCAAAGAAATCCTTTGATGCTAATGGAGCATCTACTTTATCAAAACTGTCTACATCCACATCTTCCATCCCTGCACAGAAAACAGAGAGAAAAGGTACGTCTAATGAAATTCCCTCTAGTATTCAAGATGATGCATTGCATTACATTGCTTGTTCAAAGTATGTTCGTTCTAGAATTTAAAGATATTTTTCCTGTTTGATTGTATGTGCTTAGAACCTGATTACTGTTTTGATGTGTTTATTTTCCCCTAAACCACATTTGCTATATCTTATACAACTTCAAATTGACACTGTGCTATTTGCTATTTACTGGCTTTTTCTGCAAATTAACATTTCAAATGATAATTTGAAATATGTATTTTAGTAGAACATATTTTAATTTTTGTCGTCTCTCTTGTTTTGTATCTTTGCCATTTATTTGAGTTGTTATGTAGTTACACAATTTGAAAGTCATTTTGGACCATTATGTTTTATGAACTGCTGTTACTGTTTGGAATGCCAGTGTGAAACCTTTCAATCAACACAAGCACAGTTCTTACAGAAAGCGAGGGTTTTCTACATGTTTGTAAGAGCTAATCTGTTTTAATCTGTATCTTGAGAAATACTGGATTTTCAGTTCTAAATCTGTTGATAGTTTGTGTTTCTGTTATCTGATAATACTTGTTAGACACAGTTTGAGTTGAGTGAAGATGGGCATTTTACTGTGCATTGCTTGTGACCTTTCAAAAGTCTGAATTTTAGTTAGATTTACTTCATTATTAGGGAAGAAGAGCTTAAGAAAATGGTGAGAATGAGATGTGTGTCATTGGTGATAGTGTGTAATACTTTGGTGTAGTCGAGTTTTAGAGAGTGATATTGTGTAAGAAAGTTCCATTTTGAGGGCTTTGAGAGGGGGGAAAGTAATTTTTGATAATCATGCTGGGTTTTAATTTTAAATATTCTCTCATTAATATGTAATTGAATCCTTTTTTTGGAAGATGGCTTGTTGCCATGTTCAAACTTGCAAGTTGGTCTAGTTAAATCGTGTAGTTTTGAAAAGAAGACCAAAACAGACTCTGGTCTGACACTGGTCTAGTGCTCTGTGTTTGTTTCTGAGTCTTCCACTTTTGTTTATTAAAGAGTTCCAGCTTTTACACAGACTTAAGTACACCTGGCCACCCAAAATATTCAAACAGTACCATACATTGACATACTGCAATGTAAGACAACTGCACATGTAAAGAAATTTTGTCATGTTTTTTCTTGACACTTCATGCGATTTTTACATAACCTGGGTCATGAATACTGACTGTGAACTACAGAGGAACAGGTTATTTTCAGCAAGCCTTTTCCCATTCAACACAGTAAACCACGAAGTAAGGTGTAATAGTGCATGAATGGTTCTTGTACTGAATGCAAGTTACCTGCTTTAGTTAAGTCTCTGTTTTCTCATTACAGTTTGATGCACTTGTAAACATTACAGTGCAAAACATCCATGTCAGCTGTTCTTTCCTTTAGTGTATCTACTCTATTTCCATTCTATATTTAATATGCACTTTTAAATCTTCTTATTATTCAATTCTGGAATGTTCTTGATTCCTGTTTGGTGTGTGATCAGATTTTTTACTGGATATTCTTACAGTCCTTTACTGCACATCTTGTGTATAACATAAATTTCAGAACATACAGCTGGGTATAATAGTGAAAATGATGACACAGGGCAGTCTTGACACTGTAAATCTTACTTTAGAATCCGTATTACCATGGATGGTTCCATATTAAGTAATTCACTGAATTTCTGTATTCTTAGATAGGTGTTTTTTAAATTTTATATGGATTAAATGGATAGATTCTCTGTAATAATCATGCCTCATTGATCTTTTTCATGGCGCTTCATTGTGAGCAAATATTGTACTTACTGAGCTTCAGGAAAGAGTTGATTACAGAAAGGTAGTATGTAATTGAAGAATTAGAATAGGTGCATGTTGGACTTGAAATTCTTACTCTAGAAAATGTGAGATTTTACATGTTGCTTTACCTCTTGTACAGAAACAGAAGAATTCAGTGCAGGTTCTGTCATGATAAAAGATCATCAAAGAATACATTCTGTTGACTTTTTTGGGGAATGTCAGCCTGTCTTTTTAAGGAAATTAAACCAGTAAATTTTCTGTAGCATTTTGCATATTTAAATTTAAAAGAAGGGAAGAAGCAGTGTTTTGGATGATTTGTTTCTGTTACTCATTCTCTCAGAGGTGGCTGTGAATCTGCAGTACTAGAGTTACGCAGTTTATAAAGTATTTTTTTGTAGCTGTTATGCAAATTGAAAATACAATAATATCCTGAGACACTTGGTTCAAGCAATCTTCTAAAAGTGTCTTTGCAGAACTGAAAAATAGTTTGAGATGTCTATGCTTATACTAGTAAAGCAAATAGCCTTTGATCTTTTCTTTCTGTTCACTGACTGTGCCATTCCTCTCTCTTTCAAAAAAGACGTAAAGCTGTATTATTTTGCCTATAAAAATAGGTTGGTCCAAATGACTGAATAATATGTGCAATAGTCCTTCCTTAAATGAATTTTTTATTCTTGTGAATGTGTTGCTGGCTGCCTTACACCAGCATATTTGTACCACTGTTTTAATAGTTCTGATTTCAGTGTGTATTTTTTAATGCAGTAAAAGTTTTGAACAGCAGAACAACAAAAAACCACAAAACCCAACAACAATGCTTTTTTCAGCTCAATCTCTTTTGCTGCAGGGGTATGTTGTAGTCCCACAAGGAGATTGAATAAAATCCCTGGCTGAACTATAGCTCAGCTGTTAGCAGTAGTCCTCTGCCCTCAATGGCTGGCAGTAGTGGAGAGTTCCTGGGGAACTATTTGACCTCTACCCTTTGGTTTGAATGTTCCAGTCAGAATCTGCTGCTTCTGTTTGTGCTCACTGTGAGTGCTTTATGCAGGTAAAGTGTGGGGTTGCTTTTCCTACTTTTTGGCTGCTTTATCTGTAGGGCACATCACATTTTCCTATTTCTAATTCAGAATGAAATGTTGTATTGTCCGTATCTTAACAGTGTGTCTGTCTGTAGGATACTGCTTCTCACACCTTTCATCAAAGTCCCATCAGGCAGCACTTCTGTTTCTACTGCAGCAGTACTCTAAAATTTTTATGAGAATACAGCAAGCTAGCCAGTGCAATGCTGGGTGGGTTGTGACTCGGGTGCTGCTTTTCCTTTTCTCACCCCTGTGGTTTTCTTACTTGTAACACTCGCTAGTCTTTAGCAGTCAGTTATTAACCGTGCTTCTGGTATTGTTGCATCTTCTTTGGCTGAGTTTTGCAGTTTTAAGCTTATTACTCAATTCATGTGTTGGTTAGAAAAACATGTGAGACTGTTAGAAGTTTCTTCTGGTACTTTATACTTGTTTGCTGAACATTGCTGTTACATTTATTTTGACAGCAGAGGTAAAATTTTAAAAAATCATTTTTAAGACTGGAGTAATCCAAATGAGAAAAATAGGGAATTTTTTGTGTTTTAGATAATTGGAGTACTTTCGAGAACCGGGTTGCTGTTGTTATCATAATTTCATTTGGTCAAATATATTTGCAGAATGCATTTCTTTTAAATATTTATGTATTTTTGTTTTGGCTTAACGTCCTCAGTAGATCAGAACTGAACTGTGTAAGACAGATAAATGTGCATGCCAGTGCTCAGAGAACTTAGGTGGTGGACTTTACACTCCAGGTACTTCAGCACAGAAAATGTGTTACGATTCTAATCACCAGCAGAAAATAAAGCAAATCTCTTAGCTATTCAGGCTGGTAATTTTTTAATCAGTGAAGCAGAGATCAGGTTTGTAGGGCAATAAGATAAGAATTCCAGAAAATTTTATAATACAGTTTTCCTCCCACAGAGAGCACACTGTGAGAGCACACGTGCATAATAGTTGCTAGCAGTGCAGATAACAGCTCAAGCTCAAAATAGAGTGGTTGGGTAATATTGTAGTGTTGAATCCAAAGGACTTTAAATGCATTTGTTTTGTTTTAAATGGGATAAAAATTACATCAGTAGTAAAAGCTATTGAACACTCAGAGGGTCATTTTAATAATTTAGGATTTATCTCATAACAGTAGTGGATAATTTCCATGTCATTAAAAAAAATCTTTGTTGAAATAGATCAGAATAAGAGCAAGCTAATATTATAGCATTAATTTAAAGCTAGTCATGCAGGGAATAGTAGTATGTTAGCTGTCAGAAAGGACACAGGCTGTGAAGGGAAGTCCTTCCTCCACAAAGAAGCATTTCGCAGTTTTGCTTCTTTTTTCCCCATCCACTTCTCTGTCACACTGACGTGCCTGATGAGCTTGGCACACCTGGTCAAGAGGAGAGCAAGCAAGTTAGAGGTGCTCACAGGACTGCAGCAGACAGAACAGGTGGCAGAGGCACAGCAGAGCTATGGGACTGTGGGTTTCAAACCTCTGCATTGAAACAGAGTAGCTGAATAGTCAAAAATCTTGGATTTCCACCGCCCTTGCATTCAAGCTTGTAGGCTCATGGTTGGCTTTCAGAATGTCAGTCCTGGTGGATCATCTGTTTGCTTAGGAGCAAGGATTCCTGTCACAAGGGGCAGAGATTGGTCATGGCAAGATTCAGTAGCATGTTTATATAATGTCTCAAACTAAGAAGCTACAGGTGCTTAGAAAAAACTGAAGAACATTGTGACACAACTGCTGAAAATGATCTCTTATTTTTTTCTGGAAGTATTGGCTTATCCATGTTATTAAAAAATTCCTACTGCTTGGAAGTATCACACCAGGATGTTTCCATTCTCACTGGACCTGGTGTTTCTACTTCAGCAGAAACTTCAGCAAACCTCTTTGCAAAACTTAGGACAGACATGCACCTTGTGTCATACAGGTTCTTGTCATATGAAATCCTGACTGATAACTTGGATTTGTTTCCATTTTGTCCAAAAGATGTGATTGTGGGTCATACTCCCAGCAGATAAGGTTATGAATAGAAAGCTCTTCCCTAATAGTTGTGGACTTCAAAAATTATTTTCATTAGAAAGAGGTTTTTTTCTGCTCCACTTTGATGTTAAACCAATTAATGGTTCTTCACATTGTTAATCTCCACATCTAATGGTGTTTCTTGTTGCCATCTGATTACTTAATTTTCCTCCATTTTTTTTTGTTTAGGATGGCTTTATTGCTTAGTCATCTTTTTTCCATGTGATTAAATTTGATGGTCCAGAAAGTTGTTTAGGTCTATAATAGAGTTCTGTATGGTAGGCTGCATCTAACAAACCTGTTTGCTTAATTGTCAGAAAGTTTACTGTATTTTCACGTTGTTGCCACAAAGTGAATGGATTTTTTAGAGGTTTTTTAAAAGCTCCAGATATTGAAACTTTATTGTGCATAGCTTATAATGGAAAAATTGGTGCAAAGTCATATTTGTAAAATGTTAACAAATAATTTTAAAAATAATCTAACTTTTTTTTTCAAAGGAAGAGATAAATGTTATTTAATGAAGTTCTTAAAACTTCAAGAGATCGCAGCACATTATTTTCTAGTTTCGGTTTTTATTTCATTTTTTTATTAAAATGCTTTCCTTGGGACTTTCATGATAAAAGCTGAAGTTTTAGGTGAGGTTAAAGAGTCATTTGCATAGCATTTATTTTGAAATTGATGTTGACAGTGAAGAGGCAGCAGGCTTGCCCTATTCCACTTCTTCAGCCATAATCTGTGCTGCAAGGCCTGCAAAACTCTTAAGTTGTTACGAAATTTTTTTTTATAGCGCATGGACTAAACTTGCATTTTCTGTTAGTAAAATTACAGTTGTCATTTCAAAATTAGTCTTATGCTTAATGATTCAGATGAGGTTTATGAATAACTGCCATGTAATCCAAATCCTTATTTTGCAATAATAATGTAGATTGCTTGTTAAGGAACATGAATTGATTTTGACACAGGTGTAAGAACCAGTGTATCAGAGATGTAAAACTACAGGATTTAAATTTGTGAAGATATTTAACTTTTCTCAGCATGCTGTGTTCATCTTGACTGTGTTTCATGATGTTTGAGGGCTTCAAGTGCACTTAAGAACTACAGGATTGTATTATTGATAAGCATTTTTAAAAACTCCAATAAAATAGAAAATAGTGTTTAGATGTTGAAAAGTAAACTTAATTCTGTGGCAAAGTAGAAGCCGTCTCTCAAAGCAGATCAGAAAAAGGGAATTAGGGAGGAAAAGACAGGAGTAAGGAGTTTCTGCTTCTATTTGTGGAAGAAGCAAGGGAAATGCTCATACCCCAGTGACAGATATCTGAGCATTTTGTCAGACAAATGTTTCATCTTGAGGAATTCTGACTAGTTATATTAACTTCAAAAGGCAAAACTTGCAGTCTCTGTATAGAATCATAAATTAAACCAGGTTTTAACCTTTGTAGTTATGTTATACAAAACTGGATGTGAAAATATTTGGAGGCTTTGTTTTATTGGCAGTATTTCTAGAATTTAGTGTTCTGTCTGTGAGCCATGAAGCAAGATAGATGGGTTTAAATTAAGGTAAAGAAAGCTGTGATTATATACAACTAATTTGTAGTCTGTATTTTTAGCATGTGTGTTTCTGTCACAAAGGAGTTTGTTTCCTTTGTGGAGGAGAAGAGGTAAAGATTATGTATTGAGATAAGAAAAGTTTACTGGAAACAGCAATGAAGTAAGAAATGAAGAGTAACAGCAACAATATTCATAAAGGGGGTACAAGAGAGGTGAACAATTCTCATGCGAACAGAAGCTCACCACATGGGAACTTTCAGTACGGGAACTGCTACCACCTTCCCTGACTAGAAAAAGACTCCCTTCTCCATCCCCGGCCATGAAGTGCTGTGGTACAGAATAACTACCCTCTCCTGGCTACTGCAGAAATTAACCCTGTCCTGGCCAGAACCAGGATGTGATCCACCTTTTATTCTATGCCTTGTGCATCATGCCCAGATCCTACACCTTCCCAACTGTTGTGCTCCTGGCTAGTTGCAAGCTGCATCAGGAGCTCATGATTGGTGTATCTGAAGTAGTGCATGCTCATTGTCCATGCTAGTTAGAGCATAGAGTGACAGTGTCATTCAGGAACCAGTATTTTAAAATTCAGCATTACAGGCCATTCTCATATAAAAATCAAATCCCCTTGAGGTATACACAGTGTTTCCCTGTCCCTCTATATTACCCACCAAGTGCACCCAGGTCTTTGAGTGAAAACATGTATGGGTTTGCCTACCCTATGGATGGGTTTTTGCCTCTGCTTGAGGAAGGACTAATCCAAACTGTCTTCCCTCAAGCATTCTTCATATGCACCACGGGGACTTAATCTCCTTCTATGGTACGTGGAGGTTTTATTTGGACAGGGCCGGCTCACTTGATAGAGCCTCTGGTGTTAACTAACAAGGTGGCCTTTGCTAAATGCAGCTCCCAATGTTTGAAAGTCCTACCACCCATTGCTTTCAATGTGTGTATTACCAGTCCGTTGTACAGTTCAATTTTCCCAGAGGCTGGTGCATGATGAGGAGTACTATATACCCACTGAATACTGTGGCCCAGGTGTCTATGAGGCTCTTTTTGAAATGAGTTCCATTATCCCATTCAGTTCTTTCAGGGTGCCATGTCACCACGGGACTTGCTTTTCAAGGCCCAAGGTAGTGTTCTGGGCAGTGGTGTGAGGCACAGGGTGTGTCTCCAGCCATCCAGTGGTTGTTCCCACCATTATAAGCATGTAGAGCTTACCATGGTGGGTTTGTGGAAGTGTGATATAATCAATCTGCCAGGCTTCCCCATACTTTATTTCAACCATTGTCCACCGTACAGCAGGGACTTTACCCTCTTGATCTGCTTGATTGCAGCGCATGTTTCACAGTTGTGGATGGCCTGTGAGATACTGTCCATGGTTAAATGCACCCCTCAGTCGCAAGCCCATCAGTATGTTGCACCTCTTTCCTGATGACATGAGCATTATGAGCCCATTGAGCCAGAAATAATTCACCCTTATATTGCCGGTCCAGATGCACTTGAGACACTTCAGTCTTGGCGGCTTGGTCCACCTGTCTGTTGTTGCAGTGTTGTTCAGTAGCCCAGCTCTCAGGTACAGAGAGCATCTGCATGGCAGACTTTGACAGTCAACTTCTCTACCTAGGCAGTGATGTCTTGCCATACATCAGGATACAGCAGGCTCGATGGTTTTCCCTCTGCACTGCCAATTGGTCTTTTTCCATCAGTCCAGCCACCCCCGCAGAGTATTTGCTACCATCCATGACTCATTGTAGAGGTAGTGTTGGCCATTTTGTCTCATTCAGTGATATCTGAAGCCAGCTGGATGGCTTTCATCTGTGCAACGTGACTTGATTCACCTTGTCCCTCAATAGCTTCTGTGGCACACCTGATGGGAGTCTGTCCAGCAGCTTTCCATTTTTGATGTGTCTCTACAATACAGCAGGAACCATCAGTGAAGAGACTGTGTCACTTTTTGTTTTCTGGTAGCTGATTATATGGTAGGGTCTCCTCAGCACGTCACCTTTTCCTCCTCTGATGATGATGATAGTTCGAAATTTTCAGCTTTGGGCCAGTTTGTGGTGACTTCTAAGATCCAAGGGCAATTGGGGTATCCTGTCTGAGTTTGCTGAGTTACCAGCACAACCCATTTGCTCTACACAGCATCACTGGCATCACGTATGGAAGGGGCTTCCGCTTTGATGCCTGGAGGAGCTGTACTTTGGTGCCAGTCACTTCTGAAGCAGCTCAAACCCCTTCATAAGTTGCAAATATCTTTTTTTCAGTTGGAATGTAGCAGGCCTCAGGTCTTGTATATCCCGACTCCAGAACTCCAAGGGTTGGCCTTGAGTTCTCCCCACGTACTTTTTACCAGAGACTCCAGGAAGGACCATTCTCCCTGACTGTGGTGTAGAGCACATTTTTCACATCTTGTCCTGTCTTGACTGACCCAAGGGCTACTGCATAATCCTGTTTAACTTGTTCAAAAACTTGTTCAGGACCCCACTTGACATTGTTCTTCATGTGGTAGAGAGGCCTTACCGTCTGGCTGTAATCTGGAATATGCGTTCTCCAAAAACCCACAGTACCTAGGAGAGTTGTGCTTCATGTTTGCTCATTGGTGGGGACATGGCTGCTACTTTGTTGACCACATCTTATTAGACTACGATGATGTCCATCTTGCCATTTCACTCCTAAAACCTGAATTTCCTGGGTAGGTCCCTTGACCTTACTTTACTTTATGGCAGAATTGGCCTTCTGGAGAATTTGGATTATCTTCTCCCTTTTCTCAAAAACTTCCTCTGCTGTGTTCCCTCATACAATGATGTCATCAATATACTGCAAGTGTTCTGGAGCCTCACCTTTTTCCAGTGCAGTCTGGATCAGTCCATGGCAAATAGTGGAGCTGTGTTTGCACCCTTGGGACAGTCGATTCCAAGTGTACTGCACACTCCTCAGGCAGCACTCTGCTGCCAAAGGAATGGAGAAAAATGCATTGGCAATATCCATGGTGGCACCACTTCGCTGCCTTGGACTACAGCTCGTACCGAAGTTCAAGCATGTCTGACGCAGCAACACTCACTGCTGGTGTGTCTTCATTCAGGCCATGACAGTCCACTGTCAGTCTCCATTCTCCATTCGACTTACCACTGGCCATATGGGGCTATTAAAGCATGAGTGAGTCTTGCTGGCCACTCACTGGTTCTCCAGTTCCCTAATCATCTCATGGATGGGGGGGTCACAGACTCCCAGTTGGTGTGGTAATGTCAACAGTGACCATTGTGGTAGCAATTGGTACTTTTTGTTCTTCAGCTCTCAGCAGCTCCACAACAGAACGGTTCTCTGACAGACCAGGCAAGTAATTCAGCTGTCTGATTTCCTCTGTCTCTGGAGCATCTATCCCAAAAGGCCTAACAAGTCCCTTTGAGTCCTTGAAATATCCTCTTCTGAAGTAGTCTGTGTCACCCCAGAAATACAGATGGATTCTGCCCCTGTGTATCTTGATGCCATCAGGGTACCTTGTGTGCCGGCGTCAACTAGATCGTTACACTTTTGTGGATCTTTTGTGCCAGGCCATTGGATCCACAGAGTCCAATAGATCCAGTTGTCCCTTTCGCCCATCTTTCTGGAAGCACGGCCCTTTTAGTCCTGGTCATAGTTCTCGTTGCTCATTCCTTGTAAATATGAACTGGAGGTCCCTTCAAAAGGATTGGAAGTAGCATCGTCTCTTTTATCTGAGGACTTCCCCACTGAAAACCGGGGTGGCATTTATTCTTGAAGAATTTCCTGTGGTGGCTTTTCTTCTGCTCAACTCACATATGCATACTCCTAGGGCGGAGGTGGGTTTTCCACCCTGCTTTCTCATGTCCTCCTTTCTGCTCACAGAAAAAACACGTTACCTTGTGGTATTTATGTTCTCTCTTGAGCAAGGGGTGCTTGCTTCCAATAGCAGAGATTCTGGGCAGTACTGACAGGGCATGGGACATTTCCTCACTGACTTTTTCAAGTCTGTCCACAGTCTTGGACAATCTCCACAGTCGAGGTGTGGGTCAAGATGATCTTCATATTGCTGGAGTTGGGCATTCACAGGAAGGACTGTTTTCCTCCTTTCATTGACATTAATGCCAGTGATGGCGTAAGATGATTCCATGTTCCATACAAACTTCCATTACATGGATTGTGTGCACTGATCTGAATTGAATTAATCTGAATCTACAGGAGACTGCTTGTTATTTTAATCCCTGTAGATTACGTCCAGCACATATGATTCAGGTACTGAATACCTTTTTTCCATGGTAGTCTGCCTGCTGGGGTGCGCTACTAGCTTGTCCTTGAGAATATCTTCCCTCCTGCATGACAGGAGGTCACCTCCAGACACTGAGAGTTTGTCTTCTTCCCAATTCCCTTGTCAGTACCCATGTCAATACTGATCCCAGTTGCTTGGCTTCACTACCATTTAGTTTAATATCATGGCCCATGATAGCCCAGCATTGGAGCAGCCAGGTTACCAGGGGCTGGTTGGACTGGCAGCTGAAATCTTTCTGCATGTCTTGCAGCTTGGTCAGGGATAGTGATGGGGTGATTATCATTGGCCCTCACTCTTCCTGCTGTTTGTGAGGGTTCTACTTCATCTTCATCCCTCACTAAGTGAACTGATTTAATCTTGGATTTCTTCCTCTGTATAGGGGTGACTACTACTGGCATGGGTTATTCCTCTGGTTCAGCTGCTGTTTGAGTGGTCACAGTGCCTCTTGGTCTGTTTTCCTCCTCTTCTTCCTGAGGGACTGTCTACTATTGAATTATGGTAAAGAGTAGCTAGGGCCCAGCACACTGCAATAATTTGCTCCTCTTTGGAGTTGCCACAGCGTTCTCCTTGAAAATACTCCAATGTATTTTCATATCCAGGATCCTGTAATTACTCAGGGGTGAACTTCCTAACCATAGAAGCAGAGAATTTTCCTCAAAACTGGCCCATTTTCTCCCACATTCCATGTCACTCATGACAATCCACACTTGGGGCAGACCTTCCTAGAAATCTCTCTCCTGACTCAAAATGTGGTGTGGGCCACGCTGACTCTAAACATGGTATAGACTGTACTCAAGAGACTTAGCAACAAGACTGTGCTTTTCTTAACAACCAAAGGAAATCCAAAATTCTCAGAAGCTGTTTTAACAGGCCTGAAAGACAAAAAGGGCGTAAAAAGCTGGAGGAAATCATCCGCCCTCTTCCCCCATAGACTAGGTACAATTTAATGGACTCCCACAGGTAGACCCCGAGGAAAGGGAAAGAGAGCATTACTGAACACACATTCCAAATGACCCTCATTGCCCTTCCTTGTTACCATGTTACAAACTGGTCTCCCCCAGTACTGCAAAAAAGCAGTCCTGATCCTCTCTCTCCCCGCTCTGAGAAAGAGCACCATGGTGGGCACACAGGGCATATAGAAGAATGTATACAGAGTTAGGTGCCACAACCATGTGAACAGACCAAGCAACATTGTGACCACTGCATAAATCAGATTTGTTTCAAACAGCTCTAGTCAGATCTGATTATCTCAACCCTGTGTACCCCATCCGATGCCAAATTAGTCTGTTGAGGTTTATGAACAGTGTTCCCCAGTTTAGTGTTCCCACTGAAACACTTCAAACCATGCACTGTTTGTTCACTGCTCCCTCCTGCTCCCCTATGACGGGCTGGAGAGGAGGATTGGAGACACAAAAGGAAAAGATTACAGGTTGAGATAAGAACAGTTTACTGGAAACAGCAATGAAATAAGAAATGAACAGTAGAACAGTAACAGCAACAATAAAAGAGTATGCAAGAAAGACAATTCACATGCAAAAACAAGTTCACTGTGTGGGAACTCGCAATATGTGAACCTCTACCATGCTACCCCCCAACTGGAAAACAATTCACTTTCCCCTGCCCCTGGCAGTGAAGTGAGTTGGTATAGAATAACCAACCCTCCTGGCTACTCCAAAAATGAACTTGTCCTGGCCAGAACCAGCACAGCTACTTAGTATAAACAAGAAATACTTGAATTTCTACCAGTGTTTTAGAGGGGTTTTTGGGTTTTTTTTGTTTTGTTTTCTTGCAGAAAAAGGTTTATGGCTTGTATTTCACTAAGAATAACTTAAATTAGTTAATTTGTATAATGCAGTGATGCTCTGAACATTTTACTCTGCATCCTCTATGATGTTAAGTAACAGCTATAATGTGATGTACATGTAGATGTACATGTAGATAGTCATGGTAATAGAGATGTATTCTTTTATAGCAGGATTTTAGCTTTGAGTTATTAAACATCTCAGAAGACTGGAATGTTAGCATTAGGCACTATCCTTGCTTTGCGTCCTTTCTCTAGGTTTAATTGGGTGATTGTACAAAAAGACCGTTTACAGATATATTTTAACACATAAAATACCTGCAATACTGCAGCTATGAAATAGTGTCTCCACATTGTCGGAAAGACATAACTGGACTGTATTGTGCTGATGTAATTCAGTGTGCATTTTTATTGCATAAAAACTCAAGTAGTTTTACAGACCTCATGGAATTCAGTGGTTTTGAGTGACAAGTTTTGAGTTCTGTTATTCAAGAAATAAGTGAATACCCAGGACTGGGTATAAGGTTTATTTTAACTGCATTGTTAACTTGAGTTTGCCCTTGATTCAGTGTATTTTCTGTCCAGAACTGCAGCATGGGTGAAAAGCACTTCCAGCTGTTTGGTATGGTGGTGTGGTTTGAGGGTCAGGTATTTGCTTACATGAATTAAATAATACAGTAGTGAGTTGCTTCTTTACTTAAAATAATTTAATATTTAACTGTAAAGACAAGCCTAACTATATTAAATATGTTTCAAAATTAGTGCTGCCAGTTGCTCAGTTTTTCTTTTCTTTTTCTTTTCTTTTTCTTTTTTTTTTTGTATGGTTTTTTTTGTGGTTTTTGTTTTGAAATGAGGGTATTTTATTGTTTGGGAGTTTTTTAATGACTGTTTTTCTGGTAGCATTCTCAAAACTAGTTTAGCAGGCTTGTATATATAAGTACTAATGTGTCCCATTGTCCTTATTTCCTTTGCTTTTGTCTGCCAGTGTATCTTGCTCTTATTTGGACTATGGCAGATCCAAGTTCAATTTAAACTTCACATGTTTTTGTTTAGTATGGTAAGATTCTTGTTTGTTAGATATGTCTTGACCTGCAGTTGTCTTAACATTTACTTTGAGCACTGTAACATAAGATTTTATATGCAATACTTTATAACAAAAACTTTTACTAATGACTTACTGTTTTAATGGGAGCTAATACTCATAATATTCAGCTGTCATAGTTCACATGTTGCTGAAAACCCTGCAGAAATTTTGTAACTGTTTTTTCTTTTTTCCCCAATCTTCAATCTTTGTAACCCTTTTTGTCCCTTTGTGAGTTGCTCTTATGAAAGCTCCTGGCCAAATGACCAGGTCCCTTCACAGATAGATCGCAACCAACCCTGAGGAGACTGGAACTAGATAAGGCCCACATCTTTTTCAGGAGTTCACCTGAAACTTCCAAATATGTCTTTGTGTCCTGGCTCTTGCATCCTTGCAGGCTTTCAAATTTGGATTCTTAAGCAGTTTTTTTCTGGTTCAGATTTCTCAGCTACTTGTCTGGAAAAAGTTTTCTGGAGTATTTGTGACCTTTATAAGCTGTTTATACTGTAACAGCATGGAAGCAGAAATCCTCTTCCCAGTGAGATTAGAAATCTCAGTGAAGATTCACACATCATTGCTCATTTCCATAATTTTTATGGGGTTTTTTTTAGGGTTCTTCTCCAAATTAGTCTTGGAAGTTGCAATTAAGGTTATTGGAATAGAAAAGCTGTTAGAAATTTTGTAAGGTTTTATTCTCATGTAGTAAAACAAAACAAGACCTTTTCACTTCTTTACTAATAAAGTCAGTGTCTTCTCACTTTGACCATTTCTCCAAAGAGAAAAAACAAGCGCACCCTTAAAGTAAAAGACCTTCGCATCCCATTTTCCCAGTTCATTTAGATATTTGCCTGAAGTGTAGAATATCCACGTTGACCTTCCCTGCCCTGTTTGAGGTGGGTTTAAAATCCAGTCGTTACTGTGGGCAAACATCCTGCATGGATCTTGGGTCCATAGCTTTATGCTCTGCATTCAGCTTCTTTGGTGCTATAGAGGCATTAGTCTTGACTAAATTTGGGGTCAGAGGTCTCTGAGGGTTTAATGAGGATGAGAGAAGGGGGAGCTAAGATTGAAATATAATGGTCCAGGTTTCTTAAGGTTATTTGAAGTGACTGATGGTACACCTATAGTAAGTTGAAATACTTTCATTGCAGAGATTTCTCACAGTATTGGAATGGAGGAGCAACTTTCTGTTAAGTGGAAATCAAATTTAAAATTAATTAAATAACTCATATTAATCAGAACAAATTGCCATACAGTATAATTGAATTTAAGTACTATGTATTTCTGTGGATAATAAGTGGTAATATTTCCTAAAATTACATTAATAAAATAATGGATATAGGTCTTGATGCTTCAGGAGAAGCTGACAAGTTAAAAATTAATTATGGGCAGACACCTTTTTAGATATTTTTCGACTCTGCTGTGGGGATGTTAACAGCACTGTTTTTACATTTCTAGTACAGCTCATTATTCTTTCCAAATTCTCAGCAGTGTAGCTGGATTTTTTATGATAGACTTCTATTTTGTGACTTCTTATATTGGCCTCTTCATAAATGAAGCATGCCTTGTACCCTCCCCTCAGATTTGACACAGTAGCCTATATGTGAAGTCCATGGGCTATAAGGTTTTTGTTCATAGTGTATTTTTCAAAGAAAGTTTGAAATCATAAGTAAAAATGTAGAGTATGAGTATATGCACAGTAAAAGAAAAAATCACTAAGGAATTTTTGGCCCATGTGTGTCATAAAAACTAAGGGGAAAAAATGTCCCATTTTTAATCCTGGCTGCTTTTCATCCAGTATCTTGAAGTGGAAAAGTTGTATTTGTGTGTTCCTAATAAATATTAGGTTCAGTAGCATAAATTGCCTTAGAAATCAGCCATCTCCAGTTTTTGTTCTATTAATGTTGTGGGGTTTTTTCTTACAATGACAGGCATTTGATCTTCTGAATTTAATATGAATATTGTACTAGTGAGTTGTCAGGTTATATGGGGGAAAATGAAAAATACTGTCTGTCTTCTGTTCAGAGTCTGCATCTGTGGACAAGCCTGTATCCCATTCTTGCACAACTCCTTCTACGTCTTCTGCTTCTGGACTGAATCCAACTTCTGCGCCTGCTTCATCTGCTCCTACAGTTCCTGTTTCACCTGTCCCACAATCACCAATTCCTCCATTACTTCAGGACCCAAATCTCCTTCGACAGCTGCTGCCTGCTCTGCAAGCCACCTTGCAGCTTAATAATTCTAGCGTAGATATATCCAAAATCAATGAAGGTAAGGATTCTTTAAAGTTGATGTAATCTCTCATTTACATATCTTAGTATATTATTGGATACCAGGCTGTAGTAAATGAAAGCCTTATTTTAAATAAAAAGTGAATAAATTAATCCCTAGGTAAAGTGGGGATTGTTGTGGGGTTTTTTCTGTGAAACCTTCTCAACATTTAAGGTTTTCAGATTAATAAATGTTGAGGTACATGAGCAGTCTAATTGTGACTGGTGTCTTAATCGCTGTATCAGCATTTGTCTGTTGCACAAAATTTTGTTAGAGCTCTTTGTTCTTTTGTTTCGTGCACTGTTCTTTGTTTTCTGCAGTTTGTGCTGCTGTTCTGTTAACGTGTGTTTGCAAATACTGAAACTTCTAGGGATTCTTAAATCTTGTTGCCTAGCACCTTTTTTCTTCAGCATAACAAGTTAGCCTCTCTGAATGAGGGTACCATATCGATAACTTTGGTAGCCAGTTAAATTTTATACATGTAATCAGTGTGTCCCTTAGATTTTTGTCCCATTGGCTTTAGTTTGTTAGAAGACAGTTTATCACTTACCTGTAGTGCCTTTTGCTGCAAGAACAGGTAGAGTTGATGCATTTTGAATGCAGTTTTATCTTATGTGTCTGCATGTGGCAGGTTTCTGATCAAGTGGTGTTGGATTTTTTTGTTTGCTTCTTTGAGCTTCTTGTGCACTGATCACTGATTTAAATAGGAAGCCAAACATTTACATGTAGTTCTGAGAGTTAATTATCTTTAACTTTCTGAAAGCGCAAGTCAAGTAAGTGAAAATATGTACAAAATATTCTGTACCTTGTAATTATTTATCAGAAAAAGCTGTCAGTTGCTTCCTTTTAATCAGCAAATATTCTGTCTTCATTCAGTAGTAATAGGTGAGTAGGTCACCGGTTTCTTTTTCCTATGCAGGGAGAAGCCTTTAGAACTGTGGTGCACTAGGTCGGACTAAAAAAAGCAGAAGTGTTGTAGTTGTTCCTGTGAATAAATGAAAGGTCCAGTCGACTCCAATTGTATTTTATTAAAAAGCTGCCCAGTGAAATTTCTAGTACTTTTCTCTTGCCATATCTGAGCAGCAGCTGTGTATGTCTTGGAACAAGAGTGTTGAGAATTGTTCTGATGGCGTGAGGGCCTGGCTGCGTCCGCGTGGGCAGATGACTTCACCTTGCACAGCAGGGCTGCCCTTACTGTGCGCATGATTCAGAGTTATTCTGTGATTGTGCTGGTGAGTCAGTTTTTTCAGGAGCATGCATGGGTGGAATGTATGTTCAGGAGGTACCCCACAGAGCCTGTAGTTCTTCTTGGAAAGGTTGGTTCAGAAGTTCATAGTTCAGGATCTCATCCCCTCATACTGCAAGATGCTCTTTCTGTATTGTGCAGTTTTAAAACGGTTAAAAATTATTGATTTTTTTACTGGGGGGATGACATGGGACAGCTAAACCCAGAAGAGATAAGGAGTTTTTTATTAGTAAGAAGAAACACAGATTTTTAATTTGAAAGATTTTTTTTTTTCCCTGGAACATGAAGTCTGTCCGCCATCTCTTTCAGTGAGTTAAAGTGATTCTTTTTGCTTTTTTAAAAAAATACTGTAGTGTAAAAAAAACTTTGCACACATTCTGCTTACTACAGTAGCAAGTTGAACAAATTTTCTCTCGATGTTTACAAGAACTATTACTGATCCATAAGGTCAAGCTGAAGAGTTGAAGTTATTTTTTAATTTTTAAGTGCAGTGTCTCAAAGATAAAACTACTGAATAAAGGACTTGCTAGACATTCCAAGTCAACTTGAATTCAAGCAACTGAAAAACAATCCAGGTGGATCTTTGGTCACTGTAGATACAGGAAATAAACCTGAAAGAAAATGTAGCTTAAATGTAATTAGCCAGTTTGAGCAGTTTAAAGTGGTGTTCTAGAATTGTCAGTAAAACAGAATGTTTGTTTTCAGTTCTAACAGCAGCTGTGACACAAGCCTCTCTGCAGTCTATACTCCATAAAATTCTTACTGCTGGACCATCTGCTTTCAATATCACCTCCCTAATTTCTCAAGCTGCACAACTGTCTACGCAAGGTATTCAGAGTCTTTTTTTCACTTACATAAATTTGTTATGCAGTGTTTTAGAAAGGCTGATATAGTTGAAAGTTGTAGCATCTGTCTCTTGTCTATCTTTGGCCACCCGATACTGAGAATGTTGAATGACTTCTTTTTCCAAAGATAGGATAAAAGATTTTTATTGAGGAGCAGGAAGCTGACACACACCTAAGTAAAGATGCTTGTCTGTCTCACCTGTTGGGATTTTCTTTGTATCTTAACTAATTCTATATGAGTAATGTGGATTTTCTGTGAGACCATCTCAGTTTATTCTGGACATGAATTAGGTGTTACTTAATGTTTAGTATAAAACACAATTCTTCCTTGCTTCAACACTCATCTTGTAGTACTGCGCAACTGTGACTCTTGGGGGAGGCTTTAAATTCTTAAAAGAAAGTTTACTCTGTCTGATGGGGTTTTTTTTTCGTCTTCCAGGCAAGATATTCTTTCAGGTATTTTCAGTATGTTCTGGCTTGTAACTTAATAAAAAAACCTACAAACTTAAGTTTAGAAACTTAAACCAAAACAATAAATGCAGTCATATTACTGAGTAGGTAAGCAATACTAATGGCTAATTTTTAACTGTGGGTGGGCAACTGTTTGTATGTGCCTAGGATGGGTGAATAGGTTTCTATATTAACTGTTCATGCATTCTTTTAGTTAAATCAAGTTGAGCACTCTAAAATAGGAGTTAGAAATTATTTAGTGTCTTCATGTATAAAAAGCATTGCCTAATAGCTTCTCTTTCACCCTCCTCTGAAATTTTAGAAGTGGAGAGTTTGGGAAAATATAATTCCTTAGCTAGGATTGCTGTTGAACATTGATTGTTCTAGCTATTCACAGTGAACATGTTTGTATATCATCTAATATAGCATACTCCAAAGTACCAAAAGAAAAGCTAATTCCCATTTAAGATAGGACATGCTTTTATTAAAAACAATTCTTTTCCTTTACAGCTCAGCCATCTAATCAGTCTCCAATGTCTTTAACATCTGATGCCTCATCCCCAAGATCATATGTGTCTCCAAGGATAAGCACGCCGCAGACTAACACTGTTCCGCTTAAACCTTTGATGACTACGCCACCAGTATCATCCCAGCAGAAGGTAAACTCCTGATTTATGCCATACTGTAGTAAGAAACCATTACACACAGTACTGAGTATTGCTCCGATATATCCATGTACTAGCAGTTGTATGTAGGATGATAAAATACGTGTGTTATCATTCCCAATAGCAACAAACAACTGGAAACAACTACTTGGCTGTATTTTGGCAGTGCAGCTCCAGCATGAAATTCTAGATTACTTTTCTTGAAGAAACACTTATGCTTGCTTTGGATGCTGTCTGGAAATATTACCAAGGCATCAGTATTTTAGCATATTTAAATGGAAACAAAAACATACTTCAAAGGCAACAGCTGATACAATTCTCTAGACTTACCCAGTAAAAGATGTTTAGAATGGGAGAGAACTTCTTGGGGAAATCAACTTCATGTAGTCTCAGATTTGATTTAGGAACGGTCTAGGTGTTTACAGATCAATAACATAATGTCCCTTTCCCTCCCTGACCCCTCACCCCTCTTCATTCAGAACTCTTTCATTGGATCAGTGACTAGGAGACATAAATTGAAGCTAACGTATAAGCTCCTAAGGTTCTTCCTAAGAAGCATTGATGCCTGAACGACAGGCTACCTGAAACAGAGGCCAAGACAAATTAGGGGTATAAAAAGCAGACAAATTTATTCAAGGCCTGCAGAGGCCTTGAAGGTACATTCAGGAAGGCAAAGTCCCCTGCCAGGGGTGACACCTGAAATGGACACTGGGTCACAAGCCCTTCACCTTTTATAAGTTCTGTCCCATTAGCATATTGGCCCTTAATACTCCAATCGCACCCTTAGGTGATGATGTTAACCATCCCAGGCCCACTCCCCCCCAACTCACTGTTGTTTACATATTTTCGGGCTCTAAGGCAATGAATATGTCCTTGAATCTGTATTCAGAGAGCCTTGTTTTGGCTAAAGGTGCTGGGAACAGGTTTTTAGCACTTTGTAAGGAGCATGGAACTACAGCAAGTTACAGATACTTGAAGAGTAAAAAAGTAGAAATAATTAAGGCATGACTCTAGACTTTGGGGTGAGACATCCCTACCTTCCTAAAATCCATGTTCTCTATCACCACCCCTTCTTAGCTAAGGTGTCTTTTTCTCAGTTTGCTGCTCACAAGCAAATCTCTTATGTCTTGAAGGCCTTTGAGGAATACTTTTGTCTTCAGGAGGACAGATTGCATTCCTCATTGTAGTCAAAATGCCTCATTTTCTTTCATGATTTTTTTTCATGGGTACAAAGAAAACCAAGTGATTCTCCCAGTTTCTTGTGAATGATAATGATAAAGTGAATTGTGAAAGCTTCATGTGTGTATCAGTACTGGTTGTTACCTTGGTTTCTGCCCCTGGGTTACCTCCTGAATCTACGTGTTCACATCCCATGGCTAGGTGACAAGTAATGAAATTATTGAATAGCGGTCTTGAGATACTTGGCACTTGCAAATCCTGAGATACGAAAAAGAATCTCCTTAAGTTGTTTACTGTCAGTAACTGGAAGTACATCTGTTCTGATCTCTACAACCCAGAGACTGTTTGTTAGTCCCAGAACTAACAAATTTTGGTTCAGCAGCAGATACTTTGCCAATTCAGTAGGGAAAGAACTGTCTTGATAGTTCTTGTATTTATGTAAATTAGCTCCATTAGATGGGAACTTTGGTGGTGATAGCTCCAGTCTGAGCTCCATGTCTCTTTAGTAGTCCATCAGATATGTAAGTCAGGATAGCTTGTCCAGTTGCAGAGTTTGAGGTAAATTATGCCTAATCAAGGTATGGTGCTGTGCCAGGACATACTTGGTTTTAGAGCATGGGCTTGTGGACCTAGGGCAGACAAAACTGAACTGGCCTTGTGCAAGCAGATCCCGGTGCCAGATGCACGGATATTTGGGCTGGCTGTGGGACTAGTGTAGTGCCATTGACCCAGTACTGTTAGGACTGCTTGAACATGTCAGTACTGCTTTCAGACTGAATCTGGTGTGTGCCTGCAGATGTGCTGTGTGCATGTGGTAGCTTGGGGGTCAGACTGCAGGAGCCTGGGTGTCATGTTTTGCCTTTCAGCTGTGCCTGTATTGTGTGATCAGAAACTGTTCTGAATTTCTGCAAAATAGCTGTGTAAAGCGCTTTACACAGACTTGTCAAGCTCAATGAGAATGTTGCTTTTGAATTGTTTGTTTGTTTGCTTTTTGAATTTACTTAGCCCTTACTGTTTTTCTGTGTCTGGTATATGTATTTACAGTCTTTGAAATCCTTGGAAAACATTAAGTAGTTGAGAGGTTTTGTGGCTCATTTATCTCACAAGTTCCAGATTTTCTTCACAGTCCTTTTTTTTTTATTACTATTTTAACCAGCCAAGGAGCTGCTTACTTTTCCAGTTTGGATCTGCAGTGGGATTCCATTATTGATGGTGGACTTTCCTTTTGAGATTAGTCCTTCTGTTTGAACAGCCTTGATGGTTAATGTCTGCTCACAGGCTGAGCAAAATGCAGGCATTAATAGCAAAGTTCTTCATGTCATACATTTCATAAAGGTCCTTGGGTAGTCTGTTCTCATAAATCAGTTTACAAACTGCTACTCTTTCACCCCTACAACTACATAGCTCTGTTTATTTCAAAAGCAGAGTGATCTTATAATGATCTTGCTTTATCCTTTTAGTACCATGGCCTTTTCATGTGCTACTCAGTCTTTTTTTAGTATATGCCTATTAATCTAAAAACCTGAAAGCACACATTCTCATTTTGATGATAATTTTAAAATGTGACTATTCCTCTTGGATGTACAAGAATTTGGATTTGCATTAAGATTCCCTGTGTATTTAAATGGATCAAGTTATGTCTGGAGTTTACTTAAGCAGATAGTGTCTGACTTGCCATCTGTGGTTTTTGTCACAGAAGTCTATTTCTGAAATAGAGAGTTTCTGGAGGTTCAGGTGACCAATAGTTAGTAACCTACACCAGTTTGAAGTCAGCAGTTGCCAGAAAGGCCGGATGACTTGGGTTTTTTTGTCTTTATGGATCCTTAGAAGCCTTTTTTTTTTTTTCTCCTTCCCTTTCCTCTTAAAATTGTTAGCTTGATTTGGCAGAGTGGGGGATCAGTTTTGAAGGTGAACCTCTCCTGTATGTACTTTAAATTGACTGAGCTATGCGAAGCATTGGGCAAAACCAAGTATCTTGAACTTCATTTGCTGTAACTTAGACATTACTGTATTCCCAAATTTCTCATCCTGTCATAGTTCACAAATTCACGGAAGAGACTGTAAATCACTGCTGGTGTCTTAATACTTTGTATCGAATGTATACTACAAAGGAAAAGCAAGGAGCTGACTTTTTTTAGTCACTTGTGAGTGTAGAACTGACAGAGAAGGGAGCAGCAAACTGATAAATATGCTTTAGATTTTCTTTTCCATTTCTGATAGAGATGTTATAATATGCTTTAGATGTAATTATGCTCTTGACACTGTGTAATGTATTCTCAAGTAGGGAACTCTTAAATTTGTAAGTGAAAATTTTATTTGGGTAATGAACAACTCTTCTGAGGTTGGAAATGAGCTCAATGCTTGGATGGAAGATACAGTAAAAAATAATATTGAGTGGAACTATTTCGCCTAACAAGCTTGCAATATTTTGACAAGTTGCATGGGTCTAAATTTGCTTCTGTTATATCTACTCACTGCTCTATTTCAGTTTTAAGAAAAGCGTTCTGTCACAGCTGTGGAACTAGAGGTGTTTTTTAAAAAAGCACCTTGTGAAGAGAATAAAAATTGGGTCAACAAAAGAGCTGGTATCAAAAAAAACCACAACAGATATTGTAACTTGTAATTTCCTTGGTTTTCTCTGGTTCTTACACTTGCTTTTTACTGTGGAGGAGATCTAAAATTTTGACATTTTGAACTTTTCCAGGTTGCTACTCCAGGTGTTAAACAAGGACCAGCTTCCCAGGCAGCACCTCAGCAGCCAGTAATAGCTGACAAGCAGGCAGGTCATGAACCTGCCTCTCCACGAAGTCTTCAGCGTTCAAGGTATATTGAAATGCTTTTCTGTTCTGTCCTTAGTTTTTTATCTGGATTCAGTGTGTGCTTTATATATTGCAGTTAGTGGACTCTTCTTTGGCTTGTTTATTGAACATACCATTTTACTGCTGCTACTGAGGAATGCAGCTAATTATCTTAGTTACAGAGGTAATGTGGTAGATTCTTCATTTTTGGGATAATCATGAGAGTTTCATTCACAGAAGCAAAATGGAACTCATATTTGTGCTCTGTCACTCTAGAGTCAATTTGACAAGTGATTCCTTGTATTGTGATTTCAGAGTCTGGAGTTTCTGTCGCTGTGCAGTTACAGAATCTGTGATTTGCTTAGTGTTAGATGTTTGTAGTGTCTTGCTGTAGTGTAATTTGATTTTTAAATTAGTATGATTTCTTGTCTGTCAGGTGATTTTGCTGCTCTAATAAAAAGCATTAAAAACTAAGTAAGTTTCACAAGTACCTTTTCTTGGCCAGACTTTTTTGTTAACATTGCAACTTATTGCATGATACAAACGTTTAACCATTGATCTACAAGGTGGGTTTAGAATCTATATCTTGTTTGAAATTTTTCTTTTGGGAAGATGGACTCCTCGTAGTGTCAGATGCTGTGCATTTTGTCACATTGGTTCCAGGGGCAGTAACCAAAGATGTGTCATAAGATCCTTTTGTGATGGTGTCGTGGTCTAGAACCGTTGCAGGAAGAGGTTGCAGGTTGACTCTTTTAGAAGTTCTGTAAATCTGCAATTCTTAAAAGCTGGATTTTTGGAGTGGTTGAATAAGGTGTGTGTTATGGTATTAAAAAAACAAACAAACAAAACCCTATATTCTTTCGTTATCAGCATACCTGAACCTACACTGTGGTGCTTTCCAGATCATAAAATAGTGAGGTCCTTTTATCTGCCCTTCTGGGACTAAAAACAAAGGGGACCTTTGGGTTTTGGCTGTTTTTGTGGGGAGAAGGGAGTTACCTTGTGTTTTGAGGTTTATGAGGGGCTGGGTTATCTGTTGTTGCTTGGCAGTCCTGTCCCAGAAGCTGGCTTTACTGGAGACCCTGCAATATTAACCAGTTTGAGGGTACAAACACAAGCAAGTCAGAAGTTTTGAGTTTTTAATGTAGGCTATTTTACAGACACTTGATTCTCATCTTTATCAGATTACAAGCCTATAACTCATTTATCTCTTTGAGGAGAATAAAGGCAAAGTGTATCAGCTCCAGTCCCTAGTAATTATGGATGGTGCTGTGTAAATCGGTCTGGATTACAGTGCCAAAGATAAAATTACATTTTGCAGCAAGCTAAAACTTTTTTATAAGGAGTGGTGAGGTTTTGGGGACAGCTCTCAGTCACAGGCCCTTTTGTTCTTTGCTCATCACCCTTCTCCCCCAGGCAATCTTCTTAAGAAAGATAGCTTATTCTTGGAAACATTTACCGTGGCTTGGAGTCTGTGTGAGTTGATATTGGTGGGTGTTGGGCCTACTAATCCATACCTGCCCTCCCTTTGGATTACATGACTTTGTACTCTGGCATAACCCTTCCCTGCAGTGAGTTTAGGGATCTGCTGTCTCTCTGCAAACCATTGCTCCTTTTAGCATCAGCCCCAGCACTGCTGAAGCAGGGGCGTTTTGCAGGTAGTATGGTCCCATGGCTGAGGGGGAGACAGTGCAAGAGGCCGTGTGCAGGCCAGGATGAAAGATACTGTGGCAATGTTTGCATTGTTTAGTATCCTGTACCTCTCAAATTAATACACATTTGTGACTGTGGTATATTGTGCATCATGAGTTCATGCAATTCAGTTTGCTTTGCAAGTGTCTCATTCACAAAAAGTGGAAGATTAAGGAATAGGTGACTTGGAAAAACCCGTGTGACTGGTATTCTCGTCTGTTGTACAGTGGAGTTGAATGAAAGTGGACCAGCTCAGATGTTAATTTACATAGCTGCAAAAGATTTGCTGTGTCCAGCAGTGTGTCTGAATTGATGTGGAACAGATTATTCCTTTGTAGGTGAAAGCAGTCCGTTGGATTGGGAACTGCTCTTGGGAGCTAATGTCCTTTACAACAGCAACTTAGCAACCTGAACTGTGGACAGATGGTCCAAAATCTTTTTGGCTCTGTGAATTAAGGTTGCATTTTTCTACAGCTAAATACAGATTAATTGAGCAGAAGTTAATCACAACTACATTTCCATTGCTCTTACTACTATTAAAAGTCCAAAGTGAATGGAGGTAAAATTATTTTTGGCTTGTTGGGGAGGAAACACTGTTTAAGAAAACCTGAGTAGCTATTGCTAACATTAAAGATATGAACATTTCAGCCATTTAAGTTGGGAAATTATCACAATGCAGGCATACAGTGAGTCTGTCTTTTAGAGATTATTCCAAAGCTGCTTTAAAAATGAAACTAAATGAGTACTTCCATAATTAATAGTTTCATCAGGTTGGTAGTTCCTTGTTTTCAGAAAGGACTGGGAAAATTTTTCCTTTACATTGGAAAAGTGCTGGGAGGGAGGTATTCCATTACATTTTTTGTAGGTTGTAAGATTTTGTCGTTCATAGTAGTGTATTTCAGAACCATCCTGTTCTCATACCTTTGTTATATTTTTACCTGTCTGGAGGCATTCTATTACTTGTGGCATAGTCCATCTTTAACTCAGCTAAGCCAGGTATTTGCCTTTAGTGAACCATTCAAAAATACTGTGGTGGTTTGGAACAGTCATTGCTGCATTCATAGCTCCCCCTGCTGCTAACATAGTAGTGCCTAGGATATTTTGTGACGGTATGTTTTAGTCATAATTAAGATACAACTTTATTTTTGAGAAGCCCACCAATTTTATTTATTTATTTTCTTGAAACATTTCTGATGCATTAAAGTGATTTTTACTGATGAAGTAGGAGTAGGAGAGGCCAGGCTGATAAGTGAAGAGGAGGCAAGTCATAGGGGGAACTTCAATCCTAGTAGAACTAAGGAGTAAATACAGTTATGTCTGAATTCTACTTAGTTAATAAATGTAGCCTTTCTCTGCACCATCAGTATGCCTGTGCTGAATGAGTACATTGAAACTTAGAATAATGTAGATTGGAAGGGAATTCTAGGTATGATCTACTTAGCTTAGATCTTACTTAACTCTAAGTCCAACTTAGAGTAGGACTGGCAAGTTTGAATTGCTAAGGGCATTATTTAAGTGATTTTTTTTTTTAATATCTCGGAGCGTCTTCTAATGTTTGACTACCCTTATGGTGATTTTTTTTTTCTTGTGCCTAATTAGAACTTCCCTTGTTGCAACTTGTCTCTGCCTCTTGTGCTATCACTGTGCATCTCTGAAAAGAGTCTGTCTGTTCTCCCCATAAGTGGTAAAAATCTGTAAAAGGATCCCTCAATCCCCTTCCCCTCAGCCTTCCCTTTTCCAGACTGAATAAAACTTTTAGCTTCTCCTGATACAGCATGGGCTTCAGCCCCTTAGTCATCTGTATGGTCCTCTGCCACATTCCTTTGCTATAGCAGTTTAATTCTTGTCCGATTTTGGGCTTCCCACTACACAGTCCTCCAGATACTGTGAATCTCATAAGCTCTAAAGAGAGGGGAGGAATTGCTTTTTTTATAGGGGAAGTGCTTCACCCCTGTCATCGACTTGGTGGCTCTCCTCTGGCTTCATTTCAGCAGGTCCATGTCAGACATCCAATCTGTTGGCTGTAATTTTTAATGCTGTAATTCTTTGCAAGTGTGAGTTGATTAGGATTAATGTCTGGGCATTGGACTAGAAAGGTAATTGCGTTTTGTAGGGATGTTTTCAGTCTTCAAGGGGACCGACAGGTTAGGCGATGAATCAAGAGTGCTTTAAAATTTGGTTCTCCTTCATAATACTTTCTTCTGGCCTGCAAGTGATATAAAGTTTTAAGAAAGAGACTGAAAGGCGTGTGTTGAAGAGCTTCTGCCAGTGGGAGAGTTGTTAGGTACTTAGACAATTAATGCTACTATTTCTCAGTATATATAGTGCCACAGAACATCGTAACTGTGAGATACCATCACTGTTATGGTGAGTTATGTTCTGGTAAAGCAGTCCAGTTTGGTGGCTACAAACACACTGCTCCTGTGATACTTCTTTTCTCCTGAGTGCATTAACTGAAGACGTACAACGTCACAAAAGCACCTAGGTTGTGTTTTGACATGAGTAGTAAACTCCTCAAATCCCATATGGCTGTGTTTTCAGATCAGGATATCAGGCATTTTTCTTTATGATTATTGTGGCACCTCTGCTGAATAAACCTGTTTGACTCCCATCTGATATATAATTACTGAAAATCTTAGGTTTACAGCTGTTTGAAGGAAGAACATACATGTATATATTCTCTATCCAGCACCATCTAAATATATATTTTCATCTCTTGAACAGCTCTCAGAGTTAAAAATCAGATAAACACAAAACCCAACCAAACAACAAAGACCCCATTACATTACAGCACTCAAACAGTTCCAATAGAAGTTAGAGGTTTGTAGGAAGGTGGCACAGGTTTGGTCTACTAGAAGTATTTACTTGTGGTTTGAATACTTTCTGCATTTTTGTGCCTGAAAGCAATGAATTTTCAGTGTTCATTTCTCTGTAGGTTCACATATGTTTTTAAATGCTCATGTGCTTTTTTTAATTCTTTCTTCTAGTAGTCAAAGAAGTCCATCACCAGGTCCAAATCATACCTCTAGCAGTAGTGCATCAAACTCAACACCTGCACCACAAAATCCATCTGTACGACCCACATGTTCATTAACACCTACGCTAGCAGCACACTTCAATGAAAACCTTATAAAGCATGTTCAAGGCTGGCCTGCAGATCATGCAGAAAAGCAGGTGAGTACTCCTTTGCCTTGTTCCCTCTGAGAGTGCATAATGTGTCGCTTAAAATTTGAGTTTCTTACTCAGGTTGCTTTTGCTATGAGTGAAAACTATTTAAAAGAACCCCAAACCCTGATGCTTGTCCTTAGCCAGAAGAGAGGAGAGAGATTAGGCCAGACCTGCAGGTTTTACATGTGATTGCCTTTCAGTAGTTGGGTATTTTCAGTCTCACACTTCATCCCTCATATGAGTAGCTAGTCTCATAACTAATTTTTTACTGCTAAAGTTACGTTGAAATTTGCAAAGAACATAAATTTCAACCGATTTTTTAATAATTATATTTTTGTTACGTGGAAAATGTTATAAATTAGGTACAGAGTTAAAACTATTTGAGACTACTCCACAGTTTAGTTACTGACTTGTTAGTTGTACACAGTGAAAAAGGAACTCTGCCTTGTTTGTAAATTGATGTAGAGTACTCAGACTGAATTTGGGCTATTTTTACGTAATAGGAAATCCAGTGGAATTGCCATCTATATGTTTTAGCTAGCTGCATAAAACCTATCCTGTTGTAGTAACGTAAAGAAACTGGATGCATGTCAGCTGCTTGGAATGTATTACTCAAAGGAGCCATATTGGTTACTGAATCTAGTTCAAGTACTTTCACAGGCAGCCCTGTCTGATGCAGTCTGTTTGGGATAATAATCTTACCTAGCCCAGTTTGCTTGGTCTTTTGAAGAGTGGTTGCATGCTGGCACCAGCCTACACTGGAGACTTTTGGGCAGCAACTTACAAGATGACTCTTGCAAGCATGGTCTAGACTGAGACCCTGTTAGGATTCTTGACTCCTTTCATTAATTTTTTAAAATCAGTTTTAAGACATTACCAACCTGTACTGAGTCAAACACTGAGCCATTGCTGAGGAGTGTCTTTATAAGAAAGTGGTGCAGCACAGGCTCTTACCCATGGCCTTGGTCCATAGTTTTGGAAGTATTATTTTCACTGTGCACTGAATTCACAAGTACCTTAATGTAGAAAACAGATTTATGCAGTGCTTAGGTTTTGGGGTTTTTTCCCTTGACGGTAATAAAGAGATCAAAAAACTCAGCTAATTCTAGGCAGTCATGTACTCAGTTGGGTAGTTTTCCCTTTGTGCCAAGTGCTAAATGCTGTGTTGTCCTGTCTTCTACTTCAGATAATTTCACATAGGAGTGTTGTTTATAGACCAGTTTTGAATAGTAACATTTGAGGCACTTAAGTGAGATATGTGATATAAAGGAAAAAGTGAATGAAAGTATAGGTGCAGTACATAGTGAAGAAGGTAAGATAGAGCAGAGTGGAGAGACTAAAAGTGCAGTGCCTTGGTTTCTTCAGATAGCTGCCAGGTGCGTAGTGTAACTTGAAATTAGGGCAGAAGAGCACATGCCAGAGTAAACTGAAAAATAAGTAAATAAATTAGAAGTGCCAGGACAGGTATGTGCTAAAGCAGTCAGACTTGAAGAAATGTGCTGTGCTGTAGTTAATAGCTAAAACATTCTTGAACTGCAGCAATTACCTCACAGAACTCATAAAAAGCACTTAACATGGAAAACTAAAAAACAATTCAGTAATTGGAGTTGTGCAGGGAAGACATGGGAAATTATATCCTACTGGAGACCAGGGTACTCCTGGATGTTAACAAACTCCAGAAAAGAAAACTTTTAATGTTAATGTTTTAATGGGAATTAGAACACAAATTAGAACACAAAATGCTGCTTTGAACTGGAGAAATGTCATAAGTTGATGAAAACCTGTGCTAAATAACGTTATTTTTCGGAAGGAAAAATTAAGCATACAAATACCTAAGTAGATGTGAATGTGTCCCAGGAGGCAGCTAAGCACCACACACCCATTTGCTTGCTCTGCCCCAATAGGATAGGGGAAACAATTAGGCAAAAGTGAGAGGACTTGTGGGTTGAGGTAAAGGCAGCTTGAAGAGTAAAAGAGGGTGGAGGAAAGTGATGCAAAAACAGTCACTACCAGCCTGTCCCCGAGCCATGGCAACCCTGGAAAACTGCCCCCCCAGTTTTACTGCTGAGTATGACACATTGTATGGTATGGAACATCCCTGAGGTCAGTCTGGGTCAGCTGTCCCAGTTTTGCTCCCTCCCTGCTTTTTGTCCACCCACAACGTATTTGCTGGGCAGAGAGGGGGTCAGAGAGAGAAAGGGAGAAACCCTTGATGCTGTGTAGGCTCTGGTTAGAAACAGCTAGAGCATTATTGTACTGTCAGCACTGGCTTGGTCACAGATTCAAAACATGGCACCATGTGGACTGCTGTGAAGAAAATTAACACCATCCCAGCCAGAGGCAGTGCAGTGGGGAATAACATTGCTAAGCAGTAATGCGGCAGGGAAGGCTGTATTTGAGACAGCTTTTGTTTCCATGTGACACTTGCAAGAACTCCTCTTCCTTATTGCAGTATAATACACAGGGCCTCAGAGTAATTTTACTGGTCTCCGTGGTGCTGTCGAGGAGTTCTCTGGAGTCATACCCAGTTCAGTGATGAGACTTAGAGAAATGCACAAATTGGGAATTGAATTGCTCATGCCTTTTAAATTTACAATTCTCCTACTCTACAGCTGACTAAGTGGGGATATTAAAATAATGGAGTTTGTCTGGAAGAGAACACCTGAAGAGGTTTGCAAAGTTTTTTTGTCATGTCGCTAGAAAGAAGATGGCATTCAGTTGTTTTTTTCACTAAGGTTTAATTTAAATCTGCCATGGAAATGATGGAGACTTTGAACTACTTGAACAAGTTACTTTGGAAACTCATTTGCTTAGGGAGTCCTGTCGTGTACTGTTTTTCAAGATGGTTGGGTAAACATTTGTTAGGATCAAGAAAATCTAATCTATCCCTACCTTAGCAGAGGCCTGGGTTAGACATTTTCTGGGCATCAGTGTTGTTTATTTCTGATCCAAAATGGTCTTTTGTAGAGAACTTAATGTGCTTCTTATTTAATACTCCCTTTTGAAATTAGAGTGCTTCGCTGTTTCAAGACACACTCCTCCAGCAATTCTCTGGCAACTGCCAGTTGTTTCCAATGCACGATTCAAAGTTCTAACCTTTATGTGTAACCTGCAGGCATCAAGACTACGTGAGGAAGCCCATAACATGGGAAGTGTGCATATGTCAGAAATTTGTACTGAATTAAAGAATTTAAGGTCTTTAGTTCGAGTATGTGAAATTCAAGCAACTTTGCGTGAGCAAAGGTAAGTGTGTGCTCTGTGCTTATCTTCCGTTTTCAGGGTGGTATTAGAGCTTCCATTCTGGCATTGTTTTGCCTGAGTTCTGTTTACTGATGACTTTTTAAGTACACCACTACTAGACACGCTTGCAAGCTGCCTGCCCTATGTACATTCTACCAGTTTCCCATCTGGAAATAGTACCAGATATGCAATTTCTGTATCTATTTTTACTTGGATAGAAAAGAAATATCTTTGCAGATACCTTAGTACGTTGCAAAATACTAATTAACTCTCAGTATTTCAACATTGTTCTAGAATATCTGCTGATACATAATGCATATATCACATAGGTAAACATCTGCACAGTTTATGCTCGTCTGAAATACTACAGTTTACATGAGAAATGCCTTGGGTCTAAAGCCAGAGCAAGTTTGAACAGGTGTAATTTGCATCACAAGCTAAGGAAAAATTAATGTTTGCTTATAGCAAAGTAGACTTTGCATCTTAAGTCAGTGATAGCAGGTGTCTTGTGTGTCACTGAAGTGATACACAGCCGTGCTGTTGAAGACTGTTGTGCAAGAGTGAAAGTTGTAATCTTAAAATACTTGCGTAAAATTTTCACCAGTAGACCTGATCCTGAATCTACTTTCATACTCAGTTTCCTTTTCCAATGATGTTATCCCAGCTATTAAGTCACACTACAGTCTCTGAATACAGTGATTCTGATTTACTGTTTGAAGCCACTTTAATTGCGTTCCATGCTGTTTAAGTAGCTTCCTCTATTCTAGAATCTCTTGCATTTTGGTAGTTAGTGAAACCATCCTTTAGAAGCAGGCTATAATATATTTTTAAACCTTTCCTGATAAAGAATTGAAAATACCCATTCTTTCTGAAGCTTTATTTCATAACTACACTACATGATTTACAGTTTCTATAGTATATTTAATGAACTGCTTGGTTTCTTACAGTTTTTGTTTCCTAAGGTGTCATTTCCATCTCTGAGTGCACATTTGATCTGAAATAACATGTCAAATGTCATTGTTCAGCTCGTTAAATAGTACCTTGTTTCTTGTACACTTTGTATCCTTAAACTGTCAATGGATAATTATTATGACTTTGACCCTATAGTAACATGTATCTTTTATTTTTGCTGCAATCCCAAAGATGTGGAATACAAGGCATAAGTAACAAGTTAATGGGGGAGGCAAAGGATGGGATTATCAAAATCAGTACATTTAAATGATGATACTATTTCTGTACTTTTGCACAGAAGAGTACTACTTAAATTTCTTCTAAGAAGGAACTTCATCTCTAGACAAAGCAAATATATTATTTGAATCATAACTGACAGCATGTGAAAAGGCACTTCTCATTGAGTGATATATTTTAAATGCCCATGCCTTGAAGTTAAATGTTATCTTTTCAGTGTGTCTATCTTAATTATTTTTCACCTACTTTTCAGTAGAAAATTAATTTTTAATGAAATGGGTGCATACTTGGAAAGTGTTCTATGAAAGTCTGCTGAATTCATGCTTTTTCTGCATTGATTAAAGTTGCTTCAGATTTTGTAGAATATTTATATAAAACTTAAACTCTCCCTGAGTATTTTCATATTTCACTGACATGTTTGCATTATATTTCAGCATCATGCTAAGTGGTTTCAAAATGTTCATTAAAAATTCTGGGCAACAGTCCTGTAAACCAAATGTTTCTTAGTCACAGTAGTTGCGTTTGTCAGTTCAGAAGAAGAAAATTGTATAAAAAATGGTGAGCAATATAATTTATTTCTAAGCAAGGTGTAGTTACAACTTTTTTTCTTAGATGCCTTTCAATGGTGCGTCAAATATTTCTGAGATTGGAGCTTCCCATAACTAAAGACTACCACTAGCCACAGAGCCAAATACTAAAAAAAAAAAAAAAAGGGTTGCACCTAGGGGAAAACTCACTTGTTAAAAGAAAACATGGAGCATTTTAGGTTGTTTGCAGTCTGGAGAACTGCATGACATAGGCATAATGCTGTTCTCCACACTATTCAGTTACTCAGCTTACTTGCCAGTGCCCTGCTTTTTCTGAGAGCTACATTGAAGTGAAGAGCAGGCTTAAGCACAACTGTGTATCAGTCATAATAGAAATAGACCAACTTAGTTTTTTGAACTGAAGTGTCAAATGCATCAAGTCTTTGTGCATCTGCATAAAGTTGTAGATTATTGAACAGATTGGGAATTCACTTAATAACTGATTTTTTTAATGGCGCTAAGGAGCTCGGTATCTTTCATTGAAATTGTAGAAGTAGTTGTGTAGATGGTTATTTAATCCATCTGTATAATGGAAATGTTTATACTAAATTTTTTTTTTTCTTTTGCAGGATACTATTTTTGAGGCAACAAATTAAAGAACTTGAAAAGCTAAAGAATCAGAATTCCTTCATGGTGTGAAAAGTTGTAAACAATTGCACATGGTTTTGAGTACAGGAACTATTAAACTGATGCCCAGTCTTAACACTTTTGAGCTGCATTTGAGTAGACTTTGGACCGTTGAGCTGGGCAGAAAAAAAGTTGACATGGGGAAGGGGACAGGAGGGAGTCAAATTCAGGGGAAAGATACAAGAATGATTTGTAAAACCCTTGAAATGTAGATTTCTTGTAGATGTATTCTTCACGTTGTAAATATATTTTGTAGAGTGAAGCCATGGGAAGCCATGTGTATCAGAGCTTAGACATCCAAAACTAATCAATGCTGAGGTGGCTAATTACCTAGCCTCTTACATGTAAACCTGTCTGCAAAATTAGCTTTCCTTTTTTTTTTCTCTTTTTTTTTTTTCCTTTTTTTTTTCTTTTTTTTTTTTTCTTTTTAGTTAATTTATCATTCAGAAATTTTTCATTTTCTAAAATTCAATGCAAGCGCCAGGCGATCTGTGTCTAAGGCTGCAACAGTTTGGGCAATGTACAAAATACCACGAAACAACTGTTTCCACACTTGCACCGAGTCGAGAGCAGTGCTTCTCCATTTCTGTTTTACAGAGAAATGTTTTTCATCTTCTGTGTTCCATTTCCCCGTGAAATCCTAAATCTGATTTTATCAGCTTTTTAATGCTTCTAATTTTCTCTTTTCTTAAGGCACTGTTGCTATGGCACTTTTTCTATAATCTTTTCATTCCTGTGTACAGTAGCTTAAAATTGCAGTGATTGAGCATAACCCACTTGTTTGTATAAATTATTGAAACGTATTTCCATTTGCACCCTGTAAGAATGGACTTATAGTACTGCTGGGCATGTGTGCTGAAAGTACATTACTTGCTCAAATATAAGGAAATAGCCCAATGAACATGTTAACATGGTTGTGGGAGGGGAAAGAGGAAAAAAAAAAGCTAGTCAGATGTGAATTGTATCTGTTGTAATAAACATGTTAAAGCAAAGAAACACTGGTTTTCATTTCCTTTGGTCAACACATTGAAATTTGATCTATTTGGGGATTCTTTATTAGAACTGTTCTTGTTGAACATTTTTGTACTTAATTCCTCAAGGGAGGTTTTGTTTAAAACTTGTAAACAGGAAAATATGTATAAAATATTTAAGGAAATATAAAATTCAACAAGAATGATTTAAGACACCTCCCCAACAGTTGTCATATGTTAACTCCTGGTTTACCTGTCTTGATATTATGACATTTCATTTCGAAGGATGTTTGTGTTGTAGCTAACTGTTTAAGTCTGGTGCTGACTGCTGTTCTTAACCATCACAAGACGCTGAATTTGTGTAATTGGAGCAACTCACCGTTTGAAAATGGTGGAAGAGCTCAGCTTTGTATATTGTTTCCTAAAGTATATTAAAAATAAAAAAGAAACTATTGCTACTACAAAATAAACGTGACTTTTTCTTTGCTTAAAAACAACAGAAATCTTGATGGCAGTGCTAGTTTAATATTTGTAGAGGTGTATATGTCACAGCAGTCTGTTAGGTAGGAAAGATTGTAGGGGATGGATTGAAAAAAGAAAGGAACTTAATGATAAAGGTGTTAACACATGATGCTTCGTGTTTTGTTGCTAAAAAATACTTTCAGCACCAGAAACATTACTTGATTTTTGTGTTGAGTGAGCTTGGACTGGCTTTTAAAATCAGTTTTGATCAGTGGAAGCTGAATGCTCTGACCTAACAAAACATTGCAAATGGAGCAAGTTGAAATACCTAACAACAACAATGGGAAATTGGGATAGATGAACTTGTAATTGTTACTTATTGTTTAACCCAGTATGTTCTGTTGTGTTTCATATCATGCAAATGTTTGATTTTTCTCAGGAAATTGGAGTAATCTTAATTAATTTGAACATACATTGTTTCTGCATTTTTAGAGACTCATGGCTGAGTGACAAAATTCTTCCTGACACTTTCATATTTGCCTTGCATCCTGTGTTTGGAAGTTGCTCAAGTGTAGGGAAATAACATGTGAAATGCATGGATGTACAAGGGATCTCTCACCAGTCGTCCTTAGTTCAGGCATTTGCTGTTTAGTTACTTGCTGAGACAATGGTACCTTCTGTCTTAATAGATATGCTGGTTCTGTTTTCCACAAGCTTATTTTGTTTCCTTTCGATTGTTACATTGCCCTCTATAACATCCTGTATTGAGATTGAGCTTCACAAGTTAATTTTATTTGTGGAAAATTTCCTTGGATTATTTTTTCTAAATCTATTTTGAATTCATTTTCTTACATTTAACTACTGCCTCTTGATCTTGCTGTTTTACAGAAGGATATCCTTTCCAGCCTAAAGAGTGCCAGTCTGTTAATCACTTGAAAATTTCCCATAAAGTACAAATGGTCACAGATAATTTTGGAGTCACAAGGATTAATGTGCCACTTTAACCCCTTACAACCACATGCATAAATACCCATCACACAGACATGCTTTCTCTTCAGGTGATGCCCTCCCTAACTGCTGCAGTAAAGGCAGCTGCTTTGTCAGCATTCAGTGACAAGCCCACACCTTGTTGGGTTCTGTATTTGCTCACCATGCAATAGCTTTCCTCCCCCATCCTCCACACCCTCCCAAGGCCTGGAGCTGTTATTAGCTGAGGAGGGACAGCCTGCCAGACTCTGACTAGTATTAGACAAGTTGGGGAAGAGGATTGCAGGCACTGCTTTAAAGTCGGCGCTAATCAAAGAGTAGGGTCTGGATTAAGGTGCTTCAAAATGCCTTCACTAATATGCAAATTTAATCCTGGCCTTACTTTGTGATCTGGAGACCCTCTTCATTTTTTGTAGCGGTGTGCCAAAGCCAGCACTTTGTAAACTCCTTGGGGAAAAAATACTGATTTTTTCCCCTCCCTATCAAATCTTGTATACTGAAGCTGGACAACAAAGATGAACAGGTGCCCTGAGGCCTATTACTAGATTAGCAGCTTTTAATTAATTATCTGTCCTGAAACTGATGCTATCCTTCACACTGGTTAATTAGAGGAGCTTTATTGAATTGCTCTACACCTGTAAGTAAAATCAAGTTAAATTCCCCTGGATCAAACCTTGTATTCTTCCTAGGCAGGTGTTCAGGAGGTGTTGATTGGAGCTGGGGGATGTGTTTTCTATATTAATTAACGTAGGTGGTCAAGGAAAAGTGATGAGAAACTGGGGCAAGAACTGTTTCTTGCAACTGTTTGCATATGTTGTTGCTCTTGATTTTCTTCCTACACATCTGCTAAGCAACCATTTAGTGTAACAGAGAAACAGCCTTCAGAGGAAATCATCTGAGCCCGTACAGTCATACTGCAAGCAGTGCCATTGGGGTAGTATTTTGTCAGATGTCATGGCATGCGCAAGGTCTACAGCAGGAGAAGCTTAATACAATTATGAAATGATGTAATGCATCCAGGGGACTCTCATTTTTGTTTTATTCTTTTCACTGACCTTGATCTGAACGTGCTCTGGTCAACTGCTCTATTTCCATCAACTTTCCCTGCTTACACTGATCTGTAGCGATGCCGAGTTTCCTTTTCAGACTAGTTTCGTCAATTGTATCTTATTTGGTAGAAGCATCTTACCTTTGGTGGATAGTGGTGCTGTTTTTACTGTTGCAATTAAAAACATATTCAGAAAGAGTGTATAATTGAGGCGAGGAAGAATTTAAAAAATACCCATTCCTTTTTGGAGCAGCCCCTTTGCAGGAGTATCCCCAAAGATACATGAGAAAATACTGGGTAGTTGTGCCATGCCTCCTACATCAGTGGGTCAAAGAAGACCATGTCCTACTGTCACCCTTTCATTCCAGTGTCACCTTGGGTGTGATGACAACCTGAGGACTTAGCAAAGCAGAGTCCTTTGTTGCTGTGAGTTTGGCTGCTGTGGCAAATTCTGTATCTACTGCTGTGCCCTGAGCATCACTGTCGCAGTGCCTCAGGGTACTCGTGAGTCTGCTGTGTGTAAGGGGCAGTGACTTACTCCAACTCTAAATCAACATACAACTGTTGTATATATAGTTAAATATCAAGTCCATGCTTGGAATTATCTGGATGTTTCTGTGAATATGTCATCCTTACTGCTGATTGTGGAATAATACTCTGTTGTCACCAAATCAATCTCATTTACAGATATAAGATGATAATGAGGCAAATCTGGATGTTTTAAAAATAATGCCTTGAATTTCAAAAGTCTCCAGCAGAGGAATATTCTCAGCTAAAGTGCCATCATATTGACATCAGCACTACTGTTCTGCCCATCATTGCTGATTAATGATATGTGGAGGTTTCTTTTGTTCTGGTTTTCATATTTAT
Organism: Acanthornis magna; assembly: GCA_036785705.1. Taxonomy (NCBI): domain Eukaryota; kingdom Metazoa; phylum Chordata; class Aves; order Passeriformes; family Acanthizidae; genus Acanthornis; species Acanthornis magna. The sequence goes on along the minus strand of JAWUZG010000028.1, from coordinate 9,894,126 downwards.
TTCTTAAGAATCAGAGATTTTGATGCGAATCTGTTTCATTGCCTAGCAAAAGAAAAAAAACCTTTTTTTGGACCATTTTTTTCCTGTAGGCAGTCAAGCAAAAGCTGTCATTTGCAACTGAGGTCCATGTAGATGCTGACTCCTGCAAAACAGTCTTTTTCAGCAGCGATAAAGTTTTGGATTCCAGTTACACATCGCTCTTTATTTAGATACCTGTTAATATCCTCCTAACCTACGTGGATGCCTGTGTTGCTGCTGCTGCACTAACCCATCTGGAATTGTTCCTAGATGCTCCTTGATAGAGATTTCTGTATTTTTCAACTATAGCTTTTTGTTTGGGGAGCCTGTGTGAGGGAAAGGACTGATACAGACTCTCTACCACTCAGGGCTCCAGCTAGCTGAGAATCTGAAGTCACAAAGCAAAGTCACAAAGCACTTTTCTCCTCCTTAATAAAGGCACTAGCCCACCTGATCTAGGGCTTCATAGAGAATGACCTGTCAGCTTCTGTCTCCCATGGGAACTAGGAACATTCTAGGAAGGCTTGTTGCATCCTGGACAGAGCCTGCCTGGAGCCAATGTGCTTTATGCAGCTGTTCTACACGGCTCCATATACCAGACTTAGTGCACAGCAGGTTTGCAAACAGAGCTTGAACAACCTGTTCTTTCCAGCAGTTACTCAGTATGTGTGACAGTATTTTGTCACCTTCTGTTAGTCACACGTGCCAGAGAGCATTTGCAAAGGGATGCCATCTACTCCTGCATGCAGCGCCATGCTCAAAGGCTGATCCCTGTGCTCCAGCTTGAAATCTCAGAATTTGGGCTGTGTAGAAGTGTGTTAATACAGTGGTGCTCAAAGTAATCAATTAGGCTCCTCTTCCTTTTCACTGTATATTACAAGAAAATTATTGATGGAACATACTGTCACAGTCATCTGTATCAGCAGCTAGAATAGTGCAAGTCACTTAAATTGATTCTCCTGCATTTTTTAAGTTGGCACATAGAAGTCAGTTAGTGTGTTGCCTCAGTTCTGGACAGCTTTCTTCTTCTGCCTGGCCAGGCAGATTTGCTGATAAAGTCTTACATACTTCTCTGGGCAAAAAGTTGTGATTGGATCTTTTTTCAGTGTAATTGGTATGCTGTCAGAATTTGACTGGTGTTCCTGTTCTGTTGGATGCATCCTCGTTAGCAGGAGAAAACTTGTCCAGGGAAGAGTTGTTTGGTTAAATGACCAAAGCCCATGGCAGATGGTGCTACAGAAGGTGAATGTGTTGTCAGCAAATCTGGACTATGTGGCGGTGCCAAGGGGCTCTGATGTCCGTCACTTCCACCCAGGTTTCTTTAGCTGCTGCTCTGCATCCTCAGAGTAAAGGCTTTTCCTTTTTCCACATTTTGAAAGGTTTATTGAACTTTTTCTTCTTGTTGGAGATTCAATTTCACACTAAGTCTTCTATTTTTTTTAAATGGAAAAGCTATTAAAGCACTGACAGCATGTCCCTGTCTTCACTTGCTAAATAAAACTGCCTTTCTGCTTGCAATAACATTGCCAGTAGAAGCATGGATAACTGAACCTCTTGATACTCCTCTGGTTTTAGGGTAAAAATTCCCAGAGTTCACTTTGACCTAGAGTGATGTCTGAATTTCACTTAATTAAAAAAAGAGAATTAATTTATCATGTATTTTATTCTTATGTCTCCTGGCACCTCTTCATCTGAACAATTAGAGATGGGGGTGTGGGGTGTGTAGAGTGTAATATATGTATCATGTTGATAGCACAAAATCTTTGAAGACTCTTGTTTGCCTCACAGGTTGTTTCACTGAAAGAATTGCTCGGTGAGGGTGAGGTTTCACACAGCTAATCTGACAGCACCCAGCTCCCTGCAGAAAGAACAGACTCTTCCTTACTGCCTCCCTGCTCCTGCTGATGTGCTCCTGAGTCCTTTTTGCCAGCCCCGAAGTGATCCAGGGAGTAATGCCCCAGCAGAAACCTGCCTGGTAAATGTGTCGCTGACTTCAGAGGCTGACGGGGCTCACACCAAGCAGTCAAGCAAGGGCAGGGCTGGCACCTTCTGGCCTTGAAGGGCAGAGTAACACTTGGGTCAGCTCTAAGCTCAAATGGCAAACGTTCTTAAAACTCTGAGGTACATGTGTAGAGAGCAGGGACTTGGGACATGGAGACTGCTCCAAGTTAGGCATTTTTAGCATTTTTCTGGGGTTTGGATTCATGTATGCTTTCATCTGAAAATTTCATCTCTGGATTCATGTATGCTATGCATCTGAACAAAATTCAGTCAAACTACCCTATTAACTACAACATGAGCTTTCAGGTATGCATAAATCAAGATCTAACTATGAAGCACATTCTTAATACATTTTAAACAAAGCACCTATCCCAAAGTAAACAGTGCATCTTTAATAGGTTTGGTAAATAAAGGGAGCAGTATCTCCAAGGAAATGCTATTCTTCTTCAACTACTACTCCCTGTTAAACTAACACTGAACTATTCTTGCCCTGGATTGTCTCATTAGACACCAAACCTCTCTCAAGAGTGAGGGAAAATCTGCTTGGCTGTCCTCATCTGCCATCTGATGAGTTTGGAGCATTTCCTGAACTCCTTAGTAGTTGTGTGAGGATTTTGCAGACTCCCCTGCAGGAGCCTTATGAGCGAGCACGTGCCGTGACTGTGAGTGCTGAGCAGCCGGCCAGGCTGGGGATCTGCCATGGCTCCTGGGCTAGCTCAGGTGCTTGGCGCACCTCTGCCCTTGAGCTGGTACCTGGAGAGACACAGGCTCTGTCTCTGCATGTGTTTTCTCTCACTTTCCAGACAATCTGCCTCACTCCTGTGGCAGCTGACACTGCTTGGTGCCTGGCTGGGGTGTGAGGGGGTGTGCAGAATGTGTATCTGAGCTGACCCAGCGCTGCTCCTGGCTCAGCAGAGACAGACTAGTGCATGGCTTGATAAAAAGCCTCTGCTTCAGCTGGCACTTCCTTACCTAATTGGAGTTTTTAGTGCTGTAGTAGCTGAGGAAACTCCAAAGCGCAGGAATCTCTCTGGCACACACAAGGCATCCAGCTCTGGAGGGTCAGAGCAAGAGAACCACCAAAATGAGAGTTCAGAAGACCACACTGGGGTGTCAGTGCTCACCTGAACTGCATCAAGCACTGCTACTATGGCTAAATCAGATCTAATTTTGGTAATGCTAGGCCGGACCCCTGATTCTCTGGAAACTACCTTCCTTTTGTTTAAAAATCAATGTCACCAATTCTGGGGCTCTGGTAACCCACCTAGAATAATCATTGCTATAAGCCCCTACATCTCTGTGTTTTTTTCCTAGATGACATTTGTGGTTTCTCTCCTAATTGTTAATATACTTGAACTTGTTTAATTCTGTAGTACCCAGAGTCAGTACGGATTGTCCTTAATCAATATAAGATTAAGTGGAGTTTATATGTTAGGTATAGTTTTGTGACTGGTTTCTTTTAATCTGAAATGTCAGCAATTGTTTCAAGCTACTTGAGATTAGAGGCTCAATTTAGAATAGTTTATTGATCAGAAGGCAACATTTTGGTAGCTGGTTCACGGGAGTTTGTTCCATGCTTTTGCAGTTTCACATGACTGGTCTTCATGGCATTAATGAAGTGTAGTGGTGGTCTGAGTTTCACAAGAATCTTCCTTTTGCAGTCAGGAGTGGGATGGATACACACCATCCCTGGGTAGTACTTAGTAAAAGACTTTACTTCAGGCGTGCTACACATTGATTATTCAGCATTTAGTAGTCTGAAAACAAGTTTTCATTATCATGCGTTGACCCAAATAGCTTCTACTATTTTTAGGTAGGCTACTCATATCACAAGATTAATTTCTGCTCACATCCAGTGTCCCCACCCACAGGCACTAGATTTTGGAAGATCTAGTGTGAAAACGTTGAGATGTAGAGAGGCTTAAGCCTCAGGCTTTTGTGGTGATACATAGTTTTAGATGGGGACCACCTAAAAGAAATCTGCCATTAACTTCTTACATAGTTGTTTAGGAAGAAAAAAACCCCAAACCCTTATATTTCTAATGGTGTTCTATTCTTTTTCCTGCCTTGTTCAGCTCCAGTGGGATTTGAATTATTACAGGAATTTTCACAAAGGAAATTTTGTTAATCACATTTTTCCACAATGGCATCCCAGGCTGGCAAGTAGAAATACTAAAATAACCTCACATTTTGTACCCCTTCATAGTAGAATTTGTAAGATTTTCTCTTCAAACTGGAGTTATTAATTCACTTCTACAGAGTTATTCAATCTACCTGGGAATCTCGTGTAGTTGTGATGCTTTTGATGCGCTTTTTTAATGCCTTAATATTTTTTTTTCCAGGAAGGATGAGAAGTGTCTTCATAGACCCTAAAACCCCTAAATTCAAAAAAGACTGTGAGAATCTAGTATTTTGCTGAGGGGAGGAAAAAGTTAAATCAGATTTGCCTGCTCATTTTGTCACACACTTGAGTTCTGCACAGACTTGAAATTTTTAGTGAAGTTGTGTTCAGTATTATCAAATGCCATCTTTTCTATATGCTTTTACATTTTGTGGAATTTCCTGGAATGAGTGGCAGGACATTTGTGAACTATGGGAAATATTTTTAACTGAATCTACTTTTCAGTATTAATCTAAAACTCAGAGATTATTAATGCATTTTAATCAATGCAAAAGTAGGCTATGGTGGCTTTAGAGACTCCTCTGAACTGAGAAATCAACCTGATTACTTTTTCCATTTTTTGAGCCATCTGGGCCATTTTATTTGAAATGTTCTTCTTCCTTTTTAGTATTTGAGGCTTGTTTTTCCTCTCAGCACATTTTTATGTCTCTTAAGATGCTTACTACATCCTGTCACAGTGATCTTAATCTTTGGTTAGGGATTGTGTCCCCTCTTCATGCTGGCACCAAAAGTGTCATGCTGTGATATTTCAGTCATGCAATTTCTCTTTTTCCAGGTAGGATTTTATCATCCATTGCATTTTTATGATCTGGATGCTGAAGTTTTTACTATCATGTCTTCATCTTCCTCTGCCTAGGTTTGTCTTCCTACTGCTCTTCACCTCCTTTTGTCAGTCTCCTGCTGTTAAAGGGCAATTCCCTTATCCCTCCCATAGAGTTCTCAGTGGACAGCACATGTAGAAATACAGAATCATAGGGGAAAAGACTTCCAAGATTTCCGAGTCCAACTCAGTAACCCAGAGTTAACCCAGTACTGCCATGTTCTCCACTAAACCATGTCCCCAAGTTCCCCATCTACAAGTGTTTGAACGCTTTTAGGATGGTGATTTCACTGGGCAGCCTGTTCCAGTGCTTTCCCACCCTTTTCATGAAGAAATTTTTCCTAATATCCAGTCTAAATCTCTCCTGGTGCAACTCAAGATGATTTCCTTTCATCCTGTCACTTACAATGTGTGAGAAGAGACTGATCCCCATTTGCTACTGCCTCCTTTCAGGCATTTGTAGAGAGTGGTAAAGTCTGCCCTGAGCATCCTTCGCTCCAGGCTAAACACCCCCAGCTCCTTCAGCCATTTCCCATCAGACTTGAGCTCTGGACCCTTCCCCAGCTTCATTGTCCTTCTCCGGACATGCTCCAGCACTGCCCTTCTTGTGCTGAGGAGCCCAAAACTGAGCCCAGTACCTGAGGTGCGGCCTCACCAGTGCGCAGTGCAGGGGAACAATCTCTGTCCTGGTCCTGCTGGCCACACTCCTGCTGATCCAGGCCAGGCTGCCATTGGCCTTCTTGGCCGAATAGTGTAATAAGTCACTGGCCATTTCCTCTTGGGTTATGAGAACTTCATTCTGCTCCCCATCCTCGTCTTGCAGCTTAGGGGCTGACTGCCCAGAGAACAACTGCTCTGTGAAAACCTGCGGCAGTGTGGCCTTAAGTACCTCCGTTTTTCCCTCATCCCTTGTCACTACGCTTCCCTCCGCACCCAGCAGAGGACGGGGACCCTCCTTTCGCTGCTGATGCCGGTCGGTCTCCGGGAGCGCTCCCGCTCCCCCTCCCCCTCCCGCTCCCCCTCCCGCTCCCGCTCCCCTCCCGCTCCCCCTCCCCCTCCCCCTCCCGCTCCCGCTCCCGCTCCCCCTCCCGCTCCCCCTCCCGCTCCCGCTCCCGCTCCCGCTCCCCCTCCCCCTCCCGCTCCCGCTCCCGCTCCCCCTCCCGCTCCCGCTCCCCCTCCCGCTCCCGCTCCCCCTCCCGCTCCCGCTCCCGCTCCCGCTCCCCCTCCCCCTCCCGCTCCCCCTCCCCCTCCCGCTCCCGCTCCCCCTCCCGCTCCCGCTCCCCCTCCCCCTCCCGCTCCCCCTCCCGCTCCCCCTCCCCCTCCCGCTCCCGCTCCCGCTCCCCCTCCCGCTCCCGCTCCCCCTCCCCCTCCCGCTCCCCCTCCCGCTCCCGCTCCCGCTCCCCCTCCCGCTCCCGCTCCCCCTCCCCCTCCCGCTCCCCCTCCCGCTCCCGCTCCCGCTCCCGCTCCCGCTCCCCCTCCCCCTCCCGCTCCCGCTCCCGCTCCCGCTGGGACCGCCGCGTTCGGCGGGAGGCGCCGGCCGCCGCTTGGTGGCGCTGCGCGCGCGGGCTCTGTCCGCGCCCGCCCCGGGCAGCGGCGGCTCCGGGGCTCCATCGCATCCATCGTTTTCATCGCTTCCATCGTTTCCACCGCTTCTCTCCGCCTCCATCGCCTCCATCGCATCCATCGCCTCCATTGCATCCATCGCACCCATCGCTTCCATCGTTTCCACCGCTTCTCTCCGCCTCCATCGCCCCCGCCTCCCTCCGCCCCGCGCTGATCCCGCCGGGTTCGGGACAAAACTCTCCTCATGCGGCGGTTTTCCCGCAAGCGGCGGCAGCAGCAGCGCAGGGGGAGACACACGCTGGCGGATGAAGGTGACAGGATGCCAGCCTCGCGTGGCACATCCCGGGGGCTGTTTTCTGTACTTGCTGTACTCCCCAGCTCTTGAGCCGTATCTCACACCTTAGCCGTATCTCCACGGTGTTTCCCAGGAGAGAGTGCAGAACAGAGCTCGTTCCGACGCCAATTGTTTGAACTCTTGTAGTTCTTCACCGGGCACAAGCCCCACCAACTCCCTCTGGAAAAGCTCTGTCTTCTTCCAGCACTACAGCTGGTTTCCTGCAATCAAACCCCCAAGGGACATGGGGTTTTAAAGCTGGACTGAGGACACCAGGCTGGGTGAAAAACTGAATGTGTTTCATCATTATTTTGGTCCATCTTATTGTTACCTAAGCTGCCATTATAACTTTCTGCCAAAGGTGTTTTGGTGAATGGAATTTCTAAAGGGTCCTTCTTTAAAAAAAAAAAAAAAAAAAAAAAAAAAGAAAAAGAAAAAGAAAAAAAAAGAAAATTAAAAGGTCGGCTCTTGGTCTGTGTGAGTGTTGCATGTATGTCTATACCTTAGGATCTCCTCTGTGCACACGGGCTCGCAGCCCCTGGAGGGAGGGCTATACTCAGCCTGCCGATGGTGTTCAGCCTCACCTTTCCTCATCCCTCGGAGCTCTCATACAAATCTGCCCCTAAACACCCTGGCCTCAGCTACTATAAAGTAATGGCGAACAAAAGCCTGTTAGGAAGAGCAGGGTTTTGAGGACTCCTGTGTCATCCTGGAAGAAATGCTTGATCTTAAAGCCTGTGTTTGAACTGGTTTTGCAGGTTGGTGTACTTCTTTCTTTTTCCCCTTTGAGTGCCTCCTTTCTTAGCTGAAATAATCAGAGTTTTAATGTAAAATGTAAGTATAATAACATAGCATTTGTTAAAACAACAAAAGGATCCAGCCATGAAGGCTTTGCTCTCAAAACTGGTAATTAACTGGAGTGGGTTATGCCATTTTGCAATGATTGCAGCTTTCACCGGGGCTGCTCTGGCGGTGTGGCTCAGCCCTCTGTCTGGCCTGTCTGGATGTTCTTTCTTTCAAGAATTTTATATACTTGGGGACACAACTGGGAAATTACTGGGAAAAACATTGTTTTCATGTTGGTTGTTTTTACTCTAAGTGTTGGCACATTTTGTCCCTCCAAATCTCAGTGATTAAATGAGAAGGCTTTTGACCCACAAGAAGACAAGTAAATTCACTTGATTTGCCAAACTAGAAATGAAGTGTCTTGTGATGAGGGAGTGGTGATGAGTTTTTCTGCCTCCCTTACCCTTGTTCTTCCTCTCTGCACCCATCCTACTTCCCCACTTTCATATGTGGAAGAGCTGCTTTGGTCCCTAGATTGGCGACCCTAAATTTCAACATACATGACTGCAGGAGCTCTGTGTTTGGACTTGCTTACCTAGCTCCAAACCTCAGCCAGCCTGGAGGTCACTGGGTGATTTTAAGACTTGCTCCTTCCTGGAGGGACAGGGTTTGAAATTGCTTCTCTTTTCACTCTGTGGTCCTGAGAGTCTACAGAGTCAACCCCAGAGAAGGGAAAACATCAGCTTGTTTCCCCCAAAGGACCAAACTGAGATGTTCACTCAGTGTCACTGCTGATGAAAGACAGAGCTGAGCTGCCCTGGAGTGGCAAAGTCCTTTGGTACCTGCTCCCCTTTGGCCATGCACCCTCCTGCTCCGTTTGCTCGCCTGTAGTGGGAATAAGGCAGAAGAGCCACTCCAGGCACAGTGCTTGCCCTTCAGAAACCCCAAAGGAGAAGGCAAAAGTGCAGGAATCGGTCACTCGGGGTTGGCCTGCCCTCCTTCCGAAGAAATGCAGCTTGACTTCCAGCTGACCTTCAGGCTTTTACAAGCTAAAAGAGAGAGGGTTACAGAATTGTTAACAGCTATTTTATTGCACTTACAGATTATGTGAGTTGCGTTTTATTGGAACGCAGCACTTGGCAGGTTCTGAGTTTGGCTGCAAGGGGAAGTTGAAGGGCTGTGGTTACTCCAACATGTTAACCCCCTGCTTCCAGCATCTCCTGCTGCGCTGAGCTAAGCCAAATGCTTGGCTACAGCTGCAACCTGTTTCTTTACAGAGGTGCCTTGCCAGAAAACAGTGATGTGAAGCTAATAGTTTCTGACCATGAGAGAATATACCATGGGGTTGAAGGTATCTAGAGAGAGGAACAGTTTTTGATCAAAGTGCCGTTTACTAATGGCTTGCTGCTCAGCTTTGAGGAGTGGTGATGCTAATTTGGACCTTCCAGGGTCAGGCTCCAAAGCTACTTTCTTCCAAATGTTTTTTCAATAAGAGCTCTACTCATAGCAACACCACTGAAGAAATAAAATCTTTCCCTCCTTCGGCATAATTGTGCAATCTGGTTTATTTAATTTTTTTAATCTATGCTTACAGTGATGATTCACACAACAATGCCTTTCACAGTGGCAAAAGGCCTGTGCCAAAGACATTCTGTGCATTGCAAACTTGAACTTTAGGTGCTTAGAACCTAGAACTTGGAGGCAGAGTGTGGCAGTGCTCAGCCTCTGCTGGGGAGGCCCTGGCTTCTGCTGGTACTTGCTGGAAGTTGATTCCCAGTGCAAAGCTGCTGAGAGAGGGAGACTTGAGGCTGTGACTCCCAGAGAGACATTTTCACAAGGTGCTTCCACTCATGGAGGAGAGCAGTTACACGGGGATTCCTTGTTTCTTGAAGGAAGGTTAATATGTGCTTTTGACAGCACAAAATTGTTTTTGTTTTTGATTAATATCCATTTTTGGTTTTGATTAATATCCATTCTGGATAGGAAGCAAGATTGTCCCCTTGGACCTTGCCAGTCAGCTTTGTTTTCCTGGATGCATCTTCTCATTTAGCACAGCGTGTTGCTCCATGACACCAGCTCTTTTCTGCATTTCTGCTAAGTGTCCCTTCCTTCTTATAGGGTTGCATAAATTCATTTTATTTCAGGCCTCTGCAATTTGGGAGGCAGACAATTTGGACAAGAGGATGGGAATGCTGTGACTGCCCGTTCTCCTTGCTCTGCTCTCTGCCCTGATTTGTCATCTGCCTGTCTTCACAAAGGACGAGGCCCTGGCAGCTCCCACAAGATGTGGGATTTTATAGCCTCTTGTGCTAGTCCTGGAGTATATTGGTGAGAAAACAAATTCTGTTGACCTGCCCAGCTTGGCAGCATAAAGAGAATGTTGCAATGAGATGATTTAAAACCTAATTGATTGGTTTTAATGTGAGAACTGAGACTTGGCTTCTGTGTATTTGACTTCCCAAATATGCTTGGACACAGGCTGGTTTCTCTGCCTAAATACCTCCTCTGTACCACAAACCCATATCTCACATTAAGAATACATTTCCCTGGGTGTGATCTGGGTGGAGATCTTTTCCCTTACTTGCTCATTCATGGGTCAAATGTAGCCCTGCATCTGAAAGGGTCACAATGTCTTCTGTGGGTTGTGCCAACAGTTGATCAGTGCTCAGGCTGAGTGAAAACTCGCCTAGATTTGGGAGAAATTATGGGAATAGCCCTCATAATTTGAGTTGAGAATAGGAAATAGTTGCTTCTGAGTCCCAAAAAGGATTTGGAGCATTTCAGAAGCTAGGAAATAACCCTCACACTGCCCTGCCAGTATGTTATAAAATGAGCTGTACTGACAGCTACTGAAAGTACTGAGAAAATAAAGAGGAAACTCAGTATCTTATCTTGATTATTAATCAGTTTCAACTTCTGTCTGCAGCAACTTGGTATATTAGGTGAATTAGCTTGTCTAAAATTCCCTCTATCATTTGCACACATCTAAGTAATGAAATTTGGGATAGATTTTCCAGCCTAGGCATGGACCCCCCTGCCTGCAATGCTTTATCTAAGTTACCCACCAGTGACAACTCTACAAGTTTGCTTCACTTTCCGATCACACCTGCACTCCCCAGCAATCCCTGCCTCTGAGAGCTCAGCCCTTCCCAGGTCCTGCAGCTGAGGTACCAAAATAGTAGTGTTGGGTACCCTGGTGCAGATGCCCACTGCAAAATATTGCAAGTTAAAAAAAAAAAAAAAATACAAACCTAAGTGTTTCTGGAGTTGTCAAAAATATGTAGGCCTGCAGAAATCTCTTGACTTAAATACATAGGAATGCTTCTTTCAATGTTGAGGGGAGACACAAACTTGAGTTATTTATTCTTGATTCTTTGGAAATGAATTTAGGGCATCATTTGATAAACAGTTTGGAAATGGCCCCGTTTTAGTAGCCACCTGTCCACATTTGGGCTAGGAAGGTATAACCTTGATCTTAACCCAGTCTTTCTGACACTGGAGGTAGTGGGGTAGGACTTGGTGGCCTGTAGTAGGTTAAAACATAAGCTGTTTGGAGAATAGACTGTAAAAAAATAGGGAGACAGAGTTACCATCTCTTCCATAATGTTCAACACAGAAAGAACCAACCTCATTATGTTTTCAGAGATATTGAAGAAGAATGGTAAGAAAAATAGCTGAAATAACACAGCTGGAAACTTGTACCTGGCTCCTTTTGAATATTAGGGGTTTTGCTGCTTAACACAAATACTTAACGGCTAACAAAGCCAACAGTCTGTATGCACATTGAGGAAAAAAACAGGTCTCTCAAATGCTGGGCTACTCTTACATTTTTCCAGGTACCTACTTGAAGGAAACACCAGCTCATCTAGGTGAATCTTGGCTCTCCTTCTGCCAAGGCACTCTTGTAGTGAAAAGAGCTGAAGCCTAGAACTGGTGCAGCCAGCCCCATTTCTGTTGTGAGACAAGCTGCCCTGGCAGCCAGACGCAAATAAATGAAGGGGATTTGTTGTGGCTCTAATGCTGCTCCTCCTCCTCACCTGCTTTAAGAGTTTTTCTCATTTAGCATTTCCATATCATGAGAAAACTGGTCTGACTGAGATGAATTTATTGGGAATCCCAGCACAGCCACATAATCCCTCCAGCCAGGGCCATCTGCTGCGGCTTCCCCAGCTACATCAGTTTAATGAGAAGTAGCATCTCTGCCCTCTTTTTGCATTTTGCAGCCTAATAAGAGAGCAGGAGGCAGCTGGGATGGGAGAGGGTCTGCAAAGCCCCAGCCCCAGCATCTGTGAGTGAATAGGGGCGAACAAAGGGGAAATTCACGTGGCTAACAGCTGGGCTGGGACACAGCCTGAGAGGCAGGAATGATGGAACACATTCTGCTCTGCTGGAGCCCAGACCTGCCCTGACCTGACTCGGTGAGGGCCAGGCCCACACGGTCACCACAAACACACCATGCTTCAGCCTGTATCCTGGGCTGGGTTACCAAGGGCTCAGCTCCACATTTTTCTGCTGGTGAGGATGAGAACAACACCCTCCAGTGTGGGGAGTAGTTCTGGGGACACTTCTGCAGAAGCAGACTGCAAGAACTGGATGAGGAAAGGTCAGGTGGAGAAAGGATCATTCCATGGTGCCAGACAGAGTGGATGCAGAGGCCTGAGAATGCAAAAGGTGGGAAGCTGAAGGTTTGCAGCCATATTAAAAGAGGGAATGCTGCTGTGCAAAGGGAGGTTAGTCACCTGTTCCTTAGCAGGAAGGATTGACAGATCCGTGCCCAAACACAATGTGGGGGCTGAACACCACCAGTGCAGAAGGAATCACCACGTGCCTCAACTGCTGTGCCATCTGTGGCTGCTGCACCAAAGAAGAGGCGAAGGCTTTCACAGGAGTTAGTGGCTCTGTCAGTGAGGGTGGCAGGGAAGGAAGGAGCACTGTGGCTGCACATGTTCCTGCAGGCTGGCACAGTAGGAAAATCAGGTGGGCCAAGCTGCCTTTCAGCTTGCAGCAATGTCATCCATAGCACAGAGCGTGACGGGCGGTCACGGAGGGCTACAATCATCTGCACATCTGCTGGGAAAGGATGAGTGGGATGCAGACTGGCCAGAAATTGCAGCACTTGTTGCCATAATGAGTTTCATACATACTTGTGTATATTCTTACCTATATGAATGAGATGAAAAATGATTTTTTTTCACTTTCTTTTTATATATATATATATATATATATATAAAGTAATTAAAAAAGGTAAATACTAGGTTTGAGTCTAACCAGTAAAACAAAACAAGTTGACTATGAAGATAAAAGGTTATGTATTTACTGTTCAGGAATACAAACTGAGAGAAGAGCAAACTGTAGACAAAAGTCTTGAGTAAAATCAGAATTAGTAGGTAATTTCAGGGAGGAAGCCTGAAGGAAAAGGGAGTTAAGCAGAACTGGTAATACCTTTAAATCATAATTAAAATACAAGTCCCAAGAATGCCAAAAGAAGTTGTTCCAGCATGGACCAAGGAAAGAAAAAGCAGTAAGAGGTGATACCGTCTACAACGGGATCTCTTCTTTCACAAGGTAGGAGAGTACAGAAAGTGAAAAGTTTTTTTTTTAAAAACATGGGATGAAACTTCTCAGTGAAAAGAACAAATGTGCACACAGGAGAGCCCACCACAGGAACACAGCTGGGGAGCAGCACTTTGGAAGGTGTCTGAGAGTCCCTCTGTGTATCACAAGCTGAATGTGGCACTGGTGATGTATCTGTCAGACACATCTTGCCTAGTGGTTCCCAAAATCCCTTTCTAGCCAGCAGAGTTACCTCCTACATTGAAATTTGGACTGCCTTTGCCAGACAACTCTTCAGGAGTATCCTCTGGAGTAGCCTCAAAATGTGCAACAGGGAGATCAACTTCTTCTTTTGCAGATCAGTTCAGGATATGTCTCAGTGTGTTGCTGTTGCAGAAAAGCAGCAAATTCAGAGGTATAAACTATATTCCAGTCTGCAAAATCAGGCAAGGAGGATCTGAGGTGTAGTGTGGAGTCTGTATTTGTAGACTGCACTTTGGAAAGAATCTGGACAAGAAAAAGGACAGTGATGTTCAAAACACGGCGTGACAGAGAGAGCAGAAAAAACAGGGGTAACTTAGCCTGGGACAACCTAAGAGTGAAAGAGAGGAACATGCAATATGCAAATCTTCAAATATATAGAGGGCTGTTGCAAGAAGCGTAAGTTTTTCTGTGTCCTTGGCAGGTAAGACAAGGAATAAGCAGCTCTGACTGCACAATGTTTATTGGGTTTTTTTGTCAACTGTTACTTTTATTTTTCTTTGGTTCTGAAGTGATTATGTATGCCATGATACTTTATGGCTGCCTGCAGCTCTTTCTTTGTCATTTCTGGATGGTTATAGATGAACTTTCAACATCTGTAGGTCTTGATGACTTCAATTTTGGATGCTGAACAAGTCTCACACATTTTTTTATGTACTCGAGCATGATTCTAGTGTGGGGTAGGGCAGCACTTTGTATAATTTAATTATTTCTGAAGATTGACTGAGAAATATGGTTCATTTCTGTTTCTTTCATCTATTCTTGAAGGGTCAAACAAGATGGTTTCTGATGATTTATGCAGGGATATGTATTTCCTTAAGATTTTATGTAAGGGCACTGCTCAAGGGAAAGCCAGGCAAAGAGAAGGTCTTTTGCATGAAGTCGACTGGACCCCTGCAGTGTAGCACTGTCCCCAGGGCACTGCCTTCTGCTGAGGGAAAACCATCTGTTGAAGTGAGTGTGATGTTTTTCCATCGGGGTACTTGAATGAGTGTTATCTGCTGGGTGTGCAAATTCACCAGCTTGTCCTGGCTGTTGGTGCTGCACGGCTTTTGCTAACAACCTGCTCTGCTTCCCATGTCCACCAGGCTCAGACCTGGTTTGTAACCATCACCCTATGGTAATATATGAGTGTTTCTGTGGCCAATGGGAGCTTAGCACCCTTCAGTTCCCCTGAAGGATCCCAGGCTTAATCATTAAGGCTGGAAGAAATGAGAAGCTAGTGAACGAGTTGTTGTGCTTTCTGAATCAGCTGTAGGATTGTTTTTGGTAATGGTCCAGTGAAGTTTAATATTGTGATAAGAGCCATGGGGGCTGGTGACAGAATTACGTGTTTCCCAATTTATAGAGAATCAATTAACTTTTATTTCTCTTGCTTCAGAATTGGCATGTGCATTTCTATTCGGGACCATCACCCATACCACAGTTGAGAAAATGCAGGTCTTTTAATCAAATGTCATGAGAATTAATCATTTTTGCTGACTTTTTAATACTGGGCTTTAAGGATCTTCTAGAAGAAACATGCTTTATAAGCTGAAGGTATCTCCTGACACACTATCTGCCAATCCCTGCTGGTTGATGGTGCTAAGTCATTGCATACCACCACATCTTTAAGCAATCTGTGTGAGGGAGTGAGAGGCAGCTGTGTAGTTTTAAGGATTAAGGTAGGACCCTGGCTCAATTTCCATTTTCAGATTTCTGACAACCCCTTCTTTCAACACAAATGAAGTAGATCTCTGACACAAATGTAGTGAGAAGGACTGCTCCAGATGTGCCAGCAAAGAGGGAAGGAGCATGCCTTCTCAAAAAGCCATGTCATTTGTGCTTTCCTGATTACGTCATTGAAACCAGAAAGGAAAAACTCAGTCAGCCACGGTGAGATATTCCTCACCCAAGTGTTCCTGCAGGACAGTCAGGGCAGGAGTAGGCTATGGGGAGACTTGTTTTCTGGGCACAGTGAAAAATTCTGAGCTTGGCATGCTGGAAATAATGATCTGTTTCTGGAGCAAGGTACTAGATTTTAGGAATGAAAGTATGAGCACTGTTGCAGATTTGCCAAGATGGATGGAGAGAGGTCCTCCCAGCTGAGAGAGGGATCCTGACAGCACTGTCCCACACAGTGTCCCTGAAGGCTTCTGTCCTCCTGCCAAACATCTGTTCCTCACATTTCAGGTGCACCTCATCTTTGTGCTCCCCCATACCTACTCCTTGTCCCCAGTTCTTCCAAGCACCTCCTCAGTGCCAGCTGGCCTCCTAGGCTTGTCAAGTTTCAAACCAGTAGAGGGGACAGAGAGGACAATTTTTCACACGTGGGTGTTTGGCAATGCCAGTGCCTGTCAGTCAGCATGTCCTTAGCCTTCATTACCACATCTCTTTTTCCTGGCACATCACCCCTTCTTCCCTCAGCACAGTGCCAGGACCAACTTTTCTCACTGCGGGGTTTGTGCTCAGAACCGCTCACTGCTTTTCACTCGGGTGCCTCATTTCTCATCGCTCTACCCCACTAGCTTTTTGGACTCCTCTCCCTTTTGGCCAGTTTTCACTCCACTTTGTTCAACAGCTCAGTACTTCTTGCTACTTTTTAACTTCATGTGTATATACAGTGAAAAAAGGTGTGAGTGAGAGGGGTAAAGGGAAGTTCAGGTTTTTGGGGAGAGGCTTGAAGAGGATGCTGATAGGGATGATCTTGAACAACTTTGGTGCTGACCGTATGTGAAGAGCAGAGATGTAGATGTGTGCTCAGCAGCCCAGAGAAGCAGGTGAGTTGTTATTTTCAGCTCCTCACCATTTGCCACTGCTGCAGTATTTTCATCACTTTCCCCAGCCCCTCTGCTGAGGGTGGGGACACCAGGTTGTCACTGAGAGCAGAGCAGCCCTGGAGCTGTGCTGCCTGTGCTGGCTGGCGTGTCTCAGTCCCCGTGTGACAGGGGAGCAGCCACAAACAGTGTCACACCAACTTCACATGGCAGAGCTTCGCTCCTTGTACAGGAGGCCCAGGATGCATTTTCAATGTATTTCCCCAGAGGCAGAGAATGAAGGGGTAGGGTGAAGGTGCAAGGGGAGAAACTTCTTGTCTAGAAGGCCAGGGTAGAGAGAGGAATTGGATAGTAAATCATTTAATGTAAAGAATGAAACATCAGGTGGTCTTTTAACTCCCCAGGAGTGATGGGAGGAGGAGGGGATGTGCAGTACTCCCGAGGAAAGGCCCACCTGGCAGGATGCCCAGTCTCCTGCCTTCAGCCCCCTGAGCATCTTCAGCTCACGTTGGTGCTGTTCTCATCTTCATCAGTGACCTTCCCTTGCACTTCTCTCCTGTTTCTGTCTCTCCTTTACCTTTCTACTGAGCTCCCCTTTTGCTTTAATGGTACAAAAATGTCATCTAGTGCACACAAGGTGACTTTGGGCATCTGAATGCCATCTCTGCCACAGCAGGGGGACAGGCACAGCTGCCAGTGGACAAGCAGAGAAATCCTGTGCCAGGCTCCTCAGAGCTGGATCAAGCGTTACCTCCTGCTACCGGAAATAGGAAATAGAAGTGTTTCACTTGGCATTTGTGTCATGAATTAGCCAATGTTGTTTTAACCTGAGGGCTTCAGGAAAGGCAAAGAGATTGGGTTAAATGAAATGGTCCTGGCAGGACGTAGCACAGGGGCAGAGTTGCTGCCAGTGTTCCCCTCCGCCAGCCCTGCTCTGGAAACAGCTTCTCACAGGGTCCTCCTTCTTTTGACACAGAACTTTCCAGCTTTATTCATGGAAATGCAATTCAGATGAATATTACCTGTATTTAGTTAGAAATGCATGCATCTGGTGTTAACAACAGGGATGCTAATTAATACAGATTGTTGTGTCTGATTTCTATCATGCTAATAGCCATTCAATCGCTAAGTGTTCAGCAGCAGTTTCTCTTAATTGGGCTCCTAATACCAGTCCTTATGTTACTCCCATGGTTAGAACGAGATAAGTTTCAAATCTGCCCTTGGGAGGGAAAAGGACATTCTATGCTTTATCAATCTTCCTGCCAGGCTCTCCATGCAGACCCAAAGAGACACATTTAATATGAGTCTGAATGTGTCTTTAGAGAGATTGATAGTTTTGTTTCATTTGGACTGGATAGTGAAGATAAAAGTGAAAACTAGGTCATGATTGAATTGATTAAAAAAGGAGGTGGTCACAGATGTGCTGCTGGGAGCACATGGTCCTGCCTACTGGGAGAACGCTGTGTGACAGACAGGGCTGCAGCTGCCACAGGCAGCACGGCGCTGCCATGAGCATCAAAGGCAACAGAGAGAAGACAAAGCAGCTGGCCAGCCTGCTCACAGTCTATGGCAGTCTGGTATATTTGCTGAAGGCTATAATTTAGTCTCTTCGTTGCTTTTGGTACATTGGAGCTTCATCTTTGAAGCTCCCTTTGGCTCTCAGACGGCAACACTCACCACCTCCTTTTTTAACTTCTTTCTGCCCAACTGAAGGAAAAATGTTCCTGCCTAAATATTTAACAGTATTGAACACAAAAAAGTAGAAGAGCAGCATGTTGGAGGTTTGGCAGAGGAAGAGGATGACAGCCTGGAGGAGGCAGCATCAGTCCTGTTCTGCAGTGCAGAGATGTGAATCTGGGGGCTGGGGGCAAGGCTTGGGGGCAGCTGTCCAGCAGCTCTGGCTCTGGGGCTCTGGGCAGCACTCTCCTGCTCCCCACCGCCAGTGTTTCACTCTCATGTTTCACTGCTGCCTTGCAACCTGTGGGGAGGACCTTGGTTTAATATCCCGCTCTGCTATATAATACTCTTCATTACAAAACATGCTTTGAGAATAATCAGGACTACTTTCTCACTCTCAGGCTTCTTAATTTTGTTTTAGTCCCATGTAAGTCTAATGTCTTGCACTCGTGGTTATGAAAGCATAGGGGCCACACTTCTCCCCCTTCCAGGGCTATCAGCTCTCTGAACTCAGCCCCCTGCCCCCTCACTGCCTCAGATGCTTGGACTGTGAGGAATCTGAATTTCTGCTGCACTTGGTATCACTTTCTGCCAACACTGCTCTCTCCACTCATCCTTT
Organism: Acanthornis magna; assembly: GCA_036785705.1. Classification (NCBI taxonomy): domain Eukaryota; kingdom Metazoa; phylum Chordata; class Aves; order Passeriformes; family Acanthizidae; genus Acanthornis; species Acanthornis magna. The sequence continues at coordinate 9,875,556 of JAWUZG010000028.1, read as the reverse complement.
CCTCTGCCTTTGATCTCACAGTGCTCCTACAGATGAACCCTTGTGGCTTCTTGAGGTGTTACTGGCAACAAGCTGTGTATCCTCCTCCTCTGCCTGAGATTATCCTCTCAGTCAGAGGGTGCTCAAACCTGTTCCTTGGGTGCTTCAGTGCCAGGCTGCAGATGATGGGGATGGGTGATCCCATCTGCAGTCCCTGTCACAACGGTGGGAGTCCCTCAGGGAGGGCTGGCAGAGAGCTGAGGGTGCCACTACCTTCACACTGCCTGGTTAAACCCACCAGAGGTGGTGGGCTTGGGTCTTCACATGCTGCCCTGCCTGGCATCCCAGATATTGAATGCCTCCAGCTTCTTACATATTTGCCAAAGCTCACCGCAGCTCCCCTTGCCCTGTTATGTGTCATTTTCACAATTATTCTGACTCACAGTTATCAGAATTACAAGCTGTCTGTGATGCAGTTACTGATCCTGCCCTAGAGCCAGGGCAGAGAAGTCTCCACACTCTCCCTTTGGAGCACACCACCACATGCTACTAGAATTTAAGCAAGTCCACAGCCTTTATTGACTTAGCTCTTCACATCCCATCTCACAAATACTTTTGTCCCTTTTCATGATAAAGTGAGAATAAAGGTTTTATTCTTATTGCACATCTATGCTTAGATGTCCTGCTGCCTTCTGTTTCAAACAGCAGCTTTCGGGGGCTGAACTATTAAAATCTTAGGATACATATCCATCTTCTTGCAACTGCTGGTCCTTGCTCTGAGTTCTAGCTCTGTCTTCATTTTTTTGTCTAGCATTTGCAAATGCCTGTCAGAACCGGAGCTCAGTGAAATCCGGCAGAGTGCTGCCTAGTTAAGTAGATGAGACTCCAGTCTGTTACAATGCGTATAGGCTTTCCTGACTTGCAATGACTGCCTCGTCTCTGGCATGTGGCTCTGAAATATGCGACTCAGAAAATAGAGCTTGAGCAATAAATATTGACTAATATGAAGTAATGTATCTCTGGAGAGTTTCTTTATCTGCATCAAAAGCTTTTAGAGCTGCTCTTGTGAAGGGGCTACTGACAATAGATTTGCAAGAGTGGAGAACAGCCTCACACAGCCCTCAGGCCCTGCAGAGCACCCAGGATTTGACTGCTGGGTGTAAGTCCTCCACAGGTTAGGATATCCTCCAAGGAATTGAGGTTTGTGTTCAGGCTCGTGGACAGTCTGTCTTGCAAATATGAGCCTGAGATTTTTGCTTAGGCAACAGGCTCTTATTTAAAAGAGGTCTGGTTTCACTGGCAAACATGAGTGTTTTGCTACAGTCCTATATCCAAAACTACAGCTTTCTGTAAGAAATGTTACTTGAACTGCATGTTCTGTCCTGCCACAATGATGCTCAATTTCCAGGGTTTTTCAGCCATGTTCAGTGTCATCTCTCCTCCCCCACGTGCACATTATGCTGTTAACGGATGTAACTAATGGTTTCTCATGCTTGGGATCTAAAGCAAATTCCTAATATTTGCCATACCTTATCTCTAGACACCTGATAACTCAGATCTGATAGGCGGTGCTTGACTTTTTAGGTACCGTTTATGAATTCTGACACGTAACACCTTTACATGGATGTTTCAGAAGGTGATGGCTGAACACTGGGTGCTAACTCCTGTGTGCAGGATGTGGCTGGGGGTAGGAGCTGATGCGAGCCGCGGTGGACCCGCACTGCTCTTACTCTTCTGGCGATGAGTTTGCTCATCTCTACGGCTGAAGGCAACTGCATCGTCCCGTAGCTCCGCCGAGCGCCCTTCGGCCCCGAGCGGCCGCCGCTGTCCCTGCGAGAGCCAGCTCTGCCGGCAGAGGGCAAGAGGTGTCCTCGCTGAGCCGCCGCCGGCCCGGGGAGCGCCGCGCCCGCAGCCGCGCCGGGCTCCGGCCATCTCTGCGGCTGCCCCCCCGTGCCGGCCCCGGCTGCCTTCATCTCTAGGAGGGCTCGATAAGCCCGCCCCGGTGCTGGCGGCTCCCTGACCGCCGGCGGCCGAGGCTGCGAGGGGCTCTGTGCCTGAGGAATCCAAGGCGAAGGCGCAGCTGAGTGTCCAGGGCAGACCCCACACCTGAAGCCGGTGTGAGCTCTGCCCCGGGATCAGCCAACGTGCCGGCCGGGGCACAGGGTTAGAGATACAGAAGCACCTGCACCGTGCCCCGGCAGAGCCGCAGGAGAGTCGCAGGGCAGGTGGAGCTCCGCGCCAGCATCCTCTCTCTCCTCCCGGGGAGTCGCTCTCCCACCCCGGGGAGCTGCGGGGGAAGGGGCTGCGGTGGCAGAGAGGGTGTCCGCAGGGAAGGGCTGAAGGTTAAGGGGCTGGGGCTGAGCTTGTCCTGCCACGGGACAGGACGACGTTTGGCCCCGGCCGAGGGATTTGGTGCTCAGCGCTTGACTTTCAGTGCACAGCGACGATAAACACAGCGAGAATTTTACAGACACGGGAGTCTCCTAGAGAAAGGGAAAGGAGGACTCAGGGACCCCGGGAGCAGCCAGATCCAGAGTGCCTCTCCCCAATGCAGCAGCACAAGAGACAGGCCCGTCCCGAGAGCAGCCGTGCTGTGGCGGCGGGAGCCGTGCGGGCGGCTCTGCGGGGCCGGCTGCGGGAGCCGGGCTGCGGGGCTGGCTGCGGGGCTGGCTGCGGGAGCCGGGCTGCGGGGCTGGCTGCGGGAGCCGGGCTGCGGGGCTGGCTGCGGGAGCCGGGCTGCGGGGCTGGCTGCGGGGCTGGCTGCGGGGCTGGCTGCGGGAGCCGGGCTGCGGGAGCCGGGCTGCGGGGCTGGCTGCGGGAGCGGGGCTGGCTGCGGGGCTGGCTGCAGGAGCCGGGCTGTGGGGCTGGCTGCGGGAGCCGGGCTGCGGGGCTGGCTGCGGGAGCCGGGCTGCGGGGCTGGCTGCAGGAGCCGGGCTGTGGGGCTGGCTGCGGGAGCCGGGCTGCGGGGCTGGCTGCGGGAGCCGGGCTGCGGGGCTGGCTGCGGGGCTGGCTGCGGGGCTGGCTGCAGGAGCCGGGCTGCGGGGCTGGCTGCGGGGCTGGCTGCGGGGCTGGCTGCAGGAGCCGGGCTGTGGGGCTGGCTGCGGGAGCCGGGCTGCGGGGCTGGCTGCGGGAGCCGGGCTGCGGGGCTGGCTGCGGGGCTGGCTGCGGGGCTGGCTGCGGGAGCCGGGCTGCGGGGCTGGCTGCGGGAGCCGGGCTGCGGGGCTGGCTGCGGGGCTGGCTGCGGGGCTGGCTGCGGGAGCCGGGCGGGCGGCTCTGCGGGGCTGGCTGCGGGGCTGGCTGCGGGAGCCGGGCTGCGGGAGCCGGGCTGCGGGGCTGGTTACGGGGCTGGCTGCGGGGCTGGCTGCGGGGCTGGCTGCGGGGGCTGGCTGCGGGACTGGCTGCGGGGCGGGCTGCGGGAGCCGGGCTGCGGGAGCCGGGCTGCGCCGCCGCGGGGCCGGCCGGGCTCGGGCCGTCTTCTTCATGTGCGTCTCACTTTGTATTGAATGATGTTAAGCAGAGCTGGAGCTGGCGCCTCGGCCTCATTACCTTCAATTACAATAATTGTTGCCTCTCTCCAGTGTTTTGCATTTCTCCCTGGGGGAAATCTCTCTGCTGCTTCTTTTCCAGTCTTGCTCCAGCTTTCCCCTATCGATTGGATCGCTCTGGCCCCGGTTCTAGGAGCGATGCCTCCAGGAGGATAAATGCAAATCGTCCTATTGATTGGGAGGAGTAGGAGTGCATTTCGTTTGGGGGAGGGAGGATTAGTTTTAAATGAAAAAAAAGGTAAAGTGATGAGCATGGCAGGAAATGCTTCACTTTCTGGGCCTCTTAAGTAGTGTCTCTTTATCATGTCCTGTGTCTGAGGGGGATGCAGATTGGTGCCATCTGGATAATATATCACGTGCATGGAGAGGTGGATCTTGCGACACAGACACTAGTCTGGTTTCCTACTTGTTTTATGTGAGCATGTATCACTGATCATCTCTGGAACGCAGCTCCCCTCCTCCAGTTTGCAGGTAACTGAGTTTCACTGGGGACATGCTAATTGCTGCTGAAAATGAGCAGGGAATAATGTGCAGGCCTCTGTCCACCTCTTTGAACTGCCCCAGTTTTAAGGATAAAGCTCCTTGGAAGTTATTAACCTTGAGGGAACCTGCTCAGCAGCCTGTCACAGAGGAGCGGCTGGAGGAGCCAGCCTTTGGGCTCTGCATAGCCTTAGATCCTGTAATGGCTACTTGCTTCAGTAAATCCATGGCCAGACCCAGAAGTGGGAAGCCAAAAGAATTGCACAGAGTCACATTATGTTCCCTGCCCCCTGGGCTTTATGCCAAGCTATGCTAGCTTAAACCTTAATTTTTTTTTAAGGCAATAATCAGCATAAATAAATGTAATTCAGTAGAATCAGCTTGTGTGTATCATATCCCAAATGCTAGCAAAGTAACTAAAAAAATTGCTGGTTGTTTGTTGGCTAGTGTTAAGCAGTTAACAAAAAAACCCCAAACAACTCTGATTAATGTTGCTCCAAAGATGCTTTAAACAGTCCCAATGCTTTTAACTTCACATCATTTCCAAATAAGAAATTCCCAGCTGAATCATAATTGCAAGGTGCAAAAAGGAATGGATATGGTGTGCAAATGTTGATTTTTACGCCAGTTCGAAATTACTCCAATGTAGCAGTACTAACCTTTCCTTGCTGGTGAAATGAGCGTCTGATGTGGCAGTACTTACAAATGCCAGTGTGCGCATACAAATCCAGCAGTATGCAAATTCTCATCTCCCTCAGGAACGTGGGTGTCCTCAGGACAGGGATGCAGTGATGCCTTGACTATAGAGGTGATTGTAGAAAGAATTTCCAAATTGCAGCTCTCATTGCAGCTCTAAAATTTTTGCCTAAATTTTTTTTTTGGTGGAAGAGGGCAGTTTGCTGTTGAAAGGTTCAAACAAGTGAATAATACTGTAAAAACCATGTTTCGTTTGCTAGTGATGGACAGAAGAGTTGCATCCAATCATTTGGGGGAAATGGTGGTGAGTTGCCAGCATGCCATGCAAGTTTATAGAGGGGTGAACAACTCATGATAGTGTTCAAAGCTGCCAGATGAAGGAATTACTTTTGGTTCCAAACTATTTTCCTGCAGTGAGTTACTTAGAACACCTGCAGGCTGAAGTTGTAACTTAGTTTTGCAGACAGGCTGCTGCAGTGGTACATAAAGAGTAGCCAGTAGGAGCAGAGACAGGCCTTAATGCCAATTCATGTGAAAAAGAGAAAGGGAATATATGAAAGAAGCAAAACAATGGGAGGAAGTTGAATTTTCTAAAGCTGGGTTCCCAGAGCCAGAGAAGAGCTTTTCCCTTATTCAAAGTTCTTTACTCAGAAAATGCTGCCAGGTTGACCTCTGTCTTGGCTTGTTTTATTTTCCTCCTTGATATAGGAAAAAAAAAATAATAAACCCCTCATGGCAGCCATCCTCTCATGTCTGTGCTGGGACTCTCAGGCACACAGAGATTCTGGAGAAGGTGATGGATGTGATTTGGCACTTCACTGGAGGGATTTCACCCTGACATTGGGAAGGAGACTCTTGCATGGCTGCACTGCTCACATGCTCCTGGTGGAAAATAGTGAGCCTTTTCTGGAATGTGATTGTAGGCGAGAGTAGGTGCTGTCCTGAGCAGTTGCTTGCCTGATAGGAGAAATCCTGGTCTGGAATAGTTCAGGACACTGGGTGCTCATCTGAATTGGCCTTTTAGAAGGACTCGGCAGTTCTAAAATACCCCTGCCAGAAATTTGGCACTGCAACAACTGGCTTGTGAAACGAAGTAAAAGAATCAAACCAGCGTTTGTGTGGCCTGCAAAGACTCGTTGGATGAATCTCTTGTTTTAGTTGGCGATTTCTTCTTCTTAAAGACAAAATTTTGCATCTGTGACAGAGCTTTGAGCTGATGCAGAGAAGAATGCGATCCTGCGAGATGCTGCCCAAAGCAGTCCCTTTCCGTGAGGTGCCCAGAGGCTGATTTTGCAACCAGGTCTTTCTGTTCATGCAGGCTTCAAAGGGATGCACGGTATCTGGTGGGAGAGAGCAGCCCTGTGCTCTGCAGGCTCTGACTACAGGCTCTGTAGTCCGTTCGAGTGGAGGCTTCAGGCTGCTCTCCCATGGCTGCTGGAGACACGTAATGCAGCCTCAGGCTCCTGACGCTTTCCTTGATGGTTCCTTGTAGTCATTATCCCACATTCCTTCTGGTTGCAGAACATGTTGTTATTATTGCTTTGTGCTGGGTCTGTCTCCTGTCCCTTTTTTACAGGCCAATCTGGCCCTGTTAGCTCTTGTCTCTAAAACAAAAGCAAATTAGCACTGCAGAAGCTGAATTATCTTGTTTATGTTATAGTCAGTCAGAGGACCCCACACAATCCTTGCATGTCTGTCTGAGCAGTGTACCAGAGACTGCAGAGACACAGTCAGTCAAACCCTCTTGACACTGACTGGATCCACAGGTTTCCAAAAGGGTCTTTAGCTGCTTTGGGGGGAACTAAGGCTGGGCAATGATCCCTGCGGTCCCTCCCTCACGTTCAGTGCATCATGCATGCTTGTAGCATACAGAATTAGCAAATTTTTTACAGTAAATTGTACCTCACAATTCAAACTTGACAGCTGTCAATGAAATTTTGCTGTTCAAAACTGATCTCGAGCACATTGCCCTCTGGTTAGTCTGTTTGTGCTCCCTTGGCCAGGATGTTTATAATACTCAGGGAGTCTCTCATGTTACTTAGTGTAGTAATGCGGCTCCATGAATAAAAGCCATTTCCAGTCTGTCAGTACCGCATATAACAAATGAGATCTGTTAAATGCGCTTGTCACTGGTGATAGGAGCAGGAGAAGCAGAATTGCACATGTTGCTGTAATGATTCGAAGTTATAATGAATGATATTTTCGTATGTTTGCAAATAAGTGTCTGATAGCTGGTGCCAGACTGGGAGATATGGCTTGGCTGTTCTTGCTGTTTTTGTAATTTCTAAACAGAAACAAGAATTAGAAAATTACTTTGTGGTGGAGTGCAAATATGTATAACATAAGTGTAAAGACTGCGGCGCAGCACACATGTATCTATCTTATACATATGCAAATCGCGAGACTCACAGTAAAACCATTATAGCATGTGATGGCATCAGCACTAATTAGCCGGAGATCCAGTCTGTTCTTCTCTGCCAAAGTAAACTGGAGTTATCTCAATCTCAGATTTCATATTTCCTCCTTTCTCTTTCAGGGAGGAATGTCTCTGACATGAGGTATTATGTCCCCTATTGTAAACGTCTTTAAAGACTCACAAAAAATTTAAAATTAAAATTTTCAAGTATTTTTTATTAGCTTATTATCTACCCATCATCCAACAGCTTTAATACTAGTAATGGACCCAAATATTTAAAGCATTTTGCCCATAAATGGGAAACAGTCTGTGCTGTAGGAATCAAGGCTTATAAAACATAATGAGAAAAGAAAGAAAAAAACAAAGTAGCAAAGAAATTTTAATTAAGGGGCACATTTTTTTCAGAACCAACACGTGAAGGAAAACTGTCCAAGCCGAACACAAGCCACAGGAGTTGTGTCGGAGCTCAGTGGTGGAACATCACCTTGTGCTTCCATCCCCAACAGCTGTTCTTGGAAAGGAAATAATGGAAGGAGAACAGTTACTGCAGGGTATATTCACTAACAGCTCTGTCCCACGGGCCTGCCCTTGCTGCCTGGATGTGACAGCAGCGGGTGAGACCCTGCGGGGCTGAGTGCGAGGTGCAGGAGCCCCGAGCCCAGGCCGGACCCCAGGCCGGACACCGGCGTGGGGCCGGGGGTGGACATCCCAGCCGCACCGTGGGTCCAGCCGATGGCTGTGGGCTCCGCGCTGCGCCAGCGCAAGTGCGGAATTTCCACAACCTTGGGGAAAGAGCCCCGGCTGCAGTGAAATTGTCGCTGTTCCCGCTCGGGCAACATTTCTGCACCCTCGTGCAGCCCCGCGGGTCGGGAGCGGACGGGCAGGGGCCGGGCTGGCGGCAGCGCCGGAACAGCGGGCGCGGGAGGCAGGGCTCGGCCGC